>CM049427.1:26607039-27857039 GCA_026929855.1 Poa annua | reverse complement strand
TGTTGTGATCAACATTTTATTTCGACCTTTGAAGTTGTGCTGCCGGCCGTGATGATCGGGGGTGGTGTGGTGGATGAGGATCGTGTAATCACCATTATTATTATTAGGGATAATAATCTTGGTGTGGTGTGTTTTGATAATGGGATTATAAAACTAAAACTCACCTATATATTATAAACTTTACCTTACCTCTTTTGAGATCACATCTGTAGACTACGCAACTATACTTCGGTTACTTCCTCAAGAGCCCGGCTTCTACCTTAGAAGCCGATGAGTCCAACTTCATCAGCTGGTACAAGGGTTTTAGAAGCATCCTCGAACACAACAACATTCTGTATGTTCTCGATGAAGCTTTAGGAGAAAGACCAGGGGATTCTGCAAGCGAGGAGGAGGAAGATGATTTTCGTAGGTGTCGAGACATATTCATCGAAGTGGAGATCACCATGACCGTATGCCTAGCACCTGAGTTGAAAGAGTTATTTCGACGCAATGAGCCATGCGTCATGATTGATGCGATAAAGACACACTTCGGGGATGAATTAAAGCGTGAGCAATTCAGGCAGCTTAGAATGTTCCAAACCATTCATATGGAGGAGCATACCTGTCCGGAGACCCATTTGAAGAGATTGTATGACATCTACTTCCAGCTGACGATGGTCTTCGATTACTGGATGGCAGATTCTTGTGCCATTCGGACTGTCCTGATATCTCCGCCTCCTAGCTATGAGAAGCATGTGCGTAAGTACATTTTGAAGGCCGACGATATGAACTTCTACAAGTTCGTGTCTGAATTCAAATCTCAGAAAGTTGATTCCATCGAAGGAGACATCTTCGATGCTACAGGTATATATTTGATATATACAGAATTATGAATTCGCCTCTTGATATATGATGAAGTATTTGATACTTGTTCTGTTTGTGAAACAGGTCCTGATTATCACATATATGCAGCGCAGTATGATGTGACCTGGCGCTGAATATGGTGATCAAGGAGTTGATGGCCATTTGGTGTTCACGTCCTCAAGTTATCATAGTTATCATTAATAGTTTTTGATAAGATCTTTTGTAATAGTGAGCGAGTGTGTGTCTTGATTGTTACAAAAGTTATTCATGTAATAAGACAAGTTCAGTTGTTTTATGTTATGGAACAAGCCAGTTGTTTTATATTATGAATAAAGATTACACATCTCAATTACATCGATTGTATGATAAGTGTTCATAATTGTAGAAATGATAAAATAGCGTGTCCTATGAATAAGAGTTCTATTACTAGAAAAAACACTGTCAAATTTAGTCATAAAGGCAATGAAAGAAGTAATGGATAATTTTGATCCATTTAAGTATTTCGAGTGCCGAATTGATTAAGTTTGAAATGAAGTATTGAAGTAGCAATACAAGAGGAAATTAATTGAGAGTCATTTTTTATGATTAATTAATGGTGTTTTTGCTTGATCCGAATTCTTCTATGAGTACTGGTGAATAGGAGTATTTGCCTGATAAATCATAAGTCTGAAATTAATTTGATAAGAGATCAAATGGGGTTTTTCAGAAGAAAGATTAGTGAATATTGTATTCACAAGATTCGATCAAAGGACAATATTTTTGAATTATGGTTTCAACACAAACGACTTGTGGAAATGTGTTTCACAATATTATAATGTCATATATGGTGATATATGGGGTATTATAATCATACTCTATTTCAAATAAAGTGTGGTATGTCAGAATCTGTCTTAGAATCTCCTAATATGTTCGAAACATTATAGTCGATGTCCACTTTAGAAAATAGATATTTTTCTCAACGAGAATTCGTGGGATCGACAATAGTGTCGACATGTATATGATTATACGATAATTCAGAATATACATGAATAGTTCTTTGTAGATTGCTCGCATTGGATGGGAGTGTATTCCAAAACCAAATAGAAACAAAACTTGGTTTATTGTCTATGTAATTCCGAGGAAAATATGATTTTTCGAATTATGGTTTATGGGTTGGAATTAGAAGCTTGAAATAAGGTGTCAGACCTATATTCATAAAAGTAGAATGTTGGAAGGTGTTCCAAAGAGTATATGTCCACAAATGAAAATTTGGTGATTAAGAGTGAGGGAGACTAGAAAATTGTTTTCTGCTTGCAATCCTCTTCATAAAGATCGTAATATTTTCATGAAAGAAGCTTCTAAATAAAGTGATGTTATATTTAATATTGCTGTCAGGTCACAGCACAATATTAAGTCTTTCAGATCTTGTTGAGAGATCAAGGTGCACTTTATGAATACAAAGAGAGTTGAGAAAATATCAGAATACGAACTAAGGCTTTTCAGCCTGGAAATCCAAGTTACATTTGAAAGGATTAAAAGAGTAATTGTTGCTACAATTCTTATTAGAGGAATAAGATTGTTTAAGCATCATATAAATTGTTATATGAGAAATGTGACTATAAGAAAGACGTGGAAGCATGTCTTGTCAAGAAATGTGTCTTGAACAAGATCAAATTTGTTGACTACATTTATGTAGACATGGTTGAAGTCTGAAGGATTTGTATTAATGTAATATTGTAGTTTGTATTAAATTCGAATTGATAATAGATCAATGATTTTGGTTTGACCAAAATGTCGATTTAAGTGGGAGTCAAAGTTAGTTTACTCGGGTGGAATATGTAAAGGACAAATTTTTGAGTGGGAGCTTGGGAACTCAAATATGTGGATGACACGTTTTTGAGTGGGAGCTCGTGTTCTCAAATATGTGGAAACATGTTTTGAGTGGGAGCCGAATTCATCTTGTGTAAATGACACATTGTGAAATTGTACCAGTAGAATAGATGAGAAGGATGAAGTTGTGAAACTATTTGAAAGTTAGTGTCTATTTGGAATAGAACGGGAATTTTAAATAGTTAGTTGAGTTGTTCTGGATTATATCTGAGGAGTCAGAATAGAATAAAAAGGATGGTCCTTTGAAATCCAATTGATCATTAAGAGTAATGATACACGGTAGTAATGGTTGTGTGACATGTTGGTCTATTATGTAATATTAGACATCATACAGAAACCATATTATCTGCTCGATGAAATATAACCGATGTTCTTTGGAAAGGAACAGTTGTAAAAGTAAATTTAGAATTTACTGGAAGTAGAAGTGTGTTAGTTGATGGATTGACATTAGAATGTCAAGTTTTCTGCATTGGTGTGAAAGTATGTAGATATCATGAGTTTGTAATTGTTACAGGGGGCTCATAGTGACTAAGTGTGTTTTCTAGGCAGTTATCTGGTTGGTATAATCAGAGTAAGCGCTGCGAAACAAGAGTCTCACTTAGTTACGGTATTTGCATGTATGTTATTGGATAACATGGTGATATCAAGCAAGTTGATATCAATGAATCGCAATAGAATGCACAATCATGTGTTGTGCAGATTGTCAGAGTAACACTCTTCAACAAGCAAGCATTATCAAATGATTCTTATTTGATAAGGGATTTTGATAAAGTAAAATGCAGCTAGTTAATTTGTACTCTAGTGCAAGTGGGAGACTGAAGGAGATATGCCCTAGAGGCAAATAAATAAGTAGTATTTATTGCGTTATCTCATAAGTTTATAATAGGTTTGTGTATTATGCTATAACTGTATTAATCGGAATTATTAATACACGTGTGATACATAGACAACCAGGTCCCTAGTGAGCCTCTATATGAACTAGTCCATTGGGCAACAATTGATCGAGATTCCCGATCAAAGACAATCACGTCGGTTGACAGTGGGGTCATCTTATTAGTTGAATAAGGTGATGGACATACGCAAAGTATTGCAATAAGATCGTATTACAATGTTTGTCATTTGCAATAGATAAGAATATGATAGCTTATTCCTTAGACCGTGAGACCGTACTTATTGATGCTTCGTAGGGGTGCTTTGAGAGCATCAAACGTTGTGTCTTATATAGCATAAAAATAACGGTGTCCATCTTGGGTATTCTGAAAGAGCATCGAGACGTAAGGATCAAGAGCGGGATTTGTTCATTCTTGTAATGGAAAGATACTCTGGGCCCACTCGGTGAGATTACATCTATATAGCTGCGCAGCTTATGACTAGGTCATGGAGATGTAATATCACAGACAAGTTAATAACCTTTGTCAGTAACGAGATACAACAAAGACATCGGTGTGTCTACGATCATATCTCGGACAAGGTAGTATCGCAGAAACAAAGGGAATGAATATCATGTTTATGGTTCAACGACGATATTCGTAGAATGCACAGGGGCCGTCATATACATCGAGGTATCTCTGACGGTCATTGGTGAGCGAAGTGTCTCGACCATGTCTGGAGTGTTCTCGAACCGTAGCGTAACAAACTTAAGGTCTTAACGACACCAGGAGATAGGTTTTGGAATAATATACACTAGTGGAAAAAGGGGCACTAGTCCCGGTTCCAGACAGCCTCTAGTCCCGGTGTAGCAACCGGGACTGTCAGGCCGGGACTAGAGCCCCCTGACCCTTTGGTCTCGGTTCAATACGAACCGTGACCGGACCCCCCCCCCCAATGAGCGCAGCGCACGTGGCCGCGGCAGGGCGTGCGGGGGCGAACCCTTTAGTCCCGGTTCGTGTTACGAACCGGGACTAGGGTTTTTAATTTTTTTTACATTTCAGGGTTTTGCTTTTTTTTCATTTCAGGGTTTACTTTTTTTTATTTCTACCGGTTTTCTGGGTAGGGGTTTCGGATGGTACCACGTCGATGCGTGACGGTAGGGGGTTTCGGATGGTACCACGTCGATACTATAGTCGATGTGTGATGGTAGGGGGTTTCGGATGGTACCATGTCGATGCGTCGGGGGTAGGGGTTTCGGATGCTACGGCTTCGATGGGCGAAAAACACGTATAAATTATTATACGAACCTAGATGAAGTTGCATCATGTATATATACAATTACATGAAGATCATGTGTTGATAACACATACACATTTAAGTACGCGTGGTATATGAATATCACGTTTCCCGGTTCCAGAGACTTAGAAATATTTTGTTACATGGAGATCACTATTACATGTTCGCACCACCAGGGGTAACATAGTGGTACTCTCCGGTCTCCGGTATGACATGGGCGAGGTAAAATCCCGTCAACTCCTCTGCAAGTGCCCTGAAGCGGGTCTTTATTGGTAACTCGTTGCGCTTTCTTGCCAACTGTAAAAAAATGATATCACAATGAATACATGAGATATGAAATGAATAAAACTCATCACAGTGTGACTAGAGCTTTACGTACTTCGATACTTCTTTTGCTCTTCAAACTCTCGTTGACCAGAGTGTGCATGTACTCGCAAACGAAGAATCCACATAGATCAGTCCCTATTGGCTGTTTAAGGCAAGTCTATAGAAGAATACAATTTAATCAAATAATAATAAAGTATGATAATGGTGCATGGGCCTAGTTATAGTACTACTTACATTGTTAGTACGCCAGCGCAGTATCTCTGGCCATCCACTGTTCGGATGTTCCGCGAGGAACATTTTCCAAACGCTGCATGACAAGAAAATGAATGAATGAGTCATAAATTCCTTGATATTAGGAAATGAACGAAAGAGGCGATAAGAAAAGAAAGTACCTTGCCACCAAATCAAAACAGGTCTTGTATTGTTTAGGGCATCTTCTTAACGAGTCAAGGACAACAATTTCTCCTTTCCGCAAGTCAATAACGATAAGAATGTAGTGGAAGATGCGCACGTTTATAAATAGTCATGCATAACTAATCAATTAAACTTAACATCGGGTGAGAAAAATAGAATGTGTAATAAGCAGTAATACTCACTTGAAGTTGTAAGCCATAATATATATTTTTTGTAAGCTTGTCGCTTGAAAAACATTAGCAAATTCCCCGGTGTATCCTTGTTAAGTATTGGATCAATTATGTTATCTTCATGCATTATAGAGGGGTCAATGAACCCAATGTGGTTGATTTTCTTCTTCTTGCATTCGAGCATCTTCATTCTGCGTAATAAAGCACACAAAATATTATAGAGAGGATTATCACAGACAATGAACGAGTAGAGCTAATTAAAACATTAAATTACAGGAATAGATGACTTACAGACAATAGGAACTTATGATGCCTTTGTCGAGGGCCCGGAGATTGTATAACCGAAAGATTCCGGCAAAGTAAAGGACAACGGAGTATTCTTGGAAATAATGCTCTTCCTTAACTGCCATCATGAGAGCGTCTTTATTCGTCTCCTTTACGGTATCCTTGTACCAGGCTTGAAATTGGCGCATTCTTGTGGGTAAGTCGCCGTCAACAAAATTCTCCCCGTGAACATAAGTACGAACAACATCCGCGAAGGGGATATCATCTCCCGAATATACCAGCTCCCGCACATTGATGTTTTTGAGAACTCTGTCATCAAGCACCTTGAGCGGGGGGGGGGGGGGGGGGGGGGGGTGACTGTGCGTCTTGTTCTCCGAGTTGGGCAACTTGTTTCCCTTTTTTCGATCGATCATCCATCTCTTCGTCATATGACTTACCAATGTTGCGATCATAGTCTGTTGGCGGTGATGGTGGGGGGTTGTATAGGGCATCGATGCAACGGTCAATTTTTTCCTGAGGAATTCCGGCAGTAAATTTTGCAGGAGGCAATTGTTTCGCTAACGCTTTATTTTTCACGCCAGCAAGCCAGGCATCCGTATGTTCTTTGCAGGCGATATCGTTTTCCTCGACGGTTCTCTCCCAAGGTAACTTTGGAGTAGGCGGCGGTGTTTTCTGCTTTCTAGGTTTCTTCCTAACAGGAGAACCAGACTGGCGCCTACTCGAGAGCGACTTAACATTCTGGCGGACTGGCACAGACTGCGATGGCCTCGCGCTAGGAACCCTCTCGGGGGGCGGTTGGCTTTGCTGTTGAGCTGGAGATGGACTCGGGCTGGGGTCCCTATCGGGGAGGTGTGGGCTTTGCTGATGGGGTGGAGATGGACTCCGTCTTTGATCCCTCTCGAGGAAGAGTGGACTTGGCTGGTGAGCTGGACTCCTAGAACGAGGAGTGGACTTTGCTTGTTCTGAAAGGACGATGTATTTCTTGGGCCATAGGGCGAAGGCATCCTTGACGTCTGCCAATGTTTTCTCCTCGTCACCTCCAGGTAACTCAAGTTCCAAGCTTTCAAATCCCGGCGTAATTTCGTCCACCCCGACACGAGCGTAGCCATCCGGAATTTGACCACAATGGTAGAGTTCTCCAGGTTCAATTACAAAATCTTGCCCCACCGCCACCTTCAAAGTTATGTTTCTCATTGCTATATGTAGCTCACAACCTGTAGGCTCTGTGATGTCATCCACTGGGTAGGCACCAACGTCGACCTGACGCGTGGAACCAACGCTGCTTCTACGTTGAGATGGGGCGGCATGTGCTACATGGTCTAATTGGTGCCGCTCCTGAGGTTCCGTTCTTTGCTCCTTCAATGCTTTTATTTCCGCCCGTTGCTCCTTCATTTCACGTTCCAATTGTAATATCCGGTCGGCCTCCTTCTTCTTACCTCTGCTACGGGTTCTATAAGTGTGAGCGGATTCCGACCACCCAGTCTTAAACGTAGCACCGCCAGGAAAGCCTTGAGCTCGTCCAACATGTTCAGGATTCCCCAGGGCCCGTGTCAGCTCGTCATCCTCTCTATCGGGTTTGAACACACCATTGCGAACATCATTAATTGCTACTTCAAGCTTCTTTTTTATTTGATTAACGAGAACCTTCCATTTTCCCCTTCCAACAATCTCTCCGGTTTTAGGGTCCAACATTGCCCCATGCGCGAACAATCAGAATTTCGACCTCTCGGGCCACCAAGTGTCTGTGGACGGACCCCCGATTGAAGCAGTTTTTCTTCATAGGCTAACCACTTAGGAATGGCGCTCTTGTAGCCACCTGTCCCCAATGTATGGTGGTGTTCCTTCAGCCCAGCATTATATTTATTTATCGTCGATCGGGCCTGCTCCACTGAAATCTGACACTTCTTTTGTTTCTACATATTGATTCCATAACTTTTTCTTCCAGTTCCGGAATTGTTCCGCCATCTTAATAAGAGTCCACTTCTTGAGGTTGTCCTTCTTCACTTTAGAGAGATCTGGCGGGAGGGTGAAATGTGACAACAGCGTGTTATAGACCAAATCCTTAAGAACTTGGTGGTCATAACATGGGTCGTCCACATCTGCGACCGCCGGCTTATTCCATTCGCGTATGCTGATTGGGATCATGTCCCTAACAATAACTCCAACTTGACTTATAAATTTGCTGCGGTTCTGTTTTGGTTCGAGCGGTTCGCCGGAATCAGCAATTTCCTCAATCGGTAACTTTGGATCCTCGCTCGTCATTCTTTTTGCCTTGCCTCGAGGAGCACCTGGTGGTTGTTTTTTCGCAGATTTGCTTGATCCGGATGGCTAAAAGAAAAATGAGTCGTTAATAAATACAAATCAATTAATGCATGTAGTTAACAACAACATATCACCATATTTATTATAAACACATATACACCTCTCCGCCGGAGTTTGTTATCGCCACATCAAAGTCTTGTGACTCGATTCCAAACTCGTTCAAAAATTGTTCGAAATCATAATCATCTACATCTCCTCCAGCTCGGGCATCATTAAAAATAAGTTGTTCCATTTGGTCTTCCATCTCTTCGTCTCGTTGAAATTGTGCTTCTTCTATCTGCTCGTCTCGCAAGTGCTCCATAGCTCAAATGTACCTGCAATCCATAGCTCGGGCATTATAATCAAGTTTACATTTATTCATCTGAAAAACATATACAAGTATGTATTATATAGCACAACAAGGTGGCAGCGAAGAAAACAGTGTGTGCTCATCTTGCATACCTAACACAAAACTATATATATGTATCATATTTTAGAATTGTGCATGTCTAACACAAAATCATCTTTTTTCGTACACATTTACAATCATCTCAATTTGCATATCCAACACACCATAATATATATACGGATCATATATTACAATTTCATATCTAACACATTTACAATCATCTCAATTTACAAAACAAAGATAGACATTGGACATGGACTGAAACATCAGTAATGTAGCAATAAATCTAGCCAAGAGTGAGAACAAATGGCAGCGAGAAGCAAGACCTCCTGCAAACTGTGGACACACCCGAGTAGCAAGGACCTCCTGCAAGTTGCATAATTATCCAATATTCAAAATGAGAAGTATCATGGAATAGATAAATGAGAAGTATCCAATATTCAAAATGGCTGATAAACAAAATGGTTTAATCTTCTAGGGCAGAACACAATTTGTGGAATAGATAACTGAAAGTACAAGATGGCAATTGAATTTCATGAACAAATACAATCCACATCAATTATCATCACCCATAAAACTGTCGCTGATCAACTGGCAAAGCAAGTAATACACTGATACATATTGATAATGCAAGTAATACACTGAATACATATTGATAATGCAAGCTACAATCAGCACATTTGAACCCATATGTATTGCTAGAGTCTAGTAGCTGACTTGTTCACTCCTATATTTTCTGCACAGTAGAACCTATCCAAGATAAGCATTTTGTAATGAAAGACACAAAACAACTTTTGTTTGTGACTGTTGCTCATACAGGTTGTATAACCATTGAAATGAGGGGTTCTCTAAACTTTTGCTGCAGATATCCTTATTGAACTTTTCCCTTTAATCTTTTCCTCATACATGATGTAGTAGTGACAATTACTACCGATAAAAACCAACCGGAATGCGTGTTTGGATGGATTTTTGCATTCAGAATACCATCTGTGCCCATGCAAACATAAACTTTTGTTTTCTGTAGAAATAAAATGAGCACACATGTTGTTTAACTGGTGAACTGGTACTATTTGCACAATGGTAGGAGTAAGGCAGTGGTACTAATAGCACTGCGCCCTGGGTTTGCTAGTAGATACAATGGCTGCAATTTTGCTAGAGGTTGACTATCCAAGTTTATTGTGCATATGAAAGTTTTTGTTGGGATCTAGGTGGATTGCGTATTGTAATCCGTGAATTTGCAAGCTAGTTGTCTAGCTGATGCAAAGATTGGAACCTAGCTAAACCTAAACCTAGCTAAACAACCCGAGTAACATCTAAACCTAAACCTAGCTAAACCTAAATTGGAGGGAGAGGAGGAGCTCACCTTGGTCGGAGCAGCGCGGAGGACGGCCGGGCGACGAGGACGCCGAAGCAGCGCAGAGGAGTCGCGGGCCGGAGCAGCACGAGCCGGAGAAACAGAGGAGGTCGAGCCGCGGGCGCACGCGGGCGTGGATGCAAGAGGCGCGGCGGTGTGGAGGAGGCCGAACTGCGGGCGTGGAGGAGGCGGTCGGCGTCGAGGAGGCCGAGTCGCGGGCGACGGCGACCGGAGCAGCAGGCCGGAGGGCAGCAGGGCGGCGAGAGGAGGTACACGGTGGCGCGCCGGAGCGGAGCAGGGCCGAGGAGAATCGATTTCGGGGGAGACTGAAATTTTTTGACGTGAGAACCGAACCTTAACACTTGGGAAAGACTTTTAGTCGCGGTTCGTGTTACGAACCGAGACTAAAGGGTCTTTAGTCGCGGTTGGTAACACCAACCGGGACTAAAGGCCCCTTTAGTCTCGGTTGGTGTTACCAACCGAGACAAATACCTTTTTTTTCCTTGTTTCTTTTTACTGATTTTTGTTTTTGTGTTCTTTTAAATTGTTTGAATTGTTTACTTTTCTGTTTCTTATTTTGGTTTCCTTATTTTTTGAATTGTTTTGGTTTCTATTTTATTTTTCTGTTTTGTTTTATATTTTCTAACATTTTAAGATGCCAAAGGTGATTTCTTCAAATTATATCATAAATATCTTTTTCTATGTTTTAAGGATTTTGTGAAGTAAGTACAGGAAATATGATTCCAAATGGCACCCAACTATTTTTCACTAAGAGTGGTGCACATATGATGGATGATCCCCAAGTTTGAGTTTTTTCTTTGAATTATATCTAATTTTTCCTAGTTAATTGAGTTTATGTTGATTTATCGAAAATAATTCAAATTTGAACTACAACTATTTGATAGTTTGGTCTGAAACTTTTGGAAAAATAATTTTAAGGTACACAGCTAGTGGTTATATCACAGAAACATTGATAGTTCTAGAAAATATCACCTCTTCCGATGATTAGTCGTAGTGACCGTTTTGATGGTTTTTAAGAAAAAATGTAATAAAGTGATAAACACCTCAAAAAATCAAATCCTTTGGGTGGGCTCCTTATATGTGTACTAGTTGCTATGAAAAATGGTAAACTTGATTTTTGCCAACATTTGCAAAAAAAGTATTCACAAAAAGGTCTATCATGTATGAACATATAGAAGTTTCAAGCCAAATGACCAAGTTATGGTCATTTCATCGACATAGTTTGTGATAAAGATCTCATACTCCACACATAGGTGCATATTGGTATATTAAACAACCTTGCCAAAGGGATTCTTCAAAATATTTTCATAAATATCATTTTCCTATTTTAAGTGCAAAAAATAAGGTTTTTTTTAAAGTAAGTACAGGAAATATGATTCCAAATGGCACCCAACTATTTTTCACTAAGAGTGGTGCACATATGATGGATGATCCCCAAGTTTGAGTTTTTTATTTGAATTATAGCTAATTTTCCCTAGTTAATTGAGTTTATGTTGATTTATCGAAAGTAATTCAAATTTGAACTACAACTATTTGATAGTTTGGTCTGAAACTTTTGGAAAAATAAATTTAAGGTACACAACTAGTGGTTATATCACAGAAACAATGATAGTTCTAGAAAATATCACCTCTTTTGATGCTTAGTCGTAGTGACCGTTTTGATCGTTTTTAAGAAAAAAATGTAATAAAGTGATAAACACCTCAAAAAATCAAATCCTTTGGCATGGGCTCCTTATATGTTTACTAGTTGCTATTAAAAATGATAAACTTGATTTTTGCCAACATTTGCAAAAAAAGTATTCACAAAAAGGTATATCATGTATGAACATCTAGAAGTCAAGCCAAATGACCAAGTTATGGTCATTTCAAGCCAAGCTAAATGACCGTGGCAAAACATCTCTGATGATCTACATCCGTCCGACAAAACATCTCTGATGATCTGTAACCGTTTGGAACGGTCACAGATCATCAGAGACGTCTTGCCGTTGGTTGTCCAAAGATGCCTCTGTCGAGGGGAGGGTTCACCTTCAGCCTTCACTGAGTGCTCTCTGCTACCCGTGTGCTGCCAAAATGAACAATAATGAGTAGACACTGAGTGTTGAACATGTCCGGGAGGGGGCTATATATAAGGTATGTGTGCTTCTTTAGTCCCGGTTGGTAACGAAGTGGTCGTGATACTGCTGATCCAACAGCTCAGAATCTCTCAAAAGAAACACACCTCAGATCCAACGTCTCACAAGCGCTAGAAAGAAACACACGATCCATGTGCTTCTTTAGTCTCGGTTGGTAACACCATCCGGGACAAAAGAAGCACATGGATCGTGTGTTTCTTTAAAGCACTTGTGAGCCGTTGGATGAAGATGTGTTTCTTGTGAGGGATTCTGAGCTGTTGGATGGGCACTATCATGACCAGTTCGTGAGTCACATGACCCTATATATAGCACCCTCTTGAACATGTTCGGCAGTCATTGTCTCCTCATTCTACTTCATCGACAGAATACAAAGCATTCGGATTCCCTGCATACGCCCAACGGTGCATTTCATATGCTGGCACTCACGAGCAACCGTTGGGCTGTATGCAGGTGAAATCGTGTGTTTTGTTCCATGCATCTACAAAATACTTCAGTTCACTTGTTCTTCTGATACAAAACATTCGGATATTACACATCAACAATAATATCCCTCTCTAGTGTTTACTTGTTCTTCTGATTGCGCCGTAACCACGGACAATCTTCTTCATTTAACTTGATACTTGGATCAGTGTTGACTTTGAAGGGCGGAATGTCATGAAACTTATCGTAATCTTCTGACATGTCTGTCTTGTCCTCCACTCCCACAATGACTCTTTTCCCTGAAAGAACTATGTGGCGCTTTGGCTCATCGTATGATGTACTCGCTTGCTTATCTTTTCTTTTTTTCGGTAGGGTAGACATGTCTTTCACATAGAAAACCTTAGCAACTTCACTGGCTAGGACGAATGGTTCGTTCTCGTACGAAAGATTGTTGAGATCCACTGTAGTCATTCCGTATCGTGGGTCTACCTCTACCCCGCCTCGTAGGTTGAACCATTTGCACTTGAACAAAGGGACCTTAAGAGTAGGTCCATAGTCAAGTTCCCATATCTCCTCTATGTAACCATAATATGTGTCCTTTGTCCCGTTGCAGTTTGTTGCATCAAAGCGTACTCCACTGTTTTGGTTGGCGCTCTTTTTATCTTGTTTGGCTGTGTAAAATATATTTCCATTTATCTCGTACCCTTGAAAAGTCAATATAGTTGAAGCTGGTGATGTGGCCAACAAGTATAGCTGTTCTTCAACATTGGTGTCATTAATGAGACGTCTTTTTAACCAACTGCTGAAAGTCTTCATGTGTTCTCCATCAATACAATCTTCAGATTTCTCCGGGTATTTGGAGCGTAAAACATTCTTGTGTTCCTCGACATACGGACCCACCAAACTGGAATTATGTAGAACGGTGTCGTGTGCTTGAGTGAAAGAATCCCCGTCTTGACATATTGTTGCTTTCTTTCCTAGGGTGCCTTTTCCATGCAGTCTCCCCTCATGACGTGATTCAGGAACACCGATCGGCTTCAGATCAGGAATAAAATCTACACAAAACTCAATGACCTCCTCTGTTCCATAACCCTTCACGATGCTTCCTTCTAGCCTAGCCCGGTTATGCACATATTTTTTTAAGACTCCCATGAACCTCTCAAAGGGGAACATGTTGTGTAAAAATACAGGACCGAGAACAGTAATCTCTTCGACTAGGTGGACTACAAGGTGCGTCATAATATTGAAGAAGGTTGGTGGGAACACCAACTCGAAGCTGACAAGACATTGGACCACATCCTTCTCTAATTTTTTTAGAGTTAGTGGATTGATGACCTTCTGAGAAATTGCATTGAGAAATGCACATAGCTTCACAATGGGTTCTCAAACATTTTCCGGTAGAAGCCCTCTCAATGCAACCGGAAGTAATTGTGTCATAATCACGTGACAGTCATGAGACTTTAGATTCTGAAATTTTTGCTCTGCCATGTTTATTATTCCTTTTATATTTGATGATAAGCCAGATGGAACCTTCATACTGCGAAGGCACTCAAAAAATATTTTCTTCTCTTCTTTAGTAAGAGCGTAGCTTGCAGGACCTGGCTGATTCTCTGAATGAGTATCGTCTCGATGCATCTCTTCGCTCATACGTTGATGGGTCTGCCTTCCTTTCGGTGTACCTTTTTTTGACTTCCCATCTTTTGACTTCCCATACACGCCCAAGAAGTTTAGCAAATTGCAACAAATGTTCTTCGTCACGTGCATCACGTCGATTGCAGAGTGAATCTCTAGCATTATCCAATATGGCAGCTCCCAAAATATAGATTTCTTCTTCCACATGGGTACGTGGTTGTTTGCGTCATTCGGAACAGTGAGTCCGCCAGGACCCTTTCCAAAGATTACATTTAAATCCTTGACCATATCATGTATAGCAGAACTAGAAGGGCGGGTAGGCCTCGGCCGATGATCTGCCTCACATTTGTAATGCTTGCCTTTCTTCCTTAACGGATGCTTGGGTACAAGAAACCAACGATGACCCAGGTACACATTCTTGTTACCTAAATGTATACTATCAGTCTCAGCTAAACAGTGCGTGCATGCATTGTATCCCTTGTTTGACTGTCCTGAAATGTTGCCTAGAGCAGGCCAATCATTGATGGTTACAAAAAGCAAAGCTCGTAGATCAAATTCCTCCAGTTTGTGCTCATCCCACACACGTACACCTTCCTCACACCACAACTGCAAAAGTTCTTCAACTAATGGCCTGAGGTACACATCAATGTCGTTGCCAGGTTGCTTCGGGCCTTGAATGAGCACTGGCATCATAATGTACTTCCGCTTCATGCACAGCCAAGGAGGAAGGTTATAGATACATAGAGTCACCGGCCAAGTGTTGTGACTGGAGCTCTGCTCTCCAAAAGGATTAAAGCCATCTGTACTTAGGCCAAATCTTAAGTTCCTTGCGTCATCTGAAAATGTCGGGAACTCTCTGTCAATTTTTCTCCACTGGGACCCATCCGCGGGGTGTCTCAACATCAAGTCTTTTTTACGATCTTCTTTGTGCCAACGCAACAACTTGGCATGCTCTCTATTGCTGAACAAACGTTTCAACCGTGGTATTATAGGAGCATACCACATCACCTTTGCAGGAATCCTCTTCCTGGGGCGCGGCTCGCCCTCAACATCACCAGGGTCATCTCGCCCGATCTTATACCGCAAAGCACCGCATACAGGACATGCATTCAATTTTTCGTGCTCACCGCGGTAGAGGATGCAGTCATTAATGCAAGCGTGTATTTTATGCACCTCTAATCCTAGAGGGCATACCACCTTCTTTGCTTCATACGTACTAGACGGCAATTCGTTATCCTTTGGAAGCATCTTCTTAACTATTTTTAACAAATTTTCAAATCCCTTGTCAGAAGTACCATTCTCTGCCTTCCATTGCAACAATTCAAGTGTGGTACCTAGCTTTTTCTGGTCATTTTGACAAGTTGGGTACAACAATTTGGCGTGATCAGCTAACATACGCTCCAACTTCAACCTTTCGTTTTCACTTCCACAGTCCATTTGTGCATCACGAATGGCCCGACGAAGATCATCGTCGGGCTCATCAATAATGGGATCTTCTTCAGTTTCGTCTTCTCCCATTGTAGTATCACTGAACCAAGGATACTTGTCATTATCCTCATCTTCTTCATTTTCTTCCATGATAACCCCTGTTTCTCCGTGCTTGGTCCAACAATAATAACCAGGCATAAAACCATTATGCAAGAGGTGTGAGTGAATGACTTTTGAGGTAGAGTGACCACTCATATTCTTGCAGGCACTACATGGACAACGAATAAAACCGTTCTTTGACTTGTTTGCCTCAGCCATATGGAGAAAATTATGCATGCCATCAATGAACTCAGGACAACATCAGTCACCATACATCCATTGTCGGTTCATCTGTATTACATAAAAGTATATCGAACCCCATTATTACACTACTGTCATAAATAATATGTAAGAGCAAATTAATTAATACAATGTCATCCATTAAAATAAGAGTAGAGTATTGACAACTGGTTATACATAGTTCTCATAAAACATACATTAACTGAAACAAATATAAAAATTATCTAAAGAATTTAAATCCAACAACAAATGCGATCAAAATCGCAACTAAGGTAAATACTGAACCCACAACATAATGATACCAAGCTTCCCGATTAATGGCATATTTTTCTAATCCTTTTTATCTTCAAGCGCATTGCATCCATCTTGATCTCGTTACCATCGACCACGTCGGCAAGTTTGAGCTCTAATTTCATCTTATCTTCTAAGCATTGAAGATAACGATCTTCTCTTCTTTTCAATTTTGCTTTCAAATCATTGTTTTCTTTATCCAAAAACTCGACAATAGGGTCAGGTTCAATTTCTGGTTCAACTACCTCCTATATAAAAATAATTCTATGTCAAGTTGGTCGCCATAATTGCCAGAAACATAGAATGAAATAAATAGTTTTGAAAATATACCACATCCGAATCATAGACCGGACGAGGACCGACGGGGACGGATATCAGAACCATGACACTATACATATAATACAAGTTAGAAAATTATACAAGTAGTAACTATGCATCTAAATCATAAAAGCTATGTTTTTCAAAATCAAATAAAATAAAATATAGAGGCTCACCGAGGTGGTGACGGGACGGCGCGGGCGATCGACGTCGATAAGGCTCCTCACCACACTAAAACACATAAATCATTATTTTAGTTTGAGAACAAATTGCACATATACACAAATGAGATCATAACTTAGGCATTACATCGAACACCTTGCTTGCACAAAAAAAAAGTAATGAGCAAAATGAGCTAAATAAGCAATGCCGGAAAGATGATGAAGAGGCTAACCGTGGGGTGCCTTCAATCTTGCCAAATGGTGTAAAATATTATGGATTATCTAGTCTTGGGGAGAGGAAATGGAGAAGAAATGGAGAGGAAATGGTTTTGAGCTCGGGCTCGGTGGGAAAAATGGAGTGAGCAGGGGTGTAAGAAGCTGATAAAGGTCAGGACCTTTAGTCCCGGTTTGTGTTACGAACCGGGACTAAAGGGTTCTGACGCTGGGGCCCGCCTCTGCTTCCGCATGCGGTGAACCTTTAGTCCCGGTTCGTAACATAAAACTTTTCCAAATAGGCATTTCAATAACTTAAGTTATTTTATCAATTTGAAAACATAAAATGATTTTCATGAATCCTAATTCTATATAAGAAATGAATTAAATCTAAAATCTTTTCCAATGTTGTTATGAAGTTTTCAAATGAATTATCCTAATATAAAATATAATGGTGCACAAATTACTTTGAATTAAAAATTAATACATTATATTTCCCTTTTCATTTTTTATATAGTTGTGTCATACTATTAATATTATACTAAAGCCAAAACTGATTTTAGTATTTTAAAATGAGTTTAAAGAACTTAGATACAAACATATTTGAATATGGGTATTTTACAAATTTTATTTAGCCAAAAGAAAATTTAATTAAGCTATAATTTCAAATTTGACATTAAGTGTCAAATTTTTATTAAACCAATTTTTCAAAATTATTAATTTTAAAAGGTTTTCAAAACATGCACAAAAACGTTTTAAAACATAGATATGAATATTACAATTTTATAGAAATTTATTTGAGTTCATTTGGGCACTTAAATCAAAAGTTAAAAAAGAAATCAGAAAAATGAAAAATAAATTTCCGGATGACATCATCGCTGACGTCACCCTTCTTCAACCTCCGTCCGAATTTCTCTCCAGAAATTGCTCCCGATTTCTTTCCAAAATTCGAGCTCCAATCTCGCGGGTTGTTTCCTCCGAGCTTACCTACAAATACCCCACGCCATCCTCTCAATTTCCCCTCTCCCTCCACTCCAAATCTCGCCGTCGGGCTGCAGATTTTGCTCCGTCAACCGCCGCCACGAATTCTTTTTTTCCGGCGAGGTGAGCTACTCCCTGGGGTCGAGCCCCTTGTCTTTCTTCTCCCCTTGCCGTTGCGCATCATTGGCATTCCTTCCCCGCTCCTTTCCGCAGCCAAATCCTGGAGTTGTTGCTCGAACCGTAGGTCACCGCGCCGCCGCACCTCAAGTCCTCGAACCTGCGCTGCCCGAGGACGTCGAGGCCTCCTTCGCCATCACAGCATCGCGCCGAACGTCTTCGGCATCTTCTCGTGTCCGGGGGTCCACCGGAGCGTCGTTTTCATCCAAGACCGAGCGCCGTCTTCAACCTCTCCGGCCACCGGCGCCGCCATCTTCCGGTCACAGCAAGGTGAGCCCTTCGTTCGCGATCCAACGACTTAGAATAGATCTAGCCGATCTGAATCGGTACGTGTTTAGATCCTTTGGATCTGGATCTAACGATCCAGATTTAATGGAGCCGAGCCGAGCCGAGGCTCAGACTTAGCCGAGCCGAGCTGAGCCCAGCCCAGCCAATCACTGCACGCCACGTGGCCTGCCTATTTTCCGATTTATTTCCGAATAGAATTTAATTGTCTATTTTGCAGAAAAGTCCCTGCCACTTAGATTTATCATAACTTTTTAACCCTTGACCCAAATTGGACAAATTTTATATCAAATTGAATCCCTCGACAAGTAGTCCCTGCCACTTAGATTTCAAATTTGACCTAGTTTAAAATATTCAAATTTCAAATGGTGAATTTGAGTATTTTTGTAATAACCTTAAATCAGTAAATTCAAAAATTGCAAATAAAATTGTTTTAGACACTTTATAAAATGTGTAATATGTTGCATTTGTTATAAAATAATTTGGAGAATTATTTTGATAATTAAATGGTTGTGTGTTTAATTTAAATAGTTTAACTATTTTTGACATAACTTATAATTCAAACATTATTTTTGATTTAATCCAATTGCTCTACATTTAATTAAAAGCCCTCTGTCTATTAACCCCATTTATAATTTTTTGTTATAAATAATGCTTGAATAATTTAAAATGAATTTAAAGATCATGAGACTTGATTTGATTTATCCTAGCACATTATAAAGTTTATTAATTTAAAAATTTATTACTTTGCACCAAAGACATAAATAATTGTCCTAGTCTAGAGAAAGCTCAAATTCCTGTTTATTAATATAATACATAACTTTAATAAGTAAGTTTTATTTAAAACTTTTTAAAAATGATTTTATATCATTTACAAGTGTATATAAATGATATTGGTTAATTAGGTGTTACTAAAAATGTTAATTAAAACATTATGCCATTTCAAATGACTAGGTTGTATTTTTAATACTATGAACTTTCAGTTGGGTTTTAAAAATGTTAGATATGATAAATTAAGAAATTCTTGAATATGAATTTGCTTAAATTTAAAATTCTGAAAACATAACCTTAGGTAAAAGAAAATTAAATATGGATGGTGGTTGTAAAATCCTGAATCCTTGCTTTTAAATTTGAATAAACCATCTTAAAATCTCTTCGTTTAAAGACCATTTCATTTGGGATCCTGTGATCTTCAATCTTTTCAAATTGAAAATATCCAATTTGACTTTTGACTATACCCTAAATGCAATCACATCTTTTTCCATATTGAATTATGTGACACCCTTGACCAAAATCCACTTCTAAGCCTTATTACGCTTATATGTTTCGATTTGTTTTGTGAATTGCTTGTTTATTGAATGCCCTTTTACTATATAGTTTGAAAACGGGGAGCAACTTTTGATTTGGACAAGAGTGTATGAGAAACGACAACTTCCTTCAGGCAAGTGACTTCATAAAACACCTACTATTTTATTCTATTGCATATCTAGCGTTTTCAAACAATATTTGCAAAAGTAGTATGCATGATAGGTTTTTGGGAGATTGTAGTATGCTATGCAAACCTTTTAGGTTTCCCCTTAGAAATTCCAGATTAGACCCCTATTATAATTTAGTGGAAGCAGCTGCTGCAAAAATGATTGTTTTATGGTTGATGTGATAAATGAAAATTTCCACTAAATTAATTTAACGCCTGGGTGGATTGGGTCGATCGAGGAGGTTTCAAGTTGAGTGGCTTCTCAGGGCCATGTGTCATGGTTGTCTTCGCCCAGGGTAGTTTCTACTTACCTGGCGCCATGATATGCGGTGTTAACCTGAGTTGCTCACTTGTGGTAGGCCACCCAGGGCTATGAGATTTAAGTCTACACTGAGTCTAGTTGCTTATCGTGCAACCATTGGTCAATATGGGCTCTGTCTTGATGGAGTAAGTTGTTGTGGACCTGGGTCAAGAGATTGATGGTGGTAGAGTTGATAGGATGGTGGTAATCTATTAGTATGATCATGGGAAAGCAACTTCTGAAAAGTCTCGTCTTGATCTTCTCCTTTTCCTTCTCACTAAAGGAGTGTAGAGGATAGTTTGGGTTGATTGAGTCTAATGGTGAAAGTGCACACCCTCTCGAGAGTTAAAACCTAAGATCTTAGCCGTGTCCCCGGCAGCGAACAATTTGAGTAACTACACAAGGCTGTGTTCTCAAAATCTCCTCATCTCAAATTTCTTAATAAAACTTTGTTGGGTGAACATGGGTAGGAGACATGGACTTGTCTCGAGAATTGTCTCTGAAGGAGAAGATATTGATTTAAGAAAATTGTTTATCAAAAGTAGGAGAAAATTTGCTTTGCGTAATAGCCTTGAGCTCCACCAGCCAAATAAGCATATAGATATAGCTTAGTAGAATATTTGCTTTCAAAAGTCACTTGCCACCACAATTCAATTGTGCTGACCCTTTATAGTTGGGCTGCAACTAAACCTTGCAGATTCGACAGACGACGAGTGAGTATTCGATAGGATTTCGAGTCTACAACCAACATTCTTTGCCTGTGGCACATGAAGATGATGAGGCTCATTGTATCTACTATTTTCCGCTGCTACTCTTGGAAATTTTGCTAGCCTTTTCAGGTTATGCAAGTTGTAAGAGATATTTGTAACACTGGATCATGCGATTTAATAAAGTATTTGACACTTTTGCATGATATACATCTTAAACTGTGGTGCTAGCATTTGATCCAGGGACTAGCACATTAACACAGGGACTTCCACCTTATAATAAAAGGTGAGGTCACTACAATGGGGGAGGCAAGGTGTTTGCACACCTCCTCCCCCCTTTATATAGCAAGGCATATTAATTGGATTAATTCATTGGAAAATACAATTAATTGTATTGCAGGCCGGCCGAGCTGCTTCTCCACCCGTTTTGCCCTCTCTCTTTACCTAAGCTATACCGCCGGGCGCCGTTGCCCTGCGGGATTCCAGATAAGATCTACCCCTGCGATTTCAGCTAGATCTGAATGAACGGGGGTTGTCGTTAAGCTCCGTATGTTTACGAGTGCTCGGAGGTAACTCTTCTCGAGGAGCCTAGGCGACGTCGTCTCGCCCCCTGCAGCCGCCGCGCCACCTCCCCCTCTGCAGCCGGCGCCTCCCCCCTGCCGCCGGCGCCTCGCCACGTTCTGCCCGACGCCCGACGCTCGTCGACGCAGGTCATCGTCGACACCCCGACGTCATCGTCGTCGTCATCACGGCAAGTTCTCCGCGACCTCGAGGTCGGCTACGCAGGACTTCATCGTCAACGCTTGTGCGGGAGCGTAATCCCCGCTATCGGTCTACATGGAGGTAATGTAACCCGTTCCGCCACCGTTATCACATGTACTAGATAGATAGATCCTGACTAGTTAGGGTTTCGTTCGCTAGAAAAATTATTGTTTTTCTGCACCGTAACCCCTTCAGAAGAAGGATGAGACGCTCCACAAGTACATCCAACGCTTCAGCCAAGTGCGCAACAAGATCCCGAACATCCCTGACACCCAAGTCATTGCCGCCTTTCGCGAGGACGTCACAAAAAGCAGGATGCTCGAGAAGCTGGGCATCCACGACAAGCTCACTTCTGTGGTGAAGCTGTTCGACATGGCAGACAAGTGCGCCAAGGCTGACGAGGGACTCCTCTTCATCAAGATATCCTCGAGAGGGGACGACCATGCTTAGGGGTCCAGGAGCCAGAAAAAGAAGGAGGAGCCCAAACGCAAGGCCACTGCGGTTCTCGCGGCAGAGCCTGACGCGAAGGGCACCCGCAGGTACTCCCCTGAGCCTGGAGAGAGGAAAAAAGACCACCGCCCTTTCTGCATCTACCACAACAGACGCGGTCACTCTACAGACTCTTGCTTCGACCTCAAAAGGTTGAGAAAGGAGCGCGAGCAAGCATAGGGCAATGGCGGCCGCGGCCTAGGCCATGGCTATCGCGGGAGTGGACGCAAGAGCGGCTACCAAAAGCCATTTGGCAATCAGGCCAATGCCACAGAAAAGAATGGCAATCTCCCTGACAAGGAAGATGGTGGCTACCAAGCCCCAAGAGGCGCCATTGCCTGCATCTTCGGTGGGGCGCACGCGCCAAAGTCGAACAATCAGTTCAACCAGTTCGCCCGCGACCTCAACGCCGCCCTCCCAAGCACTGAGACCTCCAGGCCCCTCAAGTGGTCACAGTATACCATCGCCTTCGACGCTCAGGACCACCCCAAGTCCACCAAGGCTGTTGGAACCCTCCCGCTGGTCTGCAGCCCCACCATCGACAACGTTGCTGTCTCCAAGACTCTCATCGATGGTGGAGCATGCCTGAACGTTATCTCCACAGATACGTTCGAAGCGCTTCAAGTGCCCTACGAGCGGCTCATGCCCTCGAGGCCCTTCACGGGAGTAACCAGCGGCTCGATCGAGCCTCTAGGCTAGGTCAGGCTTGCCGTCACCTTTGGGAGCAAGGAAAACTACCGCACTTTGCACATCGACTTCGATGTCGCGCACATCGGCCTGCCGTACAATGCTATCCTCGGCTACCCCGCGCTCGCGAAATTCATGGCCGTCACGCACCATGCCTACAACATGGTCAAGATCCCCGACAGTGCTGGCACAATCACCATCCGTGGACATGTCCTGGATGCTACGCGCGCTGTCGAGAAGGCCTACAAGGCCGCCGCCATAGCATTCCCTGCATACGAGGACATGGAGCCTCTCGAGAGACCCAAGAATAAGAAGCAGTTGTTCTCCCAGGAGACAGCTGCTACGAAGAAAATCTCTCTGAGCTCCAACAGCTCGGTGGCTGAAGGCTCGGGGGCTAGCGTCACCATTGGCGTCGCGCTGCCTCCCAAAAAGGAAAGCGCGCTCGTCGTCTTCCTCCAGGCAAACTTTGACATGTTCGCACGGACACCGTCAGACATGTCTGGTGTACCGAGGGAGGTGATCGAGTACCACTTAGCCGTGTGCCCAAACGCGCGCCCCGTCAAGCAAAAAGCAAGAAAACAAGCCCCTGAGAAGCAAGCATTCATCGTCAAAGAGGTCGAGAAGCTCAAAGCAGCAAAGGTTGTCCGCGAAGTCGCGCACCCTACCTGGCTCTCTAACGGTGTGGTAGTACCAAAACCCGCCGGAGGAGGCCGCCTCTGCATCGACTACACTTATGTAAACAAGGCCTGCCCCAAGGACCCTTACCCCATGCCAAGAATTGACCAGATCGTGGACTCCACGGCAGGCTGCGACCTCCTCTGTTTCCTCGATGCTTTCTCTGGTTATCATCAGATAAAGATGGCTAAGGAAGATGAGGAAAAGACGTCTTTCCTCACCCCTTGCGGTGTGTACTGCTATGTATGCATGCCCTTCGGCCTAAAAAATGCCGGAGCCACCTTCCAGAGGCTAATGAGGATAACACTTGGCGAGCAAATGGGGAGGAACGCCGAGGCATATGTCGATGACATCGTCGTAAAATCCTGAGAGGGAAATACTCTCCTCGGAGACCTTGAAGAGACTTTCGCCAACCTGCGCAAGGTGAACATCAAGCTCAACCCCGCCAAGTGCATCTTCGGAGTACCTTCAGGCAAATTGCTTGGGTTCCTCGTGTCCCATCGGGGCATAGAGGCAAACCCAGACAAAATCAAGGCCATAGAGGACATGCAACCTCCACGCAGGCTCAAGGACATGCAACGCCTAGCAGGCTGCATGGCCAGCTTGGGTAGATTCATCTCCAAGTTTGGCGAAAGAGCCCTGCCGTTCTTCAAGATCATGAAAAGAACGGACACTTTCAAGTGGACCCCTGAAGCTGAGAAAGTGTTTGAGGACTTGAAGAAGTACCTGGTCAGCCCACCAGTAATGGTCGCCCCAAGGTCAGGCGAGCACCTAAAGCTGTACCTATCAGCCACCCCACAGACAGCCAGTGCCGTCCTTGTGGTAGAAAGGGAAGAGCCAGTACTCCACAAGAAGAGTGCAACCACTCCAAAGCCAAAGCCTCCTGATCAGGAGCTCGACGAAAGTGCAGCCCTCATAAAACCACCGCCTGGCCCAAAGCCGTAAGGGAAGCCCACCCCAAGTCAATCACTGCAAGAAGATCCCGCCAGGGAGCCTGAGAAGCCCTAGGAGGCCAACCCCCGCGATATGTATGATGAGTGTGATGATATGTATGTGAATATTGATGATTCTCCTGTTCAAGAAAAAAGTACTATGAAAGATGGTAATGCCTTTGAAAAACTTATTAAAAAACGAGTTGCTAAATATAATTTATCTCCTGATGCTAAATTTGCTACATCTCCTGTAAACATAAAAGATAAAGATTATGATTTCTCTATTGAATTGGCTCATATAGCTATAGTTGAAAGAGAACCTTTCTATGGAACTGAAAATGAAAGTGTTGTAGAACACATGAGTGTATTGTCTGATTTGAGTGGAATATTTGCTGAAGACATTAAAATGCGCACTTACTTTGTTGCTAAAATATTTCCTTTCTCATTAAAAGGAGAAGCTAAAACTTGGTATAATAATTTGTCTCCTGGTTCCATCACTAGTTCTAAGGGTTTGCTTGATGCTTTCTTTAGAAAATATTTCCCTGCTAGTGCTCAACATGATGCCTTACTAAAAATCTATAATTTTAATCAAGAAGGGGGTGAGAAATTACCCAAACCTTGGACACGCTTTTGTTGCATCTTGAGGGGGTAGCGGAACCATGATTTGGAGAAAAATTATCTACTTGATATATTTTATAGTGGACTAACTGCTGAATCTAGGACATACCTGGATAGTTTTCCTAGTTTTGTTTTCAGGAAAATCACTCCCGAAGAAGCTGAAGATTTATTTGCTACACTATGTAAGAATAATGATGATTGGGATATTCCTGAACCTACTCCAACACCTCCACCAACACCGAAGAAGAGAGGTATGATTGAATTAAATGAAGAAACGATGAGGGAAGCTAAAAGATCTCTTGAAGAAAGTGGTATTAAATCTGAAGATGTGAAGTATCTACCTCATATTGAAGAATTATGTATGCCTATTCCTCCTCCAACCGTTATTGAGGTACACTCTCTCCAAAGGTTTGATGATAGAGATATTCCTTACTCTAAACCTCCTGCTCAATGCTTTGATGAATTTGATGATTTTATTGTTACGCAATGCAATTTTAATACGAGAATAGAGAATTACCTAATGAAAAATTCTCATGCTATTAGTGATTTACATGATATTGTTGATAGAACTGCGAATGATGATAAAGTGCTAATTAAACGCTTTCATATGGTTCAAACTCAAATAGATCAACTCACTAAAGTGCAAAAAGAATTGCTAGTAAACTACTCTATTGCTAAAGAAAAACTTGTTTGTGAAGTAACAACTAGAGGTGGTAAATCAACTCAGGATCCTTTGTATCCTGAAGGACATGATAAAAGAATTGAACAAGATTCTCAACGAGTGAATGAACCTAGTATCCTTTCTAGGAAAAAGAAAAAGAAACATAAAACTGTTGTAGAATCCTCTGAACTTGTTATTGATCCTAATAGTATATCTGTTTCTGATGGTGAAACTGAAAGTGGTAATGAAAACAACAATGATAATGCTAATAACAATGATAAGGATAAAAATGTTAATTCGGATTAGGAAATAAATAGAAGAAGAACCTGAAAACATGCTAAAAATAAAAAAGTACACTAAAGAAGATTTTATTGCTAAGCAACATGGTAATCAAAGAGAACCTTGGGTCCAAAAACCAATGCCTTTTCCTGCTAAGAAACTTAAATCTAAATAGGAAGATCATTATAATAGATTTTGTGATTGGATGAAACCATTGTTCTTGCAAATTCCTTTGACTGATGATATTAAGTTGCCTCCATATTCTAAACATATGAAAGATATTGTGACTAACGAAAGAAAATTCCTAATGAGGAAATATCTACTATGCTTGCTAACTACTCTTTTAATGGTAAGGTTCCAAAGAAGCTTGGTGATCCAGGTATACCTACTATTCCTTTCTCTATCAAACATAATTATGTTGAAACTGCTCTATGTGATTTAGGAGCTGGAGTTAGTGTTATGCCTTTCTCTCTTTACAAGAGACTTCACCTTGATAAATTGATACCTACTGATATGTCTTTGCAATACTGCAGGGGCTGTTATTGATTGCAATAAAGGAAATGTTGCCTTTAATGTTCATGACAAGTAGCATACTGTTTATTTTCCCAAGAAAGTTAATCGAATGTCTGGAGTTAATACAATTACCAGTTTGAGGTCTATTAGAGTGGGAAGTATTGATTGCCCATATAAAGAAGAATTCAAAACTCTCATGATGGATCCATACCAATTCATTATAAGGTAACATGAGTGTCTCATATGGTTTAAAATCTTTCATGTCATATAAAATTCATTTGGTGGCAAGACTTGATCAACCTTGTTAACAAGTGCATTTTAAATGCATAAAGAGGCTAAACAATTTTCTTTCTCTCATCCTTGTTATACCTACTATAATATTACTTTGTTTGCAATGTTTAGTTGAATTTGTTGTTAGAAAATAATTTTCCTGTATTGAATTTAATAATGCAAAATAATAGAAAATGAAAAAAAATCTTAGAAAATTTAAAACAATTATATGAAAAATCATATTTTTCGAGGAGGGTCCTGGAAGTGCCAGAGAGCCACCAGGGGGACCCCCTGGTCCACCACACCATCTGGTGGCGCGGCAGCCATGTGGTCGCGCCAGCACATGGTGTGGGGTTCACATGGCCCCCCACTCGTTCTCTCTCCTTCCACTGCCTTCCACTTCCCCAAAAAATCACTTTTGGATAGCTCAGACTCGTGTTCTTGCTCCTCATCTCCTGGGATTTCGATCTCCACATTCAGCCATTTTCTGGTGCTGAAATTTGGTGCATCTCCTCTCCGGTATGTGAATCGTCCGAATATCCAAGTTGAATTTTTTTAAAGGTATATATATATGAAGTATTCTGCTGTTGTAGATATCTTGTTTAGTGAGTTTGAATGCTTGTTCTAAGTTGAAGAAACTAGTTTTGATGCATGCTTAAGCCTCTAGCAAGTCACTATAGTGGTTTCCATTCATTAGTTGGCTAAAAATCGATTTTTTATGATGTTTGTTGAAAATTTCAGAGAAGGAAGATGAACAACCGTGACTTTGATGAGGTGTTTGAGGGAGATTTTCAGAGGAGGACAAGGCGTCCAAGGGCTGCCACTCGCGTTAGGCAGTCCTACAACGAGGATATCCTCGCATCGACAATCCGAGATGAGGGGGATACGGGAGAACCGTACGCCGCATCTTACCGTTGTTATGCTTTCCTTCGTGCTGCAGGTTTACTTGAGGACTTCCAAACTCTCATTGAGAGAGTGGGCTTGACCACCTACATGAGGGATGAGAGGCCACAATAATATTGGCTTACCAAGACTTTCTCGGAATCCTTCACCTTCAACACCAAGACTTATGCAACGGCCATTTCATTCAAGTTATATGATATGCCTTGCAGCCTAACCTCGGAGGAGTTTTGTGGGATTTTTGGTACTGCGAACAGGGGAACAACGGTGAGGATTGTCGCGAATCTACCGGAGTAGGCCCAAACCTACCAAGAGGTGACCGACAATGACACCCGCTCCGCACATCGCGACACGATAAGGAACATTCAATTCTCTGCCATCAAATATTTTGTCTACTATCTTACTACTAGTGTGCTTGGTAGGGAAAACACTAGCAATGTTTCTAACTTGCAACTTGCATTTCTTACGGGCGCCCTTAAGGGTGAATTCCCTTATAACATTGGCTCTTTGATTACTCGCAGTTTAGCGGCTAGAGGCCCCATTTTTGGAGGCGTTATTGCTCTTCGTATTGCTGAATTTTGTAGGTTGCCCATTAGTCCTAATGATGTACCACTTGAACCATTATATATTGGCCTTGCTGCAATGAAAGGCAACAAATTTGTTACTAACAACTCCACTTTGGAGAATATCATGTTTAGGGTTGTTTGTGCTGACGATCGTGAAAAGGAAGTCTCCTTGCCATAACCTTCTTTATTTAGTCTTGATAGGAGACCGTGGTCGTACTCACTGGTAGAGCTAGAGGAGCAGCTGAGCGTGCTTGGTTTTCACAGACGCATCGCAGCCAGGAGTCACCGCCGGAGGATTACAGCGGATACCACGCCGGCGCATCCTCGAGCTCATATTACGGGGAAAGTTCTACGACATACCCCCGCGACTTCGACGGATGGGCATGTTGGCATTGAGCTCCACTTGGGCCAAAAAACCTAAGCTTGGGGGAGGTATACCGAAGCAAACTGATCTTCATATCATTCTCATTCGGTACTTTGTATATCCATGTTTCGTTTTAGTTTTCTTTCTTTCGTTCATTTGTTTATTCTTTGTTTGCTTGCCATAAACCCACAAATACCAAAAAGATTTTTGTTATTTCTATTGCTGGTTTGTTTAGTATATAATATATATTAGTATGCTTCGTATTTATTTCAGTTCAATATGCAAAAACACAAAAAAAAAATGCTTCGTTGCGTGCTGTTTTGCGCAGGGACAGATTTCTTATGTCCACCGCTAAATTCATAACTTATTACAGGAATGTTGGAATGACCTGAAATTTGGTGTGCATATTCCTGGGATTTGTACGCAACTTTCAATAGTATTGAGTTTTCTGAGCTGGGCATTTTAAGTCTCTCGAAAAAATTCGTCTTTGCTGGCAGTTCTGTTTTAAGTTTATAAATCCAAAAACCCAAAAATATTTGTTGTTTCTCTTTGCTTTTGTACAGTTTCTTTCAGAGGTCATTATCTTCAATTACTCCATGGATCTTGGCTATTATCTCATATCTTTCAAGCACACAAGTGATAAGGCAATTATGATGATCTATGACAATTTCGAGTTGGGTAAGAGGCTGCTAATGAACTCTATTTGTTTCTCATTTTTGTACATATACTCATTCATGTGAGCATGCTTAGATGGTTCTGTCGGCCCAGTGGGAACTGGGGTATGGAGATCCCACTCCCCCCAGGCCTCGCACGCGGGATGATCAGACGAAACGACTAAGGACCAGGCCTTGCCACCTGGCAGGACCCTCGAGAGTCAATTCCCCTCGAGGGCCTGAAGAGGAAACGAGGGCCTCAAGGGGTCCCTCGCTTCAGGAGACCCTCCCGAGGCGCCAGCACGCCTGGAGGGAAGTCAACAAGAATCTCTCCACAGGCCTCACCAAGCCTGTGGGGAAACGTCGCGGCCAAGGAAGTACGGCGGGGCGCACATGGCCTCTGCCACGCCCACGTGGTGACGCAAACAACCCCGTTGCCGTTTTGGTGGTAAAGGAGTCAATAAAGTTGCGCCGTCTGCTGCAGGACTGCCAGGACCTTCCACTCTGGTGATAAAGCAGGTGGACGGCGCAACCCTCCAAAGAGGACGTCATCGCGGGCTCCACCTCAGAGATTACCTCCCCTGCGGGCAGTACTGCGTGGTCGGCCGCCTGTCGGCCACCGCGCCCACCTTTATCAGTGTTGGACCGCGTCCATGGACGAACGGGCCACGGTGGACTCCTGATCCACCATGCCTCTTCCATGTGGGAACCACCTTGAATGCTAAGGAGAAGGAGAGCGCCGGAGGCGCCTATAAAAGCACCAAGACCTCCATCGTAGCAAGGGTGGGCCAATTGCTTGCAACCACGCTTGTAAACCCGAGCAATACCAAGTAGGGTAGCCGCTAGCTGGAGGAGGAAGAAGATCATCGCTTCCCTCCTTAGGCAAGAACTGCCTCAAGGGGGCCCTCGGCAAGCTCTACTGTACTGTAACCAACATAATCCAATACACACAAGCAGGAGTAGCGGTCTTACCTCCTCACGAGGGCCGTGAACCTGGGTACGGGCCGATGTCTATCTCTGCCGTGGGTGTTTCGTCTTCAGGTCCGGCGAGCATCGTCCCCGTGTCCATCGAGGATCTTGACCTCCGCGTTCAATCCCCTTCAAGAACTACACTTCACGAAGTGACTACCCCTGATTCTAGGGAGTCATAACCCGACATTTGGCGCGCTAGGTAGGGGATTGAGGCGCGTCAACGACCTTTGAGCCGCCTCCGCGCCATGGCGAACACCCGCGCCGCCCGCGTCAATCGACGCGTGCCTGAAGGAGCGCGCGCCCCGCCAGGCGCCACGGCCACCCACGCGCGACGGGGCCGACCCCGCCATGAAGAGCGCGCCCCCTCAGGCCCTCACGCGGAGGAGCCTGAACGCAACTCCGAGCACCAGGAGGATGCGCAGCCGTCGCACCCGACGCGGCGCCTGAGTGGTTCTGGCCCTGGTAGGACGGACCCCGCGCCTCACACTGCTCGCTCATGGCGCAGGAGCTTCTCCACTACCAGCCCATCGCTGAGGCCCACGAACAGTGGCTGGAGCGCCTCAACCACCTCGTCGGCATCGCCACGACGTGCCCCGCTCCGTCGCAGTCCAACGTGCACCCCTCTCTCGCGGGCACGGTCGCAACAAACGCGCCTCCGCCCCCGCCAGGGCCTCCACCGGCTGCGACGCAGAGGGCTGCCTCGCACGCGTCCTCGCCGCACGATTGCCTGATCTTGCAACGCACCGCGCCCGACGCTCGTGTGGGGATGGAGCTCCAGCGCAACCGCCAGAAAAGGCTCGTGGAGGAGATCGGCCAGGCGGGCCAGCAGTACCACAGCGCGCTGCAACACGGGGTCGCCACGTACGCCACAAGCTGCATGGCGTTCACCCGCTCCCTGCGTCGCGTGGTCTGGCCTCCGAAGTTAAGGTCGGCTCTCCCTAAGGGCTACGATGGCTCCAGCAACCCCATCGTTGTAACATCCCAACATTTTGGAATGTTTAAAAATCACTAAAATTTAAAACTTTTCGTTGATTAAAATAAAATATTAAAATGCATAAGAAAAACCAAATATAAAAGACCTCAAGCATATTGAAAAGTTTAATATCTTTAATATCTCAAATAATCATTATTTAAAAAGTTGTTTCAAGTTAAACATTATAATATCCATTGTATTTGTTAAAACCTCAATATGTAAATTGACAAATAATTTACAAACTCTCAAACCATTTTCATAATAAAAAGTCTCTTTGTAAGTATTTGATTTGAATAACTTAGCCATAACTATTCGTAAATTAAAATAATACTTAGAAGTATCCTTTTTAAACTATTTAAAACATGGTCAAATTGTCAAATGGGTTTCATTATCTTACATGAGTTCAAAACATAGTTTTGGAAATTACAAGTCTATAAGTTATAACTTTAAAACTTCATATATTATATAATTAATGAATTATCCAAATAAACATTTCCTTAGCTTAAATGATTTTCATCAATGTTCAAAACATAAAATGATTCTCATGAATATATTCAATATCCCACTCATTATCTTCACTTCCCACTCATTATCTCAGTACTCTGAAACTTCCCAAAGGATTCTTCAAAAAAATTGATCGCTCAAGACGCCACTGCTTGTGGGCAAAGGTTGATGGGAATGCTATTCCTCACTCCCTAGCAGCTTGGAATATGGTATGCCGTCCTAAAAGTCACGGAGGGCTGGGAGTGATAAACCTTGAATTACAAAACAAAGCTTTATTGATTAAACATCTTCACAAGTTCCTCAACTGTGCTGATACTCCCTGGGTGAAACTTGTGTGGTCTCTATATGAGGATGGACCTCCCCATGCGCAATCCCCAAGAGGATCTTTTTGGTGGAAAGATATTTTCAGTCTCATGGATCTATACCGAAGCATCACCCATTCAAAAATAAATAATGGGAAAGGCACTCTTTTTTGGAAGGATTATTGGCATAATGATGGTCTTTTATGCAATACACTACCGCATCTATATTCTTATACCCTTGAGGAGGATATTTCGGTGTCTTCAATGTTGTTAAACAATAATCCCAGTGATATTTTTGCCTTGCCACTTTCCATGGAAGCTTATGATGAACTACTTTTGGTGCCAACTTTGATAAATGGTTTTAATCCGGCTGACCTGGACAATGACAAAAGGATTTTTACTTGGGGTGATGCCAATTACGGCTCGGCTAGACTATACAACTTTATGTTCTCTCACATTGCATGTGAACCTCACATTCAAGCCATCTGGGGTTCCAAATGTCTACCCAAACTGAGAGTGTTTCTCTGGCTGCTGTTTATGGACCAACTTAATACCAAAGACCTCATGTCTCGGAGGCACTAGCGCTTGGAAGATGGGGTTGAATGTTCCCTGTGCAATCAAGGTGTCACAGAAACCAGGGACCATCTATTTTTTGATTGTCCATTCGCGGTAACCTGCTGGAACTTTATAGGTATCTTTTGGCATACAAATAATTCTTTGGCAACCAAACTCTCCATCGCCAAGATAGCGTTCAGTGGACCCTGTTTTTGGTAAATTTTGGCGTGCGGCCTATGGAACATTTGGAAAGTTAGAAATGATAAGATATTCCAAGGTTTGGAGGTTTCCTTTAACCGATGGAAGGTCAAATTTCGGGCGGACTGCTCTCTCCATCAGTATAGGATTAAAACTTGTCAAGTCACACCTTTTTTAGATTGGATCAGGAATCTAGACCCTTGATTTTTTGAACACCTGTATTAGTTATCCATGTTTCTCTCCCTCACTTACCAACCTCCGTGAGGACTATTCTTGTACTGATTGCTCGTTTATAATGGAAAATTAACCGTAGGGGGTTCCCCTACGGTACTAGTGTTCAAAAAAAATATTCAATAAGAAATGAAATAAATCTAAAATCTTTTCCAAAGGTATATTATAGATTTTTAAAATGATTTATCATAATATAAAACTTAATGGTGCACAAAATATTTTGAATTAAAAATGAATACATTATTTTTCCCTTTTCATTTCAAATAAATGTGTGATGTTATTTTATATTGTACTAAAGCCAAAAATGATTTAATATTGGAAAATGAGCTTAAATAACTTAATTTTAAACTTATATAAGTGTTGTATTTTTATAAATTTTATTTAGCCAAAAACGAAATTATTTAATCCATGTTTTGAAATTAGACATTAAGTGTCAAATTTGTATTTAATCAATAATTCAAAATTTTGATTTTTGAAAAGTGTTCAAAACATGCCTACAACTGGTTTAACACAAATATATTGTTTTTACAAATTTTTAAAAATTTATTTTGCTTGATTTGGAGTCTTCAATCAAAAGTTATGAAAGAAATAAAAAAAATCAGAAAAAGAAAAAAAAAAGCTGACGTCAGCATCGTCTTCATCCCAGGAAACCAGAAACGCATGCGCACGCGAAAACCGCTCCCGTGCATTCTTCTCTACTTGATTCCCGGTAATTTAGAGCACCAAATGACGCACCATTTCTTTCTAATTAAAGCACTTGATCTCCTCTTTCATTCCCCCATAAAAGGCCTCTCTTAAACGCCATAAATTGCTCTAATTTCGTCCGCCATTAGACATGGGTGTTTTTGGTCAAAATTAATCTCCGATTGATTGCGGGCAAATTACTGCACCAAATCAAGAACGGTTGGTTCCTATAGATAGCCCTCGACCTCCTCCTCCATCCCCCCCCCCCCCCCCAAAGCCCTCTCCAATACGCCCCCAGGCCGACAAATTTCTTCGCCAGAGTTTCGCTCGACCGCCACCTTATTTCTTTGATTCCGGCGAGCAGAGTGAGTCCCCACCGCCGATTCTTGGTCCTTAATCTTTCCCACGTCCGTGCGCTCCTTTAAACACCCTCCTTGCTTCATTTCCACAGCCAAATCGTGGAGGCCGAACTCGACCCGAAGGTCATCATCGTCGTCGCCACTCCACACAGCTCCGGGAAGCGCCGCTCAACTCCGACACCGTCTTCCTCTCCGCCGTGTCCAGCCGCGCATCGCCGTTGTCTCCCTCGCGTCCGGGAGCTTCCGAAACATCGTCGCCGTCCACACCCGTCGCCGACGACCACAACACGCCGACCGTCCGCGTCCGCCGCGATCGCCCGGCCGATCCACCGCCGTCGTCATCTTCTCTCGCCGGAAGCGTGGTGGGCCCATAACCCACAGGTCCCAGGATCGAAACCTGGCTCTTATACCACTTTGTGACGCCCTAAAATCGGTACTATGTAGATTTAAGCGTTCCCGCCGAAATCCGCATAATAACGATTTTATGTCGCCCACCAGACATAATGTGCACGCCGAAACATGCGCATTATGTGGGTGGAATTGTGATAACATTACAACAGTTCCGATACATCCACAAATACAACAAAAGATATAATACAACAACTCGAACGAGTCAAGATACAAATGATACAATACAAAGATTCAAATGACAGCGGAAGAAAAAAAAGTATCCGACTACGGATAAGATGCAAATTGGACTAAGAGTCCTGAAGATAAGCAATGGCGCCATATCCCTGCCCAGCCAAGCCGGAGGGATTCCCAAGCTAACGTTGTCGGACTTCAAACCTGTTGACTGCACATAAAGCACATCCCAAAAGAGGGTCAGGGCACTCCCTGGCAAGCAAAACCGACTTGCCTACTTTCTACACCATCTCCCAAAATATAGGGGAGGTGGACTTAGCGGCAGCAGCACTAGCAACCTAGAGAGACACACTACAACTTCCGTCTAATCAGAGAGGGATAAGAGAGCGAATAAGTAAACAACTACAACTAACACCAAACATAACCCATTCTCGAATTAACCCCCCTCAACCAAATATGAGGAAGCAATTCGGGAAACTCACACGTTGAACAGTTTTAGTTATAATTTATGGTGAAAGTAATTCTATATTACTATTCAATTTAATTAACATTAATTAATTGTAAGTTGTCTAGATCTTGTTAGCCAGCATCATCACCAAAGTCGTCCATAACCGTGGACACGGCTCATCGATAAGATTATACCCTGCAGGGGTGCACTACTGTACCCATACTCGCATGATCAACCCAAGCAAGCATCAGGGCTTCTCAACACGACTTATTCCTTCACTACAGCAAGTCCAAGTGCCACCCACATGAGTTGTTACCCGCGTCAGGAGTCCGGCCGAATCTCAATTGCGGACTCATTAGTTTGCGCCTACGCCACCATGCGGCTCAAATCACAGTAGGAACTGTCCGCTTCGTGTCGTACCGCACCTATATGACCCCCCGTATCACATAACCTCTGATCATCATCATCATCATCATCATCATGCACATGCATATGAGCAAATGGAAAACCCGAACTAGTTGCGGCACATGGACAAGCTGTAGATCCGTTCAAAGTCGAGGGGGGCTCCATAGGGCCTCGCACAAGTGGTTAGTGCGCTCAAAATTGGATCCGAGGACAAAATCTCAGTTCCTAGGTCGGCACTGAGCAGAACAAAGCACCTCGCAAGGCCTTCCGCCTGGTGCCTTATCATTTAATTATAATACCCCAATATAAGACAACCTTTTTTTAAGGTAGAAAATCTATCATGCTAAGCAGATGAAAATAAAAGACCAACTGACGACTCGCACAACCAACTCTAAGCATGCGCTACGACTCGCAAGGCCAACAGATAAACAAACAACATGTGATGGGATGTGGGGATAAAGTTGTATGGGCTGCAGGATAAACATGTGATGGGATCACGATAAAGAATCGAATACTAGGGTAGCAGAGATCAACGGCAGGAATGAAAGACAATGTATAGGTAAACAAGCAAACTTTGCTTGCCTGGAATCCCGCATGGAAGAAGATCTTGTCGTTTCTCACACATCTCAGCGTCTTATCCGCGAAGAAGCAACAAACACTGGAAAGCGTAAAAGATGCATTTTACAACTACGGCAAAAGATCCAGCATGATCATGGGACGGATGAATGACATGGCAAGATGCAATGCGAGATGCACTTAATCCAAGTTAAGCGGAACCGGGATTTCGACAATTAAAATTTAGGTGCAAGTTATTTATTTACCAGCAATATTAAATGTTGGTTAGCATGGCAACACATGGCATGGGTGATCTAATTAAATTAAATGGATTAGGGCAGTAATTAAATAAAGCCCAACACATTCCATATTTAATTATTTAGGTGCAAGAAATAAATTACACTAAGCAAATAAAAATAAAACATGCAAAAAGGCATACAAATGACATATTAATGTTTATTCCATTTTTCTGATAATAAAACATATAAATATTATTTTATTTGGAGTTCTAGAATTAAAGTTATTAACATATTAAGTTTCTGGACTAAAATGCAAAAGGTAGGGACCTATTCGTGATAGAAGAAGTGTTGGTGGGGGCTAAGACGTGAAAACAGGGAGCACAGGGGGCTCGATGCGAAAAGTTCCAGATCCAGGTTTCTCCTCGGGCTTTTCTCACCCAGGGGAACTCTACCCGTGAGGCTGGCCGTGGGACCCGAGACGCCACACAGGCGTGGGTGTGTTGCGCTGGCCTCCGCGGTCTCTGACCAGCGGGGCCCGCATGTCAGCGAGTGAAGATAAAATAAAAAGAAAGGCAATTTATTCGCAACGCGCCCGGGACGAATTCGAACCAGCGCCCTCGTGCTGGGAGAGCGATGGCTGCGCTAGACACTAGGACCGGACGGCCCGGGACGAATTCGAACCCGCGCCCTCGTGCTGGGAGAGCGATGGCTGCGCTAGCCACTAGGACCGGACGGTGTTGGTGAGGTACATAGCGAACAATTCATTATGAGGTGACCTAGCGATGTTTAACTGAACCAAACTGGAAAACTTCAGACTTTTTGTGCGGGTGGAGCAGAACGACGAGGACGACGACAGGAGCAGCAACGATCCTGGTCGTGCGCGGCGGAAACATGGTGTGGACGCGGTGCTAAAGGATCTGATCCGGTGTGCTGCGGCTGTGTGCTCGTGAGGGACAACAGGGGCAACAACGAGCCAGACCAGGAGCTCGGTCCGCCCGACCATGGCGGAACCGGAGATGAACATGGACGAATTCATCGGATGCGCCACGGATTTGAGAAAAGGAGAGCGGGAACTGGACCGGTGGCTCACCGTGGGGTCCTCGGAGTCGTGGTTTGGCGTGGGGGAGGTCCGGAGAAGAAGAATCGTGGCGGCGGACGTCGACGGCCGTGGCGGAGGCGGAGAAGAGATCGTCGGCTCCAAAGGCTCTCAACTCGATTGCTTCAGGGGAGAGAGAGATGACGACGCGACGGAGCTTCGTGGCCTGTCTGCGTTCCTCCGACTGCGCCGGAGCGGCGGCGCGACTGAGAAGGCCTCCGATCATGGTGGTGCTCGCGAGGAAGAAGAAGGTGCGAAGGAACAGAGGAAGGGGAGAGCGGGTGGCGGCGCTGGGAGGAGGGAGAGGGAGGAGGTTAGGGTTCGGAGAGGGCTCGATGGCTTTAAGGGGAGGGGAAAAAGGTGGAGGAAGGTGGGGGCGATGCCAGGGGCAGCATGTTCTCCTCGCCTCTGCCTCTGCCCGTACGGAGGAGGAAGGAGGGCGAGCTGGGCCGGGAGCTGGGCCAAAGAGATGGGCCAGAGGGTGGGCTCGGCCTGATGTAAGTGTTTTTATCCCTCTGTTTTATTTTTTTCATTTCATTTCTTTTTATTCTTTACAGGTTTTGTGTTTTGTCGTGGTGGGGTCACGACAGATGCCATAGGATGGCTAATGTGTGGGGCCGATGGACGTTGGTGGATCCGGGGAGGGATAGCGAGCTGAATAGCCCACACGAGGAGGATCCCGGTATAACCGAGATCTCCCAAGAACTAGAAACAACAGCAAAACGATATAGGGAAGATCTAACAAACAAGAACAAAGGCACGAAGGCACACAACACACACACGATATACCCAGGTTCAGGGCCCTCGTGAGGAGGTAACACCCCTACTCCTGCCTTTCCTCTCTATATAACTGTGGTACAACGGCTACAACTTACTCGCAGATCTCTCCAAGCGAAGAACAAGCACAACTAGATGAACTCAAGGTATGAAGAAGTAAAAGCTCTAGGAGTGAATGCAACTATAGCTTTGGCTCCCAAGTTGGTCCTCTCCCCACAGAAGCAGTTATGGCGCCTTTTATAGAGTTCCGGCCAGGAGGGCCGGAAACCCTAAATCGGCTTGGCCCCACCGGACAGGCCTAACCGGCATGTCGTCACCGGCTAGTGCGAGCTAGTCGCCGCACTATCCGGCATAGCCCCTGCGTCATCATCTCGATAAGGACAACAGGCGCCGTCCTGAACCATCATTGTCCCCCTGCCAGAGACAAGACATGTCTTGGCCCATCCCGGATAGCCTTTTCCAGATTGCCGGGCTAGGCATGTCAGGTCTTGTCGTACCGCGGTCGTACCGGCTGACGCGCTCCCGTGTCAGGCGGGAGGTGACCATGCTTCCGTGTCAGGCGGGAGGTGACCATGCTTCCGTGTCAGGCGGAATGGTACTTCCCCCCGCAACAGACGGGAAAGCCTGCTATAGACCGTTGACGGCCTACCGGGATCCCTTATGCCGGCTACCTCCTCGCTTGCCACTGTGAGCCTCTCCTACATAAGATCAAAGACCGAGACATACACTCCGGTTAGCACTTACCCGGACCATCTATCCGGTAAAACCGAGTACACCTCCTTCCGGGAGTCTCCTCGGAGCCCGAGATCTGAGATCCTTTCCGGAGGCGCCCGAGTTCGTCTCAGGATGAGTATCTCTAGGCCTAGCCTCCCGAAGATGTCTTAGCCTATCAGCAAAGACATCTTCGAGAAGCTAGTTCTTAGAGGAACCACCCGCTGATGCTTGTGCTGCCATTGTGAAGGCCGGGGGTGTCTATTTATAGTTGCTAGAGCTGACCCTTGCGCCTGCCAGGAGGCACTTTGCACTCTACCAGTGCACAAGGGTCAAGTTGCCCTTTCAGCACACCAGGAGGTGTCCCTTGCTCTCGCCAAAGGTCAAGTACTGTTGGCACCTTACTGAATTATTCCGGGATCTGTCCCTACCCGGGGGGCAGCCCCCCGACACTAGTCCCCGAAGCTGGTGCTGCACAACGACCTCGGATGATGTGCGGGATCAGCTTTAAATAACAACTATCTTCCGAGAACACATGACATCATCCTCCGTTATCTTGCCGAGATTGATTTCTCCCGAGACCTTCTTACCGAGATTGTTTTAACCGGTAGGCGAAGCCTGCAACCGGATAACGCAGTCTCAGTGAATCTTGACCGTTGGGTCCGTATCGAACTCGAGATCTCGAGCTGGGCCCCACCCGACGTCTCGTCTGGTCAGAAACGCACTCGAGTGCTTCTGCCCGAGCACGCCGTCGCTTGGGTTCCCGCGCCGGGAGCCACAGCCGATCCGGAGCCCAACCGTTGGGGCCGTGTGACCCTTGGTGTGGCCGGATCGGGCGCTCCGGCTAGCGCCACGTGCCGCGCTGCACAAAATGGATCCCACCCACGATCGTAGAGATCGTGGGCGGGAAAATTGGAAACCGCTCCGGAATCCCCCCCCCCCCCCCCCATAAATAGGGGACCGGAACGGTCTCCTCTTCTTCTTCCTCCCCTTCGCTTCTTCGCCACCGTCGTCTCGAGCACACCGCCGCAGCCGTGTCCGCCGCCCGAACTTCGCCATCCTCGCCGTTCGTCGGAGCCGTAGTCCGAACGCCGCCGTTCCTCTCGCGCGTCATCGACCTCCTCTTCTCCGGTGAGTTGCTCTCTCTTCCCCGATGATCTTCTCCAGTAGGATGCTATCTCGCCTTCGGCCGTGCCCTAACACACACGCGGTTGAGCCGCCACCGGCGAGCGTGACTCGAGCAGCGCGCACGGGGTGCACGGCGGTGATGCTAGTCGTCGTAGGACTTATGCCTTTTGCTCGCATTTTGCGTCGTTTGTGTTTAGCCCGAACCTATTTTCCTCCTTTTTGTTTTGATTATCTAGCACACGGTAGATCTCATTCGCCAGGAACCCGGTTGTATTTAGAAGTTTGCGATCCGACATTTTAGCTCCCGGTAGACTAATTCCGACTAACCGCCGCTGCGCCTGCAGAGTAGCCCGGATACATCTGCGGACTTCTCCGACATGGGTGAAGAAGGTATCCGGGGATGCTGGGATGGATCGGAGACCACCCAGGAGGACTTGGACTGGCTGTATCGGACCCACCGGATTCCTCCGCAAGTTGAGAGCCGTCTCCCGGAGGACGAGGTTCAACCGGAACCCCAACCCGGGGAATACGTTGTATTCCTCACGCACTTCGATCGTGGGTTTGGGCATCCGGCTAGACCCTTCTTCCGCGACTTCCTCGACACTTACAGCCTCCAACCCCATCATCTCCCCGCCAACGCCATCATGATGCTTTCGGTCTTCACCACTTACGCGGAAGCATATCTCGGCGTATGGCCATTTCTGGATCTTTGGGCCAAGTACTTCATCATTCGTCGCCAAGCCATCCCCAACCCGGATCAGAAGATAAAAGACTTGGTTGACTGCGGAGCTGCCACCATCATCCCCCGCGCTGACTCCGGATTTCCAATAGTCAAAGGACTAGAGTCCTGCCGGAAGTTGCAGCGCAGCTTCTTCTATGTGAAGAACCGGGAAAGCTCGGGAGACGCTCCGGGATCCTCGAATCCGGACTTCATCAATCTGCCGGAGTTCGCCATTGGTCCTCCGTGCAAATTCAACCTCTGGAAACGGCTCCCCGACACCGAGGAAGTCCGGTGCATGCACGACGTTCTGAACGTGCTGAACGACACGATGACCGGCGATGATCTCCTGCGTTGCTTCATCATTCGCCGCGTCTGCCCCCTCCAAACCCGAGTGCACAAGATGTGCCATATGGCCGGGAATTTAGACCTTACCCGGACCAGTATCTTTGGGCTAGATCACGCTGCGGTCGTCCGCCGCGTTCGAGCTATTGCTCGGACGAAGATGACGGATGACTACTCTTGGGGTGCCATCGGGGGATCCCGGAAAAAAAAACCTGAAACATGTGCTCTTATCTGCCTTTCGTAAACTTGCCTTCGCGCCCGGGTTCTGCTGGAAACCGACATGGGTATCATGTGGTGATTTATTTGCGCAGTTATTCGAGCGGCAAATCGAGGAAGACGCTATCCACGCCAACGGGAATTTCGCGCCGAACTTCCCAACCCCGGAAGAGATGCCGAGGGAAGATCCTGATGGTGAGGAGCACCTCGCCGTTCCTCTGGTGAAAGCTGCCGCCCCGGGTAACCCTTCAACCTCAGAGGCAGTTTGCATTTCTTCGGATGATGAGGATGAGATTGACTGCCAAATTCTCGATGTGATTGACGCTCTCCCTCTCAACTGGGCCTCAGCAGTGGTTCCGAAGTCGACGGCCGGGACCAAACGCGCCGAGAGCCGGAAGCGCGCGGCTTCCGACACGGAGGCTGCCGATAACTCCGGCAACCCCCCCAAGAGGAGCAAGCCGAATAAACAAACGGCCGAGAAGCCTCCTCGGCGCCGGCAGAGGGGCCCTCCCACTGTGGATTCCGGGTACATTCTCCTTGCCTTATGCTACATGATTTTGCCTTCTCCACAAATTATTACTGAGATATTTTTCTTTCAGGGACGCACTCGACCTCCCGTCACCTGCTATTCCTCCTCCTCCCGGAACTCGGACTCCCAGCCCGGCTCGGGCTTCCCCTTCTCCTCCTCGCCCTTCTACTCGAGGAAGCGAGCCTGCTGCCTCCGGTGCCGCACCGGCTACCATTGTGACTCCGGATGCACGCCCGGTGATCGACGAGACCCCGGTGCCGGCCACGACCACCTCGGGAGACATTCTTCTTCCGGAAAGTCCTCGCCGAGTGCCCGGGCTTGAGGCAGAGATTCTGAGCCCTCGCCGGCAGCTCGCGCCAAGCGGTCCCTCCCAGCAAGCCACGAACAAGACCGCCCAGGAGAAACGTCCCACAACCTCTTCCCGGCAAGCTGATCAACCTGCCGCGAAGTCGCGCCCCAAGGTTGCCGGGCAGAAAACAACTTCTGCCAAACCGGCAACTGCCCCGACATCCTCGGCCCAAGACTTGGTGCTGCGCACGGGTACGTTTTCACCGTTACCACCGCCTCCTGCCGAGATCCCTACTGCCGCCCTGCGGATGTTGCGAGCAACCGTAAGCTCCTTTGTGCCTCCAGGATCTCGGGACGTTGCTGCTATTCGCGCGCCCGGCGGCTCCGGCATACGCATTGTTGATGAATACAACCAGGCCTGGCTTGCCGCCGACGCCTCCGAGACCGTGGGAGACTTGCACGCTGCGGGCCCAAGCCGCAACGCTCAAGCCTTGCACGCTCTCCAGGTGGCCGCGCTGGATGTTACTCGGGTGACCGAGGTAAGCTTGTTTCCTTTCTTTTTTCCATAAACATATGTTCCTTCCCCACTAGTCCCCGAGATTGGTGCTTAGTGCTCTAGATTCCACCGAATAGCAGATCACTAGGCTCCAATCTTAGAGAAAACTTCAGGACTCGGACACCGAGTCCCCGAGATCCTCCCCACCGGGTAACTTGTTTCAAAATTTGCTCCATCACCACTAGTCCCCGAGATTGGTGCTTAGTGCTCTAGATTCCACCGAATAGAAGACCACTAGGCTCCAATCTTAGAGAAAACTTTTAGGACTCGGACACCAAGTCCCCGAGATCCTCCTCCTCACCAGGTAACTTGTTTCAAAATTTGCTCCATCACCGCTAGTCCCCGAGATTGGTGCTTAGTGCTCTAGATTCCATCGAATAGCAGATCACTAGGCTCCAATCTTAGAGAAAACTTTAGGACTCAGACATCGAGTCCCCGAGATCCTCTCAACCGGTTAGCCATTACTTGCTACTGATCTCGTAATTTTCCGAATTGGTCTCATCCTTCTTTGTTTTGATTTCAGGAGTGCAGCAAGAAACGCTGCAGCATCTTCAACCGAGTTCTTGCTAACCTCGGTCAGTCCAAGAAGTGCGAGGAGCGCCTCCGGGAGGAGCGGGATGCTGCGCGCAAGGTCTCGATAGATCAGAAGGCCGCACTTGCTACCGCGCAAGCCGAGATCGCGCGTCTCAACGGCGAGCTCGAAAAGGCCAAGGCTGCTGCGACCGAGATGAAGATGCGCTTCGTTGAGGCGACGAAGAAGCAGAGGGAAACCTTGGATCAGTCCGAGGAGCGCGCGCATCTCCCGGAGACCGGGTTAGCTATTCTCCGGTCACGGTCTGATAGCTGGCTCTCCGAGCTAACCGTACTGAACCGGGACCTTAACAGTAAGTGGACCGACATCCCCCATGCTTTCCCTGCTCTTTTTGTTGTTGTTGTAGTTCTTCTTATGCTCTAGTCGGTTGACAGCTCTTCTTTTTAAAGGGGAATTTGAGCACTCTCGGGAGGCTGCTGTTCTTGCCGTTGCTGCTGCTCGGGAGCAGCGTGCCGGGAAGGGTGCTGTCTCGGACGCCTGGGATATTGAGGACCACCTCACCGCGCTGAAGGCCCGGATAGTGCCTCTCCGGTCTATCGGGACGGAATTGCTCAGCGCTGCGATCCACGTCCACGGCGTGATGTGGCCGAGTATCCGCGCGACGCTCTCGGTCTCCGAACTCGCGAGCGCACTCGCGAACCCACGGTGGGCGCCAACTGTCGTGGTGGGGTCACGGCAGATGCCATAGGATGGCTAATGTGTGGGGCCGATGGACGTTGGTGGATCCGGGGAGGGATAGCGAGCTGAATAGCCCACACGAGGAGGATCCCGGTATAACCGAGATCTCCCAAGAACTAGAAACAACAGCAAAACGATATAGGGAAGATCTAACAAACAAGAACAAAGGCACAAAGGCACACAACACACACACGATATACCCAGGTTCAGGGCCCTCGTGAGGAGGTAACACCCCTACTCCTGCCTTTCCTCTCTATATAACTGTGGTACAAGGGCTACAACTTACTCGCAGATCTCTCCAAGCGAAGAACAAGCACAACTAGATGAACTCAAGGTATGAAGAAGTAAAAGCTCTAGGAGTGAATGCAACTATAGCTTTGGCTCCCAAGTTGGTCCTCTCCCACAGAAGCAGTTATGGCGCCTTTTATAGAGTTCCGGCCAGGAGGGCCGGAAACCCTAAATCGTCTTGGCCCCACCGGACAGGCCTAACCGGCATGTCGTCACCGGCTAGTGCGAGCTAGTCGCCGCGCTATCCGGCATAGCCCCTGCATCATCATCTCGATAAGGACAGCAGGCGCTGTCCTGAACCATCATTGTCCCCCTGCCAGAGACAAGACATGTCTTGGCCCATCCCGGATAGCATTTTCTAGATTGCCGGGCTAGGCATGTCAGGTCTTGTCGTACCGCGGTCATACCGGCTGACGCGCTCCCGTGTCAGGCGGGAGGTGACCATGCTTCCGTGTCAGGCGGAATGGTACTTCCCCCCGCAACAGACGGGAAAGCCTGCTATAGACCGTTGACGGCCTACCGGGATCCCTTATGCCGGCTACCTCCTCGCTTGCCACTGTGAGCCTCTCCTACATAAGATCAAAGACCGAGACATACACTCCGGTTAGCACTTACCCGGACCATCTATCCGGTAAAACCGAGTACACCTCCTTCCGGGAGTCTCCTCGGAGCCCGAGATCTGAGATCCTTTCCGGAGGCGTCCGAGTTCGTCTCAGGATGAGTATCTCTAGGCCTAGCCTCCCGAAGATGTCTTAGCCTATCAGCAAAGACATCTTCGAGAAGCTAGTTCTTAGAGGAACCACCCGCTGATGCTTGTGCTGCCATTGTGAAGGCCGGGGGTGTCTATTTATAGTTGCTAGAGCTGACCCTTGCGCCTGCCAGGAGGCACTTTGCACTCTACCAGTGCACAAGGGTCAAGTTGCCCTTTCAGCACACCAGGAGGTGTCCCTTGCTCTCGCCAAAGGTCAAGTACTGTAGGCACCTTACTGAATTATTCCGGGATCTGTCCCTACCCGGGGGGCAGCCCCCCGACATGTTTTTAAGCAAAATAGAAAAAGAAGAGAGATAGAAACATTTAGTTAAATTAAATAGTTTAAAATATATACAATTTAATATATTAGTTTGAATATTTGAAAAGAATTTAAATATCATATTTAAATTGATTTGGTTTGCATTTAGATTTAAAGTGGAACTTGAATTTGAAGGATGTTTAAATTTAAATGCAATAAAATAAAAGAAGTGACAAATGCATGATGTGATGTCATGATGATGCAAAAAAGAAAAATAACAAAAATCTAATTTGGGATAAATCCCAGAATGTTAGAGTTACGTACATATCACTTGATGAAGGGTAGCAGCCATCAGAAAAACGTCATAGGTCTCCTATTCAATATTTTCGTTTTTCTGACAAGACATAACTTCCAAAATTCATATTAAATCAACCGTAACTCCGTTTTTGATGTTTTTGTAGTCTATGGAATCGTATGAACGTGTAGAAAATAGTGGTATAATAAAAACTTGTATTTTAGTCGTGCACTAACTTGGTATTTATAAAAATATATAAAACATTATTTTAATTATAGTTTTAATTCTGTAAGGTCAAAATTTGTAAATAAAATATCTTTGAAAAATCCCATGACCTATAGATTGTGCTAGTTATGTTGTTTTCCAACCTTGAGAAATTTAGATTTATTCAAACTCAAAATATGATGTTTGAGTAAATTTGACATAACTTTTGATATAAACATTATTTTTGAGTAAATCAAATTGCTATAAATTTATTTAAATCCCCTCTGTCTATTAATACTAATTATAAAATTTTCTTATAAAAATTTAAATCACATAAAACTTTAATCTTATATTTATTCCTTTATTTTATTTTGTGAAAATATAAATTAATTAAATTGCATTAGCATAATTGATCATGTGATTAAAAAAATTGCATTTCATGCATATCATATTTTATTTTGTAGTTATATTTCCCATAAGAAAACTCCTTCCCCATTTTCTCTAAGTTAGAAATATTTTCAACTTAGCATTTTGGTAAAGTGATACACTTAGACACTTAGGATTTTCAACATGGAGCTAGAAGACCAATGAAGAACTTAGCCAAAACAAGACTCCAGAAGAATCTCCAAGAAGTAGAAGCACTTAGAAGAAAAATCAAGAGGAAGTTCATGAAGACCAACCAGAAATATTTTCTAAGTCTTGCTCCCTCTCTCTTTCATTTCTCCCTCCTTCTTTGAGACTTCATGAAGACTAAGTAAATCCAAGACCAGCCTAGGTGATACAAAAACCATCAAGTCTGAAGATTATTCAAGTCTACCAAGAATTCAATCAAGACATCACCAAGGAGAATATTACAAGTCTGGGGATGAAACCTGGAAGACCAACTACATCTTTCTTCTACCTTTTACCTATTTCCTAATCTTGTCTTTCACTTAAGACTTAAAAGATTTTCATGGCATGACATGCATCTTTAGTCCTTAGAAATAATTTGCATATCATACATAACATGTTTTCCTTAGAAGTTTTATGAAACTTATTTGTTCACTATGTATGTGCATGTATGTTTGATGATTGTTGTTTGTTGATTGTTGTATTGTTGTTTGCTTATATTGTTTAGATTGAACGGAGAGCAAACGTTCGTTGTTGAAAAGAGTTTGTGAACAACGACAACATTCAAACGCAAGTGGCACACCTCATAAACTTCCTATTATTTTCCATATGCATTACTTAGTGAATTTTATATAAGCATTTGTAGGATAGTATTGCTATGCTAAACCTGTGTAGAAATTCCTTATTCCTGTGTCTAGGCTCCTATGCAATACTTAGTAGAATGATTGATGCTATGCAAATGATGTTTTGTGAAAATCTAAACTCTACTAAGTTAAGAATGAAACACCTGGGTTGTAAGTGGTTGTATGGTTTATGTTGAGTGGCTACTCAGGTCCATGTCTATGGTTCCTGGAGTATGTACACTTGTGAATGGCCACCCAGGAACAGAGGAATCTGAAGAACTCCGAGTGACGATTGCTTCCAGTGCAACCATTGCCATATGGGCTCTGGCTTGATCAATTATGTTGCATGGACTCTCTCCGGCTTGACAAGCAGATGTAGGGGGATGTTAGGTGGAACGGGTCAAGACAGAGTGGGAGGAAAAATGCTTCTGAAAGATCTCGTCTCATTCTTCTCCTTTTCCATATCACTTTAAGTGTGTAAAGGATAGTTTGGGTTGAATGGGTACAATGGTGAACGTGCACAACCTCTACAGAGTGTAAAACTAAGTACTTAGCCGTGTCCCTGGTACGGAGAATTTGAGCAGCTGATCACGGACGTCAAACGGAGGATTTCACCATTCCAACTTCAGAAATAAAACTTGATGGGTGAACAAGAGTAGAATGAGACAGTGGTTTTCATGCCACGAATGTCTTGAATAGAAGAAAAGTGTTTTCCAAAGAGCTAGGAAAAATTGGCTTTATGCAAAATAGCCTTGAACTCCACCAGCCAAATATTCATATAGGTTATTAGAGTTTTTCCCATAAGTGTCCACCATAGTGTCACTTGCCAGACTCCATTTTTAATGGAATCTGACCCACGTTGTTGCAATATTTATCTTATTGCAGATTGATCAAATGACGAGTGAGGTTTCGTTTAAAGGTTTCGAGTCTGCAGCCAACATGTTTTCGCCTCTGGCAACATGAAAGACATGGAGACTCACTGCTAGCGTATTTCCGCTGTGTAATTTTTGAATGCTAGCTTTATGCTATGCAACTTGTATCGAATATTTTGTAAGTCTGGATCATCGATGTAATAAAATTGATACTTTGTTGTGATATTAAATCGTAAATTGTGTGTGCAAACGAATCGATCCAGGGATTTGCACTATACACAGGTATCTGCCTTATTTAAAGTGCAGGTACGCAACAGATGGTATCAGAGCACTGTGTAGCCTGTAGGTTCGAACCCTAGGTTTCGATAGAAATAGGTTTGACCATAGGATTGAAAATCTATTTTTCTTCACTTTTATAAAAAAACAAATCTTTTCACTCTGTCTTCCTCGTATTCTCATCTACTATCAACTTTCTGAAAATACCTTATCTTACTCTTGATGACCATGTTCTTATAGTCTAAGTCTAATTCTGCTGCCTCATATGGAAAAGCTACGATTAATCATGAAGTTCTACATGCATGGAAGACCACTGAAGAACCACGATTCGACCAACACTTCGAAGATATCCATAAAAGTTGAACAAGAACTTGAAGCACTTGCGAAAGAGGTAGATTTGACCACCACTCAAATAGAACAACGATATCGTGTTAGTGTATTGGTCATACCAACTTTGGTTGTGTGACAATACTAGATTGTTTGCTTTGTGTTAGCACCTCGTTGCTTTATGTTTGTTAGATATTGTTTGGAATTATTTGTCTTGATCTTCTTGTATAAGTTAGAATGTTTGACTATCAACAAAACTTTTCTTTTAAGGGTGGTAGCCACCCAGTTAAATTAAACCCCGTTGCATAAACCTAGAGATCCCAAACTGTCTTTCTTCTGGCCTCCCCAAATCAGAAAAATCATCCCCTGCTAGTTCTCAAGTTTCCATGTCAAACATTTACATTTCTCAAACCTCTCGAGTTTTCAGAATCATTCAAGCATTTGCTTTCTTTCTAGCTTCTCCGAATCTCGGGGACGCGATTCCTTTTAAGGGTGGTAGTCTGTAACATCCCAACATTTTGGAATGTTTAACATCTCAACATTATCGAATATTTTGTAAGTCTGGATCATCGATGTAATAAAATTGATACTTTGTTGTGATATTACATCGTAAACTGTGTGTTCAAACGAATCGATCCAGGGATTTGCACTATACACAGATATCTGCCTTATTTAAAGTGTAGGTACGCTACAATCGAGTTCCTTCAGCTCTACACCACCTCCATCCAAGCTGCAGGAGGAGTCGACAAGGTCATGGCCAACTGGTTCTCCCACGCGCTTCGCGATTCTGCGTTGTCGTGGCTCCTGAACCTCCCCGAGGACTCCGTGAACTCTTGGGAGGAGCTCTGCAAGCAGTTCGTCTCCAACATCAAGGGGACGTACGAGCGCCCCCTCACCTACAACGACCTGCGTGCTGTGATGCAGAAGAAGGATGAGACGCTCCGCAAGTACATCCAGCGCTTTAGCCAAGTGCGCAACAAGATCCCGAACATCCCTGACACCCAAGTCATCGCCGCCTTCCGCGAGAGCGTCACAGACAGCTTGATGCTCGAGAAGCTGTGTATCCACGACAAACTCACTTCTGTGGTGAAGCTGTTCGACCTGGCGGACAAGTGCGCCAAGGCTAAAGAGGGACTCCTCTTTGTCAAGATGTCCTCGAGAGGGGACGAGCAAGCTGAGGGGTCCAGGAGCCAGAAAAAGAAGGAGGAGCCCAAACGCAAGGCCACCTTGGTTCTCGCGGCAGAGCCTGACACGAAGGGCACCCGCAGGGACTCCCCTGAGCCTGGAGAGAGGAAAGATGACCACCGCCCTTTCTGCATCTACCACAACAGGCGCGGTCACTCTACAGAATCTTGCTTTGACCTCAAGAGGTTGAGCAAGGAGCGTGAGCAAGCAGAAGGCAGTGGCGGCCGCGGCCGAGGCCGTGGCTACCGCGGGAGCGGACGCAAGAGCGGCTACCAGAAGCCATCTGGCAATCAGACCAATGCCACGGAAAAGAATGGCAATCTCCCTGACGAGGAAGATGGTGGCTACCAAGCCCCAAGAGGCGCCATTGCCTACATCCTTGGTGGGGCGCAGGTGCCAAAGTCGAACAATCAATTCAAGCAGTTCGCCCGCGAGCTCAACGCCACCCTCCCATGCACTGAGACCTCCAGGCCCCTCAAGTGGTTGCAGTACACCATCGCCTTCGACGCTCAGGACCACCCCAAGTCCACCAAGACTGTTGGAACCCTCCCGCTGGTCTGCAGCCCCACCATCGACAACGTTGCTGTCTCCAAGACTCTCATCGATGGTGGAGCAGGTCTGATTATCTCCACAGATACGTTCGTGGCGCTTCGAGTGCCCTACGAGCGGCTCATGCCCTCTAGGCCCTTCACGGGAGTCACCAGCGGTTCGATCGAGCCTCTGGGGCAGGTCGGGCTTGCCGTCACCTTCGGAATCCAGGAAAATTTCCGCACTGAGCACATCGACTTCGATGTCACGCACATCGGCCTGTCGTACAATGCCATCCTCGGCTGCCCCGCGCTCGTAAAATTCATGGCCGTCACGCATCATGCCTACAACATGGTTAAGATCCCCGGCAGCGCTGGCACGATCATCATCCGTGGACATGTCCTGGATGCTACACGCGTTGTCGAGACGGCCTACAAGGCCGCCGCCACGACATTCGCCGCAGACGAGGACATGGAGCCTCTCGAGAGACCCAAGAAGAAGAAGAAGCTGTTCTCCCAGGAGACAGCCGCTACGAAGAAAATCTCTCTGAGCTCCAGCAGCTCGGGGGCTGAAGGCTCGGGGGCTAGCTGAAAGAGCATTTTCCCTCATGTGTGGTTTTGGTAATTGAATGACAATCTCTATGGACTAATGTTTGCTTTGAGATATCATTATAGATCATGTCCATGGAGTTGTGGAGTTCATGTGTTGGACTCTTGAAACTTATGTGTTGAGTGGAGCATATTGCAAGTATGTCTTGAAGGATTCAAGACATCATATTAGTGAAGAAATGTTGGAAGATACAAGGTTGATCAAGATGTTGATCAACACAAAACGCTACAAGATGTACCAAGAGCGATCATGTATCTCTTGGGATGGTAAACACTTGTCCGCATAGCTTTGTGAACTAACCCATGATATATGTGTGTGTGGTATCTTTATATGAGGTTAGGTATCTTCCCATGGGCTTGCATCAAATGAAGATTTCATATAGCTCATGGAGGATGACGTCATGTGGTGATCGTCATCAAGGTGAGATGTGCAAGACCAAGACCAATAGAAGCTTCTTGAAGAGATCCTATGCTTGGTGCTTGCAACGGATACATGAAGATGAAGCTAATCGAGACTCTCCCATTGTGAGCATGGGGGAGTATTTGGAGAAGTCTTCATCAAGCATGTGCTTGGACGCACAATCAAGAAAGATGAACCACTTGAAAAGATGAAGATATTCATCATCTAACTCAAGTGGAATGCTCAAGGCAAAGGTATGATCTTGATAGGGCTATAGGATAGATAGGCGTACTATCAAGAGGGGCTCTCAAGTTAGTAACTTGATCGCATCGTTGTGGAGAAGTCAAACCTTTGCATACTTGGCATATCATATTTCTGGGTTCTTATTTGGCTTTTATGGTGGTGAGGAACTAGATCTTGGTTCATCTCCATGTCAAGCTCTTGTTCATCGGAAACGGTCTTACTTTGGAAAACTTGTTGGCTTTCATCCATGTGAGGATTTAGAGCTTGGTTTATCTCCATACTAAGCTCTAGTTCATCAAAAACGGATTTCGTATGAATATCTTGTTACGTTTTTGATATTAGGGGTTTTACCGGTTTACATGTTTTAGGAAAGTTAAACCTTTCCCCGTTTGGTTTTATCCTCACATGATGGACTATGATGTTTCTATGCATATTCAAGTAGAACTCGTTGTAACGATTCCAACGAGACAAAAATCATCGAAAACGGAGTCCGGATGGAAAAGATATTACAGTTTTGGTTTTGCTGTTTCTGTCAGTTTTCAGTCACTCGGAATATCCGATTCTGGACTGATCGGAATATCCGATTCTCGCAGTTTTTCTCGAAAAAGAGGCACTGATTGGAACCGGAAATTCAGCTCGGAAATTTCACTTTTGGGCGGAATTTTCGGTCTAAATTCTGGGTGCAACGGTTCTATTTTCTGGGGGGTATAAATACCCCTCCCGTTCTTCTTCCCTTGCAAAACTAAGGTAGCACGAATTTCCTCTCTCTCCTACTCCATTGTTGACCTTGGAAAGCTTGATTCCTCTCAATCCCTCCATTGATTCTTTCATATTCTTTAGGGAAAGTTGAGAGGAGATCTAGATCTACAATCATACCAATCAATCTCTCCTCTAAGTGAGGGGAACCTAGTGAATCTAGTTCTTGGAGTTCCTTTGTGGTTCTTCCTCTTTGTTCTTCCTCTCTGTAACATCCCAATTTTGCTAAAATTTAAAACTTTGCATTCATGCATCATTCATCATTTAGTCATAACAATTTATTACATAAGTACAATTTTATTTGCAAATAAGAGTTTAAATAATTTATAATTCCATAAAGAGTTTATTTAAACCCCCTAAATAATTATAATTTTCATAATTTATTTAATAGGCAAGATTAATACAAAAACGTTCTAAATTTTATAATCTTTCAAAAACATATTTTTATGAATTTTTATAAAGTATTTTGACTGAGTATAAAAATCATTTTGAGTAAATAGAAATTATTTAGAGAAAAAAAAGATAAAAAAAAGGAAACGGGCCGTCCTCCCTATCTACCGCGCGCGCGTCGGCCCAGCAACGGCCTGGCGGCCCGCGCTCCCTCTCCCTCTCGCTGACAGGCGGGACCCACCTGTCAGGTGAGTCTTCCACCTCCGGAACGAATCCCGCGCGGATTTCTCTCCGATTCCGATCCGTTTTGGACGCCAAATTCGTGTAGATGTTTCCTTTTTGCGCCCCCCTTTTAACCCCCACCCCTGCCGCCTCAACCCGCGCCCAAACCCTAGTCTCCTCCACCTCCAGGCCGCTCGGATTTCCGAGCTCCGCCACCGCCATTCCGACGGTGAGTTTTAGTAACTCTGGCGGCATCCGCTGCCCCCGAGCCTCCTTTTCCCTCTTGTTCTGTTTGCTTTAGCCGTGTGCATCTTCGTGACTTCGTGGGTGGTCTCCTACCGCAGCTGAACGTCGTCCCCATCCGCGAACCCCGCCACCGGCCGCAAGCACCAACTCCGGCGAGGATTTCCCGGGGAACGGCGACGATCCGAAGAACCGCGCTTCGCCACCGACCCCGCCTCGTCGTCCTCTACGTAACGGTATGACTCGTTCGTCCCCTAGACCGCTAGGACTCGAAACGCGCACGACGCCGTCCGTGGCACCGCCGCGGTCGGAGGACCTCCGGCGGACTCGCGCCGCCCGCGCCGAGGCTCTGGAAGCGAACCGTTGGATCTAGATCCAACGGATCTAGATCCGTTTAATCCCGAGCGTCCGTTTTTAAGTAGATCGGACGGCCGCGCTGCCGATCCGCGCCGAAGCGGTACCGTCCAATAGGATTGTGCCACGTCGCCCTCTTATTTTCTTTTTCGCAGGAATTTTATAAATAAAACAGAAAAATATGCCAAACTTAGAAAATTCATAACTTATGTTCTGTAAGTCCAAATTCAATGAACCTTATATCCACGGATAGCCCTGCTAGAGTAGTTTAATTCTACATCATTTGTTTTTGCTTTTGTTAAATAAAAATTCATAAGATCATCCGAGGAGTAATTCGGCTATTAAATCCATAACTTAAATAAGAAAAATGTTTTACAAATAAACTCAATTGTTTTAGGTTTAGGTTAACAACATCTGCCCAGGAATATTAATATATGTCTTATTGGAAAACTTTCTTAGAACAATAAAAGTTGTAATGTTATAATATAAGTTTTGGTTATTTTGTTTTCAATTAATAAATTGTTAAGTGAATTGAGAAATTCCTAGAAATTGCATATCATGCATTTAATATCAGAGAATATAAATCATGGATAAGTGTGCCAAATTCTACACATGGCATACCATGCATGCATACATCTTTTATTTGGTGTGTGAGATTTTGTGTGGATATTTATTTGAATGTATTGCTTGTGCTAGATTGTGAAGGAGAGGAAGGACCTGCTTGTGATTGCTATTCTTGTTGTGTCTGCCCCTCCTGCTGCCAAGGCAAGTGACTTCATAAAACACCTACTATTTTATTCTGTTGCATATCTAGTGTTTTCAAACAGTATTTGCAAAAGTAGTATGCATGATAGGTTTTTGTGAGATTGTAGTATGCTATGCAAACCTTTTAGGTTTCCCCTTAGAAATTCCAGATTAGACTCCTATTATAATTTAGTGGAAGCAACTGCTGCAAAAATGATTGTTTTATGGTTGATGTGATAAATGAAAATTTCCACTAAATTAATTTAACGCCTGGGTGGATTGGGTCGATCGAGGAGGTTTCAAGTTGAGTGGCTTCTCAGGGCCATGTGTCATGGTTGTCTTCGCCCAGGGTAGTTTCTACTTACCTGGGGCCATGATATGCGGTGTTAACCTGAGTTGCTCACTTGTGGTAGGCCACCCAGGGCTATGAGATTTAAGTTTACACTGAGTCTAGTTGCTTATCGTGCAACCATTGGTCAATATGGGCTCTGTCTTGATGGAGTAAGTTGATGTGGACCTGGGTCAAGAGATTGATGGTGGTAGAGTTGATAGGATGGTGGTAATCTCTTAGTATGATCATGGGAAAGCAACTTCTGAAAAGTCTCGTCTTGATCTTCTCCTTTTCCTTCTCACTAAAGGAGTGTAGAGGATAGTTTGGGTTGATTGAGTCTAATGGTGAAAGTGCACACCCTCTCGAGAGTTAAAACCTAAGATCTTAGCCGTGTCCCCGGCATCGGACAATTTGAGTAACTACACAAGGTTGTGTTCTGAAAATCTCCTCATCTCAAATTTCCTAATAAAACTTTGTTGGGTGAACATGGGTAGGAGACATGGACTTGTCTCGAGATTTGTCTCTGAAGGAGAAGATATTGATTTAAGAAAATTGTTTATCAAAAGTAGGAGAAAATTTGCTTTGAGCAATAGCCTTGAGCTCCACCAGCCATAATAAGCATATAGTTATAGCTTAATAGAACATTAGGAATTAAAGTCACTTGCCACCACAATTCAATGGTGCTGACCCTTTATAGCTGGGCTGCAACTAAACCTTGCAGAATGTCCGAATCAGGAGTAAGGGGGTCGTCTTCGAGCTACAACCAACATGATTTGCCAGTGGCTTCATGGAGAAGATGTAGCTCCATGCTACCTTTAGTATTGCGTTTGAACTCTGAAATAAAGTGTGAACTATTTATTCAGCTAGTATTTCCGCTATGCTAAGTTGTAAGGATATTTGTTTTTGGATCATTCGTCTCTTTCTGTAATAATTCATATGTGCCATTGCTTTCGTAAGCAAGGGCTCTACAGATGGTATCAGAGCACGAATGTTGCCTGTAGGCTCGAAACCCCTAGGATTGGATACAAACCCTAAAATAAGTATTCATAATTAATAAAATTCGAAATACCTTACTTCTTTCCTTATAATATGTTCCTTACCTTCTTCATTCTTATTTCGTTTTATCTCCTTATTTCTTATCCCTTCAAAATTCTTGTAGATGAAGAACTTCACCCAAGAGTTATCCCCGCAGAAAGGAGACCAGTACTACTTCAGTGACCAGCTCCTCAGTATTTCCAGGACCCTGAGGTTGACGCTGCCAGTCTTCAGGGGCAAAGAAATTATGTCAGAAGATTACCCTGAAGGACGCTGGAAGATCGAGTCAGAAGTTATCCCTCGTCTTGATCCTCATGGATCGCAGATGATCCGTTTCCGATCTAGATACCCCACCTGGAAGAATGGAGTGGAGATGGCGATGCTGGAGACCTTGTCCCGCATCATTGAGCAATTCTATGACGAGATCAAGCCCAACTCCGTCTTTCGACACTTTGCCAGGAGGGATAGCATTGGACAACCCGTTCAACCCTCACTTAGGGGTATGAACGAGAAGCATCATGGAGACCTTGAAGCTCATTGCCATAACTTGGATATACTTCTGGGACAAGAGATCTTCTACAGGGCAGATTTAAGGCGCGTCCACCGTCACGTTAAGGAAAGCTTAGAAGAAGAGAAGGATATTCTTCGTGTAGAAGTTCAGGTGCTAACGAAGGAGAACAAGGAACTGGAAAACAAGATTTACCTGCAAGATGATAGGATTGCGCAGAAGGATGCCCACATTTTGGCATTGCAGGCTCAGTGTGCTCATCTGTGTGAACAACTAAGCCAAATGGAACTTCAGGCAGAGAAGAATCATTTCCCTGACACCCCAGAGCCCCTAGTGTTAACCTACCCCGATGAGGATACTCCCAAGGAAGCCACAGGTGTCAAGAAGCGCAAGTGTGGGAACACCCGCAAATACATAAAGAGTTTTAAAATTTGATTAGTGAGACCACCAGATTTCCTTACCTTACGAGTATTTCTCCTTACCCCATCGAAGTTGTATTGACCCACCAATTTGTGGTGAGGCAATACCCTGAAAACCATGTCCTAGCTTGCTTTGCAAGTCTCTAAAATATCGAATTTATAAAATACTTCGGGTGTGCCTGTTTACTTGTTGTTTGTTATGTTTCTGTGAAGTATGTTGATGTGCATGGGTAGATTTTTCCTTTGTAGTCTCTTTCTATCACTACTTACCAATGCCCACACCATACAGATGCCTCCACGTCGTGATCCTGACAACAACAATGCCAACGAAATGATGCAACAAATGATGGCAGCCCAGACACAGTTGATGACCATGATGGCTCAGTTCATGGCAAACCAAAACAATCCACCACCCCCTCCACCGCCGCCACCACCACCCCCACCCCAAGTTGACCGCCTTGCTAGGTTCTTGAGGCTCAGACCCAACAAATTCTCCACAGCTTCTGAACCAATCGTAGCCGATGATTGGCTACGCTCTGTGAACAAGGATCTAGTTACTTGCGAGTGTACGGAATTGGAGAAAATAAGGTTCACTTCCCATCTACTGGAGGGACCAGCGGCACAGTGGTGGGAAACATATCAGAATACTCACCCACTTGAAGGACTTACCTGGGAAATCTTTAAAGAAGGATTCCGCAATGCACACATCTCTTCCGGGATCATGAATCTAAAAAGGGATGAGTTCCGTACGCTGAGACAGGGAAATCGTGCTCTGAGGGAGTACATGGAGGACTTCAATTCCCTCTCACGCTATGCCCCAGAGGATGTAGACACCGATGCAATGAGGAAGTATAAGTTTCTGAATGGACTCAATGGTGAGCTGAAAATACCATTGTCTGTGGCCTATGCTCCCAATTATCAGGACCTTCTTGATCAGGCCATTACTCTGGACAGCAACATGAAGAAGGAGGAGAATAGAAAGAGGAAGTTCAGCGCCAATAAGTACAACACTAATCTGATGCAGAAGAAACCATACGTTCCTGAGAACAGTGGAGGTCACCATAGTCACAAGAGTGGAAGTGGCCACAACCATAATGGTCATATCCATAAAGTAGGAAATTCCGGATACAGAGGAAATGGACAGGGTGGTAGTGGACACAACCACCCGTTCAATGGGAACAATAGTGGAAAAGAGCAACACCGCCACAACAATGAACCAAAACGAGATATTAGTCAAGTGACTTGCTACAAGTGTGGGAACAAGGGACATTACTTAATAGACTGCCCAGAGAAGAAGAAGGCGCCGGAAGCATCAAAGCCTAATCCTTTCCAGAAGGCACAAGTGAATCATCTTGATGTGGAAGAAGTGCAGAATGAACCGGATGCAGTGATTGGTACGTTTCTACTACATACCTTTCCAGCATTAGTCTTGTTCGATACGGGAGCATCCCACTCATTCATCTCGAGAGCTTTTGTTAATAAAAACAAACTGACTACTACAAGCCTGCTAAATCCGGTTAGGGTGAGTTCCCGAGGGGGGGAAATGCTCGCACAAACCGATTGTCAAAACTTGAGTTTAAAAATTGGTAAACACTCCTTTCCGGTAAACCTGATAATATTAGAGACCCAGGGTCTGGATGTTATACTCGGTATGGATTGGTTGGCCAAGTTTGAAGGAGTATTGGATTGTGCAAATAGATCCATTACACTCACCACTCCCGAGAAGAAGAAGATCAGATACAAATCCAAATTTGAATTTAAGAAAGTTAAGCTAAATTCTCTTAAGGGGGTTAGCCTGGGAGACGTTCGTGTGGTAAGAGATTACCCTGATGTTTTCCCCGAAGAACTACCAAGAATGCCGCCAGATAGGGATGTGGAATTTCTCATAGATTTGGTTCCCGGAACGGGACCCATAGCCAAGAGGCCATATCCAATGGTCGTAGCTGAATTGAAAGAACTCAAGAAGCAGTTAGAGGAGCAACTGCAGAAAGGATTCATCCGTCCAAGTTCATCACCTTGGGGAGCACCCATTCTGTTCGTAGAGAAAAAGGATAGTACTCAAAGGCTAGTCACGGATTATCGAGCAATCAACGAGGTGACGATCAAGAACAAGTACCCGCTACCAAAAATTAATGAACTCTTCGACCAGCTAGAGGGTGCTTCGGTATTCTCTAAGATCGATTTGCGATCAGGGTACTTTCAAATGAAAGTAAGAGAACTAGATATACCAAAAACTGCCTTCACTACGAGATATGGATTATATGAGTACACCGTAATGCCGTTTGGTTTAACCAATGCACCGGCATACTTCATGAACATGATGAACAAAGTGTTTATGGACTTTCTGGATAAGTTTTAGTGGTGTTCATTGATGATATCCTGATTTACTCCAAAAGTCAGGAGGAACATGAAGAACACTTGCACATGATATTACAGAGACTTAGAGAACACAAGCTGTATGCCAAATTTAGCAAGTGTGAATTCTGGCTAGAAGAAGTTGGTTTTCTAGGACACGTTGTGTCGAAAAATGGAATAGCAGTAGACCCAGAAAAGGTGTCAGTTGTGACAAAATGGGAAGTACCCAAGAATGTGGCAGACATCCGTAGTTTCCTTGGACTGGCAGGTTATTATAGAAGATTTATTGAGAACTTCTCCAAACTTGCCAAACCGTTGACTTCACTACTGAAAAAGGAAGTCAAATTCAAGTGGACTGAAGAATGTGAAATAAGTTTCCAGGAACTGAAGAAACGACTGGTGTCAGCACCTGTTTTATGTTTGCCAGATATAGAGAAGGAGTTCCAAGTATATTGTGATGCCTCGCACCATGGACTAGGAAGTGTCCTAATGCAAGAAGGGAAAGTGGTTTCATATGCTTCCAGACAGCTTAAGAAACATGAGGTCAACTATCCCACTCACGATCTGGAGTTAGCATCAGTAGTGCATGCGCTAAAGACGTGGAGACCCTATCTTTTGGGAAAGCGTTGTGAAGTATTCATGGATCACAAGAGCCTGAAATATATTTTCACCCAGAAGGAATTGAATATGAGGCAAAGAAGATGGCTGGAACTTATTAAGGCCTATGATATGAGTATGCAATATCACCCAGGAAAGGCTAATGTGGTGGCTGACGCGTTGAGCCGTAAGGTCCATGTAAATGGACTGACAGCGGGAGAATTGCCCGAGGATTTAAGTAGAGCATTTAAAGACCTCAGATTAGAGGTAGTACCCGAAGGATTCCTCGCAACACTGGACGTACAACCTTTGTTGATGGATAAGATTCGGGAAGGCCAGAAGGGAGACAAAGTAATGGATGAAATCAAGGTCAACCTGAGCGAAGGAAAGGCCAAGGGCTTTCGAATGGATGAGCAAGGCACCTTGTGGTTTGAGAAACGCATCTGCGTGCCGCAAGATGAGGATCTTAGAAAGTTGATTCTGCAAGAAGCACATAACTCGCCTTATTCCATACACCCGGGGAACACCAAGATGTACATGGATGTAAAGGAAATATTTTGGTGGATAACCTGAAGAGAGACATCGCGGAATTTATAGCTAAGTGCGATGTATGTAGTCGAGTAAAGGCGGAGCATCAGAAGCCAGCAGGATTGTTGCAACCTTTACCTATACCGGATTGGAAATGGGAACATATAGGTATGGATTTCATTACTGGGTTACCGCGTACCAGATCGGGATATGATTCGATCTGGGTAATAGTGGATCGTTTGACAAAGGTGGCCCATTTTGTGCCAGTAAAGACTACCTACTCAAGTGCTAAGTTGGCAGAGATTTACATGAGGAAAATTGTATGCCTTCATGGTATTCCCCAGAGGATTGTGTCTGACAGAGGTACCCAGTTTACCTCGCACTTCTGGAAACAACTACATGAATCATTGGGTACGAGATTAGAGTTCAGTACAGCATTTCATCCACAAACGGATGGACAGACGGAAAGAGTAAACCAAATTTTAGAAGATATGCTGAGGGCATGTGCCTTGGACTACAAGTCTAGTTGGGATGATAATTTGCCATACGCAGAATTTTCCTATAACAACAGCTACCAAGCAAGTATAGAGATGTCGCCGTTTGAGGCACTTTATGGTAGGAAATGCACCACACCACTACTCTGGAACGGTGTGGGAGAACGGAGTTTATTTGGACCTGATATAATCCAAGAAGCTGAAGAGAAGGTTCGAATAATCAAAGATAGATTGAAGATCGCGCAGTCTAGGCAGAAAAGCTATGCAGATTCCAAAAGGAGAGAAATCACTTATGAGATAGGTGACAGGGCTTATTTAAGAGTGTCACCAATGCGTGGTGTGAAGAGATTCGGGATCAAGGGTAAACTTGCACCTCGATTCATCGGCCCCTTTAAGATTCTCTCCCGCAAGGGAGAAGTAGCATATGAGTTAGAATTGCCGGAAGTTCTGTCAGCAGTTCACAATGTCTTCCACGTGAGCCAATTGAAGAAGTGTCACCCAGAGATGACAGAAACCCCACTACGGGATGCAGTGCCATTAGAAGAAGTTCAGTTGGAAAGTGACCTGACGTATGAAGAGAAGCCAGTCAAAATCTTGGAGATGGCCGAAAGGATCACACGAACCAAGACTATCAAATTTTGTAAGGTCCAGTGGAACCACCACACCGAAGAAGAAGCAACTTGGGAACGGGAGGATGATCTTCGGGAAGAACACCCACATCTTTTTGAAGGCCAAACCGAATCTCGAGGACGAGATTCATCTTAAGGGGGTTAGGTTTGTAACATCCCAATTTTGCTAAAATTTTAAACTTTGCATTCATGCATCATTCATCATTTAGTCATAACAATTTATTACATAAGTACAATTTTATTTGCAAATAAGAGTTTAAATAATTTATAATTCCATAAAGAGTTTATTAAACCCCCTAAATAATTATAATTTTCATAATTTATTTAATAGGCAAGATTAATACAAAAAGGTTCTAAATTTTATAATCTTTCAAAAACATATTTTTATGAATTTTTATAAAGTATTTTGACTGAGTATAAAAATCATTTTGAGTAAATAGAAATTGTTTAGAGAAAAGAAAAGATAAAAAAAGGAAACAGGCCGTCCTCCCTATCTACCGCGCGCGCGCGTCGGCCCAGCAACGGCCTGGCGGCCCGCGCTCCCTCTCCCTCTCGCTGACAAGTGGGACCCACCTGTCAGGTGAGTCTTCCACCTCCGGAACGAATCCCGCGCGGATTTCTCTCCGATTCCGATCCGTTTTGGATGCCAAATTCGTGGAGATGTTTCCTTTTTGCACCCCCATTTTAACCCCCACCCCTGCCGCCTCAACCCGCGCCCAAACCCTAGTCTCCTCCACCTCCAGGCCGCTCGGATTTCCGAGCTCCGCCACCGCCATTCCGACGGTGAGTTTTAGTAACTCCGGCGGCATCCGCTGCCCCCGAGCCTCCTTTTCCCTCTGGTTCTGTTTGCTTTAGCCGTGTGCATCTTCGTGACTTCGTGGTTGGTCTCCTACCGCAGCTGAACGTCGTCCCCATCCGCGAACCCCGCCGCCGGCCGCAAGCACCAACTCCGGCGAGGATTTCCCGGGGAACGGCGACGATCCGAAGAACCGCGCTTCGCCACCGACCCCGCCTCGTCGTCCTCTACGTAACGGTATGACTCGTTCGTCCCCTAGACCGCTAGGACTCGAAATGCGCACGACGCCGGCCGTGGCGCCGCCGCGGTCGGAGGACCTCCGGCGGACTCGCATCGCCCGCGCCGAGGCTCTGGAAGCGAACCGTTGGATCTAGATCCAACGGATCTAGATCCGTTTAATCCCGGGCGTCCGTTTTTAAGTAGATCGGACGGCCGCGCTGCCGATCCGCGCCGAAGCGGTACCGTCCAATAGGATCGTGCCATGTCGCCCTCTTATTTTCTTTTTCGCAGGAATTTTATAAATAAAACAGAAAAATATGCCAAACTTAGAAAATTCATAACTTATGTTCTGTAAGTCCAAATTCAATGAACCTTATATCCACGGATAGCCCTGCTAGAGTAGTTTAATTCTACATCATTTGTTTTTGCTTTTGTTAAATAAAAATTCATAAGATCATCCGAGGAGTAATTCGGCTATTAAATCCATAACTTAAATAACAAAAATGTTTTACAAATAAACTCAATTGTTTTAGGTTTAGGTTAACAACATCTGCCCAGGAATATTAATATATGTCTTATTGGAAAACTTTCTTAGAACAATAAAAGTTGTAATGTTATAATATAAGTTTTGGTTATTTTGTTTTCAATTAATAAATTGTTAAGTGAATTGAGAAATTCCTAGAAATTGCATATCATGCATTTAATACCAGAGAATATAAATCATGGATAAGTGTGCCAAATTCTACACATGGCATACCATGCATGCATACATCTTTTATTTGGTGTGTGAGATTTTGTGTGGATATTTATTTGAATGTATTGCTTGTGCTAGATTGTGAAGGAGAGGAAGGACCTGCTTGTGATTGCTATTCTTGTTGTGCCTGCCCCTCCTGCTGCCAAGGCAAGTGACTTCATAAAACACCTACTATTTTATTCTATTGCATATCTAGTGTTTTCAAACAGTATTTGCAAAAGTAGTATGCATGATAGGTTTTTGGGAGATTGTAGTATGCTATGCAAACCTTTTAGGTTTCCCTTAGAAATTCCAGATTAGACCCCTATTATAATTTAGTGGAAGCAACTGCTGCAAAAATGATTGTTTTATGGTTGATGTAATAAATGAAAATTTCCACTAAATTAATTTAACGCCTGGGTGGATTGGGTCGATCGAGGAGGTTTCAAGTTGAGTGGCTTCTCAGGGCCATGTGTCATGGTTGTCTTCACCCAGGGTAGTTTCTACTTACCTGGGGCCATGATATGCGGTGTTAACCTGAGTTGCTCACTTGTGGTAGGCCACCCAGGGCTATGAGATTTAAGTTTACACTGAGTCTAGTTGCTTATCGTGCAACCATTGGTCAATATGGGCTCTGTCTTGATGGAGTAAGTTGATGTGGACCTGGGTCAAGAGATTGATGGTGGTAGAGTTGATAGGATGGTGGTAATCTCTTAGTATGATCATGGGAAAGCAACTTCTGAAAAGTCTCGTCTTGATCTTCTCCTTTTCCTTCTCACTAAAGGAGTGTAGAGGATAGTTTGGGTTGATTGAGTCTAATGGTGAAAGTGCACACCCTCTCGAGAGTTAAAACCTAAGATCTTAGCCGTGTCCCCGGCATCGGACAATTTGAGTAACTACACAAGGTTGTGTTCTGAAAATCTCCTCATCTCAAATTTCCTAATAAAACTTTGTTGGGTGAACATGGGTAGGAGACATGGACTTGTCTCGAGATTTGTCTCTGAAGGAGAAGATATTGATTTAAGAAAATTGTTTATCAAAAGTAGGAGAAAATTTGCTTTGAGCAATAGCCTTGAGCTCCACCAGCCATAATAAGCATATAGTTATAGCTTAATAGAACATTAGGAATTAAAGTCACTTGCCACCACAATTCAATTGTGCAGACCCTTTATAGCTGGGCTGCAACTAAACCTTGCAGAATGTCCGAATCAGGAGTAAGGGGGTCGTCTTCGAGCTACAACCAACATGATTTGCCAGTGGCTTCATGGAGAAGATGTAGCTCCATGCTACCTTTAGTATTGCGTTTGAACTCTGAAATAAAGTGTGAACTATTTATTCAGCTAGCATTTCCGCTATGCTAAGTTGTAAGGATATTTGTTTTTGGATCATTCGTCTCTTTCTGTAATAAATTATGACATTGTACTGTGATATTACATCTTATTGGAGAATGTGAGACTTATGTGATCCAAGTCTTTGCATAATTCATATGTGCCATTGCTTTCGTAAGCAAGGCTCTACACTCTCGTATCCCCCCATAAGCATTAGTTGCTTTTGGTGGGATTTGGGAGTGAAAGATTTGACTCCTTTGTGGTTTCCTTTGTTCTTCCTCTCTTATTCCTCCATAAACATTTGTTGTTGTGTTGGAATTTGAGAGTGAAGGACTTGAGCACTTCGTGTGCTCTTGCCATTGCATTTGCATCGGTTTGATCCCTCCATGAGGATTGGTGGTGGTGTTACTTGTGAGTTTGTTACTCTTGGGTCTTTGGACCCTAGACGCCTTTTGTGGCAAAGACCTTTTGTGGTCACTTGAGAGCCCCCAATTAAGTTGTGGGTGTGTGCCTCAAGACTTGGGAGCCCCCAATTAAGTTGTGGGTGTGTGCCTCAAGAGTTGTACGGGATTCGATCTCCGCCCCAAAGGAGATCAATAGTGGAAGGTGAACTCGCAACCTTTTGTGGTTGAGTTCATCAGGAGAAGAAGGTGAGCCTTTGTGGCATTGCGGCTAACCTGTTGTGGTTGCGCACACCTCTCCAAACGAGACGTACACCTTTGGGTGGAACTCGGGAATACATCCTCGTCTCCGCGTGACTCGGTTATTTCTATACCCGAGCTCTTTACTTATGCACTTTACATTGTGATAGCCTTCGTGCTTGAAGTCATCTATCTTGCTATCACCTTGTTACTTGTATTGCTTAGCGTAAGTTGTTGGTGCACATAAGTGAGCCTAGTATTTATATCTAGGTTGTATGCTTGTTAAAGTAAACCTCTAGTTTATTCCGCCTTTATCAAGCATACCGGAATTTCCGGGTCATTCTTGGACCGGATATTCCGGCTCCTCGGAAAAAGTTTTAAATCGCCTATTAACCCCCCCCCCCCCCCCTCTAGGCGACGTCTATCCGTTCAATTGGTATCAGAGCCAGGTTATCTCATTATTAGGACTAACCGCCTAGAGATAAAAATGTCGTTTAGAGATCTAGTGCACAATCCCACTTATAGATTCGATGGCACAAATTATGATGTTTTGAAAATTCGCATGCTTAAGCTTTTTAGAGACATGGGTTCAAATTTAGAGATTATTGTAGATATGGGTTTTTCTCCTCCAAAGGATTCACAAGAATTATCTTTAGAGGATGAGAAAAACTCTTATCTCGATACTCTAGCATCTAATGGTCTTATATGTGCTTTGAGTGATGTAGTCCTTGCGTCAATCATGCCTTTTCGAAGCGCTCATGAATTATGGACAAAACTTCAAGATATATATGAGGTGTCCAACATTTCCAAGGATAATTGTCCTCCTTCCACATCTGGTCGTGATGAGCTCACGACTTCTTCCACTTCACCGACATGTGGTTTGCCACAAGGTAAATATATGGTGAGTGGTGATAGAAATTGCATTCTTGATGGAGAATCCACTATTGACTATACTTCACACCCATCTTATTGCAATGCTCTTTCTTTGGACTTAAACACCTCTAGCACTCCAAATGTCATACATGCTAGTGTTGATAGTTCTTGCATATCATGTAGTAGTTGCTTAACTAAAACTCATGATGATATGCTTTCCTTGTCTTGTTGCCATGATCAAAATGTTTCTACTTCCTCTAGTACTTGTTTGGCTAACAATGTAGAGGAATCCCAACAATTGTTGGAACAAGACTTGGACCTCAAAGGTGCTTCAAGTGTCTCTTCATCGTCTTCATCCACTACTCACATTTGCCTAATGGCTAAGGAGTATAAGGTATCACCTACCGTGCACTCCAATATATCTCATGATGATGATAATGATGATGATGATGATCTAATTAAGGAGAAGGTTGACATTGTCTCTCATGCTCTCTTAAATAATAAAAATGCTCATGATAACTTCTTAGAAATCATGACTACCCTTTTTTAGCTCAAGGAGACCTTTGAGGCTATGGAGACCCGTTGTCATGAAGGGTGGGGTCTTGCTCGTGATTCCGCGGGTGAGGTCCATAATCTTGAGAATGCTCTTGAGGAAGAGCAAGAAACTCGGGTTGCTCTCGAGGAGAGATTGGAATCTAGTGAGGAGTTAAACAATGAAGTAATTGCTAAACTCACTAAAGAACATGACCATGCTATTGCTAAATGTAATGTGCTTAGTAAAGAAAATGCTAAGTTAAATAATGAGCTTGTCATGTTGTCTCCTTCCATTACTAATATTAATGATGCTTGTGCTACTAACTCCACTTTGTGTGAAGCATCTATTTTGAAGAAGAATGTTGAGATAAGGGCTCAACTTGATTTGCTAACTAGCAAGTATGGGAAGTTGGAAGAAACTCATGAAAAGCTTTTTAGCTCTAATGAGGATCTCCTAGCATCCCATGCTAAGCTAAAGTTAGATCATGAGGTGGTCACTACGAAGGTAAAATCTTGTGAGCCTCTTGTGAACACTAGCACAAACTTTACTTCTAATGCTTTATTGCCATGTGCTAGTTCTTGTAATTCATCCACTCATAAAATTTCTACATCTTGTGATGAATTACTTTCCTTGCCTTGTTGCTCTAACAATGTAGCTACTACTTCCTCTAGTATATGTGTTGAAACTAACCATGTAGAGGAACTCAAAGAGCTCAAGGCACAAGTCACTTCCTTGAAGAAAGACTTGAAGAAGTGTCATGAAGGGAAGTCCACCCTCGACAACATGTTGAGAGTGCAACAACTTCCTCATGACAAGAGTGGACTTGGATTCAACTCCAACACAAGAACAAGTCCAAGAACAAGATGAAGCACAAGTTCGTCAAGAAGAAGGGCCAAGAACAAGTTATTGGTTCGGCCAAGATTGTGTGCTTCAAGTGCAAGGTTGAAGGGCACCATGTGAGATCTTGCCCTTTGAAGAAGAAGCCTCCTAGTAAGAAGCAACAAGGGAAGCAACCTCAAGTCCAAACTCAAGCTTCCCAAGTTGAAGAACCTTCCCTTCCCAAGAAGAAAGGTAAAAGTCGCCTTTGCTACAAATGTCGTGGGAAGGATCACTTTGCTTCTTCTTGCACTCATGGTACCTTATCCAACCCTCCTACTATTGATAATGTTCATTTTCTTCGGAAGGATAAGGTTGGCAATGTGTTTGCCAAAGTTATTGGTACTCAAAGTGGTGTCAAGAAAAGAACCATTTGGGTTGCCAAACCTATTGTGACTAACCTCTTAGGACCCAACTTGGTTGGGGACCAACAAGCTAAAACTTGATCAATAGGTGTAAGTGGAGGACATTGGAGACTTGACTACATCATGAAGAATTAAGGGATCTTCATCATCCATATTATCTCAAGTCAAGTCAAGTGGATTATATTGTCTTAGCATTTATCCAATGCTCCTCCTTGCGGTAACTTGTATTTACTTCATATGTACTCATTGAAAGTGACTTCCACCCTTGCATGTGTTTGGTTTTGTGCCTTACTAGTGTTTCATATGTGTTGTGCACTCTACTTACTTATGTTGAATAATCAAGCTTGTGTATGTTGGTTTGCACACCATGTATGTTTGAGTCTCTTATCTATTTGCTTTCATCTTAATTGGCTCTTTTAGGGATTTTAATGGACAATCCCATTTTGGGGGGACTGATGTGCTTTTTGGTAACACACTATCCTAAAATATGTATACATGAGGACTACCACTTAGTGGTGATATATCAATGTTATCTACTCTCTTTGTGGTATGTCTTACTCATGAGAAATTCAAATTCTAATGTCCATTAATTATCTCTTGGATTTCTTTTGCCTCTTGTTAAAAAGAATGGATTATCACATTATGGGGGAGTAATAAGCTATGTGCATATTACAAGCCTAGAAAATGTGAACATGTGAGGTAGTGTCACCTAGAGTTGATATTGTTGATTATCTTGTTCCTAGGTGACATGGGACTCAAACAAGTTCCATATTGCTTAAATGAAGTTTGTTCACCCATCTTTTGGTATCTTGTTTGTGAGAGAGTTTATTGATGCTTAGTATGATCATTGAACATGAGAAGTCATCAAGAAACTCTATATAAGCATGTTTTTCAATTCTTTTATTTTGCCACATGCTTATGTTTTGTGAATATGATATTGAATACATATATGTCATGTACCACCGAGAAATGTCTCCATACAATCATTGTCTTTGACAAGTGATAATTATATTTGTGGTAAATTTATTGATCATATTCACTTTGGCTATTGTTCTTAAGTTGTATTTTTCTATCGCCAAGTTTGTTTTGGTTTAACCATCCTTTTGTCTTCTTTGCTTCGTTTGGATCTTTTCGTTGCTCTACTCATAATTTGTGTTAAACTTTCTTGAGTTAGGAAAAGCAAGGATCCCATTGTTGTGCATTTACATTCGAAGACTTAATTCTAAGTAATGCACTATTCTTGGGGGAGCTATCCTACATTGAGTAGAACATCATCCTTTTAATTGTTATCGGGTCTTATTGTTTTTCTTGAACTTTGTGTTCAAAAAGATATATGGAGGGTAATGATCCCACTTGTGTGCATTTTGTATTTACATAAAAGATCTTAAAAATGCACTAATCATGGGGAAGCTACTCTATACTCTTTAGAACACTATTCTTTAAATTGGTTTTTAAATTAGTTTTGTATCTTACTGCTCTTCTTGAACATGACTAAATGGTTAACAATATATATGAAAAGTGATGATCCCATTTTTGTGCATTTTGTATTCAAATACAAGATCATAAGTAATGCACAAATCTTGGGGGAGCAATCCTATATGTTATTCAACATTAGTTGTCTTCAATTGGTGTTTGTTCCCGATGACATGTCTCTTTGAAAGACAAACATTTTTCGTCTTGGTACTTTGTGCCATCATGAAAATTGTAGAGGGCTTGGTTTATTTGTTGAAACCTTACTCTTCTTTGTGGAGTTGGCTATCTCATCCCATGGTTCCTAGTCTACCTTTTTGGATGAGATAAACCTTCGACCATGCTTGTTTGATTTATTTCTTATGCTCATTGGTTTAGCCTTGACCTTGATTTCATTTTATATCTTTTCAAATTGGTTTCTCCAATCATGTGTTGGTTTGAGTCTTTTGATACAATGAGGACAAATCCTTCTCTTGCCACAAATTGTATCTCGCTTGGTTCTTGAAAGTTTTGTGCATCCATATTTACTATTTGTATATCTTATGGCATGTTTACTTTCGTTGATCCAGTATATAGGATAAACTCCATCAAATCCTAAATGGCTAAGATGTGCATGAAATTCTATTTCATATCAATATGCACATATTTATGTGGAGTTTGTCCTATGTATTGTAGTTGGTCTAACTACTTTGGACCCAATTAGTTTGGGTACCATTGTGTACTTGATTTGTTTTAGGTACATGGGAGATGCATTGGAAGCTTGCCTCTCTTTTTAAAGAAGATGTCTCCACCATGTGCTTCTTGGAGTCAAACTTGGATTATTGTGAACTCTCATCTTCTACACCGTCAATGCTATCTCGGTAACAAGTATCTAACTCATGCACATTCTTCTAGCTATCAACCTTATGTAGGTTGTTCTTTGGCATGAGTTTCACTAAGTTGCATTTGATTTGGTTTTTGCAAAGTTTCTTTCAAAACATCTTCATTGCAAATGTGAGTTAGCCGGGATGATTAAACATCAAGGGGAATATATATTTATATATAATCATTTTCATGATTATCGGATCCCCAATATGTTAATCTAGCAAATTCATTTCAAAGTCTCTCATATGCAATATTGATGAATTCTCATAAACCATATGCCTTATGTGATATTTGTTTTGTGTCTCGAAGTATCCCAACTATCACTTATCCTATGTGGGTATTTGTGATGCTTTGAGAACTTGGTGTTGGAAGTTCATCTATACCCTTTAAGAATAATTTGAGCTATGTGCTTTGCTTTTAAGCAAAAATTCTTATCGGTGTATTTATGACTTCCTCTTGAATATCATGTGCTTGACCTTGTACCTACATTGTGTGTGCATGTTTCTTTGAGGACTTAGTGTCCACTTAGAAACTTATACACATGAGGGTAGTTACATATTTAATTGGTATTCAAAATCTTTAGTGATCACCTTTTACTACTTTCTTGATTCTTTGGTGATCTCTAAAAGGCACAAGCTTTATTTTTCTTTTGGTTTCACATTGCCTCTTAATAAGCTTGTGATCCTATTTGATTTATCCTCTTGGGTGTGCTTGTTTGCGAAATACATGATATGCACTATGTGCCTCATAATTTGAAAGACTATGGTGATGCTTAGGCACATCCTTGTTTAGTCTCCTAAAATGTATTTTCATGACACACCCATTCTTTCTCGTTTGAGCAAGTCTTCATTTGTCACTTCTTTCTCAACATTTGTGTGTTGCAAGGTATACTTATTTTCTTAACTATACAATCTTGCACATTTTTGTGTTCGAAAGCATCTAGGAGGAAACGAGGATTCCATGTTATGCACACCATATTGAAAGACAAATCTTTTCATTGTGCATGTACCTTGGGGAGTTCCCTCTTGATTTCTAGAACACTTGGTTGATCGTATCATAATATCTTTTTTGCTCAATTGGTTTTGGATCCCTTGATTGCTTGCTTATTTGTGAATGCTTTTCCCCTTTGCAATTGGTATCCTTCCAGTGGATTTCAATTGATATCTTTCTTGTGCAATTTTTGGATCCTCAATATAGTTTGATCCCCTTCATCCTTTCACATTGGATAAGTGCATTTGATTTCACTCATATCATGAGAAATGCATAAATCATGAAGGAGATCTTATTATGTTACCTTTCCAAAGCCTTTCGCCCATTTCGGCAATCGTTGCCAATGGGGGAGAAGTTTTGGAGGGTTGTATGGAATTGGATTTGTACTTTGGTTTATTCTTAAGTATTTGCCTTCCTTGCCTTTGCATTCGTTGCTTGGTTTTTTATATATAGTGGAAACTCCACCATCGGTAATGGTCGATAATATATGCAATGAATTCATGTTCATACACACGTGCATAAATTATGGGGAAGTTTTCTCTATATATGTGGATGGACTAACATCACATACCTTTATAGTGTTTGATGTTAGTGCAACCATTCTTGTTCGTTAAATTCCATATTATAAACCCTCTCAAAAGAGATTGTCATCAATTACCAAAATGGGGGAGATTGAAAGAGCATTTTCCCTCATGTGTGGTTTTGGTAATTGAATGACAATCTCTATGGACTAATGTTTGCTTTGAGATATCATTATAGATCATGTCCATGGAGTTGTGGAGTTCATGTGTTGGACTCTTGAAACTTATGTGTTGAGTGGAGCATATTGCAACTATGTCTTGAAGGATTCAAGACATCATATTAGTGAAGAAATGTTGGAAGATACAAGGTTGATCAAGATGTTGATCAACACACAAAGCTATAAGATGTACCAAGAGCGATCATGTATCTCTTGGGATGGTAAACACTTGTCCGCATAGCTTTGTGAACTAACCCATGATATATGTGTGTGTGGTATATTTATATGAGGTTAGGTATATTCCCATGGGCTTGCATCAAATGAAGATTTCATATAGCTCATGGAGGATGACGTCATGTGGTGATCGTCATCAAGGTGAGATGTGCAAGACCAAGACCAATAGAAGCTTCTTGAAGAGATCCTATGCTTGGTGCTTGCAATGGATACATGAAGATGAAGCTAATCGAGACTCTCCCATTGTGAGCATGGGGGAGTATTTGGAGAAGTCTTCATCAAGCATGTGCTTGGACGCACAATCAAGAAAGATGAACCACTTGAAAAGATGAAGATATTCATCATCTAACTCAAGTGGAATGCTCAAGGCAAAGATATGATCTTGATAGGGCTATAGGATAGATAGGCGTACTATCAAGAGGGGCTCTCAAGTTAGTAACTTGATCGCATCGTTGTGGAGAACTCAAACCTTTGCATACTTGGCATATCATATTTCTGGGTTCTTATTTGGCTTTTATGGTGGTGAGGAACTAGATCTTGGTTCATCTCCATGTCAAGCTCTTGTTCATCGGAAACGGTCTTACTTTGGAAAACTTGTTGGCTTTCATCCATGTGAGGATTTAGAGCTTGGTTTATCTCCATACTAAGCTCTAGTTCATCAAAAACGGATTTCGTATGAATATCTTGTTACGTTTTTGATATTGGAGGTTTTACCGGTTTACATGTTTTAGGAAAGTTAAACCTTTCCCCATTTGGTTTTATCCTCACATGATGGACTATGATGTTTCTATACATATTCAAGTAGAGCTCGTTGTAAAAATTCCAACGAGCCAAAAATCGTCGAAAACGGAGTCCGGATGGAAAAGATATTGCAGTTTTGGTTTTGCTGTTTCTGTCAGTTTTCAGTCACTCGGAATATCCGATTCTGGACTGATCGGAATATCCGATTCTCGCAGTTTTTCTCGAAAAAGAGGCACTGATTGGAACCGGAAATTCAGCTCGGAAATTTCACTTTTGGGCGGAATTTCCGGTCTAAATTCTGGGTGCAACGGTTCTATTTTCTGGGGGGGTATAAATACCCCTCCCCTTCTTCTTCCCTTGCAAAACTAAGGTAGCACGAATTCCCTCTCTCTCCTACTCCATTGTTGACCTTGGAAAGCTTGATTCCTTTCAATCCCTCCATTGATTCTTTCATATTCTTTAGGGAAAGTTGAGAGGAGATCTAGATCTATAATCATACCAATCAATCTCTCCTCTAAGTGAGGGGAACCTAGTGGATCCAGTTCTTGGAGTTCCTTTGTGGTTCTTCCTCTTTGTTCTTCCTCTCTTATCCCCCCATAAGCATTAGTTGCTTTTGGTGGGATTTGGGAGTGAAAGATTTGACTCCTTTGTGGTTTCCTTTGTTCTTCCTCTCTTATTCCTCCATAAACATTTGTTGTTGTGTTGGAATTTGAGAGTGAAGGACTTGAGCACTTCGTGTGCTCTTGCCATTGCATTTGCATCGGTTTGAGCCCTCCACGAGGATTCGTGGTGGTGTTACTTGTGAGTTTGTTACTCTTGGGTCTTTGGACCCTAGACGCCTTTTGTGGCAAAGACCTTTTGTGGTCAAGACCTTTTGTGGTCACTTGAGAGCCCCCAATTAAGTTGTGGGTGTGTGCCTCAAGACTTGGGAGCCCCCAGTTAAGTTGTGGGTGTGTGCCTCAAGAGTTGTACGGGATTCGATCTCCGCCCCAAAGGAGATCAATAGTGGAAGGTGAACTCGCAACCTTTTGTGGTTGAGTTCATCAGGAGAAGAAGGTGAGCCTTTGTGGCGTTGCGGCTAACCTGTTGTGGTTGCGCACACCTCTCCAAACGAGACGTACACCTTTGGGTGGAACTCGGGAATACATTCTCGTCTCTGCGTGCCTCGGTTATTTCTATACCCGAGCTCTTTACTTATGCACTTTATCAAGCATACCGGAATTTATATCTAGGTTGTATGCTTGTTAAAGTAAACCTCTAGTTTATTCCGCCTTTATCAAGCATACCGGAATTTCCGGGTCATTCTTGGACCGGATATTCCGGCTCCTCGGAAAAAGTTTTAAATCGCCTATTCACCCCCCCTCTAGGCGACGTCTATCCGTTCACTAGCGTCACCATTGGCGCCGTGCTGCCTCCCAAATAGGGAAGCGCGCTCGTCGCCTTCCTCCAGGCTAACTCTGACATGTTCGCGTGGACACTATCAGATATGTCTGGTGTATCGAGGGAGGTGATCGAGCACCACTTAGCCGTGTGCCCAAACGCGCGCCCGTTCAAGCAAAAGGCAAGAAAACAAGCCCCCGAGAAGCAAGCATTCATTGTCAAAGAGGTCGAGAAGCTCAAAGCGGCAAAGGTCATCCGCGAAGTCGCGCACCCCACTTGGCTCTCCAACGGCGTGGTAGTCCCGAAACCCGCTGGAGGAGGCCGCCTCTGCATCGACTACACTGATGTAAACAAGGTCTGCCCCAAGGACCCTTATCCCATGCCAAGAATAGACCAGATCGTGGACTCCACGGCAGGCTGCGACCTACTCTATTTCTTCGATGCTTTCTCTGGTTATCACCAGATAAAAATGGCTAAGGAAGATGAGGAGAAGACGGTTTTCCTTACCCCTTGCAGTGTGTATTGCTATGTCTGCATGCCCTTCGGACTAAAAAATGCCGGAGCCACTTTCCAGAGGCTTATGAGGATAACACTTGGCGAGAAAATGGGGAGAAACGCCGAGGCATACGTCGATGACATCGTCGTAAAATCCCGAGAGGGAAACACTCTCCTCGGGGACCTCGAAGAGACTTTCGGCAACCTGCGCAAGGTGAACATCAAGCTCAAACCCACCAAGTGCGTCTTTGGAGTACCTTCAGGCAAATTGCTTGGGTTCCTCGTGTCCCATCGAGGCATAGAGGCAAACCCAGACAAAATCAAGGCCATAGAGGGCATGCAACCTCCACGCAGGCTAAAGGACATGCAACGCCTAGCAGGATGCATGGCCAGCTTGGGTAGATTCATCTCCAAGTTCGGCGAAAGAGCCCTGCCATTCTTCAAGATCATGAAAAGAACGGGCACTTTCAAGTGGACCCATGAAGCTGAGAAAGTGTTTGAGGACTTCAAGAAGTACCTGGCCAGCCCACCAGTAATGGTCGCCCCAAGGTCAGGCGAGCACCTGAAGCTGTACCTATCAGCCACCCCACAGACAGCCAGTGTCGTCCTTGTGGTAGAAAGGGAAGATCCGGTAATCCACAAGAAGAGATAACCACTCCAAAGACAAAGCCTCCTGATCAGGAGCTCGACGAAAGGGCAGCCCTCATAAAACCACCGCCAGGTTCAAAGCCGCAAGGGAAGCCCACCCCAAGTCAATCGCTGCAAGAAGATCCCGCCAGGGAGCCTGAGAAGCCCCAGGAGGCCAACCCCCTCGAGGCCCATGACAAGCCCCCTGAGGCCAGCCCCCTCGAGGCCCATGACAATCCCCCTGAGGCCAACCCCCTTGAGGGCCTAGCTGAGCCCCTTCAGGCAAAAGACGCCAAGGCTACACAAACTACCCTCGTCGAGCATCCAGTCTACTTTGTCAGCACAGTACTGCGTGATGCTCGCGAGCGGTATACAATGCAGCAGAAGCTCCTCCTAGCACTCCTCATCGCCTCAAGAAAGCTGCGACACTACTTCTAGGGGCACCCCATCACGGTGGTCACCTCTTTCCCCCTAGAGAAATCCTGCGCAACCCAAATGCCACAGATCGTGTCGCATGGTGGAACATAGAGCTACAGCCGTTTGATTTGCGCTTCGATACCAAAAGGGAAATCAAAGGAAGAGCGCTGGTAGACTTCGTCGCCGAATGGACTGACCCAACCCCTGAAGAGCCTTTGGGAGAAGAACAAGAGCCCCTTGGAGATAAAATGCCCAGCCACTGGACCATGAAGTTCGACGGAGCTTTCGCTTGTCGCCACGGTGGGGCTGGCGTGGTCCTGATCTCACCAAAAGGCGACGCTGTATTAGGCGGTCTAGCTGTGCTTCGGAATCGACAAGATCTCCAACAATATCGCTGAGTACGAAGGCCTGCTTGCTGGCCTACGCGCCGCAATCGCCCTAGGCATCAAGCATCTACTCATTAAGGGCGACTCCCAGTTGCTCGTCAACTTCTCTAACAAAAGCTACAAGCCCAAGGACTACCACATGGCCGCATACCTTGAAGAGGTCCGTAGGCTTGAAAATCACTTTAGGGGAATGGAGCTCATGCACATCCCAAGAAAGGAGAACCAAGAGGTTGATGACATCGCCAAGCGCGCATCAAGAAGCAGGATGAATCGACGAGATCAAAGACTACCTCGACAAAGGGATCTTTCCCGAGGAAGATGTTGAAGCGGAGCGAATCGCCCGCCAAGCAAAATCTTACCAAATCCTCGAAGGAAATCTCTACCACAAGCGCCCAAACGGCACCGCGCTCAAATGCGTTCCTCCTGAAGCAGGCAAATTGCTGATCAAGGACATCCACAGCGGGGAATGCGGCCACCATTCATGCGCCCGCACTCTCGCAGGCAAAGTCTTCAGGAGCGGCTTCTACTGGCCTCAAGCACTTCAGGATGCAGTGGACATCGTCCAAGCATGTGAATCCTGCCAATTTCATGCCAAGCAAATCCACCAACCTGCGCTGGGGCTACAGACCATTCCGCTCTCCTGGCCGTTCGCGGTCTGGGGGCTGGACATCCTGAGACATTTCCCAACAACGCAAGGCGGATATCGCTACCTCTTCGTGGTCATCCACAAGTTTACTAAGTGGCCCGAAGTGGAGGCGACGCGCACAATCACAGCAGGCGCGGCGGCGAAATTCATCAGAGGCCTAGTCTGCCGTTTCGGAGTGCCTAACCGCATCATCACCGACAATGGCTCGATTTTCACCAGTGGAATCTTCAGAGCCTACTGTGAAAGAATGGGCATCAAGCTCTGCTTCTCCTCAGTCGCTCATCCGCAGAGCAACGGACAAGCTGAGCGCGCAAACGCAGAAGTCCTAAAGGGCCTGGAGACCAGGACCTTCGACATCCTCAAAGGCCACGGCAAGGGCTGGATCAATGAGCTCCCTTCGGTGCTCTGGTCCATCCGCACAACGCCACCCAAGCCTACGGGGGAAACACAGTTCTTCCTCGTCTATGGAGCTGAAGCAGTCCTCCCCACAGAGATAAAGCATGGATCCCCGCGGGTCCTTGCCTTTAACGAGGACCAGCAAGAGGTCCTCCACAATGACGACCTACTGCTCCTTGAAGGACGACGCCGCGTCGCCCTGCGGGCGGCCAAATATCAGCAGGACCTGAGACGCTACCACAGCCGCAACGTGCGCTCGCGTACCCTGGAGGCAGACTATCTCGTCCTCAAGCGAATCCTCTCCAGGGAAGGCCTCCACAAGTTGTCCCCGATGTGGGAAGGCCCCTACAGGGTCACCCACATCGCCAGGCCTAGCGCGGCTGGCATCAAAACTCAAGACGACATCCTCGTCAAAAATCCATGGAACATCACGCACCTATGCAAGTTCTACCCGTGATCATCGTCACGCCCGTGATCATTGTCACGTCAAGACATCTAGCGGAAGAGGCAGCTTACGGCTCAACCTCCAAGAATTTTTGTCTCCAGAGGTTTAAAGCTCACGGCTTAAACCTCATAGAATTTTTTGTCTCTAGAAGGAACAAACGCAGAACATGATCATCGTCACGCCCGTGATCATTGTCACGTCGAGACATCTAGCGGAAGAGGAAGCTTACGGCTCAACCTCTAAGCATTTTTGTCTCCAGAGGTTAAAAGCTCACGGCTTAAACCTCACATAATTTTTTGTCTCCAGAAGGAACAAATGCATAACGTGATTATCGGCACGCCCGTGATCACTGTCACGTCAAGACATCTGGCGGAAGAGGCAGCTTACGGCTCAACCTCCAAGCATGTTTTGTCTCTAGAGGTTAAAAGCTCACGGCTTAAACCTCCAAGTTCCAAAGGCTTCCCTCGAGGGTCAACCCTCCGAGCTCTCCTTGTAACGAGCCACCTCAGGCCGTTGAGAGTCTCTGTCACTAATGGGTGGTCCCCATTCCTCGACATGGTAAAAACATTAACTTGGCAACCCCAAGCATAATGAGACAATTTCGTTCCCAAGTGAACTTAGCGCCACGGCGCCGCTATGTAATATATGGTGGTGAGTTTTATTTACGCATTAATTTGTTGAAATGTGCGCTTATATCTCTCCACATGCGTACCTCACGAGCGGGGGTTGAGTATGGTGCCAGTGCCTCAAATGACACACCAGCAACACTGCAAAACCGAAGGATCCGAGCTCTGGCTGGAGGGCAAGATCCCACAAACACGCCATCTCTACAGAGGACCTTGGTACTTACTCTCCTCGTGAGGAACGCCTGAGGGGACCTATAAGCGCGCACGAGTCCCCCGTACCGTGTTCCAGAGTTTGGGTTCGCCCCTCTAACATCTACAGGGAAGAAAGGCCCCCACAAGCCTGAGGAGACATCCGGGAAATATCCCTCAAGAGGACCTCCTCGCCAGGCAAAAATCCTCTACAGAGCGAAAACCTCGAGAAGCTAAGTCTCGCACCCACGCCTTGAGAGTGTTTTCTCCTCTGAGCGCGCGTTTGCCCCTCAAGCGACTTCGCTTTACCTTACGCTTCATGGACTACTCGTACGTCTAAGGGGGGCACTTGAGCATCACGGCGCAGGGCTCTTACCTCTCCTAGGCCTAAACTCCCCCCGGCCTTGCGGATTCATTGCTCCTGCATACCGAAGTGGCGGAGTCATGGCACGAAGAGATGGGTCCTACCGTCTCAGAGAACAAATAGACATGAAGATGAGTCCACAGAAACCTCACGAGGGGCAAGCAAGCTAAAAGCAAATATCAATTAAGAGTATATTACAGGCCAAAAGGTCTTAAATATCTAAACACAAGATTGTTTCAGATACAAGCGCACGCAGGCGCAATAACGTGCAGCTAAGGCGGAGGTGTCATCGTCTTCTACCTCTTCCACTGCGCCCTCCTCGGTCTCGGCAGAGGCGGCCTCCTCCTCGATGTCCTCTATCGCAGCCTCCGCACGCCTGAAGCGGTTGCAGAAAGCATCAACTTGCTCGCGGAGGGAATTGGAGACCCGGTGCGCATCCTCGCCTCGGGCGGCCTCTGTCACGGTAGAGAGGTCGAAGCCTGACGTGAGGATCCTGAGGTTGGTGAAGATGCGGTCAACAACCACCCCCAGGAGCTGCCGGCTCTCATCCTCGATCATCTCGTGAAGCTCGGCGACGGGACCCTCGAGGGCCGCGAAGAGCTGGTCAAAATAGACCAGGTACATGGCAGCATCCCCACGGCCTCGGACCTCGATGTGCGGCGCGTCCGCGCCGAGTTGCACAGCAAGCTCGTTGCCCCGGGCGACCAACGCCTCGAACATACGCTCACGCTGCTTCATGAGCACGCTAGCCGCCTGGGTTGAGTCCGTCGCCTCCGCCGTCTGCTCCGTCGCAGGAGCCACCTGCTCCTCCACGTCCTTGGCCAAGGAGTTGAGGCCGTAAACTGCCTCGTCACGGGCCTCCTCCGCTCGGCATCGGCCATCCTTGGCACGCTTCAGGCAGGCCTCCAGCTTGGAGTTGGCCTTCTCGAGCTCAGCGATCCGCCAAGCGTCCGCGGCGTGCCTGACCTTGAAGCGGGCCTCCTGCTTCTGAACCATGTCTCGGTACTCCTGAGGCTTGGTCAGCCTGAACTGCTTCTTGCGCTCTGCCAGGGCATCCTCGGCCTCCTTCTTCTTCTCGGCAAAACGCCGCTCGAAACGCTCATAAGCAAGCTTCTGGCCAGCGACATTCTCGTCGTACTTCAACATCACGTGGGCTAGGTCCCCTTCGCGCGCCTCGATGGCCTCGCGCTGGGGGGCCAGGTCCTTCTCCACCTGAAGGCGTTGCTCGTCGCGCTACCACGACTCTTTCTTCTTGAGGGTCAGCCGATGTTCACGCTCGGCGAAGCCCATGCGGTCTTCCTCCAGAGCGGCTTGCGCGGCCTGGTGGATGGAGAGCAGCTGGGACTCCAGCTGGCCCAGCTCGGGCGCTTCTGCGCCATCGAGCCCTCCATCGCCTCGCGCTCAGCCGTGGCCTCGCGCAGGAGCTCTGCAGCGGCATCGCGCTCCGCTTGGAGGGGCTCGAGAAGCTCTGCGGCGTTGCGAATGGCCCCATCACGGATTTCCTTGGCGAAGCGGGTGGCCTCCTCGCGGGCGGCCTGCAGCGCCAAGTCCTCCAGCCGACGCGCTTCGACTGCCACATGGAAGGACGCCCACGACCTCGCGAGCTCCTCCTGTGTCCCCGAGGGCGAGGTGCGCCTCCAAGCCCTCCAAGGATTCCCTCACGAGGCGAAGGCGACCTCGCGGCGCCCCGCGCTCCAGTCCCAGCCTCGAAGGACCAACTCCTGGCTTGAGGAGGGCCCGACTCCAGCGTCGAGCTCCGAGAGCCCGACCTCAGGGAGAGTTCGGGAGCTAGCCTAGGCTCCGCCCGTGCCCGCGCCTGCGTCCTCTTCGGGGCCCGCGGCAGCAGGGCGCTCATCGCCTCCAGCTGGACGATTAGGCGAGGAAGAATCTCCCCCTACGGACGCGCCCGCGCCCGCTAGCGCCTCGCGCGCTTCCGTCGCAGGCTGTGCGGGAGCTGTGGGCGCAGACGGCAGAGTGGGCACACGCGGTGGCGTCGACACGCGCGGCGGCGTTGGCTCGCGCGGCAGAGTTGCCTCACGCGGAGGCGTGACCGCGCGAGGGGGAGAAGGAGCGCGAGCTAACGTAGAGGACCTCTCCTCCGTGGTTTCCACCACCATTGGCTCGGGGGGCGGTGCAGGTGCCTCTGGGCGAGGCGTTTCCTCCTCCGCCTGAGGCTCTGCCGCCCCCGCTTGAGGCGCAGCCGCCTCCACGTGAGGCGCCCCCTCAGTGGGGCCTGTGGAGGCCGTCTCCACATGCCTCGTGGCCTCGTCAGCCACGGCCTCAGCCATGGCTCTCTTCACATCGGCAGCCTTGCGAAGCCTACGGCGCTTCGCAGGCACAAGATCGATGGCAAAAAGCCCAAGAAGAGACCTTCAAGATAGGGCAAAGCAAAGGGAAAAACAAGAACCAAAACGACCAGGCGTCATGAGTACTCACCTCGATGGAGCAGCGCCGCCGTCGACCCACGCCAGGCCTGGTGAGCGCTAGGAGGGAAAGGCCTTGGCGCCTGACCCTTCCGGAGGCGCTATAGCTTTCCTCTTGGAGGGGACATCGGATCGCCTCGCCCCTGAGCGGTCCACGGCGGCCTTGGTGCGGGGCCCACGCCTCCCCGGAGAGGCCTCCGCGTCAGAAGCCTCTCCTTCCTCAGCCTCCCCCTCCACGGGGCGCGAGGGAGCCACCACGAAGGAATCGTCATCACCTGACGAGACGTCGCAGACCTCGTAGGTGAGTGGCCCGGCCCTCGAAGAAGAAACATCCCCTGCCGTGGCCTCCTCCTCACCTAGACCAGCTCCTGAGGCCGAGGGGGAGTCTGCCACCTCCGCTCCCCGCGTGGCTGGCACCGGCACCTCCGTTCCCGCCAAGCCTGTCGGGACGAACGGAGGCATCCCCTCCAAGATGGCCATGCGCTCCTTCATGTTGTATTGATGGAGAGGCCGGAGCGTCACGGGGAGCTGATCCACGGCAGGCACTGTCGGGTTGACGAAGAGCGCAGATGGGACATTGTCGACGGTGTCCTTGTCGTTGTCCTTGCAGTGAAGCCGCATCTTGTCGTTCGGCCCCGAGTACATCCACATAGGCACCGAGTGTGCCTGGAGGGGAGCGATGCGTCGCGTCACGAAGTCCGCCACGATGATCTGCCCCGTGAGGCCCTCCTCGTGAAGGAAACTTAGGCATCCCATTACGCTCGTCGAAGGTCGCCTTGCCCCAATGGGAGTTCTACAACGGCGGCTCGTCGGGGACCTCCAGGAAGGCGCAGGGATGCTCCACCCCGACGAAGAACCACTTCTGGCGGAAGTCGTCCACCTTTTTCGTCACCGACGTGACGGCCTTGCCTTCACTCCACGACATGGGTATATAGACGCTCCCTATGCCGTCGACGATGCGGAATGAGATGCACCCGGAGCGCTCATTCGGAGCGCATAAAAGCACCGGAACAGCCCCACCGTGGGCTCCAAGCCCAGATACGCCTCGCAGAGGTAGGCGAAGACGGCGAGGATGAGGATGGAGTTGGGGTACAGATGCAGCAGCTGCACCTGATAGAACGCCAACACCGCCTCCAGGAACGGCGAGAAGGGCGGCACTAGCCTGGCGGTGAGGCAGTGCTGGAAGATCGGAAAGTACCCTCGCGGGCGCTTCCCGTGCGCCGCGGGCTTCAGGGCGGTGGCGCCATGCTCGTTCGTCCAATCTGCGACCAGGAAGCGGACCTTGGCGAGCGCCTTCTCATTGACGTGCACGCCCAGCAGCGACGCGCCCTGCAGTACCTCAGGGGCCTCCGCCTGGGAGGAAGACCCCGCGGCGGCCTTGACCTTGCTCTTGAGGGGACTCATCGTCGGGGGCTCGGAGTGTTGAGGAAGACGGAAGAAGAGGAATCGCAGGAGAGAGCGGAGGCGAAGAGCTCGAGATGGCGGAAACTTCTGCGAGAAAGACTGGAAACGGTAACGGCTCCCTGCTGCGACGCTCGGGCTTTATATCCCCTCAAGGAGCAGTTATCGGGGCGTGGTGGGACCCCCCACGACTCACGCCCCGGATCGTGCGAGACCGTTACTCGTGTGAGTGCAGCTGGCTCGGGCCAGCCGGGCACTAAGGGCCCATGACCCTTCACCTGAGCACATGGGCTCAATCATGCCCATCGCGGGCCCGGGGGCTACTGTCGGCCCAGTGGGAACTGGGGTATGGAGAGCCCACTCCCCCGAGGCCTCGCACGCGGGCTGATCAGATGAAACGACTACGGACCAGGCCTCGTCGCCTGGTAGGACCCTCGTGAGGCAATTCCCCTCGAGGGCCTGAAGAGGAAACCTCAGAGACTACCTCCCCTGCGGGCAGTACTGCGCGGTCGGCCGCCTGTCAGCCACCGCGCCCACCTTTATCAGTGGTGGACCGCGTCCATGGACGAACGGGCCGCGGTGGACTCCTGCTCCACCATGCATGTGCCATGTGGGAACCACCTTGAAGACTAATGTAACATCCCAACATTTTATAATGTTAAAAAATCACAAAAATTTAAAACTTTTCTTTTTATTTAAATAAAATATTAAATGCATAAGGAAACCAACTATGAAAGGCTTCAAACTTATTGAAAGAGTTTAATATTTCAAATGTCACAGTTTAAACATTTTATTATCCACTGTATTTCAAAAACCTTAAAATGTAATTTGACAAATATTTTACAAACTACAATCCATTTATTTTAAGTAAATAGTTTAGTTATAAGAAATTGATTTCAACCACTTAACAATATCTAGTCATAAATTCAGAAATTATTTAAAAATGGTGTTAGTTGCCAAATGGTTTTCATTCTCTCGACTAAGTTCAAAACATGGTGTTAAAATTTCAATTCTATAGTTTATAACCTTTAAACTTCATAAATTAAAATTTATTAATTACCCAAACAAACATTTCATTTATTTTCAAAGCATGAACTGATTAATATATTCTATATAAGAAATGAATTAAATCTAAAATCTTTTCCAAAGTTTTTTATGAAGTTTTTCAAATAATTTATCTTAAATTATCTTAATATAATGATGCACAAATTATTTTGAATTAAGATGAATACAATATTTTTCCCTTTTATCTTCAAATATTATGTGTATTGTTATTTAGTATTATACTAAAACCTAAAAATAAATTTAATATCTGAAAATGAGTTTAAATGACTTAAATTCAAACATATTGGAATATGGGTATTTCACAAATTTTATTCAGCCAAAAGAAATTTTAAATAAGACATAATTCCCAATTTGACTTTAAATGTTAAATTTGTATTTAATGAATATTTCGAAATATTAATTTTCAAAATGTTCAAAACATTCCTACATAAACATTTATTGTTGTGTTGGAATTTGAGAGTGAAGGACTTGAGCACTTGTTGGAATTCCTACATAAATACATAAACATTCCTACATAAACATTCCTACATAAATATTTCGAAAGATTTGACTCCTTTGTGGTTTCCTTTGTTCTTCCTCTCTTATTCCTCCATAAACATTTGTTGTTGTGTTGGAATTTGAGAGTGAAGGACTTGAGCACTTCGTGTGCTCTTGCCATTGCATTTGCATCGGTTTGATCCCTCCACGAGGATTCGTGGTGGTGTTACTTGTGAGTTTGTTACTCTTCGGTCTTTGGACCCTAGACGCCTTTTGTGGCAAAGACCTTTTGTGGTCACTTGAGAGCCCCCAATTAAGTTGTGGGTGTGTGCCTCAAGACTTGGGAGCCCCCAATTAAGTTGTGGGTGTGTGCCTCAAGAGTTGTACGGGATTCGATCTCCGCCCCAAAGGAGATCAATAGTGGAAGGTGAACTCGCAAACTTTTGTGGTTGAGTTCATCAGGAGAAGAAGGTGAGCCTTTGTGGCGTTGCGGCTAACCTGTTGTGGTTGCGCACACCTCTCCAAACGAGACGTACACCTTTGGGTGGAACACGGAAATACATCCTCGTCTCCGCGTGACTCGGTTATTTCTATACCCGAGCTCTTTACTTATGCACTTTACATTGTGATAGCCTTCGTGCTTGAAGTCATCTATCTTGCTATCACCTTGTTACTTGTATTGCTTAGCGTAAGTTGTTGGTGCACATAAGTGAGCCTAGTATTTATATCTAGGTTGTATGCTTGTTAAAGTAAACCTCTAGTTTATTCCGCCTTTATCAAGCATACCGGAATTTCCGGGTCATTCTTGGACCGGATATTCCGGCTCCTCGGAAAAAGTTTTTAATCGCCTATTAACCCCCCCCCCCCCCCCTCTAGGCGACGTCTATCCGTTCAATTGGTATCAGAGCCAGGTTATCTCATTATTAGGACTAACCGCCTAGAGATAAAAATGTCGTTTAGAGATCTAGTGCACAATCCTACTTATAGATTCGATGGCACAAATTATGATGTTTTGAAAATTCGCATGCTTAAGCTTTTTAGAGACATGGGTTCAAATTTAGAGATTATTGTAGATATGGGTTTTTCTCCTCCAAAGGATTCACAAGAATTATCTTTAGAGGATGAGAAAAACTCTTATCTCGATACTCTAGCATCTAATGGTCTTATATGTGCTTTGAGTGATGTAGTCCTTGCGTCAATCATGCCTTTTCGGAGCGCTCATGAATTATGGACAAAACTTCAAGATATATATGAGGTGTCCAACATTTCCAAGGATAATTGTCCTCCTTCCACATCCGGTCGTGATGAGCTCACGACTTCTTCCACTTCACCGACATGTGGTTTGCCACAAGGCAAATATATGGTGAGTGGTGATAGAAATTGCATTCTTGATGGAGAATCCACTATTGACTATACTTCACACCCATCTTATTGCCATGCTCTTTCTTTGGACTTAAACACCTCTAGCACTCCAAATGTCATACATGCTAGTGTTGATAGTCCTTGCATATCATGTAGTAGTTGCTTAACTAAAACTCATGATGATATGCTTTCCTTGTCTTGTTGCCATGATCAAAATGTTTCTACTTCCTCTATTACTTGTTTGGCTAACAATGTAGAGGAATCCCAACAATTGTTGGAACAAGACTTGGACCTCAAAGGTGCTTCAAGTGTCTCTTCATCGTCTTCATCCACTACTCACATTTGCCTAATGGCTAAGGAGTATAAGGTATCACCTACCGTGCACTCCAATATATCTCATGATGATGATAATGATGATGATGATGATCTAATTAAGGAGAAGGTTGACATTGTCTCTCATGCTCTCTTAAATAATAAAAATGCTCATGATAACTTCTTAGAAATCATGACTACCCTTTTTTAGCTCAAGGAGACCTTTGAGGCTATGGAGACCCGTTGTCATGAAGGGTGGGGTCTTGCTCGTGATTCCGCGGGTGAGGTCCATAATCTTGAGAATGCTCTTGAGGAAGAGCAAGAAACTCGGGTTGCTCTCGAGGAGAGATTGGAATCTAGTGAGGAGTTAAACAATGAAGTAATTGCTAAACTCACTAAAGAACATGACCATGCTATTGCTAAATGTAATGTGCTTAGTAAAGAAAATGCTAAGTTAAATAATGAGCTTGTCATGTTGTCTCCTTCCATTACTAATATTAATGATGCTTGTGCTACTAACTCCACTTTGTGTGAAGCATCTATTTTGAAGGAGAATGTTGAGATAAGGGCTCAACTTGATTTGCTAACTAGCAAGTATGGGAAGTTGGAAGAAACTCATGAAAAGCTTTTTAGCTCTAATGAGGATCTCCTAGCATCCCATGCTAAGCTAAAGTTAGATCATGAGGTGGTCACTACGAAGGTAAAATCTTGTGAGCCTCTTGTGAACACTAGCACAAACTTTACTTCTAATGCTTTATTGCCATGTGCTAGTTCTTGTAATTCATCCACTCATAAAATTGCTACATCTTGTGATGAATTACTTTCCTTGCCTTGTTGCTCTAACAATGTAGCTACTACTTCCTCTAGTATATGTGTTGAAACTAACCATGTAGAGGAACTCAAAGAGCTCAAGGCACAAGTCACTTCCTTGAAGAAAGACTTGAAGAAGTGTCATGAAGGGAAGTCCACCCTCGACAACATGTTGAGAGTGCAACAACTTCCTCATGACAAGAGTGGACTTGGATTCAACTCCAACACAAGAACAAGTCCAAGAACAAGATGAAGCACAAGTTCGTCAAGAAGAAGGGCCAAGAACAAGTTATTGATTCGGCCAAGATTGTGTGCTTCAAGTGCAAGGTTGAAGGGCACCATGTGAGATCTTGCCCTTTGAAGAAGAAGCCTCCTAGTAAGAAGCAACAAGGGAAGCAACCTCAAGTCCAAACTCAAGCTTCCCAAGTTGAAGAACCTTCCCTTCCCAAGAAGAAAGGTAAAAGTCGCCTTTGCTACAAATGTCGTGGGAAGGATCACTTTGCTTCTTCTTGCACTCATGGTACCTTATCCAACCCTCCTACTATTGATAATGTTCATTTTCTTCGGAAGGATAAGGTTGGCAATGTGTTTGCCAAAGTTATTGGTACTCAAAGTGGTGTCAAGAAAAGAACCATTTGGGTTGCCAAACCTATTGTGACTAACCTCTTAGGACCCAACTTGGTTGGGGACCAACAAGCTAAAACTTGATCAATAGGTGTAAGTGGAGGACATTGGAGACTTGACTACATCATGAAGAATTAAGGGATCTTCATCATCCATATTATCTCAAGTCAAGTCAAGTGGATTATATTGTCTTAGCATTTATCCAATGCTCCTCCTTGCGGTAACTTGTACTTACTTCATATGTACTCATTGAAAGTGACTTCCACCCTTGCATGTGTTTGGTTTTGTGCCTTACTAGTGTTTCATATGTGTTGTGCACTCTACTTACTTATGTTGAATAATCAAGCTTGTGTATGTTGGTTTGCACACCATGTATGTTTGAGTCTCTTATCTATTTGCTTTCATCTTAATTGGCTCTTTTAGGGATTTTAATGGACAATCCCATTTTGGGGGGACTGATGTGCTTTTTGGTAACACACTATCCTAAAATATGTATACATGAGGACTACCACTTAGTGGTGATATATCAATGTTATCTACTCTCTTTGTGGTATGTCTTACTCATGAGAAATTCAAATTCTAATGTCCATTAATTATCTCTTGGATTTCTTTTGCCTCTTGTTAAAAAGAATGGATTATCACATTATGGGGGAGTAATAAGCTATGTGCATATTACAAGCCTAGAAAATGTGAACATGTGAGGTAGTGTCACCTAGAGTTGATATTGTTGATTATCTTGTTCCTAGGTGACATGGGACTCAAACAAGTTCCATATTGCTTAAATGAAGTTTGTTCACCCATCTTTTGGTATCTTGTTTGTGAGAGAGTTTATTGATGCTTAGTATGATCATTGAACATGAGAAGTCATCAAGAAACTCTATATAAGCATGTTTTTCAATTCTTTTATTTTGCCACATGCTTATGTTTTGTGAATATGATATTGAATACATATATGTCATGTACCACCGAGAAATGTCTCCATACAATCATTGTCTTTGACAAGTGATAATTATATTTGTGGTAAATTTATTGATCATATTCACTTTGGCTATTGTTCTTAAGTTGTATTTTTCTATCGCCAAGTTTGTTTTGGTTTAACCATCCTTTTGTCTTCTTTGCTTCGTTTGGATCTTTTCGTTGCTCTACTCATAATTTGTGTTAAACTTTCTTGAGTTAGGAAAAGCAAGGACCCCATTGTTGTGCATTTACATTCGAAGACTTAATTCTAAGTAATGCACTATTCTTGGGGGAGCTATCCTACATTGAGTAGAACATCATCCTTTTAATTGTTATCGGGTCTTATTGTTTTTCTTGAACTTTGTGTTCAAAAAGATATATGGAGGGTAATGATCCCACTTGTGTGCATTTTGTATTTACATAAAAGATCTTAAAAATGCACTAATCATGGGGAAGCTACTCTATACTCTTTAGAACACTATTCTTTAAATTGGTTTTTAAATTAGTTTTGTATCTTATTGCTCTTCTTGAACATGACTAAATGGTTAACAATATATATGAAAAGTGATGATCCCATTTTTGTGCATTTTGTATTCAAATACAAGATCATAAGTAATGCACAAATCTTGGGGGAGCAATCCTATATGTTATTCAACATTAGTTGTCTTCAATTGGTGTTTGTTCCCGATGACATGTCTCTTTGAAAGACAAACATTTTTCGTCTTGGTACTTTGTGCCATCATGAAAATTGTAGAGGGCTTGGTTTATTTGTTGAAACCTTACTCTTCTTTGTGGAGTTGGCTATCTCATCCCATGGTTCCTAGTCTACCTTTTTGGATGAGATAAACCTTCGACCATGCTTGTTTGATTTATTTCTTATGCTCATTGGTTTAGCCTTGACCTTGATTTCATTTTATATCTTTTCAAATTGGTTTCTCCAATCATGTGTTGGTTTGAGTCTTTTGATACAATGAGGACAAATCCTTCTCTTGCCACAAATTGTATCTCGCTTGGTTCTTGAAAGTTTTGTGCATGCATATTTACTATTTGTATATCTTATGGCATGTTTACTTTCGTTGATCCAGTATATAGGATAAACTCCATCAAATCCTAAATGGCTAAGATGTGCATGAAATTCTATTTCATATCAATATGCACATATTTATGTGGAGTTTGTCCTATGTATTGTAGTTGGTCTAACTACTTTGGACCCAATTAGTTTGGGTACCATTGTGTACTTGATTTGTTTTAGGTACATGGGAGATGCATTGGAAGCTTGCCTCTCTTTTTAAAGAAGATGTCTCCACCATGTGCTTCTTGGAGTCAAACTTGGATTATTGTGAACTCTCATCTTCTACACCGTCAATGCTATCTCGGTAACAAGTATCTAACTCATGCACATTCTTCTAGCTATCAACCTTATGTAGGTTGTTCTTTGGCATGAGTTTCACTAAGTTGCATTTGATTTGGTTTTTGCAAAGTTTCTTTCAAAACATCTTCATTGCAAATGTGAGTTAGCCGGGATGATTAAACATCAAGGGGAATATATATTTATATATAATCATTTTCATGATTATCGGATCCCCAATATGTTAATCTAGCAAATTCATTTCAAAGTCTCTCATATGCAATATTGATGAATTCTCATAAACCATATGCCTTATGTGATATTTGTTTTGTGTCTCGAAGTATCCCAACTATCACTTATCCTATGTGGGTATTTGTGATGCTTTGAGAACTTGGTGTTGGAAGTTCATCTATACCCTTTAAGAATAATTTGAGCTATGTGCTTTGCTTTTAAGCAAAAATTCTTATCGGTGTATTTATGACTTCCTCTTGAATATCATGTGCTTGACCTTGTACCTACATTGTGTGTGCATGTTTCTTTGAGGACTTAGTGTCCACTTAGAAACTTATACACATGAGGGTAGTTACATATTTAATTGGTATTCAAAATCTTTAGTGATCACCTTTTACTACTTTCTTGATTCTTTGGTGATCTCTAAAAGGCACAAGCTTTATTTTTCTTTTGGTTTCACATTGCCTCTTAATAAGCTTGTGATCCTATTTGATTTATCCTCTTGGGTGTGCTTGTTTGCGAAATACATGATATGCACTATGTGCCTCATAATTTGAAAGACTATGGTGATGCTTAGGCACATCCTTGTTTAGTCTCCTAAAATGTATTTTCATGACACACCCATTCTTTCTCGTTTGAGCAAGTCTTCATTTGTCACTTCTTTCTCAACATTTGTGTGTTGCAAGGTATACTTATTTTCTTAACTATACAATCTTGCACATTTTTGTGTTCGAAAGCATCTAGGAGGAAACGAGGATTCCATGTTATGCACACCATATTGAAAGACAAATCTTTTCATTGTGCATGTACCTTGGGGAGTTCCCTCTTGATTTCTAGAACACTTGGTTGATCGTATCATAATATCTTTTTTGCTCAATTGGTTTTGGATCCCTTGATTGCTTGCTTATTTGTGAATGCTTTTCCCCTTTGCAATTGGTATCCTTCCAGTGGATTTCAATTGATATCTTTCTTGTGCAATTTTTGGATCCTCAATATAGTTTGATCCCCTTCATCCTTTCACATTGGATAAGTGCATTTGATTTCACTCATATCATGAGAAATGCATAAAGATACATGAAGATGAAGCTAATCGAGACTCTCCCATTGTGAGCATGGGGGAGTATTTGGAGAAGTCTTCATCAAGCATGTGCTTGGACGCACAATCAAGAAAGATGAACCACTTGAAAAGATGAAGATATTCATCATCTAACTCAAGTGGAATGCTCAAGGCAAAGGTATGATCTTGATAGGGCTATAGGATAGATAGGCGTACTATCAAGAGGGGCTCTCAAGTTAGTAACTTGATCGCATCGTTGTGGAGAACTCAAACCTTTGCATACTTGGCATATCATATTTCTGGGTTCTTATTTGGCTTTTATGGTGGTGAGGAACTAGATCTTGGTTCATCTCCATGTCAAGCTGTTGTTCATCGGAAACGGTCTTACTTTGGAAAACTTGTTGGCTTTCATCCATGTGAGGATTTAGAGCTTGGTTTATCTCCATACTAAGCTCTAGTTCATCAAAAACGGATTTCGTATGAATATCTTGTTACGTTTTTGATATTGGAGGTTTTACCGGTTTACATGTTTTAGGAAAGTTAAATCTTTCCCCATTTGGTTTTATCCTCACATGATGGACTATGATGTTTCTATACATATTCAAGTAGAGCTCGTTGTAAAAATTCCAACGAGCCAAAAATCGTCGAAAACGGAGTCCGGATGGAAAAGATATTGCAGTTTTGGTTTTGCTGTTTCTGTCAGTTTTCAGTCACTCGGAATATCCGATTCTGGACTGATCGGAATATCCGATTCTCGCAGTTTTTCTCGAAAAAGAGGCACTGATTGGAACCGGAAATTCAGCTCGGAAATTTCACTTTTGGGCGGAATTTCCGGTCTAAATTCTGGGTGCAACGGTTCTATTTTCTGGGGGGGTATAAATACCCCTCCCCTTCTTCTTCCCTTGCAAAACTAAGGTAGCACGAATTCCCTCTCTCTCCTACTCCATTTTTGACATTGGAAAGCTTGATTCCTCTCAATCCCTCCATTGATTCTTTCATATTCTTTAGGGAAAGTTAAGAGGAGATCTAGATCTACAATCATATCAAGCAATCTCTCCTCTAAGTGAGGGGAACCTAGTGGATCCAGTTCTTGGAGTTCCTTTGTGGTTCTTCCTCTTTGTTCTTCCTCTCTTATCCTCCCATAAGCATTAGTTGCTTTTGGTGGGATTTGGGAGTGAAAGATTTGACTCCTTTGTGGTTTCCTTTGTTCTTCCTCTCTTATTCCTCCATAAACATTTGTTGTTGTGTTGGAATTTGAGAGTGAAGGACTTGAGCACTTCGTGTGCTCTTGCCATTGCATTTGCATCGGTTTGAGCCCTCCACGAGGATTCGTGGTGGTGTTACTTGTGAGTTTGTTACTCTTGGGTCTTTGGACCCTAGACGCCTTTTGTGGCAAAGACCTTTTGTGATCAAGACCTTTTGTGGTCACTTGAGAGCCCCCAATTAAGTTGTGCGTGTGTGCCTCAAGACTTGGGAGCCCCCAATTAAGTTGTGGGTGTGTGCCTCAAGAGTTGTACGGGATTCGATCTCCGCCCCAAAGGAGATCAATAGTGGAAGGTGAACTCGCAACCTTTTGTGGTTGAGTTCATCAGGAGAAGAAGGTGAGCCTTTGTGGCGTTGCGGCTAACCTGTTGTGGTTGCGCACACCTCTCCAAACGAGACGTACACCTTTGGGTGGAACTCGGGAATACATTCTCGTCTCCGCGTGCCTCGGTTATTTCTATACCCGAGCTCTTTACTTATGCACTTTACATTGTGATAGCCTTCGTGCTTGAAGTCATCTATCTTGCTATCACCTTGTTACTTGTATTGCTTAGCGTAAGTTGTTGGTGCACATAGGTGCGCCTAGTATTTATATCTAGGTTGTATGCTTGTTAAAGTAAACCTCTAGTTTATTCCGCCTTTATCAAGCATACCGGAATTTCCGGGTCATTCTTGGACCGGATATTCCGGCTCCTCGGAAAAAGTTTTAAATCGCCTATTCACCCCCCCCCCTCTAGGCGACGTCTATCCGTTCACTAGCGTCACCATTGGCGCCGCGCTGCCTCCCAAATAGGGAAGCGCGCTCGTCGCCTTCCTCCAGGCTAACTCTGACATGTTCGCGTGGACACTATCATATATGTCTGGTGTATCGAGGGAGGTGATCGAGCACCACTTAGCCGTGTGCCCAAACGCGCGCCCCGTCAAGCAAAAAGCAAGAAAACAAGCCCCCGAGAAGCAAGCATTCATCGTCAAAGAGGTCGAGAAGCTCAAAGCGGCAAAGGTCGTCCGCGAAGTCGCGCACCCCACTTGGCTCTCCAACGGCGTGGTAGTCCCGAAACCCACTGGAGGAGGCCGCCTCTGCATCGACTACACTGATGTAAACAAGGTCTGCCCCAAGGACCCTTATCCCATGCCAAGAATAGACCAGATCGTGGACTCCACGGCAGGCTGCGACCTACTCTATTTCCTCGATGCTTTCTCTGGTTATCACCAGATAAAAATGGCTAAGGAAGATGAGGAGAAGACGGTTTTCCTCACCCCTTGCAGTGTGTATTGCTATGTCTGCATGCCCTTCGGACTAAAAAATGCCGGAGCCACTTTCCAGAGGCTTATGAGGATAACACTTGGCGAGAAAATGGGGAGAAACGCCGAGGCATACGTCGATGACATCGTCGTAAAATCCCGAGAGGGAAACACTCTCCTCGGGGACCTCGAAGAGACTTTCGGCAACCTGCGCAAGGTGAACATCAAGCTCAAACCCACCAAGTGCGTCTTTGGAGTACCTTCAGGCAAATTGCTTGGGTTCCTCGTGTCCCATCGAGGCATAGAGGAAAACCCAGACAAAATCAAGGCCATAGAGGGCATGCAACCTCCACGCAGGCTAAAGGACATGCAACGCCTAGCAGGCTGCATGGCCAGCTTGGGTAGATTCATCTCCAAGTTCGGCGAAAGAGCCCTGCCATTCTTCAAGATCATGAAAAGAACGGGCACTTTCAAGTGGACCCATGAAGCTGAGAAAGTGTTTGAGGACTTCAAGAAGTACCTGGCCAGCCCACCAGTAATGGTCGCCCCAAGGTCAGGCGAGCACCTGAAGTTGTACCTATCAGCCACCCCACAGACAGCCAGTGCCGTCCTTGTGGTAGAAAGGGAAGATCCGGTAATCCACAAGAAGAGTGCAACCACTCCAAAGACAAAGCCTCCTGATCAGGAGCTCGACGAAAGGGCAGCCCTCATAAAACCACCGCCAGGTTCAAAGCCGCAAGGGAAGCCCACCCCAAGTCAATCGCTGCAAGAAGATCCCGCCAGGGAGCCTGAGAAGCCCCAGGAGGCCAACCCCCTCGAGGCCCATGACAAGCCCCCTGAGGCCAGCCCCCTCGAGGCCCATGACAATCCCCCTGAGGCCAACCCCCTTGAGGGCCTAGCTGATCCCTTTCAGGCAAAAGACGCCAAGGCTACACAAACTACCCTCGTCGAGCATCCAGTCTACTTTGTCAGCACAGTACTGCGTGATGCTCGCGAGCGGTATACAATGCAGCAGAAGCTCCTCCTAGCACTCCTCATCGCCTCAAGAAAGCTGCGACACTACTTCCAGGGGCACCCCATCACGGTGGTCACCTCTTTCCCCCTAGAGAAAATCATGCGCAACCCAAATGCCACAGATCGTGTCGCATGGTAGAACATAGAGCTACAGCCGTTCGATTTGCGCTTCGATACCACAAGGGAAATCAAAGGAAGAGCGCTGGTAGACTTCGTCGCCGAATGGACTGACCCAACCCCTGAAGAGCCTTTGGGAGAAGAACAAGAGCCCCTTGGAGATAAAATGCCCAGCCACTGGACCATGAAGTTCGACGGAGCTTTCGCTTGTCGCCACGGTGGGGCTGGCGTGGTCCTGATCTCACCAAAAGGCGACGCTGTATTAGGCGGTCTAGCTGTGCTTCGGAATCGACAAGATCTCCAACAATATCGCTGAGTACGAAGGCCTGCTTGCTGGCCTACGCGCCGCAATCGCCCGAGACATTTCCCAACAACGCAAGGCGGATATCGCTACCTCTTCGTGGTCATCCACAAGTTTACTAAGTGGCCCGAAGTGGAGGCGACGCGCACAATCACAGCAGGCGCGGCGGTGAAATTCATCAGAGTCCTAGTCTGCCGTTTCGGAGTGCCTAACCGCATCATCACCGACAATGGCTCGATTTTCACCAGTGGAATCTTCAGAGCCTACTGTGAAAGAATGGGCATCAAGCTCTGCTTCTCCTCAGTCGCTCATCCGCAGAGCAACGGACAAGCTGAGCGCGCAAACGCAGAAGTCCTAAAGGGCCTGGAGACCAGGACCTTCGACATCCTCAAAGGCCACGGCTAGGGCTGGATCAATGAGCTCCCTTCGGTGCTCTGGTCCATCCGCACGACGCCACCCAAGCCTACGGGGGGAACACAGTTCTTCCTCGTCTATGGAGCTGAAGCAGTCCTCCCCACAGAGATAAAGCATGGATCCCCGCGGGTCCTTGCCTTTAACGAGGACCAGCAAGAGGTCCTCCACAATGACGACCTACTGCTCCTTGAAGGACGACGCCGCGCCGCCCTCCGGGCGGCCAAATATCAGCTGGACCTGAGACGCTACCACAGCCGCAACGTGCGCTCGCGTACCCTGGAGGCAGACTATCTGGTCCTCAAGCGAATCCTCTCCAGGGAAGGCCTCCACAAGTTGTCCCCGATGTGGGAAGGCCCCTACAGGGTCACCCACATCGCCAGGCCTAGCGCGGCTCGCATCGAAACTCAAGACGACATCCTCGTCAAAAATCCATGGAACATCACGCACCTACGCAAGTTCTACCCGTGATCATCGTCACGCCCGTGATCATTGTCACGTCAAGACATCTAGCGGAAGAGGCAGCTTACGGCTCAACCTCCAAGAATTTTTGTCTCCAGAGGTTTAAAGCTCACGGCTTAAACCTCATAGAATTTTTTTTCTCTAGAAGGAACAAACGCAGAACATGATCATCGTCACGCCCGTGATCATTGTCACGTCGAGACATCTAGCGGAAGAGGAAGCTTACGGCTCAACCTCCAAGCATTTTTGTCTCCAGAGGTTAAAAGCTCGCGGCTTAAACCTCACATAATTTTTTGTCTCCAGAAGGAACAAATGCATAACGTGATTATCGGCACGCCCGTGATCATTGTCACGTCAAGACATCTGGCGGAAGAGGCAGCTTACGGCTCAACCTCCAAGCACGTTTTGTCTCTAGAGGTTAAGAGCTCACGGCTTAAACCTCCAAGTTCCAAAGGCTTCCCTCGAGGGTCAACCCTCCGAGCTCTCCTTGTAACGAGCCACCTCAGGCCGTTGAGAGTCTCTGCCACTAATGGGTGGTCCCCATGCCTCGACATGGTCAAAACATTAACTTGGCAACCCCAAGCATAATGAGACAATTTCGTTCCCAAGTGAACTTAGCGCCACGGCGCCGCTATGTAATATATGGTGGTGAGTTTTATTTACGCATTAATTTGTTGAAATGTGCGCTTATATCTCTCCACATGCGTACCTCACGAGCGGGGGTTGAGTATGGTGCCAGTGCCTCAAATGACACACCAGCAACACTGCAAAACCGAAGGATCCGAGCTCTGGCTGGAGGGCAAGATCCCACAAACACGCCATCTCTACAGAGGACCTTGGTACTTACTCTCCTCGTGAGGAACGCCTGAGGGGACCTATAAGCGCGCACGAGTCCCCCGTACCGTGTTCCAGAGTTTGGGTTCGCCCCTCTAACATCTACAGGGAAGAAAGGCCCCCACAAGCCTGAGGAGACATCCGGGAAATATCCCTCAAGAGGACCTCCTCGCCAGGCAAAAATCCTCTACAGAGCGAAAACCTCGAGAAGCTAAGTCTCGCACCCACGCCTTGAGAGTGTTTTCTCCTCTGAGCGCGCGTTTGCCCCTCAAGCGACTTCGCTTTACCTTACGCTTCATGGACTACTCGTACGTCTAAGGGGGGCACTTGAGCATCACGACTCAGGGCTCTTACCTCTCCTAGGCCTAAACTCCCCCCGGCCTTGCGGATTCATTGCTCCTGCATACCGAAGTGGCGGAGTCATGGCACGAAGAGATGGGTCCTACCGTCTCAGAGAACAAATAGACATGAAGATGAGTCCACAGAAACCTCACGAGGGGCAAGCAAGCTAAAACAAAATATCAATTAAGAGTATATTACAGGCCAAAAGGTCTTAAATATCTAAACACAAGATTGTTTCAGATACAAGCGCACGCAGGCGCAATAACGTGCAGCTAAGGCGGAGGTGTCATCGTCTTCTACCTCTTCCACTGCGCCCTCCTCGGTCTCGGCAGAGGCGGCCTCCTCCTCGCTGTCCTCTGTCGCAGCCTCCGCACGCCTGAAGCGGTTGCAGAAAGCGTCAACTTGCTCGCGGAGGGAATTGGAGACCCGGTGCGCATCCTCGCCTCGGGCGGCCTCTGTCACGGTAGAGAGGTCGAAGCCTGACGTGAGGATCCTGAGGTTGGTGAAGATGCGGTCAACAACCACCCTCAGGAGCTGCCGGCTCTCGTCCTCGATCATCTCGTGAAGCTCGGCGACGGGACCCTCGAGGGCCGCGAAGAGCTGGTCAAAATAGACCAGGTACATGGCAGCATCCCCACGGCCTCGGACCTCGATGTGCGGCGCGTCCGCGCCGAGTTGCACAGCAAGCTCGTTGCCCCGGGCGACCAACGCCTCGAACATACGCTCACGCTGCTTCATGAGCACGCTAGCCGCCTGGGCTGAGTCCGTCGCCTCCGCCGTCCGCTCCATCGCAGGAGCCACCTGCTCCTCCACGTCCTTGGCCAAGGAGTTGAGGCCGTAAACTGCCTCGTCACGGGCCTCCTCCGCTCGGCATCGGCCATCCTTGGCACGCTTCAGGTAGGCCTCCATCTTGGAGTTGGCCTTCTCGAGCTCAGCGATCCGCCAAGCGTCCGCGGCGTGCCTGACCTTGAAGCGAGCCTCCTGCTTCTGAACCATGTCTCGGTACTCCTGAGGCTTGGTCAGCCTGAACTGCTTCTTGCGCTCTGCCAGGGCATCCTCGGCCTCCTTCTTCTTCTCGGTGAAACGCCGCTCGAAACGCTCATAAGCAAGCTTCTGGCCAGCGACATTCTCGTCGTACTTCAACATCACGTGGGCTAGGTCCCCTTCGCGCGCCTCGATGGCCTCGCGCTGGGTGGCCAGGTCCTTCTCCACCTGAAGGCGTTGCTCGTCGCGCTATCGCGACTCTTTCTTCTTGAGGGTCAGCCGCTGTTCACGCTCGGCGAAGCCCTTGCGGTCTTCCTCCAGAGCGGCTTGCGCGGCCTGGTGGATGGAGAGCAGCTGGGACTCCATCTGGCCCAGCTCGGGCGCTTCTGCGGCATCGAGCCCTCCATCGCCTCGCGCTCAGCCGTGGCCTCGCGTAGGAGCTCCGCAGCGGCATCGCGCTCCGCTTGGAGGGGCTCGAGAAGCTCTACGGCGTTGCGAATGGCCCCATCACAGATTTCCTTGGCGAAGCGGGTGGCCTCCTCGCGGGCGGCCTGCAGCGCCAAGTCCTCCAGCCGACGCGCTTCGACTGCCACATGGAAGGACGCCCACGACCTCGCGAGGTCCTCCTGTGTCCCCGAGGGCGAGGTGCGCCTCCAAGCCCTCCAAGGATTCCCTCACGAGGCGAAGGCGACCTCGCGGCGCCCCGCGCTCCAGTCCCAGCCTCGAAGGACAAACTCCTGGCTTGAGGAGGGCCCGACTCCAGCGTCGAGCTCCAAGAGCCCAACCTCAGGGAGAGTTCGGGAGCTAGCCTAGGCTCCGCCCGTGCCCGCGCCTGCGTCCTCTTCGGGGCCCGCGGCAGCAGGGCGCTCGTCGCCTCCAGCTGGACGATTAGGCGAGGAAGAATCTCCCCTTACGGACGCGCCCGCGCCCGCTAGTGCCTCGCGCGCTTCCGTCGCAGGCTGCGCGGGGGCTGTGGGCGCATACGGCAGAGTGGGCGCACGCGGCGGCGTTGGCTCGCGCGGCGGAGTTGCCTCACGCGGAGGCGTGACCGCGCGAGGGGGAGAAGGAGCGCGAGCTGACGTAGAGGACCTCTCCTCCGTGGTTTCCACCACCATTGGCTCGGGGGGCGGTGCAGGTGCCTCTGGGCGAGGCGTTTCCTCCTCCGCCTGAGGCTCTGCCACCCCCGCCTGAGGCGCAGCCGCCTCCACGTGAGGCGCCCCCTCAGTGGGGCCTGTGGAGGCCGTCTCCACATGCCTCGTGGCCTCGTCAGCCACGGCCTCAGCCATGGCTCTCTTCACATCGGCAGCCTTGCGAAGCCTACGGCGCTTCGCAGGCACAAGATCGATGGCAAAAAGCCCAAGAAGAGACCTTCAAGATAGGGCAAAGCAAAGGGAAAAACAAGAACCAAAACGACCAGGCGTCATGAGTACTCACCTCGATGGAGCAGCGCCGCCGTCGACCCACGCCAGGCCTGGTGAGCGCTAGGAGGGAAAGGCCTTGGCGCCTGACCCTTCCGGAGGCGCTATAGCTTTCCTCTTGGAGGGGACATCGGATGGCCTCGCCCCTGAGCGGTCCACGGCGGCCTTGGTGCGGGGCCCACGCCTCCCCGGAGAGGCCTCCGCGTCAGAAGCCTCTCCTTCCTCAGCCTCCCCCTCCACGGGGCGCGAGGGAGCCACCACGAAGGAATCGTCATCACCTGACGAGACGTCGCAGACCTCGTAGGTGAGTGGCCCGGCCCTCGAAGAAGAAACATCCCCTGCCGTGGCCTCCTCCTCACCTAGACCAGCTCCTGAGGCCGAGGGGGAGTCTGCCACCTCCGCTCCCCGCGTGGCTGGCACCGGCACCTCCGTTCCCGCCAAGCCTGTCGGGACGAACGGAGGCATCCCCTCCAAGATGGCCATGCGCTCCTTCATGTTGTATTGATGGAGAGGCCGGAGCGTCACGGGGAGCTGATCCACGGCAGGCACTGTCGGGTTGACGAAGAGCGCAGATGGGACATTGTCGACGGTGTCCTTGTCGTTGTCCTTGCAGTGAAGCCGCATCTTGTCGTTCGGCCCCGAGTACATCCACATAGGCACCGAGTGTGCCTGGAGGGGAGCGATGCGTCGCGTCACGAAGTCCGCCACGATGATCTGCCCCGTGAGGCCCTCCTCGTGAAGGAAACTTAGGCATCCCATTACGCTCGTCGAAGGTCGCCTTGCCCCAATGGGAGTTCTACAACGGCGGCTCGTCGGGGACCTCCAGGAAGGCGCAGGGATGCTCCACCCCGACGAAGAACCACTTCTGGCGGAAGTCGTCCACCTTTTTCGTCACCGACGTGACGGCCTTGCCTTCACTCCACGACATGGGTATATAGACGCTCCCTATGCCGTCGACGATGCGGAATGAGATGCACCCGGAGCGCTCATTCGGAGCGCATAAAAGCACCGGAACAGCCCCACCGTGGGCTCCAAGCCCAGATACGCCTCGCAGAGGTAGGCGAAGACGGCGAGGATGAGGATGGAGTTGGGGTACAGATGCAGCAGTTGCACCTGATAGAACGCCAGCACCGCCTCCAGGAACGGCGAGAAGGGCGGCACTAGCCCGGCGGTGAGGCAGTGCTGGAAGATCGGAAAGTACCCTCGCGGGCGCTTCCCGTGCGCCGCGGGCTTCAGGGCGGTGGCGCCATGCTCGTTCGTCCAATCTGCGACCAGGAAGCGGACCTTGGCGAGCGCCTTCTCATTGACGTGCACGCCCAGCAGCGACGCGCCCTGCAGTACCTCAGGGGCCTCCGCCTGGGAGGAAGACCCCGCGGCGGCCTTGACCTTGCTCTTGAGGGGACTCATCGTCGGGGGCTCGGAGTGTTGAGGAAGACGGAAGAAGAGGAATCGCAGGAGAGAGCGGAGGCGAAGAGCTCGAGATGGCGGAAACTTCTGCGAGAAAGACTGGAAACGGTAACGGCTCCCTGCTGCGACGCTCGGGCTTTATATCCCCTCAAGGAGCAGTTATCGGGGCGTGGTGGGACCCCCCACGACTCACGCCCCGGATCGTGCGAGACCGTTACTCGTCTGAGTGCAGCTGGCTCGGGCCAGCCGGGCACTAAGGGCCCATGACCCTTCACCTGAGCCCATGGGCTCAATCATGCCCATCGCGGGCCCGGGGGCTACTGTCGGCCCAGTGGGAACTGGGGTATGGAGAGCCCACTCCCCCGAGGCCTCGCACGCGGGCTGATCAGATGAAACGACTACGGACCAGGCCTCGTCGCCTGGTAGGACCCTCGTGAGGCAATTCCCCTCGAGGGCCTGAAGAGGAAACCTCAGAGACTACCTCCCCTGCGGGCAGTACTGCGCGGTCGGCCGCCTGTCAGCCACCGCGCCCACCTTTATCAGTGGTGGACCGCGTCCATGGACGAACGGGCCGCGGTGGACTCCTGCTCCACCATGCATGTGCCATGTGGGAACCACCTTGAAGACTAATGTAACATCCCAACATTTTATAATGTTAAAAAATCACAAAAATTTAAAACTTTTCTTTTTATTTAATAAAATATTAAATGCATAAGGAAACCAACTATGAAAGGCTTCAAACTTATTGAAAGAGTTTAATATTTCAAATGTCACAGTTTAAACATTTTATTATCCACTGTATTTCAAAAACCTTAAAATGTAATTTGACAAATATTTTACAAACTACAATCCATTTATTTTAAGTAAATAGTTTAGTTATAAGAAATTGATTTCAACCACTTAACAATATCTAGTCATAAATTCAGAAATTATTTAAAAATGGTGTTAGTTGCCAAATGGTTTTCATTCTCTCGACTAAGTTCAAAACATGGTGTTAAAATTTCAATTCTATAGTTTATAACCTTTAAACTTCATAAATTAAAATTTATTAATTACCCAAACAAACATTTCATTTATTTTCAAAGCATGAACTGATTAATATATTCTATATAAGAAATGAATTAAATCTAAAATCTTTTCCAAAGTTTTTTATGAAGTTTTTCAAATAATTTATCTTAAATTATCTTAATATAATGATGCACAAATTATTTTGAATTAAGATGAATACAATATTTTTCCCTTTTATCTTCAAATATTATGTGTATTGTTATTTAGTATTATACTAAAACCTAAAAATAAATTTAATATCTGAAAATGAGTTTAAATGACTTAAATTCAAACATATTGGAATATGGGTATTTCACAAATTTTATTCAGCCAAAAGAAATTTTAAATAAGACATAATTCCCAATTTGACTTTAAATGTTAAATTTGTATTTAAGGAATATTTCGAAATATTAATTTTCAAAATGTTCAAAACATTCCTACATAAACATTTGTTGTTGTGTTGGAATTTGAGAGTGAAGGACTTGAGCACTTGTTGGAATTCCTACATAAATACATAAACATTCCTACATAAACATTCCTACATAAATATTTCGAAAGATTTGACTCCTTTGTGGTTTCCTTTGTTCTTCCTCTCTTATTCCTCCATAAACATTTGTTGTTGTGTTGGAATTTGAGAGTGAAGGACTTGAGCACTTCGTGTGCTCTTGCCATTGCATTTGCATCGGTTTGATCCCTCCACGAGGATTCGTGGTGGTGTTACTTGTGAGTTTGTTACTCTTCGGTCTTTGGACCCTAGACGCCTTTTGTGGCAAAGACCTTTTGTGGTCACTTGAGAGCCCCCAATTAAGTTGTGGGTGTGTGCCTCAAGACTTGGGAGCCCCCAATTAAGTTGTGGGTGTGTGCCTCAAGATTTGTACGGGATTCGATCTCCGCCCCAAAGGAGATCAATAGTGGAAGGTGAACTCGCAAACTTTTGTGGTTGAGTTCATCAGGAGAAGAAGGTGAGCCTTTGTGGCGTTGCGGCTAACCTGTTGTGGTTGCGCACACCTCTCCAAACGAGACGTACACCTTTGGGTGGAACTCGGGAATACATCCTCGTCTCCGCGTGACTCGGTTATTTCTATACCCGAGCTCTTTACTTATGCACTTTACATTGTGATAGCCTTCGTGCTTGAAGTCATCTATCTTGCTATCACCTTGTTACTTGTATTGCTTAGCGTAAGTTGTTGGTGCACATAAGTGAGCCTAGTATTTATATCTAGGTTGTATGCTTGTTAAAGTAAACCTCTAGTTTATTCCGCCTTTATCAAGCATACCGGAATTTCCGGGTCATTCTTGGACCGGATATTCCGGCTCCTCGGAAAAAGTTTTAAATCGCCTATTAACCCCCCCCCCTCTAGGCGACGTCTATCCGTTCAATTGGTATCAGAGCCAGGTTATCTCATTATTAGGACTAACCGCCTAGAGATAAAAATGTCGTTTAGAGATCTAGTGCACAATCCTACTTATAGATTCGATGGCACAAATTATGATGTTTTGAAAATTCGCATGCTTAAGCTTTTTAGAGACATGGGTTCAAATTTAGAGATTATTGTAGATATGGGTTTTTCTCCTCCAAAGGATTCACAAGAATTATCTTTAGAGGATGAGAAAAACTCTTATCTCGATACTCTAGCATCTAATGGTCTTATATGTGCTTTGAGTGATGTAGTCCTTGCGTCAATCATGCCTTTTCGGAGCGCTCATGAATTATGGACAAAACTTCAAGATATATATGAGGTGTCCAACATTTCCAAGGATAATTGTCCTCCTTCCACATCCGGTCGTGATGAGCTCACGACTTCTTCCACTTCACCGACATGTGGTTTGCCACAAGGCAAATATATGGTGAGTGGTGATAGAAATTGCATTCTTGATGGAGAATCCACTATTGACTATACTTCACACCCATCTTATTGCCATGCTCTTTCTTTGGACTTAAACACCTCTAGCACTCCAAATGTCATACATGCTAGTGTTGATAGTCCTTGCATATCATGTAGTAGTTGCTTAACTAAAACTCATGATGATATGCTTTCCTTGTCTTGTTGCCATGATCAAAATGTTTCTACTTCCTCTATTACTTGTTTGGCTAACAATGTAGAGGAATCCCAACAATTGTTGGAACAAGACTTGGACCTCAAAGGTGCTTCAAGTGTCTCTTCATCGTCTTCATCCACTACTCACATTTTCCTAATGGCTAAGGAGTATAAGGTATCACCTACCGTGCACTCCAATATATCTCATGATGATGATAATGATGATGATGATGATCTAATTAAGGAGAAGGTTGACATTGTCTCTCATGCTCTCTTAAATAATAAAAATGCTCATGATAACTTCTTAGAAATCATGACTACCCTTTTTTAGCTCAAGGAGACCTTTGAGGCTATGGAGACCCGTTGTCATGAAGGGTGGGGTCTTGCTCGTGATTCCGCGGGTGAGGTCCATAATCTTGAGAATGCTCTTGAGGAAGAGCAAGAAACTCGGGTTGCTCTCGAGGAGAGATTGGAATCTAGTGAGGAGTTAAACAATGAAGTAATTGCTAAACTCACTAAAGAACATGACCATGCTATTGCTAAATGTAATGTGCTTAGTAAAGAAAATGCTAAGTTAAATAATGAGCTTGTCATGTTGTCTCCTTCCATTACTAATATTAATGATGCTTGTGCTACTAACTCCACTTTGTGTGAAGCATCTATTTTGAAGGAGAATGTTGAGATAAGGGCTCAACTTGATTTGCTAACTAGCAAGTATGGGAAGTTGGAAGAAACTCATGAAAAGCTTTTTAGCTCTAATGAGGATCTCCTAGCATCCCATGCTAAGCTAAAGTTAGATCATGAGGTGGTCACTACGAAGGTAAAATCTTGTGAGCCTCTTGTGAACACTAGCACAAACTTTACTTCTAATGCTTTATTGCCATGTGCTAGTTCTTGTAATTCATCCACTCATAAAATTGCTACATCTTGTGATGAATTACTTTCCTTGCCTTGTTGCTCTAACAATGTAGCTACTACTTCCTCTAGTATATGTGTTGAAACTAACCATGTAGAGGAACTCAAAGAGCTCAAGGCACAAGTCACTTCCTTGAAGAAAGACTTGAAGAAGTGTCATGAAGGGAAGTCCACCCTCGACAACATGTTGAGAGTGCAACAACTTCCTCATGACAAGAGTGGACTTGGATTCAACTCCAACACAAGAACAAGTCCAAGAACAAGATGAAGCACAAGTTCGTCAAGAAGAAGGGCCAAGAACAAGTTATTGATTCGGCCAAGATTGTGTGCTTCAAGTGCAAGGTTGAAGGGCACCATGTGAGATCTTGCCCTTTGAAGAAGAAGCCTCCTAGTAAGAAGCAACAAGGGAAGCAACCTCAAGTCCAAACTCAAGCTTCCCAAGTTGAAGAACCTTCCCTTCCCAAGAAGAAAGGTAAAAGTCGCCTTTGCTACAAATGTCGTGGGAAGGATCACTTTGCTTCTTCTTGCACTCATGGTACCTTATCCAACCCTCCTACTATTGATAATGTTCATTTTCTTCGGAAGGATAAGGTTGGCAATGTGTTTGCCAAAGTTATTGGTACTCAAAGTGGTGTCAAGAAAAGAACCATTTGGGTTGCCAAACCTATTGTGACTAACCTCTTAGGACCCAACTTGGTTGGGGACCAACAAGCTAAAACTTGATCAATAGGTGTAAGTGGAGGACATTGGAGACTTGACTACATCATGAAGAATTAAGGGATCTTCATCATCCATATTATCTCAAGTCAAGTCAAGTGGATTATATTGTCTTAGCATTTATCCAATGCTCCTCCTTGCGGTAACTTGTACTTACTTCATATGTACTCATTGAAAGTGACTTCCACCCTTGCATGTGTTTGGTTTTGTGCCTTACTAGTGTTTCATATGTGTTGTGCACTCTACTTACTTATGTTGAATAATCAAGCTTGTGTATGTTGGTTTGCACACCATGTATGTTTGAGTCTCTTATCTATTTGCTTTCATCTTAATTGGCTCTTTTAGGGATTTTAATGGACAATCCCATTTTGGGGGGACTGATGTGCTTTTTGGTAACACACTATCCTAAAATATGTATACATGAGGACTACCACTTAGTGGTGATATATCAATGTTATCTACTCTCTTTGTGGTATGTCTTACTCATGAGAAATTCAAATTCTAATGTCCATTAATTATCTCTTGGATTTCTTTTGCCTCTTGTTAAAAAGAATGGATTATCACATTATGGGGGAGTAATAAGCTATGTGCATATTACAAGCCTAGAAAATGTGAACATGTGAGGTAGTGTCACCTAGAGTTGATATTGTTGATTATCTTGTTCCTAGGTGACATGGGACTCAAACAAGTTCCATATTGCTTAAATGAAGTTTGTTCACCCATCTTTTGGTATCTTGTTTGTGAGAGAGTTTATTGATGCTTAGTATGATCATTGAACATGAGAAGTCATCAAGAAACTCTATATAAGCATGTTTTTCAATTCTTTTATTTTGCCACATGCTTATGTTTTGTGAATATGATATTGAATACATATATGTCATGTACCACCGAGAAATGTCTCCATACAATCATTGTCTTTGACAAGTGATAATTATATTTGTGGTAAATTTATTGATCATATTCACTTTGGCTATTGTTCTTAAGTTGTATTTTTCTATCGCCAAGTTTGTTTTGGTTTAACCATCCTTTTGTCTTCTTTGCTTCGTTTGGATCTTTTCGTTGCTCTACTCATAATTTGTGTTAAACTTTCTTGAGTTAGGAAAAGCAAGGACCCCATTGTTGTGCATTTACATTCGAAGACTTAATTCTAAGTAATGCACTATTCTTGGGGGAGCTATCCTACATTGAGTAGAACATCATCCTTTTAATTGTTATCGGGTCTTATTGTTTTTCTTGAACTTTGTGTTCAAAAAGATATATGGAGGGTAATGATCCCACTTGTGTGCATTTTGTATTTACATAAAAGATCTTAAAAATGCACTAATCATGGGGAAGCTACTCTATACTCTTTAGAACACTATTCTTTAAATTGGTTTTTAAATTAGTTTTGTATCTTATTGCTCTTCTTGAACATGACTAAATGGTTAACAATATATATGAAAAGTGATGATCCCATTTTTGTGCATTTTGTATTCAAATACAAGATCATAAGTAATGCACAAATCTTGGGGGAGCAATCCTATATGTTATTCAACATTAGTTGTCTTCAATTGGTGTTTGTTCCCGATGACATGTCTCTTTGAAAGACAAACATTTTTCGTCTTGGTACTTTGTGCCATCATGAAAATTGTAGAGGGCTTGGTTTATTTGTTGAAACCTTACTCTTCTTTGTGGAGTTGGCTATCTCATCCCATGGTTCCTAGTCTACCTTTTTGGATGAGATAAACCTTCGACCATGCTTGTTTGATTTATTTCTTATGCTCATTGGTTTAGCCTTGACCTTGATTTCATTTTATATCTTTTCAAATTGGTTTCTCCAATCATGTGTTGGTTTGAGTCTTTTGATACAATGAGGACAAATCCTTCTCTTGCCACAAATTGTATCTCGCTTGGTTCTTGAAAGTTTTGTGCATGCATATTTACTATTTGTATATCTTATGGCATGTTTACTTTCGTTGATCCAGTATATAGGATAAACTCCATCAAATCCTAAATGGCTAAGATGTGCATGAAATTCTATTTCATATCAATATGCACATATTTATGTGGAGTTTGTCCTATGTATTGTAGTTGGTCTAACTACTTTGGACCCAATTAGTTTGGGTACCATTGTGTACTTGATTTGTTTTAGGTACATGGGAGATGCATTGGAAGCTTGCCTCTCTTTTTAAAGAAGATGTCTCCACCATGTGCTTCTTGGAGTCAAACTTGGATTATTGTGAACTCTCATCTTCTACACCGTCAATGCTATCTCGGTAACAAGTATCTAACTCATGCACATTCTTCTAGCTATCAACCTTATGTAGGTTGTTCTTTGGCATGAGTTTCACTAAGTTGCATTTGATTTGGTTTTTGCAAAGTTTCTTTCAAAACATCTTCATTGCAAATGTGAGTTAGCCGGGATGATTAAACATCAAGGGGAATATATATTTATATATAATCATTTTCATGATTATCGGATCCCCAATATGTTAATCTAGCAAATTCATTTCAAAGTCTCTCATATGCAATATTGATGAATTCTCATAAACCATATGCCTTATGTGATATTTGTTTTGTGTCTCGAAGTATCCCAACTATCACTTATCCTATGTGGGTATTTGTGATGCTTTGAGAACTTGGTGTTGGAAGTTCATCTATACCCTTTAAGAATAATTTGAGCTATGTGCTTTGCTTTTAAGCAAAAATTCTTATCGGTGTATTTATGACTTCCTCTTGAATATCATGTGCTTGACCTTGTACCTACATTGTGTGTGCATGTTTCTTTGAGGACTTAGTGTCCACTTAGAAACTTATACACATGAGGGTAGTTACATATTTAATTGGTATTCAAAATCTTTAGTGATCACCTTTTACTACTTTCTTGATTCTTTGGTGATCTCTAAAAGGCACAAGCTTTATTTTTCTTTTGGTTTCACATTGCCTCTTAATAAGCTTGTGATCCTATTTGATTTATCCTCTTGGGTGTGCTTGTTTGCGAAATACATGATATGCACTATGTGCCTCATAATTTGAAAGACTATGGTGATGCTTAGGCACATCCTTGTTTAGTCTCCTAAAATGTATTTTCATGACACACCCATTCTTTCTCGTTTGAGCAAGTCTTCATTTGTCACTTCTTTCTCAACATTTGTGTGTTGCAAGGTATACTTATTTTCTTAACTATACAATCTTGCACATTTTTGTGTTCGAAAGCATCTAGGAGGAAACGAGGATTCCATGTTATGCACACCATATTGAAAGACAAATCTTTTCATTGTGCATGTACCTTGGGGAGTTCCCTCTTGATTTCTAGAACACTTGGTTGATCGTATCATAATATCTTTTTTGCTCAATTGGTTTTGGATCCCTTGATTGCTTGCTTATTTGTGAATGCTTTTCCCCTTTGCAATTGGTATCCTTCCAGTGGATTTCAATTGATATCTTTCTTGTGCAATTTTTGGATCCTCAATATAGTTTGATCCCCTTCATCCTTTCACATTGGATAAGTGCATTTGATTTCACTCATATCATGAGAAATGCATAAAGATACATGAAGATGAAGCTAATCGAGACTCTCCCATTGTGAGCATGGGGGAGTATTTGGAGAAGTCTTCATCAAGCATGTGCTTGGACGCACAATCAAGAAAGATGAACCACTTGAAAAGATGAAGATATTCATCATCTAACTCAAGTGGAATGCTCAAGGCAAAGGTATGATCTTGATAGGGCTATAGGATAGATAGGCGTACTATCAAGAGGGGCTCTCAAGTTAGTAACTTGATCGCATCGTTGTGGAGAACTCAAACCTTTGCATACTTGGCATATCATATTTCTGGGTTCTTATTTGGCTTTTATGGTGGTGAGGAACTAGATCTTGGTTCATCTCCATGTCAAGCTGTTGTTCATCGGAAACGGTCTTACTTTGGAAAACTTGTTGGCTTTCATCCATGTGAGGATTTAGAGCTTGGTTTATCTCCATACTAAGCTCTAGTTCATCAAAAACGGATTTCGTATGAATATCTTGTTACGTTTTTGATATTGGAGGTTTTACCGGTTTACATGTTTTAGGAAAGTTAAATCTTTCCCCATTTGGTTTTATCCTCACATGATGGACTATGATGTTTCTATACATATTCAAGTAGAGATCGTTGTAAAAATTCCAACGAGCCAAAAATCGTCGAAAACGGAGTCCGGATGGAAAAGATATTGCAGTTTTGGTTTTGCTGTTTCTGTCAGTTTTCAGTCACTCGGAATATCCGATTCTGGACTGATCGGAATATCCGATTCTCGCAGTTTTTCTCGAAAAAGAGGCACTGATTGGAACCGGAAATTCAGCTCGGAAATTTCACTTTTGGGCGGAATTTCCGGTCTAAATTCTGGGTGCAACGGTTCTATTTTCTGGGGGGGTATAAATACCCCTCCCCTTCTTCTTCCCTTGCAAAACTAAGGTAGCACGAATTCCCTCTCTCTCCTACTCCATTTTTGACATTGGAAAGCTTGATTCCTCTCAATCCCTCCATTGATTCTTTCATATTCTTTAGGGAAAGTTAAGAGGAGATCTAGATCTACAATCATATCAAGCAATCTCTCCTCTAAGTGAGGGGAACCTAGTGGATCCAGTTCTTGGAGTTCCTTTGTGGTTCTTCCTCTTTGTTCTTCCTCTCTTATCCTCCCATAAGCATTAGTTGCTTTTGGTGGGATTTGGGAGTGAAAGATTTGACTCCTTTGTGGTTTCCTTTGTTCTTCCTCTCTTATTCCTCCATAAACATTTGTTGTTGTGTTGGAATTTGAGAGTGAAGGACTTGAGCACTTCGTGTGCTCTTGCCATTGCATTTGCATCGGTTTGAGCCCTCCACGAGGATTCGTGGTGGTGTTACTTGTGAGTTTGTTACTCTTGGGTCTTTGGACCCTAGACGCCTTTTGTGGCAAAGACCTTTTGTGGTCACTTGAGAGCCCCCAATTAAGTTGTGCGTGTGTGCCTCAAGACTTGGGAGCCCCCAATTAAGTTGTGGGTGTGTGCCTCAAGAGTTGTACGGGATTCGATCTCCGCCCCAAAGGAGATCAATAGTGGAAGGTGAACTCGCAACCTTTTGTGGTTGAGTTCATCAGGAGAAGAAGGTGAGCCTTTGTGGCGTTGCGGCTAACCTGTTGTGGTTGCGCACACCTCTCCAAACGAGACGTACACCTTTGGGTGGAACTCGGGAATACATTCTCGTCTCCGCGTGCCTCGGTTATTTCTATACCCGAGCTCTTTACTTATGCACTTTACATTGTGATAGCCTTCGTGCTTGAAGTCATCTATCTTGCTATCACCTTGTTACTTGTATTGCTTAGCGTAAGTTGTTGGTGCACATAGGTGCGCCTAGTATTTATATCTAGGTTGTATGCTTGTTAAAGTAAACCTCTAGTTTATTCCGCCTTTATCAAGCATACCGGAATTTCCGGGTCATTCTTGGACCGGATATTCCGGCTCCTCGGAAAAAGTTTTAAATCGCCTATTCACCCCCCCCCCTCTAGGCGACGTCTATCCGTTCACTAGCGTCACCATTGGCGCCGCGCTGCCTCCCAAATAGGGAAGCGCGCTCGTCGCCTTCCTCCAGGCTAACTCTGACATGTTCGCGTGGACACTATCATATATGTCTGGTGTATCGAGGGAGGTGATCGAGCACCACTTAGCCGTGTGCCCAAACGCGCGCCCCGTCAAGCAAAAAGCAAGAAAACAAGCCCCCGAGAAGCAAGCATTCATCGTCAAAGAGGTCGAGAAGCTCAAAGCGGCAAAGGTCGTCCGCGAAGTCGCGCACCCCACTTGGCTCTCCAACGGCGTGGTAGTCCCGAAACCCACTGGAGGAGGCCGCCTCTGCATCGACTACACTGATGTAAACAAGGTCTGCCCCAAGGACCCTTATCCCATGCCAAGAATAGACCAGATCGTGGACTCCACGGCAGGCTGCGACCTACTCTATTTCCTCGATGCTTTCTCTGGTTATCACCAGATAAAAATGGCTAAGGAAGATGAGGAGAAGACGGTTTTCCTCACCCCTTGCAGTGTGTATTGCTATGTCTGCATGCCCTTCGGACTAAAAAATGCCGGAGCCACTTTCCAGAGGCTTATGAGGATAACACTTGGCGAGAAAATGGGGAGAAACGCCGAGGCATACGTCGATGACATCGTCGTAAAATCCCGAGAGGGAAACACTCTCCTCGGGGACCTCGAAGAGACTTTCGGCAACCTGCGCAAGGTGAACATCAAGCTCAAACCCACCAAGTGCGTCTTTGGAGTACCTTCAGGCAAATTGCTTGGGTTCCTCGTGTCCCATCGAGGCATAGAGGAAAACCCAGACAAAATCAAGGCCATAGAGGGCATGCAACCTCCACGCAGGCTAAAGGACATGCAACGCCTAGCAGGCTGCATGGCCAGCTTGGGTAGATTCATCTCCAAGTTCGGCGAAAGAGCCCTGCCATTCTTCAAGATCATGAAAAGAACGGGCACTTTCAAGTGGACCCATGAAGCTGAGAAAGTGTTTGAGGACTTCAAGAAGTACCTGGCCAGCCCACCAGTAATGGTCGCCCCAAGGTCAGGCGAGCACCTGAAGTTGTACCTATCAGCCACCCCACAGACAGCCAGTGCCGTCCTTGTGGTAGAAAGGGAAGATCCGGTAATCCACAAGAAGAGTGCAACCACTCCAAAGACAAAGCCTCCTGATCAGGAGCTCGACGAAAGGGCAGCCCTCATAAAACCACCGCCAGGTTCAAAGCCGCAAGGGAAGCCCACCCCAAGTCAATCGCTGCAAGAAGATCCCGCCAGGGAGCCTGAGAAGCCCCAGGAGGCCAACCCCCTCGAGGCCCATGACAAGCCCCCTGAGGCCAGCCCCCTCGAGGCCCATGACAATCCCCCTGAGGCCAACCCCCTTGAGGGCCTAGCTGATCCCTTTCAGGCAAAAGACGCCAAGGCTACACAAACTACCCTCGTCGAGCATCCAGTCTACTTTGTCAGCACAGTACTGCGTGATGCTCGCGAGCGGTATACAATGCAGCAGAAGCTCCTCCTAGCACTCCTCATCGCCTCAAGAAAGCTGCGACACTACTTCCAGGGGCACCCCATCACGGTGGTCACCTCTTTCCCCCTAGAGAAAATCATGCGCAACCCAAATGCCACAGATCGTGTCGCATGGTAGAACATAGAGCTACAGCCGTTCGATTTGCGCTTCGATACCACAAGGGAAATCAAAGGAAGAGCGCTGGTAGACTTCGTCGCCGAATGGACTGACCCAACCCCTGAAGAGCCTTTGGGAGAAGAACAAGAGCCCCTTGGAGATAAAATGCCCAGCCACTGGACCATGAAGTTCGACGGAGCTTTCGCTTGTCGCCACGGTGGGGCTGGCGTGGTCCTGATCTCACCAAAAGGCGACGCTGTATTAGGCGGTCTAGCTGTGCTTCGGAATCGACAAGATCTCCAACAATATCGCTGAGTACGAAGGCCTGCTTGCTGGCCTACGCGCCGCAATCGCCCGAGACATTTCCCAACAACGCAAGGCGGATATCGCTACCTCTTCGTGGTCATCCACAAGTTTACTAAGTGGCCCGAAGTGGAGGCGACGCGCACAATCACAGCAGGCGCGGCGGTGAAATTCATCAGAGTCCTAGTCTGCCGTTTCGGAGTGCCTAACCGCATCATCACCGACAATGGCTCGATTTTCACCAGTGGAATCTTCAGAGCCTACTGTGAAAGAATGGGCATCAAGCTCTGCTTCTCCTCAGTCGCTCATCCGCAGAGCAACGGACAAGCTGAGCGCGCAAACGCAGAAGTCCTAAAGGGCCTGGAGACCAGGACCTTCGACATCCTCAAAGGCCACGGCTAGGGCTGGATCAATGAGCTCCCTTCGGTGCTCTGGTCCATCCGCACGACGCCACCCAAGCCTACGGGGGGAACACAGTTCTTCCTCGTCTATGGAGCTGAAGCAGTCCTCCCCACAGAGATAAAGCATGGATCCCCGCGGGTCCTTGCCTTTAACGAGGACCAGCAAGAGGTCCTCCACAATGACGACCTACTGCTCCTTGAAGGACGACGCCGCGCCGCCCTCCGGGCGGCCAAATATCAGCTGGACCTGAGACGCTACCACAGCCGCAACGTGCGCTCGCGTACCCTGGAGGCAGACTATCTGGTCCTCAAGCGAATCCTCTCCAGGGAAGGCCTCCACAAGTTGTCCCCGATGTGGGAAGGCCCCTACAGGGTCACCCACATCGCCAGGCCTAGCGCGGCTCGCATCGAAACTCAAGACGACATCCTCGTCAAAAATCCATGGAACATCACGCACCTACGCAAGTTCTACCCGTGATCATCGTCACGCCCGTGATCATTGTCACGTCAAGACATCTAGCGGAAGAGGCAGCTTACGGCTCAACCTCCAAGAATTTTTGTCTCCAGAGGTTTAAAGCTCACGGCTTAAACCTCATAGAATTTTTTTTCTCTAGAAGGAACAAACGCAGAACATGATCATCGTCACGCCCGTGATCATTGTCACGTCGAGACATCTAGCGGAAGAGGAAGCTTACGGCTCAACCTCCAAGCATTTTTGTCTCCAGAGGTTAAAAGCTCGCGGCTTAAACCTCACATAATTTTTTGTCTCCAGAAGGAACAAATGCATAACGTGATTATCGGCACGCCCGTGATCATTGTCACGTCAAGACATCTGGCGGAAGAGGCAGCTTACGGCTCAACCTCCAAGCACGTTTTGTCTCTAGAGGTTAAGAGCTCACGGCTTAAACCTCCAAGTTCCAAAGGCTTCCCTCGAGGGTCAACCCTCCGAGCTCTCCTTGTAACGAGCCACCTCAGGCCGTTGAGAGTCTCTGCCACTAATGGGTGGTCCCCATGCCTCGACATGGTCAAAACATTAACTTGGCAACCCCAAGCATAATGAGACAATTTCGTTCCCAAGTGAACTTAGCGCCACGGCGCCGCTATGTAATATATGGTGGTGAGTTTTATTTACGCATTAATTTGTTGAAATGTGCGCTTATATCTCTCCACATGCGTACCTCACGAGCGGGGGTTGAGTATGGTGCCAGTGCCTCAAATGACACACCAGCAACACTGCAAAACCGAAGGATCCGAGCTCTGGCTGGAGGGCAAGATCCCACAAACACGCCATCTCTACAGAGGACCTTGGTACTTACTCTCCTCGTGAGGAACGCCTGAGGGGACCTATAAGCGCGCACGAGTCCCCCGTACCGTGTTCCAGAGTTTGGGTTCGCCCCTCTAACATCTACAGGGAAGAAAGGCCCCCACAAGCCTGAGGAGACATCCGGGAAATATCCCTCAAGAGGACCTCCTCGCCAGGCAAAAATCCTCTACAGAGCGAAAACCTCGAGAAGCTAAGTCTCGCACCCACGCCTTGAGAGTGTTTTCTCCTCTGAGCGCGCGTTTGCCCCTCAAGCGACTTCGCTTTACCTTACGCTTCATGGACTACTCGTACGTCTAAGGGGGGCACTTGAGCATCACGACTCAGGGCTCTTACCTCTCCTAGGCCTAAACTCCCCCCGGCCTTGCGGATTCATTGCTCCTGCATACCGAAGTGGCGGAGTCATGGCACGAAGAGATGGGTCCTACCGTCTCAGAGAACAAATAGACATGAAGATGAGTCCACAGAAACCTCACGAGGGGCAAGCAAGCTAAAACAAAATATCAATTAAGAGTATATTACAGGCCAAAAGGTCTTAAATATCTAAACACAAGATTGTTTCAGATACAAGCGCACGCAGGCGCAATAACGTGCAGCTAAGGCGGAGGTGTCATCGTCTTCTACCTCTTCCACTGCGCCCTCCTCGGTCTCGGCAGAGGCGGCCTCCTCCTCGCTGTCCTCTGTCGCAGCCTCCGCACGCCTGAAGCGGTTGCAGAAAGCGTCAACTTGCTCGCGGAGGGAATTGGAGACCCGGTGCGCATCCTCGCCTCGGGCGGCCTCTGTCACGGTAGAGAGGTCGAAGCCTGACGTGAGGATCCTGAGGTTGGTGAAGATGCGGTCAACAACCACCCTCAGGAGCTGCCGGCTCTCGTCCTCGATCATCTCGTGAAGCTCGGCGACGGGACCCTCGAGGGCCGCGAAGAGCTGGTCAAAATAGACCAGGTACATGGCAGCATCCCCACGGCCTCGGACCTCGATGTGCGGCGCGTCCGCGCCGAGTTGCACAGCAAGCTCGTTGCCCCGGGCGACCAACGCCTCGAACATACGCTCACGCTGCTTCATGAGCACGCTAGCCGCCTGGGCTGAGTCCGTCGCCTCCGCCGTCCGCTCCATCGCAGGAGCCACCTGCTCCTCCACGTCCTTGGCCAAGGAGTTGAGGCCGTAAACTGCCTCGTCACGGGCCTCCTCCGCTCGGCATCGGCCATCCTTGGCACGCTTCAGGTAGGCCTCCATCTTGGAGTTGGCCTTCTCGAGCTCAGCGATCCGCCAAGCGTCCGCGGCGTGCCTGACCTTGAAGCGAGCCTCCTGCTTCTGAACCATGTCTCGGTACTCCTGAGGCTTGGTCAGCCTGAACTGCTTCTTGCGCTCTGCCAGGGCATCCTCGGCCTCCTTCTTCTTCTCGGTGAAACGCCGCTCGAAACGCTCATAAGCAAGCTTCTGGCCAGCGACATTCTCGTCGTACTTCAACATCACGTGGGCTAGGTCCCCTTCGCGCGCCTCGATGGCCTCGCGCTGGGTGGCCAGGTCCTTCTCCACCTGAAGGCGTTGCTCGTCGCGCTATCGCGACTCTTTCTTCTTGAGGGTCAGCCGCTGTTCACGCTCGGCGAAGCCCTTGCGGTCTTCCTCCAGAGCGGCTTGCGCGGCCTGGTGGATGGAGAGCAGCTGGGACTCCATCTGGCCCAGCTCGGGCGCTTCTGCGGCATCGAGCCCTCCATCGCCTCGCGCTCAGCCGTGGCCTCGCGTAGGAGCTCCGCAGCGGCATCGCGCTCCGCTTGGAGGGGCTCGAGAAGCTCTACGGCGTTGCGAATGGCCCCATCACAGATTTCCTTGGCGAAGCGGGTGGCCTCCTCGCGGGCGGCCTGCAGCGCCAAGTCCTCCAGCCGACGCGCTTCGACTGCCACATGGAAGGACGCCCACGACCTCGCGAGGTCCTCCTGTGTCCCCGAGGGCGAGGTGCGCCTCCAAGCCCTCCAAGGATTCCCTCACGAGGCGAAGGCGACCTCGCGGCGCCCCGCGCTCCAGTCCCAGCCTCGAAGGACAAACTCCTGGCTTGAGGAGGGCCCGACTCCAGCGTCGAGCTCCAAGAGCCCAACCTCAGGGAGAGTTCGGGAGCTAGCCTAGGCTCCGCCCGTGCCCGCGCCTGCGTCCTCTTCGGGGCCCGCGGCAGCAGGGCGCTCGTCGCCTCCAGCTGGACGATTAGGCGAGGAAGAATCTCCCCTTACGGACGCGCCCGCGCCCGCTAGTGCCTCGCGCGCTTCCGTCGCAGGCTGCGCGGGGGCTGTGGGCGCATACGGCAGAGTGGGCGCACGCGGCGGCGTTGGCTCGCGCGGCGGAGTTGCCTCACGCGGAGGCGTGACCGCGCGAGGGGGAGAAGGAGCGCGAGCTGACGTAGAGGACCTCTCCTCCGTGGTTTCCACCACCATTGGCTCGGGGGGCGGTGCAGGTGCCTCTGGGCGAGGCGTTTCCTCCTCCGCCTGAGGCTCTGCCACCCCCGCCTGAGGCGCAGCCGCCTCCACGTGAGGCGCCCCCTCAGTGGGGCCTGTGGAGGCCGTCTCCACATGCCTCGTGGCCTCGTCAGCCACGGCCTCAGCCATGGCTCTCTTCACATCGGCAGCCTTGCGAAGCCTACGGCGCTTCGCATGCACAAGATCGATGGCAAAAAGCCCAAGAAGAGACCTTCAAGATAGGGCAAAGCAAAGGGAAAAACAAGAACCAAAACGACCAGGCGTCATGAGTACTCACCTCGATGGAGCAGCGCCGCCGTCGACCCACGCCAGGCCTGGTGAGCGCTAGGAGGGAAAGGCCTTGGCGCCTGACCCTTCCGGAGGCGCTATAGCTTTCCTCTTGGAGGGGACATCGGATGGCCTCGCCCCTGAGCGGTCCACGGCGGCCTTGGTGCGGGGCCCACGCCTCCCCGGAGAGGCCTCCGCGTCAGAAGCCTCTCCTTCCTCAGCCTCCCCCTCCACGGGGCGCGAGGGAGCCACCACGAAGGAATCGTCATCACCTGACGAGACGTCGCAGACCTCGTAGGTGAGTGGCCCGGCCCTCGAAGAAGAAACATCCCCTGCCGTGGCCTCCTCCTCACCTAGACCAGCTCCTGAGGCCGAGGGGGAGTCTGCCACCTCCGCTCCCCGCGTGGCTGGCACCGGCACCTCCGTTCCCGCCAAGCCTGTCGGGACGAACGGAGGCATCCCCTCCAAGATGGCCATGCGCTCCTTCATGTTGTATTGATGGAGAGGCCGGAGCGTCACGGGGAGCTGATCCACGGCAGGCACTGTCGGGTTGACGAAGAGCGCAGATGGGACATTGTCGACGGTGTCCTTGTCGTTGTCCTTGCAGTGAAGCCGCATCTTGTCGTTCGGCCCCGAGTACATCCACATAGGCACCGAGTGTGCCTGGAGGGGAGCGATGCGTCGCGTCACGAAGTCCGCCACGATGATCTGCCCCGTGAGGCCCTCCTCGTGAAGGAAACTTAGGCATCCCATTACGCTCGTCGAAGGTCGCCTTGCCCCAATGGGAGTTCTACAACGGCGGCTCGTCGGGGACCTCCAGGAAGGCGCAGGGATGCTCCACCCCGACGAAGAACCACTTCTGGCGGAAGTCGTCCACCTTTTTCGTCACCGACGTGACGGCCTTGCCTTCACTCCACGACATGGGTATATAGACGCTCCCTATGCCGTCGACGATGCGGAATGAGATGCACCCGGAGCGCTCATTCGGAGTGCATAAAAGCACCGGAACAGCCCCACCGTGGGCTCCAAGCCCAGATACGCCTCGCAGAGGTAGGCGAAGACGGCGAGGATGAGGATGGAGTTGGGGTACAGATGCAGCAGTTGCACCTGATAGAACGCCAGCACCGCCTCCAGGAACGGCGAGAAGGGCGGCACTAGCCCGGCGGTGAGGCAGTGCTGGAAGATCGGAAAGTACCCTCGCGGGCGCTTCCCGTGCGCCGCGGGCTTCAGGGCGGTGGCGCCATGCTCGTTCGTCCAATCTGCGACCAGGAAGCGGACCTTGGCGAGCGCCTTCTCATTGACGTGCACGCCCAGCAGCGACGCGCCCTGCAGTACCTCAGGGGCCTCCGCCTGGGAGGAAGACCCCGCGGCGGCCTTGACCTTGCTCTTGAGGGGACTCATCGTCGGGGGCTCGGAGTGTTGAGGAAGACGGAAGAAGAGGAATCGCAGGAGAGAGCGGAGGCGAAGAGCTCGAGATGGCGGAAACTTCTGCGAGAAAGACTGGAAACGGTAACGGCTCCCTGCTGCGACGCTCGGGCTTTATATCCCCTCAAGGAGCAGTTATCGGGGCGTGGTGGGACCCCCCACGACTCACGCCCCGGATCGTGCGAGACCGTTACTCGTCTGAGTGCAGCTGGCTCGGGCCAGCCGGGCACTAAGGGCCCATGACCCTTCACCTGAGCCCATGGGCTCAATCATGCCCATCGCGGGCCCGGGGGCTACTGTCGGCCCAGTGGGAACTGGGGTATGGAGAGCCCACTCCCCCGAGGCCTCGCACGCGGGCTGATCAGATGAAACGACTACGGACCAGGCCTCGTCGCCTGGTAGGACCCTCGTGAGGCAATTCCCCTCGAGGGCCTGAAGAGGAAACCTCAGAGACTACCTCCCCTGCGGGCAGTACTGCGCGGTCGGCCGCCTGTCAGCCACCGCGCCCACCTTTATCAGTGGTGGACCGCGTCCATGGACGAACGGGCCGCGGTGGACTCCTGCTCCACCATGCATGTGCCATGTGGGAACCACCTTGAAGACTAATGTAACATCCCAACATTTTATAATGTTAAAAAATCACAAAAATTTAAAACTTTTCTTTTTATTTAATAAAATATTAAATGCATAAGGAAACCAACTATGAAAGGCTTCAAACTTATTGAAAGAGTTTAATATTTCAAATGTCACAGTTTAAACATTTTATTATCCACTGTATTTCAAAAACCTTAAAATGTAATTTGACAAATATTTTACAAACTACAATCCATTTATTTTAAGTAAATAGTTTAGTTATAAGAAATTGATTTCAACCACTTAACAATATCTAGTCATAAATTCAGAAATTATTTAAAAATGGTGTTAGTTGCCAAATGGTTTTCATTCTCTCGACTAAGTTCAAAACATGGTGTTAAAATTTCAATTCTATAGTTTATAACCTTTAAACTTCATAAATTAAAATTTATTAATTACCCAAACAAACATTTCATTTATTTTCAAAGCATGAACTGATTAATATATTCTATATAAGAAATGAATTAAATCTAAAATCTTTTCCAAAGTTTTTTATGAAGTTTTTCAAATAATTTATCTTAAATTATCTTAATATAATGATGCACAAATTATTTTGAATTAAGATGAATACAATATTTTTCCCTTTTATCTTCAAATATTATGTGTATTGTTATTTAGTATTATACTAAAACCTAAAAATAAATTTAATATCTGAAAATGAGTTTAAATGACTTAAATTCAAACATATTGGAATATGGGTATTTCACAAATTTTATTCAGCCAAAAGAAATTTTAAATAAGACATAATTCCCAATTTGACTTTAAATGTTAAATTTGTATTTAAGGAATATTTCGAAATATTAATTTTCAAAATGTTCAAAACATTCCTACATAAACATTTGTTGTTGTGTTGGAATTTGAGAGTGAAGGACTTGAGCACTTGTTGGAATTCCTACATAAATACATAAACATTCCTACATAAACATTCCTACATAAATATTTCGAAAGATTTGACTCCTTTGTGGTTTCCTTTGTTCTTCCTCTCTTATTCCTCCATAAACATTTGTTGTTGTGTTGGAATTTGAGAGTGAAGGACTTGAGCACTTCGTGTGCTCTTGCCATTGCATTTGCATCGGTTTGATCCCTCCACGAGGATTCGTGGTGGTGTTACTTGTGAGTTTGTTACTCTTCGGTCTTTGGACCCTAGACGCCTTTTGTGGCAAAGACCTTTTGTGGTCACTTGAGAGCCCCCAATTAAGTTGTGGGTGTGTGCCTCAAGACTTGGGAGCCCCCAATTAAGTTGTGGGTGTGTGCCTCAAGATTTGTACGGGATTCGATCTCCGCCCCAAAGGAGATCAATAGTGGAAGGTGAACTCGCAAACTTTTGTGGTTGAGTTCATCAGGAGAAGAAGGTGAGCCTTTGTGGCGTTGCGGCTAACCTGTTGTGGTTGCGCACACCTCTCCAAACGAGACGTACACCTTTGGGTGGAACTCGGGAATACATCCTCGTCTCCGCGTGACTCGGTTATTTCTATACCCGAGCTCTTTACTTATGCACTTTACATTGTGATAGCCTTCGTGCTTGAAGTCATCTATCTTGCTATCACCTTGTTACTTGTATTGCTTAGCGTAAGTTGTTGGTGCACATAAGTGAGCCTAGTATTTATATCTAGGTTGTATGCTTGTTAAAGTAAACCTCTAGTTTATTCCGCCTTTATCAAGCATACCGGAATTTCCGGGTCATTCTTGGACCGGATATTCCGGCTCCTCGGAAAAAGTTTTAAATCGCCTATTAACCCCCCCCCCCCTCTAGGCGACGTCTATCCGTTCAATTGGTATCAGAGCCAGGTTATCTCATTATTAGGACTAACCGCCTAGAGATAAAAATGTCGTTTAGAGATCTAGTGCACAATCCTACTTATAGATTCGATGGCACAAATTATGATGTTTTGAAAATTCGCATGCTTAAGCTTTTTAGAGACATGGGTTCAAATTTAGAGATTATTGTAGATATGGGTTTTTCTCCTCCAAAGGATTCACAAGAATTATCTTTAGAGGATGAGAAAAACTCTTATCTCGATACTCTAGCATCTAATGGTCTTATATGTGCTTTGAGTGATGTAGTCCTTGCGTCAATCATGCCTTTTCGGAGCGCTCATGAATTATGGACAAAACTTCAAGATATATATGAGGTGTCCAACATTTCCAAGGATAATTGTCCTCCTTCCACATCCGGTCGTGATGAGCTCACGACTTCTTCCACTTCACCGACATGTGGTTTGCCACAAGGCAAATATATGGTGAGTGGTGATAGAAATTGCATTCTTGATGGAGAATCCACTATTGACTATACTTCACACCCATCTTATTGCCATGCTCTTTCTTTGGACTTAAACACCTCTAGCACTCCAAATGTCATACATGCTAGTGTTGATAGTCCTTGCATATCATGTAGTAGTTGCTTAACTAAAACTCATGATGATATGCTTTCCTTGTCTTGTTGCCATGATCAAAATGTTTCTACTTCCTCTATTACTTGTTTGGCTAACAATGTAGAGGAATCCCAACAATTGTTGGAACAAGACTTGGACCTCAAAGGTGCTTCAAGTGTCTCTTCATCGTCTTCATCCACTACTCACATTTTCCTAATGGCTAAGGAGTATAAGGTATCACCTACCGTGCACTCCAATATATCTCATGATGATGATAATGATGATGATGATGATCTAATTAAGGAGAAGGTTGACATTGTCTCTCATGCTCTCTTAAATAATAAAAATGCTCATGATAACTTCTTAGAAATCATGACTACCCTTTTTTAGCTCAAGGAGACCTTTGAGGCTATGGAGACCCGTTGTCATGAAGGGTGGGGTCTTGCTCGTGATTCCGCGGGTGAGGTCCATAATCTTGAGAATGCTCTTGAGGAAGAGCAAGAAACTCGGGTTGCTCTCGAGGAGAGATTGGAATCTAGTGAGGAGTTAAACAATGAAGTAATTGCTAAACTCACTAAAGAACATGACCATGCTATTGCTAAATGTAATGTGCTTAGTAAAGAAAATGCTAAGTTAAATAATGAGCTTGTCATGTTGTCTCCTTCCATTACTAATATTAATGATGCTTGTGCTACTAACTCCACTTTGTGTGAAGCATCTATTTTGAAGGAGAATGTTGAGATAAGGGCTCAACTTGATTTGCTAACTAGCAAGTATGGGAAGTTGGAAGAAACTCATGAAAAGCTTTTTAGCTCTAATGAGGATCTCCTAGCATCCCATGCTAAGCTAAAGTTAGATCATGAGGTGGTCACTACGAAGGTAAAATCTTGTGAGCCTCTTGTGAACACTAGCACAAACTTTACTTCTAATGCTTTATTGCCATGTGCTAGTTCTTGTAATTCATCCACTCATAAAATTGCTACATCTTGTGATGAATTACTTTCCTTGCCTTGTTGCTCTAACAATGTAGCTACTACTTCCTCTAGTATATGTGTTGAAACTAACCATGTAGAGGAACTCAAAGAGCTCAAGGCACAAGTCACTTCCTTGAAGAAAGACTTGAAGAAGTGTCATGAAGGGAAGTCCACCCTCGACAACATGTTGAGAGTGCAACAACTTCCTCATGACAAGAGTGGACTTGGATTCAACTCCAACACAAGAACAAGTCCAAGAACAAGATGAAGCACAAGTTCGTCAAGAAGAAGGGCCAAGAACAAGTTATTGATTCGGCCAAGATTGTGTGCTTCAAGTGCAAGGTTGAAGGGCACCATGTGAGATCTTGCCCTTTGAAGAAGAAGCCTCCTAGTAAGAAGCAACAAGGGAAGCAACCTCAAGTCCAAACTCAAGCTTCCCAAGTTGAAGAACCTTCCCTTCCCAAGAAGAAAGGTAAAAGTCGCCTTTGCTACAAATGTCGTGGGAAGGATCACTTTGCTTCTTCTTGCACTCATGGTACCTTATCCAACCCTCCTACTATTGATAATGTTCATTTTCTTCGGAAGGATAAGGTTGGCAATGTGTTTGCCAAAGTTATTGGTACTCAAAGTGGTGTCAAGAAAAGAACCATTTGGGTTGCCAAACCTATTGTGACTAACCTCTTAGGACCCAACTTGGTTGGGGACCAACAAGCTAAAACTTGATCAATAGGTGTAAGTGGAGGACATTGGAGACTTGACTACATCATGAAGAATTAAGGGATCTTCATCATCCATATTATCTCAAGTCAAGTCAAGTGGATTATATTGTCTTAGCATTTATCCAATGCTCCTCCTTGCGGTAACTTGTATTTACTTCATATGTACTCATTGAAAGTGACTTCCACCCTTGCATGTGTTTGGTTTTGTGCCTTACTAGTGTTTCATATGTGTTGTGCACTCTACTTACTTATGTTGAATAATCAAGCTTGTGTATGTTGGTTTGCACACCATGTATGTTTGAGTCTCTTATCTATTTGCTTTCATATTAATTGGCTCTTTTAGGGATTTTAATGGACAATCCCATTTTGGGGGGACTGATGTGCTTTTTGGTAACACACTATCCTAAAATATGTATACATGAGGACTACCACTTAGTGGTGATATATCAATGTTATCTACTCTCTTTGTGGTATGTCTTACTCATGAGAAATTCAAATTCTAATGTCCATTAATTATCTCTTGGATTTCTTTTGCCTCTTGTTAAAAAGAATGGATTATCACATTATGGGGGAGTAATAAGCTATGTGCATATTACAAGCCTAGAAAATGTGAACATGTGAGGTAGTGTCACCTAGAGTTGATATTGTTGATTATCTTGTTCCTAGGTGACATGGGACTCAAACAAGTTCCATATTGCTTAAATGAAGTTTGTTCACCCATCTTTTGGTATCTTGTTTGTGAGAGAGTTTATTGATGCTTAGTATGATCATTGAACATGAGAAGTCATCAAGAAACTCTATATAAGCATGTTTTTCAATTCTTTTATTTTGCCACATGCTTATGTTTTGTGAATATGATATTGAATACATATATGTCATGTACCACCGAGAAATGTCTCCATACAATCATTGTCTTTGACAAGTGATAATTATATTTGTGGTAAATTTATTGATCATATTCACTTTGGCTATTGTTCTTAAGTTGTATTTTTCTATCGCCAAGTTTGTTTTGGTTTAACCATCCTTTTGTCTTCTTTGCTTCGTTTGGATCTTTTCGTTGCTCTACTCATAATTTGTGTTAAACTTTCTTGAGTTAGGAAAAGCAAGGACCCCATTGTTGTGCATTTACATTCGAAGACTTAATTCTAAGTAATGCACTATTCTTGGGGGAGCTATCCTACATTGAGTAGAACATCATCCTTTTAATTGTTATCGGGTCTTATTGTTTTTCTTGAACTTTGTGTTCAAAAAGATATATGGAGGGTAATGATCCCACTTGTGTGCATTTTGTATTTACATAAAAGATCTTAAAAATGCACTAATCATGGGGAAACTACTCTATACTCTTTAGAACACTATTCTTTAAATTGGTTTTTAAATTAGTTTTGTATCTTATTGCTCTTCTTGAACATGACTAAATGGTTAACAATATATATGAAAAGTGATGATCCCATTTTTGTGCATTTTGTATTCAAATACAAGATCATAAGTAATGCACAAATCTTGGGGGAGCAATCCTATATGTTATTCAACATTAGTTGTCTTCAATTGGTGTTTGTTCCCGATGACATGTCTCTTTGAAAGACAAACATTTTTCGTCTTGGTACTTTGTGCCATCATGAAAATTGTAGAGGGCTTGGTTTATTTGTTGAAACCTTACTCTTCTTTGTGGAGTTGGCTATCTCATCCCATGGTTCCTAGTCTACCTTTTTGGATGAGATAAACCTTCGACCATGCTTGTTTGATTTATTTCTTATGCTCATTGGTTTAGCCTTGACCTTGATTTCATTTTATATCTTTTCAAATTGGTTTCTCCAATCATGTGTTGGTTTGAGTCTTTTGATACAATGAGGACAAATCCTTCTCTTGCCACAAATTGTATCTCGCTTGGTTCTTGAAAGTTTTGTGCATGCATATTTACTATTTGTATATCTTATGGCATGTTTACTTTCGTTGATCCAGTATATAGGATAAACTCCATCAAATCCTAAATGGCTAAGATGTGCATGAAATTCTATTTCATATCAATATGCACATATTTATGTGGAGTTTGTCCTATGTATTGTAGTTGGTCTAACTACTTTGGACCCAATTAGTTTGGGTACCATTGTGTACTTGATTTGTTTTAGGTACATGGGAGATGCATTGGAAGCTTGCCTCTCTTTTTAAAGAAGATGTCTCCACCATGTGCTTCTTGGAGTCAAACTTGGATTATTGTGAACTCTCATCTTCTACACCGTCAATGCTATCTCGGTAACAAGTATCTAACTCATGCACATTCTTCTAGCTATCAACCTTATGTAGGTTGTTCTTTGGCATGAGTTTCACTAAGTTGCATTTGATTTGGTTTTTGCAAAGTTTCTTTCAAAACATCTTCATTGCAAATGTGAGTTAGCCGGGATGATTAAACATCAAGGGGAATATATATTTATATATAATCATTTTCATGATTATCGGATCCCCAATATGTTAATCTAGCAAATTCATTTCAAAGTCTCTCATATGCAATATTGATGAATTCTCATAAACCATATGCCTTATGTGATATTTGTTTTGTGTCTCGAAGTATCCCAACTATCACTTATCCTATGTGGGTATTTGTGATGCTTTGAGAACTTGGTGTTGGAAGTTCATCTATACCCTTTAAGAATAATTTGAGCTATGTGCTTTGCTTTTAAGCAAAAATTCTTATCGGTGTATTTATGACTTCCTCTTGAATATCATGTGCTTGACCTTGTACCTACATTGTGTGTGCATGTTTCTTTGAGGACTTAGTGTCCACTTAGAAACTTATACACATGAGGGTAGTTACATATTTAATTGGTATTCAAAATCTTTAGTGATCACCTTTTACTACTTTCTTGATTCTTTGGTGATCTCTAAAAGGCACAAGCTTTATTTTTCTTTTGGTTTCACATTGCCTCTTAATAAGCTTGTGATCCTATTTGATTTATCCTCTTGGGTGTGCTTGTTTGCGAAATACATGATATGCACTATGTGCCTCATAATTTGAAAGACTATGGTGATGCTTAGGCACATCCTTGTTTAGTCTCCTAAAATGTATTTTCATGACACACCCATTCTTTCTCGTTTGAGCAAGTCTTCATTTGTCACTTCTTTCTCTTGTCGCTCAACATTTGTGTGTTGCAAGGTATACTTATTTTCTTAACTATACAATCTTGCACATTTTTGTGTTCGAAAGCATCTAGGAGGAAACGAGGATTCCATGTTATGCACACCATATTGAAAGACAAATCTTTTCATTGTGCATGTACCTTGGGGAGTTCCCTCTTGATTTCTAGAACACTTGGTTGATCGTATCATAATATCTTTTTTGCTCAATTGGTTTTGGATCCCTTGATTGCTTGCTTATTTGTGAATGCTTTTCCCCTTTGCAATTGGTATCCTTCCAGTGGATTTCAATTGATATCTTTCTTGTGCAATTTTTGGATCCTCAATATAGTTTGATCCCCTTCATCCTTTCACATTGGATAAGTGCATTTGATTTCACTCATATCATGAGAAATGCATAAATCATGAAGGAGATCTTATTATGTTACCTTTCCAAAGCCTTTCGCCCATTTCGGCAATCGTTGCCAATGGGGGAGAAGTTTTGGAGGGTTGTATGGAATTGGATTTGTACTTTGGTTTATTCTTAAGTATTTGCCTTCCTTGCCTTTGCATTCGTTGCTTGGTTTTTTATATATAGTGGAAACTCCACCATCGGTAATGGTCGATAATATATGCAATGAATTCATGTTCATACACACGTGCATAAATTATGGGGAAGTTTTCTCTATATATGTGGATGGACTAACATCACATACCTTTATAGTGTTTGATGTTAGTGCAACCATTCTTGTTCGTTAAATTCCATATTATAAACCCTCTCAAAAGAGATTGTCATCAATTACCAAAATGGGGGAGATTGAAAGAGCATTTTCCCTCATGTGTGGTTTTGGTAATTGAATGACAATCTCTATGGACTAATGTTTGCTTTGAGATATCATTATAGATCATGTCCATGGAGTTGTGGAGTTCATGTGTTGGACTCTTGAAACTTATGTGTTGAGTGGAGCATATTGCAACTATGTCTTGAAGGATTCAAGACATCATATTAGTGAAGAAATGTTGGAAGATACAAGGTTGATCAAGATGTTGATCAACACACAAAGCTATAAGATGTACCAAGAGCGATCATGTATCTCTTGGGATGGTAAACACTTGTCCGCATAGCTTTGTGAACTAACCCATGATATATGTGTGTGTGGTATATTTATATGAGGTTAGGTATCTTCCCATGGGCTTGCATCAAATGAAGATTTCATATAGCTCATGGAGGATGACGTCATGTGGTGATCGTCATCAAGGTGAGATGTGCAAGACCAAGACCAATAGAAGCTTCTTGAAGAGATCCTATGCTTGGTGCTTTCAATGGATACATGAAGATGAAGCTAATCGAGACTCTCCCATTGTGAGCATGGGGGAGTATTTGGAGAAGTCTTCATCAAGCATGTGCTTGGACGCACAATCAAGAAAGATGAACCACTTGAAAAGATGAAGATATTCATCATCTAACTCAAGTGGAATGCTCAAGGCAAAGGTATGATCTTGATAGGGCTATAGGATAGATAGGCGTACTATCAAGAGGGGCTCTCAAGTTAGTAACTTGATCGCATCGTTGTGGAGAACTCAAACCTTTGCATACTTGGCATATCATATTTCTGGGTTCTTATTTGGCTTTTATGGTGGTGAGGAACTAGATCTTGGTTCATCTCCATGTCAAGCTCTTGTTCATCGGAAACGGTCTTACTTTGGAAAACTTGTTGGCTTTCATCCATGTGAGGATTTAGAGCTTGGTTTATCTCCATACTAAGCTCTAGTTCATCAAAAACGGATTTCGTATGAATATCTTGTTACGTTTTTGATATTGGAGGTTTTACCGGTTTACATGTTTTAGGAAAGTTAAATCTTTCCCCATTTGGTTTTATCCTCACATGATGGACTATGATGTTTCTATACATATTCAAGTAGATCTCGTTGTAAAAATTCCAACGAGCCAAAAATCGTCGAAAACGGAGTCCGGATGGAAAAGATATTGCAGTTTTGGTTTTGCTGTTTCTGTCAGTTTTCAGTCACTCGGAATATCCGATTCTGGACTGATCGGAATATCCGATTCTCGCAGTTTTTCTCGAAAAAGAGGCACTGATTGGAACCGGAAATTCAGCTCGGAAATTTCACTTTTGGGCGGAATTTCCGGTCTAAATTCTGGGTGCAACGGTTCTATTTTCTGGGGGGGTATAAATACCCCTCCCCTTCTTCTTCCCTTGCAAAACTAAGGTAGCACGAATTCCCTCTCTCTCCTACTCCATTTTTGACCTTGGAAAGCTTGATTCCTCTCAATCCCTCCATTGATTCTTTCATATTCTTTAGGGAAAGTTAAGAGGAGATCTAGATCTACAATCATATCAAGCAATCTCTCCTCTAAGTGAGGGGAACCTAGTGGATCCAGTTCTTGGAGTTCCTTTGTGGTTCTTCCTCTTTGTTCTTCCTCTCTTATCCTCCCATAAGCATTAGTTGCTTTTGGTGGGATTTGGGAGTGAAAGATTTGACTCATTTGTGGTTTCCTTTGTTCTTCCTCTCTTATTCCTCCATAAACATTTGTTGTTGTGTTGGAATTTGAGAGTGAAGGACTTGAGCACTTCGTGTGCTCTTGCCATTGCATTTGCATCGGTTTGAGCCCTCCACGAGGATTCGTGGTGGTGTTACTTGTGAGTTTGTTACTCTTGGGTCTTTGGACCCTAGACGCCTTTTGTGGCAAAGACCTTTTGTGGTCAAGACCTTTTGTGGTCACTTGAGAGCCCCCAATTAAGTTGTGCGTGTGTGCCTCAAGACTTGGGAGCCCCCAATTAAGTTGTGGGTGTGTGCCTCAAGAGTTGTACGGGATTCGATCTCCGCCCCAAAGGAGATCAATAGTGGAAGGTGAACTCGCAACCTTTTGTGGTTGAGTTCATCAGGAGAAGAAGGTGAGCCTTTGTGGCGTTGCGGCTAACCTGTTGTGGTTGCGCACACCTCTCCAAACGAGACGTACACCTTTGGGTGGAACTCGGGAATACATTCTCGTCTCCGCGTGCCTCGGTTATTTCTATACCCGAGCTCTTTACTTATGCACTTTACATTGTGATAGCCTTCGTGCTTGAAGTCATCTATCTTGCTATCACCTTGTTACTTGTATTGCTTAGCGTAAGTTGTTGGTGCACATAGGTGCGCCTAGTATTTATATCTAGGTTGTATGCTTGTTAAAGTAAACCTCTAGTTTATTCCGCCTTTATCAAGCATACCGGAATTTCCGGGTCATTCTTGGACCGGATATTCCGGCTCCTCGGAAAAAGTTTTAAATCGCCTATTCACCCCCCCTCTAGGCGACGTCTATCCGTTCACTAGCGTCACCATTGGCGCCGCGCTGCCTCCCAAATAGGGAAGCGCGCTCGTCGCCTTCCTCCAGGCTAACTCTGACATGTTCGCGTGGACACTATCATATATGTCTGGTGTATCGAGGGAGGTGATCGAGCACCACTTAGCCGTGTGCCCAAACGCGCGCCCCGTCAAGCAAAAAGCAAGAAAACAAGCCCCCGAGAAGCAAGCATTCATCGTCAAAGAGGTCGAGAAGCTCAAAGCGGCAAAGGTCGTCCGCGAAGTCGCGCACCCCACTTGGCTCTCCAACGGCGTGGTAGTCCCGAAACCCACTGGAGGAGGCCGCCTCTGCATCGACTACACTGATGTAAACAAGGTCTGCCCCAAGGACCCTTATCCCATGCCAAGAATAGACCAGATCGTGGACTCCACGGCAGGCTGCGACCTACTCTATTTCCTCGATGCTTTCTCTGGTTATCACCAGATAAAAATGGCTAAGGAAGATGAGGAGAAGACGGTTTTCCTCACCCCTTGCAGTGTGTATTGCTATGTCTGCATGCCCTTCGGACTAAAAAATGCCGGAGCCACTTTCCAGAGGCTTATGAGGATAACACTTGGCGAGAAAATGGGGAGAAACGCCGAGGCATACGTCGATGACATCGTCGTAAAATCCCGAGAGGGAAACACTCTCCTCGGGGACCTCGAAGAGACTTTCGGCAACCTGCGCAAGGTGAACATCAAGCTCAAACCCACCAAGTGCGTCTTTGGAGTACCTTCAGGCAAATTGCTTGGGTTCCTCGTGTCCCATCGAGGCATAGAGGAAAACCCAGACAAAATCAAGGCCATAGAGGGCATGCAACCTCCACGCAGGCTAAAGGACATGCAACGCCTAGCAGGCTGCATGGCCAGCTTGGGTAGATTCATCTCCAAGTTCGGCGAAAGAGCCCTGCCATTCTTCAAGATCATGAAAAGAACGGGCACTTTCAAGTGGACCCATGAAGCTGAGAAAGTGTTTGAGGACTTCAAGAAGTACCTGGCCAGCCCACCAGTAATGGTCGCCCCAAGGTCAGGCGAGCACCTGAAGTTGTACCTATCAGCCACCCCACAGACAGCCAGTGCCGTCCTTGTGGTAGAAAGGGAAGATCCGGTAATCCACAAGAAGAGTGCAACCACTCCAAAGACAAAGCCTCCTGATCAGGAGCTCGACGAAAGGGCAGCCCTCATAAAACCACCGCCAGGTTCAAAGCCGCAAGGGAAGCCCACCCCAAGTCAATCGCTGCAAGAAGATCCCGCCAGGGAGCCTGAGAAGCCCCAGGAGGCCAACCCCCTCGAGGCCCATGACAAGCCCCCTGAGGCCAGCCCCCTCGAGGCCCATGACAATCCCCCTGAGGCCAACCCCCTTGAGGGCCTAGCTGATCCCTTTCAGGCAAAAGACGCCAAGGCTACACAAACTACCCTCGTCGAGCATCCAGTCTACTTTGTCAGCACAGTACTGCGTGATGCTCGCGAGCGGTATACAATGCAGCAGAAGCTCCTCCTAGCACTCCTCATCGCCTCAAGAAAGCTGCGACACTACTTCCAGGGGCACCCCATCACGGTGGTCACCTCTTTCCCCCTAGAGAAAATCATGCGCAACCCAAATGCCACAGATCGTGTCGCATGGTAGAACATAGAGCTACAGCCGTTCGATTTGCGCTTCGATACCACAAGGGAAATCAAAGGAAGAGCGCTGGTAGACTTCGTCGCCGAATGGACTGACCCAACCCCTGAAGAGCCTTTGGGAGAAGAACAAGAGCCCCTTGGAGATAAAATGCCCAGCCACTGGACCATGAAGTTCGACGGAGCTTTCGCTTGTCGCCACGGTGGGGCTGGCGTGGTCCTGATCTCACCAAAAGGCGACGCTGTATTAGGCGGTCTAGCTGTGCTTCGGAATCGACAAGATCTCCAACAATATCGCTGAGTACGAAGGCCTGCTTGCTAGCCTACGCGCCGCAATCGCCCGAGACATTTCCCAACAACGCAAGGCGGATATCGCTACCTCTTCGTGGTCATCCACAAGTTTACTAAGTGGCCCGAAGTGGAGGCGACGCGCACAATCACAGCAGGCGCGGCGGTGAAATTCATCAGAGTCCTAGTCTGCCGTTTCGGAGTGCCTAACCGCATCATCACCGACAATGGCTCGATTTTCACCAGTGGAATCTTCAGAGCCTACTGTGAAAGAATGGGCATCAAGCTCTGCTTCTCCTCAGTCGCTCATCCGCAGAGCAACGGACAAGCTGAGCGCGCAAACGCAGAAGTCCTAAAGGGCCTGGAGACCAGGACCTTCGACATCCTCAAAGGCCACGGCTAGGGCTGGATCAATGAGCTCCCTTCGGTGCTCTGGTCCATCCGCACGACGCCACCCAAGCCTACGGGGGGAACACAGTTCTTCCTCGTCTATGGAGCTGAAGCAGTCCTCCCCACAGAGATAAAGCATGGATCCCCGCGGGTCCTTGCCTTTAACGAGGACCAGCAAGAGGTCCTCCACAATGACGACCTACTGCTCCTTGAAGGACGACGCCGCGCCGCCCTCCGGGCGGCCAAATATCAGCTGGACCTGAGACGCTACCACAGCCGCAACGTGCGCTCGCGTACCCTGGAGGCAGACTATCTGGTCCTCAAGCGAATCCTCTCCAGGGAAGGCCTCCACAAGTTGTCCCCGATGTGGGAAGGCCCCTACAGGGTCACCCACATCGCCAGGCCTAGCGCGGCTCGCATCGAAACTCAAGACGACATCCTCGTCAAAAATCCATGGAACATCACGCACCTACGCAAGTTCTACCCGTGATCATCGTCACGCCCGTGATCATTGTCACGTCAAGACATCTAGCGGAAGAGGCAGCTTACGGCTCAACCTCCAAGAATTTTTGTCTCCAGAGGTTTAAAGCTCACGGCTTAAACCTCATAGAATTTTTTTTCTCTAGAAGGAACAAACGCAGAACATGATCATCGTCACGCCCGTGATCATTGTCACGTCGAGACATCTAGCGGAAGAGGAAGCTTACGGCTCAACCTCCAAGCATTTTTGTCTCCAGAGGTTAAAAGCTCGCGGCTTAAACCTCACATAATTTTTTGTCTCCAGAAGGAACAAATGCATAACGTGATTATCGGCACGCCCGTGATCATTGTCACGTCAAGACATCTGGCGGAAGAGGCAGCTTACGGCTCAACCTCCAAGCACGTTTTGTCTCTAGAGGTTAAGAGCTCACGGCTTAAACCTCCAAGTTCCAAAGGCTTCCCTCGAGGGTCAACCCTCCGAGCTCTCCTTGTAACGAGCCACCTCAGGCCGTTGAGAGTCTCTGCCACTAATGGGTGGTCCCCATGCCTCGACATGGTCAAAACATTAACTTGGCAACCCCAAGCATAATGAGACAATTTCGTTCCCAAGTGAACTTAGCGCCACGGCGCCGCTATGTAATATATGGTGGTGAGTTTTATTTACGCATTAATTTGTTGAAATGTGCGCTTATATCTCTCCACATGCGTACCTCACGAGCGGGGGTTGAGTATGGTGCCAGTGCCTCAAATGACACACCAGCAACACTGCAAAACCGAAGGATCCGAGCTCTGGCTGGAGGGCAAGATCCCACAAACACGCCATCTCTACAGAGGACCGTGGTACTTACTCTCCTCGTGAGGAACGCCTGAGGGGACCTATAAGCGCGCACGAGTCCCCCGTACCGTGTTCCAGAGTTTGGGTTCGCCCCTCTAACATCTACAGGGAAGAAAGGCCCCCACAAGCCTGAGGAGACATCCGGGAAATATCCCTCAAGAGGACCTCCTCGCCAGGCAAAAATCCTCTACAGAGCGAAAACCTCGAGAAGCTAAGTCTCGCACCCACGCCTTGAGAGTGTTTTCTCCTCTGAGCGCGCGTTTGCCCCTCAAGCGACTTCGCTTTACCTTACGCTTCATGGACTACTCGTACGTCTAAGGGGGGCACTTGAGCATCACGACTCAGGGCTCTTACCTCTCCTAGGCCTAAACTCCCCCCGGCCTTGCGGATTCATTGCTCCTGCATACCGAAGTGGCGGAGTCATGGCACGAAGAGATGGGTCCTACCGTCTCAGAGAACAAATAGACATGAAGATGAGTCCACAGAAACCTCACGAGGGGCAAGCAAGCTAAAACAAAATATCAATTAAGAGTATATTACAGGCCAAAAGGTCTTAAATATCTAAACACAAGATTGTTTCAGATACAAGCGCACGCAGGCGCAATAACGTGCAGCTAAGGCGGAGGTGTCATCGTCTTCTACCTCTTCCACTGCGCCCTCCTCGGTCTCGGCAGAGGCGGCCTCCTCCTCGCTGTCCTCTGTCGCAGCCTCCGCACGCCTGAAGCGGTTGCAGAAAGCGTCAACTTGCTCGCGGAGGGAATTGGAGACCCGGTGCGCATCCTCGCCTCGGGCGGCCTCTGTCACGGTAGAGAGGTCGAAGCCTGACGTGAGGATCCTGAGGTTGGTGAAGATGCGGTCAACAACCACCCTCAGGAGCTGCCGGCTCTCGTCCTCGATCATCTCGTGAAGCTCGGCGACGGGACCCTCGAGGGCCGCGAAGAGCTGGTCAAAATAGACCAGGTACATGGCAGCATCCCCACGGCCTCGGACCTCGATGTGCGGCGCGTCCGCGCCGAGTTGCACAGCAAGCTCGTTGCCCCGGGCGACCAACGCCTCGAACATACGCTCACGCTGCTTCATGAGCACGCTAGCCGCCTGGGCTGAGTCCGTCGCCTCCGCCGTCCGCTCCATCGCAGGAGCCACCTGCTCCTCCACGTCCTTGGCCAAGGAGTTGAGGCCGTAAACTGCCTCGTCACGGGCCTCCTCCGCTCGGCATCGGCCATCCTTGGCACGCTTCAGGTAGGCCTCCAGCTTGGAGTTGGCCTTCTCGAGCTCAGCGATCCGCCAAGCGTCCGCGGCGTGCCTGACCTTGAAGCGGGCCTCCTGCTTCTGAACCATGTCTCGGTACTCCTGAGGCTTGGTCAGCCTGAACTGCTTCTTGCGCTCTGCCAGGGCATCCTCGGCCTCCTTCTTCTTCTCGGTGAAACGCCGCTCGAAACGCTCATAAGCAAGCTTCTGGCCAGCGACATTCTCGTCGTACTTCAACATCACGTGGGCTAGGTCCCCTTCGCGCGCCTCGATGGCCTCGCGCTGGGTGGCCAGGTCCTTCTCCACCTGAAGGCGTTGCTCGTCGCGCTATCGCGACTCTTTCTTCTTGAGGGTCAGCCGCTGTTCACGCTCGGCGAAGCCCTTGCGGTCTTCCTCCAGAGCGGCTTGCGCGGCCTGGTGGATGGAGAGCAGCTGGGACTCCATCTGGCCCAGCTCGGGCGCTTCTGCGCCATCGAGCCCTCCATCGCCTCGCGCTCAGCCGTGGCCTCGCGTAGGAGCTCCGCAGCGGCATCGCGCTCCGCTTGGAGGGGCTCGAGAAGCTCTACGGCGTTGCGAATGGCCCCATCACAGATTTCCTTGGCGAAGCGGGTGGCCTCCTCGCGGGCGGCCTGCAGCGCCAAGTCCTCCAGCCGACGCGCTTCGACTGCCACATGGAAGGACGCCCACGACCTCGCGAGGTCCTCCTGTGTCCCCGAGGGCGAGGTGCGCCTCCAAGCCCTCCAAGGATTCCCTCACGAGGCGAAGGCGACCTCGCGGCGCCCCGCGCTCCAGTCCCAGCCTCGAAGGACCAACTCCTGGCTTGAGGAGGGCCCGACTCCAGCGTCGAGCTCCAAGAGCCCGACCTCAGGGAGAGTTCGGGAGCTAGCCTAGGCTCCGCCCGTGCCCGCGCCTGCGTCCTCTTCGGGGCCCGCGGCAGTAGAGCGCTCGTCGCCTCCAGCTGGACGATTAGGCGAGGAAGAATCTCCCCTTACGGACGCGCCCGCGCCCGCTAGTGCCTCGCGCGCTTCCGTCGCAGGCTGCGCGGGGGCTGTGGGCGCATACGGCAGAGTGGGCGCACGCGGCGGCGTTGGCTCGCGCGGCGGAGTTGCCTCACGCGGAGGCGTGACCGCGCGAGGGGGAGAAGGAGCGCGAGCTGACGTAGAGGACCTCTCCTCCGTGGTTTCCACCACCATTGGCTCGGGGGGCGGTGCAGGTGCCTCTGGGCGAGGCGTTTCCTCCTCCGCCTGAGGCTCTGCCACCCCCGCCTGAGGCGCAGCCGCCTCCACGTGAGGCGCCCCCTCAGTGGGGCCTGTGGAGGCCGTCTCCACATGCCTCGTGGCCTCGTCAGCCACGGCCTCAGCCATGGCTCTCTTCACATCGGCAGCCTTGCGAAGCCTACGGCGCTTCGCAGGCACAAGATCGATGGCAAAAAGCCCAAGAAGAGACCTTCAAGATAGGGCAAAGCAAAGGGAAAAACAAGAACCAAAACGACCAGGCGTCATGAGTACTCACCTCGATGGAGCAGCGCCGCCGTCGACCCACGCCAGGCCTGGTGAGCGCTAGGAGGGAAAGGCCTTGGCGCCTGACCCTTCCGGAGGCGCTATAGCTTTCCTCTTGGAGGGGACATCGGATGGCCTCGCCCCTGAGCGGTCCACGGCGGCCTTGGTGCGGGGCCCACGCCTCCCCGGAGAGGCCTCCGCGTCAGAAGCCTCTCCTTCCTCAGCCTCCCCCTCCACGGGGCGCGAGGGAGCCACCACGAAGGAATCGTCATCACCTGACGAGACGTCGCAGACCTCGTAGGTGAGTGGCCCGGCCCTCGAAGAAGAAACATCCCCTGCCGTGGCCTCCTCCTCACCTAGACCAGCTCCTGAGGCCGAGGGGGAGTCTGCCACCTCCGCTCCCCGCGTGGCTGGCACCGGCACCTCCGTTCCCGCCAAGCCTGTCGGGACGAACGGAGGCATCCCCTCCAAGATGGCCATGCGCTCCTTCATGTTGTATTGATGGAGAGGCCGGAGCGTCACGGGGAGCTGATCCACGGCAGGCACTGTCGGGTTGACGAAGAGCGCAGATGGGACATTGTCGACGGTGTCCTTGTCGTTGTCCTTGCAGTGAAGCCGCATCTTGTCGTTCGGCCCCGAGTACATCCACATAGGCACCGAGTGTGCCTGGAGGGGAGCGATGCGTCGCGTCACGAAGTCCGCCACGATGATCTGCCCCGTGAGGCCCTCCTCGTGAAGGAAACTTAGGCATCCCATTACGCTCGTCGAAGGTCGCCTTGCCCCAATGGGAGTTCTACAACGGCGGCTCGTCGGGGACCTCCAGGAAGGCGCAGGGATGCTCCACCCCGACGAAGAACCACTTCTGGCGGAAGTCGTCCACCTTTTTCGTCACCGACGTGACGGCCTTGCCTTCACTCCACGACATGGGTATATAGACGCTCCCTATGCCGTCGACGATGCGGAATGAGATGCACCCGGAGCGCTCATTCGGAGCGCATAAAAGCACCGGAACAGCCCCACCGTGGGCTCCAAGCCCAGATACGCCTCGCAGAGATAGGCGAAGACGGCGAGGATGAGGATGGAGTTGGGGTACAGATGCAGCAGTTGCACCTGATAGAACGCCAGCACCGCCTCCAGGAACGGCGAGAAGGGCGGCACTAGCCCGGCGGTGAGGCAGTGCTGGAAGATCGGAAAGTACCCTCGCGGGCGCTTCCCGTGCGCCGCGGGCTTCAGGGCGGTGGCGCCATGCTCGTTCGTCCAATCTGCGACCAGGAAGCGGACCTTGGCGAGCGCCTTCTCATTGACGTGCACGCCCAGCAGCGACGCGCCCTGCAGTACCTCAGGGGCCTCCGCCTGGGAGGAAGACCCCGCGGCGGCCTTGACCTTGCTCTTGAGGGGACTCATCGTCGGGGGCTCGGAGTGTTGAGGAAGACGGAAGAAGAGGAATCACAGGAGAGAGCGGAGGCGAAGAGCTCGAGATGGCGGAAACTTCTGCGAGAAAGACTGGAAACGGTAACGGCTCCCTGCTGCGACGCTCGGGCTTTATATCCCCTCAAGGAGCAGTTATCGGGGCGTGGTGGGACCCCCCACGACTCACGCCCCGGATCGTGCGATACAGTTACTCGTCTGAGTGCAGCTGGCTCGGGCCAGCCGGGCACTAAGGGCCCATGACCCTTCACCTGAGCACATGGGCTCAATCATGCCCATCGCGGGCCCGGGGGCTACTGTCGGCCCAGTGGGAACTGGGGTATGGAGAGCCCACTCTCCCGAGGCCTCGCACGCGGGCTGATCAGATGAAACGACTACGGACCAGGCCTCGTCGCCTGGTAGGACCCTCGTGAGGCAATTCCCCTCGAGGGCCTGAAGAGGAAACCTCAGAGACTACCTCCCCTGTGGGCAGTACTGCGCGGTCGGCCGCCTGTCAGCCACCGCGCCCACCTTTATCAGTGGTGGACCGCGTCCATGGACGAACGGGCCGCGGTGGACTCCTGCTCCACCATGCATGTGCCATGTGGGAACCACCTTGAAGACTAATGTAACATCCCAACATTTTATAATGTTAAAAAATCACAAAAATTTAAAACTTTTCTTTTTATTTAAATAAAATATTAAATGCATAAGGAAACCAACTATGAAAGGCTTCAAACTTATTGAAAGAGTTTAATATTTCAAATGTCACAGTTTAAACATTTTATTATCCACTGTATTTCAAAAACCTTAAAATGTAATTTGACAAATATTTTACAAACTACAATCCATTTATTTTAAGTAAATAGTTTAGTTATAAGAAATTGATTTCAACCACTTAACAATATCTAGTCATAAATTCAGAAATTATTTAAAAATGGTGTTAGTTGCCAAATGGTTTTCATTCTCTCGACTAAGTTCAAAACATGGTGTTAAAATTTCAATTCTATAGTTTATAACCTTTAAACTTCATAAATTAAAATTTATTAATTACCCAAACAAACATTTCATTTATTTTCAAAGCATGAACTGATTAATATATTCTATATAAGAAATGAATTAAATCTAAAATCTTTTCCAAAGTTTTTTATGAAGTTTTTCAAATAATTTATCTTAAATTATCTTAATATAATGATGCACAAATTATTTTGAATTAAGATGAATACAATATTTTTCCCTTTTATCTTCAAATATTATGTGTATTGTTATTTAGTATTATACTAAAACCTAAAAATAAATTTAATATCTGAAAATGAGTTTAAATGACTTAAATTCAAACATATTGGAATATGGGTATTTCACAAATTTTATTCAGCCAAAAGAAATTTTAAATAAGACATAATTCCCAATTTGACTTTAAATGTTAAATTTGTATTTAATGAATATTTCGAAATATTAATTTTCAAAATGTTCAAAACATTCCTACATAAACATTTATTGTTGTGTTGGAATTTGAGAGTGAAGGACTTGAGCACTTGTTGGAATTCCTACATAAATACATAAACATTCCTACATAAACATTCCTACATAAATATTTCGAAAGATTTGACTCCTTTGTGGTTTCCTTTGTTCTTCCTCTCTTATTCCTCCATAAACATTTGTTGTTGTGTTGGAATTTGAGAGTGAAGGACTTGAGCACTTCGTGTGCTCTTGCCATTGCATTTGCATCGGTTTGATCCCTCCACGAGGATTCGTGGTGGTGTTACTTGTGAGTTTGTTACTCTTCGGTCTTTGGACCCTAGACGCCTTTTGTGGCAAAGACCTTTTGTGGTCACTTGAGAGCCCCCAATTAAGTTGTGGGTGTGTGCCTCAAGACTTGGGAGCCCCCAATTAAGTTGTGGGTGTGTGCCTCAAGATTTGTACGGGATTCGATCTCCGCCCCAAAGGAGATCAATAGTGGAAGGTGAACTCGCAAACTTTTGTGGTTGAGTTCATCAGGAGAAGAAGGTGAGCCTTTGTGGCGTTGCGGCTAACCTGTTGTGGTTGCGCACACCTCTCCAAACGAGACGTACACCTTTGGGTGGAACTCGGGAATACATCCTCGTCTCCGCGTGACTCGGTTATTTCTATACCCGAGCTCTTTACTTATGCACTTTACATTGTGATAGCCTTCGTGCTTGAAGTCATCTATCTTGCTATCACCTTGTTACTTGTATTGCTTAGCGTAAGTTGTTGGTGCACATAAGTGAGCCTAGTATTTATATCTAGGTTGTATGCTTGTTAAAGTAAACCTCTAGTTTATTCCGCCTTTATCAAGCATACCGGAATTTCCGGGTCATTCTTGGACCGGATATTCCGGCTCCTCGGAAAAAGTTTTAAATCGCCTATTAACCCCCCCCCCCCCCCCCCCCTCTAGGCGACGTCTATCCGTTCAATTGGTATCAGAGCCAGGTTATCTCATTATTAGGACTAACCGCCTAGAGATAAAAATGTCGTTTAGAGATCTAGTGCACAATCCTACTTATAGATTCGATGGCACAAATTATGATGTTTTGAAAATTCGCATGCTTAAGCTTTTTAGAGACATGGGTTCAAATTTAGAGATTATTGTAGATATGGGTTTTTCTCCTCCAAAGGATTCACAAGAATTATCTTTAGAGGATGAGAAAAACTCTTATCTCGATACTCTAGCATCTAATGGTCTTATATGTGCTTTGAGTGATGTAGTCCTTGCGTCAATCATGCCTTTTCGGAGCGCTCATGAATTATGGACAAAACTTCAAGATATATATGAGGTGTCCAACATTTCCAAGGATAATTGTCCTCCTTCCACATCCGGTCGTGATGAGCTCACGACTTCTTCCACTTCACCGACATGTGGTTTGCCACAAGGCAAATATATGGTGAGTGGTGATAGAAATTGCATTCTTGATGGAGAATCCACTATTGACTATACTTCACACCCATCTTATTGCCATGCTCTTTCTTTGGACTTAAACACCTCTAGCACTCCAAATGTCATACATGCTAGTGTTGATAGTCCTTGCATATCATGTAGTAGTTGCTTAACTAAAACTCATGATGATATGCTTTCCTTGTCTTGTTGCCATGATCAAAATGTTTCTACTTCCTCTATTACTTGTTTGGCTAACAATGTAGAGGAATCCCAACAATTGTTGGAACAAGACTTGGACCTCAAAGGTGCTTCAAGTGTCTCTTCATCGTCTTCATCCACTACTCACATTTGCCTAATGGCTAAGGAGTATAAGGTATCACCTACCATGCACTCCAATATATCTCATGATGATGATAATGATGATGATGATGATCTAATTAAGGAGAAGGTTGACATTGTCTCTCATGCTCTCTTAAATAATAAAAATGCTCATGATAACTTCTTAGAAATCATGACTACCCTTTTTTAGCTCAAGGAGACCTTTGAGGCTATGGAGACCCGTTGTCATGAAGGGTGGGGTCTTGCTCGTGATTCCGCGGGTGAGGTCCATAATCTTGAGAATGCTCTTGAGGAAGAGCAAGAAACTCGGGTTGCTCTCGAGGAGAGATTGGAATCTAGTGAGGAGTTAAACAATGAAGTAATTGCTAAACTCACTAAAGAACATGACCATGCTATTGCTAAATGTAATGTGCTTAGTAAAGAAAATGCTAAGTTAAATAATGAGCTTGTCATGTTGTCTCCTTCCATTACTAATATTAATGATGCTTGTGCTACTAACTCCACTTTGTGTGAAGCATCTATTTTGAAGGAGAATGTTGAGATAAGGGCTCAACTTGATTTGCTAACTAGCAAGTATGGGAAGTTGGAAGAAACTCATGAAAAGCTTTTTAGCTCTAATGAGGATCTCCTAGCATCCCATGCTAAGCTAAAGTTAGATCATGAGGTGGTCACTACGAAGGTAAAATCTTGTGAGCCTCTTGTGAACACTAGCACAAACTTTACTTCTAATGCTTTATTGCCATGTGCTAGTTCTTGTAATTCATCCACTCATAAAATTGCTACATCTTGTGATGAATTACTTTCCTTGCCTTGTTGCTCTAACAATGTAGCTACTACTTCCTCTAGTATATGTGTTGAAACTAACCATGTAGAGGAACTCAAAGAGCTCAAGGCACAAGTCACTTCCTTGAAGAAAGACTTGAAGAAGTGTCATGAAGGGAAGTCCACCCTCGACAACATGTTGAGAGTGCAACAACTTCCTCATGACAAGAGTGGACTTGGATTCAACTCCAACACAAGAACAAGTCCAAGAACAAGATGAAGCACAAGTTCGTCAAGAAGAAGGGCCAAGAACAAGTTATTGATTCGGCCAAGATTGTGTGCTTCAAGTGCAAGGTTGAAGGGCACCATGTGAGATCTTGCCCTTTGAAGAAGAAGCCTCCTAGTAAGAAGCAACAAGGGAAGCAACCTCAAGTCCAAACTCAAGCTTCCCAAGTTGAAGAACCTTCCCTTCCCAAGAAGAAAGGTAAAAGTCGCCTTTGCTACAAATGTCGTGGGAAGGATCACTTTGCTTCTTCTTGCACTCATGGTACCTTATCCAACCCTCCTACTATTGATAATGTTCATTTTCTTCGGAAGGATAAGGTTGGCAATGTGTTTGCCAAAGTTATTGGTACTCAAAGTGGTGTCAAGAAAAGAACCATTTGGGTTGCCAAACCTATTGTGACTAACCTCTTAGGACCCAACTTGGTTGGGGACCAACAAGCTAAAACTTGATCAATAGGTGTAAGTGGAGGACATTGGAGACTTGACTACATCATGAAGAATTAAGGGATCTTCATCATCCATATTATCTCAAGTCAAGTCAAGTGGATTATATTGTCTTAGCATTTATCCAATGCTCCTCCTTGCGGTAACTTGTATTTACTTCATATGTACTCATTGAAAGTGACTTCCACCCTTGCATGTGTTTGGTTTTGTGCCTTACTAGTGTTTCATATGTGTTGTGCACTCTACTTACTTATGTTGAATAATCAAGCTTGTGTATGTTGGTTTGCACACCATGTATGTTTGAGTCTCTTATCTATTTGCTTTCATCTTAATTGGCTCTTTTAGGGATTTTAATGGACAATCCCATTTTGGGGGGACTGATGTGCTTTTTGGTAACACACTATCCTAAAATATGTATACATGAGGACTACCACTTAGTGGTGATATATCAATGTTATCTACTCTCTTTGTGGTATGTCTTACTCATGAGAAATTCAAATTCTAATGTCCATTAATTATCTCTTGGATTTCTTTTGCCTCTTGTTAAAAAGAATGGATTATCACATTATGGGGGAGTAATAAGCTATGTGCATATTACAAGCCTAGAAAATGTGAACATGTGAGGTAGTGTCACCTAGAGTTGATATTGTTGATTATCTTGTTCCTAGGTGACATGGGACTCAAACAAGTTCCATATTGCTTAAATGAAGTTTGTTCACCCATCTTTTGGTATCTTGTTTGTGAGAGAGTTTATTGATGCTTAGTATGATCAATGAACATGAGAAGTCATCAAGAAACTCTATATAAGCATGTTTTTCAATTCTTTTATTTTGCCACATGCTTATGTTTTGTGAATATGATATTGAATACATATATGTCATGTACCACCGAGAAATGTCTCCATACAATCATTGTCTTTGACAAGTGATAATTATATTTGTGGTAAATTTATTGATCATATTCACTTTGGCTATTGTTCTTAAGTTGTATTTTTCTATCGCCAAGTTTGTTTTGGTTTAACCATCCTTTTGTCTTCTTTGCTTCGTTTGGATCTTTTCGTTGCTCTACTCATAATTTGTGTTAAACTTTCTTGAGTTAGGAAAAGCAAGGACCCCATTGTTGTGCATTTACATTCGAAGACTTAATTCTAAGTAATGCACTATTCTTGGGGGAGCTATCCTACATTGAGTAGAACATCATCCTTTTAATTGTTATCGGGTCTTATTGTTTTTCTTGAACTTTGTGTTCAAAAAGATATATGGAGGGTAATGATCCCACTTGTGTGCATTTTGTATTTACATAAAAGATCTTAAAAATGCACTAATCATGGGGAAGCTACTCTATACTCTTTAGAACACTATTCTTTAAATTGGTTTTTAAATTAGTTTTGTATCTTATTGCTCTTCTTGAACATGACTAAATGGTTAACAATATATATGAAAAGTGATGATCCCATTTTTGTGCATTTTGTATTCAAATACAAGATCATAAGTAATGCACAAATCTTGGGGGAGCAATCCTATATGTTATTCAACATTAGTTGTCTTCAATTGGTGTTTGTTCCCGATGACATGTCTCTTTGAAAGACAAACATTTTTCGTCTTGGTACTTTGTGCCATCATGAAAATTGTAGAGGGCTTGGTTTATTTGTTGAAACCTTACTCTTCTTTGTGGAGTTGGCTATCTCATCCCATGGTTCCTAGTCTACCTTTTTGGATGAGATAAACCTTCGACCATGCTTGTTTGATTTATTTCTTATGCTCATTGGTTTAGCCTTGACCTTGATTTCATTTTATATCTTTTCAAATTGGTTTCTCCAATCATGTGTTGGTTTGAGTCTTTTGATACAATGAGGACAAATCCTTCTCTTGCCACAAATTGTATCTCGCTTGGTTCTTGAAAGTTTTGTGCATGCATATTTACTATTTGTATATCTTATGGCATGTTTACTTTCGTTGATCCAGTATATAGGATAAACTCCATCAAATCCTAAATGGCTAAGATGTGCATGAAATTCTATTTCATATCAATATGCACATATTTATGTGGAGTTTGTCCTATGTATTGTAGTTGGTCTAACTACTTTGGACCCAATTAGTTTGGGTACCATTGTGTACTTGATTTGTTTTAGGTACATGGGAGATGCATTGGAAGCTTGCCTCTCTTTTTAAAGAAGATGTCTCCACCATGTGCTTCTTGGAGTCAAACTTGGATTATTGTGAACTCTCATCTTCTACACCGTCAATGCTATCTCGGTAACAAGTATCTAACTCATGCACATTCTTCTAGCTATCAACCTTATGTAGGTTGTTCTTTGGCATGAGTTTCACTAAGTTGCATTTGATTTGGTTTTTGCAAAGTTTCTTTCAAAACATCTTCATTGCAAATGTGAGTTAGCCGGGATGATTAAACATCAAGGGGAATATATATTTATATATAATCATTTTCATGATTATCGGATCCCCAATATGTTAATCTAGCAAATTCATTTCAAAGTCTCTCATATGCAATATTGATGAATTCTCATAAACCATATGCCTTATGTGATATTTGTTTTGTGTCTCGAAGTATCCCAACTATCACTTATCCTATGTGGGTATTTGTGATGCTTTGAGAACTTGGTGTTGGAAGTTCATCTATACCCTTTAAGAATAATTTGAGCTATGTGCTTTGCTTTTAAGCAAAAATTCTTATCGGTGTATTTATGACTTCCTCTTGAATATCATGTGCTTGACCTTGTACCTACATTGTGTGTGCATGTTTCTTTGAGGACTTAGTGTCCACTTAGAAACTTATACACATGAGGGTAGTTACATATTTAATTGGTATTCAAAATCTTTAGTGATCACCTTTTACTACTTTCTTGATTCTTTGGTGATCTCTAAAAGGCACAAGCTTTATTTTTCTTTTGGTTTCACATTGCCTCTTAATAAGCTTGTGATCCTATTTGATTTATCCTCTTGGGTGTGCTTGTTTGCGAAATACATGATATGCACTATGTGCCTCATAATTTGAAAGACTATGGTGATGCTTAGGCACATCCTTGTTTAGTCTCCTAAAATGTATTTTCATGACACACCCATTCTTTCTCGTTTGAGCAAGTCTTCATTTGTCACTTCTTTCTCTTGTCGCTCAACATTTGTGTGTTGCAAGGTATACTTATTTTCTTAACTATACAATCTTGCACATTTTTGTGTTCGAAAGCATCTAGGAGGAAACGAGGATTCCATGTTATGCACACCATATTGAAAGACAAATCTTTTCATTGTGCATGTACCTTGGGGAGTTCCCTCTTGATTTCTAGAACACTTGGTTGATCGTATCATAATATCTTTTTTGCTCAATTGGTTTTGGATCCCTTGATTGCTTGCTTATTTGTGAATGCTTTTCCCCTTTGCAATTGGTATCCTTCCAGTGGATTTCAATTGATATCTTTCTTGTGCAATTTTTGGATCCTCAATATAGTTTGATCCCCTTCATCCTTTCACATTGGATAAGTGCATTTGATTTCACTCATATCATGAGAAATGCATAAATCATGAAGGAGATCTTATTATGTTACCTTTCCAAAGCCTTTCGCCCATTTCGGCAATCGTTGCCAATGGGGGAGAAGTTTTGGAGGGTTGTATGGAATTGGATTTGTACTTTGGTTTATTCTTAAGTATTTGCCTTCCTTGCCTTTGCATTCGTTGCTTGGTTTTTTATATATAGTGGAAACTCCACCATCGGTAATGGTCGATAATATATGCAATGAATTCATGTTCATACACACGTGCATAAATTATGGGGAAGTTTTCTCTATATATGTGGATGGACTAACATCACATACCTTTATAGTGTTTGATGTTAGTGCAACCATTCTTGTTCGTTAAATTCCATATTATAAACCCTCTCAAAAGAGATTGTCATCAATTACCAAAATGGGGGAGATTGAAAGAGCATTTTCCCTCATGTGTGGTTTTGGTAATTGAATGACAATCTCTATGGACTAATGTTTGCTTTGAGATATCATTATAGATCATGTCCATGGAGTTGTGGAGTTCATGTGTTGGACTCTTGAAACTTATGTGTTGAGTGGAGCATATTGCAACTATGTCTTGAAGGATTCAAGACATCATATTAGTGAAGAAATGTTGGAAGATACAAGGTTGATCAAGATGTTGATCAACACACAAAGCTATAAGATGTACCAAGAGCGATCATGTATCTCTTGGGATGGTAAACACTTGTCCGCATAGCTTTGTGAACAAACCCATGATATATGTGTGTGTGGTATATTTATATGAGGTTAGGTATCTTCCCATGGGCTTGCATCAAATGAAGATTTCATATAGCTCATGGAGGATGACGTCATGTGGTGATCGTCATCAAGGTGAGATGTGCAAGACCAAGACCAATAGAAGCTTCTTGAAGAGATCCTATGCTTGGTGCTTTCAATGGATACATGAAGATGAAGCTAATCGAGACTCTCCCATTGTGAGCATGGGGGAGTATTTGGAGAAGTCTTCATCAAGCATGTGCTTGGACGCACAATCAAGAAAGATGAACCACTTGAAAAGATGAAGATATTCATCATCTAACTCAAGTGAAATGCTCAAGGCAAAGGTATGATCTTGATAGGGCTATAGGATAGATAGGCGTACTATCAAGAGGGGCTCTCAAGTTAGTAACTTGATCGCATCGTTGTGGAGAACTCAAACCTTTGCATACTTGGCATATCATATTTCTGGGTTCTTATTTGGCTTTTATGGTGGTGAGGAACTAGATCTTGGTTCATCTCCATGTCAAGCTCTTGTTCATCGGAAACGGTCTTACTTTGGAAAACTTGTTGGCTTTCATCCATGTGAGGATTTAGAGCTTGGTTTATCTCCATACTAAGCTCTAGTTCATCAAAAACGGATTTCGTATGAATATCTTGTTACGTTTTTGATATTGGAGGTTTTACCGGTTTACATGTTTTAGGAAAGTTAAATCTTTCCCCATTTGGTTTTATCCTCACATGATGGACTATGATGTTTCTATACATATTCAAGTAGAGCTCGTTGTAAAAATTCCAACGAGCCAAAAATCGTCGAAAACGGAGTCCGGATGGAAAAGATATTGCAGTTTTGGTTTTGCTGTTTCTGTCAGTTTTCAGTCACTCGGAATATCCGATTCTGGACTGATCGGAATATCCGATTCTCGCAGTTTTTCTCGAAAAAGAGGCACTGATTGGAACCGGAAATTCAGCTCGGAAATTTCACTTTTGGGCGGAATTTCCGGTCTAAATTCTGGGTGCAACGGTTCTATTTTCTGGGGGGGTATAAATACCCCTCCCCTTCTTCTTCCCTTGCAAAACTAAGGTAGCACGAATTCCCTCTCTCTCCTACTCCATTTTTGACCTTGGAAAGCTTGATTCCTCTCAATCCCTCCATTGATTCTTTCATATTCTTTAGGGAAAGTTAAGAGGAGATCTAGATCTACAATCATATCAAGCAATCTCTCCTCTAAGTGAGGGGAACCTAGTGGATCCAGTTCTTGGAGTTCCTTTGTGGTTCTTCCTCTTTGTTCTTCCTCTCTTATCCTCCCATAAGCATTAGTTGCTTTTGGTGGGATTTGGGAGTGAAAGATTTGACTCCTTTGTGGTTTCCTTTGTTCTTCCTCTCTTATTCCTCCATAAACATTTGTTGTTGTGTTGGAATTTGAGAGTGAAGGACTTGAGCACTTCGTGTGCTCTTGCCATTGCATTTGCATCGGTTTGAGCCCTCCACGAGGATTCGTGGTGGTGTTACTTGTGAGTTTGTTACTCTTGGGTCTTTGGACCCTAGACGCCTTTTGTGGCAAAGACCTTTTGTGGTCAAGACCTTTTGTGGTCACTTGAGAGCCCCCAATTAAGTTGTGCGTGTGTGCCTCAAGACTTGGGAGCCCCCAATTAAGTTGTGGGTGTGTGCCTCAAGAGTTGTACGGGATTCGATCTCCGCCCCAAAGGAGATCAATAGTGGAAGGTGAACTCGCAACCTTTTGTGGTTGAGTTCATCAGGATAAGAAGGTGAGCCTTTGTGGCGTTGCGGCTAACCTGTTGTGGTTGCGCACACCTCTCCAAACGAGACGTACACCTTTGGGTGGAACTCGGGAATACATTCTCGTCTCCGCGTGCCTCGGTTATTTCTATACCCGAGCTCTTTACTTATGCACTTTACATTGTGATAGCCTTCGTGCTTGAAGTCATCTATCTTGCTATCACCTTGTTACTTGTATTGCTTAGCGTAAGTTGTTGGTGCACATAGGTGCGCCTAGTATTTATATCTAGGTTGTATGCTTGTTAAAGTAAACCTCTAGTTTATTCCGCCTTTATCAAGCATACCGGAATTTCCGGGTCATTCTTGGACCGGATATTCCGGCTCCTCGGAAAAAGTTTTAAATCGCCTATTCACCCCCCCTCTAGGCGACGTCTATCCGTTCACTAGCGTCACCATTGGCGCCGCGCTGCCTCCCAAATAGGGAAGCGCGCTCGTCGCCTTCCTCCAGGCTAACTCTGACATGTTCGCGTGGACACTATCATATATGTCTGGTGTATCGAGGGAGGTGATCGAGCACCACTTAGCCGTGTGCCCAAACGCGCGCCCCGTCAAGCAAAAAGCAAGAAAACAAGCCCCCGAGAAGCAAGCATTCATCGTCAAAGAGGTCGAGAAGCTCAAAGCGGCAAAGGTCGTCCTCGAAGTCGCGCACCCCACTTGGCTCTCCAACGGCGTGGTAGTCCCGAAACCCACTGGAGGAGGCCGCCTCTGCATCGACTACACTGATGTAAACAAGGTCTGCCCCAAGGACCCTTATCCCATGCCAAGAATAGACCAGATCGTGGACTCCACGGCAGGCTGCGACCTACTCTATTTCCTCGATGCTTTCTCTGGTTATCACCAGATAAAAATGGCTAAGGAAGATGAGGAGAAGACGGTTTTCCTCACCCCTTGCAGTGTGTATTGCTATGTCTGCATGCCCTTCGGACTAAAAAATGCCGGAGCCACTTTCCAGAGGCTTATGAGGATAACACTTGGCGAGAAAATGGGGAGAAACGCCGAGGCATACGTCGATGACATCGTCGTAAAATCCCGAGAGGGAAACACTCTCCTCGGGGACCTCGAAGAGACTTTCGGCAACCTGCGCAAGGTGAACATCAAGCTCAAACCCACCAAGTGCGTCTTTGGAGTACCTTCAGGCAAATTGCTTGGGTTCCTCGTGTCCCATCGAGGCATAGAGGAAAACCCAGACAAAATCAAGGCCATAGAGGGCATGCAACCTCCACGCAGGCTAAAGGACATGCAACGCCTAGCAGGCTGCATGGCCAGCTTGGGTAGATTCATCTCCAAGTTCGGCGAAAGAGCCCTGCCATTCTTCAAGATCATGAAAAGAACGGGCACTTTCAAGTGGACCCATGAAGCTGAGAAAGTGTTTGAGGACTTCAAGAAGTACCTGGCCAGCCCACCAGTAATGGTCGCCCCAAGCTCAGGCGAGCACCTGAAGTTGTACCTATCAGCCACCCCACAGACAGCCAGTGCCGTCCTTGTGGTAGAAAGGGAAGATCCGGTAATCCACAAGAAGAGTGCAACCACTCCAAAGACAAAGCCTCCTGATCAGGAGCTCGACGAAAGGGCAGCCCTCATAAAACCACCGCCAGGTTCAAAGCCGCAAGGGAAGCCCACCCCAAGTCAATCGCTGCAAGAAGATCCCGCCAGGGAGCCTGAGAAGCCCGAGGAGGCCAACCCCCTCGAGGCCCATGACAAGCCCCCTGAGGCCAGCCCCCTCGAGGCCCATGACAATCCCCCTGAGGCCAACCCCCTTGAGGGCCTAGCTGATCCCTTTCAGGCAAAAGACGCCAAGGCTACACAAACTACCCTCGTCGAGCATCCAGTCTACTTTGTCAGCACAGTACTGCGTGATGCTCGCGAGCGGTATACAATGCAGCAGAAGCTCCTCCTAGCACTCCTCATCGCCTCAAGAAAGCTGCGACACTACTTCCAGGGGCACCCCATCACGGTGGTCACCTCTTTCCCCCTAGAGAAAATCATGCGCAACCCAAATGCCACAGATCGTGTCGCATGGTAGAACATAGAGCTACAGCCGTTCGATTTGCGCTTCGATACCACAAGGGAAATCAAAGGAAGAGCGCTGGTAGACTTCGTCGCCGAATGGACTGACCCAACCCCTGAAGAGCCTTTGGGAGAAGAACAAGAGCCCCTTGGAGATAAAATGCCCAGCCACTGGACCATGAAGTTCGACGGAGCTTTCGCTTGTCGCCACGGTGGGGCTGGCGTGGTCCTGATCTCACCAAAAGGCGACGCTGTATTAGGCGGTCTAGCTGTGCTTCGGAATCGACAAGATCTCCAACAATATCGCTGAGTACGAAGGCCTGCTTGCTGGCCTACGCGCCGCAATCGCCCGAGACATTTCCCAACAACGCAAGGCGGATATCGCTACCTCTTCGTGGTCATCCACAAGTTTACTAAGTGGCCCGAAGTGGAGGCGACGCGCACAATCACAGCAGGCGCGGCGGTGAAATTCATCAGAGTCCTAGTCTGCCGTTTCGGAGTGCCTAACCGCATCATCACCGACAATGGCTCGATTTTCACCAGTGGAATCTTCAGAGCCTACTGTGAAAGAATGGGCATCAAGCTCTGCTTCTCCTCAGTCGCTCATCCGCAGAGCAACGGACAAGCTGAGCGCGCAAACGCAGAAGTCCTAAAGGGCCTGGAGACCAGGACCTTCTACATCCTCAAAGGCCACGGCAAGGGCTGGATCAATGAGCTCCCTTCGGTGCTCTGGTCCATCCGCACAACGCCACCCAAGCCTACGGGGGGAACACAGTTCTTCCTCGTCTATGGAGCTGAAGCAGTCCTCCCCACAGAGATAAAGCATGGATCCCCGCGGGTCCTTGCCTTTAACGAGGACCAGCAAGAGGTCCTCCACAATGACGACCTACTGCTCCTTGAAGGACGACGCCGCGCCGCCCTCCGGGCGGCCAAATATCAGCTGGACCTGAGACGCTACCACAGCCGCAACGTGCGCTCGCGTACCCTGGAGGCAGACTATCTGGTCCTCAAGCGAATCCTCTCCAGGGAAGGCCTCCACAAGTTGTCCCCGATGTGGGAAGGCCCCTACAGGGTCACCCACATCGCCAGGCCTAGCGCGGCTCGCATCGAAACTCAAGACGACATCCTCGTCAAAAATCCATGGAACATCACGCACCTACGCAAGTTCTACCCGTGATCATCGTCACGCCCGTGATCATTGTCACGTCAAGACATCTAGCGGAAGAGGCAGCTTACGGCTCAACCTCCAAGAATTTTTGTCTCCAGAGGTTTAAAGCTCACGGCTTAAACCTCATAGAATTTTTTTTCTCTAGAAGGAACAAACGCAGAACATGATCATCGTCACGCCCGTGATCATTGTCACGTCGAGACATCTAGCGGAAGAGGAAGCTTACGGCTCAACCTCCAAGCATTTTTGTCTCCAGAGGTTAAAAGCTCGCGGCTTAAACCTCACATAATTTTTTGTCTCCAGAAGGAACAAATGCATAACGTGATTATCGGCACGCCCGTGATCATTGTCACGTCAAGACATCTGGCGGAAGAGGCAGCTTACGGCTCAACCTCCAAGCACGTTTTGTCTCTAGAGGTTAAGAGCTCACGGCTTAAACCTCCAAGTTCCAAAGGCTTCCCTCGAGGGTCAACCCTCCGAGCTCTCCTTGTAACGAGCCACCTCAGGCCGTTGAGAGTCTCTGCCACTAATGGGTGGTCCCCATGCCTCGACATGGTCAAAACATTAACTTGGCAACCCCAAGCATAATGAGACAATTTCGTTCCCAAGTGAACTTAGCGCCACGGCGCCGCTATGTAATATATGGTGGTGAGTTTTATTTACGCATTAATTTGTTGAAATGTGCGCTTATATCTCTCCACATGCGTACCTCACGAGCGGGGGTTGAGTATGGTGCCAGTGCCTCAAATGACACACCAGCAACACTGCAAAACCGAAGGATCCGAGCTCTGGCTGGAGGGCAAGATCCCACAAACACGCCATCTCTACAGAGGACCTTGGTACTTACTCTCCTCGTGAGGAACGCCTGAGGGGACCTATAAGCGCGCACGAGTCCCCCGTACCGTGTTCCAGAGTTTGGGTTCGCCCCTCTAACATCTACAGGGAAGAAAGGCCCCCACAAGCCTGAGGAGACATCCGGGAAATATCCCTCAAGAGGACCTCCTCGCCAGGCAAAAATCCTCTACAGAGCGAAAACCTCGAGAAGCTAAGTCTCGCACCCACGCCTTGAGAGTGTTTTCTCCTCTGAGCGCGCGTTTGCCCCTCAAGCGACTTCGCTTTACCTTACGCTTCATGGACTACTCGTACGTCTAAGGGGGGCACTTGAGCATCACGACTCAGGGCTCTTACCTCTCCTAGGCCTAAACTCCCCCCGGCCTTGCGGATTCATTGCTCCTGCATACCGAAGTGGCGGAGTCATGGCACGAAGAGATGGGTCCTACCGTCTCAGAGAACAAATAGACATGAAGATGAGTCCACAGAAACCTCACGAGGGGCAAGCAAGCTAAAACAAAATATCAATTAAGAGTATATTACAGGCCAAAAGGTCTTAAATATCTAAACACAAGATTGTTTCAGATACAAGCGCACGCAGGCGCAATAACGTGCAGCTAAGGCGGAGGTGTCATCGTCTTCTACCTCTTCCACTGCGCCCTCCTCGGTCTCGGCAGAGGCGGCCTCCTCCTCGCTGTCCTCTGTCGCAGCCTCCGCACGCCTGAAGCGGTTGCAGAAAGCATCAACTTGCTCGCGGAGGGAATTGGAGACCCGGTGCGCATCCTCGCCTCGGGCGGCCTCTGTCACGGTAGAGAGGTCGAAGCCTGACGTGAGGATCCTGAGGTTGGTGAAGATGCGGTCAACAACCACCCTCAGGAGCTGCCGGCTCTCGTCCTCGATCATCTCGTGAAGCTCGGCGACGGGACCCTCGAGGGCCGCGAAGAGCTGGTCAAAATAGACCAGGTACATGGCAGCATCCCCACGGCCTCGGACCTCGATGTGCGGCGCGTCCGCGCCGAGTTGCACAGCAAGCTCGTTGCCCCGGGCGACCAACGCCTCGAACATACGCTCACGCTGCTTCATGAGCACGCTAGCCGCCTGGGCTGAGTCCGTCGCCTCCGCCGTCCGCTCCATCGCAGGAGCCACCTGCTCCTCCACGTCCTTGGCCAAGGAGTTGAGGCCGTAAACTGCCTCGTCACGGGCCTCCTCCGCTCGGCATCGGCCATCCTTGGCACGCTTCAGGTAGGCCTCCAGCTTGGAGTTGGCCTTCTCGAGCTCAGCGATCCGCCAAGCGTCCGCGGCGTGCCTGACCTTGAAGCGGGCCTCCTGCTTCTGAACCATGTCTCGGTACTCCTGAGGCTTGGTCAGCCTGAACTGCTTCTTGCGCTCTGCCAGGGCATCCTCGGCCTCCTTCTTCTTCTCGGTGAAACGCCGCTCGAAACGCTCATAAGCAAGCTTCTGGCCAGCGACATTCTCGTCGTACTTCAACATCACGTGGGCTAGGTCCCCTTCGCGCGCCTCGATGGCCTCGCGCTGGGTGGCCAGGTCCTTCTCCACCTGAAGGCGTTGCTCGTCGCGCTATCGCGACTCTTTCTTCTTGAGGGTCAGCCGCTGTTCACGCTCGGCGAAGCCCTTGCGGTCTTCCTCCAGAGCGGCTTGCGCGGCCTGGTGGATGGAGAGCAGCTGGGACTCCATCTGGCCCAGCTCGGGCGCTTCTGCGCCATCGAGCCCTCCATCGCCTCGCGCTCAGCCGTGGCCTCGCGTAGGAGCTCCGCAGCGGCATCGCGCTCCGCTTGCAGGGGCTCGAGAAGCTCTACGGCGTTGCGAATGGCCCCATCACAGATTTCCTTGGCGAAGCGGGTGGCCTCCTCGCGGGCGGCCTGCAGCGCCAAGTCCTCCAGCCGACGCGCTTCGACTGCCACATGGAAGGACGCCCACGACCTCGCGAGGTCCTCCTGTGTCCCCGAGGGCGAGGTGCGCCTCCAAGCCCTCCAAGGATTCCCTCACGAGGCGAAGGCGACCTCGCGGCGCCCCACGCTCCAGTCCCAGCCTCGAAGGACCAACTCCTGGCTTGAGGAGGGCCCGACTCCAGCGTCGAGCTCCAAGAGCCCGACCTCAGGGAGAGTTCGGGAGCTAGCCTAGGCTCCGCCCGTGCCCGCGCCTGCGTCCTCTTCGGGGCCCGCGGCAGCAGGGCGCTCGTCGCCTCCAGCTGGACGATTAGGCGAGGAAGAATCTCCCCTTACGGACGCGCCCGCGCCCGCTAGCGCCTCGCGCGCTTCCGTCGCAGGCTGCGCGGGGGCTGTGGGCGCATACGGCAGAGTGGGCGCACGCGGCGGCGTTGGCTCGCGCGGCGGAGTTGCCTCACGCGGAGGCGTGACCGCGCGAGGGGGAGAAGGAGCGCGAGCTGACGTAGAGGACCTCTCCTCCGTGGTTTCCACCACCATTGGCTCGGGGGGCGGTGCAGGTGCCTCTGGGCGAGGCGTTTCCTCCTCCGCCTGAGGCTCTGCCACCCCCGCCTGAGGCGCAGCCGCCTCCACGTGAGGCGCCCCCTCAGTGGGGCCTGTGGAGGCCGTCTCCACATGCCTCGTGGCCTCGTCAGCCACGGCCTCAGCCATGGCTCTCTTCACATCGGCAGCCTTGCGAAGCCTACGGCGCTTCGCAGGCACAAGATCGATGGCAAAAAGCCAAAGAAGAGACCTTCAAGACAGGGCAAAGCAAAGGGAAAAACAAGAACCAAAACGACCAGGCGTCATGAGTACTCACCTCGATGGAGCAGCGCCGCCGTCGACCCACGCCAGGCCTGGTGAGCGCTAGGAGGGAAAGGCCTTGGCGCCTGACCCTTCCGGAGGCGCTATAGCTTTCCTCTTGGAGGGGACATCGGATGGCCTCGCCCCTGAGCGGTCCACGGCGGCCTTGGTGCGGGGCCCACGCCTCCCCGGAGAGGCCTCCGCGTCAGAAGCCTCTCCTTCCTCAGCCTCCCCCTCCACGGGGCGCGAGGGAGCCACCACGAAGGAATCGTCATCACCTGACGAGACGTCGCAGACCTCGTAGGTGAGTGGCCCGGCCCTCGAAGAAGAAACATCCCCTGCCGTGGCCTCCTCCTCACCTAGACCAGCTCCTGAGGCCGAGGGGGAGTCTGCCACCTCCGCTCCCCGCGTGGCTGGCACCGGCACCTCCGTTCCCGCCAAGCCTGTCGGGACGAACGGAGGCATCCCCTCCAAGATGGCCATGCGCTCCTTCATGTTGTATTGATGGAGAGGCCGGAGCGTCACGGGGAGCTGATCCACGGCAGGCACTGTCGGGTTGACGAAGAGCGCAGATGGGACATTGTCGACGGTGTCCTTGTCGTTGTCCTTGCAGTGAAGCCGCATCTTGTCGTTCGGCCCCGAGTACATCCACATAGGCACCGAGTGTGCCTGGAGGGGAGCGATGCGTCGCGTCACGAAGTCCGCCACGATGATCTGCCCCGTGAGGCCCTCCTCGTGAAGGAAACTTAGGCATCCCATTACGCTCGTCGAAGGTCGCCTTGCCCCAATGGGAGTTCTACAACGGCGGCTCGTCGGGGACCTCCAGGAAGGCGCAGGGATGCTCCACCCCGACGAAGAACCACTTCTGGCGGAAGTCGTCCACCTTTTTCGTCACCGACGTGACGGCCTTGCCTTCACTCCACGACATGGGTATATAGACGCTCCCTATGCCGTCGACGATGCGGAATGAGATGCACCCGGAGCGCTCATTCGGAGCGCATAAAAGCACCGAAACAGCCCCACCGTGGGCTCCAAGCCCAGATACGCCTCGCAGAGGTAGGCGAAGACGGCGAGGATGAGGATGGAGTTGGGGTACAGATGCAGCAGTTGCACCTGATAGAACGCCAGCACCGCCTCCAGGAACGGCGAGAAGGGCGGCACTAGCCCGGCGGTGAGGCAGTGCTGGAAGATCGGAAAGTACCCTCGCGGGCGCTTCCCGTGCGCCGCGGGCTTCAGGGCGGTGGCGCCATGCTCGTTCGTCCAATCTGCGACCAGGAAGCGGACCTTGGCGAGCGCCTTCTCATTGACGTGCACGCCCAGCAGCGACGCGCCCTGCAGTACCTCAGGGGCCTCCGCCTGGGAGGAAGACCCCGCGGCGGCCTTGACCTTGCTCTTGAGGGGACTCATCGTCGGGGGCTCGGAGTGTTGAGGAAGACGGAAGAAGAGGAATCGCAGGAGAGAGCGGAGGCGAAGAGCTCGAGATGGCGGAAACTTCTGCGAGAAAGACTGGAAACGGTAACGGCTCCCTGCTGCGACGCTCGGGCTTTATATCCCCTCAAGGAGCAGTTATCGGGGCGTGGTGGGACCCCCCACGACTCACGCCCCGGATCGTGCGAGACCGTTACTCGTCTGAGTGCAGCTGGCTCGGGCCAGCCGGGCACTAAGGGCCCATGACCCTTCACCTGAGCCCATGGGCTCAATCATGCCCATCGCGGGCCCGGGGGCTACTGTCGGCCCAGTGGGAACTGGGGTATGGAGAGCCCACTCCCCCGAGGCCTCGCACGCGGGCTGATCAGATGAAACGACTACGGACCAGGCCTCGTCGCCTGGTAGGACCCTCGTGAGGCAATTCCCCTCGAGGGCCTGAAGAGGAAACCTCAGAGACTACCTCCCCTGCGGGCAGTACTGCGCAGTCGGCCGCCTGTCAGCCACCGCGCCCACCTTTATCAGTGGTGGACCGCGTCCATGGACGAACGGGCCGCGGTGGACTCCTGCTCCACCATGCATGTGCCATGTGGGAACCACCTTGAAGACTAATGTAACATCCCAACATTTTATAATGTTAAAAAATCACAAAAATTTAAAACTTTTCTTTTTATTTAAATAAAATATTAAATGCATAAGGAAACCAACTATGAAAGGCTTCAAACTTATTGAAAGAGTTTAATATTTCAAATGTCACAGTTTAAACATTTTATTATCCACTGTATTTCAAAAACCTTAAAATGTAATTTGACAAATATTTTACAAACTACAATCCATTTATTTTAAGTAAATAGTTTAGTTATAAGAAATTGATTTCAACCACTTAACAATATCTAGTCATAAATTCAGAAATTATTTAAAAATGGTGTTAGTTGCCAAATGGTTTTCATTCTCTCGACTAAGTTCAAAACATGGTGTTAAAATTTCAATTCTATAGTTTATAACCTTTAAACTTCATAAATTAAAATTTATTAATTACCCAAACAAACATTTCATTTATTTTCAAAGCATGAACTGATTAATATATTCTATATAAGAAATGAATTAAATCTAAAATCTTTTCCAAAGTTTTTTATGAAGTTTTTCAAATAATTTATCTTAAATTATCTTAATATAATGATGCACAAATTATTTTGAATTAAGATGAATACAATATTTTTCCCTTTTATCTTCAAATATTATGTGTATTGTTATTTAGTATTATACTAAAACCTAAAAATAAATTTAATATCTGAAAATGAGTTTAAATGACTTAAATTCAAACATATTGGAATATGGGTATTTCACAAATTTTATTCAGCCAAAAGAAATTTTAAATAAGACATAATTCCCAATTTGACTTTAAATGTTAAATTTGTATTTAATGAATATTTCGAAATATTAATTTTCAAAATGTTCAAAACATTCCTACAATTGGTTTAACACAAACATAATAATTTTACAAATTTTTAAAAATTTGTTTGACCTCATTTTGAGTTATAAATCAAAAGTTATAAAAGAAATAAATAAAACAGAAAAGAAAAAGAGAAAAATCTGACAGTGGAATTGACGCACAATGTTTGGCTCTTTTAAAAGCCCTGCCCCTCCTCTCTCATTCCCCTCTTCCCCCTCTCAAAACCGTGCCCCCAGGCCGGCAAAAACGCTCACCGGAGTTGCGCAAGCCGCCGTCGTGGTTCCTGCATTTGCCGGTGAGGTGAGCCTCCCCCTAGCCCGAGACCCTCTCCCCTCTCTTCCCCACATTCGGGCGAGCCCCCCTGACCCTTCCCCAATGTTTCTTGTCAGCCATCTGTCGAGTACAAGCTCAAGAAGAGCTCGCCGGACCGGCCGCACCTTCGACCACGGCCCGCCGCCGCTCCGGGACGGCCGAGCGGACATCATCGCCACCATCAACCGTGCCGTGTCGCGCCGCGCCCCCTCGTAACCTCCCCGAGCCCGGGAACCAACGGGAGCGTGGACCCCGTCCTCGACCGACGCCGACGCCGCCACCCTCCCCACCTCCGGCGAGTTTCCGCCGCCACCCTCCGGTCAACGCGTGTAAGCCGTCCGATCTGATCTCAGCGGCCCATATTGGATCCCCCATCCGAATCGGTACCAACCAATAGGATCTTGCCACGTCGATGCCGCGTCAGCGCACAGTCAGCGCTGACGTATTAAATGATTTCCTCGATTTATTTAATTTGGCAGTTTTGCAGAAAAGCCCCTGTCTATTCAAACTATCATATTTTTTTCTCTGTTTATCCAAATTCAAATATTTTTATATATTTGGAAAGCTATTGACATGTAGAATATTTAGATCTGTTAGATTTCAATTTTTACTTAGTTTGAAATATTCAAATTTCAAATGGAAGATTTGAGTATATTTGTCATAACTTTAAATCTATAAATCCAAAAATTATAAATAGAATTGTTTTAGAAACTTTAGAATATTTGTAAATTGATGCCACTGCTATAAAATATTTTTGAGTAATTTTTGAATGAATTCATAGTTATATATATTTAATTTGAATAGTTTGAATATTTTCAACATAACTATTAATAAAAATATTAATTTTGATTAAAGTAAATTGCTATAAATTTAATTAAAATACCCCTGTCTATTAACACTATTTATAAAATGATAATTTAAAATTTTAATCATAGAAAACTTTAATATTATAATTATTCCTTTTTTTATATTTTCCATAAGAAAACTCCTCCCCCATTTTCCCTAAGTTAGGATTATTTTCAAACTTAGCCTTTTCGTGAAGTGCTACACTTAGACACTTAGTAATTTTCAACATGGAGCTGGAAGACCAATGAAGGACTTAGCCAAAACGAAACTCCAGAAGAATCTCCAAGGAGTGGAAGTACCTAGAAGAAAGATCAAGAAGAAGTTCATGAAGACCAACCAGAAATATTTTCTAAGTCTTTCTCCCTCCTTCTTCTTTCTCCCTCCTTCTTCTGTTAGACTTTATGAAGACCAAGTTAAATCCAAGACCAGCCTAGGTGATACAAAAATCATCAAGTCTGAAGATTATTCAAGTCTACCAAGAATTCAATCAAGACATCACTCAGAGGAAAGTTACAAGTCTGGAGATGAAGCCTGGAGGACAACTACATCTTTCTTTCTATCTTTCCCCTCCCTTCTAATCTTGTCTTTCACATATGAATTAAACAAATTTTGATCATGATGTTATCATCTTGAAGTAGTTGGATCCTAGCGGCATAGTGGGATGAAGCGGCCTGGAAACAAACCTTACATGTCCACGTACATGAGACCTGTTCCACAATTTAAGTGGCTGGCCGGGTGTCTGTCTCTCTCACTTTAGTGAATATCCAATTTACAAAGAGTTGATAATAATTGTTGATCACCTCGAAGAATAGAGCTAGTAATTTTCTCTAAGTATTTTGCACATCAAGACTAAGCCATTAGAGTGCTTATTCAAGATGATATAAAACAAAATATTCAACTTATGACCTTAGCCCTTAGTCCTTTTGGACCACCCTATTTGCCTTGTATTAACTTAAAAGATTTTCATGGCATGAAAAAGTATTTCTAGCCCTTAGGAATATTTTGCACATCATGCATAAACATATTTTCCTTAGAAAGTTTTATAAAACTTATTTATTCATCTAGTATGTGTTTGTATGCATTGTGGAGTTGTGCTTGCTGTTGATTGTTGTATTGTTGCTTGTCTATACTGTTAGATTGAACGGAGAGTCCCGAGTATCGTTGAAAAGAGTTGTGAACAACGACAACATTCAAAGGCAAGTGGCACACCTCATAAACTTCCTAAGTATTTTCTATGCATTACTTAGTATTTTATATGCATGAGTAGGATAGTATTGCTATGCTAAACCTGTGTAGAATTCCCTTACTCCTGTGTCTAGGATCCTATATCATACTTAGTAGATATATTGATGCTATGCAATTGATGAAAAGTTTTACAAAACGATAAGTGACTACTCAGGGCTATGCTCATGGTTGTCGTCGCCTAGGATGAATGTCTATTCTACTTAGGGCCGTGAGCATGGTGGTTTTCACCTGAGAGTACACATCCACTAAGTTAATGAATCACCTGGGTGGATTGGTTGAATGGTTTATGTTGAGTGGCTACTCAGGGCTGTGCTTGTGGTGGTCTTCGCCTAAGATAGTTTCTACTATACTTGGGGCCATGAGCATGGTGGTTTTCACCTGGGAGTGCACTTGTGGATGGCCACCCAGGGAACAGAGGAATCTGAAGAACTCCGAGTGACGATTGCTTCCCGTGCAGCCTTTTGACAATGGGCTCTGTCTAGAATATTTAAGTTGTGAGGGTGCAACCTGTCAGCTTGACAAGCAGATGTAGGGGGATGATAGGTGGAACGGGTCTTGCTAGTATGGTTGCATTCTTCTTCTGAAAGTTCTTGTCTTAATTCTCTCCTTTCCATAATACACTCCGCGTGTATAGGATTTCTCGGACAAATTGAGTCTAAAGGTGAAAGTGCACAACCTCTGCAGAGTGTAAAACTAAGTACTTAGCCGTGTCCCCGGTACGGACAATTTGAGCAGCTGATCACGGACGTCAACGAAGGATTCCACTATTCCAACTTCAGAAATAAAACTTGATGGGTGAACAAGGGAAGATGAGATTTATGGTTTTCATGCCATACTTGTCTTGATTTGAAGAAAGTGTTTTCCAAAAAGATAGGAAAAATTGGCTTTATGCAAAATAGTCTTGAACTCCACCTGCCAAATATGCATATAGGCTATAGAGTTATTCTATTAAGTGTCCACCATAGTGTCACTTGCCAGACTCCAGATTAATGGAATCTGACCCACGTTGTTGCAATATTTTCTTATTGCAGATTGTTCAGATGACGAGTGAGGTTTCGTTGATAGGTTTCGAGTCTACAACCAACATGTTTTCGCCTGTGGCAGCATGAAAGTGATAGAGACTCACTGCTATTGTATTTCCGCTGTGTACTTTTTCAATGCTGGCTTTAGGCTATGCAACTTGTATCAAATATTTTGTAATTCTGGATCATCGATGTAATAAAATTGACGCTTTGTTGTGATATTACATCGTAAACTGTGTGTGCAAATGATTTGATCCAGGGATTTGCACTATACACAGGTATCTGCCTTATTTAAAGTGCAGGTACGCTACAACTAAGGAGAAGGAGAGCGTCGAAGGCGCCTATAAAAGCATCAAGACCTCCATCGTTGCGAGGGTGGGCCAATTGCTTGCAACCACGCTTGTAAACCCGAGCAATACCAAGTAGGGTAGCCGCTGGCTGGAGGAGGAAGAAGATCATCGCTTCCCTCCCCAGGCAAGAACTGCCTCAAGGGGGCCCTCGGCAAGCTCTGCTGTACTGTAACCACCATAATCCAATACAGACAAGCAGGAGTAGCGGTCTTACCTCCTCACGAGGGTCGTGAACCTAGGTACGGGCTGGTGTCTATCTCTGCCGTGGGTGTTTCTGTAACATCCCAAATTTTTCAAAAATTTAAAACTTTGCATTCATGCATCATTCATCATATTGACATCACATTTCAATCACATAAGAACTAAATAAAAATTCAATTATAAATTTAAATAAATTATAATTCCATAAAGTTGTTTAATTGTACTCCATATAAAATTCCTTTATATAAAATTATTTGATAGACAAGAATGATACTAAAAGATTGTAAATTTGATAAGCTTTCCAAAACATATTTTTATGAATTTTTCTGAAATGATTTGGTTAAGTTTAAAAATTATATTTGAAATGAGTTTTGAAAAAAACAGAAAAGGATTTAGAATTAAAAGATTTGTTTTCGGAGCCGAAATGGGCCGTGGCCCGTGGCTATTCACCGCGCGCGCGTAACGCAACGGCCCGCCAGCGGCCCAACACGCTCTCTCTCTCGCTCGCTGTCGCTGACAGGTGGGACCCACCTGTCATCTCCCCCGCAGAACCATTCTTCCCCAAATCCCGCCCCCGTCGCCGACCGACACGCATGAAATTGATTCATTTGATTGCGGGAGATTTACTACGCCGTTTACAACGCCTCTTCCTCCTATTAAAAGCCCCCGAGCTCCTCCGTGTTTTGCCCCAAACATCTCCTCCAAAGAGCCCCTGGGCTGGCCGCTAGAGACCCTGCTTCTCTGTCGTCGCCGTCGGTGAGAACCTTGTCGTGCGCGCAAACCCAGCCACCCCGGACCCTCTCATCGCTCCCTCTCGCTTTACCTCTTCCTTGCGAAGCATTTTGACACGGTTTTGAATTTGTTTCCGCAGCGCAACGCCGTGTCCGTGCTCGCCCGAGGAGAACCGCCGCCTCGTGCTACTCCGGCGAGCGATTACGAGAGGAGGAGCTCACGCCGGAGACCTCGCCACTGACCCCCGCGTCGATCTCCCCTACGATGTGGTATGCCCCGTTCATCCTGTAGCATCGTAGAACTCGTACGCTTGCGACGCCGGCCATGGCACCGCCGCAACCGGAGCGCTTCCGGCGACTCGCGCCGCCCGCGCTTGGCCAGCGTATCCTGAACCGTTGGATCTAGATCCAACGGATCCGATTTATTTTATTTTTCGTCACGGTGGATTAATCTAACGCGTCCGATTTCATTTAGATCTAACGGCTCTCGATCGTGATCCGCGTCAAAGCGGTACGGACGAATCAGGTCGCGCCGCGTGGCCGATTCTTTTTCTAATTCGAATAGAATTTAGAAATTAAAACAGAAAACTATTAAAACTTGCAAAATTCATAACTTTCAATCTGTAAGTCCAAATTTGATAAACTTTATATCATTGGAAAGCCCTGCCCATGTAGTATATTCCTATATCATTATTTTGCCATTTTAGTGTCTTTAAAATTGTGAAATTTACAGATTGGCATTTCGGCCATTTAAATTCATAATTTAAATATTAAAAATGTTTTTCATCTAAATCCAATTGTTGTGGAATAATAAAACTGTTCTCTGTCCAGAAAGTGCAACATGAGTTTTTAATGAAAGTTTTGTATTAGAATTGATTATAATTGCTCTTTATATTCTTTAATTGTTAAATTAGAAAATAAAATATTGCTCATTGCATTTCATGCATTAAATAAACAGAGAAAAAATTAATAATAAGTTAATTGGTTATGTTCATAACATATCATGCATGCATACATATTTATGCTTTGGTCTTTTAAGTGTTGCATGTTGTGTTTATTTATTTTAATTGCTTGTTGTTAGATTGTGAAGAGGAGTAAGGACTTCCTTGTGATTGTTATTCTTGCTGTGCTTGTGCCTCCTGTTACCAAGGCAAGTGACACTCATATTATACCCAATATTTTCCATATGCATATGTAGTATATTTTGAGTAGTGTGCATGATAGGGAATTTTGATTTATTTTATAATGCTAAGTTAGTTGTATTTTACAAATATCCTAGTAGTGTGTAGCCACCCTTTTTCCTAAGCAGCCATGAAAAGTTTTTATTAGTTGCTTAGCTATGCTATTAAAATGCTTACCATGTTCTAGAAATGTTTATAAGTGTTTCAAATCTAAAATACACATCTGGGTGGAATTGGTTGTTATGGTTTATGTTGAGTGACTTTTGGGACTATGCTTGTGATTGTCTTCGCCTAGGATGAATGTCTATTCTACTTAGGGTCATGAGCATGGTGGTTGTTACCCAGAAGGGCACTTGTGGACGGCCACCCAGGAACGAAGAGATTACCAAGTCCCTCCAAGTTTAGAAGCTTCCCGTGCAGCCTTTTTATAATGGGCTTTGTCTATAATAATTAATTTGTGAGAGTGCAACCTGTCAGCTTGACAAGCAGATGTAGAGTTGGTAGGTGGAACGGGTCTTGCTAGTATGGTTGCATTCTTCTTCTGAAAGTTCTTGTCTCAATTCTCTCCTTTTCTTAATGCACTCCGCGTGTATAGGATGTTTGGGTTAATTGAGTCTAAAGGTGAAAGTGCACAACCTCTGCAGAGTCGACAATCTGAGTACTTAGCCGTGTCCCCGGAAATGGACTACTTCGAGCAACTGGACAAGGATGGGCGGAAGAATCTCAACATTGTTTTCATAAAGTAAAATTTGACTTAAGAAAAGATTTGTTGGTGCACTTGGGTTTTATCCCTTGGTGCCATGTCTTATTAAATAAAAATGTTTTACAAAAGATAGGAGAAAACTTGCTTTCTGCAAAATAGCCTTCAACGCCACCAAGACAAATATGCATATAGATTTTAGCCTTGTCATTTTATATCCACCATTGTCACTTGCCAATACATCATTGTATTGACCTCCTTCGGGGGCTGCATATTCAAATGTGCAGGTAATTCTGATAAAGAATAAGATTGGACTCGAGTCTACACCCAACATGTCTGCCTGTGGCGCATGCTTAAAGATGTGGCTCATTGCTATTCGCTTTTTGTTGTGAACTCTGAATTTTAGCTAGCCATCATGGCTATGCAACTTGTAATAAAGCTATACTTAGCTATGATTTTTGGATCTCGTTGTAGCAATTTAATACTTATGCAATGGTACTTTATATTTTGTACTGAGGTGCTAGCAGTGATCCAGGGACTAGCACATAACACAGGTGTTCCAACTTTAATAAAAGTTGGGGCGCTACAAAATGGTATCAGAGCAAAGTGTTGCATGTAGGTTCGAGCCCTTAGGATTGGTTAAGCCCCTTTTGGTCATAATATTACCATCTTTGAAGTATGTTGGATCCTAGCGGCCCGGGACAAACTTTACATGTCCATGTACATGAGACCTGTTCCACATCATAAGTGGCTGGCCGGGTTTCTGTCTCTCTCACTATAGTGAAATATCCAATTTACCAAGAGTTGTTAATATTTGTTGATCACCTTAAGTTTTTGACTTAGTATTTTCTAGATTATTAATGCACACCATGACTAGTACTTCCTTACCTTATGCTTTTTGTCTTTCTACCTAAAGGATGACGAGCTTCCACTTCACCACCGCGGAGGACTTCGAGAACACCCGTTTTGGCTGCTACCTCCTCGACATCGGCGAGAAGTTAGGATTACCGCTACCTCAAGTTAAGAGCTTCATCCTGAAGAAGTTTAACAAAGAGGGTTGTTGGGGAATAAAAGCAACTCAGCCAGGACGTGGAGAAGAGCCCCCACTGGAGATCAAAATGGTTAGCGACTCCAAAGATAAAGGACTCAATCTAGTCATGCAAGATCTGATTGGGCGCCTCTGCAGACGCTACAACACAGAGTTGAAGGGACACTACTCCATTTTCTTTGGAAGGAGAAACGAGGATGGAGAACCTTACCTTTATGATGTCAGAGAAAGAGGCAAGGCAGAACCCCTTAGTCTTTATTTCCAGGAGTTGGAAATCCTTGTCACAGAGCCTTTTGAGGATAGGCGTACTGAGCTCCTGAAGAACGATGAGTTGTGTGCCTTACTCAAGGAAAACGAGGAGAAGACGAAGGCTCAGGAGGAAGTGACTAAAGCACAAGAAGAGAGGTTCGCTGCTCAAGAGGAGAAGTACAGGAGGCAGGAGAAAAGAGTTCAAGAGAAGAACAAGACTATTAGAGAACAGAAGGCAGAACTCGAGAGCAATGAAGTCGAGTTCGAGGCCGATAGTGACTTGATCAAACGAATTCGTATTGAGAAGAAGTAAAGGAACTCAAGGAGGTACTCGCCAATGAAGTAAAGGAACTCAAGGAGGTACTCGCCAATGAAGGAATCGAGATTCAGGAAATTGAAGAGGAAGAAGATGACATGGTCGAGTAGTTAGTTAGTGAGACTACCATTTATCAAACACCTCATCGTTATTTTAGTCTTGTATTGACCTACCAACTTGTGGTAAGGAAGTACCTTCCCTTGTATTCTCGGAACCTCGCGAGTTTATTTTCAAACTTTTATATCGTTTTCCTGAAAAGGTTTGATTTGTGTGTTGGTTGTTTTATAAGTTGTTTGTTGTTGATGGATTGCTAGACTTGTTTGTTTTGTGCATGGGTAGGATTCCTCCTTATAGTTCTATCTATCTTATACTCATCCATGCTAAAACCCCACAGATGCCTCCACGTCGTGATTCCGACAACAACGAGGCTATGCAACAACTGATGGCAGCTCAAGCCCAACTAATGACTATGATGACTCAGTTCATTGCAGCAACTAACAACAACAACAACAACAATAACAACAAACCACCACCACCACCTCCAGTGGACAGACTTGCAAGATTTCTAAGGCTTAGGCCCAATAAGTTTTCCTCTTCTACTGAACCAATAGTGGCGGATGACTGGCTCCGTTCAATCAACAAGGACTTAGTAACTTGTGAGTGTTCTGATGCAGAAAAGGTGAGATTCACTGCACACCTATTGGAAGGACCTGCTGCCTTGTGGTGGGAGACCTATCAAGTGACTCATCCCTTGGACGGCATGACTTGGGATGCGTTCAAGGAAGGTTTCCGCAATGCTCACATTTCCTCTGGCATAATGAACCTGAAGAAAGAGGAATTTCGTAGCTTGAGGCAGGGAGGTAGAACTCTGAAGGAGTATATGGATGACTTATGTATGTTATCAAGGTATGCACCAGAAAACATCGACACTGATGCTAAGAGGAAGGAAAAATTCCTCAATGGACTTAGGGGAGAGCTGAAGATACCCTTGTCTGTGGCATATGTTCCTAACTACCAAGTTCTGCTGGATCAAGCAATCACTCTGGACAACAACATAAGAAAAGAAGAGAATAGGAAAAGGAAGTTCAGTGCAAGTAAGGTTCATCCTGAAGGGACACACAAGAAACCCCACACCTCTGAAGTCAGTAGTCATAAATCCTGGAATTATCCCAACAGTGGTAGTGGCCAAAAACATCATGGTCATAACCACAATGGAGGATACAAAGAAAACAATGGGGGATACAAAGGAAATACTGGTGGATTCAAGGGAAACCATCACCATGGCTATAATCATGGAAATGGTAATCCCCGTCCTAACTATGAAGGGAAGAAAGACTTGTCTAATGTAACTTGCTTCAAGTGCAAGAAGACAGGACATTATGCAACTGAATGCCCAGAAAGGAAGGCTGATGAAAATTCCAAGCCCAATCCTTTCCAGAAGAGACAAGTGAACCACATCAATGTGGAAGAAGTTCATGATGAACCTGATGCTGTGATTGGTAAGTTCCTGCTCAATTCCTTTCCAGCATTAGTCTTATTTGATATGGTAGCATCGCATTCATTCATATCAAGAGCTTTTGTAAACAACCATGGGCTAGCCGAGGAAAGCTTAGGAAAACCTATAAGAGTAAGTTCACCTGGGGGTGAGATGATAGTAAACTCGGGTTGTAGGCAGTTAGATTTAAAGATTGGAAAATATCTTTTTCCAACAGACTTAGTCATCCTAGAAACCCAAGGTTTGGATGTTATCATTGGAATGGATTGGATGAACCGTTTTGAAGGAATCATAGATTGTGCAAATAGAGCTATAACCCTCACCACCCTGAGAAACAGAAGATTAAATTCAGATCAACTTTCGAACTTAAGAAAGTTAGGCTAAATTCTCTTAAGGGGGTTAGCCTTGGTGATGTGCTAATTGTCCAGGAGTACCCAGATGTTTTCCCAGAAGAACTACCGGGAATGCCACCCGATAGAGATGTGGAGTTTCTCATTGAACTAAAACCGGGTACCGGACCAATAGCTAAGAGACTATATCCTATGGCCGTCGATGAACTGAAAGAGCTGAAGAAGCAACTTGAGGACCACATTCAGAAAGGATTTATCCGTCCAAGTTCATCACCATGGGGAGCACCAGTTCTATTTGTTAAAAAGAAAGATCAAACCCAGAGACTAGTCACAGACTACAGGGATATAAATGAACACACCATCAAGAATAAGTACCCGTTACCTAAGATAAATGAACTATTTGATCAACTAGAAGGTGATTGTCTTCTCCAAGATTGATCTTCGATCGGGTTACCTCCAAATGAAAGTTAGAGAAATGGATATACCAAAGACAGCGTTTGTTACGAGATATGGCTCTTATGAGTATACAGTAATGCCATTTGGATTAACCAATGCTCCAGCCTATTTCATGAATATGATGAATAAAGTGTTCATGGATTTTCTGGATAAGTTTGTGGTAGTCTTTATTGATGACATTTTAATCTACTCCAAAAGCCACAAAGAGCATGAAGAACATTTACGACTAGTATTGCAGAGACTACGTGAACATAAGTTGTATGCAAAATACGTAAATGTGAGTTTTGGCTAGAACAAGTCGGATTTCTAGGCCATGTGGTATCCAAAGAGGGTATAGCAGTGGATCCTGAAAAGGTTTCAGCTGTAACCAATTGGGAGCCACCAAAGAATGTTGGAGAATTACGGAGTTTCCTTGGTCTAGGAGGATACTACCGAAGATTTATTGAAAACTTTTCCAAAATCGCCAAGGCCTTGACGGAATTATTGAAGAAGGAGAAGAAATTTGAGTGGACAGAGGCATGTGAAGCCATTTTTCAGAAGTTGAAGAAACGTCTAGTTTCAGCCCCAGTTTTATGCTTACCTGATTTGGAGAAAGAATTCCAAGTGTACTGTGATGCTTCACGCCAAGGCCTGGGAAGTGTGCTGATGCAAGAAGGCAGAGTGGCATCTTATGCCTCTAGACAGCTCAAGAAACATGAAACAAATTACCCCACTCATGATCACGAGTTAGCCTCAGTAGTACATGCCCTGAAAACTTGGAGACCCTACCTAATGGGAAAGAGATGTGAGGTATTCACGGACCACAAGAGTTTGAAGTACATCTTTACTCAGAAAGAATTGAACATGAGACAGAGAAGGTGGTTGGAACTTATCAAAGATTATAATCTGAGTCTCCAATACCACCCGGGAAAAGAAAATGTGGTAGCAGACGCCCTGAGTCGTAAAGTGTATGTGAATGGCCTCACAGCAGGAGAAATACTCGAAGATCTATGCAAGGCATTCAAGGACCTCAGATTGGAAGTAGTACCAGAAGGTTTTGTAGCCTCATTAGTAGTACAAACTACTTTGATGGACAAGATACGTGAAGCTCAGAAAGGAGACAAGGAAATAGAAGAAATAAAAGTCAATTTGAGAGCAGGGAAAGCTAAAGGATTCCATGACGATAAGCAAGGGATTGTGTGGTTTGAAAAACGCGTATGTGTGGCCAATGATCCTGATCTTAGAAAGTTAATTCTGCAAGAAGCTCATGAGACACCTTATTCCATTCATTCGGTAAATACCAAGATGTATATGGATGTAAAAGGAGAAGTTTTGGTGGAACAATATGAAAAGAGAAATAGCAGAATATATCGCTAAGTGTGATGTATGCAGTCGAGTAAAAGCAGAACATCACAAACCAGCAGGACTCTTGCAACCTTTGAAAGTACCGGATTGGAAGTGGGATTCTATTGGGATGAATTTCATCACCGGGTTACCAAGGACCAGATCGGGTTATGATTCTATTTGGGTTATTGTCTGTCGTCTAACCAAAATAGCTCACTTTATACCTGTGAAGACCACTTATACAAGTGCTAAGTTAGCTGATATTTACATGAAAAGAATAGTGTCCCTTCATGGTGTTCCCAAGAGTATAGTGTCTGACAGAGGAACCCAGTTCACATCCCATTTCTGGAAACAGTTGCATGAATCACTGGGAACCAGATTGGAATTTAGTACGGCTTTTCACCCACAAACAGATGGCCAAACTGAAAGAGTAAATCAGATTTTAGAGGATATGTTAAGAGCTTGTGCGCTCGATTATGGGTCTAGCTGGGACGATAATCTACCTTACGCTGAGTTCTCCTACAATAACAGTTTCCAAGCCAGCATTGAGATGGCACTGTTTGAAGCCTTATATGGAAAGAAATGCACAACCCCATTGTTGTGGAGTGGTGTAGGAGAACGAAGTTTCTTTGGACCTGATATAATCCAAGAGGCTGAAGAGAAGGTCAGACTGATTAAAGATAGATTGAAGATAGCACAATCACGCCAGAAAAGCTACGCAGATTCTAAACGTAGAGAAGTCGCCTACGAGGTGGGTGATAGAACCTATCTTAGAGTGTCACCACTCCGGGGTGTAAAGAGGTTTGGAATCAAAGGAAAGTTAGCACCTCGGTTCATTGGACCATTCAAAATTCTTTCTCGCAAAGGTGAAGTGGCATATGAGTTAGAACTGCCAGAAGTTCTGTCTGCGGTTCATAATGTGTTCCATGTCAGTCAGTTGAAGAAATGTCACCCCGAGATGATGGGAACCCCATTAAAGGATACCGTACCCCTTGAGGAAGTACAATTGGAGAGTGACCTGACCTACGAAGAGAAGCCCATCAAGATATTGCAGACCGCAGAAAGAGTCACCCGTACCAAAACCATCAAGTTTTGCAAAGTCCAGTGGAATCATAACACCGAGGAAGAAGCCACCTGAGAACGAGAGGATGACCTCCAAGAAGACCATCCACACCTATTTGCTGACCTTTCCGAAGCTCGAGGGCGAGCTTCCTCTTAAGGGGGTTAGCCTGTAACATCCCAAATTTTTCAAAAATTTAAAACTTTGCATTCATGCATCATTCATCATATTGACATCACATTTCAATCACATAAGAACTAAATAAAAATTCAATTATAAATTTAAATAAATTATAATTCCATAAAGTTGTTTAATTGTACTCCATATAAAATTATTTGATATACAAGAATGATACTAAAAGATTGTAAATTTGATAAGCTTTCCAAAACATATTTTTATGATTTTTTCTGAAATGATTTGGTTAAGTTTAAAAATTATATTTGAAATGAGTTTTGAAAAAAACAAAAAAGGATTTAGAATTAAAGATTTTTTTTCGGAGCCGAAATGGGCCGGGGCCCGTGGCTATTCACCGCGCGCGCGTTACGCAACGGCCCGCCAGCGGCCCAACGCACTCTCTCGCTCGCTCGCTGTCGCTGACAGGTGGGAACCACCTGTCATCTCCCCCGCAGAACCATTCTTCCCCAAATCCCGCCCCCATCGCCGACCGAAACGCATGAAATTAATTCGTTTGATTGCGGGAGTTTTACTACGCCGTTTACAACGCCTCTTCCTCCTATTAAAAGCCCCCGAGCTCCTCCGTGTTTTGCCCCAAACATCTCCTCCAAAGAGCCCCTGGGCTGGCCGCTAGAGACCCCGCTTCTCCGTCGTCGCCATCGGTGAGAACCTTGCCGTGCGCGCAAACCCAGCCACCCCGGACCCTCTCATTGCTCCCTCTCGCTTTACCTCTTCCTTGCGAAGCATTTTTACACGGTTTTGAATTTGTTTCCGCAGCGCAACGCCGTGTCCGTGCTCGCCCGAGGAGAACCGCCGCCTCGTGCTACTCCGGTGAGCGATTACGAGAGGAGGAGCTCACGCCGGAGACCGCTACCTCGCCACTGACTGTAGCGTACCTGCACTTTAAATAAGGCCGATACCTGTGTATAGTGCAAATCCCTGGATCGATTCATTTGCACACATAGTTTACGATGTAATATCACAACAAAGCGTCAATTTTATTACATCGATGATCCAGAATTACAAAATATTTGATACAAGTTGCATAGCATAAAGCTAGCATTGAAAAAGTACACAACGGAAATACAATAGCAGTGAGTCTCTATTCCTTTCATGCTGCCACAGGCGAAAACATGTTGGTTGTAGACTCGAAACCTATAAACGAAACCTCACTCGTCATCTGAACAATCTGCAATAAGAAAAATATTGCAACAACGTGGGTCAGATTCCATTAAAATGGAGTCTGGCAAGTGACACTATGATGGACACTTAAAGGAATAACTCTATAGCCTATATGCATATTTGGCTGGTGGAGTTCAAGGCTATTTTGCATAAAGCCAATTTTTCCTATCTCTTTGGAAAACACTTTCTTCAAATCAGACAAGTATGGCATGAAAACCATAAATCTCATCTTCCCTTGTTCACCCATCAAGTTTTATTTCTGAAGTTGGAATGATGGAATCCTCCGTTGACGTCCGTGATCAGCTGCTCAAATTGTCCGTAACGGGGACACGGCTAAGTACTTAGTTTTACACTCTGCAGAGGTTGTGCACGTTCACCATTGTACCCATTCAACCCAGATTATCCTTTACACACCATTTGTGATAAGGAAAGGAGAAGAATGAGACGAGATCTTTCAGAAGCATTTTCCCTCCCACTCTGACTTGACCCGTTCCACCTAACATCCCCCTACATCTGCTTGTCAAGCCGGAGAGAGTCCACGCAACATAATTGATCAAGCCAGAGCCCATATGGCAATGGCTGCACTGGAAGCAATCGTCACTCGGAGTTCTTCAGATTCCTCTGTTCCCTGGGTGGCCATCCACAGGTGCACATACTCCAGGAACCATAGACATGGACCTGAGTAGCCACTCAACTTCGCCACCATACAACCAATCCACCCAGGAGATTCATTAACTTAGTGGATGTGCACTCTCAGGTGAAAATCACCATGCTCACGGCACTAAGTAGAATAGACATTCATCCTAGGCGACGACAACCATGAGCATAGCCCTGAGTAGTCACTTACATTTTGTAAAACTTTTCATCATTGCATAGCATCAATATATCTACTAATTATTATATAGGAACCTAGACATAGGAGTAAGGGAATTCTACACAGGTTTAGCATAGCACTACTATCATACTCATGCATATAAAAATACACTAAGTAATGCATATACAAAATAATAGGAAGTTTATGAGGTGTGCCACTTGCCTTTGGATGAAGTCTTTACTCACAAACTCTTTTCAACGAACTCGGGTCTCTCCGTTCAGTCTAAACAATATAAACAAACAACAATACAACAATCATAAAACAAAACAACACAACACATACAAACAAGTTTCTTAAACTTCTAAGGAAAATATGTTTATGTATGATATGCAAAATATTCTAAGGACTAGAAATGCATGTCATGCCATGAAAATATTTTAAGTTAATGCAAGTAAAATATGTTGGTCAAATAACTAAGGACTAAAGGTCATAAGTTGGATAAAATAACATTGTTATAATTCATCTTGAATAAGCACTCTAATGGCTTAGCTATGATGTGCATAATACTTAGAGAAAGTACTAAGTCTATTCTTCAAGGTGATCATCAATTATTATCAACTCTTTGTAAATTGGATATTCACTATGGTGAGAGAGACAGACACCCGGCCAGCCACTTAAGTTGTGGGACAGGTCTCATGTACGTGGACATGTAAGGTTTGTCTCCAGGCCGCTTCATCTCACTATGCCGCTAGGATCCAACAAACTTTAAGATGGTAATAATATGATCAAAAATTGTTTAAGTCAAATGTGAAAGACAATATTAGAAAAGAGTGAAACGATAAAGAAAGATGTAGTTGTCCTCCAGGCTTCATCTTCAGAGTTGTAATATTCTCCTTGGTGATGTCTTGATTGGATTCTTGGTGGACTTGAATAATCTTCGGACTTGATGATTTTTGTATCACCTAGGCTGGTCTTGGATTTACTTAGTCTTCATGAAGTCTCAGAGAAGGAGGGAGAAAAGAAGGAAAGAGGAAGCAAGACTTAGAAAATATTTGCCGGATAGTCTTCATGAACTTCTTCTTGAATTTCTTCTAAGTGCTTCTACTCCTTGAAGATTCTTCTGAAGTCTTGTTTGGCTAAGTTCTTCCTTGGCCTTCTAGCTCCATGTTAAAAATACTAAGTGTCTAGTGCATAGCACTTTTACCAAAATACTAAGTTTGGAAATATTCCTAACTTAGAGAAAAATAATGAAGAGATTTCCTATGGAAAATATATCTATATGAGAAAATAAGTTATGCATGCAATGCACTTTAAAATCCTAAGAAATATCATACAAAATTTGTGATATTTATAAAGTATGCATTAGGCTATAAATGCAATTTAATTAATTTCTATTTTCGAAAAATATAATAAAAGGAATAATTATAAGATTAAAGTTTTCTTCAACTAATTTTATAACAAAATTTTATAATTAGTGTTAATAGACAGGGACCATTTAGTTAACTTTATAGCAATTTGATTTAATGAAAAATAATATTTCTATTAATAGTTATGTTGAAAATACTCAAACTATTCAAATTAAATATATAACTATGATTTTATTCAAATATTACTCAAAATTATTTTATATCAGTGGCATTAATTTACAAATATTCTAAAGTTTCTAAAACAATTTTATTTGTAATTTTTGGATTTATAGATTTAAAGTTATTACAAATATACTCAAATATTCCATTTGAAATTTGAATATTTTAAACTTAGTCAAAATTGAATTTTGGCAGATCTAAAATATTCTACATGTCGAGGGCTTTCCAAATATATAAAAATATTTGAATTTGGATAAACAGAGAAAAAGATATGATAGTTTGAATAGACAGGGGCTTTTCTGCAAAACTACCAATTAATTAAATCGTGAAAATGATTTTACACGTCAGCGCTGACTGGGCATGCTGACGTGGTTAAGTGAACAGATCTGGTCTGTCAAATCTGGATCTGACGGTCCAGATCTGTCCGTACCGGTTCGTTCAAATTTTCTAATCTCGGCCGTTGAGATTTGATCGGACGGACGTGGGAGGGTGGTGCTCACCGGGCGGCGCGGGGTGGCCGGAGCAGAGGGAGGACGCGGCGGCACGGGGCTCGGAGAGGACGACGGCGAGGCTCTGGTGGTCGCCCCGCCACGGGAAAGAGACGATGGCGTGCGACACGATGTCCTGGAGGTGATGGGGGCGACGGGGTCGAGTCGTTCCTCCTGGAGCGACCGGGAGCGGCGGAAAGGATGCGGCGGCGCTCCGGTGACCTCCGGTCGCGCTTGCCGTGCACGTTCTGCTGTGAAGGGGGGAGCGAGGAAAGCGTCAGGAGTCGCGCAAGGGGACGGCGAATAGGATGGTGGAAGGGGGAGAGGCAGTGGTTGTCGGAGCTCACCGGATTTGAAGAATTTTCGCCGGCGGTAGCGAAGAACTCCGGGGATCTATTTCTCCGGCCTGGCGGCGGGAAACGGAGAGGAAGGAGAGGGGAATGCAGGAGGAGGGCGTGGAGAATTTATAGGCGTCCTCCGTTAGGTTTTTCATCGCTTAAATCGCGCGAATCGAACGAAACAAGGAAGGTGCAAATCGGGGCGAAATTCACGGCTGGAGGTTGACGATGATGACGTCAGCGATGACGTCATACAGGTAATTCTTTTTCTGTTTTTATTTATTTAATTCATATCTTTTGATTTAAATGTCCAAATGATGTCAAATTAATTTCTAAAGATTTGTAAAATTATTATCTTTCTGTTAAACCAGTTGTGGGAGTGTTTTGAACACTTTTCAAAAATTATAATTTCCAAATATTGATTAAATGTGAAATTGACACTTTATGTTTAATTTAAAACTAGGGTTTAATTAATTTTAATTTTGGCTAAATAAATTATATGAAATACCCATATTCAATTATGTTTGAATTTAAGTTATTTAAACTTGTTTTGCTGAAATCATTCATCTTTATTTTGGCATAATATTAAAGAACTAAATATAACTAATTTGAAGTAAATGGGAAATATAATGAAATCCATTTTTAATTCTAAATGTTTTGTACACCATTATGTTTCATATTATGCTTATTCATTTGAAAAATTTCATATCAACTTTGGAAAGAAATTTGTTTTTCATTCATTTCTTATTAGAATATATTAATCATTTCATGTTTTGAAAATGAATGAAAAATCATTTTAAGCTAATGAAATGCCTATTTGGATAATTCATTAATTTAAATCCATGAAGTTTTAAAGTTATAATTATAGACTTGTAAATTCTAAAACTTTGTTTTGAACTTAGTCAAAAGAATGAAAACCTTTTGGAAAATAGATCATGTTTTAAATAGTTTCAAGAACACTTGTAAATATTAATTTAATTTATGAATAGTTATGGCTATGTGGTTGAATTTCAAATACTTATAAAGAAACTTTTTATTACAATAAAATGGTTTGAAGTTTGTCAAACATTTGTCAATTTATATATTGAGGTTTTAAGAAGTACAATGGATAATAAATTGTTTACTTGAAACAACTTTTGAACATAATGTTAAATTGAGATATTTGAAATATTAAATCCTTTGAATATGTTTGAAATCTTTTATAGTTGGTTTTCTTATGCATTTTAATATTTTATTTTAATCAAAAACAAAAGTTTTAAATTTTAGTGATTTTTAAACATTCCAAAATGTTGGGATGTTACACTGACCCCGCGTCAATCTCCCTTACGCTCCGGTATGCCCCGTTCATCCTGTAGCACCGTAGAACTCGTACGCTTGCGACGCCGGCCATGGCACCGCCGCAACCGGAGCGCTTCCGGCGACTCGCGCCGCCCGCGCTTGGCCAGCGTATCCTGGACCGTTGGATCTAGATCCAACGGATCCGATTTATTTTATTTTTCGTCGCGGTGGATTAATCTAACGCGTCCGATTTCATTTAGATCTAACAGCTCTCGATCGCGATCCGCATCGAAGCGGTACGGACGAATCAGGTCGCGCCGCGTGGCCGATTCTTTTTCTAATTCGAATAGAATTTAGAAATTAAAACAGAAAACTATTAAAACTTGCAAAATTCATAACTTTCAATCTGTAAGTCCAAATTTGATAAACTTTATATCATTGGAAAGCCCTGACTATGTAGTTTATTACTATATCATTAGTTTGCCATTTTAGTGTCTTTAAAATTGTGAAATTTACAGATTGGCATTTCGGCCATTTAAATTCATAATTTAAATATAAAAAATGTTTTTCATCTAAATCCAATTGTTGTGGAATAATAAAACTGTTCTCTGTCCAGAAAGTGCTACATGAGTTTTAAATGAAAGTTTTGTATTTGAATTGATTATAATTGCTCTTTGTATTCTTTAATTGTTAAATTAGAAAATAAAATATTGCTCATTGCATGTCATGCATTAAATAAACAGAAAAAATAAAAATTGATAATAAGTTAATTGGTTATGTTCATAACATATCATGCTTGCATACATATTTATGCTTTGGTGTTTTAAGTGTTGCATACCCAATATTTTCCATATGCATATGTAGTATATTTTGAGTAGTGTGCATGATAGGGAATTTTGATTTATTTTATAATGCTAAGTTAGTTGTATTTTACAAATATCCTAGTAGTGTGTAGCCACCCTTTTTCCTAAGCAGCCATGAAAAGTTCTTATTAGTTGATTAGCTATGCTATTAAAATGTTTAGCATGTTATAGAAATGTTTATAAGTGTTTCAAATCTAAAATACACATCTGGGTGGAATTGGTTGTTATGGTTTATGTTGAGTGACTTTTGGGACTATACTTGTGATTGTCTTCGCCTAAGATGAATGTCTATTCTACTTAGGGTCATGAGCATGGTGGTTGTTACCCAGAACTGCACTTGTGGACGGCCACCCAGGAACGAAGAGATTACCAAGTCCCTCCAAGTTTAGAAGCTTCCTGTGCAGCCTTTTGACAATGGGCTCTGTCTAGAATAATTAAGTTGTGAGATTGCAACCTGTCAGCTTGACAAGCAGATGTAGAGTTGGTAGGTGGAACGGGTCTTGCTAGTATGGTTGCATTCTTCTTCTGAAAGTTCTTGTCTCAATTCTCTCCTTTCCTTAATGCACTCCGCGTGTATAGGATGTTTGGGTTAATTGAGTCTAAAGGTGAAAGTGCACAACCTCTGCAGAGTCGACAATCTGAGTACTTAGCCGTGTCCCCAGAAATGGACTACTTCGAGCAACTGGACAAGGATGGGCGGAAGAATCTCAACATTGTTTTCATAAAGTAAAATTTGACTTAAGAAAAGATATGTTGGTGCACTTGGGTTTTATCCCTTGGTGCCATGTCTTATTAAATAAAAATGTTTTACAAAAGATAGGAGAAAACTTGCTTTCTGCAAAATAGCCTTCAACCCCACCAAGCCAAATATGCATATAGATTTTAGCCTTGTCATTTTATATCCACCATTGTCACTTGCCAATACATCATTGTATTGACCTCCTTCGGAGGCTGCATATTCAAATGTGCAGGTAATTCTGATGAAGAATAAGATTGGACTCGATTCTACACCCAACATGTCTGCCTGTGGCGCATGCTTAAAGATGTGGCTCATTGCTATTCGCTTTTTGTTGTGAACTCTGAATTTTAGCTAGCCATCATGGCTATGCAACTTGTAATAAAGCTATACTTAGCTATGATTTTTGGATCTCGTTGTAGCAATTTAATACTTATGCAATGGTACTTTATATTTTGTACTGTGGTGCTAGAAGTGATCCAGGGACTAGCACATAACACAGGTGTTCCAACTTTAATAAAAGTTGGGGCGCTAAAGTTTCGTCTTCAGGTCCGGCGAGCATCGTCGCCGTGTCCCTTGAGGGTCTTGACCTCCGCGTTCAATCCCCTTCATGAACTACACTTCAGGAAGTGACTACCCCCGATTCTAGGGAGTCATAACCCGACAGGTTCGCATAAGGTATATGTCGATTGGTGGATGCTTAGTAGTTCGTGTTCTCTTATGATCGTTTCCAATTTATTTATGATGGATGTCATGTCTCTTTGGATATTCGTTTGCATTGTTTTTCTCATAATAAAATATGACACTTTGGTATCCTCCTCTGAATAATTCATTTGAGTCGACTTGGCACATGCTTACACATGTTATGACTGAAAACAAAAAGTCAATTAAGCTTTGATGACATATTTTGACTTAGAATTCTTATATCTTTATTATGCCTCCGTTAATTCTATTTCGTCGCAAGCATGATTATGACGGTTTTTGCTCTCTTGAATTGTCGCTTCCCATCTTTTACTAGACTCCACTTGTACTAAGCTGAGAAAATGCTTGTGCTTCCAAATCTCTGAAAACCAAGTTATTCCAAAGAGTCCACCATAAATACCTATACATGGCAATTTCAAACCATTCAAGTAAATTCGCATGTGCTACCTTTAAAACCTTCAAACACTTCTCAATTTGTGTCACTGTTTTGAGCTCATGAGGAAGTATGTGGGGTTACAGATATCAACCTTGTCTTTTGCCTTTGGACAGACTTTCGCCAACCAGACTAGTGGCATATACATCCGCTTATCTATTAATATGCAAAAAGAGCTGGCAAATGGGGTGCCCAGCCCCAAATTAATTACAAATTTAATTGTTGCATTCTCTTCACATTTTTGCCCTGATCCAATCAATCAAGCAATGACAATAGTTTTTAACTACATGTGTAAACAAAACAGAAATGTGGGATGATCTGCCCTTGGGTAGAAATAACGTGCTTCATGGGAGCCGTTCTTAAGAAAGTCTGGTTGACAAGGGGGGTAGAGTACCCATGACCAGTCGTTGACCTAACAACCACCACTGAAAAACAATTTTACCTTTGTTTTTAAAATGATAAGAAGCTCTAGCACATGTTGAATCCCTACTTCCCTCAGTGAAGGGCATATCTTTTACTTTACTGTTGCGTCTCCATCCTTCTTTGAGCACCTTCTCGAGAGCATAATTGTCATTCTTAGTGTAATGTGATTGTCCCTTAATATGTTAATCGCGGTGTAATCTAGATGCTTTTATCTTTGATATCTTTATCTCTAGTCTTCCCTTGAAACTCAGAGTTGCCTGGACATTTATGTTTTGTTGTTACATTCGGACTAGCGAGATACCACTTTATCATACTTTTTTATGATCATTGCAATCCTGTGAATTGATATGTTTCATGTTATTTATCATCGGTATAATTGACATCTTTTCATGGTTTACATAACTATCGGGTGACACCGTTTATATATGCCTTGTTATGAATAGTGTAAGAATTTATCCTCATAATGAGAATATTTACATCACATGAGCAAATGAGTTCGTGAAAGTTCTTTTATCGCACTCAGTTGTTAACTGAATTGCTTGAGGACAAACAATAAGCTAAGCTTGGGGGAGTTGATAGGTCCAAAACGTATCTACTTTCCCGAAACCTTTTGCTATTGGATTACCTCTAATTTGTGTGTTTTGGACGCAACTAACACAGACTAACGCTGTTTTCAGAAGAATTACCCTGATGTCTTGTTTTTGTGCAGAGATATCAACTTCGGAGAAAAACCCCAAAATCCAAACATAAGTTATTTTCCATCCGAGAGGGACCAGGAACCACGAAGACCAACCAGAGAGGGGCCACGAGGGCGCCACACCACCTGGTGGCGCGGCAGGGTCCTGGCCGTGCCAGGGGGTGGTGTGACCGACTCGGTCAACCCCTCCGCCCCCCTCGCAGCTACTTAATGCTTCTGACCTAAAAACGTCGAGGAGTTAGACACTTTTCCAGAGAACACACCCGTGCGCCGCCGCCATCGCGAACCCTAGTTCGGGGACCAGAAGTCTCTGTTCCGGTACCCTGCCGGGAAGGGGAATCGAAGGGGGTCATCGCCATCGTCATCTCCACCGCATCTCCATCAACCATCCATGTTTCCCCCATCCATGAGTGAGTAATTCACAATTGTAGGCTTGACGGGATGGTAGGGATTTGATGAGATCACTCATGTAATAGATGAAAGATTGTTAGGGCATAGTGCCTAGTATCCGTTATCGGTGTTTTACGTCATTGTTGCAACTTGTTATGCTTAATGCTTGACACTAGGGTCCGAGTGCCATGATTTCATATCTGAACATGTATTGAATTATGATGATAATTATTGTTTTGGATCATATCTATGAGTTGTATACACACACTATTGTCCGGAACTTATGTCCCCAAAGTGACAGCAATTGGGATAACCGGAGGGAATGGCTGTAGCGCCCCATCTTTTATACAAAGATGGAACACCTGTGTTATGTGCTAGTCCCTGGATCACTGCTAGCACCACAGTACAAAATATAAAGTATAATTGCATAAGTATTAAATTACTACAACGCGATCCAAAATAATAGCCAAGTATGGCTTTATTACAAATTGCATAGCCATGAAGGCTAGCTAAAGTTCAGAGTTCACAACGAAAACAAATAACAATGAGCCTCATCTTCAAGCATGCGCCACAGGCAGACATGTTGGTTGTAGACTCGAGTCCAAACTAATTCCTCATCAGAATTACCTGCACATTTGAATATGCAGCCCCCGAAGGAGGTCAATACAATGAAGTATTGGCAAGTGACTATGGTGGATAAATTATGGCAAGTCTAATTCTATATGCATATTTGGCTTGATGGAGTTGTAGGCTATTTTGCAGAAAGCAAGTTTTCTCCTATCTTTTATAAAACAATTTTGTTTCTCAAGAACTTGGCACCAAGGGATAAAGCCCAAGTGCACCAACAATTCTTTCCTTAGTCAAATTTTACTTTATGAAAACAGGGTTGAGATTCTTCCGCCCATCCTTGTCCAGCTGCTCGAAGTAGTCCATTTCCGGGGACACGGCTGAGTACTCAGATTGTCGACTCTGCAGAGGTTGTGCACTTTCACCTTTAGATTCAATTAACCCAAACATCCTATACACGCAGAGTGTATTAAGGAAAGGAGAGAATTGAGACAAGAACTTTCAGAAGAAGAATGCAACCATACTAGCAAGACCCGTTCCACCTACCAACTCTACATCTGCTTGTCAAGCTGACAGGTTGCACCCTCACAACTTAGTTATTCTAGACAGAGCCCATTGTCAAAAGGCTGCACGGGAAGCTTCTCAACTTGGAGGGGCTTGGTAGTCTCTTCGTTCCTGGGTGGCCGTCCACAAGTGCACTTCTAGGTAACAACCACCATGCTCATGGCACTAAGTAGAATAAACATTCATCCTAGGCGACGACAACCACAAGCATAGTCACAAAAGCCACTCAACATAAACCATAACAACCAATTCCACCCAGAAGTGTATTTTTGATTTTAACACTTAGAATCTTTTCTATAACATGGCAAACACTTTAATAGCATAGCTAAGCAACTAATAAAACTTTTCATGGCTGCTTAGGAGAAAGGGTGGCTACACACTACTAGGATATTTGTAAAATACAAACTAACTTAGCATTATAAAATAAATCAAAAATCCCTATCATGTACCCTACTCAAAAATATACTACACATGCATATAGAAAATATTGGGTAGAATATGAAGGTCACTTGCCTTGGTAACAGGAGGAACAAGCACAGCAAGAATAACAATCACAATCAAGTCCTTCCTCTTCTTCACAATCTAGCACAAGTAATGAATAAAATAAATACTAACAAAATCATCACAACACCAGACATAAATATGTATGCATGAATGATATGCTATGAAAATAGGACACACTTATTAATAATTTTTATCCTCTTTTATGAAATGTATGAGTTATAATTTCTAGGAATTTCTTATTTTATTTATCAATTTAATAATTGAAAACAATATAGCAAACTTGATTTCTATAATTACAACTTTTATGGTTTTATGAAAGTTTTCATTTAAGATATTTATCAATATTGCTAGACAGAGTGAATTAATATAACCCTAAAACAATTAAATTTATTTTCCAAATCATTTTTATTATTTATGTTATTATTTTAATAACCGAAATGCTCCTCTGCTAATTATATAAATTATAATTTTTCAAAAAGGAAAACATATGATGTAGAAATAAACTTCATGAGCAGGGCTATCCGTGGATATAAAGTTTATCAAATTTGAACTTGTAGATCAAAAGTTATGAATTTTCTAAGTTTTGCATATTTTCTGTTTTATTTATAAAAATTCCTGCGAAAAAGAATTAACAGGGGCTATGTGGGGCGATCTTATTGGTCGGTACCGCTTCGACGCGGATCGGCAGCAAGAGCCGTCCGATCTAAATTAAAATGGACGCGCGGGATCTAATCGATCTAGATCCATTGGATCTAGATCCAACGGTCCATGGTCCGTTGACCAAAAACGGGCGGCGCACTCGCCGGAGCTCACCCGACCGCGGCGGCGCCACAGTCGGCGTTGCTCGTTTCTCGCGTCCTAGGAGGCTACAGGGCGAACAGAGCTTACCGAAGCGTAGCAGACGTCGGGGCGGAGTCAATGGCGCGGTGGTGGTCGTCGGCGTGGTCTTCTCCTCCTCGTGCAGCTCGCCGGAGTTGCATGCGGCGGCGGTCTCCTTCGAGCGTGGATGAATACGACGTTCGGCTGCAAATTACATCGCGGGACGAAGTCAAAAACGTGCGCAACGAGGAGGAGGAACGAGGGGGGCAATACGAGCTTGGGGGGAGGTCGGAGTACCCCGTACGGCTTGCTTTACGGCGACGGAGATCCGAGCTCGCTCGCGAGCTGCCCGGCGGCGGAGAATTTAGGGTTTGGGGTGCGGAGGGTTGCGACGGAGGTGGGGGTTTATATAGGGTGGCGCGGGGAGCAACCTTGCGCTGATTATGCTCGAGAATCACGGCCGGTTTCCGATTTCGTCTCGGGCGCGATCTCCGGCGGGAGGATAACTACGGGCCGGCCCGATTTCCTTTTCCTTTTTAATAAAAATAATATCTGTTTTTAAATACTGATTTCAAAAATGACTTTTAAACCTATTCACAACATATCAGAAAAATTCATAAAAATATGTTTTGGAAAGGTTATCAAAATTGGAGCTTTTTAATATTATACTTGCCCATAACAATATTGTTAAAATAATATTTATTAAAGAGGTTTTAATAAACATTTTCTGGAACTTATAGATTATTAAATCTTATAATCTAATGTTTTATTTTATATTTTTGTGGTGTAGTTTTATGTTTATGGATGAATGATGCATGAATGCAAAAGTTTTAAATTTTTGCAAAATTTGGGATGTTACAATGGCGATGATGTGAGGATCACATGTATTCACGGAGTGTTAATGCTTTGCTCCGGTACTTTATTAAAAGGAGTACCTTAATTGCGAGTAGTTTCCCTTGAGGCCCCGTTGCAAACGGGCTGGCAGGACAATAGCTGATGTGCAAGTTTCTCATTGCGAGCACGTACATCTAAATTGGAATACATGCTTATGATTAGTTAATACTTGGATGCTTTATATTAGTTATCTGCAAATGCCTATGATATGTTATTACATTTATAATCTCGTCCATGCAACGCCCGTACATCCGTCCTTGTGCCTACAGTATTTTTATCCTGTTGTCTACTTCAACCACAATCGTTGTCTTAATTCTCCTGCTACTGTTATTTCACTATTGTCTCTGCTATAAAACTGTTGCTACTGATAATCTTCCCCGAGCAAGTCTATTCACAGGTACAGCTGATCTGACAAATCATCTGTTAAAGCTTACAAATATTCTTTGGCTCCTCTTGTGTCGAATCAATAAATTTGGGTTTTACTTCACTCGAAGACTGTTGCGATCCCCTATACTTGTGGGTCATCAGTTGGCTCGTTTCCAATTTGGTGGATATTTCCTTAAGAGCTTTTCTGAAACCAAAAACAGCAGAAAACAGGGAACTGACACTTTGGCATCTTGTTAATAGGTTAGTCCCAGAAAATGTATAAAACTATATAAAATGCATATAAAACATGTAATAACATGATATAACATAGCATGGAACACAAGAAATTATGGATACGTTGGAGACGTAACAACATCCCCAAGCTTAGTTCTACTCGTCCCGAGTAGGCAAGAACGATAAAAGAAGAATAATTTCTGAAGTGACATGCTTAAACACAATCTTGATCATGTAATAATGTAAGACATATAAACTGAGATCAAATGAATAAGGGTTGTAGTTTATATTGATATCAAACGAGTAATGAACAAACAAGTAGGTGAAGCAAGCAAAACTTTCAATGCTATAGTACTATATAGCAATCAACTGTGCAAAGTAGATATTAGAGATGATTTAAACTTCAAGCACAACAACATAATCATCTAATGCTTCCAACAAACATGACAACTTTATGAAAGGATCAAGTCAAGTAATAGCAATATGCACGTAGACGATCAATATATTATTTGTTCAAAGAAACAAGCAAGCGTTCAACGTTGGTTCCTGGCACCAGGATATTATGGCTAAGAGAATGTTAACGAAGGTTTGGAAGGCCAACGGAAGAAAGGCTCACAAAGCTATAGATGATCATTAGACAAGAGAAAGTCATACGATCGAAGCTATGCAAGGAGTAGTGATTGACATACAACGGATGCACAATGAGCTATAAGTATATGAAAGCTCTCCAATGGAACCAGTGGGGGTGCATCCAACTTGCTTGCTCACGAAGACCTAGAGCACTTTTGAGGAGGCTCATAATTGGAATATACAAGCCAAGTTCTATAGTATAAAGTTCCCCACATTGTTATGCAAGACATGAATACTCTCTCATATGGAGTGAAGGTGCAAAACATGAGCACAAATGATGATCACAAATGATATGGTACTATAACATGAGCACAAGTGATGACTATAAATGATATGTTGATGTAACATAAGCACAAGTGTGTGATAAAGAATAGTAATGATGCCCCCTTTTTTATTTTTATTTTTACTTCCTTTTCTCTTTTTTATATTTTTTCTGTTTCTCTTTTCGATGGCCTCCATAGCTCTTTTCACTTTTAGGGGCAAGCATCCTAATATGATACATGATGTACGACAACACACTAATGATGATAAAACAACATACTGATGATATAAGTAACTAATATGAATGTGCCATAAGAATACATATGACAACGGTGCCTCTGCCAGTGTAGCAGGTTATGCAGTGCTCTAACGTAACATGGGTAAAACCACACAACAGCTTTATAGAAACACGCAAAGCAATAAATAAGTAATGAATGACAACAAGTCATGTAATGTAAGATGGATGTTGAAAGAGCATTTTCCGTCTCCTAAGTAATGAATGACAACACGAAAAGGATTTTTAATAGTGTGCCTAAGTATTTCAGATACTACATAGCCTTGAAGAACAAAAAGGATGAAGATCAACAGGTTTAAAGAGAGAGTTGGCTGGCAGTTTTTCCTGTCCTGTCAGGCCGGAAGTTCCGGTGCTGTGACTGGAAGTTCCAGCCTACGGGACGGAATTTCTGGGCCTGCACCGGACATTTCTGGTTGGCCAGAAAAAAGGCTAAGTCCTTTAGGATTTAAGCTCTCGCAAAGGCAGAACTTTGTCCAGAGGTTTGGCCAGATATTTCCGGGCGACCGGAAGTTCCGGCCTGCCACCAGAAGTTCCGTTCTAGACAAACGAGAAAATCGGCTAAGTCAAAACTTGCCTGCGCATGGGCAAAGCCGGAACTTTGTCTGGAGATTTGACCGGATCATTCCGGGAGACCGAAGTTCCGGTCTACTCACCGGAAGTTCCGGTGCTGAATAGTAGAGAAATCTGCTAAGTCAGGAATTGCTCGCGCACGGACAAAGCCGAAACTTTGGCTGGAAGTTTGGCCGGATCTTTCCGGGCGACTGGAAGTTCCGGCCTGACAACCGGAAGTTCCGGTGCTGAACATGCCAGTTTTTCTCTAAGTCTGGGATTGCCTGCGCCCTGGCCAAGCCGGAAGTTCCTCCGGAACTTTGGTCGGAACTTTCCGGGCGACCGGAAGTTCCGGTCTGCGCGCAGTGAAAAACGGCTAGTTCGTGGAGGGGCTATAAATACCCCTCCACCAACCTCCAGCCATTTCAGCTCTTACACTCTCTCTCATCATAAATGTGTTGAAGCTCAAATCTTCAAGATCTCCCAACTCCTCCACCCAAACTCGTTGATCTTTGGAGGAGTGAAGGAGAAGGCCTCGATCTACTACGTCACCGAAGCGATTTGTAATATCCCCCCATTCACTTGGGGATTTCGAGTCTATGGTTTCCTCTAGGAAAACCTAGATCTCACCATTGTTGGTACTTGGTGTAAGCTTGACCTTTTGTGGTCATCTTGAGAGCCCCCAATTAAGTTTTGGGTGTGTGCCTCAAGCGTTTGTAAGGGATTCGATCACCGTCCTAAAAGGGGATCAATAGTGGAAGGTGAACTCGCAACCTTTGTGGTTGAGTTCATCGGAGAAGAAGGTGAGCCTTTGTGGCGTTGCGGCTAACCTGTTGTGGTAGCGCACACCTCTCCAACGAGACGTACACCCTTGGGTGAAACTCGGGATTACATCTTCGTCTCCACGTGCTTCACTTGGTTCCCCTTATCCTTTCTCTCTTACTCGCTTGTATTGTTTATCTTGTTATTGCTTAGATTGTCATTTAGGTAAATTCACCGTAGTTGCATATCTAGAGAATTTACCTTTGTGTTGAGCCTAAATTTGAAAAGACCTAAAATTTGTAATAGCACATATTCACCCCCCCTCTAGGTGTCGGATTCCCGTTCAGATGTTGCATGGCAATATATCTCGGAACAGTTATGGAAATGTTGTAGTAGGTAGGTATGGTGGATGTTTTGAGGAAGATGTTTCGCTTATGTGTAGGAGAACAAGATGAAGATCTCCCACGAGTTTGGATGTACCCGCGAAAAATGCACCAACTCTCAATGTGAGAAAGGGCAAAACAAAGTACCGAAGAGGCTAGCAATATGGTGGTCGAAGTGCCATGAAAACCGCAGTTTTAGAACTCACAAGTAAAAAGATTCCAAATAAAAATATAATCATGCAAGGCATAATGAAAATTACTCCTAGGGGTGCTGGCAAATGAACAAGTCACTGTTGGGGACCCGGCCGTAGCACATAACATAAAGCCATTACGGTTGCCTTAGGCAAAAATAAGTCATATACCATAATGCAATCAACTGGAAATTTAAGTGTGGCACAGTTTTCAAGTTTCTCTAGACCAACCATTTAATCATTCCACTTTACTAGACCATCATGTTTACCATTAAGCAAATTAATATTTCAAAACAACATCAATGATTCAAGTGACACAATTTAATGATCTACAAGATTAATGTATAATTTAATAATACCATCTACCACATTCAGCATTTTCTGTTCTGAACCAAACACCAATCAACTTATTTAAAAGATAAACTCTCCAAATAATTAAACAATGAGATATGAGAGTATAACATAACAAAGCTAACAGCTCTGCAAGAGATGGATGAAAAACAAGAGTTAGAGAGCAAACAATAACAAAAGACGAATAGTCATCAAATATAAGTGAAGAATACGAGTATTCATATGAAAAAGCGGAGCGTGTCTCACTCCCACACAAAAGAATGCTAGGATCCATATTTATTCAGAGAATGAAAATAACAAAAACAAAAATAAACAGACGCTTCAAGATAAGCACATAAGATGTGACAGAATTAAAATATAGTTTCAGTAGAAAGGACCTGATAGTTTGTCGATGAAGAAGGGGGTGCCTTGGGCATACCCAAGCTTTGACGCTTCAGTCTTATAGAATTATATTGGGGTGAACCACCGGGGCATCCCCAAACTTTGACGTTACTATCCTCTTGATCACATTATATCATCCTCTTCTCTTGATTTTTGAAAACTTCCTCCACACCAAACTTTGAGCAACTTCATTAGAGGGTTAGTGCACAAAAATTTATGATATTCTGTAGGAACACAATTGCTACCATTGCTAATGGATATTATCTACAGCCACTGATACTTAAAAGGATAAAAAGATACAATAAAAATAGCAAAAGAGGCATTGCAAAATAAAATGACAGAATCTGTCAAAAACATAACAGTCCGTAAAGGCGAATTTTTTCGAGACACTTAAATTGCTCAGATAAGAAAACTCAAAACTAATGAAAGTTGCGTATACATCTAAGGATTATACACAAAAAATCTAGATGTTTCTGATGTTCCAGTTAATTGATATGAATTTAACTGTGGACAGCAGAAATTTGTTTCAGAACATGAATTGAATTTTAACATCAACTTTTAACTAGAGGCTTAACTTGACACAGCATTGTAATAAAATTAAGATACAAAGGAATTGATACAGAGGTAGGCATGTTTCTTGACACAAGCAAAACAAAATAAAATAACTGAAAATAAAAGTGGGTTGTCTCCCATAAGCGCTTTTGTTTAACGCCTTTGAGCTAGGCACAAAGTGAAACTCAAGTATTATCAAGAGATGAAGCATAAACACCATAATTTGAACAAACAATAGAATAAAAATGTAGCTTCATTCTTTTCCTAGGGAAGTGTTCCATATCTTTATTGAGTGTGGATTGGTACTTGACGGTACCTTCTTTCATATCAATAATTGCACCCACGGTTCTTAGAAAGGGTCTGCCCAACACAATTGGATAACATGGATTGCATTCAATGTCCAAGAAAATAAAATCAACGGGGACCATATTATTATTAACCATAATAGGAATATCATTGATCCTCCCCAAAGGTTTCTTCATAGCATTATCAGCAAGAAAAACATCCAAATAACAATGTTCCAATGGTGGCAAATCAAACATATCATAGAGCTTTTTAGGCATAACAGAAATACTTGGACCAAGGTCACACAAAGCATTGCAATCAAATTTATCTATTTTTATTTTAATGATGGGCTCCCAACCATCTTCTAACTTCCTAGGGATAGATGCTTCAAGTTTTAATTTATCTTTCTTTACTTTAATGAGAGCATTTGTAATATGAGCAGTAAAAGCCAAATTAAGAGAGCTAGCGTTAGGACTTGTGGCCAATTTTTGCAAGAACTTAATAACTTAAGAGATATTACAATTATCAAAATCAAAATTATTATCATCAAAGCAAACCGAACGACTTTCTCTCACGTTTGAAAAATTTCAGCACTTTTGTCAACACTAGTTTCAGCAGTTTTAGGCAATTTTAATTTTGGAGGAAGTAGAGGAGACATTTATAACACCAACTATGTTGCCCATGTATAGTAGGAGGCTTACTAACATGTGAAACACCATTATTTTCAGAGTTAGTAATAGTAAAAACTTCAACAATATTAGCCTTTTTATCTAGTTCTCTCTCTTTCCCATCTAGCACGTAATTGAGCCATTAATCTAGCATTTTCATAAATTTGAACTTGGATGGCATTAATTTTAGCAAATAGATTATTATCTTTAGTTTCAGTAGGCATGATTTTAGATTTTAAAAGATCAACATCAAGGACAAGACTATCAACTTTAGACGTAAGAATATCAATTTTTCCAAGTTTTTCCTCAGCAGTTTTATTAAACAAAGTTTGTGTAGTGATAAAATCTTTTAGCATGGCTTCAAGTTCAGAGGTGGTAGTACTATTGTTGTTATAAGAATTACCATAAGAATTACCATAAGAGTTGCCATTATTAGGAGGATAGGGCTTATAGTTGTTGTTATCATAGTTGTTCTCATATGCATTGTTGTTAAAATTATTGCTTTTAATAAAGTTTACATCAACATGCTCTTCTTGTGCAACTAAAGAGGCTAAAGGAACATTATTGGTATCAATATGGGATTTACCACTAGCAAGCATAGACATAATAATATCAATCTTTTCACTCAAGGAGGAGTTTTTTTCAACAGAATTTACCTTCTTACCTTGAGGTGTCCTCTCCGTATGTCATTCAGAATAATTTACCATCATATCATCCAAGAGTTTTGTTGCAGCCCCCAAGTGATGGACATAAAGGTACCTCCAGCAGCTGAATCCAATAAGTTTCTTGAAGAAAAATTCAGTCCTGCATAAAAGGTTTGGATGATCATCCAAGCAGTCAGTCCATGGGTTGGGCAATTTTTTATTAAAGATTTCATTCTTTCCCAAGCTTGACCAACATGTTCATTATCAAGTTGTTTAAAATCCATGATGCTACTTCTTAGAGAAATAATCTTAGCAGGAGGATAGTATTTTTTAATGAAAACATCTTTGCATTTAATCCATGAATCAATACTATTCCTAGGCAATGAAAGCAACCATTCTTCAGCTCTTCCTCTCAAAGAGAAAGGAAAAAATTTCAGTTTTAAAATATCACCGTCTATATCTTTATATTTTTGCATTTCACATAATTCAACAAAATTATTTAGATGGGCAACAACATCATCAGACTAACACCAGAAATTGATCTCTCATAACAAGGTTCAGTAAAGCATGTTTAATTTCAAAGAACTTAGCTTTAGATGTAGGTGGAGCAATAGGTGTGCATATAAAATCATTATTGTTGGTGCTTGTGAAGTCACACAACTTAGTATTTTCAGCGGAACTCATTTTAGCAATTTAAAATACTAAACCGAAATAACAAAATCAACAAAACTGAAAATAAATAGCAAACCGAAATATAAAAAGTAATGCAAGTAACTAATTTTTTTGTATTTTTTATATTAAGCAAACAAAACAGTAATAAAAATAAACTAAGCAAGACAATAACAAAATATAAAGATTGGAAGTGCGAAAACTCCCCTCGCAAAGGAATGCTTGTCTCCCCAGCAACATCGCCAGAAAAGAGCTTGATGCCCACGGTGGGTGTGTTGTTGGGAGACCCCAAGAGGAAGGTATGAAGTAGTGCAGCAGCAAATTTCCCTCAGTATGAAACCAAGGTTATCGAACCAGTAGGAGACGAAGAATTCCCTCTAGGTGTCAACGGCGCCAGAAAAGAGTTGTTGACGTGGAGTCTGCACACAAACAATTAAGATACTTTGCCCCAACTTAACAGTTAGGTTGTCAATCTCATCGGCTTGCTGTAACAAAGGATTAAACGTATGTGTGGAAAAAAGATGTATGTTTACAGAAAGTAACAGGTTTAAAGTTTTGATTTTATCAGATTAATGAGAAGGACCGGGGTCCACAGTTCACTAGTGGCGTCTCTCCATAAATAATAATAGCATTCATCCATGCGTGGTAAAAAAATTACAGCTAGGCAATTGACATAATAATGATAAGCAACTCAATGCATATACTACTGATATGGTGTCTAGTGTGAGATTCATTCGGGCATTACAGCAATATACATAGACTGTTCCAACCGCATCTATGACTAATAATCCACCTTCTGGTTAGCGTTCGCACCCCTTTCAGTATTAAGTTGTATGCAACATATTATCGTCTTAAGCACTGCGTATAAAGTAAGTAAGTAACATCATCATTAGACAAAGTACTATTGTTTTATCCCTAGTAGCAATAGTACATCTACAACCTTAGAGTTTTATGTCACTGCCCCAGATTAAATAGAGACATGAACCTACTATCGAGCATAAATACCCCCCTTGGAGTTACTAGCATATACTTGGCCAGAGCATACACAAGTAATGGAGAGCATGCAATATCATTAAATAGCACACACATGATATATTATGAAGCAATAACTTTAGTACTCAATATTCATCGGATCCCAGCAAACACAACATGGAGAATTACATAAAGATGATCTTGATCATGATAGGCAGCTCACAAGATCTAAACATGATAGCACATGAGGAGAAGACAACCATCTAGCTACTGTTATGGACCCGTAGTCCAATGTAGACTACTCACGCATCAGCCCGGAGGCGGTCATGGCGACGTAGAGGCCTACGGGGACGATTCCCACTCCCGTCAGGGTGCCGGGGAGCAGTTCTGATCTTTGCCGAATTGGTGTTGACGACAGCGGCGGCTCGGGACTCGTGGAGGAAAAAATGTTCAACTATCCTCTGTTTTTAGGTCAAGGGGGTATTTATAGGCGAAAGATCTAGGTCGGTGGGCGCCTGAGGGCTCCTCCTTACCTCCTGGTGCAGCTGGCTTGTGGGCCGCGCCACCCGGTGATGAGGGCGCCTCGCGGCCCCTCTTCGTCTCGTTTTCGGTTTTTCTGCACGCATATATTCCAAAAATAAATACTGGTTGGCTCGTTTCCAATTTGGCGGATATTTCCTTAAGAGATTTCCTGAAATAAAAAACAACGGAAAACAGGGAACATGCACGGTGGCATCTTGTTAATAGGTTAGTTACAGAAAATGCATAAAACTATATAAAATGCATATAAAACATATAATAACATGATATAACATAGCATGGAACAAAAACAATTATGTATACGTTGGAGACGTATCAATGTCCTCGTCCAGACTCTCCTAGACACAATGTTTAGTGTATTACTCCCTCCGTTCTGAATTAATCGACTCAAATTTAGTTCAAGTTCAAGTTGTACTAAATCTGAGTCAATTAATTTAGAACGGACGGACTACGTGCTAATACTTGCGCCCCCACATTCTTATGAAGGACAATATATAAAAAAGCGAGGGATATTGGTTAGGCAGTAGCTTTCCAAGCCAGGTATTTGTCTAGAAACGAGTATGAATGCCATTGCCAACATTAAAAGATCCTCGTACGAAATTATATTTGACGACATCAACTTTTCCAGAAGGGAGACTTGCCCATTTAAGTGACACTGGATTAACTAACGGATATGGTTATTACGCTGCTCAACTAAAAACGAAAAAAATCAGACAAATACTTTACCAGAAACCAAGTAGAACGAGTTCCTCAATTTTACATTTTTTCTAACAATTTTGTTTTGAGGTTAAAAATTGGGGAACCATGTTCGACAGATCTTGATTCAATATCGAGTAATGCTGAGGCCAAATTCATGTCCTTTGGGCGCACCATCTAGACCTTGGCACTACGCCTTTTTTTCGTCTGACCGACAACACCATTATATATTATAGTGATGAATAATACATAGTAGAGAATAGAGATACATGAGTTGACTATAGCAATTAGAAAAAAAAAATCTCAACGAAATGAGCAAATCTTCACTCTTTCTTGTTCCACGATACAATATTGTACTTTTCAGAAGACAACGGTAGATATCTAACCACATACCTATAAATGTTCTCTCATAATTTTAACTTTGAACCGCAGTGCCAAGTTTAGACGCACTACTCATCCATTAAAACAATCAACCAACATTGATAAGAGAACAAATACATGTATGTCAAGGACTAGTAACCGAACAACCTAATCGACATCGCTAGGATCCGAGAGTACGAATCCCTATCGTTGAAGACGTATCATTGGAGATACATACTGGAAGGACAATTCTCCTTACGGGAACCATGAGAAAAAGTCAAATATCGATATGGCGAAACAAAATTTGAAAAAACATACCTAGATAAATTAAAATCTTCAGAAACTATCGTCAACACCGGGAAGGATATCCTGCTGCTCAACGAAGTCCCAAAGAAAACTAATCTATTTGACGAGCAAGATGGACACTGAAACCGTAAGAACCCCTACCCTACTGACACCAGCAAAACCAGCCAGATGAGTAGGAACCGAGTTACGTAGGAGCAGCAGCTGGTGGCGGCTAGGTATCAGGAGCTCTCATATCTATTTTTTCTCCTCGTAAACCCTCGTTATCTTTTTATTTTATTTCTGAACGGGGAAACCTCGATGTCTAGAAGCCCTGTGAGTAGAAAGCGTGCCGGCCTCGAGGCTCGAGCCCATACTGCTCTCTCCCGGCGATGCAAGCAAATTTATCTGTTCAATATATAAAAAAACAAATTAAGATCCTTGCCATGTTCGTGCGGGGACCACCGCTGCCCACACCTTTGCCCATGTTCGCTCGTCCAGCGAACGAAACCGCGAAATTTCAAAACAAAAGGCTCCCGCCTGCGTGCGCGACGCGAAAAACGGACAACAAAACAGACTTCCCGCAACATTTCGCATTTTGGTCGTGCGCCCGCGCCACCCCCAACCCCAACCCGGATGGAAGGAAACCGCGTCCTCCACCCGTCCAGCGAAACAAACGCCGATTCGAAGCGGCACGCCTCGCAGTCGCAGTGCAAGGGAGGGAGGGAGGGAGACGAGCGGGCGGCAAGTTGCGAAAATTTGGGACAGAAGAACGCGACCGCGCCGCCCGCAGGCCGCAGCGCAGGCGGGGGAAAGCCGAAAAGCCCCACTCCCCGCGCCCGCCGACGGAAAACTCAAACGACACCACCCAAATCACGCTGCCGCCTCCTCCCCTCCCTTCAAAACAACACATCCATCCCCCGAATTCCCAATCTCCCAGCGCCATTGTCCATCGCAGTTCAACAATCCCGTCGCCGTACACCAGCAATCCGCTCCCAAATCGCCCAGCCATGCCGTCCGCGGTCGTCGTCCGCCGCGCGCGCTCGCGCTCCCCGCCGGGCCGCTTCGACTCCGCGCGCCGCACCCGCCCGCGTCTGGAGGACGCGTCGCAGCCGCCACACCTACACCGCGACGCCGCCGACGCCGACATGTCCTCCGCGCTGCCCGACGACATGCTTCTAGAGGTCTTCAAGCGCCTGCCGCCCCCGACAAACATCATCCGCTGTGCCGCCGTCTCCCGGCGCTGGCGCCGCGTCGCCTCCCGCGCGGGGTCCTCCCTCCCCGCCCCGCCCCGCCACTTCGGCTTCTTCCGCAACTACGGCCCGTCCCCCCTCCCCCCATTCGTCCCCACCACGCCCGCCATCCCCGCCCTCGACCTCCGCTTCCTCCCCGTCTCGCCCACCTGCGGCGCCATCCTCGTCGACCGCCGCGGCCACCGCCTCCTGCTCCGCGAGCTCGGCGGCGGCGCCGGGTTCGACACGGAGGTGAAACTCCTCGTCTGCAACCCGCTGGACAAGACCTTCACGCGCCTGCCGCCGGTCCCCATCAACGGCCACAAGGTGTCCGTCTACGCCGTCGTTCCAGGTATGGAAGGAGGCGCAGCAGACTTCCGCGTGGTCCTCGTGCTCTTCGGCGCCACCTCCCCCAGCTTCTACGTCCTGGTCTACTCTTCCGCCTCCAACGCCTGGGAGGCCGCTGCCGGCGCGCTGAAGCGGCCGTTGGTGCCGCACCAGGGCCCGGCCGTTGTCGTCGGGGACGTTGTGTACCGGCTGGAGTGCGAGGACAGGTACGTCATGGCCGTCAACGTGACCAGGATGACGATCTCGGCCATGCCCCTACCCGACGCCGGGATGCTCCTCTACGCTGGCAACAATTGGATCGGCAAGACGGAGGATGGTCGGCTCTGCTTCTTCGCGATCAAGGAGCCGCTGGTTCTGATGAAATGGGTGCTTGAAGCCCCCGGGAAGTGGACGGCGCAGGAGCCGGTGGCGCTGCGGCAGCTGATGGACCCGGCCACGGTTGGGGACCTCCACGGCGTGAAGCTCTCGGCGAAGATCGGCGACCAGCTGCACGGGTGCAAGCTCGTGAGCATCGGTGGGTTCTGTGAGGGTACTTGGACATTGTTCTTCGTCATGGCTGACTGGGTGGTCTCACTGGACCTCAAGACGTTCAAGATGGAGAGGCTATGGCGCAATGACGATGAGTGGCGGCCACTTGGAGATGTGTTCCCGTTCGAGATGGTGGCCTGGCCGCCGGTGATCAGGGATTATTCCGTCAAGGTTCCGATGATAAGCAATTAAGCATAGTGTGTGGCGCTGATTACTGTAGAATGTTTTGGTTGTGTCGGTGAGATTGAACTACATTGTACTCCTAGTGTCGTTGGGTTTGTACTTTTGGATATGCTTGAAACGGTGAATGCCAAAAATTGTTCTGTACAATCCTTTTGTTTCAGTTAGCACTGCAGTAATACCCATCATCAATTGAGTTCATTGTAGGTGGCTTCAGTTAGCACTGTGGTAACAGCGACCATCAAAGATTGATTGTAAATTCTTGTTGGCTCAGTTGATCATCAAGAGTATTGCTTTGTTCGAACAAAATGTATTGCTTGCAAGCTGTCAAGTAACATTCCTAAACAGCTTGTGGTTCCGTTACATAACCCAACAGATATGCTTGAACATTCGTATACAATATTATGAAATGTTGTATTACCTTTTTGTGTTAATGCTGAAGGTAAAGCAGGATCCCAATGCATGATATTGATGCACTTATTTATCTTTTAGGGGAGTAAATATAATGTGCTAACTGTCGAGTAGCAGCAGGCAAGGCAGTGATGTTACAGGGCCAGAGCTTCACCATCTTGAACGGTCATCCTAGTCTGCTGTGCAAACAGACCATAGACTGGATCATAGACTCATAGGCAAGATCTTACAGGATACCCCTAGGTTGCTTCTTGGGCCATGAACGATAAGACCGCAGTCATCTGTCGAAGTACACTGTACTGGTGTAGTCGCATTGACTTCTTCCATTCTTCTCGTGACTCGGACAGGCAAGTGTACTTCAATCTCTTCAGCTCTACAGTCAGAACGCACAAGGACATTTCACTGCTCCAGGCTCCACAATCCTACAAGAGTTAAAAACACAGCCGACATGACTATTCAGCTTTGAAAATGAACAGAATGTAGACAACTGTGCCCATGTTTGTACTTGAACTAAATCTGAGTCAATTAATTCAGAAATGAGGGAGTACAAGTATGAAGTTATGGCAGACGACATATGAACTCACCCTTATGCTAATCACGTGCAATCCGGATATAGTCAGTCAGGGCACAAGATGAGAACGGTTGATGTTTTTTTAAAATGTGGATCTATAGTATACAGATCGTTGTAGTACTTCCAAATCAAACTTGGTACTCAAGCCTGCTACAAGAAACAACACAGCCAAGTTTGATGTGCGTATTAAGATGTCTTTTTGTTTTTTCATGTGATGTATTTCTCATTTGTTGTTACTCTTAATATTGTGTTCATAGGTAGAGTAAAGTGGGAAGTTTCTTCACAATTTCGTGTTGATTCAGCACCTAAAAAATAACCAAGGTATACATCTTGTTATGTCTTACAAGTAGATGAAAGTACCTACTCATGGATACTGAAGATAGTGGGAAGATAAATCAGGGCACAAGAGAGAAAATCCTTAGACTTGGAAACAAAAATTGAAAATAAAAACTAGTGGATGATATACAACAAAACATATAAATGCCATCATGCTATGTATTCAAAACAGGTTTTTGCTTCATGATATAATTGCATGTTGAAAAGCATTCCAAATGTGCATATCTATCGTATGCAAACTTGAAAAACACATGTTACTAACATCAGTAATACATCGGAAAAAGAAGGCAAATCATACCTACTGTTCTGCTGCCTTTTCGCTGTCCATAGAGGAAGGTCTCCACTTTCTATCAAAAGGCCCATAGCTTCTCTGCACAACTGTTTGCTGTCCTTTTAGTTTTGCATCAATCAATTGAAGCAAGTCTTTCAATCCTGCCCCCGTCACAGCTGAAGTTTTCACGTGACAAGTGGATTCTGGCTGTGTCAATGTGCAACCGCTTGTACTTATAGCTTCCGCGCTATTAGGCACTTCCAGCACTAGTTCAGAGTTCATTGCTTTCGTCTTGATAGGCTCAGGAAACGACTCTCCAGATGCCAATTTATCATTGTCACTATTATTTTCTGGTAAAGACTCTAAATCCATTGTATCATCCAAGGAATCAAAAGACGATTGCTCTGATGGCACATCTTCTTCAGAAAATAAGTCATCCTCCTCTTCACCTTCAGTGAGAAAGGTCTCGTCTTCAACCTCATCAGATAGAGCAATATTGTCCACAAGATCAATCTGAAATTCTCCCATTGAACAATATATCACAATGCATACAAAAGAAAGATACCAGGGAACCATATGTAACTATCAAGTGCCAGAACCAACTCAAATCTTGATAAGTACCTTATTCCAAACTTCAATCATACTGTCGATCTTATCCTGTGAAACACCAATCTGCTGCAGTACTTGCAGAACAGTAGAACGATGCTCTGCAAGATCAGGTGCGTTGGAATCCAACACATGCTGCACCAATGCATACAAAGATAAATGTAATTTCAAACCACTTGTGTTAATCTTCATGAAATAATTTGTATCTTACAACTAATACAACCAAAGCAGGATTGACAGTACAAAAGCACATGGCCAAGTAACACTTGTTGATAGCATGCAAATAAACCATTTCACAAGGCACGTTCAATCTATAACTTTTGAGAATGGACTGAAAACAAGCCAACTCCACCTACCACTAGCATGTCTGCCTCGGCAACTTCTTCCAGGGTAGCATGAAAAGCTTCCACTAGCTGCACAGGGAAAAGTGAAGAGGTTAATAACAGGTGAGGGGAAATAGGACCATATCACTTTCCCTTTTTAATTAGAAAGAGACTGACCGATGCAGAGCATGCCAAACAATAAGGAGATTAAAATCAAATGTTGTTGAAAGCTAGGTCCTAAGATAAATCAAAGCAAGATTTCTGTATGGAAGTTAGTGATAATGTCATGTGGGGCCAGTGTCATTGACACCACGGTCAAGCCCAGGAGGAACCGGCGGCTGAGGCTTAGCATCCTTACCGCTTCTTTGCTAAGATAGAATATTTACTTCCCATAGATATGATTAGTTAATTTGTTAAATCAAGACAGAGTCTTTCTCAGCTAGGTAAGAACTAAAATCCTGCTTGTGGATCAATCGTCCTATAAAAGTGACTAGCGTGTAATCCAACGCATCAAACCTCCCCCTTTCCCCCACCGGGTGCAGGGCACTGGGCACATCACCCCCTTCATGGCTATGCACTTAGGAGCCTAGTTCGGGACAGAGAAGGCTATGTAGGGTTTAGCAAAGGTCAGCTGGATGGACCATTTTTAGCTCTCTGAATCATGCTACTGCTTAGCTATTCTGCCAAAATCTGTAGCACATATAAATTATAAATCTCACGTGATATAGTCAGAACTGAATCTCCAGTTAAAATGCAATCACTAAAAAAAATTACCTGTACAGGCAAATCTGATATGAAACCAACAGTATCACTGAGAAGTGCTTTTCTCCTGAATTGAGTTTTGGAAAATAAAAGGTTATGCGCTGAAGATGCGCAAACTGCAGAACTGTACCAAACTACCAACATATTATAGCAGAATGAAAAGTTTCTATGTTACCCTGATGGAAGAATCACACTGCGTAACCGAGGATCCACTGTTGCAAATAATCTGCATGTAAAAGTGAAATAATTGGCCTTTGAACTAATACTGCAAATTGAGTACCGGGTGAAGTTAATTTTAGCATACCTATCATCACTGTATAGTTTAGTTCCAGAAAGTGCACTCACTAGAGTAGATTTTCCCTACGAAAATAACATCAATGAACTCAGATTCGGGATAAGCATAGGTTGCAGAGAACGAATATTTTATTTTACATTCAAACAAGTTACACAATTTTATTGTGTAGTATCACTTTACGACATAGATATCTAAGATGAAATTAATGAAAGAACTGTTACAGTAGATCGACATACAGCATTTGTATATCCGACGACTGCGACAGTTACAAGCTCTTGACCAAATGAGCCACCATGCCTCTTTCGACTTGAACGCTGTATCTCCCTAGTACGGCGTACGTCTTCAATTTGAGCTAACAATCTTAGACGGCGTTCTTGGATTCTAGATGAGATGCCGAAAGAAATGAGAAGTTGTTGCAAGAATGTAAGTGCAAATATGATGTTGTCTATCTACTCTTAGGCACCTCCTGCGTTGTAGTTGAAGTTCTGTTTCACCAGCACCACTCATGAAACCCTGTCCGCCACTTCCTCTCCTAAAGAACACAACAGTGACATGAGCATTGCATGCCAAGCGACACATGACGAGAGATAAAACAACTTATCAGAAAACAAGTCACAACATTAACAGAGTTTAAAAATTAGTAATACGGTAATATCACCACACAAGAAATAAAATTACAAAATGAAGGATGGCCTTCATACACCCATGTGAACCACTAACCATTGCATACCACTAACTGGACCACCACGGTAATCAGAAAGGAAAATGAATTTGCTCTCATTTATATAATACAATGATATTCATATTCTGCCAGATGCCTTCAAAAAGATACAAGACTATCCATACTTTAAGAATTTCAATAAGTAATGATCCATGAAGCATTGACACACTTTAGTTATGAAGCCATCTGTTCACTGAAGGGCACGCAGCACTAAACAGACAAGTACAGGGCAAAAACATCTTTTCTACTAGTGCCACATACAAAAAGAAGAAGTGCCTAATAGTCTCCTAGAACTAGATTACTGGCACAAAAGGACTGTTGAAATCTAATGTAAATTTGGATCATTGTGTGCGATATTTCGTCCTCGTCTGTATCAGGAAAATGACTCCTCAATAGTCAAGAGTTCCTCAAAGCAAGATTTGATCTGTGATAAAACACCACCAGTGTCCTGGAAGGATTTTCAGAATTTGCCCCTTTTCACATGCACATCACTATAAAGTGCTTACGTGCAATATAAGCAACCAAAATTTGACAAGTCGCATGCTCAAAATCAACTGGTAAACGCACATACCACTTTATACAGTAGGATCACACAGGAGAAAACATTCACAGGATTAGTTTACAAAATAATTAATAACCACAGTTGGACACTTAGGTGTAATCAAAAGTAAACATACCCTCGAGCACTGACAACTTCAGCTTCCCCACTTGCACCAAAAGCTAGTCGTCCACCTGGGCCACGGACACGGACAAGCCTAGTCTTCATGTACATGAGAGCTGCTAACTCTGACTGTACAAAACAAAAGACAAAGATCAATAACTACATAAACATCAATATGCAGCTCTTTCTCATTAATTCAATACAAATAAATATACTTTGTATAGACACTGACTAAAATGATATGGCCAAAGTAACAGCATTCCAATGCGCACCTGTAGCTTTGCTTCCTTTGTTTCAGCGTGAGCATTGAATATCTCAATTATAAGCCCAACACGATCTAAAACTGGCTTTGCCCAGGCAGCCTACCAACCAAAAAAAAAAAGAACAAATAAAGCATCAATAGATCACAAAGTCAGAACACACATTTCTTGGTAACTTCAAATAAGATTCAACCAAGGAGACTTGCCTCCAAGTTCCTCTGTTGGACCCCAGAGAGGAGAGCATTGACAAAAACTGCATCTAACTCTTCCTGATAGGATCAATGCAAATAACAGGTAAGTAAAAGAACAAATATGTCTTCCTTTTTAACAAATGGTTCTTAAGATATACTACCCCTTAACAAACGGTTTAGCCTTTTTCCACACTCACATGTCCAAACTTGTATCTAGACATGTTTTAGTGTCCATATTCATTCATTTTTGTGTGTATCTAGACAACATGTGCAATAGCTAAAACATCTTATATCAAAAAACAGAGGGAGTAGAACACAATGTTTTAACACATATCCATGACACGTGACATTTTTTCATGTATAGAAACTATAAGCAAGTAAACAAAAAACATAGAAGGGGAAATAATCATAGCACACTGCTTATGTATAAGAGGCAAAAGAAACGTGCACCTTTTCGTCCAATGCCCTCAGGTAGCACTTGATATTATCCACAGTTCCAGGTCCAAAATATGTATCTGGCAGGATGAGTTGTGAGATAAAATGAACACTACTAGTCCTAAACAAGCCCCACAGAATAAGAAATACCTAAGTGGCAGAAACAATTCAAATGCTAGTAAAAATGGTTCAAGACGAGTTCTAAAGCACACTAAAAATCTTTGCAACTCAAGTCTATGACCTCTTGCCTGCCAATCCAACTCCAGCATACACATACTCTTGGCTGTGTATGTTAAGCTATCAGGCATTTTTTTTGTAGTAACCAATGTACATTTCAAAGGGGTTAGCAGAAGCAGATCCCCGGTCAACAACCTAATGTAAAAATAAAGATAATACTCAAGAAGCGTCGTGTATCCTTGTTCTTACAGTGAAAAGGAGACTCTGAAGTCACAAGGCCACAACCTCAATCATCCAATATCTGTGCTCTACCACTGGAGTTCCACTTACCTCATACCATATCAATTAGAGATCTACCAGCTCCATGGAATGTGTTACATATACACTAATCTCAGGCAACTAGGGATAAACTACGAGTCACTCAAACTAGCATTATCCCTATTTGATCAAGGACTGGAATGAGTAAGTGAAAGCAGTGCAGGCATGAGTATTGAAGAGCGGCCTGTGCATATTGCCGGAGTGTAACTTAAACAATGGTGGAAGAAGAAGCAAAATGTGCTTCCTGACCTATTCAGTAAAATAAAAGGTCCTTCTCATCACCCGACACACAATCCAATAAGCTAAATTTCGCTATCCTAACAGAGCAGTTTAATTCATACACAGATTGCAACGGTAAGCCACACAAACATGGAATGGACCGCGATTCTTATCGAAACATCAATGCAGCTACCCTGTCAATGCAATCCAAAAATACAAAAACACACGGACTTCAGCTTAGGAGTAAGAACCGAGAGGTGAGTTAGATACCTGCGTGGTTGCGGCCGCGGGAGGCGGGGTTCTGGATGACGAGGTGCGGCGGCCCCGTCCCGGACTTGGCGGCGGACTGGGGCTGGTCGCGGGCCTCCTCGAGGGAGCTGGCGAGGTTGAGCGCCTCGGCCAGCTTGGAGTCGAGGAGGGCGGCGGGGCGGAGGCGCGGCTGCACCACGAGGAGCCGCGGCGGGTGCGAGGGGTCGCGGGAGAGCACGAAGAGGCCGCGCATGAGGCCCTCGTCCTCGGGTTCGGGGGGCGGCGCGGTGGGGGACGAGCGCTTGCCGCGGCCGCTGGAGAGGGCGGCGCGGAGGGGAGGGGAGGCGGCCGGAGAGGGTTGGCGGCGCAGGTGGGCGCCGAGGCGCGACATGGCGGCGCGGAGCATCGCGGTGGCGCCGGCGGCGGCGGGGGTCCGAGGATGTGGGGCAGGGTCCACCAGTCGGGCGCGGGTGACGACTGACGAGAGAGTGCACAGCGTTCTCGCTGGATCGGCTCCGAAGGTTACGTGGCGTTCGGCGAGAGGCCCAGGGGCAGGGAGTCGTCACGAGTTCACGACGTCGAGGTCGGCACTCGACACGGCAAAAGCGGCAGATGATCGTGTACAGGTGTGTTGAGTTATTTGGTTGCAGCCATATTTTCGTGATCACTCCAGTTTTTACAATCATGTTTTTTAAACACAACACATCTACATCACGGATACACGTCCATACCCTTACAAAAAGAAGATCCGACTTATTGAGAAATATACTAGTGCCATTTAGGGTTTAAACTCACTGTGTTAGTTTCTAGTTGTCACAGTGATATATGCTAGTTGCTAATTAACTTTTCTTACAATTGTTGTGACAAATTTGTTAACCGCGACATGTGTCGCATTGACGAGGTGTTAACTCGACAAGTCCCAGTGTTGCGCACACCGGGTTGATTGATGGGGAGAGAGATGAGTGCAAGGTGATCACGACGACTGACAAGCGAGGTTTTACCCAGGTTCAGGCTCCCGGAGGATAACACCCTACTCCTGCTTGTCTGATTATTGATGCGAGTAGCGATTACAATGGCGAGATTGCGATCTCGCTAGGGTTTGTCGTTGTGGTTATGAGCGTGTCCTCTAGGACGGGCAACCCTCCTGGCTTTATAGGCGGCCAGGTCTCGGGTGGTTGGTACAGATACGGTAGGTTACAAGACCTAACCGAGTTGGACTAGGATATGAGGTACCCCGAGTGGGCCTTCTGCGGGCCTTCCCATCCTTGGCGCGGCCCAGGTAGCATCATCGTGGGCTACCCGCAAGGTAGCCCCACGTCAGTAGCCCCCGAGTGCTTGGTCGAAGCGCAGAGTCGGACAAAGGACTCCTTCCTCCTGGACGCGTCGTGGATTGCTCGATCTTTAGCTTGAACTCGAATTTCTTCAGTCGAACCAGCCACTCCCGATGGGAGTAATCTGTGCAGTCGAATTGCTTTGTCTTCATCTTCTTGTGAAGCTTGCTTCTACTCAGCCTGTTTTGGCTTACTTTGTTTGATGGATTCGGCTGCTCGAGCTTACTGCGTTGCCACTCGAACGGTTTCTTCGGGTGTTTGGATCATTGGCTGATCCTACCTTGCTGATTTCAGCTGTGAAGCCTACTACTCGAACAACTCTTTCGAGTTGCTTCGGTTGATTTTGGAGCCGTTGGCTTAATGACGTCATTGATGACGACCTGTTGCACGCCTCTGCGCCCGATGGGACGTGACGTGGCGGGCCCCGCTGTCAGAGCTGACCACGGTCCGCAGTTGTCACGTCTCCGAAGTGGGCGCGAAATTTGCGCGGCACTATGACGACGCCTCGGTTCTCGTGCGTAGTGGAGGAAATTGGCGGTGACGGTTGGTTTCTCCGTGCGACACGTGGACGGCTGGATGTTCCCGCTCGGAGCCCTTGCTCGATGGACGGTTGAGATGCCGATCCTCGAGGCATAAGTACTGTGTCTTGGCGTTTGGGATGTCATCTTCTCCAATCGATTCTTGCCTTCTTTTCCTCTTGCGCTCTACCATTTCCGCCGCCATCCCGAGCTCCGAGCAATCCGTCCACGCACCTTGCGACCTTGGCAATGGGCAAGCCGAAGAGCGCCGCTGGCTCCTCCGCCGCCGCTGACGACGCCGGGGTGATGAAGAAACCCGAAGGCGATTGGCAGAGGTCCTCGATGAAGAAGACCGATGTGGAGCTGCTCCGCGCGCAGGGCCTGCTGCCACCTGCCGACCAAGTCCAGGTACGAGTCCCTGGCAAGGAAGTCTTCCCCACTCCCCGCGATGGGGAACGTGTTTGCTTCGCGGACTTCATTCCGCGGGGCTTCGGGTTCCCCATGCACGATTTCGTGCGCGGTCTCCTGTATGCCTATGGGGTTCAGATCCACGATCTGACCCCAATGGCGTCTTGAGCATCGCGGGCTTCATCGTGCTATGCGAGTGCTTCTTGGGTGTCGCGCCCCACTGGGCATTGTGGAAGTCGCTCTTCCTCGTTCGCAAGAACGTGGGGAAGAGTGGGCTGACCTTCCCAGTGGGCGGCTTCGGAATCCAGGTGCGCGGTGACACCGCGTACTTTCAGATGAAGAAGTCCGACTCCGTCCAAGGGTGGCGCCGGAGATGGTTCTACGTCCAGTCGAACGACGACGGCCTGGACGCGTTCGACAGCAAGCGTGGACTGCGGAAGACCGGCGCCTGGGCGCACCCGCTGTCTGCCGTGGAGAAGGAGGCTGTGCGGCCCCTGCTGGGCCTGCTGCACGAGCTGACTCAGACCCTTGGGCGCGATGCGGGTGGCGTCTTTCTGATGGCCACCTTCTTCCGTCTTCGGGTGCAGCCGCTCAGCGCCCGGCCTCACCCGATGTGGGCCGCCGAAGGCGTCAGCGCCAAGCCACTGGAGGACGAGGAGGTGGAAGCCAGCGTCAGGTCCATCACCAACCTCCGAGCCGCGGACACGTGCAACGTCAAGTGCCCAATTTCTCCTTACGGGGCCTCGAACCCCGTTCCTGAGGTAAGTCTTTTATTGTCTTCTCTCTGCCCTTGTTCGACCTGAGTCTACCTTTCTTTTTGATTCGACTTGTGTCTATTTGCTTCAGGGCCGAGATCTTTTCATCAGCTTTCCTCCCCTCCCTGAGAACGGACCCGACGATGAGTCGAGGTTTGTCGAAGAGGATGACGAGGACGAAGAGATTCCCTCCGCGCATTCTCCCCGCGACGAGGTGGAGGAACCCGCGAGGAAGAAGCGGAAGCTTCCGAGTCGTGGCGAGTCTGCCACTGCGTCGTCACCTGCCCGGGGCGTGGACGCTGCTGAGGAGGAGGTCGTCGTGACATCTCCGGGTGCTCGGTCTTCGGGTGGCTGGGAGGAACCTCTGAACGTTCCCCCAGTCAGCTCCGCGGCGCCACGCTCGTTCGCGCGGATGCCTTCGCCTTCCCTGGAGAGCTACGACGACGCCGGCACCCCCAGGTGAGTTCCTTTGTAATGTGTCCATCTAGTTGTACTTTGCAGTTTGGACGTTTTTTGATTCGACTGGTGTTCTTGGTTTTGCTGCAGCCATCGTTCGGACGATGTTAGCTCCCCCCTTCGGGACGTGGAACTCACATCCGCCCCTTCGGCTGGTTTGGGGACGCCAGTGGTGGTGGAGAAGGTGCATGATGAGCCTGCCGGTATTGCATCTTCTAGCCGCGTGCTTCCTTCGACTGCGGAAGACCTTGAACTCCTGGACCACGTAAGTCTTGCATGCTTCTTCTTGTGTTCTTTGATTTTTCATCGGGTGCGCGATCAGCGTTCCCGATGGGAGTAGCCCCCGAAGGTGTGGGTGACTAGTATAGTCGCCTGCAACTTTATTGACATCTGGCTTTTGTTTCAGCCTTACTATCGCCAACAGCTCAACGCAGCCGCAACTTATGTTCGCCTGGAGAAAGAGAGGGACCAACTGCGTGCCTCGCTGGACCAGGCTACTGGGCGGGTTGATGAGCTTGAGAAGGCTCTTCACGAGTCTCGAGAGCGGGAGCTGGCGCGGGTCGCCAAGGAGAAAACTCAAGTTGGTCGTCTCCTTTCGCTCGCCGGTGTACTTGGGGGTGAGTTTCGGCTTGACGCCTACTGAGTCTTTGTGTCTTTTTCTTATCCTGACTTTGAGTTTTTGCGCAGAGACTTGCGGTGGAGCTCCTCCAGAAGATGCGTCGAGTGACACGGTTGACCTGGCGACTGCTGTTGGCTTCCTCGACCGGGTATGCGCCTATGCTTCGGACGCGCTGAAGAAGTCTTCGGCCGCGTTGCAGAAGTCGACTGGAGCTCTGGCCGTGGTGCACCAGAGCATCTTCCTGGGTGACCAGCCGCCGGCGACCGTGGACGCCCTGGCTGCACCGTTTGAGGACGCGACCACCATCGCCGACTTCACGCGGTTGCAGACGGTACGCGGCTCCGAGCTCACCTTCCAGCTCCTATTAGGCCACCAAGTTCCAGGTGACTTCGAGAAGGTCGTCAGCGGTTTTCCTCGCAAACCCGATGGCCGGACCGCGTCGCTGAGTGGCGTGAAGGAGCGCGCCTCGCAGCTGGCTGCGCAGCTTGTGGCACTCTTCGAGAGGGCCCTTGCTAAGGCGACTGAGGCGGCTGCTTGGAAGGGCCGTTCCCGGTCGCAGTCCGCGGCCTTAGAGTAGGCATAGTTGTAGGAATGCGGCAGTCGCCGCGATTTGTATTTTGAACTTCATGCTTGTAATGAATATTGCCCTGTCGGGTCTTTTGGTCTTCAATATTTGATTTTGCTGGCTTTATTTCTCCTGAGTTGATATGTGCTTCGCAGTCGCACGATTATATTGACTCTGCGTGTTCCTGGCAGAGTGCTGCGTGTGATGATGCTCCGCCTTCTCCGGTGGCCATGCCTAGTGGCGCGGCTTCTTCTTCGGGTGCTCGCCGTTGTCGGGCGGCGCCGGCTCCTCCCCGCAGTGCCAACGATCAGCGGATAATCACATGTTTGAAGTACAAGGTGGCGGAGCTTGAGGCGACCCTGAAGAATACGGAGCGGCTGCTACATCGTTCTCAGTCGCATCCCACGGCGGAGTTCTCGCGGCGTGAGGACTTTTTGCTTGGGGAGATCGACCTGATCAGTCGGCAGCTGCAAGGTATGTATCCTTCTTGGCGGCTGCCGTCCTTTGTGGCTTTCCTTCTCGTTCTTACATGAATTTTATGTGCACAGATGTTAATCCAGACTGGGAGGCTGAGCGGGTTCGCGTTGAGGAGCGAGTCACCCGAGAGGCGTCCGGCGACTCCTACGAAGCTCGACAGTTCTGGGTGAACCGGTCGAGGGGGCGCGTCCTTGCCACCATGCTTGATCGCACGTGGCGCGCTTCTTTTCTTCTGGAGAGCTGTCGGAAGACACTTTGGCACATCAATCGTGTGTACTTCCCGCATAATGCGCAGCCGAACGGGTTGTCCACCTTGCTGGAGAGGTTCCGCGATGGTGAAGGGTTGAAGGAGGTCGTCGACGCCCAACTTGTGGCTGGTGCGAACGCTGCGTTGGCATACGTCCGGATGCACCGGCCACATCTTCCGCTTGAGCGGGTGCTTGAAGGCCTGCCGGGTGACGATGACTTCGACGAGACCTTGGCGGCTGCGCGTCGGATTATCCGGCAGGTCCAGGACCTGAGCGAGCGCCTTGTAGGGCCCCTTGATGCACCGAAGGCTGAACCTGCAGTTTAGAGTAGCTGTCGTCTGGTGTACAGGGTTAGCTATAGGGTGGCAAATGTGCCTGTGCAAGTATGACAATTGATTGAAATACTTTGGAATTGTAAGAGTTGATCTTTTTACTCGAAAGTGAGTGCCTGATTTGAGCTTGCGACCTGTATGGCGCAGTCGCCTAGAATGCTAGGCGGCGACCTAGGTTTCTCAAGTGTGACCTGCATGCCGCAGTCTCTGATTATATCAGGTGGCGACTTAGGATTTCTGCAACTTGACCTGTATGGCGCAGCCCCCGAGTCGCTCGAGTGGTGGCCTAGGATTTTGGCGAAGACCTGTATGGCGCAGCCCCCGGGTAGGTCGAGTGGCGGCCTAGGGTTACAAGTGTTACCTGTTTGGCGCAGCCCCCGAGTATGTCGGGGGTGACCTAGGATTTGGAACTTGACCTGTGCAGCGCAGCCCCCGAGTAGGTTCGAGTGGCGGCTTAGGATTTTTCTGGGAGGTCCTGTTTGGCGTAACCCCCGAGTAAGTCGAGTGGTAGCCTAGGGTTACAAGTGTGACCTGTGTGGCGCAGCCCCCGTGCGTGGCGGGCGGCGCCCTAGGATTTTGAACTTGACCTGTATGGCGCAGCCCCCGAGTCGGTCGGGTGGCGGCCTAGGATTTTTGACTTTGCGCTTGTACGGCGCAGCCCCCGAGTGAGTTGGGTGGCGGCCTAAGCTTTTATTTCAACCTGTGTGGCGCAGCCCCCGAGTGGTTCAGGTGGCGACCTAGGATTTTTGATCATGCTTGTATGGCGCAGCCCCCGAGTGGTTCGAGTAGCGGCCTAAGCTTTTATTTCAACCTGTGCGGCGCAGCCCCCGAGTGTTTCGAGTGGCGGCCTAGGATTTTTCATCTTCCTCTGAGTGACAGGTAAAGGAGACAGAATTTCTTCAGATCACTTTATTGATTCTTGCGAACAGGCCGCCTCATTAAAACCCTTCCAGTCCCCTCAGGTACCCTGGTAAGGGAAAGATGAAGGAGATATGCCCTAGAGGCAAATAAATAAGTAGTATTTATTGCCTTATCTCATAAGTTTATAATAGGTTTGTGTATTATGCTATAACTGTATTAATCGGAATTGTTAATACACGTGTGGTACATAGACAACCAGGTCCCTAGCAAGCCTCTATATGAGCTAGTCCATTGGGCAACAGTTGATCGAGATTCCCGATCAAGGACAATGACGTCGGTTGACAATGGGGTCATCTTGTTAGTTGAATAAGGTGGTGGACATACGCAAAGTATTGCAATAAGATCGTATTACGATGTTTGTCATTTGCAATAGATAAGAGTATGATAGCTTATTCCTTAGACCGTGAGACCGTACTTATTGTTGCTTCGTAGGAGTGCTTTGAGAGCATCAAACGTTGTGTCTTATATAGCATGACAATAACGGTGTCCATCTTGGGTATTCCGAAAGAGCATCGAGACGTAAGGATCAAGAGCGGGATTTGTTCATTCTTGTAATGGAAAGATACTCTGGGCCCACTCGGTGATATTGCATCTATATAGCTGCAGCTTATGACTAGGTCATGGAGATGTAATATCGCAGACGAGTTAATAACCTTCGTCGGTAACGAGATACAGCAAAGGCATCGGTGTGTCTACGATCATATCTCGGACAAGGTAGTATCGCAGAGACAAAGGGAATGAATATCATACTTATGATTCAACGACGATATTCGTGGAATGCACAGGGGTCGTCATATATTTCCAGGTATCCCTGACGATCATTGGTGAGCGGAGTGTCTCGACCATGTCTGGAGTGTTCCCGAACCGTAGCGTAACAAACTTAAGGTCTTAGCGACGCTAGGAGATAGGTTCTAGAATTTTATAGGTTTTTATTGGAGAGAGAGAAATGATCCGGAAAGAGTTCCGGTGGTCCGGAAGGAGTTCCGGGGAGCTATGGAAGGGTTCCGAGAATGTCCGAAAGTTGTTCGGGTGGTTCCGAAATAGTTTCGGAGTCATGGGATCTTGAATTATATATAAATATATTAATTATGAATTAATGGGATTTTTATATTAATTTAATATTAATTAAATAAAGGAAAAAGGGGGCTCCCACCTACATGGGCCCTAAGAGGGCCCAAGAGGGGGAGCCGCACCCTACAAAGGGGGGTGGGCCCCAAAGGGGTTCGGCTGGCCCATGGTGGGTGCGCACCACCCCCCCAAACCTTTAGTCCCACATGGGGGAGCCAAGGGGGTTGGCACACCCCCTTCCCCCTTTATATAGCAAGGCATATTAATTGATTTAAGATATAGGAAATTCAGTTAATTCCCAATTTCTCTCTCGATCCCGTGGTTCCCAAGTTGGAGCCGCGCCGAGCTGAGGAAGGGGGTCTCTCTCCACCTAAGCCATACCGCAGAGCGCCGTTGCTCTGCGGGATTCCAGATAAGATCTACTCCTGCGATTTCAGCTGGATCTGAATGACCGGGAGTTGTCGCTAGGCTCCGTATGTTTGCGAGTGCTCGGAGGCTACTCTATTGAGGAGCTTGGGCGACGTCGTCTCGCCCCCTGCAGCCGCCGCGCCTCCCCCCTCTGCTGCCGGCGCGCCAGCCCCGGTGCTGGCGCTCTGCCTTCTTCCGCCCGACGCCCGTCGACGCAGATCATCGTCGACACCCCGGCGTCATCGACTCCGACATCGCGGCAAGTTCTTCGCGACCTCGAGGTCGGCTACGTACGACTTCATCGTCAACGCTTGTGCGGGAGCGTAATCCCCGCTATCGGTCTACATGGAAGTAATGTAACCCGTTCCGCCACCGTTATCGCATGTACTAGATAGATAGATCCTGGCTAGTTAGGGTTTCGCTCGCTAGAAAATTATTATTTTCTGCACCATAACCCCTTCAGTGGTATCAGAGCCGATCTATGCGTAGTACTGCTGGTACGGTTAGAACTCATGTTGAATGAGGGCGTCTTTCTTATATTTGCTACCCTCTAGCGTGCACTTGCGATGCCTTCGGTATTGAGTTGATGAAGCGGCCCGGACCGACTTTACGTGTACGCTTACGCGAGACTGGTTCCACTACTGACATACGGCTTGCACCGTATCTGTGGCTGGCGGGTGTCTGTTTCTCTCTCTCTAGTCGGCAAAGCATTTTCAATGGAGGGCCCGAAAGGGATGCTTAAACATGCAATTATACGATTGACGTTGTGGTACAAAGTTCGTAGGTAGGGAAGCGATTCTCTTACGAATAAGCCTATTTGCCACGTAAAACTTGCAAAACTAAATAAAGCTAGAGGCGTCTAACTTTGTTTTGCAGAGGCGTTATTTCATGTGACATGGTTACGGTAAGTTTTGATATTACTCGTACGGTCGGAGGCAATGGAGGGCTCTGTAGACTCGGAGTCATGGCGGGGCGCCGGGGGCCAGGCACATGGCGCCATGAAGGTCCAGGCGCATCGACCATGTCACATCGCACTTCATTGCATCATTATTGTGTGCTGTTGTGTGTGCATCCTATTGATTGCTTATATGCTAGATATACAACGGTAGCATCATAAATAGGATGATCCCTAACAAATACCAAAATTGTGTTCTCCCTCGTTGCGCACCACCAAGAAAGTTCTACGTTATGAGGCAGGCCGTGATGATCGGGTGTCACACATCTCGTCGTTCGCATACAGTGGGTGTAAGCCATGTTGCACGCGCAGGTCTTCGAGGTTTGATTGGCGAGCCTAGCATACTCAGAGGTATGGCCTCGGGACACGGGAAGATCGAAAGATCGAGCACGAGTCACAGAGTTGTTGTGATCGACATGTTATGTCCACCTTTGAAGCTGTGCTGCCGGCCGTGATGATCGGGGGTAGTGTGGTGGATGAGGGTCGTGTAATCGCCATTATTATTTTAGGGATAATAATCTTGGTGTGGTGTGTTTTTGATAATGAGATTATAGAACTAAAACTCACCTATATATTATAAACTTATCTTACCTCTTTTGCGATCACATCTGGAGACTACGGAACTACACTTCGGTTGCTTCCTCAAGAGCTCGGATTCTACCTTAGAAGCCGACGGGTCCAACTTCATCAGCTGGTGCATTGGTTTTATAAACATTCTCCAAACACAACAAACATCGTATATGTGCTAGAACATTAGTTAGGAGTTAGACCAGATGATTCTGATAGCAAGGAGAAAGATGATGAGTTCCGTAAGCATCATGATATTTTCATGGAAGTGAAGGTCGTCATGAGCGTATGCCTAGCACCAGAGTTGAAAGTTGTATTCAACACCTGGAGCCATATGTTGTGATTGATGCGATCAAAGGTCACTTCAAAGATGAATTGAGTCTTGAGCAGTTCAGACAGCTTAGAAAGTTCCGGACCATTCACATGGGGAGCATACCTGTCTGGAGACTCAGTTGAAGAAGTTGTGTGACATCTACTTCAAGCTTACGAATATCTACGATTTCTAGATAGCGAACTCCAGTGCAATAGAGATTGTGCTTTACCTCCTAGCTGTGAATAGCATGTGCGTGAATATGCTATAGAGACACGGTGAGCTTCTTCACGTTCGTGAACAAGTTCAAATCTCTAAAAGTTGATTCATCGAAGAAGAGTTCTTCGACGCTATGGGTATATTTGATATACGAAGATATAAATGTATTCTTCTCATACTTGATGAAAAGTGTTTGATAATTGTTCTGTTTGTGAAACAGTCCCTGATTATCACAAGTATGTGGCGAAGGGTGACGTGACAGTGCACGAGTGATGGCAAGTTCATGGCCAGTAGTGCTCACGCCCTCGAGGTATCATATTAGTTATCATCAATAGTTTTTGATAAGACATTTTGTAATAGTGAGAATGTGATCTAGTTTGGTGTCTTGAATGTTACAAGACATAATTATTCATATAGAACACATCAGTTGTTTTATGTTATGAAACAAAGCAGTTTTTTCATGTTATGAGTAATTTGCATCACATCTCAATTACATTATGCATATGATATACATTTATAATAGCGGGAATGATAAAAATTATGTGTCCAAAGAGCAAACACCATCGAATTTAGTCATAAAGGCAATGAAAGAAGTAATGGATAATTTTGGTCCATTTAAGTATTTCGAGTGCCAAAATTGATTAAGTTTGAAATGCAGTATTGAAGTTGCAATGCTAGAGGAATTGATTGAGAGTCATTTTTAAATGATAAATCAATGGTGTTATTGCATGATCCGAATTGTTCCATGATTTTGGTAAATAGGAGTATTTGCCCGATAAATTATGGAGTCTGAAATTAATTTGATAATAGATCAAATGGGGTTTTTCAGAAGAAAGATTAATGAATATTGTATTCACAAGATTCGATCAAAGGACAATATTTTTGAATTATGGTTTCAACACAAAAGACTTGTGGAAATTCGTTTCACAATATTATAATGTCATATATGGTGATATGTGGGGAATTATAATTATGCTCTATTTTAAATAAAGTGTGGTCTGTCAGAATCAGTCTTAGAATCTCCTAATATGTTCGAAACATTATAGTCGATGTCCACTTTAGAAAATAGATATTTTTCTCAACAAGAATTCATAGGATCGACAGTAATGTCGACGTGTATATGATTATGCGATAATTCGGAATATACATGAGTAGTTCTTTGTAGATTGCTCGCATTGGACGAGAGTGTATTCCGGAATCAATTAGAAACAAAGTTCAGTTTGTTGTCTATGTAATTCCGAGAAAAGATGACTTTTCGAATTATGGTTTATGGATTGAAATTAGAAGTTTGGAATAAAGTGTCAGACTTATGTTGGAAGATGTTCCAAAGAGTATATGTCTGCTAATGAAAGTTTAGTGATTAAGAGTGAGGGAGAATAGAAAATTGTTTTCTGCTTGCAATCCTCTTCATAAAGATCATAATATTTTCATGAAAGAAACTTCTAAATAAAGTGTTGTTATATTTAATATTGTTGTCAGGTCACAGCACTGTATTAAGTATTTCAGATCTTGTTGACAGATCAAGGTGCACTTTATGAATACAAAGAAAGTTGAGAAAATATCGGAATACGAACAAAGGCTTTTTGAGCCTGGAAATCCAAAGTTGCATTTGAAAGGATTAAGAGAGTAATTGTTGCTGCAATTCTTATTAGAGGAATAAGATTGTTTAATCGTCATATAAGGTGTTATATGAGAAATGTGACTATAAGAAAGACGCGGTAGCATGTCTTGTCGAGAAATGTGTCTTGGACAAGATCAAATTTGTTGACTACATTTATGTAGACATGCTTGAAGTCTGAGTGATTTGTATTAATGTAATACTGTAGTTTGTATTAAATTCGAATTGATAGTAGATCAATGATTTTGGTTTAACCAAAATGTCGATTTAAGTGGGAGTCATAGTTAGTTCACTCAGGAGAAATATGTGAAGAACATATTTTTGAGTGGGAGCTTGGGAACTCAAATATGTGGATAACATGTTTTTGAGTGGGAGCTCGTGTTATCAAATATGTGGAGACATAATTTGAGTGGGAGTCGAATTCATCTTGTGTAGTTAACACATTGTGAAACTGTACCAATAGAATAGGATGAAGTTGTAAAACTATTTAAAAGTTAGTGTCTATTTTGAAATAGAACGGGAATTTTTAATAGTTAGTCGAGTTGTGTTGGATTATATCTGAGGAGTCAGAATAGAATCAAAAGGATGGTCCTTTGGAATCCAATTGGTCATTAAGAGTAATGACGCATGAAGGTAATGGTTGTATGACATGTGGGTCTATTATGTATATATTAGACATCATACAGAAACCATATTATCTGCTCGATAAAATATAACCGATGTTCTTGGAGTAAAGAACAGTTATGAAAGTAAATTTGGAATTTACTGGAAGTAGAAGTGCGTTAGTTAAGGGATTGACATTTGAATTTCAAGTTTTCTATATTGGTGTGAAAGTATGTAGATATCGCGAGTTTGTAATTGTTACAAGGGGCTCTGCATGGCTGAGTGTGTTTTTCAGGGCAGTTATCTGGTTAGTATAATCAGAGTAAGCGCTGGGAAGCAGAAGTCTCACTTAGTTACGGTATTTGCATATATGTTGTTAGACAACATGGTGATATCAAACAAGTTGATGCCAGTGAATCGCAAAAGCATGTACAATCATGGATTGTGCAGTAACACTTTTCCACGAGCAAGCATTATCAAATGATTCTTATTTGATAAGGGATTCTGATAAAGTAAAATGCAGCTAGTTTATTTGTACTCTAGTGCAAGTGGGAGACTGAAGGAGATATGCCCTAGAGGCAAATAAATAAGTAGTATTTATTGCGTTATCTCATAAGTTTATAATAGGTTTGTGTATTATGCTATAACTGTATTAATCGGAATTGTTAATACACGTGTGGTACATAGACAACCAGGTCCCTAGCAAGCCTCTATATGAGCTAGTCCATTGGGCAACAGTTGATCGAGATTCCCGATCAAGGACAATGACGTCGGTTGACAATGGGGTCATCTTGTTAGTTGAATAAGGTGGTGGACATACGCAAAGTATTGCAATAAGATCGTATTACGATGTTTGTCATTTGCAATAGATAAGAGTATGATAGCTTATTCCTTAGACCGTGAGACCGTACTTATTGTTGCTTCGTAGGAGTGCTTTGAGAGCATCAAACGTTGTGTCTTATATAGCATGACAATAACGGTGTCCATCTTGGGTATTCCGAAAGAGCATCGAGACGTAAGGATCAAGAGCGGGATTTGTTCATTCTTGTAATGGAAAGATACTCTGGGCCCACTCGGTGATATTGCATCTATATAGCTGCAGCTTATGACTAGGTCATGGAGATGTAATATCGCAGACGAGTTAATAACCTTCGTCGGTAACGAGATACAGCAAAGGCATCGGTGTGTCTACGATCATATCTCGGACAAGGTAGTATCGCAGAGACAAAGGGAATGAATATCATACTTATGGTTCAACGACGATATTCGTGGAATGCACAGGGGTCGTCATATATTTCCAGGTATCCCTGACGATCATTGGTGAGCGGAGTGTCTCGACCATGTCTGGAGTGTTCCCGAACCGTAGCGTAACAAACTTAAGGTCTTAGCGACGCTAGGAGATAGGTTCTAGAATTTTATAGGTTTTTATTGGAGAGAGAGAAATGATCCGGAAAGAGTTCCGGTGGTCCGGAAGGAGTTCCGGGGAGCTATGGAAGGGTTCCGAGAATGTCCGAAAGTTGTTCGGGTGGTTCCGAAATAGTTTCGGAGTCATGGGATATTGAATTATATATAAATATATTAATTATGAATTAATGAGATTTTTATATTAATTTAATATTAATTAAATAAAGGAAAAAGGGGGCTCCCACCTACATGGGCCCTAAGAGGGCCCAAGAGGGGGAGCCGCACCCTACAAAGGGGGGTGGGCCCCAAAGGGGTTCGGCTGGCCCATGGTGGGTGCGCACCACCCCCCCAAACCTTTAGTCCCACATGGGGGAGCCAAGGGGGTTGGCACACCCCCTTCCCCCTTTATATAGCAAGGCATATTAATTGATTTAAGATATAGGAAATTCAGTTAATTCCCAATTTCTCTCTCGATCCCGTGGTTCCCAAGTTGGAGCCGCGCCGAGCTGAGGAAGGGGGTCTCTCTCCACCTAAGCCATACCGCAGAGCGCCGTTGCTCTGCGGGATTCCAGATAAGATCTACTCCTGCGATTTCAGCTGGATCTGAATGACCGGGAGTTGTCGCTAGGCTCCGTATGTTTGCGAGTGCTCGGAGGCTACTCTATTGAGGAGCTTGGGCGACGTCGTCTCGCCCCCTGCAGCCGCCGCGCCTCCCCCCTCTGCTGCCGGCGCGCCAGCCCCGGTGCTGGCGCTCTGCCTTCTTCCGCCCGACGCCCGTCGACGCAGATCATCGTCGACACCCCGGCGTCATCGACTCCGACATCGCGGCAAGTTCTCCGCGACCTCGAGGTCGGCTACGTACGACTTCATCGTCAACGCTTGTGCGGGAGCGTAATCTCCGCTATCGGTCTACATGGAGGTAATGTAACCCGTTCCGCCACCATTATCGCATGTACTAGATAGATAGATCCTGGCTAGTTAGGGTTTCGCTCGCTAGAAAATTATTGTTTTCTGCACCGTAACCCCTTCAAAAGAGTGCGTCTGAAACCTGCCGCGCTGGTTTTCTTTGTACAATGGCTGTTTTGAACTAGGCGTAGAACCGGCGGAGTTGTGCTACGTTCCATGGATTGCTGCAGTCTGCTCCTGTCTTTGAGTCCTTTAGGCAGTAAGCTCCATTGCCTATTGCTTCTGTTACGATGTACGGGCCCTCCCATGGGGAGGCGAGCTTGTGCACCTTCTTTTGCTTGAGTCGCAGAACCAGGTCGCCTGCAACGAACGCTCTTGGTCGCAGCCTCCGAGTGTGATAATTGCGCAGGTCCTGCTGGTACACGGCTGATCGTGCCAGGGCGATGTCTCGCGCTTCGTCTAGGGTGTCTCTGCTGTCTTCGAGTGCCTCCTCTGCTTCCGATTCGTCGTAGGCGACTACTCTTGGTGCGTCGAACTTGATGTCGCAGGGGAGGACCGCTTCTGCACCGTACACCATGAAGAATGGAGTGTACTGGGTGGATCTATTCGGCGTTGTTCGCAGACTCCAGAGGACCGATGGAAGTTCTTCCACCCATGCGCCCGCTGCGCGTCTCAGGGGCACGCGCAGTCGTTTCTTGATGCCGCTACAGACGAGGCCGTTGGCTTTCTCCACTTGTCCGTTGGACTGCGGGTGCGAGACGGACGCATAGTTGAGTTTGATCCCCTGCTCTGAGAAAAAGTCCTTGAATTCTTCGGCTGTGAAGTTCGAGCCGTTGTCGGTGATGATCCCGTTTGGTACCCCAAACCTGAAGATGATTGACCGGATGAAGTTGACCGATGTGGATGCAGTCGAACTTGTGATGGGCACGGCTTCGATCCACTTTGTGAACTTATCGACTGCGACCAGGAGGTGAGTGTGACCTCCGGGTGAGGATTTCTTCAGCGGGCCCACCATGTCCAGACCCCATTGGGCAAAGGGCCAGGCCAATGGTATTGTCTTGAGTTCTGACGCTGGGGCGTGCGGCTTGTTGGCAAATTCCTGGCACCCTGTGCATTTCTTCACCAGCTCCTCGGCGTCCTGCATGGCTGTCAGCCAGTAGAACCCGGCGCGTAGCGCCTTGGCCACCAGTGCCCAACTGCTGGCGTGATGCCCGCAGATACCCGCGTGGATGTCGAGTAAGATGGCTTGGCCGTCGACTGGATCTATGCACCTTTGCAGGATTCCTGAGATGCTTCTTTTGTAGAGTTCACCGTTGATGACGGCGAAACTTTTGGAGCGCCTGATGATGCGCTTTGCTTCGACTGGATCTACTGGTATCTTCTGATGTAGTATGTATGCCAGGTACGGTCCTGTCCATGTGGCTTCGACTAGCATGACCTCCATGGGGACCTTGTCTTGGCTCGGCGGGTTGGCATCGCCTTTCGTTGTTGCTGTGCTTGCTGTACTCTGAGTCTTGATGGATCTCTGCGTGATGCACTCGAGGAAGACGCCGGGTGGGACTGGCACCCTGTCTGAGCCCATGTTAGCGAGAACGTCGGCTTCCTCGTTGCTTTCACGGCCAATGTGGCGCAGCTCGCAGCCGTCGAAGTTCCCTTCCATCTGATTGTAGAGGTCTCTATAGGTGATCATGTTGTCAGCGACGGCGTCGCAGGACTTCATGGTTTGCTGTACCACCAGGTAAGAGTCGCCGTAGATCATGAGGTGTGTGGCGCCGCAGTTCTTGGCCATCCGCATGCCGTGGATCAGGGCCTCGTACTCGGCTTCGTTGTTGGACGGCGTCGGGAAGTCCATCTGTAGGATATACTTGAGCTTGTCGCCTTTGGGGGAGATGAGCACGACTCCTGCCCCGGCTGACTTGAATTTCTTCGAGGCATCAAAGTACATTGTCCATGCGTTGGACAGGTCGGGGACATTTGGTAGCTGGGCTTCTATCCATTCGGTTGTGAATTCTGGGAGAAATTGGGCCTTGATGGACTTCGGGTGAGCGTACTTCAGCCCCCATGGTCCTAGTTCGACAACCCACATGGCGACTCGTCCTGTCGCGCGCTGATTTGTGAGGATGTCTGCTAGTCCAGAGGAGCTTACCACCGTGATCGGGTGCTCGGAGAAGTAGTGGACGACCTTTCTGGAGGTCATGAAGACTCCGTATGCCAGCTTCTGGTAATGAGGGTAGTTCTGCTTGGACAAGGTGAGTACTTCGCTGAGGTAGTAGACGGGCCTCTGTACCGGGTGACTGTGCCCTTCTTCTTCGCGTTCGACTACGAGCACCGTGCTTACCACCCTGTTCGTTGCTGAGACGTATAGGTACAACGGCTCATTTTCCAGTGGTGCCACGAGGACTGGAGAGGTTGTCAGTGTTTTCTTGAGATGGTCGAACGCGTCCTGCGCCTCTTGTGTCCACTCGAACTTGTCTGCCTTCTTCATCATTTGGTAGAAAGGTAAGGCTTTCTCTCCCAACTTACTAATGAACCGGCTGAGAGCTGCGACTCGGCCAGCTAATCGTTGCACCTCCCTGAGCTTGGTTGGTGCTGGCATTGTGAGTATGTTCTGCACCTTCTCGGGGTTTGCTTCGATTCCTCTTGCGGATACAAGGTACCCTAGTAGCTCTCCGGCTGGTACACCGAACACGCACTTCTCTGGATTGAGCTTGATCTGATATACGTCCAGCGCAGCGAAGACCTTGCGGAGGTCGTCGACTAGGGTATCCTCCTTTCGGGTAGTGACGACAATGTCGTATACGTAGACTTGGACGATCTGCCCGATTAGCCCCTTTAGGCATGCTTGCATTGTCCGCTGGTACGTGGCACCTGCGTTCTTTAACCCGAACGGCATCGTCTGGTAGCAAAAGACGTCGTCGGGTGTGATGAAGGTTGTCTTCTCTTCGTCCTCGACTTTCAGCCTGATCTGCTGGTAACCTGAGTAGGCATCCAGAAAAGATAGGCGTTCGCAACCTGCAGTCGAGTCGATGATCTGGTCTATCCGCGGTAGCGGGAAGTGGTCCTTGGGGCAGCATTTGTTGACTGCGGTGAAGTCAACGCACATGCGCAGTTTCTTCGTCTTCTTTTTCTCAACTAGAACCGGGTTAGCGACCCAGTCCGCGTCCTTGATCTCTCGGATGAACTTGGCGTGCAGTAATCTGTCGACTTCCATGGTGATCGCGTCTCGTTTGGGTCCTGAGAAGCGTCGCATGGATTGCTTGACTGGCCTTGCGTCCTTGTGGATTTTTAGAGAGTGCTCGGCGAGTTCCCTGGGTATCCCTGGCATGTCAGAGGGTTGCCATGCAAAGATTTTCCAGTTCTCACGTAGGAACTCGACGAGCGCGCCTTCCTATGCGGGGGTCAGACTCGATGAGACCTTGACCGTCTTTCCACTGTCAGCCGGATGGACTTGGTGGGTGACAGTGTCGTCATTCGTGTTGAACGATGCGTCTTTGGCAGGCTTCTTGCGAGCCGGGAAGATGGTCTTGTCGTTGTCGGCTGATATGGCCTTGAAGTGCTCTTCGACGCCGAAGGACTCGGAGATCTTGGCGAACTCGCGGTCGCAGCTGTTGGAGAGCCCGAAGTCACCGCGGACGGTGATCACTCCTTTCGGCCCGGGTAACTTTATCATCAGGTAGGCGTAGTGGGGTACCGCCATGAACCTGGCAAAGCTTGGGCGTCCGAGGATGGCGTGGTATTGTGACTTCCAGTCGACGACCTCAAAGTCTATCGACTCCTTCCGGAAGTGCTCGGGTGTACCGAGGATGACGTCGAGTGTGATTGTTCCCATGGGCGTGATTGCTTGTCCTGGTACTATGCCGTGGAAGGTGGTTTCCGATTCCGGCAACTTCTCTGTCGACCTGTTCATTCGTCTGAGGGTATCGGCGAATATGATGTTGATGCCGCTGCCTCCGTCCAGGAATACCTCCTTCAGGCTGTAGTCGTCGATTAAGGCCTCAATCACGAGTGCGGCGTGCCCGGGTCGGACTACCTCCGCTGGGTGATCTGCCCTGGAAAATGTGATTGGCGTCTCCGACCCGCGCAGGTAGTCTGGTACCGCGCGCGGGCTGTTGATGGCTTGAAGTACTTGGCGTGTTATGATTTTCTGCCTCCTGTTCGACGGGGGTCCTTTCTGGATCATGTTCAGCTGTCCCCGTGCGGCTGGGTACGTATCGGCTGCTGCCGACGGACCCTGCTGCTGCTGCTGCGGCTGGGGGAACGCTCCTGCCGCCTGCACTTGATTGTTGTTCGCGGGTGCTGCCTGGATGGCTAGCTGTGGCGCCGCTTGTATGGCCTGCACCGGGGCGATGATTTGTTGCATGGCGTGGTAGATCTTTCTTGCTTTGCGGCAATCTTTCAACAGGTGGTTTGAACCCCACTTTCTTGTCTCCGGGTGGCGGAACGAGTGATGCTTACAGGGTTGCATCAGTTCCTCCGCTGGGGTCAACGGGCGTTTCCACTCGCGCTTCTGGCTTCCATCACTGTGGCCGATGCTGCTGCTGCCACGGTTGTACTGACTCGAGCTGGGCTGTCGACTTTGCTCGTGCTGTCGGCTGCTCTCACGCTTTACCTCACGGGGGGTTTCATAACCCGCCGCTACTAATTCGATTGAATCGTGCGTGTAGCGTGCCTTCCTCTTTTGACGTGCCTCGCGCCAGTTGCTTGTTTCGCCTTCCTTTTTGGGAGAAGTTTCACGGACGTAGTCCTCTCCTTCGGCCCATTGGTTGGCTGTCTTCATGAGTTCTATCGTGGTCTTCGGCTGGAGCCTACCGAATTCCTCCCGGAGGTCGCGGCGAGCGACGCCATGCATGAAGGCGTCCATCACTCGATCCTCTGATACGGGTTCCATGGTGTTGCGGAGGAGTGTCCACCTCTGGATGTAAGAGCGGAGCGACTCGTCCTTCCCTTGCTTGCAGGCCTGCAACTCGATGTAGGTCGTCGGCCTGGCGAATGTTCCTGAGAAACTCTTGATGAAGTTGTCCTGGAATTCCTCCCATGTCCGGAAAGAATCTTTGGGTTGGCTTGTGAGCCACCCGCGTGCCGAATCTGTCAGCATGAGCTGGATGTACTGCATTGCTGTAGTCGACGTTCCACCTTGACAGGTGCAAGCGATGAGGTAGTCCTCGAGCCATAGCTTTGGGTCTTGTTTCCCGTCGTACTTTGGTGTGCCAGCCGTCAATTTGAAGCCTTTAGGCATGCGGGTGTCGCGGATGTTGAAGCTAAAGCATGCTGCGCCACACGGCTCGAAGTCGCGGTCGGCGTTGTCGTTCGCGTGTGCCACGCTAGCCGAACGCTCCTTGCGGCTGCGGTCCACCGTTTTCTGTGTCAGGACGTCGCGGAGGTCCTTGACTGGTTGTCGCTGCGCAGCTGGAATGCCCGACGTCGTTGGCTCGTGCACTTGGTTACTTGGTCCCTTGGCCGCCAGAGCTTCTTCGATTTCCCTTATGGAGGCAATTTGTTGCTTGTGGAGAAGGGAGCGCGCGTCCCCCTCCGGTGGCTGTGTGAGCCGAAGGTATGTCTCGACTGATATCAGGGCGGCGTTCGCCGTCTTTGGGACGGGTATCCCGTTTTCATCTTCGGTGACGAAGGACGAGTCGAGGTTGCGGGTGAGCCTTGTTCGATCAGCTTCTGCCATGTGGGGGACACGGGCTCTGGTTCGTCGTGCTCCCTGGTTCACCTCTGTGGAGGATGTGAAGGAGAGGGCGGCTCGCCTGGCACTCGATGCATCCGCGTCCCTTTTGCGCCTGAGAAGTTCGGCTTTTTCGGCGCGAATTCGTTCGCCTTCCTTGCGTAGCAAGTACTGGACCGCCAGGTGATCTTCTCGAGGTGCGTTGGGTGGCGGGAACGTGCCTTCGTCCACATGCTTCATGGCTTGGATCGCCATATCCCGCGTGATGACAAGTTTCGTCTGGTCCGGCATGTCCACCTCCAGTGGGTATGCGGGTTCGTCTTCGTCATCATGCGGTGCTGTGCCGGCCATGAAGACTTGCTTGGGGTAGACTTGAGTTGGGGAGTTGGTGCTGCCGCTGCTGCTTCTGTCACCCGCTTCTTGCTCGGGGTCGAAAATTGCTGCAACGTGGCGCGCGGCGCACCCGCTGTCGCGTCTCTTCACGATTGTCCATGTGCTCACACTCGCCGGGGCGAGTGCGATTGGCTTGGGGTAGACTTGAGATTCCCACGAAGACGAAGGCGCGCGTGACATGGCTGTTGGACGCGGGCCCCTGGTCGCCCGTGCGGGTGCGGCGGTGCTGGAGGATCTTGACTTGATTGACCGCACGACCGAGGTTGGGGTTGTAGACTTGATTCGTGCGGCCGTTGCCGAGATTGTCGATGTAGATGTCCTCTTCGCGGGTTCGGCGGTTGCGATCTTCGCGGGTGCGGCAGATACGATCCCAGCGGGCTCAGCGGTCGCGATCTCCGCGGGTGCGGCAGATGCGATCTTTGCGGGTTCAACGGTCGCGATCTCCGCGGGTGCGGCAGATGCGATCCCAGCGGGTCCAGCGAGCGCGATGGTTGGCGATTTTGATGACGCCGTTGCGCGTAGCGCAGTAGTCGTAGACCTGAGTATGCAACGACTATCGATGCAACAGAATATGGATCCGAAGGTGATATGAATACCTTTGTCCAGATCGGCGTACACCGATTGATGAGCTGGCGAGTGGACGACGTACTCGAAAGAGCCGAATCGGATCGACTCCCTGATGGCGGATGCGCCGATCTTCATTGCGGATGGAGCCGGTGCGACCATGATCCTAGCACTTGTTTGAAGTTCCCACAGACGGCGCCAATTGACGAGGTGTTAACTCGACAAGTCCCAGGGCTGCGCACCCCGGGTTGATTGATGGGGAGAGAGATGAGTGCAAGGTGATCACGACGGCTGACAAGCGAGGTTTTACCCAGGTTCAGGCTCTCGGAGGATAACACCCTACTCCTGCTTGTCCGATTATTGATGCGAGTAGCGATTACAATGGCGAGATTGCGATCTCGCTAGGGTTTGTCGTAGTGGTTATGAGCGTGTCCTTTAGGACGGGCAACCCTCCTGGCTTTATAGGCGGCCAGGTCTCGGGTGGTTGGTACAGATACGGTAGGTTACAAGACCTAACCGAGTTGGACTAGGATATGAGGTACCCCGAGTGGGCCTTCTGCGGGCCTTCCCATCCTTGGCGCGGCCCAGGTAGCATCATCGTGGGCTACCCGCAAGGTAGCCCCACGTCACGCATAGAAGTGCGTAAAGTTAAGCGAATAATTTAAATTATTATTGGACTTGATTTTACACCTCAATTTATTAGAAAGTAAATGAACCAAAACGTAGAAGTGCGCACAGTAACTAACATGGGTAAAACAAGGTACATAAAACTGAAAGAATTTATAATGAATAAATAACATGAGTAAATGCAACTCATTGTGTCACTGTCAAGGATTGGGATACATCAAACCAACAAATCGTTTGGTCGCCTCGAGACCATCATGTCTCTAGGCAACAAGCTTAGTCCATATAGTCACAAGGATAGCTAGCGAAGAGGTGACAATAACATTTAAGATCCTACTATCGCGTTCTTTCTGTAAGTATGATCTTTATCGACCAACATTCTTTCAGCTTAAAAGGGGACAAGAAAAGGCGCATGGACAAATGTTTGACAAGCAACACATGAGAAACAACCCCGGAGATTTTTTTTTGGGGAAACACTTGGGTTTATGCGGCCCAGTTGTTAAACACTTACCCTTGGCAACAAGCCAATAAATGAATGAACAATTGGTTGAGATCTGATGTTCCCGTATGAGGTTGATCATGGGAGAGCGGATTGAGCCGTTAAATTAAAATTGTTACACAGATTTGAAGAGTAAACACCTGACTATGTCTTTCACGTGAGGGTATCCTACACCATCGGTTACAATTTTATGTGATACAATCAACACCTCGACAAGATTGTTCCTTGATGTTGTGCATCCATGTGTTGTTAGCGAGAACCTCCCAAGCAAGCATTGTCTATCGATCAGTTCTATATACTTACATATGAGAAAACTGCTTCGGAGCTTCAAAGCCGTAGCCATCCCCTCTCCCACTTCCATTTGGGTACTTATGTCGTAGGTAGGGATCACGTTTGAATCATATCATATAACAATGCAACGAGAAACACATATGCGCACTCTAACCCGAAGGAAGAAGCCAAAGCCGGTCCAGAACCTTGAGAACAATCCCATATAGACGATGGTCATGCCATAATCCGATGAACAACTTGTCAATGAGGTTTGTCGACGGCCGGCGATGCACATTATGCCCGTTTATCTCTTTCTTCAGCTCAACAATCAATTTACGTGTCATTGTTAGGATAGTACGACTGTTATGCGGTAACCATGCATTGCGTACGAGGATTTTGGATAAGTTGATTGGATAAGAGCGGAGTAAGTTGGGTCAACGCAGTAAACGACTGCCATGATAATCGAGGGTGGAGAATGAGCTTCATGTTAATCCGAACATAATTTCCGGAATTCAATCATCACTTTATGTCCAATCCAAAAACCCGATGGACGGATGAAAAATGTTGTAGTAGAAAAGGATCCAACGGGCAGGAACCTGCTTCCTGTGCGGCACGCGGATTAGCACGGACCCGATCGAACCCGTGTGCCGAAAGAACGGGAATCCACCACTCCAATCCTACGCGTCGCCACGCCATCAGTCGGCTCCGGCTTCCGCGACGCGTTCGTCCCTCCCCTCGTCGCCGTCTCCTCCCCCTCCCGCACCGCCCACGAATCCTACTCCGAATCCTCCTCCTCGCCCGCCGGTCGCCGCGACCCAGCAGGAACCCGGGCGGAGAAGCTGACCGGAGCGACGGGGAGGAATTCGATCCCGGAAGAAGCATGAGCCTGGCCTCCCACGCCCACCGGCATCGAGGAGCTCGAATCGGGAGGTAGAGAGAGGATTCGCGGCCCAGAGCCCGGAGATGTCCTCGCCGCCGCAGGAGGACGGCAGACCCGCCGCTGGGAGGGAGGAGGAGGGGCGGCCTTCCAAGGCCTGGGGGATCCTCATCTTCGGCCTCGTCGGGGCCGCCAGCGCGACCCTCGCGGTGAGCACCAGCAGCACCGCCAACCTTCTTCTCCTACCTCCTTCCCCTGTGACGTTGTTCCAGCTCGGTAGATGTTTCTTGAGTCTCGTCTGCCTAGGCGATTAATGCGCGTAATAGTCTCGGGGTACGTGCTCAGAGCGGCCTCGCTTGCTTGTTTAGTAGCATCACGGCTCCTTGCTCTGTTTAGTCTCTGGCTTAATTGCATTTGTTGTATGTTCACAATTCCACGTCAACTGCTTCGAATGATCGTTTGCAAGTATTTAGTGCTCATAGTAAAATGTACCGTAGTATCTTATCTGCTACTCCCTCTGATCCAAAATAAGTGCCCCAGTTTTGAACTCGACTTAGTATTAGATTTCATTTGTTTGACATTTTTATCTCTTCTTACCTCTGTGCCAGGTTGCCCACGTACGTCGAGGCGTCGATTGGTTCTACACACAGGTACCTCACTAAGTGTATTCGTTTCTTGGTTGTGCACGTTCCTCGATCCTCCTTGATGTGACCCTCCTAAACTAGTGGGAAACCACGTTCCAGTTCATCCGATGATGGTTGTTAGCTTGTTTACTCAAATTGGAGTAGTAGCTTTAAGGAAACCACCCAGATTTGTGTTTATATCTTGAGAAAATACTCTATTGCTTAGGTTGGTGTTTTTATGGGAAATAGCAGAAGCATCCTTAGGTGGATGTAATGGTCTGATGAGAATTGTAATCCTGCTCTCTAAGTTTGAATATAATGCGGTGCTTAAGAGTGTGCCAAGGCCATCCTCTCGTCATTATCTTGGGCCTATATTAAGGTAGACCATGCAGAAATTTTCACAGGAAGTAAACTACCTTATTTTCTAGGAAGCTCACTTTTGCATTGCCAGAATCCCATTGGTACTCCAATGTGAACTCTACTTTGGAGACATAGGGAGAACCGAGAGCAGTTGATGAATTTATCATCATACACTCAGTTATATGCTTAGTTTTCATTGTATTTTGACTTCTAGGTTCTTTACTTATATCCTCTTTCTTTTTCTGCTGCTCTTCCTTCGAAAGCTGAATAAGGTGCAAACAACATCATCTTGGAGGAAGACAAGTCACAGCTCTAGTCGTGGAAGTTTCAGTGAGGACGCTAGGAGAAGATATTATCAACGTATGCAGCAGGAATTTGAGGATGAACAGGAGAGAGTTGTGAGTTTACTCGACTATTCACACTATTAAACATTTTCTGTATGTAGATAGACATTTAAACTGTATAACTTAGAATTTGGGAAATTATACTCACTATCTATATGTTGTTATGCTTAAGAGCATTGCCCCAGTAAATGTAACATATATCCATGAGAAATTGCATTGTGCTAAATAGCGACTTCTTTGTCGTGACCTCAATTTTAGTGTCTCAAACATTACCTTGAGATTACTTTCTCGGTTCACTCCTTCAGTATGCTGACTTCTCGTTGGCTTCAATTTTGGCCAGCAAAGAATAAGGCACATGCAAAGTGTTTTCAACCGAGAGAGGAACAAATTCAGGAATAGTTATGAAAGTTGGAAGGAAAATGGCCCCCCAGGTGGCTATAATTACATCCCACGGGATGACTGGTATTGGCAGACAGATACGCCTAACTCGGAAAATAAAAATAAACGAACATATACTCCGGCGGGACCTAGGGCTTATCCTATGTCGCATCATTATGCAGTTCTTGGTCTTGACAGGTATTTCCATATTTGCTTAAACATCTAGCTGTATATTTCTGTTCATCTTTTAATCTGCTTATGGCATCGTCATTTGGTTATTCATGATCATACCTTTGTGAGAAACCTTTTAGTTCCTTACACAGGATAAAAAATGGAATGTGTGTTTACGACTCTTTATGCATTTGAATTCCACAAAGTGAAAAATGCTAAGAGCCTCAGACTTTATCTTCAAGATTCAAAAGAAGGGATCTGAGGCATTTGGTAGATTTGCAAGCTCTATATAGCATTTCACTGTTTCTCATCCATTGAGTTGATGACTTTTTTCTCACCCAATCACCCCAAAACTATCAATTCTGCGTGCTTATTCTGGCTTATATGTCAATCAGATAATCAATTCCACCATTACTATGTGTTCGGGATTGAGTCCTCTGGTCACTTGTTTCAGGAAATAAGCATGTTCCTACTTTGCTTCCGTAATGCCATTTTTTATGAGTCTTTGGCTACATACCTCAATGGGCCTCTTGTAGTAGCAAGCTGACAGGCTACATGATGAAGCATCTTGCAGCCACCCGACACTGATCTTGTGATAATTTTTTCACTGCTATGCTGTGTTCTGGAATCAGTTGCATCTGTTCTTTACCAATTCCAGTAAAATATTTGTGTTCTTTCTCAAACAGGGGTTTCTAACATTGTTTACTACATTAAGAAATAACACTAGGATCGCTTTGAAAAGCATATGTGGCACCAAACTTGTTCTTTGTTTTTATGAATATGATGATGTTGTTATCCTGAGCTATACTATATTTTTACAAGCCATGTTATTTTATTTATAGGTCACGAGGGACACCATACACAGACGCTGAAGTAAAGGTATTGCTATCCTATAATCCTGTTGCCCCTTTAGCCCTCAGTTCAGTATTTGAACTTGTCCCACCTAACAAGACCATCTTCTATATTGCGTCGATTTTGTTTTTCTTGTGGTGAATTGGTGATCATATATTGCCGATCAAATATCTAAGCCAACCTTAAGATCCTTAAGGAAGCTGTCACATCAAATTTATTTTATTTGAACAATGAGCAGTTTTCATGGGATTTGCTTTAAGAACTTTGATGTTTGGTTAAACTCTTGTTTTCACCAAGTGCATTGTCAAGAATTCAAGATTAGTGATCTTCACCACAAATCCAATTTTTCTCGTCACATTTTTAGATTTCTCCCCTATGGTTGAAGCAATCAGTTAATGTTTTAAATCTTTCCAGTTTCTATTAATTTATTTAGTTGGTTTATGAGGGAAGCTGATTATGAGCAGGATGACTAAAAACCATATGCTTCATGAAATATTGGTTTTTCATTGACAGCCTCCCAATTACTTATGTTCAAATTTGTTTTCTCCCTCACATTGCCTTATGGCATTGTCTGTTACTTGATATTTTTAAGCAGTTGTATTGCCTGTTTGTGATGGTTAATTTGCGAGAGGGTTGGATTGAGAAATACTTTGTGGCTGCATTGATAAATGGATAAATCAAAACAAAATGACCCATTCACAAAATCAGGACTTAAAAGCACACATTTATTTCTCTAGACCCTCTACACATCAAATTGTTACAATTATTTGGTTAAAATGTTAAGACCTTTGGTATGTGTGTCAGACTTGTTCTCTGACTTTGGGACATTATCTGCAGAGTGCTTTTAGAACAAAAGCAATGAAGGTCCATCCTGATCAAAATCACGAAAATAGAGGTTGTTAACTTCTTCCTTCGTCTCTTCGCGGATACCGCGTTTCTTCTTATGGCATTCTTTGTGTTTTACTAGTTACTAATACCATGAAGGTTTTATCTGGTGCAGAGACGGCAGAAGAAGAGTTTAAGGAGGTTGTCAAATCTTATGAAGCAATAAAACATGAGAGAAAAAATAACGCAAATTGATGCGTATATCTCGCTTGATTGGATCTTCCTGGAAAGAGTTTGGTATCAGTTGTTTACAGCCCTGTATACACAAATCGCAACACATGTCATCAGGTGGATGGCCAAGAGGAATCTCCTGCTGCTCTCGCCGGCGTGTAGGCAAGTTTTACCAACGAGTCTGTCCTTGGAAAGCACACATCCCTGATGTAGTAGACTAGGATATTGTCGACAGATGTACAAACGGCGTGTTTCCGTTTGCATTGCTAGTGGCTTGACCATAGTCTGGGCAAGGAGCGAACATTTTTGTTGCCACCTCAGATGGGAAGACGTGTTCCAGTGATGTACACCTGATGGGTAGAGTTTAACTGCGTGGAAACTGGAGATCTGATCGAAATAAAAGGTATCAGTACATAGTGGGGTATTTTTTATTCGGTTGAGCGGCTTCGGCTGGGCTGTAAACTTGTATATACTGAGTTGCTATGCACCATCTTCAGACAAATATAACCAGGGGGGGTCGATTAAGTCCAGTTGATACGACTGGGTTCAGTCATGAAGGTGAAACACTGATCGTGATACGAATGCAGTTGTTCGGTGCTTGTTATCTAATATACATAATAATAAGAGATAACTGCTGGTCCCAATTCTTTCTGGCGCATTGTTTTGAAAGTGTGTTATGCGAGTTCTTAAAATCGTCTAACCACTGTTGACCGCTGCCACGTCGGTTGGTGGGGTATGTAGGCTCAACGAACGGTGGTGAAATTTTGCTAATATCTCCTTGAGGTTTTAATTCTTCTAATTGCTAGTCATTTGTCCGATTTTTTTTCAAATCGATCCCCAACCTCGTCCTAATGTTGGGGATCGGAGCGTGGGCGCTGTTCTGGAGAATGGAACAATGTGGCTAGTGCGAGCTCTCATCGCTATTGAGTTTCATGATCTTGTCTAGAAATGCCTACCGTCCGGGGGAACGGGCTCCCACCCTCGTCGCCTTTCCCGCGCGGTACAACCTTCTCGCTGAGCACGCTGATGAGGACATCCATACTGTTGTTCCCTCTCCAATACATGATGATGACATGAGAGTTGCTGTAAAGAAGAAGTCCAATGATGAGGTTCAAATTGGACCAATGACAAGAGCTCGAACCAAGTTACTTCAGCAATAGGTGAACTCGCTCTTAGTTGAATATGATGTTTGTGTTAATAAGAATTTTATACTGTCTAAGTCTATGCATTTATGTATGATTAGGTTTATTAATAACACAAGCGTTGGAGGAGGAGACGAGCTACCACAAGAAGAAGGACAATCACTGATTTTCAATATTAGCAAGTGCGCGAGGGAGGAGAGGGAGGCCGGCGCACAAGGGCAATGAAGGAGATCAAACGTTTGCACGTTAGAGGGATCAAGTGGCGCACTAGGACATAACGTATGAAGATATTAGTCTAAGGTGCAATGCATGAGGCCTGCGTGCCCTGTTTAGGCCGAACCCACCATGGGTCGGTTTGTATCAGTCCAAGTCGAACCAGGTTTGAGTTCAGGTCCGAATTAAGTCCTACTTTCGGCCAGCCCATTTAAATAGCCAAGGGCTGCGCCCTAGAGGGTTAGACCACGTTTAGATAAAACCCTAGTTTTGATTGAACAGCGAAAGCTTTCCTCTGAAATAATACATCTCCAATTCGTATCGATCTGGAGAGTTGAATCGCAATTGAAGTGTGGTCTGTTTCTTCCATTGGGAATTAGTAGATTGCAATTATACCGTTTCGTGGTCGACGGCTACGTGCGCAAGTTTGTGAAGTCGTGAATATCCGAAGGGTAGAGAGCTGTTGCATTGGCTGCAGGGATCTAGCGAGGAGAGTTCATCGGTGACACCAAGTTATCCACCATCCACCATCGACGTGCTCAACGAGAAGATCGGGCAACCCCATATCATCTGGTATCAGATTTCCAGCGTTTACTCGGTGAGCATCCACAAATCCATCCCGTAGATTAGTTTATTTTCGTCCTATACAGAAAAAGCCAAAAACAAATTAGGGTTAGATTTCGCCTTAGCCTAGATAGCATCGATTGCATCTCTAGTTTGTTGTTCGTGTTGATCCGTTGCGTATTCCTTTTTTTCCGTTTGTGTCTTCGTGTTTGTTTAGGTTTACGGTTTAGTCTCTCCGTGTCAAGTTTGAGTTTGTTTCGGAGTCCTTGTCAAAAATCAAAAAAAAAATCAGTTGTTTCCGACGTCCGTTCAGTTTCCGTCACTGGATTGGCAGTTTCGAGCGATATACGTCGCTGTTTTCGTCAATCTTTCCGTTTCCGACTCCGTGTCGTAGACAGTTTCCGGCAGAAATTCAGAGCGCCATAACTTTTGCATACGAACTCCGATTTGAACGATTTTTAGCTCGTTTTGAAGAGGAGACGAAAGCGAAGGCAGCCAAACTCACTACGTCTGTTTACGGCTTTTCGACGTCTCAGAATCCCCAAAAAACGTCGGGAAGTATTTCTTTTTGCCACTTTTATGCTCAAACCTTATACACAGCCCTTCTACAGCAGTGTTAGGAGCTTACCCATATAGGACTAACTAACGTTTTGTGCTCTCAGGCTGCTCCATATCGTGTGTCTTGTGTCTATCAAATTGCTGGCCATAGAATATTGAAAAAGTCAAAAAAAAAAAGAGACAAGAGCAAGAATAAAAAAAACAGAGAAAAGAAGAGGCCAAAGTGAATATCATCCTTTGTGACACGACACGACTAGTTTTTGAGCAATCTTGCGTCTGCATCTATTCTTTGAGCAACCTGCTAGTGTCCTTCCAGTGCATTGCAACACGAGCTATACTTCGGACATATCTCTATATATTTGTGTTCAGTCCTATAGTTGCTTTGCCCCAACTTTCTACACGTGTGTGTTTCCTGTGTCTTTGTGTATCACACGATCAGCAAATAGGATTTGTAGTTGGTGTTGTTAGGATTCCATACCTACAGCTCCACCATTCATACCCTGCCTTGTCGTGTGACCGTTTTCATACCCTGATTTTCACTTCATCACATCCGTGCATTTAGTCCTCACTACGATCGGGTACGCATTGCTATTCACTTTGGAATTTTCAGATTACCTTTTCTTGTTGGTTGAGTGAGTTGTGAGCGTACCACCATATCAATTTTGTTTTTCGCACTAACCTACTAATTATGTCTTCTAGTGAAGAGATTGTGATGCAGAAAAAGGATACAAATACTACTGTCACCTGGAGCGACTACGAGCATTTGCGTGATCACTTGGGCAGGCTGTTTGAGAAAAATACTGACGCCGTTGCCAACGACATACAAGTCATGCAGCTCAAGTTCGACGCCACTGACACCACAGTGAATACCATTCAAACCACGGTTGATACTCTCCAAACGAGTGTGCACACCTTACAGCAGTCCATTGATGCGTTGCGTCTGCTTTGGACCAACGGCAGCCGCACCAACAACAATTTGATGATGCTTTTGAGGAGGCCAGTGTGCATGGCGAAAATATGAATGCTCCTGGCCGCGGTCGTGCTCACTATAATCAGGGCCGTGGTGTGCCTCCATTGGGCCGTGCTCAGCGTGTACCTCTCCACGGACAAGATGATCCACTAGGAAAACCCAAGTTCTCTATTCCATGGTTTGAGGGATCCATGGATGTTGAAGAGTATCTCACATGGGAGCTGAAGATAGAAACATTATGGCGCTTACATGACTATACAGAAGAGAGGAAGGTCAAGCTTGCGTCTTCTGAATTTGATGGATATGCATTGCGTTGGTGGGATGGCCTTGTGCAAAACCGCCACGCTGACAATGAAGTTCCTTTTCTTACATGGCCTGAGATGAAGGCTGTTATGAGAGCTCGTTTTGTTCCCTCTAATTATTTGCGCTCAGTTTTTGACAAATTGACACAATTGAAGCAAGGGACTATGACAGTTGATGCATACTACATGGAGATGGAGATGTTGTTACAGCGTGCACGTGTTCGGGAGTCCGTTGAGATGACTATGCAGCGCTTTCTTCATGGATTAAAGTTCACCATCAAGGGTATTGTGCGACATCATCACTACACCAATATGAATGAGCTCTTACACCATGCAAGGGAGGCTGAATCACACCTTGCTGAAGAGGCACAAATCAAATCACGCTACACTAGTTCTGGGCGTTTCTCTAGTAGGGCGCCATCAACCTCGGCTGCACCAATCGAGGGACAGCCAAGCCGCGCCTCGTCCTCCTATTCTAAACCACCCTCCACTGCTCCTGTTTCTAGGAGACCAGCCGCACCCGCTGCTAGTACTGATTCGTCTATGTCCACAACCCGCAATAGGGACATGAGTTGCCACACATGTGGGGGCAAAGGTCACTTTAAGAAAGATTGCCCCAACAGGAAAGTTATGCTTATTAATGAGAACAATGAGTATGAAACATGTGATGATGCTGATCCTAATGCGGATGATGATGATGGCTATACAAGTGATGAGGCCGTTGATGCTTTTGCTGCAGCAGCCCCTGTTATCGTTGTGTCACCACGCACATTGAGTGTACAGCCACATGTGGATTCTCAGCGTTGCAATCTGTTTCAAACAAAGGCACTTGTAGGTCACAATAAAGCTTGCAAAGTTATCATTGATGGAGGTAGTTGCAGAAATATTGCAAGTAAAGAGTTGTGTGCCAAACTGAAGTTGACATATTTACCTCATCCAAACCCATACTATATTCAGTGGTTGAGTGATAATGGTGAGATGAAGGTGAGTCACATGGTGCGTGTAAATTTTGAGATAGGGCCATACAAGGATTCCATCGAGTTTGATGTGGTGCCTATGACTGTTTGTCACCTTTTATTGAGACGGCCTTGGCTGTACGATCGCCATGTGCAACACAATGGGCGTGCCAATACATATCACTTGGAGTTCAAGGGCAAGAAAATTAATTTGCAGCCCATGTCACCGCAGCAAATAGTGAATGAGTCTCGCCAGAAAACAGAAGTAAACTTAGAAAAAACACCAGGGAAGGAGAAAATTGTAACAGCTGTGAGTGATATAACGAAAAGTGAGAGAGTGCCTAATTTGTTGATATTAGCCACCAAAGATGATATGAGAGACTTTCGTGAGGATCCTACAGTCATGCCTCTTGTGCTCATGTACAAGGGCGAGGTTTTGGTTTCTAATGACATGCAACCTGTTTCTCTTGGCGTGTCTACTGTTTTGCAGGATTATGATGATGTTTTTCCAGCGGAGGTGCCCGCAGGTTTGCCACCTTTGCGTGGAACTGAGCACCAAATTGATCTCATCCCGGACGCCACACTTCCTAACCGCGCGCCGTATCGCACAAATCCAGAAGAGATGAAAGAGATACAACAACAAGTGCAAGCACTACTCGACAAGGGGTACATTCGTGTCTCTCTTAGCCCTTGCGATGTTCCTGTAATTTTGGTTCCTAAGAAAGATGGTACATGGCGTATGTGTGTAGATTGTCGCGCTATTAATAACATCACTATTCGATATCGTCATCCTATTCCACGCTTAGAAGATATGCTTGATGAATTAAGTGGTGCTGCTATTTTCCCTAAGATTGATTTGCGTAGTGGATACCATCAAATTAGGATGAACGAGGGGGATGAATGGAAAACTGCTTTCAAAACAAAATTTGGTTTATATGAGTGGCTAGTTATGCCTTTTGGTCTTACTAATGCACCTAGCACATTTATGCGTTTAATGAATCATGTTTTGAGAGACTTCATTGGTAAATTCGTGGTTGTGTATTTTGATGATATACTAGTTTACAACCGCACTGAATCTGAACATTGTGATCATCTTAGACAAGTTTTGCAAGTGTTACGTGATGCAAAATTATATGCTAATCTTGAGAAGTGCACTTTTGCCAAAGATAAGGTGATATTTTTAGGCTATGTTGTATCTAAGAATGGGGTAGAGGTAGATTCATCTAAAATTGAAGCAATTCAGAATTGGCCTACTCCCATGAACGTGAGTCAAGTACGTAGTATTCATGGTCTTGCGGGTTTTTATAGCCGTTTTGTGAAAGACTTTAGTACTATTGCTGCACCCTTGACTGAATTAACTAAGAAAGGTGTACCTTTTGTGTGGGGTGCTGCCCAAGACATTGCTTTTGATGAGCTGAAACGTTTTCTTACTTCTGCACCTTTGCTTGCATTACCAGATTTTAATAAACAATTCAAAATTGAGTGTGATGCTAGTGGCATAGGAATTGGTGGTGTTTTGATGCAAGAAGGTAGACCTATTGCTTATTACAGCGAGAAACTTTCTGGTGCTAGATTAAACTACCCTGTTTATGATAAAGAATTGTATGCACTTGTTCGTGTTCTTGAGGTTTGGCAACATTATTTGTGGCCAAAAGAATTTATCATACATTCTGATCATGAAGCTTTGAAATATCTGAAAGCTCAATCTAACTTGCATAGGCGTCTTGCTAAGTGGGTTGAGTTCATTGAGTCGTTTCCCTACATCATAAAGTATAAGAAAGGGAAGGATAATGTTGTGGCTGATGCTCTCTCTAGAAAGAACATGTTATTGACACATTTGGATGTTAAAATTCCTGGTTTGGAGAGTTTATGTGATTTATATGCTACTGGTCATGATTTTGCTGAACCATACTGCGTATGTCTGCTCAAACACGCATGGGATAAGTTTCACATACATGATAGATTTCTGTTTCGAGCTAACAAATTATGTGTTCCAGAATCGTCGGTGCGTTTGTTGTTGTTGCAGGAATCACATGCAGGTGGTTTGATGGGCCATTTTGGGCGTGAGAAGACCTTACTCATGCTCGCTGATCACTTTTATTGGCCCAAGATGAGGCGTGACGTGGACAGATATGTTTGTCGCTGTGTTACATGCAATACATCCAAGTCAAAGCTGAAGCCTCACGGTTTGTATACACCACTACCGGCACCTAACACGCCATGGGCAGATATTAGTATGGATTTTGTGTTAGGTTTACCACGCACTAAAAGAGGACATGATAGTATTTTTGTAGTAGTGGATAGGTTCTCTAAGATGGCACACTTTATTGCATGCCACAAGAGCGACGATGCGTCGCATGTTGCTAATCTGTTTTTCAGGGACATCGTGCGCATTCATGGAGTACCTAGAACGATTGTTTCTGATCGTGATGTCAAGTTCATGATCTATTTCTGGAAGACATTGTGGGGCAAGCTTGGGACGAAGTTGCTCTTCAGCACAACGTGTCATCCCCAAACACATGGTCAAACGGAGGTGGTGAATCGAACTTTGTCACAGTTGCTGCGAGCTATGATCAAGAAAAAATTGCGTGAATGGGAGGAGTGTTTGCCACATGTTGAGTTCGCGTATAATCGAGCGGTGCACTCTACCACTCAGCTTTGTCCTTTTGAGGTGGTGTACGGCTTCAAACCAATTACACCGCTGGATTTGCTGCCTCTTCCGTTGCATGAGAGAGTCAATATGGAGGCATCAAAACGAGCAGATTATGTGAAGAAAATTCATGAGAAGACTCGAGAGGCAATTGAGAAGAAAGGAAAGCACATTGCTGCTGCAAGAAATCAGTCCCGCAAGCAAGTTTTGTTTCAGCCCGGAGACATGGTTTGGGTGCATTTGCGGAAGGACAGATTTCCACATTTGAGGAATTCGAAGTTGAAGCCACGTGGTGCTGGTCCTTTTGAGGTTATTGCAAAGATAAATGACAATGCCTACTCCATTGATCTTCCTATGGCCGAGTTTGGTGCTGTTAGCAATAGTTTCAACGTTGCTGATTTGTCACCGTATGATGGAGATGACCTTGGAGCGTCGAGGTCGACGCCTTTTGAAGGGGGGGAGATGATGAGGACATCCATACTGTTGTTCCCTCTCCAATACATGATGATGACATGAGAGTTGCTGCAAAGAAGAAGTCCAATGATGAGGTTCGAATTGGACCAATGACAAGAGCTCGAACCAAGTTACTTCAGCAACAGGTGAACTCGCTCTTAGTTGAATATGATGTTTGTGTTAATGAGAATTTTATACTGCCTAAGTCTATGCATTTATGTATGATCAGGTTTATTAATAACACAAGCGTTGGAGGAGGAGACGAGCTACCACAAGGAGAAGGGCAATCACTGATTTCCAATATCAGCAAGTGCGCGAGGGAGGAGAGGGAGGCCGACGCACAAGGGCAATGAAGGAGATCACACGTTTGAACGTTAGAGGGATCAAGTGGCGCACTAGGACATAACGTATGAAGATATTAGTCTAAGGTGCAATGCATGAGGCCTGCGTGCCCTGTTTAGGCCGAACCCACCATGGGTCGGTTTGTATCAGTCCGAGTCGAACCAGGTTTGAGTTCAGGTCCGAATTAAGTCCTACTTTCGGCCAGCCCCTTTAAATAGCCAAGAGCTGCGCCCTAGAGGGTTAGACCACGTTTAGATAAAACCCTAGTTTTGGTTGAACAGCGAAAGCTTTCCTCTGAAATAATACATCTCCAATTCGTATCGATCTGGAGAGTTGAATCGCAATTGAAGTGTGATCTGTTTCTTCCATTGGAAATTAGTAGATTGCAATTATACCGTTTCGTGGTCGACGGCTACGTGCGCAAGTGTGTGAAGTCGTGAATATCCGAAGGGTAGAGAGCTGTTGCATTGGCTGCAGGGATCTAGCGAGGAGAGTTCATCGGTGACACCAAGTTATCCACCATCGACGTGCTCAACGAGAAGATCGGGCAACCCCATATCACACGCTGTCAGCGTTGTGGCCGCCCCTGCTCAGCCCCAAGATCTCCTTCTTCGCGGCCGCTCCAGTACGTGCTTTCCTTAGCACCGTCCGTAGAGCACTGCCAGCGTTCACCCTCGAGGATGCCCATCTTGGGGTTCCTCACCTGCTCCGCCCATCTTGGGGGTCCTCACCCGCTCCCCCCTCCTCGACCGCATCTGCTCCCTACTCTCGTCCCTCTTCCCCCTCGGCCCGTCTCTGTCCGTCTCATTCGCCACGTCGGTGTCCAATAGGGCCACGTCGCCGCGGCTCTGGCTCTGGCTCCGGTCCGCCTTCTTGGGAATGCGGCCACCATAGGAGGTTCCGATGAGGCGGTAGTCAAGGCACGCCCAGCTGTCCTCGTCGGACATGTCCCAGCCGAAGTGCTCGGCCATCTTCTGGAGCGGGCCGTCGCTGCCGTCCTCGGCATCGTCGTAGACGTAGTTGTACTGGGCGTCACCGCGGAGTAAGTGGTGCTCGTGCTCCCACTCTATAAGGTCGACACGGGGTCGTCCAGCACCTCCCACGCTAGGCGCACCCAGGGTGCCGGGTCCCCGTAGTCCAGCTTGGCCCAGCATCTGCCCCTTGTGCTTTCTGAAGTCTATGGCGCGGTCCCTCTCTGGCAAGAGGACGCGTCGAACCTTCCGGCCGGAGGAGGAGCGGCCTGTCGTGTCTGGGCAGTGTGGTGGCGTTGCGGCCGTTCTCCAGAGTAGCAATTGGGATAAAGGACTAGCAATTACAAGAGCTAAAACCTGAAGGGGCTATTGGCAAGATTTCACCTCCGTCCGTTGAGCCTACGGACCCCACCAACCAAGGCAGCGATCAACGGTGGTCGGACGATTTTAGGACCTTGCATGACATACTTTCAAAACAATTGGGATCTAGACGTATAATTTTAAAAAATAGGGATCAAAGTGAAGGCGTGGGAAAAGAATTGGAACCGCTCATACAGTATCTTCTCTAATAATAAAGGTAGGAATCTTTCTTGCGGAACGTCATTTTATTTTCGATTCTACCCCTACAAGTTTTGGCAGTATTACAAAATACTAGTTCGTCCCCTCAGCTTCGCTTTTTCAACTCCTCCAAAACGTCTTATATTTAAATTTGAAACGGAGGTAGCATATGGGGGTGATTAATCTGGTTTTATCAATTTGAGGGCAAATTTAATAGTACCAAATTGAAGTTTGTGGGGGGGGGGGGGGGGGGGGGGGGGAATGGATTAGAGGGTAACAAAAAACGCGTACTGTACACTTGCTCATGTCGGATTGCACTTTCCATATTTTAAATTCCATCGACTCCGATTAGGAGTTGAACTCGGATAACTCCCTATATTAAGTGCATCGCATCACAGGGGAATGGAGAGTCTCAGAGCCGATTGAAGCGAGGAAAGATGGCCTGCACCGTGCCGTACTCTGCACACCCATCGTGGGCAGCGGCGGCGCCATTTCAGCTGTGCCGGCGGTCCAACTCATCCTCGCTCTCGCCGGCGGCGAAGCCGTTCCAGCCGCGCATCATGGTGCAATGGCAGCGTCCCGGCGAGTCCTGGTTGAAGCTCAACTTCGACGGCTCCGTGCACGACGACGGGTCCCGCCGGGCCAGCATCGGCGGCGCGATCCGGGACAGCCGCGGCAACGTTCTCGCCGCGTTCGCCGAGCGGACGGAGCACTCGTCGATCGGCGTGGTGGAGGCGCGGGCGCTCATCCGCGGGCTTCGGCTGGCGCTGGACTGCTTCCCGGGAATGGGAAGGCTGGTGGTGGAAGGGGACGACCTGGTCCTGTTGAAGCTCCTGCGCGGGGAGGACACATACACGCGCATACCGGAGGCCTTGCAGAGCGAGATCCTCCTGCTGCTCGGCCGCTTTTCGGCGTACGAGGTGCAGCATGTCTATCGCGAGGGCAACCAGGTGGCCGACGCGCTCTGCCGCCAAGCATACCACACGCCTGGTGTGTGGCGGGGTGGGATCGTGCCGCCCGCCATCTTGGAGAAGGTGCAAGATGACTACGACGGCGTTATGCACGAGCGGATCCGGAAGGCCAGGGTGTGACAGCTGAGCTCCATCCGATCGAAGAAGAACAGAGCGCAGGGGAAGCATACGATCCATGAACGAGGGAGATGCATGCAAGGAGGCGGTGCTGCGGTGGAGTGCCGGCCGCCGGTCGGCATGCTGGTGCAAGAACGAGGGAGATGCAAAGAAGCGGTGGTGCTGCGGTGGAGTGGCGCCGGTCGCCGGTCGGCATGCTGGTGCAAGGACGTGGCCTGGCCGGCAAGCAAGATTCTGATTTCAGCTTTCAACAGTTCAGAAACTGTTCGACAAGATGCTGTAATCTTTGATTGTAGAAGTAGTCCAATTATTTCTACCGTAGATGGATGCACCAGTTAAGATTATCAGACGATGTAATGGTAACAATTAAAATTCGTGTCTGCGAGTCTTGTTCTTGTATCTGTGTGTGTAAGCACAGGTTCTTGTCACCCGATGTAATTGTGGCAATAAAACTGAAAGACTAATTCATGGGTGACATATCAAGATTACTCTTAAAAGCACAATTTCTTTGTATTGTTGGTCCCCTGTCCCATGTCATGCGCATGCCTAGCTGAAGCTCTTTGGCATATGGATGATTTTCGTTTCTCAAACTGAAACTGCACAGTTGAAGAACTCAACATTTTACAGGGGAAACTCCACAGATTCCTGATACCAATACATTAACTCTGTCTTTTTCTACAAAAAATTAACTTTGTAAACATGCCATTTCAGTATGTACAACAATAGCAAAAGAGCCAAGATTTCGTAACATCCACATTCATTCGTTCATCTATTTTCTGTACATCCACATTCCTTCAGATACATCAAAACAAAAATGATTTATACACCAACTAGCATCTTAATTTCAATAGAATGATTGATTGATAGCAGAGACACTTGATTGAAGCGTTGAGATGATAAAACTAGCATGAACATTAAGTTATTTTTTCTAATAAATGTACTATATTGTAAAAATTAAAATTACAAAGCATTCTTATTGACTCGCATGTCAGCTGTAAAGGCCTTGATTACATTGGCCTCCGCGATTTCCACCCAAGCTCATGCCACAATCATGTCGCTTCAGTTCTGCAGTTTGCACTCCTTTGCTGCCACCACATTCTTTTTCAGTTTTTGCTCTTACTAATGAGCCACTGCCTTTGATATCATTTATATGTTGTTTTGTCCTCCTATTCTAGACGTTGACTGAAATGTGTTTGTCTTATTCAAATATGTTGTAACATTCCAAAAGTCAGCGGCTCTGATTATCAAAATTTGTAGGTTGGCTTAGTTTTTACAAAATAAGCATCTTGAAAATAAAACAGACTCTAGACTCTAGAGGATAGCCATTATCTTATGAATGTAATTGCATATTTAGCTCTTATCTTCCCACAACAAAATATTTCAATAAGTTGGAAATGCTTAAGAAAACTTCATTACATTGGTCTCTTAAAAAAATCAGTTGTGTCGATATTTTACATACAAAAGTTCAGGTGGTGGACAAGAGGTCGTGTTGACGTTTAGGCCATAAGTCGATTTTTTGAAAGCACGACAAGAGCATCTACTCTTATCTTCGTTTGAGATACGTACAATTTTTTGAAAGCATTCGTAAAAAAGTTTGTTATATTATATATACTAGTAAAATGCCTGTGCGTTGCAACGGGCATGAAAATTTCTATGTCATGGAGGTGCACGAAGTAATTATAATGGGTTTTCTATAATTCTAACTCATGTACAGAGACAATAAACATCACAAACAACTTTCAACAATAATGTGAGAAAAATTACGAATGGAAACTTGATCCAAACTTCCCAAACTTGATTAATATATGGTTACCATCAATAAGTTTCATCAAGAATGATGTTGCTTCAAATGCACTGTACTTTGAACTGTAGTACTGCCTCACTGGAAGCACAAATTTAGCATATCTGATTTTCCAATTAATACATACATATAATATTACAGCAAACCAGATGTATCACCTACAGTGATGTAGATTTTTGTCTCCAGCAAATATTTGTGAGCATACAACACCAAGCAGCACTCTCGGTGAGCAATGAAGCAATTTGTAGGAATCATAGTAACTAACCTCGTGAATGATGAAATTCAGATCATCTGGGAGGCTTCTTTTTACTATAGCATAGTACTCTTACCTTGCACTGGAGCTGCAATCGCAAGGCATCATCTGAATCCTATGCTATGTAAGGAATTCTGGTAGCCTACTGCAAGCTTTAGTGCTTTACCAAGCATAAAAAAAAAATGCAGTCATCAGAGATTCAAAGATAGTAAAGATATGTCCAATGGAGGCATGCAAGTAAGGCACAAGCGGGAGACATGAGTTGTAAACTGTTCACAATTATACGATTTTGAGAAGTCGTGATTTAGGAGAAGATGAAAAGCGTAGGGCGCCATGGCTTTGACATGTTAAATGCGTGCATTGATATGCAGCCATGATCGTAGGATCTAGGTTGTGTTCCTCTACTTTTTATCCCATCTTCTTGCTGATTATGTTGTGCTTGCTACAATTTTGTGTGATGGTGGTGATTGGATTATGCTGGGGAAGCCTAATTGCTCCCAGTTTGTAGTGAATGGACACCACTTAGTTTACTAATGACAGCAGCAGCAACAATATTATATAACAAACCCAACATGCAACCTTAATTCTATTCAATGTTAATTAGCAGACATGTATGACTTGCAGCATCAAGAATATAGAAGATTAACCATATCATCACACCTGCACACAATTTTATACTTACCTAAAAGCATTGGCTTGACTGAATGCATATGTTAGCAACTGATTAAGATCAATTAGTAACAAACCGAATGATTTTCACAGAATTCTGTCCATGAATAAGAACACACGAGTCTCCCAACCTCCTTCATGGCTCCACACTGATCCGTGGCCGCATCCCTCCTTCAAGGACGATTCAGCTAGTACAGAGTTGGTGAACAAAATTAGCACTATGGGAGTGAATGAACTTTGAATTCATAGGTGTTTGGTGTCAACTAACAGGTCGGACCTCAAATGTAAGTGTTGTTTATGAGAAAACTGAAGAATAAGGTGAGGCTTCAGGTTCAGAGCAGAGACGGCGGCGGAAACGGCCGGGTGCAGGGAGCTCACGTAGGGACCAAGGTTGTAGTCGAACTACCTTGACGAAGTTGTCATCGCCGTCGGGGCCGACGAAGGTGACGCAGGGCCCATCCTCGGTCTGGGCCGCGGCCTTCTGGAGGATGTCCTTGAGGTTGTCGTAGGCCTGGAGGTGGCCGCCGGGCATGAGCGAGGGACCTTTGCGCGCTCCCTCCTCGCCGCCGGAGCATCCCTGCGCAGCCGGGCGTGACATCGACGGTGGTCGCCCACGCCGCGACGGCCTTGGCTGCGAGCCCGCTCTCCCTGAGCAGGCGAACGCGACGGCGGCGCCCTAGAAGGCGCCACATGCGGTCGTGATCCCGACGTCGGTGCCGCGATCCGCGGTGAGCGCGATCTGCGAGTAGACAGCGCCGAGGTTGAAGAGGACGGAGGGACAGGCCGCGGGAGGCGGCGGCGTGGATGCGGCGCTCGTATTCTGGTACCACTTGTTGCCTCCGTCGACGACGATGCGCGGTTGCGGACTGAAGGATTCGGGGGTCGCGACGGTGTTGACTGTTTTCTTATCCGAGATTGCGGGTTGATTATCGAAAAGCTGAGGGGCTAAATCGTAAAATGACGACGACGTACAACGCCTCACCTTAACGCATATTATATAGTAGAAAATTAACGCATATTATATAGTAGAAGATCATGCATACCTGCAAAATTCGTCAAAAATATGATCGTGCCGTACGATTCGTACGTGGCCTCTACAATTTCTTCACTCAATTTTGACTCTGAACTCCCGCGTACCGTGTACCGTGGTACAGCTTCAGTTCAGTCACGCTGTCCCGGGGAAACCGAGGCCGAGACCCCCCCCAACGGCGCGGATGCAGCGCCTCCTCTCCGCGCCCCTCCGCCGCCGCCTCTCCTCCGACGCCACCTCCGACCACAGCCTCGCCTCCTCCGCGGAGCTCGCGTACCGCCTGCTCCGCCGCCACGGCTCCGACCCGCAGAGGCTCGCCTCCGCGCTGTCCGCGTCGGGCCTCGACGCCACCTCCCCGCGCCTCCTCGACGCCGTGCTCCGCCGCTGCGGCGCCGCCTCCTCCCTCGCGCTAGACTACTTCCACTGGTGCTCCCCGTCGCTCCCCTCCCCGCCGCTCCCCTCCTCCCTCGCGCTCCTCGCCAAGTACTTCTCGCGCGCGTCCGCCGCGCCCTGCCCGTCCCTCCTCGCGCCGCTCCCCTCCCACCTCCTGTCCTCCTCCATCCTCTCGCCCGTCCTCCGCCGCCTCACGCCGCCGCGCGTCCTGCCATTCGCGCTCTCGCTCCTCTCCTCCCGCCCCGACCACGACCACCCCTCCCTCTTCCTCTCCCTCCTCGAGTCCCTCTCCAAGACCGGCCATGTCGCCGCCGCCGAGCGGCTCGTCGAGGAGCTCCAGCCGCGGCTCCCGCTCTCGCTCCGCCACTACACCGCTCTGCTCTACGGGTGGTGCCGCCTCGGCAAGCTCGACGAGGCCAAGCACGTGCTCGCCCGCATGAAGGCCGCGGAGGTCGCCCCGGACGTCGTCGTCTTCAACACCCTGCTCGCGGGGTTCGTCGCCGATGGCAGGTTCGAGGACGCGTTCGAGCTGGCGAGGGAGATGGAGTGGCGGGATTGCCCTCCCAACGCCGTGTCCTACACCACCCTGATGCAGGGGCTTGGGTCCAGGGGCAGGGTTGACGAGGTGATGATGGTGTTTGTTGAAATGCGTAGGAAGGGATGCGCGCCGGATTCTGTCACCTACGGCACTCTGGTTAGCGCCTTCTGCAAGGCCGGCAGGTTATCCCAGGGGTATGAGTTCTTGGACGCCATGTCGAGGGACGCACTGCGGGTGGATCCTGCCGTGTACCTTGGGTTCTTTGTGGCACATGAGAAGAAGGAGCAGCTGGAGGAGTGCTTGGAGCTGATGGCGAGGATGAGGGAGTGCAAGTGCCACCCAGACCTCAGTATCTACAATGTGGTGATACGGTTGTCCTGTAAGCTCGGAGAGACGAAGCAAGCCATGGCTTTGTGGAACGAGATGGAGAATAGCGGGCTTAGTCCCGGGGTCGACACGTTCGCAATCATGGTGAACGGGCTTGTTGGGCAGGGGTCACTGGTCGAAGCGTGCAACTATTTTAAGGACATGGTTGGGAGGGGGCTATTTGTTGCACCACAGTATGGAGTGCTGAAAGACCTTCTCAATGCGTTAGTCAGAGATGAGAAAGTTGAGCTTGCAAAGGATGTTTGGGGTTGCATTTTGAGCAGAGGCTGTGAACTAAATGTGAGTGCATGGACAATCTGGATCCATGCGCTGTACGCGAAGAAGCATGTCAAGGAGGCCTGCTCGTATTGCTTGGACATGCTTGAGGCAGGGCTGATGCCGCAGCCTGACACATTCGCAAAACTAATGAAGGGACTGAAAAAACTGTACAACAGACAGATTGCTGCTGAAATCACTGAGAAAGTGAGGTTGATGGCTGAGGAGAGACATGTAAGCTTTAAAATGTATAAGAGGCGTGGGGTGAAGGATCTCGAGGAGAAGCCTAAGTCAAAGAAGAGGAGAGGGCAGAAGAAGAGCCGTGGAAGGCAACCTGTTCAGGATCAGTCCAGTGGACATGCTGATTGTTCGGATTCTGTTGATGACGAAGAATTTCCAAGCTGAGTTAAGTTTGAAGCACAAGAGAGTAATGAACTAATGTATGTTCACTTGATTGAATTGTCCTTGGGAGCGATTCTATATGAAGCAACCAATAAGGAAATATAGGTGTTGCTGAAAATGGGGTAGATATTGCAGTATTTCCACTGGAAACTGATATAGATACATTGGCCAAATAATTATGATCCTTTCTGAACTTCATCCGCTGGTGTGTACTTCAGTATTCAAAACCTTTGAGGGGATATTTATTCTGGGGTCTTTCAGTGCCAGTGCAAGAAAATAAAACCAACATGACTGAAACTGAGTCCAACATGTCTGAGCTAGGGTATGCTTGAACTAGCTTGTTAACCTCCAAAAGATTGACCCGAAACAAGTTTTGAGCCGAGGTTGGAGATGCTTACAGCTCCATATAGATTTCCAGATTGCCAACGTATTGTGTTGGGTGTAAGCTGGATCCATCTCTTCACTGCTCTGATGTTTTACTGATGTTCATGGTCCTATTATCCTATATTGATTGTAAATTTATATCATTGTTTCCTCTGTATACAAATTACATATGCAAGCAAAATCTTATTTCTGGAGAATGTAGTTGTTAAAGGATAGAGCATTTCAGCTGATTAACTGTCACGATGCCATTAGTGAATTGAGGGCACCCTGTTACTTCTCCACTCATTGTAAAAGGATAGAGAAAAATCTTGTTCCTCCACTCCTAAATATAAGATGTTTTAGCATTTTTCTGATTCACCCTGTTACTTGTGACAAGGATCAAGCTGATGGAGGCAGTGGAGCAGTGCAAGCTGCTGCGGTGAACTGGGCAAAGATCTCATCTTCGAGTTCTCTGCAGTTTTCTTCTGTCTGTAATAATGTTAAGAAACTGATGCCGTTTTAGTATCTTTCTTTAGCGTTCCCTGCTCTTCTTTAGCAGGAGAGTTTTGGCTTTGTAGCTGAATCAACTTGAGACTTGTGGCGCTGGTTTCATTTTAATTAAATGGAACTGGGGCACCCCTATAGGGGTCCTTTTTATCTGAAAAAACACACATACTTGAAAGAAAACAGGGTGGTGGTCTCGAGGGGTCAAGTTAGGAGTAGCCTACATATGCGTCGTCTCCAATGGTAGTATGAGAGTAAAAATGTCTTTGGAATTAACGGGTGGCTCCAGTATGCTGGGAAATGATCGCATCGCTTCGTTTTACTCCAGTGATGGAAGTTGTACAACTCGATGTCCTTACTTTGAATTAATCCTCCCCTCCGGACTGGAAAAGATAAACAGAAAGCCGTTGGCATTCAATCTCCACAGAGTGGTATGCACATGCACAACTCAACCAACCAGCATGAGATTATTATCTACTCCACCCGTTAGTTCTAAGTTGCAAGTAGGCTAACTGCAATTGGTCTAAGAAAGTTCTGAATGAAGTTTTAGGGATGTGACGGCAATTGTCTAGGCTTTTAGCCAGCCCTTGACCGGACACACCAGGTCATCTGTGATAGCCAAATACCAAGCCCAGGAGGCGCACCCCAAACTAATCATTTTGGCTGGTCCAAATGCATCAAGTACATACCATACAATCTACAAAGATCGATCTAAGGTCTACAACAGGCAATCGATTAGCTCTAGTAATACAACAACGCTGCACCAAGTCATCGCTTTCTCTTGCCACTTGCTGGTGTCTTCAGCGGCTTGGAGGCTATTGCTGAGCTCCACAGCGCTCTCTCAACATCTGAAGGTGTGAAACTTTCTCCTCCTACGCTCAGCTCCTTCAAAACAAACACGGATATGTCAGCCAAATCACCAAATGGCAATCGTCGTACCACATGGCAGATGCTAGTTTTAGTTGGTGTTTGGCAACAAACTACATTTGAGATCACGCTCACAGCCTAATTAAATTAGTATTGGAGCCAAAAGTTTGGACGGTACTATGATGGGCACTGGCATAAATAATTTACTGTAACAGCCTGCAAGCAACATGCCTCACATCATAAATACCTAGCATATTGCCCTATTGTCTTAGATGGAGCCTGGGATAAACAGGATAAACATTCATGTCTTCAATCTATACATATGCAACTAAAATAATTGGATTTTGAGCTGCATATGCATCTCCTGGGAAAATCAATGTTGCCATGCTGACTTAATGTTATTATTTTTTTAAAGTTCACTGAATAAAAAACTAGTGCTATTTCACATTGATAATGAAATTTCTTCTAAAGCAATATGATTACAGAAATATACAGTTTATGTTCAACTCCCCGCTGCTACCTAAGATCAACTCTTTTAGAACTATAGCACAATGCCACGATGAGCTACTTCGAGATTGTCATTTAAGCTCTTCTAGGTGGATAGGAGGGATCAAATATATCTGCAGCAAAGAACATCTATGCTGCATAACAATTCACTCATACGAACCAAAAGAAAACATGCACCTATGCAACATTTTGCAGACATGAGAACACAAATGTGTATACCTTCGCTTTAGCCTGCAACTTCTCAGCGAAAGCTAGGAACTGCTTCAGAGTGTACTCCTTTGCATTACCCAAGGCGGCTACCATCGCCTAAACATCCATCAAGGCTTGTAGTATCAACAGATGTGATCATCTCGCCCAGAGAAGCAAATATACGCAAAACAGAAAACAATGACAAGAGATGAAGAACCCACTTCGTCCGACATGAATGGCGCCACGTCAGGCGCATATGCGGCAAGCACCGCGGATGCAGTGGCGGGGCCAACGCCCTTGAGCACGGTGAGCTCCGTGATGGCCTTGCTGAGATCAGGCAGCGCTGCAAATGCCTTGCGAGACGCCGATTCTACAACTTCATCATCCAAGCTTTTGACAAAATCCATCAGCCTCGGCCTAGCAACAAGAGCACAGTCAAGGTTGGATTTCCCTTTTTTTTAACATAAGTCAAGGTTGGGTATTGGTCACTGCAAGTACGAAACTAGCGCACTGCCTAAATGGATCAAATTAATTAAACAAATCAAAAAACCATTAGTAGCATCATGGTAACATCCCATCCAATCACATTCCAGGTTACCGGTAAGATCTCTAATCAAATTTAAGGCAAGAAGCTGCACCATCAACTAAGAAATCTTCGAGAGCTGTCGTGCTAGCTGCTATGCAATGCAACAGAGGAAAATAAACTAAGAGAAATGAAAAAACCCGACCTCCACTTGCCGCGCTTGAGCTTCCACTGGAGGAGCTGCTCCAGCTCGGCCTTGGCGAGAAACGGGTCCGGGTCGCGGCGGCGCAGTAGGAGCGGGAGGTCGTGGCGGTAGAAGGAGTCCGCCTCTAGGAGGTCGGGCTTGTCCAGGGACGCGAGCCGGCGGTCGTACGCGGCCAGCGCCGCGCGCCAGGCTTCCCCGTCGGTGCTCGCGAAGTCCACTGTCTCGTCCATCGTTTAGCCGCTGCAATAGGGACGGCGAGTGGCGGCGGCGGCGGCGGGCTGGAAGGGGAGTGCTGTGGAGTTGCCTGCAACAATGCAACTGCGCAGCGGCCTCGGTCTCTTGGACGGGAACAAGCGGATCACTCACATTCACATGGACATGGGCTCCTACGTATGGGCCAGTATAAGGGCCGTCTCCAGAAATTTGGGCCCCTGCACTTTAGTGTGTGTTTTTTTTAATAAAAACATATCAAATTTTAATTCTACAAAATGGTACCAGTAAACTAATAAACTACCCTTATGTTCCATTGAAAAATATCCATCAAAAAATTCAATCCCTAATCGCTATGGCAGTGCGGCCTAATCACCTTTCACTAGTCTGGAGTTATGGATCAATCACTACGGCAACATGTACAAAGCTGGGATACATCATAACACCAGAGAGTTCGGATTGATTGGCGCTCGGTGGCCCGCTTGGACAAATTTGGCTGCAGCTCCATCCCTAGAACTGGGCCATTCTGCCGGATTTTTTTTATGATGTATACTCAGCCTACAGATTTGGGGCCCATGAAAAGTGGGGGCCCTGAACGGTTGTGCTGCTCGCTAGGCCTCAAAGACGGGCCAGTACTGTGTGGATATTTTTCGGCCCATGTATCTGGGGAAGAAGCAGCGCCGCTCGCGGAGAAGGTAGAGACGGCAGCGGCGGCGCACGAAGACGCACCGGCCGCTGCCGACAACGCAGGCGAGCAGCTGAAGAGGGCTTTGAGGAAGAAGGGCATGAACATTGCCACCCCGATCCAGCGAGAGGCCATCCCGCTCATCCTGGTGCGCAGTTTCTTGATTCTCCTACTGGTATTCAGTTCGCTGTATTTGTGCTCTGTGCTAATCTGGTGCTAATACCCGACTGCATCTTACCTTTCCCGTTGCTAACAAAAAATGCTGTGGTGTCTCTACGATATAGGGCTCAGGAATGGGGTGATGAATGTGTAGTTGTGTACTCCGGCTCCAGATGTATACTTAGTTGCTATATCAGCTACCGCTAGAATAATTTTGGTATTGATCACTTGCCTCTTTTAAGTATTGTGCTAATATGTGACTAGAGTGAGTTTGCCAAGCTGTTCGAAAAACAAAATTGAGGCTATGAAGACCGGTTGGGTTTTGTCTGTTCAGAACTTCTATAACTAAACACCATTGGTGCTACCACTCTCTCTAGCTTTCAACAGACATGGTACTGAATATGTTTTACGTATACTGTGGAAAACAACACTAATTTTGTTAGCCAACGTCGATTGATGTTCCTTTCGCAGGATGTTACTTGGAGCGTGACGAGCCGGGATATACAGGAAGCACGTCGTCAAGACGTAAAGAATGAAATTCTCAAATCTGATAAGCAAGAAAGTCTTCAGCCGTTGAGGAAATACCAAGTGAAGAAAATGCACATAGCATGATGAAAAATTGAATTTCGTAGGAAAATGAAATGCACAATTTCACATTGCCATGTTTGCGTAGTGTTTGAAAACGACCTCCTAATATATTACAGACTCTTGGATTGTATATATACTGATGACTGGCTACCTGTCCCTGAAGCATGGTAACAGAAGTGTGGTTGACATTCCAGACGGTAGTTAAAGTAGCAGGAACAAGCATCACAAGGAAAGGTCACGTTTGCTTTTCTTGAACATACAGTGCCATCGATAACCAGATTAATCTCCTGCTCTTAATCTTAGATTTCTACATGTTCTTTGGAATGAAGTTAAGAATGTTCTAAAATTGTTTGTCTGCTAATTAGGTTTCTCAGACTTTCTCTTAGGACATAATTAGGTGTTTGTATACCAGCAAATGCACAAAACAAAGTCTGCTTCCGAAAAACTCATGAAACTCCTGGCAAAGTAATCTCATTTTTTTGGATGTTTGTACCAGCAATGCTTATAAGACAGTCTACTAACTCAGTACGCTTAGGGCAGCCACATATGACCCCAAACTTGAAATTCCTGAATCGTGAATAATATGGGGTTCCCGCTTTCGACAAGCTAAAGCACGATACAAGTTTACGGTAGAATCAGTTCTTGAGCCCATCTGTACACAAGGTCTTTAGATGCGATACCATAAACCATACACTACGGGGTTGGGGAGTAGGAAATCAGCAACAAATGGTTAGGCCTCCAGCTATACAAAACTTGATTCTGCAAGCGCTTTACGGTTCACAGAACAACTCCAGTTAATACCACCACAGCAACTCACTGTTCAATCTTCATGGGACCTGTAGAGTAAATGAAGAGTACTTCTGTAAGTTTATTAATAGGTCGCTATGATCTTACACAGCCTTTTGGAAAGAGAGTCGTATATACCAGCATTGTTGGTGCTGCTATCTGCGGCCACAGCAGGGTTGAAGTTCATATGAGGGATGTTTTGAAGCGCTTCCCACATTTCAGGCATCTAGATTCAAGGTTCACATGAGTCCATTGGCATGGCTTCAGATGCTACATGTGATCAGCATGTGGTGAAAATGTACTGAATTTACCTGGTGCATTGTTGATATGTCATGAAACGCTCCATGCAAAACACCCGCAGGAATGGAAGCATTGGACATCATATTTGGCTGCATGATTCCTTGGTTAAAATGAGTAATAAGGGGGGTTGATCCTGGGGCAGCTCCATAGAAAGCAAGATGTCTATCATGTGGAAGCATCATCTACAAACAAGAGTTAACGTTAAACAGGTGGTGAATAAAATTATCCGATACTAATATTTAGAATGATTTCGACAGTGAATTTACTTGTTTGGACAGAATTTGCTCAATATCAAAGCCAAGCTCAGGGTTGACAGTTGCAAGTTTCATCGACAAGAACTGCAAGTTCCAAGTTGCATTAGACCACATGATGATATTCCATCAGATTACACAGAAACGACCCAATTAGAATTTCACTAATAGACAATATTACCTCAACTTGTCGTTGTAATGATTGCACATAATTGATTATCTCATCAAGCATGACTGCCTTGCCAGTAACCTGTGAGAAGGAGCATGGTAAGGTGTGGAGTACAAGATGATCATAGAGAAAGTTCTTACGACAGAAAGAGGAGAGTTACCTTACTACATCCTGGAACAAGATCCTGAAGAAGCTTCATTCTCTCACTTATCTTTTTTCTCCTCATCTGCGAAGAGTTCCATCCAACTTCAACCATGAGAATTTCAAGAACATAAAGCAAACTGAAATGGGATCTTAATATTACTAATAAGAAGCTTACTCTTTCTGCAAGGCTGTGGCTATTAGTGGCCTGCCCTCGCTTTGCCCGCATATGAACATAATCTTTACTGCCATCACCATCCGAAGATCCTTCCTTGCTTTGTGTTCTGGGTGAAATCTTTCTGTTGTCCTCCTCAAGCGAATCCTTTTCTGGCTGAGATGAAACATCTGTTTGTTGATCACCCACATTCTGAACCCAGAATTATAATACAGTTAGTCAATACATCAAGATTAGAACGAGAAGATATACCACAACGAAAGCTCACTTGCATCCTGCTACTGGCTGATGGGTTTAGAAACGCAGTGCAGTCATCTGTTCCCTTTCTTTTCTTCACACCACCACTATGCTCATCACTCATCTGGATGTTCTGAGAGAATGTACCTACAAGAATAGTTGCTATTGCCATCAACCACAGAATTATCACTTTCAAAAGGATCATCACAGCAGCATGATAAGAACTACTAACCAGTAGAAGATGTGTACATTCCCGGTTTTTCTTCGAGCTCCATGCTGTAAGCTTGAAATCCATATGTCCCACTGCTGTACCCCATCTTTTGATGCATTGTGACAGAACCCCAATTCCCATCCAAAAATTCATTGCCACTATTTGCACCAGGACCCTGATCAGATTGCTGGCCTGAATACATCTCAAATTCCCTTAAACACCAATCCTCCTTAGTTTCCTATTCAAGATAAAAGAAAAGGAGGAGAATGTACATTAGAACTACCAGTAGATTGTCCCAAAAGAACACAGAAAGACAAAGCCGCACTGAATACAGAGTAAAAGCTTATGAAGGCTGCAAACCCCCTTTGCATCACATGAGAGCAACTCAACTGGTAAAGCTTAACACAGGGGTGAAAAGCAACCAGTCCCTTCAAGGATCATACCCACTATCCCTACCAACAGATGAAAGAAAGCCAAAAAGAATGATCCACCGCCCAGGCAAAGGCCTGCTGTAACTGCATTACAGCTGGAGATATGCTTCAGAACCTTGAGGAACAAACCAAATCTGCTACTGATTGCAGAAGCACACACAGTCCAGGTTCCAGAAAGTGAAACTTTAAACCCAGAGCACAAAGGTAGAGGTAGACACAGAAAAAAAAATCATTAACCAAACAGCACTCATTAACCTAGGTGATGATGATGGGGGAGCCTGCTCTTCCTAAAAGATTGAAAACACCAAAGCTAATTGGAAACAGCAAAAGCCTACCAAATCTTCAAGAAGCAGGCATGGAGCACATTATCTAGCTATAGAGAAATGAAGAACTCCCAAACAAGTTATGAACTAACGAAGGAGTGACTCTCGCCCTTTTGGTTGGATGTGGCTTACATCCAACAAGCTAAAAAATAGCACCTTACATCTAAACAAAACCACCCTTATTTGACTCCTCGCAAAACTAGCATCCTCAGGAGCGCACGAAACAGATGTACCTACCTTCTTGCAGGAATTGTGATCACCCTACGAACTTTTACTACAGTACCTAGAATGAAAAACGCAGATACGAAGCTATGGAGAAAAACAAGACACATAAACAGAGCCAGTGGAAGGGAGCAGAGCAAGTGGCCAAGTGCCCAAGCTATGTAAATAAGAGCACCAAACTGGTGAGGCCGTTTGAATGCAAACATAGCTAGACTAGGATCTGCGGGAAATAACTAGGGAAGTGTTGAAGCATGCCGAGAGCGGGAGGACGGAAAGCAACAACCTTTGACCACTCCTCCACCACACCATGTATGGGGCGGTGTAAAGATCTTGAAAGGAACACATACTAAGATGTCCTCCAAGACAGTAACTGCTCGAAAATTACCTGACCGTGATGGAGGCATCCGAGACCCCGTGAGGCCGTCAATTCACCTGCAGGCGCAAGAACGATTCAAGAACGCATGAACAGCTTCGTAATCTTTATCCTCTTAATTTTTCTGCAGCGAAACGATACCTGGTGCTGTCTTGCGCTTGCCGCGCGAGCCTCCGCCGGAAATGTGGATCGCAATTTGACCGCAGGGTAAGAGGAGGGGTCGGTGAAAGATTTGAAGGGCAGGGAGGGAAGGTGCAGAGGGCGAGAAGGGGATGGAAGAGGGGAGTGGTGTTTGTTACCGCTGAGGTGAAATGATTCCTTCTTGCTCTCTGTCAAAGGGTTGTTAACCACTTCAACTGCCCCACTCCCCTCTCTCTCTCTAGTTTCCCTCTCTAATGTTTCCAAAACCTTTGGCGTAAGCAAACAACTAATCAAAAGTTTGGGCAGGCTCTTGTGTACCAGGAGGAGTAGTTTACTGCTGTGCTTTTACTTTGGGTTCTACGTACAAGAAGATGGATTAACTAGCTCTAGCCTTGCATACCCTCAATGTCAAGATAGCATACTGTTCTCACCTGCTCCAGCCTTGCATTCCCTCAATGTCACGTGGGCCCCAGCTGTACTGTAGGATATGTTTTGAATAAACAAAGAGGTACACCGACTGGCCACTGTTTGTTATTTCTTCTTTAATTGATCTTCTCAATAGACAGATAGATAGATACACTGGTGCTGCAAGTTTGAATTATAAGGATGGTTTGACCAAACATTTCAAGAAGATTTAATCTAGAGAAGAGATGGCTGTTTTTATTTTTACACACTGAGCAATATGTTTTTTTAAATGACTTGGCAATACTGTTCTGGTCCGTTTTTTATCTGTTGGTGTACCACTTGCTGATAGTAAACTATGATGATGGCTTTGTTTATGATGGTGGGGGGAGGGAAGGCAAGGTGCTTGTCTTCCACACCACGCTTTGAATGAGGGAGGGAGATCTATTTCCAACTGACATAGTACTGCCCATGTACCTATTTGTACACTTGGGCCTTTTTCTCCCCCTGCCAGCCATCCTACTACAGTACTACTGTACCTCTCCTTGTTCTCTCTCCGTTCCAAAGGAAATAAAATAAAATAAAAACATGAGGAATCTTGTAATCTTTTCACCTTCTTGTCCTCTACAGTCGGAAATGAAGGACGAGCTGGATTTGTGGGGATATGGTCAAAGCAGACACTGTTACTCTGTGAGGCATCTGCTGACATTGCTTGCTTAGGTGTCCCATCTTTCTTTCTACTAATAATATTTCCTTGTAGAACCAACAGAAAACAAAACAAGAAACCGGCTACTTGCAGATGGAGGGCAAGAAATCAAATGTACGTCTGAAATTTTAATCATACCGACAGATAGGGGGGGAGAGAGTTTTGTACATGTTGGAGTATATTAACCTCACCTAGACGACTGCCAAATTTGCACATCCCAATAAGAGAATCTGGGACTTGTATTATATTGGGGTGAGATTGATTGGCTGTTTACACTCTTGTAGTAATCTAAGCAAAGCATAGCAGCAGAGTAATACCAATGGTCCGTCCAAATTGCCTGTTTTATTGTAGAAACATCAGCTGTTCGTGTTCCTCGGTTGCTGTGTGTGCGAGAGAGACGGCATAGTGTTCACTGGATTTTGAGTATGTCCTTGACATGACACCAGGAAGTGATCTTTCATATCAAATATATTATACCGCAACTCTTTTTTAGGAAGATCTGGGAGCAGGAGGAGTAGTCATAGTCTAGCTCACGCGTACCAAGTGTGCTAGCGTGCTAGGCCTAGTGACATCACGCTCGTATCAGCCCACAACTTTTGTTCTTAAATTATTTTATGTCGACGCTGTGCAATGCAACCTGATACACATTTGTCTCATTAGCGTGTGATTAACGTGGAGGAGCTCTACTTTAGGAATTATTGCATCATTCCTTTTGCAAATACAGTTGTTTAGGGCCTCTATGATTTGTAGGATTGGAAAGTCGTAAGAATATGAAAACCGTAGGATTTTTTTCTTTTGAATATAAAAGATGGAGTTGTCTCTACCTTATTCAAAGACAGGGTATAGCACCTTAGACTAATTTTTTTAAATAATACTTTTTTATTAGAAATTCGGGAAATATTGCGCAGTTTTAGGAAATTTTAAAAATATTACGGCCTCGGCCTGGAGGAGGCCGAAAAGGCCGCGTCGGCCCGGAGGAAGCCGACCGGGGCTCGTCGGCCCAGAGCTGGCCGACCAGTTGTGGAGAGAGGCCACGGGCCGGCCGAGTGCCTGATCGGCACCGAGCGGCCAGGCTTCGGCCACGTCACGGCCGAGGAGCTCGTCGGCCACCTCTGGGCCGACCAGAACCCTTCAAGACCCGCGCGGCTTCCTCTTCCTCGCGCTGCGCCGCCGGCTCTCTCCTCTCTCTCTCCTTCTTCCAAACCCGAAAAATAAGCACCGTTTTCCCCGTGATTTCTTACATCTAGCCACGAGAAAGTAATTTTACGGTGTTCCTAATGCTGTGGGGTGGCTCATCTACGATGGGGTAGGCGTTTGGAGGTGATTTGGTGGCGTTTGGAGGTGCGGGTTTGGAGGTCTTCGTGCTCGTGTTGGTGCTCTGTTCGTGCTCCGGTGGAGGCACGAGGTGCTGCGTGTGCTGCTCCGGCTGGTGCGGTTGTGCTGCTGTCACGCTTCAAGTGTAAGACCTTTTCATATATTAGGGTTAGGGTTTGTGTTATATGTAAATTAGGATTTAGGGTTAGGGTTAGGGTTTGTGTTTTTTTCTATATTAGGGTTAGAATTTAGTTTGCAGGTAGGGTGTAGTTAGTCCGGATGGATTTGTAGTTAGTATGGTAGTACTGGTAGTTGATAAATACAGACTAGTGTGAAGTTACCGTCCGCATAGTTTCATGCATTAGGGTTAGATTTTGTGTATAATCTTGGATTAGTCTTAACGTTTGTGTATACGTAATCTGGTATAATTAATTCCATGTATTATAATTATGTAGTAGTTTCGATAGAATTTTAGGTATGATGTGATATTAATATTTGATGCGTTATAATATTTTTTAGGTGAGCAATTATGTCGAACATAGTAAAGTTTGTTTTCTACTACGGTGTCGGTTCAGTAAAGCCAAATGAGTATGGGATGGACCTGAGTGAGTTTGAGCACGTCGAGTTGGATCTGACTGGCCCTGAAAATTGGTCTGTTAGTCAGTTAAAAGATTGGTTGGCACAGTGTTTGGGATTAAATACAGAAACACACACTGTCGGGGTGCACGCGTTATGGTCCAGGTCCAGTAAAAAAAAAATGTACACTCTGAGGCCGATTGATCGGGATTCTCAGTGGGTGAACTGGTTGCAAGGTTGCGAAAACAGGGGAAGCCACCCAGTTGCCTTGTTGCTTCCTGTCGTTAAGGAGGTAAATGTCAATCCTCCTGAAGGCGAGGGTGGGCACGATCCAGGGCAGAGCAGTGCAGCAACCATGGAAATTGAACATGATGACAGTCATGGTTATGATGGAGGCAGTGCTTATGAATCAGGGCAGAGTAGTATGGCTGGAGGGCATGATGACGGTGAAAATGTGGAGGCAGATGGGGATGAGGAAGATGGCCGAATGCAGGACGAGATGGAAGATGGAGATATTGAGGGTCATTGCGGTGATGGCAGTGATTCTGATTCGTCGAATGACGCAGAGTACGAGCCGGAGGTGCCTTATCCAACTTCATGGACTCAGGACATATCATCTGGCATGACTCTGGACGATGGTCATGATTCTTCCTGGCAATATCACCAAAGCAACATGGCTGTGGGAGCAATGTACGCTGACAAGCAACATCTACAGGAAGCAATCATACAGTGGGCAATGTCGACATCAAGGGTTTTCAAGACAACTGTGTCGAGTAAGAAATATCTGACCATGGAATGCTCGAGGATAGATTGTCCGGGTAGGGTGCACGCATATGTCCCCAAGTTTGATACAAACTGGGTTGTGAGTGACATGGTAATGCATACATGTCGTATTCCCAGCATCCTTCAGGATCACCGTAATCTGTCATCCACGCTTATTGCTCGTTTGTTTTACACGGAGATAGTGGAGAGCAAGGCGATGGAAGTGAAGGCAATAAGGAACAAAGTCTTCACGAGATTCAATTTCAACATTTCTTATGGCAAGGCCTGGAGGGCTAAGCAGAGCGCGCTGGAGCAGAGATTTGGGTCATTCTTTGACTCATATGATTCTGTTGTCCGTTTGCTCCGCACGCTTCAAGCGAGGAATCCTGGTACATATGTTGATCTTCAAGACTTCTACATGCCAGAGTTCCCTACAGTTAGGGTGTTGCACCGTTTGTTCTTCTCTTTTGGTGTATGCATCGAAACCTTCAGCCACTGCCGACCAGTGTTATGTGTCGATGGCACATTTTTGACCGGCAAGTACAAGGGTCAGATATTGACTGCTATTGGCCAAGACAGCAATAACCAACTGTTGCCCCTTGCTTTCGCTTTTGTTGAGAGCGAGAACACGGATAGTTGGACGTGGTTCTTTAGGCAGTAGAAAAAAGCAGTTGTCAAGGATAAGCAGAATGTTTGCGTTCTACATGACAAACATGCGGGTATACTCAACGCTATAAAGGCATTAACAAACCCTGGACCAGATGAAGAAACACCGTTGGTGGATCTTCAGAGTCGTTGGTGCATGCGCCATCTAGGTGCTAACTTCTTCTCACAATTCAGAAATAAGAGTCTCATGAATCTGTTCAAAAAACTCTGCAAGCAGAACCAGGAATGGAAGTACAATTTTCTCCATGGCAAGCTTGATGAGTTCACGAACAAACATGTTCGGGAGAGGAAAGCTGCACGTACTGCAGCAGTGGCGTTTCATGTAGCCCAAGTAGCGGCACAAGCAGCTACAGGGCCTGCACCGCAAGAAGAAGAACCGATCGGTCTGTGTGATCTGTCAGGCTTTGACCCACCGGGCACGAGGAGAAAGGGTGGACGGTTGATTAAGAATTTCCAGCAGTGGATTGAGCATGAGCCCGTGGAGAGGTGGTCATTGTTGCACGACTCATACGGAGCCAGATATGGCGTCATGACTACAAACCTTGCCGAAACATACAATTTTGTCCTCCGAGGGAACAGAGCCTTGCCATTAACTGCCCTTGTGGAGGGAATTTTCCAAGGCACGGTTAATTACTTCAGAGTCAAACGCCAGCAAGCCGAAATGCATATACTTCGCACTCCAAACTCACCCTGGTGTGAAAAGATTACGAAGTACATGGATGCTAAGATGGAGAAGGCACGAACTTTCCAAGTGGTTGCCATCGGAAATCAGGAAAGGAGGTTCGAGGTCCGCTTACCTACCGACAAGTTAGGTTGTGGCAATGTGTTGAGAACGCATGAGGTGAAGATTGGAAATGAAGCATGGCCAACCTGTGAATGCACATGCAACAAACCAAAATTGTTTCACCTTCCATGCTCGCATGTACTTGCTGCTTGTGGGCAGCTTGGTTTGGAAGCAATCTCGTTTGTCTCACCGTACTTCAGTCGTGAAGCTGTCTTGAACACATGGACAGGTGAGATGCAAGGATTCCGAGCCATTGTTAATTTCAACACCGTTGAGCCAAGTGAGAGGAGATACATTCCTGACCCAAGGTTACTTCGTCCGGGTAGAGATAGACGACAGTGTAGACGCATACGTAATGATATGGATGAATCGGAAGCTGGAGGACCTACCAGGCAATGTTTTCTATGCAACCAATTTGGCCATAGGGATACGAACTGTTCGGAATTTGGATCTGGTGATGCTACTGTACGTGGAAGAGGCAACCGAGGCCGGAGAGGAAGAGGAAGAAACTAGAGTACCTTTATATTTGTAATAAATGCAGACTACGTATCTGCCTCTATGTACTACTCTGTAATCGTGGAACCATTATGTTTGGATTTGTACTCGTTTAGCTACAAAGTCAAAATTGTAATTTGTTTGAATTTATAGTCATTTAAATTTTGTTATTTGGTCATTCTATTATCATTTTAATCTGTCCTTACATAGATGGCGGGGATGGCGTTGCTTAACCCGGTGATGGACAACAAGCATCGTGCTAAGCTAATGCAGGATACTGTTCTCCAACCTCTTATCACTCGTGGTCAGAAGGATAATTGGCAGATACACCCAGCTTGGATCGATCGGTAATTTTTATTTTTATTTTGCTCATAACATGTACTTGTCAAATAGTTAACAATTTTATGATACATGCAGTTTGACGTGGGCTGGGCTCCTACCCTTTGCTCGCTTTGTTGAGGCGTCAGATGTGACTGGTCGGCTTGCGATGGACCACTGTTTGCTCACCTGCTTGGTGGACCGATGGAGACCGGAGACGCACACGTTTCACTTTCGCTGGGGCGAGATGGCTCCTACTCTTGGATGCCCTATGCTGTTGTAGCTGTGGTCGTGGGAGAGGTTCCCCATTGGACGACCCGACATTTCGGCTGCCGACCCGTGGCCGCTCAACCATTATTTCGACCCGGAGCACATAGACGACCCTACTTTTGGCACACTTTGGACACATCGCAAGGTATGTTCAATAATAGTTTACTAATTATGCTTGTCAATGAGTATCTTCCTGTTTACTTATACAATTTACGTCTTTGTTTTGCAGAGACGGTTCGCTCGAGATCAGGTTAGGAACTGCTACCCGGCATTCAACGAGCAGTTCGACGTTCTCTCCGCGGCTTCAGTTATTTGGGAGCCATACTCGCCTGACGCGATCGCGTCGAAATTCCCTGGAGGAATTTCTATCATGTGCACGCGAGATGAAGCATACTGGATGACGAAGTCGAAGATTATCTTCGACGTCAGCGTTGAGGAGATGACCCAGCAGCGTGTTATGAGGCAGTTCGGTCTGCGTCAGATGTCGGTCCCCCCGCCTATTGATGCGCCTCTACCAGACAGCGTCCACCGGTACCTCCATTTCTTAACCACACATTTTTGTTTTAACACTTGTCATCCACAATTATGCTAATGTTTCTTGTCTTGCAGATGGAGCAGGAAGGGAACTAACATGACTGCGACACAATGGTTGCAAAGAGTGCAGCCTTACGTGGCCGAGTGGGTTGATGCGCTGACTCGTCTCTGGGTCGAGGCGCAACCCTTCGATCCGGCGGAGTACGACGAGTACCTACAGTGGTACGTCAGTTCCACAAAGGTTTCTCTCGTTCATCACGCCCAACCGGATGTGATGCCGGCCCCTGCTACGTGGGATATGTACCCCAGCCAGTCTATGTCCGTCTCACGGCAACACGCGGTACAAATAATTAACTTATCTACAATCATTTACCCTTATTTATACTGTCCTTCATTTCCTAAATGTCTATACCACTTTCAGGCTGAGTTGACGTGGGATATTGAGAATGATATAGACCAGTTAGACCGTTCACTTTCGACCGGGCCTTTGCTTACACGCGAAGAGCATCGGTCTTGGTTGCAGTCCGCTGCCCAGAGAGTGCGACAGATCTACGAGGCTATCACGTGTGTCCGCTCGTCTGACGTTCTCCCACATGCTGCACGACGGCCACCGCATCCGTCCACGCAGCTGCCTCAACGGCGGGCACGGCGTAACGTGCCGCCACCTCCGGAGGCACACCGACAGCACCCGCGTCCACGTGTCGCACCACCTCCACCTGACCAGCCAGGAGGTTCGGGCTGGCAGCAGCAGAGTTACCAGCAGGGGGGCTATCAGCAGAGCCCCGCTGGGGGCTACCAGCAGGGGGCCTACCAGCAGAGCCCCACTGGGGGCTACCAGCAGCGACCCTCTTCGGAGTACCAGCAGAGCCCCTGGACCGGCTTCCAGCCTCGTGCACCACACGGTATGTCGATTCGTACTACTACATTATCATGTATTCAAACTATTTACAAAATAACATGTTACATAAAATTTCTCGATTCTAGCACAATTCGACTTCGACTTGGGGCCTATTATCTCCGAGCATTACTCGGGTGCTTCTGGTTGGAAGAGTCAGCCGGACGTGTTTCCCGGTGCGGATGCGGACACCCAGTGGCTCAACATGTACAACACTCCTCCTCCACCCCCCACACAGGATACACAGCAGGCAGATGACGGGTCCTTGGTTCCTCCACGAGTCACCCGCCCACCCCATCGGTTTGGATGGAGCACTCCTCAGCCACATCCGCCACGTCGTGGCAGAGGCGATGACTGAGACTCTACTTATGTATCAGAAACATATGTTCACTATTTTCCATGTACCGACAGACCTATGTATGAGACATATGTATGCTACTTCTTTCCCTCGAGGCGCGCAACGGTGGCCAGAGAAGACATTATGTATCGTTATGTACTAGACTTATCAGTACGATCTATGTAGCAATATTTGATATGTCCGTAACCGGTAGACATTGGTACGTAAGATAAGATACAACAAACCTCGATTACATACCGATCACACCACACAACAATAGGAAATGCAGGTACAACTACTAATTAATCGATACTCAAAGAAAGATACAACATAACTCAAATTAAGATTCTACCTATCTCCCATCAATGCAGCCTGCACCATCCGCAGATTTAGCACCCTTTCCCTTTGACGATGATTCAGGCTTCTTTCCCGCACCCTTGCTCGATGTTTCTGCCTTCTTCTCCTTGCCCTTACGCAGTGCTTCAGCCCCCTTTTCCTTTGACGACGGCATGAAATCGTCGTCATCATCGCTGGAGTATACCCAGAGAAATGAACGACCGTACCTCTCACGTATGTCTTGAGTTCGATGAATCGGCTCATTAGTAACATGCCTATCGAACTTATCCGCAAGCATCAAGACTTCAGCACGGATTTGTTCTGTGGTCCTATACGGAAACCCATCTCGGCATAGCCTCGCCCCTAGCAAAGCGAGATGTCTCTCACTACCAACAATTTCTTCAAGTGGAACTTCCCTACCATCTACCTTCAAATAGGTGATAATCTTAGCTAGATGCTCGGATGCGGCTATATGAAAGCCGGACACACACTTCTCACAAGGTACAATACACACCATGCTGGCGCTCTTTGAGAGTACCCCGCTTAGCCTAGAGTGGTTTTTATAGGACAATGGTGGCGGGAGGAACAGGCGGGAAACGGTGGCGGGAGAAACGGGCGGGAAACGGTGGCGGGAGGAATAGCCGGGAACGGTTGGCGGGAGAAACGGGCGGGAAACGGTGGCGGGAGAAAAAGGCGGGAACGTCTGGCGGGAGAAACGCGCGCTAATCGCTGGCGGGAGAAATAGGTGGTGGGAGAAACGCGCGCTAAGGAGAAATAGGCGGAGGAGAAGTTGCTGCATGCAACCCTCGGCTTACCCTGGGCAGACATGGACTGGTCGGCCACCTCTCAGCCGACCAGGTCCATGCCAGGTCCTGCAGGCGCGCAGATGCGGCCGACGAGACCTGGTCGGCCAGCTCTGGGCCGACGAGCCCCGGCCGGCTTCCTCCGGGCCGACGCGGCCTTTTCGGCCTCCTCCAGGGCGAGGCTGTAATATTTTTAAAATTTCCTAAAACTGCGCAATATTTCCCTAATTTCTAATAAAAAAAGTATTATTTAAAAAAATTAGCGCACCTTAGCACGTAGAACAGGTGAGCCAAGAAAATACATAGACATAGTAGAAGGAGCCTCCCCAACCCCACGTCGTCCTCCCTGGGCGGCTCGGGGCAAGCCGAGAAACCCGCCGCCGGGGGGCCCTCACCACATCCCACGCTGCGCCGCCGCCGGAGGGGTGGCCGGGGGTTTTTCCTCCATTCGAGCTCTCCCTGGCGAGGATACGGTGCGGGATGGCGGCGGCTGCCGGCGGCGCGCGGTGGCGGAGGCTTGTGGGCGGCCGGGGCGGGGCGTCGTGGTGCAGGGCGGCGCGGGGAGGGCGCGTAGGTGGCGACGCGTCGGCCGGTGCGGGCCGTCCGGGCCCGATCTGGGCCGGACGGGCTCGGCCGGTTTTTCTCTACGGCGCGTCTGGTGCTCGGCGTGGTGGACTGGGCGACGAGCGGGCTGGTGGTGTGCCTCCGGTGCGTGGCGAGGTGGCCTGGGTGACGAGCAGGCTGCTGGCTGGGGACAGGAGCTTTGCTCCACTTCTTCCGGTCGGAGCTTGCTCCCGGGGAGAAGGAAGCCGGGGCGGCGGCCCCGGGCCTGCAGTGCGGCATGGAGGCCACGGACATGGGCGCTAGGGCAGCTGCTGTGGAAGGTGGTTTCACAGCTGGTGCGTCTTGCGGTGGAGCTCGGTGGTTGACAACATGGTCGAGATGCCATCCCGTTGCTCCCGAAGCTTTGCGGTCGGGTTGAACTCCGGGCGAAAGCTCGCACAGACTTCGGTCGGTGCCGACGACGGCGACGCCCTCGGGCGTCGTTCCCTTTCTTGTTTGCGTCGTTGTGGAGCTTTTCGATCTCGTCTAACGCGTGGTGGTTCCAAGTTCTCTGGGTGAAAACCCGGCTCCTTCGGGAGCGGGCGGCGGTGACGCACTCGTCACTTCCTTGTTGGAGGCGCCGCTTTCGAGTCCTTGGCCAGCGCGGTGCAACGGTTTCGTGACGGATGTGCAGATTGGCGTGTGGTCGTGGGCGGTGGATCTCGGGGCGGCGGCTCTGGAAGGTGGTGGTGCGTCGAGGCGGCGGCCTCGATCTCCCGCGCTACAATGGTACTATGAGACAGTACCGTCGTTTAGTGTGGGTTTGGGTGGCGACCTGGATGAAGACTGCTTGGGCAGAGGGTTCGTCGACCTGACTGGATCGTCTTCGGGCAATGCGAAGATGGATCTGGTTGCTACTCCGGAGCGGCGGTCCCGGAACGGGTGGTTTTGGTGGCAACCTGGATGAAGACTGCGTGGGCAGAGGGTTCGTCGACCATGACTGGATCGCTTTCGGGCAATGCGAAGGTCGATCTGGTTGTTTCACCGGGGCGGCGGTCCCGGAACAGGTGGTGTGTGTTGTGGCGTTTGTTGACTTGGGTCGTGTGGGCGGCAGGTCGCTTCGTTTGTGTCATTATTTTGTACAGATTGTATGGTTTTTGGGCCCGGTTTTCCTTATAAACTGGGTCAACTCTTTCTATCTATTCGGGCGGTGGATACGACCACCTTATACCTCAATATTCAAAGACAGCCGTGTGGATTTACATGGTGGAGCCGCAAGGCGGCTGAAAACCGTAGGATTTCAATGTCTTGCACATCCTAATCATATAGATTACACTTAATTTTTTACGGAGGGAGTATTAGGATTTTGCATGCATCAAAATTTATTTGATTCCACCAATGGAAAAATGAGTTTGAAATAAAAATTGCATTTCATATTGAAAATAGTATAAAAAAATCCTATCATGGGATCCAATCTTACAAATCAAATGGTCAAAATAGAGGAAATTGCACATTCCACCATACTCACGTCATTTCGTTGCACAAACCACTAGTTTTACAGCTTTTTTGCACCCTGCCCTATCTCTCTCTACAACTTCAGTACTTGGTCACCTGATTACAAAAAAGTGTTCGATTTGTCCATGTTAGACCCGACCGTTAGCTGGCTGTCAATTGGGATACGTATATATATAGGTATATAGGTAAATTAGTAGGGTGCATGCAATCGGCACCGTTCGTTTGCTTTGCGATTGGTGCCGAAATATATATGGTTCCTGAACTCTTTTGAGGGAATTATGAAAGAGGAATGGGGGAGCAAGTGCTTTCGTGCCCAGGCTAACAAAAACAGATGAGCGTCACGCTGGCCTGAACAACCGTACTCCAGCGCCGCGCCTGGAGGGACCTAAACTCTCGTCCCTATAATCAGCGCCATCCTCGCGGAAGTCCATCGCTACTCATGGACCATGGCGCGTACTCGAAAGCCTCACTCATCCCTTGCTGAAGGGCCTACAGTCCATGATAGGTGCCAGATCTCTTCCCATCATCGACGGTGTCCACGAACACCTCGCCGACGGCCACCCGCCCCTGCGCGACCTCGAAGCGGTGCCTCAGGCTTGATTATCCAAGCCGCCATGTAGAGTGACTTTTCAGCTGTGTATGTGGCATCTGTGGAGAATTGAGTATTACTGATGTTAACTCAGATGCAAACCAACAAAATACAGATGCTGAGTGTTTTTCTAGGCAAAATTCAGATGCCACAACCAACTGGCCATGAGTGTTGTTCTGGGACCAATCATACGAACAATTTGCAATTCGAAGCACTGCCACCGAACAAAATGCAGATGTTACTGAAAGTAACAATAACTTAAATACGACATAATGATAATGAGCTTGGTATCTGCTTGAAACTGTCCATGTTGTCAGGTTTTTAGTTCTCGACACTCTTCACAATTTCATTGACTTATTATCATCACTCTGATCCAAGACATGTAACTATCTCCCTTTTTCTCACTAAAGGCATAGCAGATGTCAGTGGAGCGATTACCAACTTATGCTGTACTGTTGTGTACTAAAGCTTGTTCCTGTGAGCTTCTTATCTCTACTATTTCAGGAAATTTTGTTTCAACAACATAGGTTTGTGCGATCATGGTAGTTCATGTAAAACAGGTTTCAAATAGAAGAATAAGTTTGGAACATGTAATGGTTCAGTTACCAAGGCAGCTTACTCTATATTTATTTGTAGCATGTTGTCTTCAATTTCTATATGTCAGAATTTATAGTGGATAAGTAATGTATCCAAGTGATGTGGGTAAAGCGCTTCAAAAAAAAGTGATGTGGGTAACAAATAGATGTGATTTACAAGGTATGAAGCTATAAGAAGTCTGGAGACAAATTTGGGTAAAGTATTCCTTATATTTGTGCTTTTATTTCATTCATAGAAGCGTAACACATGCTAAAAAAAACCAAAGTTGCAACACGGCTTCATATCCCTGTTCCAATTAGATTGGCCGTTCCCACGAATTTGATATGGGTCGGAATGATTATATTCTCGTAAGAAGTATTTATATTTTCTTCACCCGTTGCAATCGCACAGTCATTTTGCTAGTTTATTTTAACATGCATCTAGTCAATATGTGGAGTAGGTAAAATATTTTATATTTAGGAACGGAGGGATTAGTATTCTTGTGAAATACTTGGATTCCCGTGAGTGAATAGATAACCAAAAGAACATCGTAGTAGGACAAAAAAGATACTGAAAATACTGGGATTTCCGTGAGTGAATAGATAACCAAAAGAACATCGTAGTAGGACAAAAAAGATACTGAAAATACTGGGATTTCCGTGATTAGAGAACCAAAAGAAGCTTGTAATAGTGAATCATACTATCATTCATCAACACATCTAGCATCCCAAGTAAGCGCCGTTGTCGTAATCATCACACTGGTCGGTGAAGATTGCAGACTCGGGACGGGAGAGAAGGGCAGCCCCGCGAATCGCCGCTTCCTCCTCCACGATTGGCTCCCGCCCATGGAAGTAGTCTCTGAAAAACTGACGAATCTTTCGGATCCTCACGCTGCCGCCGACAAGGATGATCTCATCGATGCTGTCCTTGCGGCTCTCCCACTGGTCGGGCGGGGCAGTCCACGTCACCGTCTGCTCCACCATGCCCATGGCTCTCGCCAGCAGATCATCGTTCAGCTCCTCGAACTTGGCCCTCGTGAGCGGCTCAAAGAAGTTGGCACCGTCCAAGAGCGATTCGACCATCACAGTTGCCTCCTCGCGGTAGCTCTGGCTCAGTGCCTTCTTGGCGTTCTCGCACGCCGCCCTCAGCTCCCGGAACGCGCTCTCGTCCCGGCGGATGTCCCGGTGGTGTTTCTCCTTGATCAGTTGGACAAAGTGGTCCACAACCCTGCCGGTGAGGTCGGCGCCGCCCAGGTGAGCATCATAGCGTGCGCCCAAGAGACGGGCCATGCCGTCTTTATACCTGAAGCTGGTGGCATGGGTCGTGCGGCCGCCCATATGGAAGACAAGGATGGTCTTGCCGTCGCGCGTCTTCTCGTGAAGGCCGTACGCCGCGGCCACCGCGACAAACTCGCGGACGGACCTTGTGGCGGAGAAGCCGCCCTCGAACTGGGCACGCGCCCTGAGCGACTTCCTTTGTTCGCCCGTGAAGTGCCTGGGGGCGGTTACTAGAGCCGTCGGGATGTCGCGGCCCAGGTGCGCCTCCGCCATCTGCTTCAGCTTGGACATGAGGATGCCGGCGACCTCCTGGGGGAGCAAGTCCTTGGCGTCACCTCCCTCGCCTCTGATCTGGATTCCGCACTTTCCCAGTTGCCCGACAACAAGATTGTACGGCACTAGCTCCATCTCTCTCTTCACCACCTCGTCTTCGATCCTGCCAACATCCATCCACTCAAACTTCAATAAGTACAGTAGCATCGATCGACGACCAAAGCAGCAGGGAAGAAACGACTATGTACATGTACTGTGCAAGATAATTAATTACCGTAGGCCCATGACGCGCTTGAAGCCAGAGACGGCCGTCCCGGGGCTGACGGCGGCGTGCTTCAAGGCGGCCTGGCCGAAGAGTGTACCGTTGTCGGTGAAGGCGACCCAGGAGGGGATACACAACGTGTACGAGGTGTCCGGATCATGGGGGCCTCCGTAGCCAGCGATGCAGGACTTGGTGTTGCCGATGTGGATGGCCGTCGTGTTGCCCGTTCTAAACGCCGCCGCGCCCGACGCCGCTGCAAGAACCAAACGGTTAAGCAGCAGAACAGAAAAGAATATGCGATTTAACTTGCGAGCACGAAGAAGAGGATGGACAGACCGATGAGCAGTAGAAAGCCCAAAGAGAGGAGATGACTCGCCATGGATTAGAGCTTTTTTTCCCCTGGATGTGGATTGGAGATTGGGATCTTTTTACGGCCCGACTTGGCTAGGCGGCTGCGGTGGCACCGGGACATGTCACCGGATCGTCAGCGGCCGTTGGATCCTGCAAGGAGCGGTGATGGCCGTTGCCTAAGTCTCTTGCCCGTCCACATGTTGTTCCTCTTTTACTTCATTCTTACCAGGGAAAGTCAAGGTTTCTCTTTTCGAAAAATCCAGGAAAGTGTGATTTTGCTTATGAGTGTTAAGGAGTATTAGTATTGGTCTAGGAGTCCGTATTATATTAGATTTACTTTCGTGTCCCCCAAGTCAGATGTACTATATATTGTGGCCTTTGGCCCCCTGGTAATACAAGTTGCATATTCCTAACACATGGTATCAGAGCTTAGATTTAGCCTTTTCTTTTCCGGGCGCGCAACTTGTCCTGCCCCCGATCCACCTCTACCCTCTTCCGTTGCCGATACAATCTAGATCGTATTCTTTTCTTTCCGATCTGTTGCTAGTGCGCTGCTGCAGCTGTTTTCCGGCTGGCCTGCTGCCTCTCCCGTTCTAATGTATCCCTTCCGTACGTGTCCAGCGCGGCTCTCCTGGCTGCTGCTGATGTTGTACACTTCGATTGCTCCTGGTCGCTGCTTCTGGTTCTGTGCTCGTGTGGTTCTTCTCGCACGTGTGGTTTCTGCTATCATTGATTGGATCGGATCTACTAGCATCCATTGGATCTGATCGGTGGTTGACTAGCTCCTTCTAATAAACTCTTTTTTGTCAGCGGTTTTAGATCTTGCCGCCATCGTAATATTTTTTTCTCCGACGTCGCCGCCGCTGCGCCCCGGTCGCCGCCGCCCTCCGACCGCCACCGCCGCGCCCCGGCCGCCTCCGTCGTCGCCAGCTTCTCCGACGTCGCCGCCGCTGCGCCCCGGTCGCCGCCGCCCTCCGGCCGCCACTATCCCCTCGTCCTCGGCGTCTTATTCGACCGCGGCGCCCCCTTCGACTTCGGCGCCACCTTCTACCTCGCGCCGTCCTCTCCTAGTACTCCTCCGTCTAGTTCCCCTAGTTCTCCTCGTTCTCCGGTTTCGGATTCTTCCTCTCCTGTTTCTTCTTCCTCTTCTCCTTCTCCTAGCGCAATGCTTTTCTTCTCTTGATGTGCCATCTTTTGACAACCCATCTTCTCTCTTGATGCGGTCTGTCTTTATTTGAAGCGCCATCTGTCGCATTGTCATTGATCTACGCACATTCTTTTGTCGCGAGCTTCTTTCGCCATCGTTTGCTTGTGCTATGATCGTTTGTGACATGCTCTTCTCTTGATCGATTTTTGGTCTCTGTCGGTCTTCGTCTTCGATCGACGCTATCCACTTTGGCTTGACTTTCACAGGTTATTGAAGACTCTTCATGCGATGACGATACTCTCAAGACGCGGATTTTGGATTATCTTTTGTTTTCTACTTTACACTTCTTCAAATGCAATGCTATTGCATACGCTTTGCATTTGAGGGGGGGGGGGGTGTTAAGGAGTATTAGTATTGGTCTAGGAGTCCGTATTAGACTAGATTTACTTTCGTGTTCCCCAAGTCAGATGTACTATATATTGTGGCCTTTGACCCCCCTGCTAATACAAGTTACATAGAACAGTATGATATAGCTTTGTTTTACTTTCGATTAGTTTCTTCTCCGTCTGCACGAGCACTTCATGCAGGATCAAAACGGAGTGGAAACGAACTCAAACCTGTGCAATCATATTCATTTCCATAATTTTTCATTAGAACCAGAATTTGAAAACAAATGCTGAAGCGGATAGTGCTGGAAAACATATGTGGCAGGTTAGTCATGACAGAAAGAGAGTAATAGGAAACTATTGATAAAATAATGGCCTGCCCTTTCTCTAAGGAATTCTGGCTTCATCATCCATATATGCTTCAAAACAAAAATTATTAATCGTTTCCATGAAAGTTGGGTTTTTTCTTTGAGAAAAATTCACGAATAGTCACTGAACTGGTTCGGTGTGTGCAAATTTGTCATTAAACTTAGGAAATGGTATTTTTGGGTGCTTAAACTTGTTCCGTCGCTGCACATACGGTCATTAGACGGTTTGACATACGTATTTTTGCCAATTCCGTTGTCGTCGTCAATTCCTCTACTCTGTTTCGCCTCTCCCCTATTTCTTAAACCCGCCCGTACTCATCGTGTCCATTCACCATCCAGTCTGCCGGTCAAAATTGACCCTGACGCGGGCGAGAGATTTGCCATGTCCATGTCGCACAAGGAGCTGGGCGATGAGGACGCGCGGTTGGTGCGCGTCGGCGACGTGGAACGCACCAACGAGCGTCTCGAGTTCGCCGGGAACGCCATACGCATGGCCAAGTACTCGTCGCTCACATTCCTGACCCGCAAACTGTTCGAGCAATTCCACCATCTCGCCTATATCTATGTCCCCGTCATTGCTGAGCTCGACCAGTTCCCCCAGCTCGACGTCTTCAGGTGCAGTGTCTCGGTCATGCCGTTCGCTTTCGTCCTCACCGTCAGCGTTGTCAAGGACGCCTACGAGGACTGGCGCGGCTACCGGTCTAATTGCGCAGAGAATAACCGTCTCGCCGCCGTCCTATCCCCCAAAACGGACGTCCAGTTTGATTTCGCCCCAACCAAGTGGAAGTACGTCTGCATCGGTGACATCGTGCAAATCATGGTGATGCGTGCGGAGAAGAAGCCGAATCTGATCTGTATAACCTTTGGGTTCACAAGAACACAATAAAATCCATCAGAATACTCTTAAATTACTTTGTGATATTTTTAGTTAGTCGACGATTACACTACAATAACAAGAGTTGAACCCAATAACCTTTTGCTCTAGCTTTGCCCCTGGTGGTGGCCGTAGCAGCGAGATCGGCCGCCGCGTGCAACCAGGCAACACGTGGCCAAAATACATACGTCAAACCGTTTAATTACCGTACGTGCAGCGACGGAACAAGTTTAAGCACCCGTAAATACCATTTTCTGAGTTTAATGACAAGTTTGCACGCACGGAATGAGTTCAGTGACCATTCGTGAATTTTTCTCTTTTTCTTTTGGAAATTCCGAAAATTGTGATTTTGCTTAAGAGAACATATATTTTGCCTTTCTTTTAGTCTTAGATTGTCTGACGTGCATTAGTTCCTTCTCCCATCTGCACGAGCACTTCATGTAGGATCTTTTTTTTTTGACAAAAATGTAGCATCAAAATCACGCTAGGCATCAGATGACTGATTTCACGCCCATAATCGGTCAGTTTGACCACAGCTAGATTTCACCGCATCAATATAATTAAAATTCGAAAAGGCTCTGCGTCCGACGTTTGACGTCTGACCGTTGTCCGACGTTTGCATTGCATCGTTGGATGCTGATCAATAATGTTTACGAACGGCAGCCATGCAACGTCGGACAGAAATTGGACAGGAAACCGTCGTACGTATAGCAGATCTCATTAAAATTTAATCAAATAGTCTTACATTGCAATAATGTCGTTGTTGATGTGCTGCATTACTGCACCGTATAATTAAATATTGATCAAATACACTTGCTAATTTCATCACAATATTTTGTGTGTTCACAACATAACGCATATAATATTGTTACAAATATTGATCAAATACACTTGCTCAAAGGATTTCCCCCAATGGTTATTAAATGGGTAAAAGAAATACTGTCCTCTGGCTCTTCCTCTGTTTTATTAAATGGCATACTTGGGAAATTGTTTCATTGCAAGAGGGGTGTTAGGCAGGTGACCCTCTCTCCCCGCTTCTGTATGTTCTTGGAGGAGATTTATTGGAGAGCATTGTTAGGGTGTGTTTGGATGTCCTCCACGCTCCAGCTCCGTGGTGCTCCGGCCCGGAGCCGAACAGGCCAACTCCACGGAGCTAGATCCGCGGAGCAGGGCGATTTTGCTGTACAATTTTTGGAGCACCACATTTGCAAATCCGCGGATCAGTGCTCGGTGGAGCAGTTAGAAATTACGGGCATATGCCACCGCCAAGTCAAAATAACGTTTCGCCTTTGTTCATTTCTCCTCCCGAGCGACTCCCAGTCCCCACAATCCCGTCCCCTGGCCTAGCCGTCACCGCGTGCGTGCGTGCTCCGCCCACCGCAGCCACGAGACCTTCTACTCCGGCCGCCGGATTTCCATGCGAAACCCCAGCGCCTCCGCCTGCACGCCCCTGCGCCAACCCTACTCATACCCTACACCTCCTCCCTGCACCTCTGCATCTCCACCCGCACGCATCCGTCCGCGCCGCCGGCCTCTCTCCATCGAGATCCAACACTGGCTGGCTTCCCCTCGTCGAGATACAACAGCGGCCGAACTCAAGCTCCTCGCTCCGCCTCCGAGCTTGCGCCATCCTGCTCCTCCTCACGCCGCATCCACGTGTGCCGCTCCGGGAGGCGGCGATGCATTCCAGGGCGAGGCCATTCCCGGGAGGTTGAGGGAAGTCGACCTGTTCGTCGGGACGATGCCAGGTTGAGGGGAATCGACCTGTTCCTAGGTGGTGTACGGCGCCAGGAGAGAAATCGGGCGTGCGTTCGATGGGGAAGACGACCAAGACCTGTTCTTGTGGGCTCAATTGTTCCAACCAAAACGGGCCCAAATCATAAGTGGCCGCTAGTTGTCGGGTTGGGCTGGCAGTATACAACCCACTATGGGAGCGGAGTAGCGTCGAACGTTTTCGCTCCGGCCGGAGAGCAGTTTTGTTGTAAGCAGAGCCGGATGACGGATTTCCTGAGAGCGGAGGACATCCGAACACGCCCTTAATATGGCTCTTGCTAATGGTAGCTTGCAGCTTCCAATTCCAGTGTAGACTGATTACCCTATAGTACAGTATGCTGATGATACCTTAATTGTCCTTCCTGCTGATCCTGTTCAGTTAGAAGTGTTTAAGGAGCTCTTAGACCAGTATGCTAGTTTCCAATGGACTAAAAGGGAATGAAAGGATCGAGTAGTTTTACTAGAGGAGGGGGGGGGGGGGTGAATAGGCAACTACCAATTTTAATTTTTTTCTTTTCAACAAGTTAAGGAATTGCTCAAATATAAGTTCTCTAGATGTGCAACTAGGTGAACAATCCTATATGATGAGCAAGAAGCTAGCTAACAAGATATACTAAGCAAGGTAAGCTAGCAAAACAAGTAAAGGTATATATATAAAAAGGATAAGAACACGGTGACGCGGAGATGATACCCGAAGTTCACTTCCCAATGGAAGCTACGTCTTCATTGGAGCGGTGCGGGGTCACAAGTGATCCCCGAATAGCCGTGATATGGCACACCGTATCTCCCTCACTATATGATGCCCTCGAGGTCGGCAACAAACCTTTACAAGGATGAGGCACACTCCACAACCAAATTGGAGGCTCTCACCAATTCCCACGGCTCCCAAAGCCGCAATAATCACAAGGCCGGGGCATGTCTCCACAACTCAATTGGAGGCTCGCGGCTTTTCCCCGCGGCTACCAAAGCCACGAAGAACACAACTTCCGTCTAGGGTTCAACAACCCAAGTGGTAACAAGATCCGCTAGGGATTAGTGGGGGGAATCGAAATTGCTTTGGTGGAAGTGTAGGTCTTGACCTCCTCCGTCACTCCTCGAAATATCAAGGTGTTTGGACCGGTGGAGTGGGAGATCAAGGAGCTTGAAGCTTTACAACAATGGTGGATGTGGATTTGGGAAAGCTTAGTCTAGTTGGAGAAGAAGACTAGCTATATATAGTCCCACCAAATAATATGGCCGTTGGCCATTCTCTGCGAAGGTCCGGTAGTACCGGACCGCAGATCTGGGCGAGGGTCAAACTTGAGCTTTGACGGTGAAACGCGAAGGCCCGGTAGTACCGGGCCGGATGCCCCGGTAGTACCGCCTAGGATGCATAAAAACAGAAGGGTTATAGAAGGGTTTAGCCCAAACCTGGTACCTGTCCCGGTACCAGGATCGGTACTACCGAGCCAGCCCGGTACTACCGACGCCTGGGAAAACACGGAATTTGATCAAAAAATGTGTGGGAATAGGATGGATGTGGATATGATTTGTGGTTTGTGCATAATAAGAGTGCAACTCGATTCCGCCCAAATATCCACAACGGATCCCCCTCTTGATAGTACGGTTTTCCTAAAGTATACAAACTAGGAAAACTATTACTACAAACTTGGAGCTTTGTAGAGAGACGATCCAATCATAATTCAACATTTGTTCCTATAAATCTTGAAGCACACAATTAGTCCGCATATTGTGTTGTCAACAAACATCAAAAACATATAGGGATAGAAGTGTCCTTTCAATCTCCCCCTTTTTGGTGTTTGATGACAATAGAATGTTTAGCGACAAAAGATTTGCAAAAGACAAGCGGGCTCCCCTGGAATGTGTGCAATATTTGTAATTTGCGTTTGAATGCAAAACACACCATTTTATGTGGAGGAGCACCCCTTATATTTTACAAACCAAGCAAGTAACCTAGATAATCATATGAATAATAACTTGCTCAAATCATAGGACTAGATAGTTAAGTAGATCTCTACTACAACATAGTCTTAAACAAATAAGTTCACACATGTCTTACACCATGTTATAGAAAGTTCACAAACCAAATAACATGGAACACAAGCAATAAGAATCAAAGCAAGAGCAAGCTTGTGTCCCTCCCATGCAAATCCCCTCGGACTAACATATTTCTCCCCCTTTGTTATCGAAATGCCAAAAAGGGAGCAACTAAAACGTCCCACGGAGAATCACTCTCCAACGAAGCCGTGATGGAATGAGGTGAGATCCGGATCATGTGACTTGGGGAAGACATTCACTTCTTCCCAATTGCCATGTGTTGTGATCCATTCTTCCTTGGGAGTGATGACCTTGTTGCTAGGGAGCTCGGGAGAGTGTGAAATGTTCATGGCCCTCATCATCTCTTTTTGCCACATTGTGGACTTCTTTTGATGGACATGAGCCTCATATGCACGATCCACATTGAAGAAGAAGGCTTTCTTGATCTTGACTTCAAGCTTCTTGAACCATGAGGGTTCCTCCTCACGAGGCGGAGCACTAGAACTTGCTCCAACATCCGGAGCACGAGAAGGACCACCGGGTGCGCGAGAAGTAGCTTTGCCATGCCTATCCTTTGGTAAAGTGTGTGTCTTCTTTTGCAGTTGCTTGCTATTGTGCTTGATCACGATCATACCACACTTCAAAAGATCCTCATTCTTCTTTGCCCTCCACTTCTTGCAAATGAGTTCCATGATAAATGGTGCATAAATGGGAACCCTTCTATCAAGCATATTCAACCACATCTCTTGATATATAAAATCCATGACATCAAGAAGGTTTCCGGTGCCTCGGTTTTTGTGTGAGTTGATCATGAGGTCAATAGTGTAGGAATGCACTTGATCCCAATTCCCAATGCGTGGATCAAGGCACTCAAGATAAATGCGGTGAAGTATCTCAAATGTTGGGATCAAATCCTCGGTTTGATCCGGAACTCCGCCTTCCATAGTGATGGGCTTGAGCACCTTCTTGAAATTGTGTTCAAAACTTGAGTGGTTTCTCCACCCACGAGAGGAACTCGTACCACCATCGTGATATCCACCCAAAATATTTCCAAACTCCTCCATGGTGGCTTCAAGCATAGTGTCATTGGTCATCCATTTGAGTGTCCGAGCTTCATCATTCCCAAAGTGGATGGTTGCATAGAATTGATGGATGAAGTACTCAATATATGGGTGATTTGTGAGCATGAGGTTCGGGAGGCCAAATTCTTCACATATAGCAAGGGCTTCGGCAAAATAATCCTTGAACTTATCCTTCTTCATGTGCTCAATATCAATAGTGTTGAGGTACCACTTTGTGCTTGTTGTTGGATGCCGCATAGACTTCTTTGTATATCCGTTCTTGCTCATTAGTGTGGAAGTGAGAATTCCGACCACTAGAACTCCTTGGTGAGACATAAGGATCAATCTTTCTATATTCTCGATACTCTTGGGTGCGATACTTAGTGCAAAGCTTTGGAGCTGTCACCTTGCGGACAGCCTGACGGCCAAGAGTTCTAGCAGTAGTTCTAGAAGGCACAACCTCTTCAGACTCATCCTCAGACTCTTCTTCAATCTCAGCTTCTTCCTCTTCTTCAGACTCCTCAACCCTAGGCCGCTTGCCTCTAGCATCACCTCTCGCACCACCGCGATGACCACGGCGAGGACCACTGCCACCTGTGAGAGCATACATGGGTACAGAGGGAACATAGATAAGTGCACAAGTTCATGTTTTGTAAAACAAAACTAGTTACCAAGTGTAGAAATTTGTCGAAATTTTCTCGAGTCCGGTAGTACCGGAGTTGAGGCCGGTAGTACCGGGCGCCGCGTGTGAGCAACGTAATCGCCTAAATCTGAGAAAAATCAACCAAATACCTACACAAAGGGACTAGCACTACCTATCCCAGGCCAAGGGGAGACTCCCCCCACGAATTTAACCACCAATAAGTGGAGCTACCGGTGATTTGGCCTAACACATATAGGTTTCAAAAATGAGACCAAAATAGTGCATGAATCGGGCAAATACCGGAGGCCATCGGAGGGAAGATGAATGGGAACGGTTCCCACAGAGTAGATTTGGTCGGGGACGGCGAGGATGGGTCGCCGGAGACGGTGGCCGGCCGGATCTTGAAGGAGAGGTGGTGGTTTGACTTGGAAGGAGACGAGGTCGAATGGGGAAGAGCCCGACCTGCTGTCGGGGGGCTGCCCCCCGGGTAGGGGCAGATCCCGGAATAATTCAATAAGGTGCCAACAGTACTTGACCTTTGGCGAGAGCAAGGGACACCTCCTGGTGTGCTGAAGGGGCAACTTGACCCTTGAGCGCAGGTAGAGGGCAAAGTGCCTCCTGGCAGGCGCAAGGGTCAGCTCTGGCAACTATAAATAGACACCCCCAGCCTTCACAATGGCAGCACAAGCATCAGCGGGTGGTTCCTCTAAGAACTAGCTTCTCGAAGATGTCTTTGCTGATAGGCTAAGACATCTTCGGGAGGCTAGGCCTAGAGATACTCATCCGGGGACGAACTCGGGTGCCTCCGGAAAGGATCTCGGGTCTTGGGCTCCAAAGAGACTCCCGGAAGGAGATGTATTCGGTTTTACCGGATAGGCAGTCCGGGTAAGTGCTAACCGGAACATCTGTCTCGGTCCTGAACTTGTGCAGGAAGGACTCACGAGGTCGAGCAAGAAGATAACCGGCACAAGGGATCCTGGTAGGCCGTCAACGGTCTGTAGCAGGCTTTCCCGCCTGATGCGGGGGGAAGTACCTCTCCGTCTGACACGGAAGCATGGTCACCTCCCGCCTGACACGGAAGCATGGTCACCTCCCGCCTGACACGGGAGCGCGTCAGCCGGTACGACAACGGTACGACAAGACACGACCTGCCTAGCCCGGCAATCCGGAAAAGGCTATCCGGAATGGGCCAAGACATGTCTTGTCTCTGACAAGGGGACAATGATGTTCCAGGACGGCGCCTGCTATCCTTGCCAAGATGATGACGAAGGGGCTATGCCGGATAGCGCGGCGACTAGGTCGCACTAGCCGGTGACGACCTGCCGGTTAGGCCTGTCCGGTGGGGCCAAGCCGGTTTAGGGTTTCCGGCCCTCCTGGCCGGAACTCTATAAAAGGCACCATAACTGCTTCTGTAGGAGAGAGACCAACTTGGGAGCCAAAGCTATAGTGGCATTTACTCCTAGAACATTTACTTCTTCATACCTTGAGTTCATCTAGTTCTTTGTGTTCTTCACTTTGAGAGATCTAAGAGCAAGTTGTAGCCCTTATACCACAGTTATATAGAGAGGAAAGGCAGGAGTAGGGGTGTTACCTCCTCACGAGGGCCCTGAACCTGGGTATATCGTCTGTGTGTTGAGTGCCTTCGTGCATTTGTTCTTGTTTGTTAGATCTTAGCTTTAGTGTGCTGCTCTCGTTTCTTGTTCTTGGGAGATCTCGGTTATACCGGGATCCTCCCCGTGTGGGCTCTTCAGCTCGCTATCCCTCCCCGGATCCACCAACGTCCATCGGCCCCACACATTAGCCATCCTATGGCATCTGCCGTGACACCACCACGACAGTTGGCGCCCACCGTGGGGCTGACAGAGGCGTTGGCTGGTGTACACATCCGGACGGGCTCACCCGTTCATTTCGACATTCGGGTTCTCTCTGGCCTTGTCGTAAGGCTGGGTGAGATGGACTTCGTTAGCGACAACGCAGGATGCTTCCGGAACAGACCCTTTCCGGTGAACGGATGCCTCATTGAATTTGGTCGTTTCACCACCTACGTCGCCACCGAAGTTATCTGTAGCTACCCGGACGTGGTCCTGGAAGCTGAGGATCCCCCCATGCTCTGCGCTACTCGGGGTCTGCGTGCCGATCACTCCCCGAGTTCCGTCGCGGTAATGATGGTCGGGGCAACCGAGGAGGAGTACCAAGACGCTGACGGCGATGCCGGGAGCGGCCACATCCGTTTGGCCAAACCTCCTCAGGAAAGAGGTGCGGCCCGAGATGGCGATCCACAACCGTCCCAGCCACGACGTCGTCCGGATCCCCTCTCGGGCCTGGTGGCCAAGTTGGCTGTCCCTGTAACTGCTGAAGCAGACACCCGGGTCACTTCAGCTGATTTGGAGGAGCAGCGGAGGTTGCTACTCGCTGAAGCACAGGAGATCGCCGAGATTCGTCGCGAGCTCAATGCTAGCCTCCGGGAGTACAATGCAGCTCACGGATTCCTTAAGATAGACTCCCGGGACAAGCGCATCACGGAACTGCGCAAGAAAGGAAGAATGGTGAATGATGAGTTGGCGGGTGGAGCCGCAACCAGTCACACGGGAAGCCTGATCTCGGCGGGGAAGCCAGTATACAGCTCGCCGGCGAAAACTCTTAGGGCTGCCGAAGCCGCCATGGCCGAGTTGGTAGGGTTATCCGGTGAGGCTCTACGCAAGCAACAGGAGCGGGTGAACGAGTTGGTGATCGAGGCCAACCGTCAGAATCAGGCCTTCAAGAAGAAGAACCCCGGGGCAGGATCCCAAGTGCACTCAGCTAGACCCAATAGCCAGAAATCGGACGGAGAGGCCTCTTCCCCGCATCCGAGCAGAAGCAAGACCAAGAGCAAGAGCCGGAGCCGGAGTCGGGGTTCCGGGAAGAACAAGCAGTTACAGGCCTATGATCCGGCCTTTGCCGGCATCCAGCAAGCCGGGCAGCATAACTCGGTGCAGGCGGGAAGTACCCGTGAGGGTGGCAACCTGGGTGTAGGAAACAATAACCCGGCTGGCCGTGGTAATCCACCCTGGGACCCTCCTCATGTTCAGGGAAACCCGCGAAGGGAGGCCGCCTCTGTCCCGCAGCAGGCTGTGATCCCGGCACGAGACCGGCTCAACGATGGCAACTCAGGACTGCAGCATCTCGGATACCAGCCCGACGAGAATCCTTTGGGATCTCGGATAGGAACCAGACAGCTGAATCCGGCGGATGCCAGATTCCGGCTCGACCGAATTCACCAATCCGAGTTAGTGGAAGAGCAAGGACCTCCGGGACCTGCCTTCTTTGGACCCCGGATCATGCGGGAGCCACCTGTCCGGAATTTTCAGCTCAACCGGGGTGCTAAGACCTATGACGGCAGCAAGAAGCCGGAGGACTGGCTAACCGACTATGTAACTGCAGTAAGCATAGCCGGTGGAAACAGACGCTGGGCGGTACGATACGTACCGCAGATGTTGGAAGGACCTGCCCGAATCTGGTTGAACAACTTGAGAACTGGCAGCATAGACTGCTGGTTAGATTTCGAAGAGGCATTCATCAGCAACTTCACCAGCACGTACAAAAGGCCAAACAAGCCTCAACAGCTCGCCATCTGTAGGCAAAGGAGTAACGAGACTGACCGGGAATACCTTACCCGGTGGAGCAATATTCGCAATTCTTGCGAAGGAGTGGTAGAGGCACAGGCCATCTCCTGGTTTGCACAAGGATGCCGGCATGGCTCAATGCTGTGGCAGAAGTTGCAAAGAAAGATGCCGGCGACCTTGGCAGAGACCATGCGCATCGCCGATACCTACACGCTTGGAGATCCCATGCAACTCCTGGTGGATGCCGGTGACTCCAACAGGAGGAATGCGGGACCTCAGCGTTCGGGATCGAGCAGGAGCCATGATCGCCAGGATTTTGGCCATAAGAGGAATCAGCCCGAGTACCACCATGCCGCACAACACGTCGCAGCAGTGACCCGGGAGCAAGAGGATGCCGGCAACAGTCAGCGCCAAAAGACAAGTGGCCCGGCTTGGGGTCAGAGTCAGGAAGTGCAAAAGACTTGGGTGGAACAAAAGAAGCCCCTGACGTATGAAGAGATGCTGAACAAGCCATGCTGCTACCATACCCTGGAGACCAACAAGCCAGCAAACCACTCTACTCGGCAGTGCAGCTGGTATCAGCGCACGTTGCAGGAGGGCAGCTCGGGAGCTGTTCGGCCGAGTGCTCCGGCATCTCGGCCCAACATTCCGAGACCCCCTCCTCCGACATCAGGGGCCAACGCGATCCGGATCAATCAGCCTCAGCGAGGACCCCCACCTAGGCCGGCGAATGTGATGCACACCCGGAACGACAACGGTGCAGGCCCTAGTAACCAAGCCGGACAGCAGCAGGGCAGCTACCGGGAGGCACATCAAAGCTATGTGGTCTTCGTGACCGAGCCCACTGACCGGATGAGTGTGCGACAACGTGCCCTGGAGGTGAACGCGGTGATCCCGGCGGTGCCCAAGTTCTTGCACTGGTCCGAGATGGAGATCACATGGAGCCGGAAGGATCGTCCCAGGGTTATGCCTAAGCCGGGGGCGTATGCCTTGGTGGTGGACCCAAACTTTGTCGGACCAAACCTCAATGTCCGCTTCAGCCGGGTTCTGATCGACAATGGCAGTGCCATTAGCATCATGTACAAGGACACGATGCTGAAGCTGGGGGTGTCCATGAACACCTTGTTGCCTACCGAGACGACCTTCCACGGCATTGTGCCCGGAGTCGCTTGTTCACCCATGGGTAAAATCTGGGTTGACGTGCTATTCGGAACCCGGGAGAACTGCCGAACCGAGAGCTTGGAATTCGAGGTTGTGGACCTCGAAAGCCTATATCACGCACTGATCGGCAGGCCAGCCCTGGCCAAGTTCATGATCTCAACTCACATGGGCTACCTGAAGATGAAGATGCCGGGACCTAACGGCGTAATCACCATCTCGGGAGACCACAAGCGCTCCATGGAGTGTGCCTCGGCGGGGTCATGCTTAGCTGAGTCCCTGGTGATCGCGGAAGAAAAGAAGAGGATCCAGCAGGTAGTGGCGATGGCCAAGACCTCCCAACTCGGAATGCCCGGGATGGTGAACCCGGAACATGGTGCATCATTCCAGCCCCCCAAGGAGACCAAGAAGGTGGGTGTGGACCCCAGCAACCCGGAGCGCCAAATTATTATTGGCAGCAACCTGGACAGCAAATAGGAAGGCGAGCTCGTCGACTTCCTCCGTGAGAATCAGGATGCTTTTGCATGGTCGAGTGACGATCTGCAAGGTGTACCGAGGGAGTTGGCTGAGCACTCACTGTTTGTTAGACCACGCGAAGCCAGTGAAGCAACCAACTAGGCGCCTCTCGGATGAAAGAAGAGCTGCCGTCATGGAGCATTTGGCTATACTGCTGGCCGCCGGATTCATAATGGAAGTGCTGCACCCGGATTGGATATCGAATCCGGTCCTAGTAGAGAAGAAGAAGGATGATCCCCTCCTGCTTAAGGTGTGGCGCATGTGCATCGACTTCACCAACCTCAACAAAGCATGCCCGAAAGACCCCTTTCCACTACCCCGGATAGATCAAGTGATAGATTCCACTGTCGGGAGTGAGCTTTTGACTTTTTTAGATGCCTATTCTGGTTTTCACCAGATACCTTTGAATCCGGATGATCAATTGAAAACTGCTTTTATTACCCCTTATGGGGCTTATTGCTATCGTGTCATGACTTTCGGTTTGAGAAATGCTGGTGCTACATACCAGAGGTGCATGCAAAAGGGTTTGCACGACCAGATAGGCCGAAATGCCGAAGTCTATGTCGATGACATAGTCATCAAAACGAAAGAAAAGGCCTCACTGATAGATGATCTGAGGGAGACGTTTAAGAACTTAAGAAGATTCCGAATGAAATTGAACCCGGATAAGTGCACATTTGGTGTTCCGGCGGGGAAGTTACTCGGTTTCCTCATCTCAAGCCGGGGAATTGAGGTCAACCCGGGTAAAATTCGTGCTATCGAGAGCATGAAATTGCCCGTACGTCTCAAAGATGTGCAGAAGTTCACTGGTTGCCTTGCATCCCTAAGTCGGTTTGTGAGTCGACTTGGAGAGAAGGCCTTGCCCCTGTACTAGTTGATGAAGAAAATCAAAACATTTGTTTGGACCCCGCAGGCCGACGCGGCGTTCAACGATTTGAAGAGAATGCTTTCAACAGCACCCGTGTTGGCATCCCCGTTACCCAAGGAACCTATGCTGCTGTATATTGCTGCCACCAACCGGGTAGTCAGTGTGGCAATGGTGGTAGAGAGGGAAGAAGGGGGTAAGCTGATACAAAGGCCGGTGTATTACCTCAGTGAGGTGATCTCGGAATCCAAGCAGAACTATCCGCACTACCAGAAGATGGCGTACGGAGTGTACATGGCAGTGACCAAGCTCAAGCATTACTTTCAAGAGCACCCGATCACAGTGGTGTGCGGGGCTCCTTTGGCCGAGATCATCGGTTGCAAGGACGCTAGCGGCCGGGTAGCCAAATGGGCCATCCAGTTGTCTCCGTACGCTCCGGCGTATGAAAGACGAGATGCCATCAAGTCGCAGGCGCTGCCGGACTTTTTGGTAGACTGGGCCGAGATGCAATATGAACCTCCGATGCCTGATTATAATTTCTGGAGGATGCATTTCGATGGCTCCAAGGCTAAGATCGGGTTGGGTGCCGGAGTGGTCCTCACTTCGCCAAAACAGGATGTGCTGAAGTACGTTCTACAAATTCATTTCCGGGCATCCAACAACGTCGCGGAATATGAGGCCTTGGTTCATGGACTGAATGTCGCCAGGGAGATCGGCATCCGCCGGATAGAGTGTTTCGGTGACTCCGACCTCGTAGTGCAACAGGTGTCGGGGAATTGGGATGCGCTTGATGCAAACATGGCCTTGTACAAATTTCATGTGTAGAAAATATCCGGATTTTTCGAAGGATGCGAGTTCAAGCACATACCCAGAGGAGAAAACGAGGCAGCGGATGTCTTGTCCAAGCTAGGGTCATCTCGGGATGCCATCCCACCCGGGATCGCTCTTGAGCATTTGAGGAAGCCATCTATTCAACCCTCACCCGAGTCGGATTCTATCTTCATCCCCAAGGAGCCTAGTTCAGATGCCGTACCCATGGAAGTAGATGTCGGGAGCATCGCATCGAACCCGGGGACTGCATCGCTATGCTCAGAGAGGCAAAGAAAGATGATGATGGAGGTGATGTCGGCAGAGCCAATGGACATAGACATTCCCGTTTTCCCGGTTCGACCTGTCCCGGGATGGGCACAGCCCATTATGGCTTACATCTTGGAAGGAACCCTCCCGGAAAATGAAGTGGAAGCCAGGCAGATAATGCGAAGGTCAAAAGCATACACCGTCATCAATCAATAGCTATACAAGATGAGTGTCACTGAGGTACTCCAGAGATGTGTGGAACCAGCAGAAGGACAAGAGATGCTCCTGGAAATACATCAGGGGGAGTGTGGACATCATGCATCATCCCGGGCCCTGGTGGCGAAAGTGTTCCGACATGGGTTCTACTGGCCCACTGCGTTGAAAGAGGCGGAAGACATTGTCCGGAAATGTGGAGGATGCCAGAGGTTTGCTCACCGGATACATATGCCGGCGTCAGTACTGAAGACAATCCCTATCACTTGGCCATTCGCAGTATGGTGTTTGGATATGATCGGGCAGTTCAAACCGGCACGAGGCAATATGACGCACATACTGGTCATGGTAGATAAATTCACCAAGTGTATAAAGGTCAAGCCGATCCGGAAGTGTGATGGACACACCGCTGTGCAATTCCTGAAAGACATCATCTTGAGATACAGATACCCGCACAACATTATCACGAATAATGGCACCAATTTTGCTGTGGGGGAATTCGCTCGGCTTTGTGCTGAGAAGGGAATCCGGCTGGATGTAGCATCAGTTGCACACCCGGAAGCAAACGGGCAAGTCGAAAGAGCAAATGCTTTGGTCTTGGCCGGCATCAAAGCTCGTTTGATCGAGCCACTGTTGAGAACTCCGGGATGCTGGATAGAGGAATTACCGGCGGTTTTGTGGGGTCTCCGGACTACACCGAATAGATCTACCGGGTATACACTATTCTTCATGGTGTACGGTGCCGAGGCAGTACTCCCAACCGACATACAATATGATTCACCGAGAGTGACAATGTTCACCGAGACCGAAGCAAGGGAGGCCCGGGAAAATGATGTTGATTTGCTTGAGGAGGCAAGAGAATTGGCACTCTCTCGGTCTGCAATTTACCAACAAAACCTCCGCCGCTATCATAGCCGGAAGGTGCACCCGAGAGTGTTCCGAGAAGGAGATCTTGTGCTAAGGCTCATCCAACGCACGACCGGAATGCATAAGTTGTCACCTCCATGGGAGGGACCTTTCGTGATAAGCAGGGCATTGCACAATGATTCTTATTACCTTGTAGATGCACAGGAGGCTAGGAAAGGTGTAATGGACAAATCCGGAGAGGAAACCAAACGCCCATGGAATGTAGCTCTGCTTCGCCCCTTTTACACATAAAGGGCTCAATGTATGGTAAATTTCAGTTTTTATGTATTAATGAAAGTAAGGCACCCCGGGAGGAACCCGGGGACTGCCTTGTTGTGTGCCCATTTACTTTATCCAGTGTGTTTGTTATTTCATACCGGCATCTCGGGAAGGAACCCGGGGACTGCCTAGTACTTATTTTTTATGTTATTTGTATGCCGGGAAAGTTCCGAATTCGATTCTCAAAGTCAGAGTAATGTATGTCATGTGAAATCATCTTGTGACTCGACTGACGCACGCCGAAATGGTAGTCAAGAGCAAAGAGAATCAAATGTGGGGAACACGAAAATGGTCTCGGGGACTCGGAGCAGGAACTTATCCGGCATACCTCTTTTTTGCTAACCCAATTATTTTTTATGTCGGGAATCCGGTCAGCCAGAACTCGGATTGTCTTAAGTAATGTATGTCGTATATGGAGTTTTGTGACTCGACTGTCGAACGCCGAAATGGTAGACAAGAGCAGAAATTGCCTAAGTACGGTAAACATGAAAAGGAACTCGGGGACTCGTGACAGAATTAACCAACATAACTTGTTCGAATAGATAATTCAGTACGGAACATAAATGTTAAATAGTATATATTACATCTTGCACCCGGCATCCCGGGGATTTAATAGTTCTACTCTTAAGTTTTTCTAAATAGTAGGGGAAGCCGATTTCTCGGCGGTGGCAGCAGCGGGAGCAGCAGTGGCAGTGTCCTCAGAACCGGCAGCGGTACTCGGGGCATCTGGGCGCACCTCGGCCTGGGAGGCCTCGGGCGGCGGAGAAGTTGTAGCATCCCGGGGAACCACGGTCTCGGTCGCAGCACCAGAGGCAGCGTCATCCTCCTCCGGGATCTCACCATCCACCTCGCCGGTCGCGCCGGTTTCATCGTCATCCTCGTAATCGGATGCGGAGTCGGAAGCAACGATGCTGGCGGTGAAGGCGCGAATGTTGGACCAGGAGGCGATGCGATGCGCCAACTTCTTGTCGCCGCTGGACCTTAGCCGGATCGCTGCACCACGGCGAGATGGTGCGCAGGCGCTGGATCACCTCCAAGTCAAGACCTTCGTACCAATTAAGTACTTGGGTCATGACCTGGTCGGCACCAGCCCACGCACCGGAGCGTTTCCAAGCATGGACACGCCTCCCGGCACATCGAAGTGCGCTCGCAAGTTCGCCGACCGAGAGCGTCGCGCTGATACCCGGCCACAGTGCACCATGAACGTGGATCGCGGCGCTGAGCAACTCCGTCCCGATCGACCGGAGAGGCACTATCCGGGCCTTCAGGGCAGTGAGGTGATCCTCAATGTCCCAAGCATCCGAGACAGGGCCCTTCCCGGCACGCTTCTCCCGGGCGGCAGCAACCGCAAGGGCGGCAGCCTCGCGGGAGTGCTCGAATTCCCCTTTAAAAAGAAGAGCTGTCAAGCGGCTAGATCATAAGGAGGGCAACAATAAAGAAAGAGAGCAAGGAAAGGAGGGGGATGTCGGTCCACTTACTGTTAAGATCCCGGTTCAGTACAGTTAGCTCGGAGAGCCAAGTATCGGACCGTGACCGGAGAAGAGCCAGCCCGGTCTCGGCGAGATGCGCGCGCTCCTCGGACTGGTCCAAGGTCTCCTTCTGCTTCTTCGTCGCCTCCACGAAGCGCGTCTTCATCTCGGTCGCAGCAGATCTGGCCTTTTCAAGCTCACCGTTGAGCCGCGTGATCTCGGCCTGCGCGGTAGCAAGTGCGGCCTTCTAATCCACCGAAATTTTGTGCGCGGCATCTCGCTCCTCCCGGAGGCGCCCCTCGCACTTCTTGGACTGACCGAGGTCAGCAAGAACCCAGTTGAAGATGCTGCCGCGTTTCTTGCTGCACTCCTGAAATCAAGACAAAGAAGGATGAGTCAATCTTGGAAAAGATTGAAGGGACTCGGGAGATTCCGAGATCGGCAACAATCAAAGGCTACCCGGTTGGGAGGATCTCGGGGACTCGGTTTCCGAGTCCTGAAGTTTTCTCTAAGATTGGAGCCTAGTGGTCTGCTATTCGGTGGAATCTAGAGCACTAAGCACCAATCTCGGGGACTAGTGGAGATAGACCAATTTTTGAAAAAAGCTACTCCGTAGGGAGGATCTCGGGGACTCGGTTTCCGAGTCCTGATATTTTCTCTAAGATTGGAGCATAGTGGTCTGCTATTCGGTGGAATCTGGAACACTAAACACCAATCTCGGGGACTAGTGGAGAAGGAACAAACATTTATTGGAGAAGGAAAGGGAACAAACTTACCTCGGTCACCCGAGTAACTTCCAGCGCGGCCACCTGGAGAGCGTGCAGGGCTTGAGCGTTGCGGCTAGGGCCGGCAGCGTACAAGTCCTCCACGATCTCGGAGGCGTCAGCGGCGATCCAGGCCTGGTTGTATTCGTCAATAACGTATATGCCGGAGCCGCCGGGCGCGCGAGAAGCAACAACTTCCCGGGATCCTGAAGGCACAAAGGAGCTTACGGTTGCTCGTAGCGTCCGCAGGGCGGCAGTAGGGATCTCGGCGGGAGGTGGCGGTAACGGTGAAAACTTACCCGTGCGTAGGGCCAAGTCTTGGGCCGACGATGTCGGAGCAGCAGTAGGTTTGGCAGAAATTGCTTTCTGCCCGACAGCCTTGGCGCGCGCTTTCGCGGCAGGTTGATCAGATTGCCGGGAAGAAGCTGCGGGCTGCTTCTCCGGGGCGGTCTTGTTCGCAGCTTGCTGGGAGGGGCCGCTTGGCACGAGCTGCCGGGGAGGGCTCAGGATCTCTGCCTCAAGCCCGGGCACCCTGCGCGGACTCTCCGGAAGAAGGATGTCTGCCGAGGTAGTCGTGGCCTGCACTGGGATCTCGTCGACCACCGGACGAGTATCCGGAGTCTCAACAGCAGTCGGTGCGGCACCAGAAGCAGGAGGCTCGCTTCTTCGCGTGGAAGGACGAGGTGGAGAAGACGCAACCCGAGGCGGGCTAGGAGTCCGGGATCCAGGAGGAGGGGAGACAAAGGATGACGGGAGGTCGAGTGCGTCCCTGAATGAAATATCTCAGTAAAAACTTCATGAAAAGGCAAGATCATGTAGCATGAAGCAAAGAAAACGTACCCGGAGTCCACGGTGGGAGGACCCTTTCTCCAGCGTCGAGGCTTCTCGGCCGTTTGTTTGTTCGGCTTGCTCCTCTTGGGGGGGTTGCCGGAATCATCGGCAGCATCGGTGTCAGAAGCCGCACGCTTCCGGCTCTCGGCACGTTTGGTCACGGCCGTCGGTTTCGGAACCACTGCTGAAGCCCAATTGAGGGGGAGAGCGTTAATCACATAGAGTATTTGACAATCAATCTCATCCTCGTCATCCGAAGAAATGGAAATAGCCTCTGAGGTTGAAGGGTTACCCGGGGCGGCAGCTTTCACTAGAGGAACGGCAAGGTGCTCCTCACCATCGGGATCCACTCTCGGCATCTTGGCAGGTACCGGGATGTTCGGCACGAAATTCCCGTTGGCGTGGATCGCGTCCTCCTCGGCTTGCCGCTCGAATAACTGCGCAAATAAATCACCACATGATAACCATGTCGGTTTCCAGCAGAACCCGGGTGCGAATGCAAGTGTGCGAAAGACAGACAGGAGCACCTGTTTCAATGGTTTTTTCCGGGATCCCCCAATGACACCCCAAACATACTCATCCGACAACTTCGTCCGAGCAATAGCTCGAACGCGTCGGACGACCGCGGGACGATCCAACCCGAAAATACTGGTCCTGGTGGGATCATAGCTCCCGTCCATATGGCACATCTTGTGCACTCGGGTTTGTAGAGGGCAGACGCGGCGGATAATGAAACAGCGCAGGAGATCGTCGCCGGTCATCTTGTTGGTCAGCACCGCGAGGACGTCGTGCATACACCTAACCTCCTCGGTGTCGGGGAACCGTTTCCAGAGGTTGAACTTGCGGGGAGGACCAATGGCGAACTCCGGCAAGTTTATGAAATCCGGGTTCGATGATCCCGGAGCATCTCCCGAGCTCTCCCGATTCTTCACGTAGAAGAAGCTGCGCTGCCACTTCCGGCAGGATTCTAGTCCTTTGACTATAGGAAATCCGGAGTCAGCACGGGGGATGATGGTGGCCGCTCCGCAGTCGACCAAGTCTTTTACTTTCTGATCCGGGTTGGGGATGACTTGGCGACGAAGGATGAAATACCTGGCCCAGAGGTCCAGGAATGGCCATACGCCGAGATATGCCTCCGAGTAGGTCGTGAAGACCGAAAGCATCATGATGGCGTTAGCTGGGAGATGATGGGGTTGGAGGCTGTAGGTGTCGAGGAAGTTGCGGAAGAAGGGGCTAGCCGGAAGCCCAAGCCCGCGCTCGAAGTGCGTGAGGAATACAACGTATTCCCCGGGTTGGGGTTCCGGTTGAACCTCGTCCTCCGGGAGATGGCTCTCAACTTCTGGCGGGATCCGGTGAGTCCGGTACAACCAGTCCAGGTCCTCCTGTTTGGTCTCGGATCCATCCCAGCACCCCCAGATACTTTCTTCACCCATGCCGGAGAAGTCCGCAGATGTATCCGGGCTACTCTGCAGGCGCAGCGGCAGTTAGTCGGAATTAGTCTACCGGGAGCTAAGATGCCGGATCGCAAACTCCTAAACACAACCGAGTTCATGGCAAGTAAGATCTACCGCGTGCTGGTAAATCAAAACTAATATGAGGAAAATAGGCTCGGACTAAACTCGAACAAGGCATAGTGCGGGCAAAAGGGCTAGGTCCTACATCGACTATGCATCCCCGCCGTGCGCCCCGTGCGCGCCGCCCGAATCGTGCTCGCCGGTGGCGGCGCAGCCGCGCATGTGTTAGGGCGCAAACGAGCGCGAAGCATTGTCCCCGTGGAAGAAAGCTTCATCGGGGCGGAGAGAAGAGCTTACCGGAGAAAGCGAGGCCGGTGATGCGCAAGAAGAACGGCGGCGTTCGGGCTCCGGCGACCGACGAGAGCGGCGGCGTTCGGGCTACGGACACGGCTACGGCGGCGCGCTCGAGACGACGGTGACGGAGGAGTGAAGGAGAGGAAGAAGAAGAGGTGACCGTTCCGGTCCCCTATTTATGGGGGGATTCCGGAGCGGTTTCCAATTTTCCCGCCCACGATCCCTCCGATCGTGGGTGGGATCCGTTCTGTGCAGCGCGGCACGTGGCGCTCACCGGAGCACCCGATCCGGCCACACCGAGGGCCACATGGCCCCAACGGTTGGACTTCGGATCGGCTGCGGCTCCCGGCGCGCGAACCCGAGCAGCGGCGTTCTCGATCAGAAGCACTCGAGTGCGCTTCTGATCAGACAGGACGGCAGGTGGGACCCAACTCGCGACCTCGAATTCAACGCAGAGCGAACGGTCAAGATTCACTCAGGCTGCACTATCCGGTTACAGACATCGCCTCCCGGGTGAAAAGATCTCGGTATGAGGATCTCGGGAAAAACCGATCTCGGCATCTAGGCGGAGGATAGTATCGTGTGTTCTCAAAAGATAGTTGTTGTTAAAGCTGATCCTGCACATCATCCGAAGTCGCTGCGCAGCACCAGCTTCGGAGACTAGTGTCGGGGGGCTGCCCCCCGGGTAGGGGCAGATCCCGGAATAATTCAATAAGGTGCCAACAGTACTTGACCTTTGGCGAGAGCAAGGGACACCTCCTGGTGTGCTGAAGGGGCAACTTGACCCTTGAGCGCTGGTAGAGGGCAAAGTGCCTCCTGGCAGGCGCAAGGGTCAGCTCTGGCAACTATAAATAGACACCCCCAGCCTTCACAATGGCAGCACAAGCATCAGCGGATGGTTCCTCTAAGAACTAGCTTCTCGAAGATGTCTTTGCTGATAGGCTAAGACATCTTCGGGAGGCTAGGCCTAGAGATACTCATCCGGGGACGAACTCGGGTGCCTCCGGAAAGGATCTCGGGTCTTGGGCTCCAAAGAGACTCCCGGAAGGAGATGTATTCGATTTTACCGGATAGGCAGTCCGGGTAAGTGCTAACCGGAACATCTGTCTCGGTCCTGAACTTGTGCAGGAAGGACTCACGAGGTTGAGCAAGAAGATAACCGGCACAAGGGATCCCGGTAGGCCGTCAACGGTCTGTAGCAGGCTTTCCCGCCTGATGCGGGGGGAAGTACCTTTCCGTCTGACACGGAAGCATGGTCACCTCCCGCCTGACACGGAAGCATGGTCACCTCCCGCCTGACACGGGAGCGCGTCAGCCGGTACGACAACGGTACGACAAGACACGACCTGCCTAGCCCGGCAATCCGGAAAAGGCTATCCGGAATGGGCCAAGACATGTCTTGTCTCTGACAAGGGGACAAGGATGTTCTAGAACGGCGCCTGCTATCCTTGCCAAGATGATGACGAAGGGGCTATGCCGGATAGCGCGGCGACTAGGTCGCACTAGCCGGTGACGACCTGCCGGTTAGGCCTGTCCGGTGGGGCCAAGCCGGTTTAGGGTTTCCGGCCCTCCTGGCCGGAACTCTATAAAAGGCACCATAACTGCTTCTGTAGGAGAGAGACCAACTTGGGAGCCAAAGCTATAGTGGCATTTACTCCTAGAACATTTACTTCTTCATACCTTGAGTTCATCTAGTTCTTTGTGTTCTTCACTTTGAGAGATCTAAGAGCAAGTTGTAGCCCTTATACCACAGTTATATAGAGAGGAAAGGCAGGAGTAGGGGTGTTACCTCCTCACGAGGGCCCTGAACCTGGGTATATCGTCTGTGTGTTGAGTGCCTTCGTGCATTTGTTCTTGTTTGTTAGATCTTAGCTTCAATGTGCTGCTCTTGTTTCTTGTTCTTGGGAGATCTCGGTTATACCGGGATCCTCCCCGTGTGGGCTCTTCGGCTCGCTATCCCTCCCCGGATCCACCAACGTCCATCGGCCCCACACATTAGCCATCCTATGGCATCTGCCATGACACCACCACGACACCTGCTGTCATTTTAAGTCACCCCGCACGCCCGGTAGTACTGGGTCTGAGTGTCCGGTAGTACCGGTGACGTGGGGCTGCCTTTCAGGTAGCCCACGGTAAGGCTACCTGGGCCGCGCCAAGGACGTGGAAGCCCACGGAAGGCCCACGCGGGGTACCATGTAACCTAGTCCAAGTCGGTTAGGAAGCATAACCTGCCATATCTGTAGTTGCCATCGGCATCAACCACCCGAGACCTGGCTGCCTATAAAGCCAGGAGGGTTGCTCGTCCCAAAGGACACGCTCATAGCCGCCGCCGCAAACCCTAGCGAGATCGCAATCTCGCCATTGTAACCACAACTCGCATCAATAACCAGACAAGCAGGAGTAGGGTGTTATCCTCCGGGAGTCGGAACCTGGGTAAATCCTTACTTGTCAGTTGTCGTGACCACCTGCACTCATCTCTCTCCCCATCAATCAACCCGGGGTGCACAACCCTGGAACTTGCCGAGTTAACACCTCGTCAATTGGCGCCGACCGTGGAGACGTCAAACAAGTGCTAGGATCATGGTCGCTCCGGCTCCATTCGCAATGAAGATCGGCGTATCCGCCGCCAGGGAGTCGATCCGATTCGGCTCCTTCGAGTACGTCCTCCACCCGCCGGCCCACCGCTCGTTGTACGCCGATCTGGACAAAGGTATACACATCACCTTCGGCTCCATATACTGCTGCATCGATAGTCGTGGTGTACTCAGGTCTACGACTACCGCGCTACGCGCGGCGGCGTCACCCGAATCGGCAACCCCCGCGCTCGCCGAACCCGCGAAGATCGCATCTACCGCACCCGCGGAGACTGCGCCCGCCGAACCCGCGAAGATCGCATCTGCCGCACCCGCGGAAGCCGCGTCCGCTGCACCCACGAAGATTGCATCTACCTCGACTACATCGACAATTTCGGCAACGGCCGCGCGGATCAGGTCCACTACCACAAGATCTACCTCGACTGTCGCGCCCGCACGGGCAACCAGGAGCTCGCGCCCGACAGCCACGTCGCGCGCGCCCTCATCTTCGTGGAAATCCCAAGTCTACCCCAAGCCAATCGCACTCGCCCCGGCGAGCGTGAACACAGAGACGGTCGCGAGAAGACGCGACAACGACTGCGCCGCGCGCCACGTTGCAGCAATTTTCAACCCCGAGCAAGACGCGGGCGACAGAAGCAGCAGCGGCAGCACCAACTCTCCGACTCAAGTCTACCCCAAGCAAGTCTTCATGGCCGGCACAGCACCGCATGGCGACGACGAAGAACCCGCATATCCGCTAGAGGTGGACATGCCAGACCAGACTAAACTTGTCATCACGCGGGACATGGCGATCCAAGCCATGAAGCATGTGGACGAGGGCACGTTCCCCCCACCCAACGCACCTCGAGACGACCACCTGGCGGTCCAGTACTTGCTACGCAAGGAAGGCGAACGAATCCGCGCCGAAAAAGCCAACCTGCTCAGGCGCAAAAGGGACGCAGACGCATCGAGTGCCAGGCGAGCCGCCCTCTCCTTCACATCCTCTACGGAGGTTAACCAAGGAGCACGGCGAAACAGAGCCCGCGTTCCCCTTATGGCCGGAGCCGATCGAACCAGGCTCACCCGCAACCTCGACTCGTCCTTCGTCACCGAAGATGAGAACGGGATACCCGTCCCAAAGACGGCGAACGCCGCCCTGATCTCAGTCGAGACGTACCTCCGGCTCACGCAGCCACCGGAGGGGGACGCGCGCTCCCTTCTCCACAAGCAGCAAATTGCCTCCATAAGGGCAATCGAAGAAGCGCTGGCAGCCAAGGGGCCAAGCAACCGGGCGCACGAACCAACAACCTCGGGCATCCCAGCGGCACAGCGACAACCAGTCAAGGATCTTCGCGACGTCCTCACGCAGAAGACGGTGGATCGCAACCGCAAGGAGCGCTCGGCTGGTGCGGCAAACGCGGACGACCACGCTGACCGCGACTTCGAGCCGTGCGGCACGGCATGCTTCAGCTTCAACATCCGCGACACCCGCATGCCTAAGGGCTTCAAGTTGACAGCAGGCACACCAAAGTATGACGGGAAGCAAGATCCAAAACTGTGGCTCGAGTACTACCTCATTGCCTGCACTTGCCAAGGCGGGACGTCGACTACGGCAATGCAGTACATCCAGCTTATGCTGACGCACTCGGCACGCGGGTGGCTCACAAGCCAACCCAAAGACTCTTTCCGAACATGGGAAGAATTCTAGGATAACTTCATCAAGAGTTTCTCGGGAACGTTCGCAAGGCAAACGAGCTACATCGAGTTGCAGGCCTGCAAGCAAGGAAAGGATGAGTCGCTCCGCTCCTACATCCAGCGATGGACACTACTCCGCAACACCATGGAACCCGTCTCAGAAGATCGGGTGATGGACGCCTTCATGCACGGCGTCGCTCGCCGCGACCTCCGCGAGGAATTCGGTAGGCTCCAGCCGAAGACCACAATAGAGCTCATGAAGACAGCCAACCAATGGGCCGAAGGAGAGGACTATGTCCGCGAAACTTCCCCCAAGAAAGAGGTCGAAACAAGCAACTGGCGTGAGGCACGCCAAAAGAAGAAGCCACGTTACACCCACGATTCAATCGAGCTAGTAGCGGCGGGCTATGAAACCCCCCGTGAGGACAAACGCGACAACTGTCGACATTACGACCAAGGTCGACAGTCTAACTCGAGTCAGTATAACCGTAGCAGCAGCAGCATCGGCCACAATGATGGAAGCCAGAAGCGCGAGTGGAAGTGCCCACTGACCCCAGCAGAGGAGCTGATGCAACCCTGTAAGCATCACTCATTCCGCAACCCGGAGACAGACAAATGGGGTTCCAGCCACCTACTGAAGGATTGTCGCAAAGCAAGAAAGATATACCAAGCCATGCAGCAAATCATCGCTCCAGTACAAGCAATACAGGCGGCCCCGCAGCTAGCCATCCAGGCAGCACCCGCAAACAACAACCAGGTGCAGGCGGTAGGAGCATTCCCCCAGCCGCATCAACAGCAACAGCAACAAGGTCAGTCGGCAGCAACCGACACGTACCCACCCGCATGGGGACAGCTGACATGATCCAGAAGGGACCCCCGTCAAACAGGCGCCAAAAGATCATCACCCGCCAAGTACTTCAGGCCATCAACAGCCCGCGCGCGGTACCAGACTACCTGCGCGGGTCCGAGACACCCATCACATTTTCCAGGGCAGATCACCCATCCAAGGTAACCCGACCCGGGCACGCCGCACTCGTCATTGAGGCCTTGATCAGCGACTACAGCTTGAAGAAGGTGTTCCTGGACGGAGGCAGCGGCATCAACATCATATTCGCCGACACCCTGAGAAGAATGAACAGGTCGACAGAGAAATTGCTGGAATCGGAAACCACCTTCCACGGCATAGTACCAGGGCAAGCAATCACGCCCATGGGAACAATCACACTCGACGTCATCCTCGGTACACCCGAGCACTTCAGGAAGGAGTCGATAGACTTTGAGGTCGTCGACTGGAAGTCACAATACCACGCCATCCTCGGGCGCCCAACCTTTGCCAGGTTCATGGCAGTACCCCACTACGCCTACATGATGATAAAGCTGCCCGGGCCGAAAGGAGTAATAACCGTACGCGGCGACTTCGGGCTCTCCAACAGCTGCAACCGCGAGTTCGTCAAGATTTCTGAGTTCTTCGGAGTCGAAGAGCACTTCAAGGCCATATCAGCCGACAACGACAAGACCGTCTTCCCATCTCACAAGAAGCCAGCTAAAGACGCAGCATTCAACACGAACGACGACACCGTCACCCACCAAGTCCATCCGACTGACAGCAGAAAGACGGTCAAGGTATCGTCAAGCCTGACCCCCGCATAGGAAAGCGCGCTCGTCGAGTTCCTACGTGAGAACTGGAAGATCTTTGCATGGCAACCTTCTGACATGCCAGGGATACCCAGGGAACTCGCTGAGCACTCTCTGAAAGTCCATAAGGACGCAAGACCAGTCAAACAATCCATGCGACGCTTCTCAGGACCCAAGCGAGACCCGATCACCATGGAAGTCGACAGACTACTGCACACCAAGTTCATCCGAGAGATCAAGGACTCGGACTGGGTCGCCAACCCGGTCCTAGTGGAGAAAAAGAAGACGAAGAAACTACGCATGTGCGTTGACTTCACCGCAGTCAACAAGTGCTGCCCCAAGGATCTCTTCCCGCTCCTGCTGTAACATCCTTATACTTTGGAATGTTCAAAAATCACAAAAAATTAAAACTTTTATTTTAATTAAAATAAAATGTTAAAATGCATAAGAGAACCAATTATAAATGACTCTAAGCATCTAGAAGAGTTATAATATTTTAATTATCTTGGAAAGATCATTACTTCCAAAAGTTGATCCAAGTTAAACAATTTACTTTCCATTGTAGTTATTAAACCTCAATATGTAATTTGACAAATGTTTTTACCATTTCACTAAAATAAAAGGGTTTCCTTATAAATATTTGTTTCCACCACTTAGCCTTAGCAATTCATAATTTAAAATGGTATTTACAAGTGTAATTTTAAATAATTTAAAACAGGATCCATTTGCCAAATGGTTTTTCTTTAGTTCCACTGAGTACAACAACATAGTGTTGAAACTTCAACCTATAGTATATAACTTTAATAACTTCATTGTTTTATATAAATGGATTATCCAATTACATTCCATTACCTTAAAATGATCTTCTTTCCAAAACATAAAATGATTTTCAGGAGTATACTTTTGTTTTAAATCTAAAATCTATTCCAAAGTGGTTATGAAGCTTTCAATGGAGTTATCTTAGGATAAATAAGATGGTGCCCAAAATACTTCAAACTGAAAGGATTACATTACATTTTCTCTACTTAATTCAAATAGGTATAAAATGTGTTTTAATAATCTATTAAAGCTAGATATTATGTAATAATAGAATATGAGTTTAGATAACTTAATTCCAAATCATATTTGAATATGGGTATTTTACAAATTTTATTTAGCCAAAAGAAAACTTAATTTAATATATAACTACAAAATTGATATTTAGTATCAAATTGGTATTAAATGAATTTTTCAAAAATATTAAATTTCAAAAATGTTTAAAACATGCCCACAAATGGTTTAACTCAAAGATAATAATTTTACGAATTTTTAGAAATTTGTTTGACTGCTTTTGGACACTTAAATTAAAAGTTATGAAATAAGGAAATAAAAATCAGAAAAGAAAAAGGAAGGGTGACGTCAGCGTGATGTCATCGTCGTCTTCCCGAGGCCGAGATTCACGCCCCGATTCTTTCCAAAAATTCGTCGAGGTTCTTGCGGGATTGGTTCCCTCCCCTGCCCCTTTTAACCCCCACGCTTTCCCCCTCTCTTTTCCCCGAAGAACCCCAGCCCGAGCACCCCCGGGCTGTCCACAATCACCGCCGCCGTCCATCTAATTCCGCCGCCGTCCTCTGCTTATTCCGGTGAGTGCCGAGCTCCTCGGCCCCTCCCTCTCGGTCCCTCGTAGTCGTGCGCTTCTTTGTGATGCCCTCGTTCGCTTCTTTCCGCAGCAAATCATCGCGCCCGTGCACGACCGAAGCGAACCGCCGCCATGCACAACTCCGGCGAGGATTTGGAAGAGCACCGAAGCACGTCGAGCACCGCCACCATCTCCTCCGCGACCTCCTGCACACCCTGGTTAGTTCCGTTCATCCCGAGACTCCGTAGAGCGCGTAAAACGCCGCGATGCCGCCGTCGGCACCGTCTCCGGCGAGACTCCGGCGACCTAGCGCCGCTAGTCTCTGGACCACGCGTGAGAGCCCTCAGATCTTCAATCAACGGCCAGGATTTGAATTTTTATTCGAATCGGTACGATTCCCTTCTGGCCGTTAGATCTGGATTTGACGATCCAGATCGTTTTACTTATCCACGTCAGCGACCCAGTCAGCAGCCACGTCAGGTCCAGTCAGCGCCCAGTCAGCGCACACGTGGATATTTATTTCTTTTAATTAGATTAAATGGCACTTTTGTAGAAAAGCCCCAGCCACTTAGAATTATCATAACTTTTTAACCCTTGACCCAAATTGGACAAATTTTATATCAAATTGAAGCTCTCGACAAGTAGAACCTACTGGAACTTTTAAATTTCAAATTTGACCTAGTTTAAAATATTCAAAATTCAAATGGTGAATTTGAGTATTTTAGTGATAACTTTAAATCAGTAAATTCTAAAAATTGCAAATAAAATTGTTTTAGACACTTTAGAAAATGTGTAATATGTTGCATCTATTATAAAATAATTTTGAGAATTATTTTGATGTTTAAATTGTTGTAGTTTTATTTTGAATAGTTTGACTATTTTGAAACATGACAACTAATAGAAATATTATTTTTGATTTAATCAAATTACTATGAACTTAATTAAAATGACCTTTGCCTATCAACCCCATTTATAAAATTTCGTTACAAATAATGTTTGAACAATTTAAAATGAATTTAAAGATCATGAGACTTGATTTGATTTATTCGAGCACATTATAAGTTTATTAATTTAAAAATTTATTACTTTGCACCAAAGACATAAATAATTGTCCTAGTCTAGAGAAAGCTCAAATTTCTGTTTATTAATATAATACATAACTTTAATAAGTATGTTTTAATTTAAAACCTTTTCAATGATTTTAATTCATTTACAAGTGTATATAAATGATATTGGTTATTTAGGTGTTACTAAAAATGTGAATTAAAACATTATGCCATTTCAAATAACTAGGTTGTATATTTTAATACTATGAACCTTTCAGTTGGGATTTAAAAATGTTAGATATGATAAATTAAGAAATTCTTGAATATGAATTTGCTTAAATTTAAAATTTGAAAACATAACCCTAGGTAAAAGAAATTAAATATGGATGGTTGTTGTAAAATCTTGTACCTTGCTTTTAAGTTATGATTAAACCATCTTAGGATCTCTTCGTTTAAAGACTACTTCAATTGGATCCTGTGATCTTTCAATCCTTTCAAATTGAAAATGTCCAATTTGACTTTTGACTATACCCTAAACGCAATCACATAAATTCTTTTTGCATATTGAATTATGGGACATCCTTGAGCAAATCCATTTCTAAGCCTTATTACGCTTGTATGTTTCAATTTGTTTTGTGTGTGTTAAATTGCTTGTTTATTGGATGCCCTTTTACTATATAGTTTGAACCGGGGAGCAACTTTTGACTTGGACAAGAGTGTGTGAGAAACGACAACTTCCTTCAGGCAAGTGACTTCATAAAACACCTACTATTTTATTCTATTGCATATCTAGTGTTTTCAAACAGTATTTGCAAAAGTAGTATGCATGATAGGTTTTTGGGAGATTGTAGTATGCTATGCAAACCTTTTAGGTTTCCCCTTAGAAATTCCAGATTAGACCCCTATTATAATTTTGTGGAAGCAACTGCTGCAAAAATGATTGTTTTATGGTTGATGTGATAAATGAAAATTTCCACTAAATAAATTTAACGCCTGGGTGGATTGGGTCGATCGAGGAGGTTTCAAGTTGAGTGGCTTCTCAGGGCCTAGTGTCATGGTTGTCTTCGCCCAGGGTAGTTTCTACTTACCTGGGGCCATGATATGCGGTGTTAACCTGAGTTGCTCACTTGTGGTAGGCCACCCAGGGCTATGAGATTTTAAGTCTACACTGAGTCTAGTTGCTTATCGTGCAACCATTGGTCAATATGGGCTCTGTCTTGATGGAGTAAGTTGATGTGGACCTGGGTCAAGAGATTGATGGTGGTAGAGTTGATAGGATGGTGGTAATCTCTTAGTATGATCATGGGAAAGCAACTTCTGAAAAGTCTCGTCTTGATCTTCTCCTTTTCCTTCTCACTAAAGGAGTGTAGAGGATAGTTTGGGTTGATTGAGTCTAATGGTGAAAGTGCACACACTCTCGAGAGTTAAAAACCTAAGATCTTAGCCGTGTCCGCTGCATCGGACAATTTGAGTAACTACACAAGGATGTGTTCTGAAAATCTCCTCATCTCAAATTTCTTAATAAAACTTTGTTGGGTGAACATGGGTAAGAGACATGGACTTGTCTCGAGTTTTGTCTCTGAAGGAGAAGATTTGATTTAAAAAAAATGTTTATTAAAAGTAGGAGAAAATTTGCTTTGCGCAATAGCCTTGAGCTCCACCAGCCAAAATAAGCATATAGTTATAGTTTAATAGAACATTAGGAATTAAAGTCACTTGCCACCACAATTCAATTGTGCTGACCCTTTATAGTTGGGCTGCAACTAAACCTTGCAGAATGTCCGAATGAGGAGTAAGGGGGTCGTCTTCGAGCTACAACCAACATGATTTGCCAGTGGCTTCATGGAGAAGATGTAGGTCCATACTACCTTTAGTTTTGCGTTTGAACTCTGAAATAAAGTGTGAACTATTTATTCAGCTAGCATCTCCGCTATGCTAAGTTGTAAGGATATTTGTTTTTGGATCATTCGTCTCGTTCTGTAATAAATTATGACATTGTACTGTGATATTACATCTTATTGGAGAATGTGAGACTTATGTGATCCAAGTCTTTGCATTATTCATATGTGCCATTGCTTTCGTAAGCATGGGCACTACACCCGCGGATAGACCAAATCATCGAATCGACAGCAGGTTGCGAGCGCCTGTCCTTCCTGGACGCCTACTCAGGTTACCAGCAGATCAGGCTGAAAGTCGAGGATGAAGAGAAAACGGCCTTCATCACACCCGACGACGTCTTTTGCTACCAGACGATGCCGTTCGGGCTAAAAAAACGCAGGTGCCACGTACCAGCGGACAATGCAAGCGTGCCTCAAGGGGCTAATCGGGCAGATCGTCCAAGTCTATGTCGATGACATCGTTGTCACGACCCGAAAGGAGGATACCCTAGTCGACGACCTCCGCAAGGTCTTCGCCGCACTCGATGTATACCAGATCAAGCTCAACCCAGAGAAGTGCGTGTTCGGCGTGCCAGCCGGAGAACTACTAGGACACCTCGTATCTGCAAGAGGAATCGAAGCGAACCCCGAGAAGGTGCAGAACATTCTTACAATGCCAGCATGTAGCACCCCCAAGAGCCAAGCTAGACAAATCCGAGACCTTAATCTGAGATAAGCCTAATAAGGATCTCGGAAGCCAACAGTTGAAAATCGGTAGCACAACAGAGACCCTACAACACAAGAAACAATATATTAAGCTCTTAACAGAGCGAAGAAGCAAATATCACAAAAAGAAGGTCACTGACCTGTCAATCACCAATACAACGGAAGACAAATTATGCTATTAGACATAGCAAAACTAGCAAAAGGTCTAAGAGGCCAAAGTATAACGGCGACGTCCCAGTCCATAGATTCCAGGCTGCCGTCTGGGAACCCCAACCTACTCGTCGATGCCGATGTCCAGAAAACACACCTGTCCAAATAATTGCGCAAGGCTGAGTACAGGAGGTACCCAACAAGACTTATTTAACCTGCTGTATATCTGCTCGTTTAGAGAGTATCATGAATGTCCTTTGCATAAAGCCATCTTTGTTTTCAAATCGAGGGAGAAGAGAATCTCGCATCAGTAGACTTTTAAAATGGGGTAAGGGAGTAACACTAGCTTCATCCACATCTTCAATCTCCACCAGATCATCATGAGTTGTACCACCCACCAGAATCACCCCCTCGCTCAACCCGAGGAAGCGATCCTCCCTTAGTTGGCAAGTTTTATAATTAGATTCTTGTTATCTATGATCATCAGACATAAGGTACCAAGTCGTCCATAACCGTGGACACGGCTTTCCGAAAAGATTTACCCTGCAGGGGGTGTAACTACCCACACACGCCAACCAACCGATACGCCAGTACTCTTAGCACTCTTCCGGGGAGTGCCGGCAGGAGGGTTGGCCACGACCTTTCCCAAGCTTCGCCTATGTCCATGAGCCACAGCAGTAGGTCAGACCGCCATCTCAGCGATCCCTAGTGCGGGTTGCCAGGGTCAAGATCAGAGCGTCACACTCTCCTGACCCAAGCCCTAATTTCCTCAACTCATTTTACCGCACACGCAAATGGAAAACTCGAACTAGTGGCTTCACGTAGTAGGCTAGACAAGTTGGGGTCGAGGGGGAAATGAATACCCTGTGTGGATGCACGAATAGTCTTGGTTCCGAAGACGAGAACTCAGTTCCTAGGTCGGCACGAATGGAACAACCCACCACAATCCCTATGTGGCCTCCCATCCAAGCCTTTAGCATATTCAACACATCTTCGATCATTCCACGTCTTTCTTCACAACTCTGATTCATCAACCGGATGGAACAGAGGGAAGATCTGGGCAGGGCTAAGCATAGCAGACTCTCGCGATGCAACACTTATGACACTTTAAACTTCAACGCAAAACCAAATTTGAATCGCATGCATAATACCAGGATCAAATACTTTGAAATCGTATATGTGCAGATAAGAGGTTATGCTTGCCTTGCTCTTCGATAACAAGATATAACGCTTTTGGATATCTTCGGCTTCACTTGATCGAGATAACCAAAATAACTCTTCATGAACTCCTTCTTGAGTAGGTCGTTGATGATCCAGCACTGTCCTTCGATATTGTCAATCTCCACTTCGGATTCGCATTCTACCGCGGAAAGCGAAACACCGGAAAAGAAACGGAAAACAACATTCAACCATGGCATAGATGCAATGCGCACAATGCATGACATGACAAGTTAAAGTATTAAAATGTAAATCCTACACATGGAAGATCATTTTAAATGGAGTTGGAATGCCCGAGAGGTGCCATTCGACAAATTCCATATTTAAAAGAAAGGGTGTAATTTGTTCCTCTGTTATAAACATGGTTCAAAGTTGTTTAAATATGCATGATTTGGAGATAATTAAATAGATCTTATTTTTCTGCAAATTTTGATACAAAAATCATATTTTTCTGGATTAAAATGAATTAGTTATGAATTTCCAAAGATTAAACAATTTTAATTCAATTTTAAATCATTTATGGAATTAAATAAATAATTTGGGACCCACATGTCAGATATTTAATAATTACAGAAAACATTTTGGAAATGATTAAATCCCTGACATCAGGGACCCACCTGTCAGATTTAAAGGAATTACAGAAAAGAATAAATAATTTAGTAAAAGGAAAAGGAATTGAGGCGCTGACGTCAGCTGACGTCAGCAGTGGAGAAATCCTCCCTGCCGAGGACGGATTCGACGAATTCGAGCGCGAGGGGCGACGCGGCTTCACGCGTTGCACGCGTACGGGCACGGGCGAGCGAGGGGTGGCGCGTTGTGACCAAATGGTCGCCGGAGACGGCGAATTGGTCGCCGGAGCGGAAGCCGACGGCGGCGCTCGGGGAGAAGGAGAACCAGGAGGAAAGGGGAAGCGCAGAGAGGTCCTGGAGGACCGCAAGCTCACCCTGGTGCTCGTGGGAGGGTCGGAGGAGCGAGGCGAGGCCGGAGACGGCCGGAATCAAGCTCGCCGGCGTCGGACACGAACGGAAGAAATCCACGATTTCCCGTCGATTCTCTGCATCCCAGCACGGGCAGCTCTAGGAGGAGGGAGAGAAGACCACGGAGCTTCTCTAGAGCGTCTCGCCGGACCTCGGGGTGGCCGGAGTCGACGAGAATCGCCGGAGACCCGTGAGCTAGGGTTTCGGGCAATGGGGAAAAAGAAAGGAGAAGGAGAAGAAGAACTGGGCTTCTCCAGGCGGCGGCGGAGGGATTTATATAAAGGGGAGGGCGGCGGCGAGGATCTTGGCGCAGGGCTCCGGCGGGGATCGAAGGAGGAGACGTCACGTCTCTGGCGTCCTTCTGTCGAAGGAGGAAGAAGAGAAGAAAAGAAGATTTTTCCAATAACCCCCTGGAGTTTTAATAATTAGCGAAAACCTTTGCAAACAGGCCCCTAGTTTGGAAAATAAATAGTTTGACGGCCTTTTTGCAAATAGAAAATTTGTACAAAGATACCAGGAGACTCAGAATTTCACAAGGAATCCAGTGGCAACTTTGGATTTTGAAAGTTTTGAAATTCTTTTAACACATTTAAAATAGCAAGTGGTTTAGCCACTTAAGTGTTTTCTCTTTTAATTTTTAAACTTAAATTTTGTGCACATTTTAAGTAGATGCAAATGATGCTCATGATGCACAAACAAATCCTATTTACCAATTAGCAAATTTGGGGTCGTTACAGATCTATCCCCCTTACAAGAATCTCGTCCCCGAGATTCCTTGGGTAGGAAAAGAGATACAGAGAGGAGGGCTACACCGGTCTTGGATGATCTTGTCGATCTCACGACGATCTACCTTCTCGAAGAGGTTGGTCCTTGACTTCAGGGATGATTCCACACTTCACGTCTCATCGGACTGTTCTTCAACTACACCAAAGAGAAGAGGGAAATAACTCTAGAACGAGGATCTTCAAAAGATCGACTATCTCATGGTCAACTCAAGGGAGGAGTGTGCAAAACAACTCTTGAGCTAACGAGCATGAAATACATTAAAGTAACGGATGGAAAGGAAGAAGTTTCAAGTTGATAGACAACTGTTACGCGAAATGATTAGAATATGAGCTTTGCACAAGGTCAAAATGGATAGATAACGAGATCTTGATACAACAAAAGGAAGAACCCTTATCAGATTTGAATCATTAGGTTTACAAGATGTTTGCCACATGATTAGAGTCCAGGGTCTTAAGATGACTGACAAATTCACACAATGTGTGAGTTGAAAAGAATTTCGAGTATAAGCAAAAGTAAGGGAGAATTGATCAACAGAACGTTGAAGATCACCATGGAAAGAGAATTATCATGATGGATATATTATCAAAGGATAAGAAAAGGATCAGGAGGATCAATCGGGAGACATTCAGAATCACCGAGATCATCAGAGGAAGGAAGTTCTTCTTGATCTTCTAGATACCCATTTCAAGCTCATGATAAGTCTTAAATAGGTGAGGAGGTAAACATTGGGCTTTGGAAAGATAAATTCCATAAGGGGCAACTTTTAGAACAAGCCGCACAACAATCCTCATGGGAGTGGTTGTTCTTGAAGATTCCAGGAATTTCGGCGATAGGCCTTCCGACTAAGTGTGTCAACCACAACATTAATCTTGCCGGAGTTACAAAAGGACCTATGTAAAAATCCTTAAGGGACACCAACCATCGTTGCTGCTTGAGATTCAGCTCTGGTTAGATGTGACGATAGTCCTGAGTCGGAATGTTCGAAAGGGAAGTTTGCAAGGAATACCACAGAGGCAAGGTGGATTGATTCTCAAGATATGGACAACGATGTCACGCTCGAAGAGATGAGCGAGACTGCAAGAATCATGCATTAGCAATTTGTCAAAAGACAAATGCACCTACATGATTAATATGCAACAAACACAATTGAGTCCTTCTTGGGAAACAACAAAGAAGATAACGAAGTTTTCCAACTTCTTCTCATTCTTGATCCAACCAGTCAGTGGCTTAGGGTGCATAAATGACTTCTTCAAGGTATGCAGGTAACAACCTGTCATCCCATGAATAATCCGCACATGCATGACCGACTAGAGATGATTCCAGAGGAAACAAAGGAAAACTCTACTTGGATTCACGGCGACATCCTTCAGCAAATGCACGTGAACCAGAAGAGGTTACTTCTAACATCCAGAACACACACTTTGTGATGACACAAGGATGGTTCTCAAAAGTTTCCAACATTGTTGCCAAAGGTTCATAATGATCCTCTTCAGACATGGAAGCAATAAGAATGTTACTGATGGGCTCAACAACAATCTTATTAATACACTCCAACAAGATGGATTCATATAATACATGAACAAGGCATGTATATTGGTCAGACCGAGGACATGAAGATGTAAGCTGGCGAAACACCATAGGTAATACATCGTCAAGATGGTCCTTGGGACTGAGTTTGATTTGACGATAGCCCAAATCAAATCAAAGATTGAGAAGATAGCAAATCCATTAGGATATACCATCTTGCTTCCGCATGAAACACCGGTCGACAGGAGTCTTCCTTTTCAAGGCAAAACGATGTGGCCTTAAGAGCGTCGGTAAAAACCTTACTCTTTGACCGGGTATGTGCACCAGAACAACGGACTTGGTAGCACAGTCAACTTCACTTAGTGACCGGATAACCAATCACACAAGGAAGGAATCAAATGTCCTTATATGTCAAAGCAATGAAGATTGCTAAGAATATCTGATAGCCACATCAGTACACACACCGTAGCATTCCCGAGCACGAGCAGCTAGGAGAAAAGCGTGAGTAAGGACGTGAAAAGCATCACTTCATCAATAAAGTCGGGAGACACATCACGACCTTTTGATATACAAGATGGTGACACCTTGAGATGGAACAGATTAGAAGCAAACAAAGCATCTTAATCTGTGGACTACAACACTTTGACCTGGTCCTGTAATGGACGAGGTACGGAAGTTTGTTTCTCCCTAACATCCTGAAGTGGAATGTCACGACGGACCACAAGAGCAACATGCATTAGTACACCAATGCACATTTATCACTTGGATGCCAAGTGGCATACACGGGTCAGAACATGACGGAAGAAAAGAAACATGCTCAGGAAAATCCTGGGATGCAGATGCTCAAGTTAGCATACATATGATAACTTGTTCTAATAAGAAAGGTGTGGCAGAGTCACCAACTTAGATGTGAGACTCATGGAGAGCACTCTTGTCGTGATCCTTTTGGTTCCATGACAGAACCTTTGCCAAAGCTAGTGGAAGGAGTAAACCTTGGATGTCGTAGGCCAGTTATGACAAAACCACAGGCTGGAAGGCTAGCTATAACTGACATTACTAGCCCTTCTGAGGTTGCAAGCATTCCTCAGGGATCAACAAGATGGATCTTGGGTTAATGGTCAGCATCATGTACTGATAGAGTGAGCATCGCATGGGTAACAACCAACATGACTCAACACACCACCAACAGCACAATCTGGGACCTTCGGTTCAAGTCCATGATGAAAACCAAAAGAAAGAGTAGCTACCATTCGAGTGTCACAAGGCACAACGATGTAGTAATCACGAGATAGCTTCAAAGACCAACCACAACTTCCGAAGTATCAAAAGAAGAAAAGGGAGATCTTCAAAGTGAAAGGAATCTGAGACATTGGAATAGAATGATGCAGAGACGACAAGGTTGAGAGATCAAGAGGGAAAGGAATCTCTCGTTACAAATGAGAGGGAGACGGATCAAAGAACACACCAGACTCCAGAGAACTTAACACTAGGTCAACTTGGTTGAGAAACGACCTGCACTTGGTGCACCTATATTTTGAATGACCGAGAGAACGAGAGAGAAAATGTTTTCAACCAAAACAAGGTAAGATGACCCAGAATTAGAGCGATACCAGATAAGGAGTAAAAAGAAGCCTACTCAGATTTTGCAAATAGTTTTAGCTTTCAGATAGTTTTTACAACAACTAGACTCAACATCGACCAATAGAAAGGTTTTCCTACAGGCGGTCCTGCTCTGATACCAAAACCTGTAGCACCCCCAAGAGCCAAGCTAGACAAATCCGAGACCTTAATCTGAGATAAGCCTAATAAGGATCTCGGAAGCCAACAGTTGGAAATCGGTAGCACAACAGAGACCCTACAACACAAGAAACAATATATTAAGCTCTTAACAGAGCGAAGAAGCAAATATCACAAAAAGAAGGTCACTGACCTGTCAATCACCAATACAACGGAAGACAAATTATGCTATTAGACATAGCAAAACTAGCAAAAGGCCTAAGAGGCCAAAGTATAACGGCGACGTCCCAGTCCATAGATTCCAGGCTGCCGTCTGGGAACCCCAACCTACTCGTCGATGCCGATGTCCAGAAAACACACCTGTCCAAATAATTGCGCAAGGCTGAGTACAGGAGGTACCCAACAAGACTTATTTAACCTGCTGTATATCTGCTCGTTTAGAGAGTATCATGAATGTCCTTTGCATAAAGCCATCTTTGTTTTCAAATCGAGGGAGAAGAGAATCTCGCATCAGTAGACTTTTAAAATGGGGTAAGGGAGTAACACTAGCTTCATCCACATCTTCAATCTCCACCAGATCATCATGAGTTGTACCACCCACCAGAATCACCCCCTCGCTCAACCCGAGGAAGCGATCCTCCCTTAGTTGGCAAGTTTTATAATTAGATTCTTGTTATCTATGATCATCAGACATAAGGTACCAAGTCGTCCATAACCGTGGACACGGCTTTCCGAAAAGATTTACCCTGCAGGGGGGTGTAACTACCCACACACGCCAACCAACCGACACGCCAGTACTCTTAGCACTCTTCCGGGGAGTGCCGGCAGGAGGGTTGGCCACGACCTTTCCCAAGCTTCGCCTATGTCCATGAGCCACAGCAGTAGGTCAGACCGCCATCTCAGCGATCCCTAGTGCGGGTTGCCAGGGTCAAGATCAGAGCGTCACACTCTCCTGACCCAAGCCCTAATTTCCTCAACTCATTTTACCGCACACGCAAATGGAAAACTCGAACTAGTGGCTTCACGTAGTAGGCTAGACAAGTTGGGGTTGAGGGGGAAATGAATACCCTGTGTGGATGCACGAATAGTCTTGGTTCCGAAGACGAGAACTCAGTTCCTAGGTCGGCAAGAATGGAACAACCCACCACAATCCCTATGTGGACTCCCATCCAAGCCTTTAGCATATTCAACACATCTTCGATCATTCCACGTCTTTCTTCACAACTCTGATTCATCAACCGGATGGAACAAAGGGAAGATCTGGGCAGGGCTAAGCATAGCAGACTCTCGCGATGCAACACTTATGACACTTTAAACTTCAACGCAAAACCAAATTTGAATCGCATGCATAATACCAGGATCAAATACTTTGAAATCGTATATGTGCAGATAAGAGGTTATGCTTGCCTTGCTCTTCGATAACAAGATATAACGCTTTTGGATATCTTCGGCTTCACTTGATCGAGATAACCAAAATAACTCTTCATGAACTCCTTCTTGAGTAGGTCGTTGATGATCCAGCACTGTCCTTCGATATTGTCAATCTCCACTTCGGATTCGCATTCTACCGCGGAAAGCGAAACACCGGAAAAGAAACGGAAAACAACATTCAACCATGGCATAGATGCAATGCGCACAATGCATGACATGACAAGTTAAAGTATTAAAATGTAAATCCTACACATGGAAGATCATTTTAAATGGAGTTGGAATGCCCGAGAGGTGCCATTCGACAAATTCCATATTTAAAAGAAAGGGTGTAATTTGTTCCTCTGTTATAAACATGGTTCAAAGTTGTTTAAATATGCATGATTTGGAGATAATTAAATAGATCTTATTTTTCTGCAAATTTTGATATAAAAATCATATTTTTCTGGATTAAAATGAATTAGTTATGAATTTCCAAAGATTAAACAATTTTAATTCAATTTTTAAATCATTTATGGAATTAAATAAATAATTTGGGACCCACATGTCAGATATTTAATAATTACAGAAAACATTTTGGAAATGATTGAATCCCTGACATCAGGGACCCACCTGTCAGATTTAAAGGAATTACAGAAAAGAATAAATAATTTAGTAAAAGGAAAAGGAATTGAGGCGCTGACGTCAGCTGACGTCAGCAGTGGAGAAATCCTCCCTGCCGAGGACGGATTCGACGAATTCGAGCGCGAGGGGCGACGCGGCTTCACGCGTTGCACGCGTACGGGCACGGGCGAGCGAGGGGTGGCGCGTTGTGACCAAATGGTCGCCGGAGACGGCGAATTGGTCGCCGGAGCGGAAGCCGACGGCGGCGCTCGGGGAGAAGAAGAACCAGGAGGAAAGGGGAAGCGCAGAGAGGTCCTGGAGGACCGCAAGCTCACCCTGGTGCTCGTGGGAGGGTCGGAGGAGCGAGGCGAGGCCGGAGACGGCCGGAATCAAGCTCGCCGGCGTCGGACACGAACGGAAGAAATCCACGATTTCCCGTCGATTCTCTGCATCCCAGCACGGGCAGCTCTAGGAGGAGGGAGAGAAGACCACGGAGCTTCTCTAGAGCGTCTCGCCGGACCTCAGGGTGGCCGGAGTCGACGGGAATCGCCGGAGACCCGTGAGCTAGGGTTTCGGGCAATGGGGAAAAAGAAAGGAGAAGGAGAAGAAGAACTGGGCTTCTCCAGGCGGCGGCGGAGGGATTTATATGAAGGGGAGGGCGGCGGCGAGGATCTTGGCGCAGGGCTCCGGCGGGGATCGACGGAGGAGACGTCACGTCTCTGGCGTCCTTCTGTCGAAGGAGGAAGAAGAGAAGAAAAGAAGATTTTTCCAATAACCCCCTGGAGTTTTAATAATTAGCGAAAACCTTTGCAAACAGGCCCCTAGTTTGGAAAATAAATAGTTTGAGGGCCTTTTTGCAAATAGAAAATTTGTACAAAGATACCAGGAGACTCAGAATTTCACAAGGAATCCAGTGGCAACTTTGGATTTTGAAAGTTTTGAAATTCTTTTAACACATTTAAAATAGCAAGTGGTTTAGCCACTTAAGTGTTTTCTCTTTTAATTTTTAAACTTAAATTTTGTGCACATTTTAAGTAGATGCAAATGATGCTCATGATGCACAAACAAATCCTATTTACCAATTAGCAAATTTGGGGTCGTTACACAGCACCAACAAAACTCCGCGAGGTGCAGCGATTAGCCGACCGAGTCGCAGCTCTCAGCCGGTTCATTAGTAAGTTGGGAGAGAAAGCCTTACCTTTCTACCAACTGATGAAGAATACGGACAAGTTCGAGTGGACACAGGAGGCGCAGGACGCATTCGACCATCTCAAGAAAACCCTGACAACCTCTCCAGTCCTCGTGGCACCACTGGAAAATGAGCCGCTATACTTATACGTCTCAGCAACAAACAGGGTGGTGAGCACGGTACTCGTAGTCGAACGGGAAGAAGAAGGGCACAGTCACGCCGTGCAGAGGCCCGTCTACTACCTCTGCGAAGTCCTCACCCTGTCCAAGCAGATACCCGCATTACCAGAAGCTGGCATATGGAGTCTTCATGACCTCCAGGAAGGTCGTCCACTACTTCTCCGAGCACCCGATCACGGTGGTAAGCTCCTCTGGACTAGCAGACATTCTCACAAACCAACGCGCGACAGGACGAGTCGCCAAGTGGGTTGTCGAGCTAGGACCATGGGGGCTGAAGTATGCTCACCCGAAGTTCATCAAGGCCCAACTCCTCCCAGAATTCACCACCGAGTGGATAGAAGCCCAGCTACCAAATGTCCCCGACTTGTCCAACGCATGGACAATGTATTTTTATGGCTCCAAGAAATTCATGTCAGCCGGGGCAGGAGTTGTGCTCATCTCCCCCAAAGGCGACAAGCTCCAGTACGTCCTGCAGATGGACTTTCCGACGTCGTCCAACAACGAAGCCGAGTACGAGGCCCTGATCCACGACATGCGGATGGCCAAGAACTGCGGCGCCACGCACCTCATGATATACGGCGAATCCTACCTGGTGGTACAGCAAACCATGAAGTCCTGCGACGCCATCGCCGACAACATGATCGCCTACAGAGACCTCTACAATCAGTTGGAAGGCAACTTCGACGGCTGCGAGTTGCGGCACATCGGCCGTGAAAGCAACGAGGAAGCCGACGTCCTCGCTAACATGGGCTCAGACAGGGTGCCAGTCCCACCCGGCGTCTTCCTCGAGCGCATCACGCAGAGATCCATCAAGACTCAGAACACAGCAAGCGCTGCAACAACAAAGGGCGATGCTAACCCGCCGAGCCAAGACAAGGTCCCCATGGAGGTCATGCTAGTCGAAGCTACGTGGACAGGACCATACCTGGCGTACATACTGCATCAGAAGCTGCCAGCTGACCCAGTCGAAGCAAAGCGCGTCATCAGGCACTCCAAAAGTTTCACCGTCATCAACGGAGAACTCTACAAAAGAAGCATCTCAGGAATCCTGCAAAGGTGCGTAGATCCAGTCGACGGCCAAGCCATCTTACTCGACATCCACGCGGGTATCTGCGGGCATCACGCCAGCAGTCGAGCATTGGTGGCCAAAGCACTACGAGCCGGGTTCTACTGGCTGACAGCCATGCAGGACGCCGAGGATCTAGTAAGGAAATGCACAGGGTGCCAGGAGTTTGCCAACAAGCCGCACGCGCCAGCATCAGAACTTAAGACAATACCGTTAGCCTGGCCCTTCGCCCAATGGGGTCTGGACATGGTGGGCCCGCTGAAGAAATCCTCACTCGGAGGTCACACTCACCTCCTGGTTGCAGTCGATAAGTTCACAAAGTGGATCGAAGCCGTACCCATCACAAGTTCGACTGCATCCACAGCAGTCAACTTCATCAGGTCAATCATCTTCAGAGTACCGAATGGGATCATCACCGACAACGGCTCGAACTTCACAGCCGAAGAATTCAAGGACTTCTGCTCAGAGCAGGGGATCAAGCTCAGCTATGCGTCTGTCTCGCACCCGCAATCCAATGGGCAAGTGGAGAAAGCCAATGGCCTCGTCTGCAATGGCATCAAGAAGCGACTGCGCGTGCCACTAAAACACGCAGCGGGCGCATGGGTGGAAGAACTACCGTCGGTCCTTTAAAGTCTACGAACAACGCCAAACAGATCCACCCAATACACTCCATTCTTTATGGTATATGGTGCAGAAGCGGTTCTCAACTGCGACATCAAATTCGACGCACCGAGAGTAGTCGCCTACGACGATTCGGATGCAGAGGAGGCACTCGAAGACAGCATGGATACCCTGGATGAAGCACGCGACATCGCCCTGGCACGATCAGCCGTGTATCAACAAGACCTGCGCAACTATCACACTCGGAGGCTGCGACCAAGAGCGTTCGTTGCAGGCGACTTGGTTCTTCGACTCAAGCAGAAGAAGGTGCACAAGCTCGCTTCCCCATGGGAGGGCCCATACATCGTGACAGAAGCAATTGGCAACGGAGCTTACCGCCTGAAAGACTCGAAGACGGGAGCAGACTGCAGCAACCCATGGAACGTGGCACAACTTCGCCGGTTCTACGCCTAGTTCGACCCAATCATTGTACAAGAAAAATCAGCGCGGCAGGTTTCAGACGCACTCTTTCCCTTACCAGGGTACCTAAGGGGACTGGAAGGGTTTTAATGAGGCGGCCTGTTCGCAAGAATCAATAAAGTGATTTGAAGAAAATCTGTCTCCTTTACCTTTCACACAGAGGAAGCTAAAATCCTAGGCCGCCACTCGAACCACTCGGGGGCTGTGCCACACAGGTTGAAAGAAAAGCTTAGGCCGCTACCCGAGCTACTCGGGGGCTGCGCCATACAAGCATAAATAAATAAATCCTAGGCCGCCACCCGACCCACTCGGGGGCTGCGCCATACAGGTCAAGTTCAAAATCCTAGGCCGCCACTCGACATACTCGGGGGTTGCGCCAAACAGGTAACACTTGTAATCCTAGGCTACCACTCGACCTACTCGGGGGCTACGCCATACAGGCCTTCTCAGAAAAATCCTCAGTCGCCACTCGAACTCACTCGGGGGCTGCGCTGTACAGGTCAAGTTCAAAATCCTAGGTCGCCACCCGACATACTCGGGGGCTGCGCCAAACAGGTAACACTTGTAATCCTAGGCTGCCATTCGACCTACTCGGGGGCTACGCCATACAGGCCTTAGCGGAAATCCTAGGCCGCCACTCGAACAACTCGGGGGCTGCGCCACACAGGTCAAGTTGCAAAAATCCTAAGTCGCCACCTGTTAATATCAGAGACTGCGACATACAGGTCACACTTGGAAAAACCTAGGCCGTTGCCTAACATACTAGGCGACTGCGCCAAACAAGTCGAAAATCAAAACATGCATGTACACTTCCGAGCAAGCAGATCGATTCTCATTACTCGCAAGTTTTTTTAATCTAGTACATTGCGACTTGCACAGGCACATTTGCCCTCTATAGCTAACCCTGTACAGCAGACGACAGCTACTCTAAACTGCAGGTTCGGCCTTCGGCGCATCAAGTGGACCTACAAGGCGCTCACTTAGGTTCTGAACCTGCCTAATAATTTGGCGCGCAGCCGCCAAGGTCTCGTCGAAGTCGTCATCACCAGGCAGGCCATCAAGCACCTTATCGAGCGGAAGATGCGGCCAATGCATCCGAACGTACGCCAACGCCGCATTCGCCCCAGCCACAAGTTGGGCGTGGACGACCTCCTTCAGACCTTCACCATCGCGAAACCTCTCCAGCAAGGCGGACAGCCCGTTCGGCTGCGTGTTATGCGGGAAGTACACACGATTGATGTGCCAGAGTGTCTTCCGGCAATTCTCCAGAAGAAAAGCAGCACGCCACGTACGATCAAGCATAGTGGCAAGGGCGCACCCTCTCAACTTGTTCACCCAGAACTGCCGAGCTTCATAGGAGTCGCCGGACGCCTCTCGGGTAACTCGCTCTTCAACGCGAGCCCGCTCAGCCTCCCAATCCGGGTTCACATCTGCACGCGTAAACTACAAGTCAGAACAAGCAAGCTTCAGCAAAGAAAGCAGCCGCCAAAAGGATACCAACCTTGCAGTTGTCGACTGATCAGATCGATCTCCCCAAGCAAAAATTCCTCACGTCGTGAGAACTCTGCAGTAGGATGCGACCTGGAGCGGTGCAGCAGCAGCTCAGTATTCTTCAGGGTTGCCTCAAGCTCAACCACCTTGTTCTTCAGGTACGTGATTATCCGCTGATCATTTGTACTACGTGGAGGAGCCGGCGCCGCCCGACGACGGCGAGCACCCGAAGAAGAAGCCTCGCCACTCGGCTCAGTCGCAGGAGAAGAAGAAGCACCACCGCGCACGACAGTCTGCCACGAATACGCAGAGTCAATACAATCATACGACTATGAAGCAAAGTTAAACTCGGCAGAAAGAAATTAAGTTCTAGCAAAAGCACTGTTGAAGGCCAAAAGACCTGACAGGACAATATTCATTACAGGGCCAGAAGTTTAAAAGTACAGACCACGGCGACTGCCGAATTCCTAAGCTACGTCTACTCTAAGGCTGCAGACTGCGACCGGGAGCGATTCTTCCGAGTGGTAGCCGCCTCAGTTGCCTTAGCAAGGGCCCTCTCAAAGAGTGCCACAAGCTGCACAGCCAACTGTGTAGCACGCTCCTTCACACCACCCAGCGACGTGGTTCGGCCGTCGGGTCTTCGAGGAAAGCCGCTGACGACCTTCTCAAAGTCACCCGGAACCTGATACCCTAAGAGGAGCTGGAAGGTGAGCTCGGAGCCGCGTACCGTCTGCGACCGCGTGAAGTCGGCGATGGTGGCCGCGTCCTCAAACGGCGCAGCAAGGGCGTCCACGGCTGCCGGCGGCTGGTCGCTCGGGAAGATACTCCGGTGCACCACAGTGAGGGCTCCAGTCGATTTCTTCAACGCGGTTGTGGACTTCTTCAGCGCGTCGGATGCATAGGCGCAGACCCGATCGAGGAAGCCGACAGCAGTCGCCAAATCAACCGCGTCACTCGACGTGTATTCCGGAGGAGCTCCACCGCAAATCTCTGCGCAAAGGATTCAAGGTCAGACAAAGAAAAAGATCAAGACACAGTAGGCATTAAGCCGAAACTTACCCCCAAGAACACCGGCGAGTGAGAGGAGACGACCGACTTGAGTCTTCTCCTGGGCGACCCGCGCCAGCTCCCGCTCTCGAGACTCATGCAGGGCCTTCTCCAGCTCAGCAACCCGCCTAGTAGCCTGGTCCAGAGAAGCACGCAGCTGGTCCCTCTCCTTCTCCAGGCGAACATAGGTCGCGGCTGCGTCAAGCTGCTGACGGTAGTACGGCTGAAACAAAAGCAAGATGTTAATAACGTTGCGGGCGACTATACTAGTCACCCACACCTTCGGGGGCTACTCCCATCGGGAGCGCTGATCGCGCACCCGATGAAAACTCAAAAATACAAGTACAAGCGAAAAGGGCTTACGTGGTCCAGGAGGTCAGGGTCCTCTGAAGCCGAAGGAGGATCGCGACTCGACGATGCAATGCTAGCAGGATGTGCACGCACCTTCTCCACCACTGCCTGAGTTCCCAATTCGGTCGAAGGGGCGGATGTATGCTCCACGTCCTGAAGGGGGGAGCTAACATCGTCAGAACGATGGCTGCAGCGAAGACGAGCACACTGATCAGCTCAAACGTTGCAGCTACAAAACACAACTCGAAGGAAACAAATCATCAAGAAGCTCACCTGGTGGTTTCAAGGTCGTCGTAACTCTCCAGGGAGGGCGACGCCATCCGCGCAAACGAACAAGGAGCCGCGGAGCTGACTAGAGGAACACTCAAAGGCTCATTCCACCCACCCGAGGACCGCGCACCCGACGACGTCGCGACGGCCTCCTCCAGAGTAACATCGGCATCCTTAGCAGGTGACGACGCAATAGCAGAGTCGCCACGGCTCAAACGAACATCCCTCCTGGTCGTTTAAGCGATTACACGACCCCCATCCATTGCACCACCCCTCATCATCAGAGCCGGCGGCACAACTTCAAGAGTAGACAAATGTCCGCCACACCAATTTTGTGACTCGTGCTCGACCTTTCGGTCTTCCTGTTCCGAGACCATATTTCTGAATATGCTAGGCTCGCCACCAAAAACCTCCACGCTGACGCTTGTGCAACATGGCTTACACCCACTGTATGCGAACGACGATATGTCTGACACCCGATCATCACGGCCTGCCTCATAACGTAGAACTTTCTTGGTGGTGCGCGTTGGAGGGAGAACACTAGTGGTATTTTGAAGGGATCATCTTATATAGCTACCGCCGTGTAACTAATGTATACTATACACACAATCACACAATATAAGATGCACACAAAACATCAAATGTAATGCAATGTGATATAGTCCATTGCGCCATGGTCTTCTTGGCGCCCGCAGTTTATAAACAATTTAATAAACCTACCTTCACCATATCACATAGCCCCTGCAAAATAAAGTTAGACGTTTCTACTTTATCTTTTGCATATTTTACGTGGCTTGGGGCTTTCGTAAATAGAACCGCTTCATACCTACGAACCTTATGACCACAATAACGATCCAATAATTGCATGTTTAAGCATCCCTTTCGGGCCCTCCATTGAAAATGCGAAGACCAACTAAAGCGAGAGAAACTGACACCCGCCAGTCATAGATACGGTACAAGCCGTATGTCAGTAGTGGAACCAGTCTCGCGTAAGCGTACGCGTAAAGTCGGTCCGGGCCGCTTCATCAACTCATTGCCGCTGGAATCACAAGTGCACGCTAGAGGGTAGCAAATAACAGGAACGGTGCCCCGTGCAGAACACGGGTTCTAACAGCGTACAACTATATCTACGATAGATCGGCTCTGATACCACTGAAGGGGATCGTGTGCAGAAAACAAAAAATTTCCTAGCAACGATATCCTTAAACTAGCCAAGATCTACACTATGCAGATATAGTAGTACGGCGGAGATCGGAATACATACCCTCGTAGACCGAATAGCGGGGATTACGCTCCCGCACAAGCGTTGACGATGAAGACGCCGTAGCCGACCTCTAGGTCGCGGAGAACTCGGCGCGACGAAGACAACAAAGATGACCCCGAGGTCGGGTGAAGGAAGTCGGCCTCCGAGTACCGCTAGCGCAGCACCTCGCAGGGCGTCACACACATACGGTGGAGACGACGGCCTCCGAAGCTCCAGTCCAGGACGAGCAGCGGAAGACTTGGACCGGAACACCAGCAGCGCGGCAGCGGGCTATGGTGGAAGAGATTCCCCTCCTCTACTCGGCGCGGCTCCGACAAGGGAACCACGAGATCGAGAGAGAAATTGGGAATTAATTGGTAAATTAAAAGGCCAGGGGTGCCCCTTCTTATATAGGCTCCCGGGGGGAGCCAACCTTGCCAGCCAGGCAATGTGGGACTAACCCCCATTGCCTGGTGCGGCTGCACATGGTGCGCCGGCCCCTGGTGGGCCCCTTTTGGCCCACCTGGTCGGCCCCATGGCTCCCACCGAATTCCCCTAGGGAATTTTCCCCCTCTTGGGCCTTCTTTCGACCAGAAGGCCCATTTAGGGAAATCAGGCTAAAAAAATCCGAAAATAAATATATAAAATCATATTTGCATATTAATTACACTAATTAATATCAAACATAATATATATAATTTTTCCTAGCTCCGAAAACTCTTTCGGCGATGCCCGATCTCCATCGGACCCCTCCCGGGACGCTCCCGGTGATCTCTTTCCTTTCCAGTTGTCTTGTCGAAACCCCTTAAGTTTGTTACCCTAGCGGTTCGATATAATAACAGATATGATCAAGACTCCTCTATGATCAACGACTAACTCGTAGGCCTGGACCCCATGAATTAATCCCTGTGATATAACGAATGACTTTCATCTATCAAACCTGGACATATAGTCTTAAACCCTTTGTCATGGCGATACTTAGCGTGTCCGAGCATCATTCTCAGATTTCTCCATACCTAGCATGATCTCGTTACCGACATCGCTATCTTCTACTCGTCTATCATATTATGTCAGCTAGTGACCTAGTCACATGTTTGCAAACTCATTTGACATAATCTCACCGAGTGGGCCCTAGAGTATCTATCCGGCTATGCGGACTGACAAATCCCGCTGTTGACCCCTCGTCTCAACTACCCCCTTCCGATATCCAAAAGTATCACCGTTATTGTCATACTATATAAGATACGACGTTTGGTGCGATCAAAGTATCTTTCAGGGATAACAATAAGAGTTGATCTCACGGTCTTAAGGCGTAACGACTATGTCCTATAAATACTGGGTATGTCCATCACATCGTTACACCTAACGATATGACTCCCATTGCCGACCGGCGTCATGCCCTATGATCAGAAAACCTCGATCATCAATCGCGCAACGAAACTAGTCTTAGTAGAGGCTACTAGGGACCTGGTTGTTTATCTACCACACCTGTATCAATGTTTTCGCTTAATACAGTTATAGCATGGTGTAAAACATATAATGAACAATTGAGATATTGCCAATAAACTATGTTTATTAAGTGCCTCTAGCGCATATTCCCTTCAGTCTCCCACTTGCACTAGAGTAACACTTAATCTAGTTTACAACCTGGTAAAAGCTCAACACCCATAGCATCTCAGTGCCTGCTTGCCTTGTGGAAGAGGAATACAGTCAATAGAACTCACACATTGAGATCTATATGTGCTTTGCAACACTTCTATGTCACCTAGTTTGACATAAACCCGTAACTTACGATGACGGTGAAATATATCCCAGTGGATGGAGTGAGACTCGAGCATTCGCGTAGCATGCGCCTTAAAAGTCTGAATGATCTATTAAGGGGACCACCTACGCTCGGAAAACTGCTCAGTCCAATCACACTTGCTACTTCTAAAGTCGCGATATATTTCTATACCTATGTAGATTATGCGACCGTGCATTCATATGCGACTTCGCAAACTAACCATGTCTATTTTCAAAATAAAGGACATCTCCTATATGAGATTTCTAGTCGTATGGGTCAGTGTCATAACTTGCATCATCGTAACCACCTTACGGCAAGTTTCCATTCCACTCTTACCCGTTACTAGAAAACCTATCTTCAGTTCTCATAGACACTGAAGAATAAACTTAACGTTTGTTCATTGATCCACACAAGGAGCACTCTAGAACCTGTTCTTCAACCAAGAACTCGGGTCACACCAAGTCGAGCTTTCAGCCTGATAGACTCTATGTGTGATACATAGAGAATGTCGAACATCATTTTCTATTACTGAAAAAGCCAAGATAAACTTAATATTTTACCTAGTCATACAAGCAAGAACCTCTTTCTTTGCTTGTCCTATTCTGAAACACTTCAGAATCTTGACTAAGGAAATATTCCGACATAATGTTATTAAGCCCCTTACAATCTATATAATTATAAATCGGATGCCTAATACTCCTAACTTCATTTCATAGAAAATTTAATCACTTAAATAATCCTTTACACTCTACTAGAGGATCTGTGTCATTCAATATGTTGTTACATACCAAATCACGAACGACACCTAGCTCCCACTCAAATATGCCTTCCGCATATAAGATCAAGGAAAAGCTACTTAGCTCCCACTCAAATATGCCTTCCGCATACAAGACCAATGAAAGCTACTTTGCTCCCACTCACTTCTTTGCAAATGTAGGTTTCTTCAACTATTTTGGACAACTCCAAAATCCTTTGATCACATTATCAAAGTGAAGATTCCAGCTCCGATATGCTTGCTTCAGCCCATGAATGGACCACCGAAGTTTGCATACATGTTTAGCATCCTCAGGATTACAAACCATTCTTAATGACACTATTAAGAACCATGGTTTTCTCATCCATCTATCAATATCTCATTCGAAATTATAGTAATTGCTAAACGACCCAGAATAGATTTAGGATTCGCCACTTGAGACACACTCTCATGTGGTATGTCGGAACTGTTTCACGACAAATCGAATCTGCTCAATGTCTATCCTCTCATAAAATTCCATATACTATTAACATCCTAGATGCCATCAAGAAGATCTCCCAAGTCAATACCTGGTAATCGTATATGGATTTTATTTCGGATCATAAATGACTCATAGCCATTTCTCAGACTTAGGTCCACCATCTCTTCTTCGTAGTTCGTAGGTCTATCATATTCCATTAATATGACCTTCATAACAAGATTGTCGTAACACACAGTATGGAACACAACCTCGTATGCCTACGCTCTTAGTATGAGCTCAGAACATCATGATCTTGAATCATCAGCTTTTTCAAGCTGTGGAGCCTTACACCGAAAGCACTTTCGATTGCGCCACTCTGATGTCTATAGAAGAAGTTCACCAACTTCGTCTTGCTCTACTTTCTTTCTCACTTATACCCTCGGACAAGAAACTATTTCTTTCGCAAGGTATATCCCGGCAAAGATTTTTCCTATGTCGTGAGACATGTACCCAACTAACTCTTTAGGTAGGGTATACTACAAAGATTAATCCATTTTAGGTTTGATTACATCGAAACACTAAATTGCTGAAACGACAATCCAGGCTAAAAGTCATGCCATCACTCGTATGGTATTGTCTCCATGGATTCAAATGGTTTCCCTATTTGCTAACGTGAGTGTTTAAGTTTCTACCATATGACTCTAATGATCACAATAATTCGGTAAGAGATTTATTTACCACACACTATCCGATAGGGTGCAATTACGACGTCCTAACACACCATAACACTATGGTGTTCCATGCGACGTAATTTGTGGAACTCTCTCACAAGTCTTCCAATGATGTGCCAACATTATAACTCAAATCTTCATTCCTCGATATGCATCGCGGGAATTTGATTTTCTTGTTAAGTTTATTTCCTACTTCATTCTGAACTTCGTTTGATCGAATCAAAATTTCAGACTAACATTCCCCGGAGTGGATATCCATATATCTACTCGGAATATTCATGAAGTATATGAAATAAAGACTTCCACTACACGTCAAAGTACTTCATTGATTCACATACACCCATATGCACGATTCTCAACAAGCTATACTCAAAACGTTCAGTGAAGTTCACGAAATAAAGGTCTCCACTACCCGTCAATTACTTCATTGAACCTCATACATCTCCGTGTATGACTATCAATAAGTTATATGCCCGTTTTCCGAAAACGGTGTCACAGTTATTTTGCAAGTGTCAAAAGATCAAATTTTAGGACTTGTAGGTCCATCCAGTGTGGAGCTAATGCATATAACATTGACATGACTAAACGGTAGTGCCACACATATGTGGTGTCTTTATTAAGTTTGTATCATTTAGCATTAATATTATGAATGTGGGAGCTTCTACCATCTAATTTCAAATCGGCATATGATCATTACTTCATAAATATAGGACACCAATTTGTCACTATCATGTATGAACAAGTGTCTCGCTAGAGGAGACACACTTGTAACGATCATACTAACAGGCGATCATAAAGAATTTACCCAAATGGTAGATCTAGAGGGAGAGTGTCTATGGCCATCACAACAACTTGATTGCCATTATCAACACGCAATGTCGCCTCATCCTTTCAAGCTACTCAAGCAGTAAACCTGATTTTTCACAAAACATGACTAGTTCAAAACTTAGTCACTACTGCGAGTTCTTGCTTAGCTAAAACATTCATAACATGTATATCATATATACACCATCATCATTGATGACTTCCGGCGATCTGTTTCATTTTCTTGATACTTCCACCGTAATCAAGAACCATGAAGGTGAACGATTCCCCTTGCATGACATAGTCTATGACAGAGGATTTGCACTTGGCAACGATGTCTGTCATCCAGTAATTGAGCTGAGCGAGGCGTCTCAATGTTCATTAATCATGAACATATGTCATTAAGTATGACCGCCACATGCTCCCTCAATATGTGTATTCTCTTCCATCTTGGTTGAGAAGACAATCAGTCAACATACTGATAAACTTCATCAACCCAACCTTAGGGGTACCCCGAGTTCAATAACTCGTACCCACCATTGGTTCTCAATGGCAGAGATCATAGCATACACTGGACTATGATGATATCATCCGCACAAAATCTGATAATCCAGATTATCTTTTGTTAGCGGAATCTCCGGGTTTATCTCCTAGCGGGTATTGTAACACAAAGAGCTAACGGTTTAAACAAGGAGTATCCTCAAGCTAAAGCATAAAACTATGAAGTTTGGACCCAACCTTTTAAGTTTCTCAATCGCAGGAATGCGCCTAATTTGAAAAAGATGCTACCACAATGGTTAATTTCTACAAAGGTTTGCAAAACCGACTCTGTTCATTATATTCTGAGTTCTAGTATTTTAGAAAATAACTATCCGAACTCCCACTCAAACGAACATCTCTCCTGGTCGTTTAAGCGATTACACGACCCCCATCCATTGCACCACCCCTCATCATCAGAGCCGGCGGCACAACTTCAAGAGTAGACAAATGTCCGCCACACCAATTTTGTGACTCGTGCTCGACCTTTCGGTCTTCCTGTTCCGAGGCCATATTTCTGAATATGCTAGGCTCGCCACCAAAAACCTCCACGCTGACGCTTGTGCAACATGGCTTACACCCACTGTATGCGAACGACGAGATGTCTGACACCCGATCATCACGGCCTGCCTCATAACGTAGAACTTTCTTGGTGGTGCGCGTTGGAGGGAGAACACTAGTGGTATTTTGAAGGGATCATCTTATATAGCTAACGCCGTGTAACTAATGTATACTATACACACAATCACACAATATATGATGCACACAAAACATAAAATGTAATGCAATGTGATATAGTCCATTGCGCCATGGTCTTCTTGGCGCCCGCAGTTTATAAAAAATTTAATAAACCTACCTTCACCATATCACATAGCCCCTGCAAAATAAAGTTAGACGCTTCTACTTTATCTTTTGCATATTTTACGTGGCTTGGGGCTTTCGTAAATAGAACCGCTTCATACCTACGAACCTTATGACCACAACAACGATCCAATAATTGCATGTTTAAGCATCCCTTTCGGGCCCTCCATTGAAAATGCGAAGACCAACTAAAGAGAGAGAAACTGACACCCGCCAGCCACAGATACGGTACAAGCCGTATGTCAGTAGTGGAACCAGTCTCGCGTAAGCGTACGCGTAAAGTCGGTCCGGGCCGCTTCATCAACTCAATGCCGCTGGAATCACAAGTGCACACTAGAGGGTAGCAAATAACAGGAACGGTGCCCCCGTGTAGAACACGGGTTCTAACCGCGTACAACTATATCTACGATAGATCGGCTCTGATACCACTGAAGGGGATCGTGTGCAGAAAACAAAAAAATTCCTAGCAACGATATCCTTAAACTAGCCAAGATCTACACTATGCAGATATAGTAGTACGGCGGAGATCGGAATACATACCCTCGTAGACCGAATAGCGGGGATTACGCTCCCGCACAAGCGTTGACGATGAAGACGCCGTAGCCGACCTCTAGGTCGCGGAGAACTCGGCGCGACGAAGACGACGAAGATGACCCCGAGGTCGGGTGGAGGAAGTAGGCCTCCGAGTACCGCTAGCGCAGCACCTCGCAGGGCGTCACACACATACGGTGGAGACGACGGCCTCCGAAGCTCCAGTCCAGGACGAGCAGCGGAAGACTTGGACCGGAACACCAGCAGCGCGGCAGCGGGCTATGGTGGAAGAGATTCCCCTCCTCTACTCGGCGCGGCTCCGACAAGGGAACCACGAGATCGAGAGAGAAATTGGGAATTAATTGGTAAATTAAAGGGCCAGGGGTGCCCCTTCTTATATAGACTCCCGGGGGGAGCCAACCTTGCCAGCCAGGCAATGTGGGACTAACCCCCATTGCCTGGTGCGGCTGCACATGGTGCGCCGGCCCCTGGTGGGCCCCTTTTGGCCCACCTGGTCGGCCCCATGGCTCCCACCGAATTCCCCTAGGGAATTTTCCCCCTCTTGGGCCTTCTTTCGACCAGAAGGCCCATTTAGGGAAATCAGCCTAAAAAAATCCGAAAATAAATATATAAAATCATATTTGCATATTAATTACACTAATTAATATCAAACATAATATATATAATTTTTCCTAGCTCCGAAAACTCTTTCGGCGCTGCCCGATCTCCATCGGACCCCTCTCGGGACGCTCCCGGTGATCTCTTTCCTTTCCGGTTGTCTTGTCGAAACCCCTTAAGTGTGTTACCCTAGCGGTTCGATATAATAACAGGTATGATCAAGACTCCTCTATGATCAACGACTAACTCGTAGGCCCTGACCCCATGAATTAATCCCTGTGATATAATGAATGACTTTCATCTATCAAACCTGGACATATAGTCTTAAACCCTTTGTCATGGCGATACTTAGCGTGTCCGAGCATCATTCTGAGATATCTCCATACCTAGCATGATCTCGTTACCGACATCGCTATCTTCTACTCGTCTATGATATTATGTCAGCTAGTGACCTAGTCACATGTTTGCAAACTCATTTGACATAATCTCACCGAGTGGGCCCTAGAGTATCTATCCGGCTATGCGGACTGACAAATCCCGTTGTTGACCCCTCGTCTCAACTACCCCCTTCCGATACCCAAAAGTATCAACGTTATTGTCATACTATATAAGATACGACGTTTGGTGCGATCAAAGTATCTTTCAGGGATAACAATAAGAGTTGATCTCACGGTCTTAAGGCGTAACGACTATGTCCTATAAATACTGGGTATGTCCATCACATCGTTACACCTAACGATATGACTCCCATTGCCGACCGGCGCCATGCCCTATGATCGGAAAACCTCGATCATCAATCGCGCAACGAAACTAGTCTTAGTAGAGGCTACTAGGGACCTGGTTGTTTATCTACCACACCTGTATCAATGTTTTCGCTTAATACAGTTATAGCATGGTGTAAAACATATAATGAACAATTGGGATATTGCCAATAAACTATGTTTATTAAGTGCCTCTAGGGCATATTCCCTTCAGTAGAACCATCTCTTGCGCCACCCCTGAACGGAGTCCGACTTCTTCATCTGAAAGTACGCGGTGTCACCGCGCACTTGGATTTCGAAGCCGCCCACGGGGAAGGGCAACCCGCTCCTTCCAACGTTCTTGCGAACGAGGAAGAGCGACTTCCATAGTGCCCAGTGGGGCGCGACACCCAGAAAGCACTCTCAGAGCTCGATGAAGCCCGCGATGCTCAAGACGACATTGGGGGTCAGATCGTGGATCTGAACCCCATAGGCATACAGGAGACCGCGCACAAAATCGTGCATGGGGAACCCGAAGCCCCGCGGAAGGAAATCCACGAAGCAAACACGTTCCCCATCGCGGGGTGTGGGGAAAACCTCTTTGCCAGGAGCGCGTACCTGGACTTGGTCAGCAGGTGGAAGAAGACCTTGAGCGCAGAGGAGCTCCACCTCTGCCTTCTTCACCGATGATCTCTGCCAGTCGCCGTCGGGCTTCTTCATCAGCCCGGCATCGGCGGCGGCGGCGGAGGAGCCAACGGCGCTCTTCGGCTTGCCCATGGCGCCGTGAGGCAGCGCAAGGTGCACGGACAGAAAAGCAAGGAGCTCTGGATGGCGGCGAAAATGGTAGAGCGCAGAGGAAAGGGAGGCCAGAACGATTGGAGAAGATGAAGTCCCTCGCATCAAAACGCAATACTTATGCCTCGAAAAGTTTCATCTCAACCGTCCACAGACCAAGGGCTCCGAGCAGACACATCCGGCCGTACATGTGTCGCACGAAGAAACCAACCGTCGCCGCCCACTTCGTCCACTACGCACGAAAACCGAGGCGTCATCATCATGCCGCGCAAATTTCGCGCCCAGTTCGGAGACGTGACAACTGCTGACCGTGGTCAGCTCTGACAGCGGGGCCCGCCACGTCACGTCCCATTGGGCGTAGAGGCGTGCAATGGATCGTCACCAATGACGTCATCAAGACAACGGCTCCAAAAACAACTGAAACAACTCGACAGAGTGATTCGAGTAGTAGGCTTCTTAGCTGAAATCAACAAAGTAGGATCGACTGGTGATCCGAGAACCGAAGAAATCATTCGGGTGGCAAAGAAAAAACGAGTAAGCTCGAGCAGCCGAATCCATCCACAAGTAAGCCAACAGGCCGAGTAAAAGCAAGCTTCACAAGAAGACGAAGGCAAAGTAATTCTACTGCAAAGGTTACTCCCATCGGGAGCGGCCGGTTCGACTGAAGAAATCGAGTTCAAGCTCAAGATGAAGCAATCCAATGGCGCGTCCAGGAGGAAGAAGTCCTTTGCTCGACTCTACGCTTCGACCAAGCACTCGGGGGCTACTGACGTGGGGCTGCCTTTCGGGTAGCCCACGGTAAGGCTACCTGGGCCGCGCCAAGGACGTGGAAGCCCACGGAAGGCCCACGCGGGGTACCATGTAACCTAGTCCAAGTCGGTTAGGAAGCATAACCTGCCATATCTGTAGTTACCATCGGCATCAACCACCCGAGACCTGGCTGCCTATAAAGCCAGGAGGGTTGCTCGTCCCAAAGGACACGCTCATAGCCGCCGCCGCAAACCCTAGCGAGATCGCAATCTCGCCATTGTAACCACAACTCGCATCAATAACAAGACAAGCAGGAGTAGGGTGTTATCCTCCGGGAGCCTGAAACTGGGTAAATCCTTGCTTGTCAGCCGTCGTGACCACCTGCACTCATCTCTCTCCCCATCAATCAACCCGGGGTGCACAACCCTGGGACTTGCCGAGTCAACACCTCGTCAACCGGCGCTCGGGAAATTTGCAGTTCTGCAACTGCTACTTCCCAGGTTCCGGTAGTACCGGTACTCAGGCTCCGGTAGTACCGAGACCTAGACTAACAAGAGCAGATTTTTTTTTGAAAATTTGAACTTGTGCAGGGAATTTCGGAAAGTTTTATGGGATAACATCATGGCATGGGTTTGGATAATTGTCGCTGAACATGTTGGGTAAGAGCTTGGTGTTGCAAGATACAACAAGGAAAGTCCAACACCAAGAATTTCTCCAAAAGGGAGAGCAAGGTCTAAAAATACCCAAATATATTAAATAAAACCAACTCCTCAAGAAAAGAGGAGGGTGGTGGCCGTAGCCACCATGTTTGAGTATATGTGACTTGTAGCCGCGAATATATATTGACGAGGGTGTAACTCGACAAATCCCTGGGTTGTCCACCCCGGGTTGATTGAGGGGGAGAGAGAAGCGTTGGTGATCACGACGGCTGACAAGCGGGGCGATTTACCCACGTTCAGGCTCCCGGAGGATAACACCCTACTTCCTGCTTGTCTGATATTGATGGCGAGTAGCGATTACAATGGCTATGAGTGTGTCCTTGAGACGAGCAACCCTCCTGGCCTTTATAGGTAGACCAGGTCTCGGGTGAACGATGCCCTATGACAATTATAGATATGGCAGGTTATGCGACCTAACCGACTAGGACTAGGTCACACGGTACCCCTAGTGGGCCTTCGTAAGCTTGGCGCGGCTCAGGTATCCTCACCGTGGGATAGTCGAAGGATTCCTGGGTATTCCTGGCATGTCAGAGGGTTGCCATGCGAAGATTTTCCAGTTCTCACGTAGAAACTCGACAAGCGCGCCTTCCTATGCGGGGGTCAAGCTTGAGGACACTTTGACCGTCTTGCTGCTTTCACTCGGATGGACCTGATGAGTTGTAGTATCGTCAGTCGTGTTGAAGGCTGCGTCCTCGGCTGGTTTCTTTCGGGGTAGGAAGATGGTCTTGTCATTGTCGGCTGATATGGCCTTGAAGTGCTCTTCGACCCCGAAGAACTCAAAAATCTTGCTGAAGTCGCGGTCGCAGCTGTTAGAGCGGTCGAAGTCGCCGCGTACCATGATTACTCCTTTGGGTCCAGGCAACTTGATCATTAGGTAGGCATAATTGAAGGGGTTACGGTGCAGAAAACAATAATTTTTCTAGCGAACGAAACCCTAACTAGCCAGGATCTATCTATCTAGTACATGCGATAACGGTGGCGGAACGGGTTACATTACCTCCATGTAGACCGATAGCGGGGATTACGCTCCCGCACAAGCGTTGACAATGAAGTCGTACGTAGCCGACCTCGAGGTCGCGAAGAACTTGCCGCGAAGTCGAAGTCGATGACGCCGGGGTGTTGACGATGATCTGCGTCGACGGGCGTCGGGCGGAAGAAGGCAGAGCGCCAGCACCCGGGCTGGTGCGCCGGCAGCAGAGGGGGAGGAGGCGCGGCGGCTGCAGGGGCGAGACGACGTCGCCCAGGAAACTCAAAAGGAGTTACCTCCGAGCACTCACAAACATACGGAGCTTAGCGACAACCCCCGGTCATTCAGATCCAGCTGAAATCGCAGGGGTAGATCTTATCTGGAATTCCGCAGAGCAACGACGCTCTGCGGTATTGCTTAGGTGGAGAGAGGGGGCAAAACGGGCGGAGAAACAGCTCGGCCGGCCTGCATACAATTAATTGTATTTTCCAATGAATTAAATCAATTAATATGCCTTGGTATATAAAGGGGGAAGGGGGTGTGCAAACCCCTTGGCTCCCCCATGTGGGACTAAAGGAGGAGAGGGGAGGGGGGGTTCGGCCGAACCCCCCTTGGGCTTCTCCTACTCCTAGTCCAACTCGGACTAGGAGGCCCAAGCCTCCCTTCCTTGTGGGGTGCGGCTCCCCCTTCTTGGGCCCTCTCAGGGCCCATGTAGGTGGGAGCCCCCTTTTTCCTTTATTTAATTAATATTAAATTAATATAAAATTCCCATTAATTACTAATTAATATATTTATATATAATTCAATATCTCATGACTCCGAAACTATTTCGGAACCACCCGAACAACCTTCGGACATTCCCGGAACCATTCCATACCTCCCCGGAACTCCTTCCGGACCACCGGAACTCTTTCCGGATCATTTCTCTCTCTCCAACAAAGTCCTATAATATTCCAGAACCTATCTCCTAGCGTCGCTAAGACCTTAAGTTTGTTACGCTACGGTTCGAGAACACTCCAGACATGGTCGAGACACTCCGCTCACCAATGACCGTCAGGGATACCTGGAAGTATATGACGACCCCTGTGCATTCCACGAATATCGTCGTTGAACCATAAATATGACATTCATTCCCTTTGTCTCTGCGATACTACCTTGTCCGAGATATGATCGTAGACACACCAATGTCTTTGTTGTATCTCGTTACCGACGAAGGTTATTAACTCGTCTGCGATATATATCTTCATGACCTAGTCATAAGTTGCGCAGCTATATAGATGCAATATCACCGAGTGGGCCCAGAGTATCTTTCCATTACAAGAATGAACAAATCCCGCTCTTGATCCTTACGTCTTGATGCTCTTTCGGAATACCCAAGATGGACACCGTTATTTTCATGCTATATAAGACACAACGTTTGATGCTCTCAAAGCACCCCTACGAAGCATTAATAAGTACGGTCTCACGGTCTAAGGAATAAGCTATCATATTCTTAGCTATTGCAAATGACAAACATCGTAATACGATCTTATTGCAATACTTTTGCGTATGTCCACCACCTTATTCAACTAACAAGATGACCCAACCGACGTCATTGTCCTTGATCGGGAATCTCGATCAACTGTTGCCCTATGGACTAGCTCATATAGAGGCTTGCTAGGGACCTGGTTGTCTATGTATCACACGTGTATTAATAATTCCGATTAATACAGTTATAGCATAATACACAAACCTATTATAAACTAATGAGATAACGCAATAAATACTACTTATTTATTTGCCTCTAGGGCATATCTCCTTCAGTAATGAGGTACTCCCATGAACCTGGCGAAATTTGGGTGCCCAAGAATAGCATGATACTGTGACGTCCAGTCGACAACCTCGAAGTCGATCGACTCTTTACTGAAGTGCTCGGGTGTCCCGAGTATGACGTCGAGTGTGATCGTTCCCATGGGTGTGATTGCTTGCCCTGGTACTATGCCGTGGAATGTGTTCATGGACTCTGGCAGCTTATCTGTCGACTTGTTCATCCTTCTCAGGGTGTCGGCGAATATGATGTTGATGCCACTTCCTCCATCCATGAAAACCTTCTTCAGGTTGTTATCTCCGATCAGGGCTTCAACGACTAGGGAGGCATGCCCGGGTCGAGGTACATCTTTCGGGTGGTCTGCCCTGGAGAACGTGATTGGCGTTTCTGACCCTTTCCGGTAGTTCGGCACTGCGGGTGGGCAAGTAGTATCCTGTAGCACTTGGCGGGTTATGAGCTTCTGCGCCTATTTGAAGGGCGTCCTTTTTGTATCATATTGAGATGTCCCCGCGCGGCTGGGTACGTGTCGTGTGCCATTGGCTGGGCTTCCTGTAGCTGCTGCTAGGTAAAGGTGCCCGCTGCCTGTGTCGGGTTGATGTTCACGGGTGCTTCCTTAATGGCGAGCTGTGGGGCCGGCTGCAGCGCTGGCATAGGGGTGATGATATTTTGCATCGCCTGGTAAATCTTGCGTGCTTTGCGGCAACCTTTCAATAGGTGGTTGGCGCCCCACTTGCCCGTTTCCGGGTTGCCGAACGAGTGATTCTTGCAAGGTTGCATCAGCTCCTCAGCTAGGGTCAGCGCGCGCTTCCACTCGCGTTTCTGGCCTCCGTCATTGCGGCTAATGCTGTCGCTGCTGCGGTTGTATTGTTCTGGGTCGGACTGCCGACCCTGGTCGCTGGTTCGACTGTACTGGCGTCCTTCATCATAGTGGCGAATGCTATCGCGCGCGTCATCACAGGGGGTTTGATATCCCGCCGCTACTAGCTCGATTGAGTCGAGGTTGGTTAAACGTTGTTTCTTCTTCTGGCGTCCGTCGCGCCAGTTACTTGTTTCGGCTTCGTTTTTTGGGGAGGTGTCGCGGACGTAGTCCTCTCCTTCGGCCCACTGGTTGGCTATCTTCATGAGCTCGATCATGATCTTCGGTTGGAGCCTACCGAACTCTTCGCGGAGGTCACGGCGAGCGACGCCATGCATGAACGCGTCCATCACCCGGTCTTCTGAGACGGGTTCCATGGTGTTGCGGACAGTGGCGGAGCTAGGAATTGATATGAGGGGGGCGAATAGTAAAATGTGTGCCACCGGCGATTTTTTTTACAACACATGTATACCCAATTGTATGGAAGAAACAATGTAAATAAGTCGATGTCTCACAATATTAAAACTCACAAAATTTATTCATGTGAGTTATGGGATTCCAACAAATGAATTCAATAAAAACATATGACAAACCTCAATATCACGCCCATTTGCTCTAAAATGGAGCCCCTATGCGGAGTATAGAAAAGGGGTCCTAAAATCTCGATCATCGACGACGTCTTCATCGTCAACACCTAGATCGCCAGCCCGATGCCCATCCTCATCAGGATGGTGATCCCTCTCGGGTTCCTAGTGTACCTCCGCAACGCCTTCACCAAGACCCGGTCGTAGATGACGACCTATGCTTTCTTAATTAAGGACATGAAAGTCTCGATTTCGGCCATCCCAAAACATGACAAGAGGAAAATTATTTCACTAGCCCCTCTTATATAGTATTCTAGCCTCCGTCCCTGGTGTCAAGTCACCGATTCGACGATTCCTGAAATCAACTACTCCTTCTGTTTTAAATCAAATGATTTTAATTTGTGCAAAAGTAGATGTATTTAGACATATTATAAATATCGATACTCTACTTTTAAACAAATGAAAGTTATCTAATACGAGTATATGTTCGGTGTGTAACAAAATAACTGAGGTAACAAATAAATCATAGATTCATAATTCAGCCAGCTGAGCTTGCTGTTTGTAAATGATCGATCGAACCAATGATACAACAGACAACTAGACGGACGTGTAGTCTGTAGATCGATCGATCGACCCAGGGAGCTTAGTGCTGGACGACCTGACGGCCGACACCAACTCCTCGACACATGGGCTTTATTTTTTAATTTTTCGCCGGGTTCGTTTCTCACAGGGCTGGGGCTGTGGGCCGCAATCGTATCAGTTGGGCCGCACAGATAACTTACCGTTTCGTCGATGGTCCCACAGCACAGGTTCATCTTCTTCCTCCCATCACATCTTTCTTCAAAACACGCACGAACATATCAGTTTGAAACTTCAGATCCACATCGATGCTAGCTATGTATGAAGGATTTGGGGGTTAGGGGCTCCTAAATTTTGGGTGCCCTGTGCGGTCGCCCACCTCCCACACCCTCATCGATGGCCTGTGCTCTGCTATGCTCTAATGGCGCCTCACACATAATTCTTCACAGTGCTGAATACGTATAGTAAAAAAAGTAGCAAAAGTTGAGGGGGGCGGCCGCCCCACCTCGCCCCCCTGGTGGCGCCGCCCCTGGTTGCGGAGGAGTGTCCACCGTTAGATGTATGACCGGAGCGACTCATCTCTTCCTTACTTATAGGCTTGCAACTCGATGTAGGTCGTCGGCCTTGCATATGTTCCAGAGAAACTTTTGATAAAGAATCTTGGAATTCTTCCCAGGTCTTGAAAGAGTCCTTGGGCTGGCTGGTGAGCCATCCGCGTGCCGAATCCGTGAGCATGAGCTGGATGTACTGCATCGCTGTGGTCGATGTCCCACCTTGACAGGTACAGGCGATGAGGTAGTCTTCGAGCCAGAGGCGCGGGTCTTGCTTTCCGTCGTACCTGGGTGTTCCTGCTGCTAGCTTGAAGCCATTCGGCATGCGATTGTCGCGAATGTTGAAGCTGAAACATGCTGCGCCGCACGGCTCGAAGTTGCGGTCGGTCTGCTCATATGGGTTCGTCGTGTCAGTCGAACGCTGGCTGCGGTTGCGGTCTACCGTCCTTTGCGTGATGACGTTGCGAAGGTCTTCGCCTGGTTGTGGTTGTCGCAGTGGCTGTGCTGCAGGGACGTCCGGTGCTGCCGGATCGCGAGCTTGGCGTTCTTGTACTTCGCGTGCCCGGTTGCTTGGCACCCTGTTTGTCAAGGCTTCCTCGATTGCCTTCATGAACATGATCTGTTGCTTGTGGAGAAGGGCTCGTGCGTCTCCCTCCGGTGGCTGTGTGAGCTGAAGGTACGTTTCGACTGCCATGATGCAGGCGACCGCCGTTTTTGGGACGGGTATCCCGTTTTCATCCTGGATGACGAAGGATGAGTCAAGGTTGCGGGTGATCCTGGCTCGATCGGCTTCCGTCATGAGGGGAACGCGGGCTCTGCGTCGCCGTCCTCCTTGGCTGACCTCGGTGGAGGAAGTGAACGAGTAGGCGGCCCTCCTGGCGCTTGACGCGTCCGCATCCCTCTTGCGTCGGATGAGTTCGGCTTTTTCGGCGCGTAGTCGTTCGCCTTCCATGCGTAGCAAGTACTGTACTGCCAGCTGATCCTCCCGAGGTGCGTCGGGTGGTGGAAACGTGCCGTCGTCAACGTGCTTCATGGCCATGATCGCCATGTCGCGCGTGATTGTGAGTCAAGTCGTTTGGTCGGGCATGACCACCTCCAGTGGGTATGCGGGTTCGTCGTTGCCTTCTCGAGGTGTTGTGCCGGCCATGAAGACTTGCTGGGGGTAAACCTCGGTAGGGGTGTTTACACTGCCGCTGCTGCTTCCGTCATCCGAATCTTGCTCTGGATCGAAAATTGCTGCCACGTGGCGAGCGGCGCAGCCGCTGTTGCGTCTTATCGCGATCTTTGCAGGAGTCGTGGAAGGAGATTTCGCAGTCGCCGGAGCGAGTGCGATTGGCTTGGGGTAGACTTGATGGGTCCACGAAGATGCGTGCGACGTGGCTGTTGGCAGCGCGTCCTTGGTAATACGTGCGGGTGCGCTCGATGCAGTCGTGGTCGAGGTAGATCTTGGTTTTGTCGGCCGTGCGATCGAGGTGGTTGAAGTAGACTCGATCTGCATGACCGCTATCGAAATAGTCGATGTAGTCGAAGTAGATGCGATCCTTGTAGTTGTAGCAGATGCGACTGCCGCGATAGACGACGGCGGGTACGGCGCGGGGGTGGCCGATGCGGGTGTCACCGCCGTGCGTGGTGCGGTCACCGCGGACCTAAATATTCCACGACTGTCGACGAAACAGTATATGGAGCCAAAGGTGATGTGTATACCGTCGTACAGGTCGGCGTACATCTAGCGGCGGGTCGGCGGGTGGAAGGCGTACTCGAAGGAGCCGAAACGGATGGGCTCCCGGGTGGTGCAGACGCCAATCTTCCTTGCGGATGGAGCCGGTGCGACCATGATTCCAACGCTTGTTATTTCCCACAGGCGGCGCCAATTGACGTGGGTGTAACTCGACAAATCCCTGGGTTGTCCACGGCGAGGACCACGGCCACCTGTGAGAGCATACATGGGTACAGAGGGAACATAGTTAAGTGCACAAGTTCATGTTTTGTAAAACAAAACTAGTTACCAAGTGTAGAAATTTGTCGAAATTTTCTCGAGTCTGGTAGTACCGGAGTTGAGGCCGGTAGTACCGGGCGCCGCGTGTGAGCACGGTAATCGCCTAAATCTGAGAAAAATCAACCAAATACCTACACAAAGGGACTAGCACTACCTATCCCAGGCCAAGGGGAGACTCTCCCCACGAATTTAACCACCAATAAGTGGAGCTACCGGTGATTTGGCCTAACACATCTAGGTTTCAAAAATGAGACCAAAATAGTGCATGAATAGGGCAAATACCGGAGGCCATCGGAGGGAAGATGAATGGGAACGGTTCCCACAGAGTAGATTTGGCCGGGGACGGCGAGGATGGGTCGCCGGAGACGGTGGCCGGCCGGATCTTGAAGGAGAGGTGGTGGTGGTTTGACTTGGAAGGAGACGAGGTCGAATGGGGAAGAGCCCGACCTGCTGTCATTTTAAGTCACCCCGCACGCCCGGTAGTACCGGGTCTGAGTGTCCGGTAGTACCGGCGCTCGGGAAATTTGCAGTTCTGCAACTGCTACTTCCCAGGTTCCGGTAGTACCGGTACTCAGGCTCCGGTAGTACCGAGACCTGGACTAACAAGAGCAGATTTTTTTTTGAAAATTTGAACTTGTGCAGGGAATTTCGGAAAGTTTTATGGGATAACATCATGGCATGGGTTTGGATAATTGTCGCTGAACATGTTGGGTAAGAGCTTGGTGTTGCAAGATGCAACAAGGAAAGTCCAACACCAAGAATTTCTCCAAAAGGGAGAGCAAGGTCTAAAAATACCCAAATATATTAAATAAAACCAACTCCTCAAGAAAAGAGGAGGGCGGTGGCCGTAGCCACCATGTTTGAGTATATGCGACTTGTAGCCGCGAATATATATTGACGAGGGTGTAACTCGACAAATCCCTGGGTTGTCCACCCCGGGTTGATTGAGGGGGAGAGAGAAGCGTTGGTGATCACGACGGCTGACAAGCGGGGCGATTTACCCAGGTTCAGGCTCCCGGAGGATAACACCCTACTTCCTGCTTGTCTGATATTGATGGCGAGTAGCGATTACAATGGCGAGATTACGATCTCGCTAGGGTTTGTGGTGGCGGCTATGAGTGTGTCCTTGAGACGAGCAACCCTCCTGGCCTTTATAGGTAGGCCAGGTCTCGGGTGAACGATGCCCTATGACAATTACAGATATGGCAGGTTATGCGACCTAACCGACTAGGACTAGGTCACACGGTACCCCTAGTGGGCCTTCTGTGGGCCTTCGTAAGCTTGGCGCGGCCCAGGTATCCTCACCGTGGGATAGTCGAAGAGTAGCCCCACGTCATATATATCTTGGGCTCAACATCACTACTCATCTTTTAAAGCACATTTTAATCACAAAGGTGACAATTATCCAAGATTTGTCTATTTGCGCATTATAGGGGAGAGTGTTGACTCATGAGTTGAGCTACACTCCCCCTATGTCCATGCCTACATCCAAACCAAATAAATATCGTCTAATATGGGTAGGTATGCAAGAAATCCACTAAGTCTAATTGGATATGTCCACCACATTGAGTTCTCCTCTCAACTCCTTGAATCTTGCTTCACCAAGAGGCTTTGTGAACATGTCGCCGAGTTGATGCTTGGTGTTGACATACTTGATTGCAATATCACCCTTCTCAACATGATCTCGAATAAAATGATACCGAATCTCAATATGCTTGGTCTTGCCATGAAGAACCGGGTTGTGTGCAATTTTGATAACACTTTCATTGTCACATAAAAGAGGCACTTTGTCACAAATGACACCATAATCCTTTAAAGTTTGCCTCATCCATAATAATTGTGCGCAACAACTACCGGCGGCGATGTATTCGGCTTCGGTGGATGACGAGGCCACACAATTTTTCTTCTTCGAAGACCAACTCACAAGGGACCTACCAAGGAATTGGCAAGTACCCGAAGTTGATTTTCTATCCATTTTGCAACCCGCCCAATCCGCATCCGAATAACCAACAAGATCAAAGCTTGTACCATGAGGATACCAAAGACCATAGTTGGGAGTATCCAACCAATATCTTAAAATCCTTTTGACCGCGGTTTCATGACTTTCCCTAGGACTTGATTGGAATCTTGCACACATACCCACACTAAACATAATATCCGGTCTAGATGCACAAAGGTAAAGCAAAGATCCAATCATAGAACGATAAAGTTTTTGATCAACTTCCTTACCATTTGGATCTAAGTGAAGATCCGCTTTGGAGTCCATTGGAAATTTATAAGGCTTGGCATTGTTCATATCAAATTTATTGAGCATGTCCTTAATGTACTTGGCTTGACATAAGAATGTTCCTTCTCGGAATTGATGGATTTCAAAGCCAAGAAAATAATTCAATTTCCCCATCATGGACATCTCAAATTCCTTGGTCATTAGCTTGGAGAATTGATCACTAAATTCATGGTTAGTGGAACCAAAGATAATATCATCAACATATATTTGGCATACGAAAAATTCTCCATTTATTCTTTTTGTGAAAAGGGTGGGATCTATTACCCCAATTGCAAAGCCACGGTCTACTAAGAACTCCTTGAGATCATCATACCAAGCACGTGGAGCTTGCTTGATCCCATAAAGAGCCTTATGGAGTAAGTAGACATGGTTAGGAAAGTTGGGGTCTTCAAAACCCGGAGGTTGTTTCACATATAGTTGTTCATTTAGTGGACCATTTAGAAAAGCACTTTTAACATCCATTTGAAATAAAGTAATTTTATGAGTGGATGCATATGCAATAAGTAAGCGAATGGATTCAAGTCTAGCAACAGGGGCATAGGTTTCACCGTAGTCGACTCCTTCGATTTGAGTGTACCCTTGTGCAACCAATCTTGCTTTGTTGTGGATGACTTGACCATTTGAGTCTTGCTTGTTCTTGAATATCCACTTGGTTCCAATGACATTATGGGAGGAGTCATTGGGTCTTTCCACTAATGACCATACTTTGTTGCGATCGAAGTTGTTCAACTCTTCATGCATAGCCGCAACCCAATCCATGTCTTAAGGGGCATCATATACCTTGAGAGGTTCTAAGCTAGACAAGCAAGAGACATGACCACAAAAGTTAGCTAATTGATTGCGAGTAGCCACACCTCTACGGATACTCCCAAGGATATTTTCCTTGAAGTGTTGTTGATAGTCCAATTTGGAAGCACGCCGGATGACATCACGTTCCATTGCTTGACCAATAGATTCACCAACACAAATATCTTCATCATTTACTCCATCTTGATCATGGTCACCCCTAAGTGGAGCTCTTGGAGTCATGGGTTCATTCTCTTGTTCACCACTAGAGTTGGGTGGGTCTTGACCATCTTCTTGATCTTCATGTTCTTGTTCTTGATAATGGATAGCTTGTTGATCACTCGTTGATGTAGATGGCTCAACCTGGGTGGAACTTGTTCCTTCTTTTTTAGTAACAATAGGTTCTTCACTAGGAATGAGTTCACCAATGCCCATAGTTCTTATGGCATGAGATGGTTCTTCATCACCTACATCATCATGATCAATATGTCCCGCTTGAGAACCATTATCCTCCTCAAACTCCACATTCATAGACTCTTCAACACACCTGGTGGATATGTTGTAGATCCTATAAGTGTGAGAGTTTGCGGCATATCCAACAAAAATACCATCAAAAGATCTAGACTCAAATTTAGCAAGTTTGCAACCTTTAATGTAAACATGGCATTTGCAACCAAATACTCGAAAGTAAGAGACATTTGGCTTTTTACCGATAAGGAGTTCATATGGTGTCTTTTGAGTGAGAGGACGGAAGAAGAGCCGGTTTGAATAGTGGCAAGCGGTGTTGATGCCTTCGGCCCAAAAGTTATATGGGGAATGAAATTCGGCCATCATAGTTCTTGCCATATCAATGAGAGTGCGGTTCTTCCTTTCGGCGACACCATTTTGTAGGGGAGTGTATGCAGCGGAATATTGGTGTTGAATGCCCTCCCCACTTAGGAAATCGTCCATAGTTTAATTCTTGAACTCCGTACCATTATCACTTCTTATTCCCAAAATATTGGTGCCATATTGACGTTGAACAAGGGTTGCAAAGTCAATGAATATCTTTTGAGTTTCAATCTTCTTCTTGATATAGAATGTCCAACAATATCTTGAATAATCATCCACAATCACCAAGCAATATTTCTTGCCACCAAGACTATCATAAGTGGGAGGCCCAAATAGATCCATATGAAGAAGCTCCAATGGCCTCACGGTGGAGATAATAGTCTTCTTGGGGTGATTCTTTTCATGCATCTTTCCGGCTATGCAAGCACTACAAGGACGATCTTTGGAAAAATTCACATCGGTTAGTCCTACCACGTGTCCACCCTTTACAAGAGTTTGTAAATTTCTCATACCGACATGGCCAAGTCGGCGATGCCAAAGCCACCCCTTGTCGCCTTTAGCCATTAGACATGTAGCGATTTGAGTGGCCTCTTTCGAGAAATCAACCACATACAAACCGTTTTCACGAAATCCAACAAAGGCGACATTGAGTGTTTGAGTGAAAAGGATGGTCACGTGGTATTTATTAAAAATAACGGTGTAACTGGCATTGCATAATTGACCAACGGAGAATAAATTGTATGAAAGAGAGTCAACAAGGAGGACCTTCTCAATGGATAACTCCGGAGAGATCACCACCTTACCAACTCCCACTACCTTGAGCCTTGCATTGTTGCCAACGGTGACATGAGAGAATGAGAGTAATTGTTTCAATAAGTCCTTTACTAGTTCTTTGCTTCCGGTCATATGGGATGAGCATCCACTATCAATGAGCCATGAAGATCCACCAGAAGAGAAGACCTACAATTAATCAAGTCTTTGATTTAGGTACCCATTGTGGAATGAGTCCTCTTTTGTTAGTCATAAGGGTCTTTGGAACCCAAATAGCATAGTGATAATCATCTCCATATGAAGAGCCAACATATTTATCAAAAACACAACCATTTCTAGATTTCAAAAGAACATATGAGGGGTTGTATTTTCCCGCAAAGTTATTGTGAGTGGCATTGCCCCTAGTGACATTACCACTCCCATTAGAGTTGTCATTTGCTTTGGATAACTCCCCCTCCTTCACAAAAACAATATCTTTGGAAGGGGGAGTTGGCCTCTTCTTCTTGTTGTTGACCTTCTTAGAGTTGGGTGTGAACCCAATTCCTTCTTAGCCAACCGCTCCCTTTTGATTGCTCAAAAGATCATTGAGGTTCTTTTACCCTTGGATACAAGTGGCTAGGCCCTTCTCAATTTGAGCCTTAAACCTAGTGTTTTCCTCAATAAGAGATGCCTTCACACATAAAGGGTTAGTGGCACAAGCATTTGCATCTTTATGATTATGAGAAGTGGTGAAGCTAGCATAGATAAATTGAGCTTGTAGTTTGGCATGTGACTCCTTGAGTGTAGTGAGCTCACTTGAGGTCACCTTGTGGGTTTCCGGAAGTTGCTCAAAACTATCAAAGAGTTTGTTATGACTCTCTACAAGTTCCTCATTTTTAATTTTTAGATCAATAGCAATTTGAATAGAGGTTTCACGAGTTTCTTTTGCCTTGGAAAGATCCATGGCATGTGTCTCCTCGATTTGCTCACGGAGCACTTGTTCCTCATCAAGTTGATCTTTTAGCTCACCAATTTGTCGGCATGATCACATGCATGCCCTTCGAGCTCACAAATCCTAACATCCTTTTCATTAAGAAGATGCTTGGTTTCTCCATATTGATACATGAGGGCCTCAACCATTCTCTTGGTTGGACCTTGGAGCTTGCTAATGAAGATATAAATTTTATCCTCTTCTTCATTTTTCCCTACATCCTCAACACAATCCAATAGTGATGGGTTAGAGGAGATAGTAATTTTTTGTGGGGAATTCACCTTTGTTTCCTTGGCCATGAGGCACATAGGCTTGGAGATCTTGTCGTCGTTTGGAGATGAGAAGAGGTTGGCCAATGATGGAGGAAGGGAGCCCATTGCAAGAGCCGCCATTCCTACTTCTTCACTTGGTTCTTTATCCTCCTCACCTCCAGACTCGTATTCCTCTAGATGGGATGCCACAAAAGCCTTTTGAGGTGATCTCTTTATGTAGGTAGGCTTGGGGTGGTACTTGTTCTTATTTAGAATGAGTTGACCACCATTATCCTCTCTTCTTTCATAGGGGCAATCCTTCACAAGATGAGTGTCCTTTCCACAATTGAAGCACATTCTTTTTATTGGTGGAGGGGCGACGCCCTTGTTCTTCTTGGCCCAAAACCGGGTGGTGGCAAGTTCAAGAACTTCATGGAACTCGCCCTCCAAATCTTCATCACCTTTATGGACCGGGATTTCTTCATATCTTGGGTGGTCTACCACACGGGCCTTCAAGGCAAGAGAGTTGGGGCCACGGACTTGGTTGAAAGACTTGGATGTAGACTTTAATGTATCATAGGTGACAAACTGAGCCAAGATGTCATTGGGAGTCATCGTTGTGTAATCCGCTCTTGCATGAAGGTTCATCACCATAGTTTCACTATATGGCATAATTGCTTGAAGGAACTTGGCCTTGAACCATTCATCATCCATATCCTTCTTTCCATTTTCCCTACATGTCACCACAAGCTTGTAGAGTCTTCGGTAGAGATCGGTCGGAGTCTCTTCCTCGAGCATGACGAAGTTGTCAACTTGATGTTGAAGGACGGCCACATTGGAGCGTTGAATGCCCTCATTTCCTTCATACACGATTTCAAGATAGAGCCAAGCCGCATTGCAAGTTTTGAGATTTCGCACATGATCTTCATCATTTGCGGACATAGCACTCTCAAGAATGAACTTGGCATTTGCATCAAGTTGCTCATCAATCTCTTCTTGCTTGGTCAAGTTGTTGGGATCAACCGGGTTGAAACCTTGAAGAACCACCCTCCAAAGATGCACCGATGAGCTACGAAAATAAGACTCCATAGATTTCTACCAACTGAAATAACGAGTATTATCAAGCTTAGGAGGGGGCCTACCAAGGTTGGCTACATGAGGTTGAGTGGGTGCAACTTGAGTGAGATATGAGCTAGGTGGGGCAAAGTTAAGAGAAGGCTTCTCAATAGGTTTATCATTTTTATCCTTGTCACTAGCTCCCTTAAGAGGGCTAGTGGTTGATGAGTAGCCATTTTGATTACATACCCGAGTATACACCTCATCCACCATTTTGCCTCTCATGAACCCAAAAAGTTCAATCATGGACTTCATGGTGATTGGGGCATCACCCTCGGGAGGGATTATTCCCGCTTCGAGTAGTTCTTTGTTAAGTTGTTCTCTATCAAGTTTTTCTTGTTCCTTAGCAAGTTTTAGCTCCTCATCTTTAGCACGTTGGAACTCCTCCGCATTAGCCATCCTCCTCTTTAGGCGATTAAGCCCTTAATAAAGAGACCTTGCTCTGATACCAATTGAAAGGATCGAGTAGGTTGACTAGGGGGGGTGAATAGACAACTACCAATATTAATTTTCCTTTCAACAAGTTAGGGAATTGCTCAAATATAAGTTCTTTAGATGTGCAACTAGGTGAACAATCCTATATGATGAGCAAGAAGCTAGCTAACAAGATATACTAAGCAAGGTAAGCTAGCAAAACAAGTAAAGGTATATATATATATAAAGGATAAGCACACGGTGACGCGGAGATGATTCCCGAAGTTCACTTCCCAATGGAAGCTACGTCTTCGTTGGAGCGGTGCGGGGTCACAATTGATCCCCGAATAGCCGTGATATGGCACATCGTATCTCCCTCACTATATGATGCCCTCGAGGTCGGCAACAAACCTTTACAAGGATGAGGCACACTTCACAACCGAATTGGAGGCTCTCACCAATTCCCACGGCTCCCAAAGCCGCAAGAATCACAAGGCCGGGGCACGTCTCCACAACTCAATAGGAGGCTCCCGGCTTTTCCCCGCGGCTACCAAAGCCTCGAAGAACACAACTTCCGTCTAGGGTTCAACAAGCCAAGAGGTAACAAGATCCGCTAGGGATTAGTGGGGGAATCGAAATTGCTTTGGTGGAAGTGTAGGCCTTGACCTCCTCCGTCACTCCTCGAAATATCAAGGTGTTTGGACCGGTGGAGTGGGAGATCAAGGAGCTTGAAGCTTTGCAACAATGGTGGATGTGGATTTGGGAAAGCTTAGTCTAGTTGGAGAAGAAGACTAGCTATATATAGTCCCACCAAATAATATGGCCGTTCGCCATTCTCTGCGAAGGTCCGGTAGTACCGGACCGCAGATCTGGGCGAGGGTCAAACTTGAGCTTTGACGGTGAAACGCGAAGGCCCGGTAGTACCGGGCCGGATGCCCCGGTAGTACCGCCTAGGATGCATAAAAACAGAAGGGTTACAGAAGGGTTTGGCCCAAACCCGGTACCTGTCCCGGTCCCGGTACCAGGATCGGTACTACCGAGCCAGCCCGGTACTACCGTAGCCCCCGGCCCGGTACTACCGGCGCCTGGGAAAACACATAATTTGATCAGAAAATGTGTGGGAATAGGATGGCTGTGGATATGATTTGTGGTTTGTGCATAATAAGAGTGCAACTCGATTCCGCCCAAATATCCACAACGGATCCCTCTCTTGATAGTACCGTTTTCCTAAAGTATACAAACTAGGAAAACTATAACTACAAACTTGGAGCTTTGTAGAGAGACGATCCAATCATCATTCAACATTTGTTCTTGTAAATCTTGAAGCACACAATTAGTCCGCATATTGTGTTGTCAACAAACATAAAAAAACATATAGGGATAGAAGTGTCCTTTCAGTGAATTACAGTTGTACTGATCAACCTGGTCGACTCAAAGAAAAATCTCTGAACAGTCTTAAAACAGCAATGCGGTAAACTTGGTCACACGTATTTTGAGCGTCGAGGTTCTTCACTTGTGATTATGACATGCATGGCCCACAGAAGGAACTCCGACTCCAACGGTCCAACCTAGCAAGCCGAGCTGCAGCCAAGTGTACGTCTCTCATGATCGACTGGATAAGTCGGGGGCCTTCACCTCTCCGTCGCCTCCCGCCACTACACGATCATCGCTTCATCAGCTCCGGCCGTCGCATTCTTCACGACTCCTCCCGGCGCCTTCTCCAAACTTCTAGAACGCTCGCCTTCCTCCTTCTTCCGAACCATTTTTAAGCGCTTCATCGTGAGCTCCCCCTCCCCGGATGTCCACAGCAAAATCGAAGCACGACATTGAACAAGCAGTAATCGCCACAAACCAAGCTCCACAGCTCGACGTCAATGGCTTCTACTTCTCTCGTGGCCTCTATCATTTGCAGCAGCAGCAGCAGTAGCAATAGTAGGAGTGCTGCCTTATCAAGGAGCTTCTGCAAGAACCACCTGAGGCCCACTGTCAGGCCTCTCAGGAGCAGCACCCTCGTCAGGTGCTCGCGGCAGGAGCAGCAAGATCAGGCCAAGGAGAACCGGCCGGCCTCCTCCATTGCCGTGGCTTCTGAGGAACAAAAGGTCGAGGAGGCGAAGGTGCCGTCGCACTCGCATCATGCCGGAGGAGGAGATCATCGGGAAGGAGGTGTTGATATTGGTGATGAGGACGGCGAGAAGAAGAGCAGGGAGGAGCAGCAGGAGGTGGACTGGAGGTCAGACGAGGAGTTCAAGAAGTTTATGGGCAACCCGTCCATCGAGGCCGCCATCAAGCTCGAGAAGCAGCGCGCCGACCGGAAGCTCCGGGAGCTCGACCGCGAGCCCGACGCCAGCCCGGTTTCCGGCCTGCTCCGGGGGTTCATCAAGGAGACGCTGGAACGGGAGAAGCAGAGGCTGGAGGAGGCCGAGAAGACCTTCAAGGCGCTCGACCTCAACAAGGTAACCTCATCATCGATCGATCATAACTTGTTCTGCTAGCTAATCGGAAAGCTCAGTTGAACTATAGATGAGAAACTGACGAATTGCTGATGTTTGGGCTAAATAATGGTGCAGCTGAAGAGCTGTTTCGGGTATGACACGTTCTTCGCGACGGACGTGCGGAGGTTCGGCGACGGCGGCATCTTCCTCGGCAACCTGAGGAAGCCTATCGAGGAGGTGAGGCCGAAGCTGGAGAAGAAGATCGCCGAAGCGGCAGGGACAGAGGTCACCCTGTGGTTCATGGAGGAGAGGAACGACGAAATCACGAAGCAGGTTAAACATCACTGCCCATCCAATGAAATCGCACTCCATTTGCGAGTTGCAAAACAAACCTGAAATTCATGTCCTTTAGGATTACTGACAGCAACAGCGTTCTGTGATTGCGTTTGGTTCAGGTCTGCATGGTGCAGCCCAAAGCAGAGATCGAGCTGCAGCTCGAGGTCACCAGGCTGAGCACGCCATGGGGCTACCTGAGTGCCGTGGCGTTGGCCGTCACGACCTTCGGGACCATCGCTCTCATGAGCGGCTTCTTCCTCAAGCCCGGTGCGTCCTTCGACGACTACGTCTCCGACGTCCTCCCCCTCTTCGGAGGCTTCCTCTCCATCCTCGGCGTGTCTGAGGTACACACATCTATATTCAGTTTCTCTTGCATATAACAACTTTGCTGTGATCATCTTGGGACAAATGCATGACAAGATCGTACGTGTCAGATTGCGACGATGTTGACGGCGGCCAAGTACGCGGTGAAGCTGAGCCCGTCGTTGCTGGTGCCGTCCAACTGGACTGGGTGCCTGGGCGTGATGAACAACTACGAGTCGCTGCTGCCGAACAAGAAGGCCCTGTTCGACATCCCCGCCGCCCGCACGGCCAGCGCGTACCTGACGTCGGTGGTGCTGGCAGTCTCAGCCTTCGTCGCCGACGGCAGCTTCAACGGCGGCGAGAACGCGTTGTAAGTAGCAGTGGTACCATACATTTCTTCTCGCCATTGTTAGTACCAACCAGAGCTCTGACGTTTTTGCGGGCGGCAGGTTCATACGGCCGGAGTTCTTCTACAACAACCCGCTGATGTCGTTCGTGCAGCTGGTGATCGGGCCCTACGCCGACGAGCTCGGCAACGTGCTGCCCAACGCGGTGGAGGGCGTCGGCGTGCCGGTGGACCCGTTGGCGTTCGCGGGCTTGCTGGGGATCGTGGTCACGTCGCTGAACCTGCTGCCGATCGGGCGGCTGGAGGGCGGCCGGATCGCGCAGGCGCTGTTCGGGCGGGGCACGGCGGCGCTGCTGTCGTTCGGCACGTCGCTGCTGCTGGGAGTGGGCGCCATCAGCGGCAGCGTGCTGTGCCTGGCGTGGGGACTATTCGCCACCTTCATCCGCGGCGGGGAGGAGATCCCAGCGCAGGACGAGATCACGCCGCTCGGCAGCGAGCGCTACGCGTGGGGCTTCGTGCTCGCCGTCGTCTGCCTCCTCACGCTCTTCCCCAACGGCGGCGGCACCTACTCCAGCTCCTTCCTCGGCGAGCCCTTCTTCAGAGGCGGCATCGTCTAGACCTTCTTTACTACTACTAGTAGGGCTGTGTCCATATGCAGTACCGTAACACTTCACTGACCACTACAACTTTACAACATTTCTCCAGCTTGTCTATTTAGAAGCGACCCCTGTAACTATATTGTAGAAACCACGTAGCATTGTTCTCCATTTATCATTCGAGTATAAAAGGATATAAATCCCCATCACGTTCGAACCACAGCATGGCAGCCTTTTCTCCTTTTTCTTCTTTTGTGAGGAAATATTTATGTGCTTTATTAGGATTTTTCAAGAGGCACATTATTCATAAGAATTACAAGGGTTGGGTCAAGCTCCACATATCTATGAGTGGTTGATCAGCTACATCTTAATATTAGCATACATGGCATCGCCTCATGTGATCTTGTAAAAGAACTCGGTCCTGCATATGCTCCAACTACATTCTAATCTGGCCATCTTCGCCTCCAAAAATTGTACTTACACAATAGATTGTCAAACCTAGTGGTCGGCGGTAATCATCGCATTTTTTAGCGTCCATCGTCACCACCTCCGTACCAGTGATGTGAGCAACTGCAAGCATAATAGAAACTAGTAAGCATTTCTATTAACATCAGTGCTTTAAAGGATACAATTCCCAGTAGGAATGAAGATGACTTTAAACGAAAAACAAGAAAAAACAAAGCCAGGGTACAGAATTTGCTACACAAAGTAGTATGCATTGCAGCTCAATCTTTGCGGCACTTGATTTAAGAGCTTTTCTTATCTTGTTGCGAATAATAGCTTCTCCATTCAAGAGAATATTAGTTGAAATTGTATAATGGAAGTTAGTTATGAGGAGAATATGTCAGAGAGGCAACTATACCCCTAGGCCACATCAAATCTTTCAATTTACATTAAGAAAGAAATTTGGGGAGAACATATGATGTCATTTTGGTAAGAAAAAATCAACTAGTTTTTACATTTCAATAATAACACTACTACATGGTAGAGTAATTAATAATATAGGTAGCTGCATATGATTACCATCCCCCCACAGTCTACATTAATAAAATAAATATAGTTTTTCATCATCACTGAGTTTGTAATCATCAGGTAAACAAGTAATAAATAGAACATTGTTAGTAATAGCTCTACAAGTGATTATTTGAAAAATAAGGATGTGCATACAATTCTTTGATCAAAGGAGCTGCATTAAAGGGAAAAATGTGCCAGAGAAGACAGAAGCATATGTTTGGTCAAGGTTGTTAATAGGCTACGGAATTGTACAGTTAAGAGAAGTTTGTAAGCTCAGATGACCTTCCATACAAACATCTGCCTCAAATAAAAAATGTTGCAGTAATCGTGTCAGGAAAATTCTCACCTCAAAAAGCTCAAAAGGGTTTCCCTTTTTGTAGACATCATCCTTCTTGCTCTGTCCAGTGGAAAGAAGTTGTGAAGCCAGAGCACGCCATGCAGTTAACAAGACTCCAGTACTTCCCATGGCCACCAAGATGAAAGGAGTTTGTGGAATATGACCAGATGACAATGAACGGATGGCAATTCCTAACTGGGAAGAGAGAGAATGAATAGTCAGGACACAAAATTAAACAAAAGTGCACATATCACCATCAGATGTTAAGCTAATGAAACAAAAAAGGGTAAAGGAACAATCACATAATAAGGCGCGTGATTATGAACATGTTTTGGATTAGCCACACTATGAAGTCAAGTCAAGGGCACAAGGGATGTTAGTCGCTAATATCCAAGATGACATCGAGCACTACAACAGCACCCTATGTCTATCCCTATGAAAACAAGCTTAACGTCTGGACTGCTTTGATTTTTGCATTAACTTTTTTTTTGTCCTTAGAATTCACCCTACCTCCAAACATTTCGCCCTCCGCCACTGTCTCAGAGTTCAGAAAATTAACAGATGCAGACTTATGCAAGTTTACAGTAGCCCTCCAGCTTCAAAAGACCGTGACCAACTTCGTGCATTAGGTTTACATGCACAAAAAAATGAATTTCACATCCACCGGCCATGAAAATGTGTGGATGGCCACTTTAACTTTATGGACAGTTTCCTAAATCTAGTATGGTTCACAGAAATGTAACAGGATTACGTAAGATTCAACACTCCATGAAACAAACAGCCTCCAGGTATACATCCTATATTGAGTAATGACTGGCATATATTTTAAACTCTTAGAAATGATCCAAATTACTAATACTATGAGATTTAACACCGACAGACTGGATGCCCAAAATAACAAATACTCAAAAGCATGTCATGCAATCATGGTTGTTTGTTTCTTTAGTTATAATCAATACTCAAAAACACATCATGCAATCATGATTGTTTGTTTCTTCAGTTATAATCCCAATAATACAAGATTTTTCATTTTGTAATTCAAGTTTTCCTTTCCAGAAAAGATGGCACAAAAAGGAAACTGGCAAAAGAGATAAACAAGGAGGCATAGCAGCAGACCACACAACCTAAGCACAAGACAAACCACTGAATGTGTTTTCACAATACAATATTGAGGCAAGGTAAGGACACAAGCACAAAAGAATGTCATCATTTGCTTCACTAGAGATCACAGAACCAGAAAATTTTGAGTAGTTATTTGTCTAATTTTACATCACTATCTGACAGGAAGTAATGGTGTATCCTAGCAAAGAAGGAACACAATCTGTTGGACAATGACTCAGTTGATAGAGCCACAACAAGATTCTTTATTCACTAACCAAGGCGATGTATTTTCTATTCGGTAGTTCGAATGAAAACTATGTCAAACACAGCATCTTCATCGGCCTACCAGAATAAAGGCACTCAAATATGTAACAACTTTTTTTGGACCTCCAACAATACCCTCATGTTATTCTTTGTTCATGCCATTGGAAGATGAATCTGTCCCCTTAAACTTCTCCCATAAATTTATACACATTGAATAGTTATAGGGAATAATATGTTTAGGCTGTCTCCCTAACTTGCCTTCAAAAGATACAGAACCAAAACCGTATGTGCATGCTACATTTGCTAATAAGAGCTGGTATTCCCCTCATTAATATTTCATCAGATAAAAAGAACCAAAAATCCCCAAGATCACTTAATAACAGACACATCCATACAACAAATTTACCGATGAGGTAGGTCAAAATGTATTGGACACCGTGAACTCTAGAAAATCTATAACCTAGCACATGTTTAGCAGAGAGGAAATGTGCAGCTTGGTGAAAGAAAAAGCCACCACCATCTGTCCCAAATTATAAGACGTTTTGTTAGGCCTGGTCTTAGCCTAACAAAACGTCTTATAATTCAGGCCGTGGGTAGTGATGTGAAGAAAACAACAGATGAACTTCATTGTTAACAAACAAACAAAAAGTTGCGTCTCCTGAACATGTCAACCAATACATACATATTAGAAAGTATGTATTTCTGCTAGTCTAATAAAAAAATCAGGAGATATACGCACAGAAATGAGCATATTACTGGGCCAAGGGACCAACACGTAACAGCTAAGTTTCACCAAAACGAATAGATGAGCTTCATTGTTAACGAACCGGATGGATTATGTTTGTTAACAATGTCGGCCTATAAAAAATCTGCATTTGTGTTCTTCTCGGCAAACTAAGTAATACCATGAATCAGTGGATACATGCACGTTCCAGTTAAAGGTCCAGTTCGGTTTTGATTATAAGTGCTAACAGGAGATAATTACCGGTATCCCAACAGCCCATGATTTCGCCGCAACAGTCACAGCATTCCCAACGCCATTGCTTCCTTTGGCGTCATCTCCGAATCCACCAAGGAAGTAGGCACCAAGCAACCAACCTGCAGAAGACCCGCCGCCCATGAGCAACCCCATCATCGTCCAACGAATCGATGAAGAGCAGAGAAGAAAAATGCGGTATCCTGACCAGCGATGAACGGGTCGGCCGTCTTGACCGTCTCGGCGTCGAGAACCGGTAGGCCATGGCTCAACCTCCCTACAGCGGAGAAGACCAGGAGGCAGAGCAGGTCCCCTCCGGCCAGAAGCCCCACCTTCCTGCGAAACGCACGCAACCAACCACGGACTGATCAGATAACGAAACACGAGCCGGTTGGGGAATGGCGGCGCGTCGGGGGGGAGAAGGCAGAAGGGGATTACGCGTAGGAGACGAGCTTGGACTGGGCGGCGGCGGCGGCGGGGTTGTCGACCTGGATGACGCCCTCGAGGGGCACGCGTTCGTCGTTGACGCCGACGAGGACGGGGTCCTCGTTGGCGGCGGGGGAGCCGGAGGGCCCCTCGCCCGCTGCGGCGCGGGGATGGGCTGACGCGAGGCGGGGCGCGTCCGCGGCGGCGGCGCCGGAGAGCGCGAGGCTTTGGTGGCAGGCGGCGATGCGGGGGGTGGCGAAGAGAGGGTAGGGGTTGGCGCTCCCGTGGCTGGCGGGCGGCTTGGAGGGCAGCCGCCGCGCGGAGAGGGAGCCGTTCGCGGCCTGGCTGACCAGCAGCATGGCTTCGCGGGGGCGGGGACGGTGGCGGCGGCGGGGGTGGGTGGAGGAAGGAAGGGTGCTTGGCTTTCCGGTTTGAATCGGAAGAGGAGGAGGAATGGATTTGCTCCCGGGTTTGGGTGGTCTAAATTTTGCTTCCCTCGGACGAGCGGCGGGGCCCCCCGGGGACAAATCGGTGGCTGCGCCGGTCACGAGTCACGACTCGCGATCGCGAGCGGTTTGCCGTTTCGTCGCATGGAAAATATGGCTCGTTGCGTGTTGGTTATGTACGCATGGTTTGGTTTGGTTTGGTCTGCTGCACACAAATTCTCTTCTCTTTTGGAGAATCGAGTTGCATTGTTGCAAAAGAGTATCGTGCGGCAAAGCAATCGGGCGTTGTTTCATTCAATTGCCATCTCAAGTTTTCTAGGTTTGATTAATTGTACTGTATCTTTTGCTCTAGCCTAAGCTTTTTTCGCAAAAATAATTGAAGTGCCCAAATTTTGGCCAACAAGTTGCTCAAGATTTTTTTGTCAAGGTTTTGCTTAGTCATGGACAACAGTGATAGGAGAGAAAAAAGGCAACCATCCAAAATAAAGTATCATGAACAAATAATTTGTAGTGTATATCTTTGAGCTGATCCAAACACACGATATATATTTTTAATACAGTTATAAACCATAAAGTTTAATAAAAACAATACCAATGTTAACCTTTCTACGAGCATGGTTGTTTACAGGTTTGCGCACAACAAAAAAGCTATATATGCAAACCAAAAGATCCTATAGTGAATATTTTAAATTGAGATCATGACATATGGGCTAACTCGCCCATAGATTTCAATTCAACTTCAAAACATTATGGTCATACTGTTCACCGAAAAAATAACCTCATACCTCCCCTTGAATTGTGATGCCATATAGCCAAAAAGGCCACCAAAAAATCCACTAACATTGATGTCTTCCCCTACGTGGGAATGTTTTTAGCAACACGAGCTCTTTTATTCCAACTGTCACCCTCAACCAGGAAAGGCTTCAGCATCAGGTTACCGTGGTTCTTTCTCATATTTTTCGGTGGCTAGCTCTTGGAATCTATTCACATTTAGAACAACTGAAGTTCTTTTGTATTTTTTTTTTTGAGAAACACAGTACAGACGCAGACACTCACAAACACGCACGTACAGACACCCCTATGACCGCACACACATAAACCCTACCCCTATGAGCACCTCCGAGAGACTGGTCCGGCATATCTTGAGGTTGACGAAGTTCTTTTGTATTTTTTATCTACACGTTATACTATAAATAGTCGAATGCAAACAAAATAGAATAACGCAAATGGATTAAAAATCAGATTAGGCTTATATTAGGAGAGCAAAAAGGCAGGATATCATTTCTCTCGGAAAACAGTTTGCAAATTTCAAAGCATGTTTCGGCCTTTGAGTGGACATGATAGCTCTTTGTACCCATGCGTGCATGTACAAATGTATTTCTGATTTGAGTTATCCCAAAAAGGTTTTTATACGAGGTAGACAGGCAGGTATTATGTTTTCTGAAGCCAAGAGCGTGATTTACTGGTTTGGTGTGCAATTTGGCTGCAGATAATATCCAAGAAATAAATTCAGTTGAATCTCACGTTGCCTTCGTGGTTCTAGCAGCTTCCTTGGTCTCTGCAGGGACCAAACTTCCATTCGAAAAGGTGGGTGGTTTTGACCATTTGAGTTCATGCGCAGTTGTAGCTTTGATACGGAGTGGCCATAATATTACTACCGAACTAAATGATGTGCAGATATGCAGCATTCCACACGGAATAATAGTATATACTACAATATTGCTATATTGTAACTCCGTGTGCAGCGCTCACAGTCAGAAACATATCATGCACCAGAAACCAAACCCTGCTAAAGCTCCTACATTTAACAAGGTATGACAAGCTTCGCTACCAGGAGCCACTATTTCAAAAGTCATCTGTTGCCAAGATTATGAAATGTCTGTACAAGAAGCATCTGCACAGCGAACTGAACCTGCAAGAGCGAAACATATAGAACCGCGTGCAGCTTGTAAGCAAAGCAAGTAATCTTTCATGACTGAAAACTTTCTTTTGCCACAGGCTGACACAAAGAACTGAAGCTACTCTTTACCCCCAAAAAAATAAACTTAATTTAGCGTTGCTGTGTGTTAGGATGGCTTTAAGAGCACGAGTACCTGGCATACCCATCGGTAGGACTCAAGATCAGGCAACTGGAACTTTACAGCAGATGTTCAGGACATCATCTAATGGCGCATGGTCACCTGTGCCCTCATCTTTCCTCGCATATAACAGTTCTTTTCCTTTGAACACGAACATTCCACCCTAACAAACAAACATGCAGTTCCATGGATCAAGACCGTGTAAAATTCCTAATTAAGTTCAGACAGTGGTGGCATCAGCAGTTGAGTACGGATAAATGATCTAACCTGTTGCAGGACACTTGGCCTGTCATCTGGGGTGGCTTCTATTGTATAGTTCTTTGTTGCCTCCTTGAGGGAATCAAACCGAGAAAACACTTTCACCTTTAAAAAATACATTCAGCTGTCACGCCAATGTACAAGTAACTTTCATGATAAAACAACTAGACAGATGAAAAATCACTGCTAGAAAATGATGCTTACACTGGCTGGATTGAAGAATGTGCGACCAACACCATAGTATAGTCCCAATAGATCATATGCCTGAAAAGGTTCAATGGAAGTCATGTACTTAGGGACAGAATAAGTAAATGCTTTTTATGGATAATGAAGTTTTCAATCCACAGATGATTGATCCTCATGTACCAAATACAGTATATCCATGTGTCTTATCTGCTTTACACATCTACAACTAAGTTTCAAGAAACGAGCACTATGCAGCATGCACTTATCAAGGAAGACCACAGTAACAAGAAGGATCGTTTCCAAGAGAAAAAGTATGTGTCAATCTGGCATAAACACTCACATACTGCAAATTCACATTTCTATGTCTGGACAAAAAGTAAGATAATTTCCAGCCCACTTTCTTCAAAATAGTCATATCACATTTTTATGGAATCTATCTTTTTTATACAATGCAGCCAATGGCAAGGACATGCTAACAAGGTTAACATACACAATGTGAATGCAGAGCACTTTGCTTAGGAGATACAACGAGAATGCAGATATCACGTAGCAATATATAGATATAGAGAAATGCTCCGGTGCTTTCCCAAAAAACATGTTGCACGAATTTTAAAGCAAATCGATGGTTGTGATTAGGGGTGGGGATTAAAGGTGTTAATCCCACATGATTAGTACTCTCTTTGATTACTTTGTGAACCTAATCATAGCCGTCGATGCGCTTTAAAATTCGTGCAACTTATTTTTTAGGAAAGCACCGGAGCACTTCTCATAGATATATTGTGTTAGCACACGAATTAGTACCTTGCGCTCAGGATCTGCATAGAGGTAATCCAACGGAAAAGGCAACTGCAGTAAACATATTTTAGGCAAAGTTACTTTGGGCAAAAAAAAAAGAAATCCAAATGTTACCAGTAAACTATCCACATAGTAGACGAATAATTCGGGTTTTAAGATATCCACGGCCTAGCAAGTCCCAAACGAGGGGAGCTAGTTAAATTAAACCACCAACAGGATTTTGAAATTATTGCAATGGTCGAATTCAATTAACTGATGAGCAAATACCCTCTCAGACAAGTTGGGGCTGAAAACTGTAAAAATTATGTTTCTAGGACAAGATATAGATTATCACAAAGTTCACAGTGTGTGCTAGCAGGGTAAGAGATAAGCTATAAACTGAAGTGTGATGCATACACGCTCAGCGAGAATACGGGCTTTATCAGGAGTGCCAACACCAACAGCAATTAGTTTGACACCAGCAGCATCAAATCTTTCTTTTGTCTCCTTCAACGTCAAGGCCAGCTCCCAACTAGAGAGTTGATGATAATCACAGAGAAGCAAATTAAACAAACAGGCCCAAACACCAAGTAGTAGTAGTAGTAGTAGTAGTTAATCTATATAAGGAGAAAGAGCTATCTCTCTCACCAGCAAGGACATCCGAAATGCCTTAGCAATGCGACGACAGCCATTCCCTGCATCATATTCATACCGTACTTCATCAGTCCCATAATATAAGATGTTAATACTACAACCAATATAATAACATCTTATATGATGGGAACAATGGAGTAGTTAAATGATATCTAGAGCTTCGATCTACAGAGTGCTGCGCAATTTGTACAATCAAATCAACAATCGGGGCATGTCTTATATTTTGAAAAGAACATCTGCGTTGTAAATCATAACCTCAAACTAAATACAGGTTTTTTCTGTGCTACGTCTCCTTGTAATAATACAAAGACCAAAGCTAAAGCTAAAGCTAATCGGAGAAGAGAGTGAGCATCTCTACCTCGTTCTGGTCCCAGAGATCCCTGATCAGGACGGGCTCGCCGGTGGCCGCAGAGAAGATGGCGACGCTACCGAGGGCATCACCGATACCCGACCCTGGTTCCGGAGGGGAGCTCGCGGCAGAAGCAGGCATCACCAGAGAGCGGTGGAGACGGAGGCCGAGGCGGCGGCGCCTGGGGACAGAGACGGGGCTGAGGCGGAAGGGAGAGGAGGTGGCGCCGGTAGAGCGCGTCGCCGCCGGCGGGAGCGAGGCGACCGTAGTCGCGTCCATGGCTAGGGGGACGATGGCTAGGGGGACGCGGCGAAACCCTGTCCGTCCGGGAGGGAGAGAAGCGCGCGGATGCCAAGTACAAGCAAGCGGACCGGCGCGGCGTGGCGTGGTGCCCTGATGCCCGCCTGCACCAAATCCTCTCTCAGTGCCAGTCCGCGGAGTCGCCGTCTATTTAAACTCTTCCTGAATTTAGATTACAAATTCAATTTCGATTGTAAACTAATTCTGGAAATTCACTTTGGCACATGGGGAGCATATACTCTGCTACCGATTTTTTTTTCTTTGTCAAAAATGTCGAATAAAACTTTTGCACGTGATCTCGACATTATATATGCGCACCACAAGTTTTGTGAAAAAACGACACGTTTTGTGACCTGTATAAAAAGATAAAAAATGTCTCGTGAAAGACCTTTTATCCCCAAAATTTGTCTTTTCTACGCATGACAAAAAATGTCGGGTTTCTGTAAAAATAGCTTTGTGAGCACAGAGAATATCGATATATATATGCGCACCATTTTTGTTCAATTTTTTAACGTTTCAGATTTATCTTAAAATACATAAACACCAGGAGCATATTCTGACAAGTGCCAAAACATCATCCCAGCTAAATCTACCTTTTGACCAACTCTAGTAGGACCAACGATCCCTTCTGAGCAGAGTAGTATCATGGAGCAACGCCTCCAAAGAGGGGAATGGCGCCCACGACCACGAGAGTCGTTGTTGCTGCCTGCACCAAAAAGGACAAGACTTTCGTTCGGCTTGTCAAGCACCTCCAACCCAACCCGCTGGAAAGTGGCCGCCATCCTTGTCGTTCACACCGTCACCGCCGCAACACCCCGCCAAAGAAGTCACAACGCCTTGGTCCACCACTGCCCTGCTCAGCCGAGGAGAACGCTGCCCTACCTCCTCTTAGGATGCAGACCACCACCGGAGTCGTGCCGAGCTCGTTGACAACCTCAACACCGACTCCAGAGGCCCAGGTCAGGCTCAAATCAGACTTGGGACCTCACTTCGACACCAACCTCCTAGCCAGTGCCGTCAGGGGGGCGCCTCTGCTCGCCCGCAGCTTGGAAGCAGCCGAGCGCGCGCCGGGAGCACCTCCTGGCTGCAAGTGCCTCCGCCCCAAGGAATTGGGCTCACCTCACCGTCCCCTCGCCAACGTTGTCGTCCTCCACCCCGCCAGCATCGTCGGGAGAACTCTTCTGCTCAACCTCATCCAGGAGGTGGCCGAACTGGCCCTGGCCGCAAGCGCCGCCACCTCTCGAGCTACGGTTCGCCTCGTCACCCCCTACCAGCCCCGACGACCTCCTTCCTCGTCCCGCTCCCACCTCTATGGTTGCATCCGAATCCCCTCCACAGCTTCTCCTGCCAAACGTCGTCTTGCTCCGCCGTCGAACCGCCCCCAGCCCCGCCCGAAGAACGTCTCCCCCCGCGTGAGGGGAGCCCATCAAGGCGCGCCCCACCCTCGTCCGCCGCCTTTGTCGGTCAGGCGCGGCCGCCACCGCCGGCGCTGGCGGCGGCAGCGGCCAGGAGGAAGAGATCGAGGTGGCGGCGTGGCTAGGGTTTGGGTCTCCCCGGAGCCGCTCGCGCACACGACTCGGGAGAGAGAGGAGAGAGTCCCCACTCCCATGAGATGGTCGCATTTTAGATAGTCGTTTTCAATCGTCGCCTTATGAATTCCCCAAATATTTGCAAAGCTAAGAGCATCTCTAGTTGAGCCCTCAAACCCTTATAACTCCGGCGACTTCACGGGCCGAGTCTTTTTTTGGCCCATAGCAGAGCCTGTGAACGCGAACCGGCCCTCAAACGCGATAAGGGCGCTCGTCGAGGCGGCGCGTCCATCCATATTTATGCCGGACTCGGGCACATTTCTAGGTCACAATCCTTATCCACCCGCACCGCCGATGAGCAATTCGCGACGCCGCCCTTTCAACTCCGACGAGCAATACGCGCCGTTGTAGGCCGCTTCAGCAGCCCGATGGCCCCCAAGTGCCAGCCCTCTACCTTGCCGCACCGCCGCGACCCCTTCGACGGGGATTTCTCCAACAAGAGGCGCGGGTAGGCGGTGTCCTCCAACGGCGGTCGGAAGCGGGGCGCACACACGTACAACAACTGGGGCCGCGAGATCCCGTCGGCCTACTTACGGCGCGAGGTCGAGGAGTTCGACCTCGCACGCGCCGAGTACGAGGACCGCTTCCGCCGTGAGAACGGGGCTGGAAGCTCAACCAGCAGCGCCGGCACCTCCACCGCGCTAGCGGCGCTGCCTCCGGCGGAAGAGTACGACGCCGCCGTGTTCGACGCCGCCGTCGCGGTGGACTTCGTCCCCGAGGACGCACTTGACGCCATCACGACGCAACTGATGCTCCGTTCAGTGCGGGAGGCGGAGGAGAAGGCGGCGCATGCTGCCCACGAGGAGGAGATCGACCAGATCCTCTTCCGACAGGGACTCGAGGCAGACGCCGTCGCCACCGAGAAGAGCGCCTACTGGAAGGCGTACGCCGAGGAGGTCGTCCGACGAGGATTGAAGATCGTCGGTCTCCACCGTGTCGCCGCCGCATCCGAGACTCCGGTTAGCCAAATTTTGGCAGTAGGGTTAGACGGCGACCTTCTAATTTAGCTTTTGGATTAGTGTAGAGCAATGTATAATTATGTATGGATCAGTGAAGAATAATTCTCTATGATGAATTAGGGAAGAACTCTCATTTGTTCTCGCCAAAATCAAAATATATCCAATTCTATTTAAGGTTTCTGTTATGTATTGCTCGTTCTTCCGAATAAAATTCTTAAAGAAAAGTTGAATCTTAATCTGAGGACGTGAGTTTGAGGTATCTACTAGAGATCCTCTAATACAATCGTCCACGCCGGCGCCACTAAGGTTTTAAGTGGCGCGGGCCTCCCGCAACGCCGCCCCGCAAAATGAGCTCGCAAAGTGCCTAGCGGGCCAGCCACGTAAATCCTAGCAGGCCGAAGCGGCCGATCTCGCGTCCTGCCACAACGCCGTAGACCTGCATACCTGCGACTCTCTCTGTGTTGGGCTTGGGATCTGTAGCAAAGAGGTTGCCGCAGGCTTCCTCTTCCGCAGAACGGCAGAAGCAGCTTCTCTGTACCTCGTTCTTCGCTTCACATCTCCAATCCAAACTCCACAGCGAACTGCTGCTGCCTGCGCTGCGGTTCCCCACCTTCGCCCTCCTCCTCGGCTCGCTCCCACACCTCGCTGCTCGTCGCCACCCGCTCGCTCGCTCGCACAAGGGTCTCTGCCCGGCGTGCTACATTTCCAGCTCCTCCCGACCTGCCCGACCCGAGGCGGCGCCCGCTGACCCCTCCACGCGCATTGCGACATCTGCGAGCAGCGCTCGGCTGGTGGCGGCTCTGAATCGTGCGGCGGCGGTTTGCCAAGTGATTCGGGACGGCGCCGATCCCGCGCCTGGACTCGTGCCCCGGATTCGTCCACATTCTCTGTCTCTCCGCTTCGTGCCGTCGCCTGGAGTTCTCTCTGCGACGGCCTTAAAACCTCGCTACGGCGGCTGCAAGGCGCGTCTGGTGTTGCTGGAGCAGGAGTGCTCTCGGGCGCCTTGTGCTCTCCGGCGAGATCCCGCCCTCGCTCGCCGCGCTCTACACGGCGGGCCCTGACGGGCTGATGCGGGCCGCCGCTCTCTCCCGCACTAATTGTTGCGGTGCTTGGCAGTGGTCCCGCTAACTCCCGCTGGCTGAGAGCAGCCCGCTAGCTGAGTGTGGCGACGGCCGCGGCCCGTCCCGCTTGACACCTGAGGCGCCACCCTAAACCCCACGATTCCCTTCCCTCTCGTGTGCCCTCCCCTTCCTCTTCCTCCCGCAAGGTCGCAACTTCCTCTCCCTCCCGAGCCCTGCGCTCCCCTGCCCCTGCGCTGCGCCGCTGCGGGAGGGAGCAGCACCGCACGCCCCCAGGAACCCCGCCACTCTTCTGCGCGCATCAGCGCCGCCGCGTCGTCGCCCTCCACAAGGGCCTGCTCCAGTTCACCTCCTCGCGTATCCCCACGTATCCCCGCGTATCCCCCATGAGGGATCCGTGCTTCGTAGCTGAGGAGGGTGGCACATCGAGGTTGTTCACGGGAGTCGCGGACTTCGCCGTGGACAATGACATGTTCGTGGATGCGCAAATCAGGGCCGCTTTCTACCCCAAATTCGAGAATGAGAAGTCTGATCAAGAGGTGCGTGAATATCTCCTTGCTTCCATCACCTTAAGTAAAGCAATGCCAAGTGTTTCCTGATCAACTAGCGGGAGTTTTCCCTCATGATTATTTTGGTGGTTATGATCAGACTATACATGCGAAAGATACTCATATTGTGAGCTGTGTTTGCTGTTTCAATATCTTGACCTGACTTCAATTTATGAGTTAATGACTACCTTACTGGGGCACGTTGCTGTGCTCATTTTTCAAAATTGTTGTGAAAAAGATCGTATGGAAAGTCAACTACTCTACTTTGTTCGACTCTATTTGGCAAGTGAGAATGATTGTCGCCTTAAATTTCATCTCATACTGTTTGGGAAACCATAATTTATTTACCTAGCCCCCGAAATCTAAAATCAGTTCTACCAAAATAGACTATCATATTACTCCACATGGCTAAATTGGCTAATTTCTAAATCATCCATTGTTTAACTGGTACAGGTACCAGGCATTGATGAATATTCAGGCTTTCTTTTTCTTCTGAGTAATTCCAGTGAAATTAGCTGCTAAGCACCGTGCTCTCTACTGTTTAGGCGCTGATGAATTCTTCAACACGGTGTTGGTGTTGGTTAATGCAACCACAGTTAGTTTATCTTATTGTAGAATTGCTTAATGAATTGGCTATATAATAAACTTCCTACTATCTCACATTTACTGAATGGAGTTGTAACTCAAAACCTTTAGAGGGAACCTTACCCCATTTTTTGTGATGGCAGACAAGAAAACAGATGATTGAGATGGTGTCGCGTGGCTTCACCTTGGAGGTATATTTGATATCTTCTTTTATCGTGTTTTGATGAGTTACTGATTTATTTTAGCTAATTACTTATATTGATGGTTGAAACGTGTTTACCCTACAAAGTTAAGTTTTTGTCCAGGTTACGCTCAAGCATTCAGGGTCTCTATTTATGTATGCTGGTCACCATGGAGCATATGCCAAGAATAGCTTCGGAAATATGTAGGTTCTGCTAGTTTATCTTGATGTTTGTTGAGTTATTTAACCGAAGTGTAATTCCTGCTTATAGCTACACTGCTGTGGGCGTTTTTGTCCTGGACCGTATGTTTCATGAAGCTTGGGGAAGGAAACTCCTCAAATACAAGCCGAATTTAATGATTATCTTCAGGTATTCCATGCTCAGGGCAGCTTTGCCTTTTTGCTTCTGTATTTTCAGTGTTTCTTGCCTGGGGATCTGGTACATTGAGTACTTATAAACATATAGTAATGACACAGAACCTTCACCTAAGGAGAGTATTATTTTTCATTTTATATTTTACCCTTCTATTTTGTTCAGTATAGTTCTTAATTTGGGAGAGCCTCGAACTAGTTAGCTTAAGATCTCATATGAGTAATTCCACAAGGTACTAGAATATTGTGTATGCTCCACATTTCAAATTATATGTCCTATAGTTTTGGAATCTTAGTTCTAATATAAGGCTTGCATGTTGAGTTGATGACTTTTTCTCCCCCCCCCCTCTTCAATATTTATGATAACACATTAAGTAATCTCTCTTATTCTCAAGCCATTAAAATCATGGGTACCACGGTCATTTCTCTCTATTGCTCTCGTGGTATCATGCCCCCCTTAATCCACGTGGTTAACCAAAATGTGTCTTAGAAAATGAGGAGGGACAAACACATTAGGAATCACCATTGTAGTTGGGCTGTTTAATGCTCCTTAGGTACATAGTTTATTGGAATTAGAAGCTCATTGAGAATGTTCAGTTTATTCTTAGGGATTTTCATCGTCCGCATTTCTGCTTCTCAGAAGTTTTCTTAAGATTCCTGATTTTACCCATGTTCTATGCTTCCAGAAAAACCGGATAAACATTTCAATGGAACTTGTGACGGCTGTATTAGGAGACCACGGGCAAACGCCAAAGGATGATTATGGTATGACCGCCCCCTCCCCTTATTCATGTAAATTATGCTCTCCATTTACTTTATTCATTACTGGAATAGTGTTTTGTAGGTATTAATTCAATTGTATGATGCATGCCTGTTTCTGCACTTGATAGTGGATGCATGATGTTATAAGAATAATATAAAAGGGTCAACTATTATTGGGGGTAAAATTGGGTTTCATTTACACAGATAAAATTACCATTTTGTGATAAAATTGCCACAACTGCTGATATAACGTATAAACTAAAACCATTGCAGTAGAAACATCTTAGTGATTCAGGAAACTAACAACTGTAAAAAGCTTCGATTGATATACTTGAAATTTCACTGTTTGCATTGCTAGTAGCATGGTTCTGTTCGGGGTGTTATAAAGACATGGGTAAATTCCAATAAAACATATTTCTGCTCATGTTATGCTGCCTGCATCATTATCCTGGTTCTAGATGAAGACCCTGTGAGTTGCGGTGGAAATTTGCAAAATAATATGGTAGAGTAGGACAATTTAATTATTGTGTACCACCTTGAATTGATAATGCATATGGTCTAGATGAAACATATTTTAGTGGAGTATTTGTCTTCCACTAAAATGTAAAGCATTAAAGAACGGAGACATCCTCCCATGAGGGGTCAAATGAAAAAACGAAACATCGATACTCGAACTGTGATACATACGGAAAATCATGAAAACTTGAATAGTAAACCACTTTCACTGTAGATGAGAAACAATAATAATACTAAATTAATAGTTCCCCATGCCGTGTGTATGGCCAGTACATCGCGCTGTCACTGCAGGTAAAAATCAAAGCCTACACAGGGATTGCGGGTATGTTAAAATATCCATGTAAATTCGGTTAACCTGCAAATCAAATTAAAGTTATGATGTATCTCTTGTGCACTTGATGGCTCTCTCTTGAGCACTTGATCTGATCTAAACTTTTGAGACAGTAACATAAGCTGACCAAAAAATATATCAAAATAATTTAATCAAGATAAGGGAGGTTTGGTGGGCATATTATGTGAATGATACATAACACGTGGCGGTTTAAGTGGTGGATAAATGAATTAGAATTACAAGTTTTGTCCGATACACTTCAACCATGTGCAATCAGCTGCTAGCTGTTGAAGCATGATGAATCATACAAAAGGGGATATGTCATGAGTAGGATAGTCCAAAAGTGAAAGGGGGTCAGCGGTTACTTGCTGTTTGAGACCTGAAGAAGACACACGCATGAGTGCGCGACGAATCAAGGACAATCGGCTGCTTGGCAAGCTACATATTTGTGTCCTCTGCGTGTGGAGACGACAACCCTTCACAACCTTCCTCGCTGAAAGCAATGGATGTGTGATTTGATATGGTGGGGCGGCGTGTGATTGGACTGCATGCCCTCGTGGGAGGAGGCAGCACACGGCCGGATTCGCTGAGCATTATTAGGAGACTCGGAAGAAGAGACGAAAATGATGATTGTAGTGGATGTTGGCCGTTATGCTTCCTCTTCTACTATCACCTATCAGTGCCATCGCCCCCTTCTCTTTGCAGCGGCCAGTGAGTGCATGTATATAAGGATACGTCCCAGCAGACGTATCGGTTTCAAGAAGGAGAGGCCAAACGGCCATTTACAACGCGTTTTTTGGCATATACGTCGTCAACGCAACCCACCGAAAAAGAAAAACATGGATCACTCGCCAACCCTCCACCGCTCTACGGGTCCTAACACACCCCTAAATAGCCCTGCCGCCCTCCAAAGGTCTGCCTCTGCTACCACCATCGCGATCGGCCTCCACCGATGGCGTCTGGCCTTGGAAAACCACATTGATCCTGTGCTTTCACAGGCTCCAACAAATTAAGGCAACCGCTGTCCACATGTCTTTGTCATCCGTACCACTGTCCTCCTTAGAAGAGAGCCACTCCACCAATTGACCCCCATGGGCTGGGACCAGTCCGCCTTCCCGCATTTCCTCAAGAAGAAGGACCAAACTTCCCTCGCAAGGACGCTCCCGAGCAAGAGGTGGCTAATAACTTCTTCCTCCTGGTCGCAAAATGGGCAGGCAGCCGGGCGGGGGAGGCCTCTTTGTTACTTGTTTGAGGTTTACTCTCATTGAGAGAGGATGGCACTAGGAGAGTTGGGGCAATTTTTGTTTGGTTTATTTCTCACACACAATGTCATGCCAACCTGAGGGGTTGGGGTTACATACTTATAGGCTGCTAGCCAGCCACGAATATGCTAGTCTAAGATGCTAGTCTAAAGCAGTCAAGACTGTTATAACAACTAGTCCTTGATGCTATCCTAACTGACTGTCCTAGATGCTATCTTTAACTGCCAGTCCTTGACACAAGGATCATGTGTGCTGCCTGCAGTCCTACAGACCAAAGACCAAACTCCTCAAGACTATAGTACATAGACTTATCCATCATTCTCCCCCTAAGTCTTGTGCGTTGTCTTGTGGACGGGCTGAACCATGCCAATCCTGGAGCAGAGTTCAAGGAACTTGATCCTCCCAAGAGGCTTGGTGAGCAGATCAGCGAGCTGGTCCGTGGTGTTGATGTAGCTCGCCGTGATGCTTCCTTCCTCCAAACAACCTCAGATGAAATGATGTCTCAGCCGGATGTGCTTGCTCCGTTCATGAAAAACAGGGTTCTTTGCCAGGGCCAGAGCGGACTTGCTGTCCACCATCAGCTGCACAACTCTAGTGTCTCTGCCGAGGAGATCACCATGTAGTCGAGCGAGCCAGAGTGCCTGCGTGCAGGCTGTGGAGGCCGCCATGTACTCGGCCTCACAACTGGACAAGGCAACCACCTGTTGCTTGATCGACTGCCAGCTCACGAGGCACTTGCCGAGGAAGAACATGATCCCGTTCGTGCTTTTGCTGGTGTCGATGTCGCCGGCGTGGTCGCTGTCGCTGTACCCGATGAAATCTGCCACCCCAGGGCATCTAGAGTAGTGAAGGCCATGGTTGAGAGTCCCTGCAACATAGCGGATGATCCTCTTCACAGCCTGCTCATGCTCCGTCGTCGGTCGCTGCATGAAACGACTAACGTAGCCGACGGAGAACGCCAAGTCCGGCCGAGTGTGGGAGAGGTAGCGAAGGCTCCCCACAAGACGCCGGTACAGTGTAGTGTCCACTTCCTTCGTCGTGCTGTCGCGGCTTAGTTTCAGCCTCTCCTCTATTGGAGAGAGAGCTGGGTTGCAGTCAGTGAGCCGAGCTAGCTCAACAATGCGCTTGGCGTAGGTGGTATGTTAAAGCGTGATCCCAGAGTGATCCTGGTGCACCTCTGAAAGAACATTTCTTAATCACTAGTGTTTTGTGTGTTAGTTAACAATACCAATGATATACTAATCCTATTGCTAAGTATTTCAGTTTGGGTGAATTTCATATCACATATCCGAAAGGCAAAATGTAGAGAAAAAGAGTTTCTGGAATTCTCTCCAACGGCCATTTGGAGTTGATGAAGAGCGGTGGCGTTGAGTTACCTATCAACCACTTCTCTTCTTGTCAAGTTGGTTGGATCATGGGGCTTGTATCCTTCTTCAATGATGCGCCATAGCTCAATGGAGGCACTACATAGATGAGACTTCATTAGAAATTGCCATTGAGAGAAATGAGTAGGTTTAAGTTTAGGTGGATCACTTCTAAAGTTTACATGAGGGTGAGGGATAGGAGGGTTAGGAGAGTAATTATGGTTGACATTATGAAATTCCTCTCCTTTGAGGGTGTTAGAGGAGCTAGGTGATTCATCCTTTTCCGCCTTCCCGAGGGGAACACTTAAGGTAACATCTTTGGACCCATCCGAAGATGAATCCTTAGAGTTCTCCACATGCTCCTTAGGAGGAGGAGAGGGAGAAGTAGCATCGGGCTCCTTAGACTTCAAGAGTGCCATGAGCATCTCATTCATCTTGAGGAGTTAGGCCTCCAAGGACGATCTCATATCAATGAGATCGGCCATGGTTGCCCCTTTGGCTAACGCCTCCTTCTCCGCCTCTAATTTCTCACGGGCGGCCCTCTCGGCATCGGATTCCGTCATCGTTGCACTTAGGCGGTTAAGCCCTTAAAAGTGATCTGGCTCTGATACCAATTGAACGGGAATCCGGCACCTAGAGGAGGGGGGGTGAATAGGTGCTATTAGAAATTTTAGGTCTTTTCAAATTTAGGCTCAACACAAAGGTAAATTCTCTAGATATGCAACTACGGTGAATTTACCTAAATGATAATCTAAGCAATAATAAGATAGACAAGGTAACAAGACAAGCAAGTAAGGGAGCAAAGATAAAGGGAACCGAGTGAAGCACGCGGAGACGAAGATGTAATCCCGAGTTCCACCCAAGGGTGTACGTCTCGTTTGGAGAGGTGTGCGCTACCACAACAGGTTAGCCGCAACGCCACAAAGGCTCACCTTCTTCTCCGATGAACTCAACCACAAAGGTTTCGAGTCCACCTTCCACTATTGATCCCCTTTTAGGGCGGAGATCGAATCCCTTACAAACGCTTGAGGCACACACCCACAACTGAATTGGGGGCTCCCAAGAAGACCACAAAAGGTCAAGGACCACAAAAGGTCAAGGTAACACCAAGATTACAACAATGGTGAACTAGGTTTTCCCACCGGAAACCCTAGCCACGAAATCCCCAAGTGAATGGGGAAGAAATGCAAATCCCTTCGGTGACGATGTAGATCCGGGCCTTCTCCTCCAATCCTCCAAAGATCAATGAATTTGGGTGGGGGGATTGGGAGATCTTGATGATTTGAGCTTTTAAGAATGGTAGGAGAGAGAAAATCTGAGAGCTCTCTATTCTTGAGTGAGTGAGGGGGTATTTATACTCCCCCTCAAAATCTGGCCGTTGGCTGTCTTGGTCACCCGGAAATTCCGGTATAAGTACCACCGGAAATTCCGGTCACCCGGAATATCCGGGCTTTTGAAAATATCCGAGCTGAATTTCCGGTTGAGATCAGAACCAATTCTGAACTTGACTTAGCCGTTTTTCTGAGGTTGACTCGGAATATCCGAGTCCTTGAAATTTCCGAGCTGAATTTCCGATTGGAGTCAGTGCCACTTCTGAATCTTGACTTAGCCAATTTTCTTGAGGTTGACTCGGAATATCCGGGTTGGTGAACCGGAATATCCGAGTCCTTGAAATTTCCGAGCTGATTTTCCGATTGGAGTCAGTACCACTTCTGAATCTTGACTTAGCCAATTTTCTTGAGGTTGACTCGGAATATCCGGGTTGGTGAACCGGAATATCCGGGTCCTTGAAATTTCCGAGCTGATTTTCCGATTGAAGTCAGTAGTACTTCTGAACTTGACTTAGCCAATTTTCTGGGGATGACCCGGAATATCCGAGTTGGGGAACCGGAATATCCGGGTCTGGGAAGAATTCCAGAAACTCTTTTTCTCTACAATTTGGCTTTAGGATTTGTGATATGAGTTTCACCCAAACTGAAATACTTAGCAATAGGATTAGTATCATTGGTATTGTTAACTAACACACAAAACATTAGGGATTAAGAAATGTTTTTTCACCCGCCCACTGGCCTGCTAGCGAAGACCAACAACTTAATTGTGGGCTCTCAAGAAGACCACAAAAGGTCAAGGACCACAAATGGTCAAGGCAACACCAAGATTACAACAATGGTGAACTAGGTTTTCCCACCGGAAACCCTAGCCACGAAATTTCCAAGTGAATGGGGAGGAAATGTAAATCCCTTCGGTGAAGATGTAGATCCGGGCCTTCTCCTCCAATCCTCCAAAGATCAACGAATTTGGGTGGAGGGATTGAGAGATCTTGTTGATTTGAGCTTTCAAGAATGGTAGGAGAGAGAATATCTGAGAGCTCACTGTTCTTGAGTGAGTGAGGGGGTATACCCCCTCTCAAAATCTGGCCGTTGGCTGCTTCGAGGACCCGGAAATTCCGGTGTAAGTGACACCCGGAAATTCCGGTCACCCGGAATATCCGAGTCAATGAAATATCCGAGTTGAATTTCCGGTTGAGATCAGAACCACTTTGACATCTTGACTTAGCCAATTTTCTGAGTGTGACTCGGAAATTCCGAGTCAGTGAAATTTCTGAGCTGAATTTCCGGTTGAGATCAGAACCACTTTGACATCTTGACTTAGCCAATTTTCTGAGGGTTCCGAGTCAGTGAAATTTCCGAGCTGAATTTCCGGTTGAAGTCAGAACCACTTTCTGAATTTGACTTAGCCAATTTTCTGAGGGTGACTCGGAATATCCGAGTCAGTGAAATTTCCGAGCTGAATTTCCGGTTGAAGTCAGAACCACTTTCTGAACTTGACTTAGCCAATTTTCTGAGGGTGACTCGGAATATCCGAGTCAGAGATCCGGAATATCCGATTCTGTGAAGAATTCCAGAAACTCTTTTTCTCTACATTTTGACTTTGGGATTTGTGATATGAAATTCACCCAAACTGAAATACTTAACAATAGGATTAGTATATCATTGGTATTGTTAACTAACACACAAAACACTAGGGATTAAGAAATGTTCTTTCAAAGGATGAGCCGCACAGACTCCATCCGTGCCACAGGAGAAAAGACGTCGTCAAAATTGACCCCCTCCCGCTGCAAGAAACCTCACGCCACCAAGCGAGTCTTGTGCTTGACGATGACGCCGGCCTCATCCCTCTTCAGCTTGAACACCCATTTAAGGGTGATCGCGCGATGACCACGAGGGAGATCAGCAAGTTCCCAAGTGCGGTTCTCCTTGACCGCATCCATCTACATCTGCATCGCAGCGCGCCATGCTGCGTCTTTGTCAGCCTCTGCAAAAGAGTGAGGCTCACCGTCCTCATGCGCAAGCCGCAACTGCGCCTCCAAGTCCCGTGGCACCAGTCCCGGCACCGGCTGGTCACCGAGTAGGTTCTCCACTGTACGGTACCGCAGCGGCTCGTCACCATGATATGCATCGATGCGCTCCTCATCGTGATGGAGCGGGGATGCGAACTCTACCGAGATGTGCACTGGAGATGATATGGACGTGCCCGGAGGAGTGGCTGCCGGTGATGGAGTACGTGGTGTCGCTGGCTGAGGTGCCATCAGTGTAGCTAACACCGGGGTTGACGGAGTCTTGGGGGCTGAAGTAGACGTGCTCAGCGAAGAGGAGCTGCCTGCTCCCCCAGCCTCCTCGAACTGGACGTACTCGATGATGAAGTCGTCACATGTTGGGGTCGAGCCGTTGTACACCACCTTACCCCACAACACGACGTCTCGCGCTGTGCGCACACGCTGTGTCTTGGGGTCGAGGATGTGGTAGGCCTTCGAGCCTGCCGAGTAGCCGATGAACACTCCCGGAGTGCTCCTGTCCTCAAGCTTGCCGATGTGGCTGAGCTCCTTGGCGAACGCGAGGCAGCTGAAGACTCGCAGGTGGGAGACTGCCGGCTTTCGTCCATGCCAAGCCTCATACGGCATCCTGCCGTCGAGTGCCTTGGTAGGAGAGCGGTTGAGGATGTAGACAGCCGTCAACACCGCCTCTCCCCAGAAGACAGGCGGCATCCCTCTCTGCTTGAGGAGGGCCCGAGTCACCCCACAACCGCCTAGTTGCGCCGTTCGACGACGCCGTTCTGCTGTGGGCTGTACGGCACGCTGGATGCCTGTATCAGCGCAGTACAACGCGAATTCAGCTGCTGTGAACTCATCGCCGTTGTCAGTGCGCAGCACCCGCAGCTTCCGGCCGCACTCAGTCTCTGCAGCGACTTGCACACGCCTGATGGCGTCCGCTGCCTCCCCCTTGCTGCCGAGGATCACCACCCACATGTAGCGGGAGAGATCGTCGACGAGCAGCAAGAAGTAGCGTCCTCCTCCTGGTTTAGCCGGTGTCACCGGGCCACACATGTCCCCATGCACAAGCTCGCCTGCTGGGGAAAGGGGTGTCGTGTGTGCTTCGTCAACACACAGACGTCGCAGAACTGCTCCACATGGTCTAGGCATGGCAGGCCTCAGACCATCTCCTTGGCGCTGAGCCACTTCAAGGCCTCAAAGTGAAGGTGCCCGAAGCGCTCGTGCCACTGCCACGCCTCGTCGTCCTTATGAGCTGCGAGACAGATGGGCTGTGCCACCTGCACATCAATGACGTAGAGCCAGTTTGCGCCTCGAGTTACCTTAGCAAGAAGGCGATGATGGCGATCACAGATGCGTAGGATCCCATGCTCGATCAGCACGCGTGAGCCGTTCTCATCCAGCTGTCCCGGGCTGATGATGGAGTTCCTCAGCGCAGGGATGTAGTAGACACCGGTGAGCAGCCGGTGCTCGCCGGTCTTGGCGATGAAGACGACAGAGCCGACGCCCTTGATCTCTACGGCGGAGGCATCCTCGAACTTGACGGAGCCTCGTACGTTGGAGTCGAGCTCGGCGAAGAACTATCGTCGTCCGGTCATGTGGTGGGTGGCGCCGGTGTCAAGGCACCACCCGCCAGTCTTGTCGCTGCCGAAACCATCACCGAGGAGGGCATGCACCTTTGGCTCGTCCGGGTGGAGGAGAGCCGTTGCGGTCGCTGCCGCAGGGGACAGGTCGACGCTGGCATGTGCCATGAACAACGCTGCGTCCTCCACAGCCTGCGCGACATGGGCCTCCGCAGCCTGTGCTACGTTAGCCTCTACAACCTCTACAACATTGGCCTGGTCATGTTGTGGCCGTTTGCACTCCCTGGCCCAGTGGCCAAGGCGGCCACAGTTGTGGCAGCCGTCGTCATGTGCCTGCTTGGGCCTGCCGGCAGCGCCTCCTCGGGCGCCTCCACGGGCATCACCGCGCCCCCTGCACGGCTTGCCTCGTTTTCGCCAACCCGTTGTGGAAGAAGGCTCCCCCTTCTTCCCGTTGCCGAGGCCCGCATCCCACTGTTCCCGAGACAGGAGCAGCTTCCCTCCGGTGGTGATGGGCCCCGAGAGGCTGTGGCTCGTCGGTGTCAACGACCTTGAGGCGACCTATCGCCTCGATCGTCATCGTGGAGAGGTCCAACAGAGACTCGATCGAGCGAGCCATCTGCTTGTACTTCTCGGGGATGCACCGGAAAAGCTTCTCAACAGCTCTCTCCTCGTCGTAGGTGGCATCGCCGAAGTGCACCATTTTCTACAAGAGAGTGTTGAGACGGAGAGCAAAATCATCAACGTCCTCACCTGGCTTGAAGGCCAGGTTCTCCCACTCGTTGCGAAGTGCCTGCAGGGTGGATTTACGGGCACGGTCGCTGCCGATGCGTGCCGCGGCGATGGCGTCCCACGCCTCCTTGGCAGTCCGCTTGTTGGAGAGCGAGAACTGCATCTCAACTGGGACTGCGGCGATGAGGGCGTCCAACGCCCGTCGATCCTCATGCTGGTTGGCGGCGTCGTCCTGGACCGCCTCCCACATGTGCCGCACCTGGAGCCTGACCCTCATGATCGCGACCCACTCGACGTAGTTGGTTTTGGTGAGGGTAGGCCACCACACACTGGGACCAACGTCCCTGACCACAGTCCGGACCCCGTGGAGGCCTCGGCCTTGATCATCCCAGCCGCCGTCGCCGTGCACGCCCCCCCTAGGAGCACCACCGCGAGCGTGCTCGGCTGCCCACTGCGTCGCCCGCTCTTGCGCTGCGTCGTCGCGGTCTACGTCGATGCTGCCTTCGGCGGACTCGTAGCTCTTGGCGCTGCCATGCAGCGCCTTAGCCTCCGCTGTAGCCTCACGTGCTGCCTCCGCCGTCGCTGCTGCTTCTACCTCCGCTCTCGCTGCTGCCAGCTCCGCCGCCGCCAGCCTTGACGCCCTCGCCGCTGCTGCAGCGGTTGCCGCAGTCACTCGCTCACGCTGCTCTGCCTCTGCGCGCTCGGCCTCCCGCCGACGCCGCGTGCTCGAGGTAGCTGTGCGCTGAGAGCGACCTGTGGACATGGCTAGCTGCTGGGGGGCTGCAGGCTGTTTCTGACGAGCTGCTGCTCGACAACCCGGAGGGAGGGAAGTAACCAGGGACACTCGGAGCTGCTACTCGTTGGGCTGCTCTGCTCCCGGAGATAGGGGATGGCAGGAAACACTCAAACTACAAGACAACTTGGCTCTGATACCACTTGTTACTTGTTTGAGGTTTACTCTCATTGAGAGAGGATGGCACTAGGAGTGTTGGGGCAATTTTCGTTTGGTTTATTTCTCACACACAATGTCATGCCAACCTGAGGGGTTGGGGTTACATACTTATAGGCTGCTAGCCAGCCACGAATATGCTAGTCTAAGATGCTAGTCTAAAGTAGTCAAGACTGTTATAACAACCAGTCCTTGATGCTATCCTAACTGACTGTCCTAGATGCTATCATTAACTGTCAGACCATCTGTGCTGCCTGCAGTCTTACAGACCAAAGACCAAACCCCACAAGACTATAGTACAGAGACTTATCCATCACTCTCGCCCTAGGCGGTCGGCCGTCCATCATCTGTCCCTCAAGGCAAGCCAAAGGAATACCTTGCACTTGTTCGGGTCTCGCGATTGCCAAATCTGTCGAGCTCCTGACATCTCTATTTTGCCTTCGAAGAAGGCTCGGTAAGCCAATCTAGCCGAGTACTTATGACTAGCCTCCCAGTTCCACCTAAGCTCATCGGCGACACCCGCAAAGAGGGTGAAAGCCGCCACACTGTCTGCAAGCAGCAGCAGCTCCACAATCTCTCTGGCATCAAGGTCAGGAGGAACGTCCAGCAGCCAGCCACCGGCCAAGCCCTCGCTGACCAACCTCGAGTCCTTCACGCTTTTCGGCACCTTGAGGAGGATGTTTGGGGCCAAGTCCCTCACGCGCCCTCCTGGCAGCCATGTATCTGTCCATAAGAAAGTGGACGTTCCATCCCCCACGACCGAAGTGGTGTGAGTGCATGTATGGTCTCATGGGTGGGATGACAAGCAGAGTAAATTCGGCCAAAAAGCTGGTTTGCCTGGACGGGTGAAGATGAAAGTCATATGGCTGTGATTAATTGATGATGTGGCTACGTTGCGTTCGAACATCGACAAAGATAAATCATTTGTAGTGTGGTTTTGCTTTATAAGCGATATAGATTAGTCTTGCTTCTTTTTTGGAGAGGTTGCTTTACCCATTTAATTATGACACCATTTACATTCCATGAATTTTACCATTCTTGGCAATCTTTTTTTACAACATCTCTTTCAAATGCATATATCAGTTTTATTTTGGCCTCTATGCAGCCGTGGTTACAGCTGTAACAGAGTTGAGTCATGGCAAACCAAAGTTCTATTCTACTCCAGACGTGATTGCCTTTTGTCGAAAATGGCGCCTATCTACAAATCATGCCTGGCTATTTTGCACAAGGTGGCCCATCTGACAACTCTATGTTAAGAAAATTCATTTGCTAAAGTATTTGAGTGCCTTGCTTGATATAAGTTTCCATTCCAAAGCTATTTGGTACGTGATGTCATCATGAGGGTAAAAGAGTCCGTTGCCATTAATCCAGACTAAATCATTTAGTTATATTCCTTGTGTATGAGCATTTCAAGGAACACCTTCTGATGATACAAAATGTCAATTTTGACTTCTCTTCTCATGTTTTGCAATCTTTCGGTGTTTTCATAACTTAAGTGCAATGTTTCCTGTCTTGTCGGATTTTTAATTTATTATTACAATGGATTGTTGCTTTGATATGAATCATACGCTCATCTATGCCAATGCTCGTAAATTTATTAAACTTTTGTGTTGTTCTTCCGAATACCGTCAACTTCTCTTTATATTGGCATGCACCTCTCTGGGGTATAGACTATTGTAGCTGTGAAGTTACTTTACACTGTACATACTGGTAGATATTGTTCAACTGCTAGTTTTTTAGAGTCTATGCTATCATGTCATTCATCTGTTGGAGCCATTGTTGCAGTGCCCTAAAAATGGGCACATCTGTCCACACTTCTGGGTCTTCTCTTAATATTAATATTCTTTCTGTTGACATCTTTGCAAGGGAATCTGCCACTTCTTTTTTCTATGCGTATGATGCACTTTGTGAAGAGGGGACTGCCACACCAGTTTGCAAAGCCCTCGACAAAATAGCTGATATATCTGTACCAGGTAAGTCTATCTTGAATAATAATTGCTGTCTTACACACTCACTGCTGTACTAATATGTCTTCATGTCTCTTTTTGTCTGTAGGGTCAAAGGATCATGTAATGGTACAGGGTGAGATACTTGAAGGTCTGGTTGCGCGTATTGTTAGTCATCAAAGTTCAGATCAAATGAAAAAGGTCCTGAGAAGCCTCTCACAGGCTCCATTACATGAAGGTAAGCCAGTCAATGATATCCCCTTGTATTTGAGTGAAATAGATGAGCCATACAAGAGAGTTTCTCTTTGTTTGCAAACAATCTCAACTAAGTTTCCATCTCAATAGTAAGTTAGCTGTTCCTCGTTCAAAGAAAACTGTCTACTTCTCATTTGGTTGCATATCTTTACCATGTGGAAGTGCTATGCCTGTTAGGCTGCTACTGACCATGATCATGCTAACTAAAGATACGAGATAAAATTCTCCCTATTTAGTTTTATTTTGCTTAATATGGGAGGAAATAATATAATAAATAAAGAGAAAGGAGATTTTTTTCAAATACCGGAATGAAATACTATTATCCTTGTTTGGGCATTGCATGATCTCCCCACCCCACAGTATCTTATCGATTGCTAACGGATGTATAAATAATAATATCATCTAGCGAGGAGCTTAGGTTTCGATTGTCTTTGCCAGGAACTTGGGATGTGCATTAATTTTCTCTTTGCGTAAGTTGTACCCCAGCCTCTCTAGGCTTGTATATACTTTTTCCGCCTTTTCAATGCTCAGCGATTTCTCAGAAAAAACCCTTCACTTTTTGAAATGCTTGTCATCTACACTTCCGTCCTAATAAAAAAATTCCGATGCATCTGAACATGTTTTATTCAATAATTCTCAATGCAGTCTGAGTTGTGGAGCTGTAAATACATTAGTTTTTTATCGTCGATGAACAAAGTAACTTTCCCTGCAGCTGACTCTGATATAGGACCAAGTTTACGTGATATATGTGACGCTAATAGGTCAGATGAAAAGCAGGTATTGTTTAATGTTGTCAAGTGGTATTTACCTTTTTCATGACTTTTATTAGTTTTGTACTGGTTCTATCCTGCTGTAACTTGTTACTTCTACAGAAAATTAAATCACTTCTTGAAAATGTCGGATCTTCAATGTGTCCAGACTACTCTGATTGGTTTCAAACCAGTAGTCTTCATGCTCAGTATCCAATGAATGATACATCGGCTGTCAGTTACTTTTTGGAAGCAAATCCCACAAACCATGCAACTAAGAAATTGCAGGTTAGTAGTTTTTATCTGTTCTTGTCCAACAATAAGTCATTTTACAATTGCTGTAGATAACAGACATAGTTACATGGTAGATGCTTTAGACCATCTCTAGCAGTGACCGTAAAAGTGGTAAAACCCGTAAGTTTCCAGTTTTTGTTGCAAAAACGCCCCAAATAGAGCCTGTAAAAGTCGTCAAAACCGTAAACAGTTTTCAGCCCCCCGGGAATTCACACCCACGACCTGAGAATATACAGATTTGGAGGTAAATCTGAGGATGCCTGTAAACCGGTCAACGCTCAAAGGATCGATCCGCGTCCGCGCTAGCTAGCTAGCTCAAAGGATTGATCGATCGATCAATCCGCGATCAATCAATCCGCGATCAGTCAATCCGCAGTAAAGCTAGTAGCTCAAATGAATCGATCCACTGGCTTACCGTATTTTAGCTAGCTAAATCTACTTAATTTAGTGGTGGGGTTTAGAAAATGTATGTTGGTGTTGGGAGGAAGAAGAAGACTATAAAGAATATTCCCTTTTACAGTTCGTATTTTCTGTTCTGTCTGAGCGATTTTCAGCCCGTAAACACCCAAAACACGAGGTTTACAGTTCCGCAGTTTACGGTCACTGATAGAGATGCTATTATAACTGCAAATGTCAGCATTCAGTAACTAGTACTTGATAATTTATTTGTTCTGCACTACAGGAGATGATTCGTTTGATGAAGCAAAGACATTTCCCTGCAGCGTTCAAATGTTACTTGAATAACCAAAATGTTGGTTCTCTTTCAAATGATAACTTATATTACAAGATGGTTATCCATGTGCGCAGTGATTCTACTTTTAGACGTTATCAGCAAGAGATGAGGTACGATTCAGAAGTCAATCTGGCATACCTTAATGCATTGAAGTACCTTTATTCTTTCCTTTTTGGATTTGTTATTAGATTTAACCGGTCATGTATATTTTTAGGATAAATCAAGGGTTATGGCCACTGTACAGGGGTAAGATGGTCAAAATTCTTCTCGATAAATTAAGTCCGCGTGGCTTTGACGGATGTAATGTTTCATGGTTAGGTTTCTTCATTGATATAAACCTGTTCAAGGTGAAAAATAGGATGGCTGCTGAACTTTCCAAATACAGTAACACTTCGCTGGAAAATATTGATGGTGCCTTGGATTCAAGTTCGTTAGCTGAGGATGGTCTGACTGGTCAGGGTTTGATGCTCAAACTAAAATTCCTGAATTATAAGGTACTTCATTGTTATTGGTTTCAGCTTTTCTTAGAGCTTAGATGTTCATCAGTCGCTTCTTGATGTACTCCCTCCGTCCACAAATAAGTGTCTCAAGTCTCTCAAAAAGAAGATGTATCTACAGGTCTAGATACATCTTCTTTTTGAGAGACTTGAGAATACATCTTCTTTTTGAGAGACTTGAGACACTTATTTGTGGACGGAGGGAGTATGAGTACAATGCTGTTTACTCTGGATTGCTTGCTATTATTTTAACATTTGATGCACATGTAACATAAGTATTACATTGTCACTATAATACTTATGGGCTTGGCATATCTGTGTGGACTGTGGACTTCTTTTCTTCAGAGACTTTTTTATTATTGCGCGCTGGAGAGGACTGCAATAACAAAAGATTGAACTGATGGATATGTATCTATATCTTCTAACAATTCTCTTACATGGCTACCTGACAGATCAGGACTTTTCTAATTCGGGATGGCCTATCCACCCTTTTCAAAGAAGATGGCCTATCTGCTTATCGAACTTATTACCTGAGGTATGTCATGTATTCAAATTTTCGTTCTTCACCTTTCCACAGTTCCTTCTGCAGTTGGCTGAAATAGATGAGCATGGCAGTTGCTAGTCTTGATTTGGTTTCGTCCTGCCTATAATTTTTGTAACGCCAGAAACCATGGTTTTAAGGTGTCACCAAGTCATCGCTAGTCGACGCTTAGGCGTCAGAGCGTCCGGAGACAGCAAGGCATCATAGTCGCCTTAGGCTCCTGTCTAAGGCGTCCAGATTCGCCATGTGAGGCGTCCAAGTCGTCGCTTAGGCAGGGAAGGCGTCGCTCTGCTCGCTTTTGGACGCCTCTGTCTAGTGTACTGCTGTGCCAGTGGTGAGAGAGAGAGGAGCTACTGCTATGCCCATGGTGTGAGAGAGAGGAGCTACTGCTTTGCCCGTGGTGCGAGAAAGAGGAGCTACTGAGGTGCCCATGGTGTGAAAGAGAGGAGCTACTGCTGTGCCTTGTGGTGCCCGTGGCGTTGTGCCTGTAGCCACGTACTGCTGTGCTGCTTGTGCCTCTGATATAGTAGTAGAAGGCTACTGCCGTGGTGGTGGTGTTGTGCCTGTTTCTGTTGGGGAGGCAGGCAGTGAGGTGCCCCCCGCCCGCTGCCCTACCGCCTTAAAAACCACGCCGGAAACATTGCTAATGCATCCTCCAGACATCTACTTAGTTCATATGCATATTAGTAGGAAACGTGAATACTTGTAAAGCAAGGACGCCACTATGTTGGGGACCCCTTGTATGCTATTCAAGAATTTTTCTTCATCAAATGATGATTTGATACTTGAAGGTTTCAGCCATGTGATTTTTTTAGCCGAGTTGTCAATTGTGACTACATGAAATTTTGGTTGGTGCTATTTTACTGAATACAAACTGACATCATTGGTCCTGAATGTGTTAATAGGCAAATGAAGAACTGGGGAACAACAGCACGTAAACAGAAAGAGCTTTGCAAACTGTTGGATCAATGGTATATTACTAACTTCTTTCTCTTCATAGGGGGAATTGTTTTAAGTGTTGGATTTACCAAACTAGAGATGTCAATTTTAATTTTTAATTTGTTTTGCTAAAACAGGGCTGTCCACATTAGAGGGAAGTGTGGCAATAAGCCACTCTCGTCTTCAGCGTATCTTAGTGAGGCAGAACCTTTCCTTGAACAGTATGCTATGTGCAGCCCTGCAAACCAGGCTTTAGGAGGGGCTGCTGGTGTCTTGGTTGAAGTAGAAAATTTGAGAGATGGAAAGGACGATCTTCAGCCAGAACGTGGGGCAGCACCTTCTAGTCCTACGGCGTCCCTCGATGTTGATTCCAACAAGGGCCTTATTGTCTTCTTTCCTGGTAAATACTATTTTCTTTTTACAGATTCTAAGGTTTATGTTTCATAAGCTTCTTCATCTCGAGCTGTTTCAGAGCATTAGAATAGCTGATTTATCAAGATCATTTTTTTATAATCATTTGTACCGCCCTTGCCCGGCAGTGTTAAAACTATCGGCCTAACTGATATTCTGTAATTTTGCTATCCGTGTGTGAGGTCGGGGGAAGGGTATACTGCTTCAGATGATAGACCATTTGATTCAGTTGTATTTCCCAATAGCTGTAGATCATTGTATGGATAGAATGTTGAACAAGAGCTCAGACCTTGCAAGTAGCGCCTAGGTGGCCATTGTTTAATGCATGTTTGCTTCCCCTGAAAATAAAATAAGATAACTTGTCAAACACTTTCTTGGTGGGCTTCAAACCTGACCTTCAACCAGAAACTGAGGTGCCACCACACCAGCTGGACTGGATATTTTTTCTTGAAAAAACGTGAAGATTTCTCAATGTGTTGAGTAGATATAGAAGAAATATTTTCAAGTGTAAGAAGGCTGGTTACAACGCAATACCAAGCTAGTGGACAGCCCAAGTACAGGGGAGACACTCTACAGCTCCTGCGCGCGCCCAGACAATAGCTTCATTCTTGATTTGCTCGAGTGGGCTGTTGAGGCTTGGCTGCTCACAGGCCGTTCCTGTGCTTCCACACCATCAAGGGATGAGGAGTGTTAGACTTAGGCTATGTGGAAGGTGTTCTCTATATGCTGCAAAAGCTGCTGCTGCTTGTATTACATAGGGGTATATATAGGAGTAAAATGTTGGTGACTACAACCTTCTACAACGTTATACAACTAGGTTTTTATAGCTAGTTTTTCTACAGCCTTCTACAAGCTTCTACTGCTAGCCAGGATGGTAAATACTTCTACTCTATCTTACAGCATAAAGATTAGTCTAGAACATTCTAGCAGTAAGCAAGGATTACTCTAACAATTCTCCCCCTAATCCTTGCTCTTTGAGCTTGACTTGATCTGGACTATCCCAATTCGAGCACGCAGCTCCTGAAACTTCACTCGCCCCAAAGGTTTTGTCAAAATGTCTGCGAGCTGATCTGATGTGTTGATGAAGCTGGTGCTGATGCTTCCATCTTCCAAGCAATCTCTGATGAAGTGATACCGAATGTCGATATGTTTGCTGCGCTCGTGGAAGACTGGATTTTTGGCTAATGCTATGGCAGACTTGCTGCCTATCTTGAGCTCAACTGTCTCAGCTTTCCTTCCTTGAAGCTCACCAAGAAGTCGAGCCAACCAAATTCCCTGATTTGCTGTAGTTGTGGCTGCTACATATTCTGCCTCACAGGAAGACTGAGCAACCACCCTCTGCTTGAGAGATTGCCAACTTACCAAGCAGTTGCCGAGGAAGAACAATGTGCCACTCGTGCTCTTCCTAGTGTCAATGTCGACAGCCAGGTCACTATCACTATAACCAATCAGACGTACCTCATTTGCCTTCCGTCTGTAGTGAAGACCATAGTTGATCGTGCCAGCGACGTAGCGAAGAATTCTCTTCACAGCCATCATGTGCTCCTTGGTGGGTCGTTCCATGAATCGACTCACGAACATAACAACAAATGCTAGGTCTGGCCTGGTGTGGACAAGATAGCGGAGCCTGCCAACGATCCGCCGATACTCTTTAGCGTCCACCTCTTTTGTTGTACTTTCACGACTCAGCTTGAGCCGCTCCTCCATTGGGGTGTGTGGCATCCTTCCATTCCTCCCAGCTGAAGGATGCGAGAGGCATAGTGTGCTTGACATAGGCTGATGCCATCGGCATGTTGCTGGACTTCAATTCCGAGATAGAAGGACAACAATCCAAGGTCACTCATTTGGAATTTTGTCTTCATCTCGTCCTTGAAGCTCTCGATTGCTCCCTTGGATGAACCTGTGATGATTAGATCATCCACATATACTCCAATGAGCAAGATTGCATTGCTGGTGATGCGCTGATATATTGCGTGCTCATGCTCGCTTTGCTTGAAGCCTATTTCTTTGAGCGTGCCGTCAAGCTTCATGTTCCATGCTCGTGGCGCCTGCTGCAGGCCATACAGGGCGTTGTGCAGCCGCAAAACCTTTCCTTCTTCTCCCTTAACGACGAAACCTGGTGGCTGCTTCACATATACTTCCTCCTTCAGTTCTCCATTGAGAAAGGCTGATTTCACGTCCATGTGGTGGACAGGCCACCCCTCATGGGCAGCGAGAGCAAGCAACAACCTGATTGATTCCATGCGAGCAACCGGAGCAAAGACTTCATCAAAGTCTACGCCCGCTTGTTGGACGAAGCCACAAGCAACCAACCGTGCTTTGTGTTTGATGACTTCACCGGCTTCGTTTTTCTTCAACTTATAGACCCATTTCAGGCCTATTGGTCGATGCCCGTGTGGCAGATGTGGCAGATCGACGAGCTCCCATGTCTTGTTCCGCTCCACCGCTTCGATTTCCTCGCGCATGGCTGCCTGCCATGCCTTGTCCTGCTCAGCCTCTGCAAATGAGCATGGCTCCCTTGTGCTGGCCAAGTGTAGCTCGCAGTCAAGGTTGCGCGGTGCGAGCCCTGGCATTGGTTCTTCTTCTCCAATAAGGTCTTCAACCTTGCGATAGCGAACTGGTGTGTCGCTATGTGCATCGTCGAGTCGATCATCGTCATCCGCTAGTGGCGTGACGAACTCTGGAGTCGCTGGGGTTGCAGCACTTGCTGCTGGTGTAGGTGGAGGCGATGGTGGTGTGTTGGCTGACATACCTTGAGCCCCGTGTCTCGCCGATGCAGATCTGTCCTCTCCTGAGCTATGCGCATGGCTGGGTGCCCTCATGGCAGGACGGCTGATGTACTCTACGTCAAAGTTGATGCTAGAGTATTCGCTGCCGCCCGCTGCCCAATCCCAGCCACGATCTTCATCGAAGATAACGAAGATAACGTCACGGGCGACGCGAACACGCCTCGTTGCTGGGTCAGCAGCCTGTACCCCTTTACTCCATCCTCGTAGCCAATGAAGACAGCAGGAGAGCTACAGTCGTCAAGCTTGTGTAGGTTCCCCTGTTCCTTGACATATGCCAAGCACCCAAAGGTTCGAAGGTAATGGACAGCCGGCTTGCGGCCATGCCACGCCTCATAAGGCGTCTTTCCAATGAGAGATTTGGTGGGAGCTCGGTTCAGCAAAAAAACAGCAGTGCTCACCGCCTCCCCCCAAAATTCAGCAGGCATACTCCTTTGTTTCAGCAGAGCACGCGTCATTGCCACCACCGTTTGGTTCCGCCTCTCAACGACGCCATTCTGCTGTGGGGCGTATGGCGCGGAGAAGTGGCGCTCGATTCCTTCATCAGGGTGAACTCACCCCCGTTGTCCGTGCGGAATACACGCAGTTTGCGTCCGCTCTGAGCTTCTGCTGCCTGAACTCTTTTTATGGCATATGATGCATTGTCCTTAGCTGCTAGGAGCATCACCCACATGTAGCGAGTGGCGTCATCCACCAACAGCAAGAAGTAGCGCCGGCCGGTGTTGCAGGAGATATAGGACCGCATAGGTCTCCATGGACGAGCTCAAGTAGTTCTTGTGCACGGTACCTTGCTTGCCGAGGGAAAGCACTCCGGCGATGCTTGGTGATGACGCACGTGTCGCAGAACTGCTCCTCATGCTCTAGGTGTGGCAGCCCACGTGTCATGGCGAGGCGTCCCATCTTCTCCAAAGCCTCAAAGTTTAGATGTCCAAATCGCTCATGCCAGCGCCAAGCAACATCATCACGGCGGGCGGAGAGACAAATTGGTCGGGCAACCTCAAGATGGAGGAGGTAGAGGCGATTCCGGCCGCGCTGGACCTGAACAAGGAGTCGACCTTGCTGGTCCCATATGCGAAGCACACCTTTCCTGATTAACACGCTTGCTTCACTCTCATCGAGTTGTCCAATGCTGATGATTGAGTTCTTCAGACGTGGGATGTAGTAGACACCACTGAGAGCCTTGCGTTCACCGTTTTTGCCAGCGAAGATGATGGTGCCGAGTCCTTTGATTTCAACAACCGAGCCGTCACCAAATTTGACGGTGTCGGTGACCGTTCGGTCAATTTCAGCAAAGACGTCGCTGCAGCCTGTCATGTGATTTGTGGCACCGGTGTCGAGGTACCAGCCCCCCATTCGCTCCTCGTCATTGCTCGTCCGAGGTAGGCTTTTGCCTTCGGTTCGTCGATGTGAAGTGAGGCGTGCTGCGGAGGTGTAGCGGTGTTGTCCTTCACCACCATGGCGGGGCTGGAGCGATGCTTTGCTGCACCTTCATGGGTGGGGCTGGATCTTCACAAACCTGCGCCATGAGGAGAGCAGGCTCCTCATCATCTTCCTCTGCCTGGGCTAAGTAGGCCTTGTTCCCGTTTCTCCTAGGCTGCCAGCAGTCCTTGGTCCAATGGCCGCGTCGACCACAGTTGCGACATCCATCATTGTGTGGGCTGTCCCTAGGAACTTCACGGTCGTTGCCACCTTCTCCACCATTCTTACGCGGTGGCCGTCGCCGTCGCTGTGTACTGCCACGCGCAGGCCTGGAGGAGCTGCCTCCTTGGCGCTCCTTCATCTTTTGTTTCCACTGCTCCTCGGTGAGCAGAAGTTTTCCTTGCTCCCGCAGCGGCTCCGGTGACTCGAGACGGTTCTCGGCTGCCTTCAGCCTACCGGTGACCTCCTCCATATCAGAAGTGTCAAGGAGGGTCTCGGTCGCAAGGGCTATCTGCGATAGCCTAGGTGGCACAACTCGTAGGAATTTCTCGACGACTTGAGTTTCGTCGATAAGTGCTCCGAGCGTGGCGAGGCTTGTGACGAGGTTGGTTAGGCGCAGCGCGAAATCATCGATGGACTCACCATCGCGGAATGAGATAATCTCAAATTCCTTCTTCAGCTGCTGCACCTTGCCCTTCCGTACGCGGTCTGAACCAACACGCATGGCTCGAATCGCGTCCCACGCCTCCTTTGTTGTCCGCTTGACAGCCAGGCCGGCCACCATTTCTGGTGGGACAGCTTGCAGGATGGCCTCCAGCACCATTCGGTCTTCCTGGAAGTCGGTGGCGCCAAGCTCGATTGCAAGATGCCCCGAGCCTGCAACTTCACCTTCATGAGGAGGCTCCATTCGGTGTAGTTCGTCCGCGTCAACGTCGGGTAATTGCCGCCGCCGACTTCCTTCACGACACGCTTGACAATGACCTCGCGCCTTCCACCCTCGTGGTGGCGCGGTCTTCTCAGTGGTGGTGAAGGGGAACGGCGCCGCGGCTGGTGAGACGGACTGCGGGCACCCTGAACTGGAGCTGACATCTCTCAAGGATCCTCTCCTAACTTGGCTGATCCTATCATCTCCTAACCTGGTGCTCTGATACCAACTGTTAGACTTAGGCTATGTGGAAGGTGTTCTCTATATGCTGCAAAAGCTGTTGCTGCTTGTATTACATAGGGGTATATATAGGAGTACAATGTTGGTGACTACAACCTTCTACAACGTTCTACAACTAGGTTTTTATAGCTAGTTTTTCTACAAGCTTCTACTGCTAGCCAGGATGGTAAATACTTCTACTCTATCTTACAGCATAAAGATTATTCTAGAACATTCTAGCAGTAAGCAAGGATTACTCTAACAAGGAGCACAATAGATGCCAGGCCCTTCCTCAGAGGCTTAGAACTAACGCTGCAGGCATAAAACCACCAATTGAAGAAGTCTTCCACGAAACAGGCTTTCGCCCCGCTTTATAAATAAAGCAACCACCACAGTAACAACGGTATCGGTTACAAGTGCACAACCCAGTGAGACATAAGAGCTGGGGCCACAACACAACAAGCCCAGGGACAGTCTTCACTGGGCATCTGAGGGCGGTAGGTTGCCTGCACCCTGGATAGGACCTCAAACCAGGTCTGGTGCACCATGGGACAGTCAACCAGTAGGTGGGGCGTAGTTTCCAAGCAGAGGAAGCAAACATGCGCGTGTTGCAATCTTCGATGCTGTCCGCGCTGGTCAGTCCAGCATTTGTCTCTGATTCTAGCCAAACATCAAATCTCTGATTTGACCAGCTGCTTCTAAGATCTGCTTTCTGACAGCTCACCAGCTACGCCTGCTTCTCAGCAGCCGAAGCCCAAACAAACAGACCCTAAAGTCATGCAAGCAGCTTCTCAACGGACGGTTGCTTAAGCAATATTAACTGTAAGCCTCAGACCAACTGGCTCCTTGGGCTTGGCCTGCTTGGCTTGAAATTGTAAACCCCGTGAACCTACGCTTATACCAGGCCGATCATGTTCTAAGATCATTCTCAATATAGTATATACCACAATTGTCTAGCTAGTAAACATCCTTTTCAATATTATGATTTTTAATTGCCATGATGCTCTCTTGGACTTATTGTATTGTTTTGCTCCCCGTCATGTTTTTTTTCCAGGTATACCTGGTTGTGCAAAGTCTGCTCTATGTGAGAAAATTTTGGAAATGCCTGGTGGTCTTGGTGATAATCGCCCTCTTCATTGTTTGACAGGAGATCTTATTAAAAAAGGTACAGAACATTTGGCAGTGTTCTTTGGTTGCTATGTTTATAGAACCAAAACATGGGTTCGGTTGAGGAGGTCCGCTTGTTCTTAGATCTTCTCATGCAAATAGAATGTGCTTGTGAAAATTAATAAAATTTGATTATTCTGGCAGCATGTAGCCATTCTTAGCGACTTTGAATGGTTGATATATTTCTTGTTCAACAATAAATCTGGTGGAATTTGTTTTTCCTGAGGTAGCTTATTTTTTAGAATTATAATAATGGCAACAAACTTTCTGATTGCTAGTGTGCTTTCTGTTATGAATGAGCAACTATATTTCCAGGAGGCCAAAGGCCAGTACTTATACATGTGTGATGAACAGTAACCTATGCACATCTACACATCTAACACCCCCCCTCAAACTCATGGTGGGTCAACGACACTGAGTTTGGAGAGGAAGAACCCATGCTGCGCGCGAGTCTGTGCCTTCGTGAAGAAATCCGCTAGCTGTAACTCGGAGGGCACATAGTGAAGAGTAAGAATCTGATCCTGCACAGCAGCACGCACAAAGGAGACATCCACGCCGATGTGCTTGGTGAGCTCATGCTTCACCGGGTCACGCGCAATGCTGATGGCACCTGTACTGTCTGATAATAGAGAAGTCGGTGCAGCAGCAGAAACACCAAAGTCTGCTAGCAACCATCGCAACCAGGTCACCTCAGCCGTCAACATAGCCATCGCTCGCAACTCAGCCTCTGCACTGGAGCGGGAAACTGCCTTCTGTTTCTTCGTCTTCCAGGCAATGAGAGATCCTCCAAGAAAAACACAATAGGCAGACAGCGAGCGGCGATCAGAGGGATCACTGGCCCACGTAGCATCAGAGTAGGCCTGGAGCTGGAGAGAGCTGGAGCGAGGAAAGAAAAGGCGGCGAGAGATTGTGCCACGAAGATATCGTAGAACACGGAGAAGGTGACTATAGTGGACAGAACTGGGAGCAGACACGAACTGACTCAGAATGTGGACAGAATATGATATGTCTGGACGAGTGACAGCCAGATAGACAAGACTCCCAACAAGATGGCGATAGCGTGTCGGGTCTGTGAGGGGATCACCATCGGTAGCACAAAGCTGAACTTGAGCTCCATAGGAGTCTCAGCAGTGCACTCATCACCAAGAGCAGCGCGAGCAAGAAGATCCTGAATATATTTTTCTTGGGAGATGTAGAAACCATCAGAAGTCAAAGAAACCTCAATCCCAAGAAAATAGCGAAGAGGACCAAGATCGGACATCAGGAACTGCTCACGGAGGCGGGCCTTAACAAAGGCAATATACTCATAGTCATCGCCAGTAATGATCATGTCATCAACATATAAGAGGAGGAGCGTCCGACCACGAGGTGAGGTGTGGACAAACAACGCAGGGTCATGGTCGCTAGGCACAAAACCGGCGGCAGTCACCACAGAGGCGAAACGCTCAAACCAGGCGCGAGGGGCTTGTTTAAGGCCATAGAGAGAGCGCCGAAGACGACAAACCATACCATCAGGAACAGAGTACCCCGGTGGTGGTTGCATATAAACCTCCTCACGCAACTCACCATTGAGAAAGGCATTCTGGACATCAAGCTGAGACACAGACCAATGACGAACAGAAGCCACAACGAGAAGAGTGCGAACAGTGGTCATGTGGGCAACAGGAGCAAATGTCTCATCATAATCACGTCCCTGCTCCTGCTGAAAGCCATGAGCCACAAGACGAGCTTTGTAACGCTCAAGAGAACCATCGGAGCGAGTCTTGATCTTATAGACCCACTTGCAAGTGATGGGACGAACACCGGGAGGAGGGGAAACAAGATCCCATGTGCCAGTGCGCTCAAGTGCAGCAATCTCCTCAGCCATCGCAAGCTGCCATTCAGACTGAGCCATGGCATCCCGATAGGAAGTGGGCTCGGCAACAACAGAAAGACTGTACTGGGAAGGAGAATAGCGATCGGGAGACCGTAAAGAGGTTCGAGAACGAAGGTTATGAACCGATGTACATGGGGAAGGAGGCGCATTGGAAGTGGAGGGCACGGCAGAAGGATCATCCACAGCACGAGGGCGACGAGTGTAGTGGAGAGGAAAAGGAGAGAGGGGATGGTGTATCGGAGAGGAAGGTGGAGAGGTGGATGACGAGGAAGGAGTGGAGGAAGGTGGAGAGGGTGGCGTCGGTGGTGTATCAGGAAGAGTGGGACTCATCATAGGAGGAGGTGGAGGAGGAGGAACACGAGGCAAAGAGGGATAGGTGTCGGGAAGAATAAGGAAGGAGATATCCTCAACCGAGAAGGGCGAGGCAGTAGGACGCGGATAGTACGAACGAGACTCATCAAAAGTCACATCACGGGAAATACGTAGCCGACGACTAACAGGATCCCAACATCGATAGCCCTTGTGCTCATCACTGTAGCCAAGAAAAACACACTCCACCGACTGAGCGGTCAGTTTGGTGCGTTCGCGGGGAGCAAGGAGAACATAGCACACGCACCCAAACATTCGAAGAGCAGAGTAGTCAGGAGAACGACCAGAGAGACGCTCCATAGGAATACCACCCTGCAAAGTAGCCGAAGGCTGGATATTGATGAGATAGGTGGATGCGGAGATAGCCTCAGCCCAAAAGTGGGGTGGAAGAGAGGCGGCGATCATCATCGCACGAGCCGTCTCAAGAAGGTGACGATGCTTGCGCTCAGCAACGCCATTTTGAGCGTGAGCACCAGGACAAGAGAACTGGGCGAGAGTACCCTGTTCGGCAAGAAAACTACGCAACATCTGGGAGATATACTCACCAGCCGAGTCAGCACGAAAGACACGAATGGGCGTGGCGAACTGGGTGTGCACCATGGCAGCAAATCGCTTATATATAGGGAGGACCTCGCTGCGAGATTTCATACAATAGAGCCAAGTGTAGCGAGAGAAGTCATCAATAAATAAAACATAGTAGCGATGACCATCTTCGAATCAAAGGGAGCAGGACCCCATACATCAGAATGAACTAAGTCGAAAGGACGCTGAGAGACTGACTCACTCGTAGGATAAGGTAATTGAGTCTGTTTGCCAAGTCTACAACCATTACAATGTAAAGATACATCGCCAGAGACAGACCCTAAGACACCTTGATGCACTAGCGAGGACAGGCGAGAGCCACATATATGACCAAGTCGATGATGCCACTGTTCGAAGGATGCAGAGGAGGAGGCGGCAAGAGCATGCGAGCTGGCGGATGTGGTGGCAGAGGAAGGAACACAAAGCCACTCAACCTCCCAAAGGCCCTGAGCCTCACGGCGCCGAGGGCCAGCTCCAACTAGAACCTGGGTGCGACGATCCTGAACAGAGCAAGAGTCGGTATCAAGAATAACACGACAGCCAGAATCAGTAAGTTGAGTAGCGGAAAAGAGATTCATGGTAAGACGGGGAACATGAGAAACACCGGGAACAGAAAAGGATGGAGTAGAAAGAATGCCACGACTAGCAACAGGAAGAGGTGTGCCATCAGCAGTAAGAACATTGACGGGAGAATCAAGAGGGCGAAGAGAAGACAGAGCAGAAGCATCAGAAGACATGTGAAAAGAAGCTCCAGAATCCAGAACCCACGGAGATGTACCTGACTGTGTAGGCGGCGGTGGCGGAGTAGCAGTAGTGGAAGCAGTCAGCGAAGCAACGGTGCCCGTCGAAGAAGAGCCAGAGGAAGCCAACATACGCTTGAGCTGGGCAATATCCTGGACAGTAAATGACTGTGCAGACGGAGGCGCACGAACTGCAGGAGAGGAGCGACCCATGTCACGCTGCTTCTTGAAACAATCAGACTCTGGGTGGCCGGGCTTTTTGCAGTAGTCGCAGAACATGTGAGAGCGAGGCCGACCACCCCCTCCAGAGGGCCGTCCGCCCATCCCCCGTGAAGGAGTGGGTAGCAGCGGTGGAACAGACGACAGCGGAGCACGGGCAGCAAGCACCGTGGGAACCACAAGCAGGCCAGCAGAACGGAGTCGAGTCTCCTCAGCGCGAAGCTCAGCAAGTACCTCTGAGATGGGAACACGTCGACCACGGGCAAGCAAGTGTGCACGCCGAGGCTCAAACTCAGAACGCAGGCGAGACAAGAACTCATGGACACGCTGAAACTCCAAGTCTGACCTCACTGTCTGACAGCATCGACAAGTACCGCAAACAACAGTTCTCAGAGAGTCAAGCTGACGCCAGATGGCAGAGCAATGTGTGTAGAACTCATCAACAGTAGAGTCACCCTGCTGAAGAGCATGCTCCTGACGCACCACAGACAAGTAGAGAGCATCACCAGAGGGCTGATAGCGCTGACAAAGATAAGTCCACATCGCAGCAGTAGTGCCCAAGCCCATAAACTCAGAAGCAAACTGAGGTAAAACACTAGCAGTGAGGACAGCAGCAGCACGAGCATCATCATTGCACCACTGAGTGTAAACAGACAGAGCATCCCGATAAACAGAGAGAGACTCCGAGTAATTCGATACCTGCTGGTCATAGGCTTCAACTGCAACATCATCAGCATCTTTGGCGGCAGCACGATCAGCCTCAGAAGCATCAGCGGCAGGAGTGGGTGGCATCGATGGAGTAGGAGCCACAGGAGCAACGGGGCACGGCGGACAAGAGACCTCGCCAGAGAGAACACCCCAAAGCAGAAGGCCGCGCGTGTGGATACGCATAAAGCCCACAAACTCGGCATAGTTGGTGCCATCAAAGATCACACTGCACCGAGGAACAGCAACATAGCCCGAAGAAGACATCGCGGGCTCTTTTTTTTTTTTTTTTTTGCAAAGTCACAGGAGAGAGAATATGGATCTGAATCGCAGCACGAGCTCACCAGCTCGTGTGTGCAGCACGAGCTTACCAGCACGATTCCACAGCGGCCTGGAGAGCAGTAGCCGGAGCGGACGGCCGGAGCGGCGGCGCGGAGTGGGCCGGAGCCGCTGGAGGCGGCGTAGGCGGCCGGGGTCGACCAAGCACGGGCGGCGGCGCAGGCCGCGGACAGCAGCGGCGGCGGCGCAGCAAGCCGGGGATGCAGCGGCGGCGGCGACGCAGGCCGCGGACAGCAGCGGCGGCGGCGCAGCAAGCCGGGGATGCAGCGGCGGCGGCGCAGCAAGCAGGAGCGGGCCGGGCCAGACGGAGGCGGGAGAAGCGTGCTGGCAGGGGCAGGCCGGAGGGCGGCTCGGCGGCAGGCAAAGCAGAGCAGGCCGGAGGGCGACGGCCGGAGATGCTACGGGTTGGGAGAAGAGCACCTGAGCTCTGATACCATGTTATGAATGAGCAACTATATTTCCAGGAGGCCAAAGGCCAGTACTTATACATGTGTGATGAACAGTAACCTATACACATCTACACATCTAACACTTTCCACATTTGGCATTATTGTATTATCAATATTATTTGTAAGCGCAACGATTATTTTTCCTACATTGATTTGATTGCAAGGCCCTAATTTTGAAGTTATAATTTTGAGTGGACAACAGAACACACTTTTTTTTTTGCGTGGAGTAATCCTCTGCTATCTGGAGTTACTCACTCATATGTTAGTGACGCTACCATTAGGCTGTGTAACAAGGTGAGGTAGGGTTTCTTTCTGCTAATAATGGAACGGAAGTTTGCAGGGCCAAAATAGGACTACACTTCTGCTCAAAAGGAGGTTGCTGTACTGAAATAAATTGTAGTCCATATCCTGCTATAGATGCAGTTTCTTGAAAACTAAGGGAATATGATTTTATAATTAATTTAAGCGGTATATGTTATAGCACCAGTTGTTCTATTGGTAGAGTACTGCACAAATATATACCTCTATACCTGTTGTTCATTTTTTTCGTTGCTATTTTAGGTGCTATATTACAGCCAATTGATTACTTGTCTAGAGTTACTCTTCTAGATTGAGGTTGTTTTGACCATTTTATGAACTGTTTGCCCTTACAGAAAGATACTGGCAAAAGGTTGAGGATACGCGAAAAGAGGAACCATTCAGAATAACCCTCACGGATAAAAACGCACCAAATGTGAAAGCGTGGCGGCAGGTAAGCTTACTTTCAAATTAGATAAGAGTACCTATCAATGTTATTTCTTTCACATGCTACAGTTTAGAAAGAACTGAATTGATGGTCTAATTTCAAGATCGAGGATATATGCGGGACCACAAAAGCAGCTGCCGTTCCTGTTATTCCTGATTCTGAAGGTTATATTTTACTCCATTTTTCTTTTGCCACTTTACAAAGTACTCGAGAGGAAGCAATTATTTGGAGGTTATTTACTAAGTCAATACAAAACCCCTTGCTTGGAGATTATTTAGTTCTAGAATGTCAATACAAACCATCTTCACTGTCTATCTTTATTTACGAAATGCTTATATTCTTGGATAGAATCATTCGATTGTTTTGTAATCCATTTCCTTCAAACTGCAGGCACCGATACAAATCCATTTTCTCTGGAAGCTCTTGCTGTTTTCATGTTTCGTGTGCTCCAACGGGTCAATCATGAGGTACACAATATTTACGTTTTACTCAAGCTTCTAGATAGTGACTGCTGTATATTGTAAATTGTCAAACATGTTATGACTACATACTTATAAAGGGAAATCTGGACGAGGCATCACCGAACGCTGGTAATGTTTTGCTAAAGTTTTACAAGCTCTATAATGGCAAGGTATGTCCTTTCCTGATTAGCTTTTCTGATCCTGCTGGAATGCACCATATTATCAATGTTACATTCAAGAAAAATGCACTTCCAGAGTCGAAGTGAATTCGAAGGCGAACTGTATGAGCGTTTCGGCTCCATGGTTAAGATGCCTCTCCTGAAGCCAGACAGGTAGAGATTTTCACATATTCTTGTAGTGCTTAATGTCCGGTTTCTTATGCTCTTATATTTTTCCTCTTTTATAAACGTCATGTTTATTGGGAAATACACATTTGTAGTTATTTACTGTCTATCTAAAATATCTTGTTTTATGATCCAGGCCCTTTGTGTTCTGGTACTATTTTTAGCAGTTTTTTTTTGTTATCACTGTGGGAAATATTTAGAAAGATAACTTGCTATGCACCCGGAAGTTTACAGGCTTTCATAATATATGTACCCGAAAACATGCCATGATGAGATCGCCTTCATTTTTGTTTGTAAAAAAACCTGTACTCATACTAAACTCTCACTTGGCTTCTGATCCAGAGCTCCATTGCCTGGTGATGTTAAAAGTATCTTAGACGAGGGGCTTAGCTTATTCACTCATGGAAGGTATGCAAAAAAAACTAGCTACCAAGAATAGTCAAAATCTTTATATACTGGCTGATTTGACCAATAATGTCGAAACAGAGCGGAGCTATCAAAAGGTTCATATGCTTCGAAATGGGCACAGTGGGAGAAGAGCTTGCGCGAGATCTTGTTTGGGAATGCTGATTATCTTAACGCTATTCAGGTAAACATATATCATCTATTATTTGTTGAAAATATGTACTGTGTTGTTTAAACAAAACTACTGATTGATTGAGAAAATTTAACCTGTGGACAATTAGAACAATAAAGTACCAAATATTGAGTTAAGAATATGTGGTTGTGGTTTTGAACTGCCGTTTTGTCACAAGCTAATAATAAAAGAGAATTTTCTAAGCTTAGCTCAAGATAAAGAAGTTTGTGGCAGATCAGCCTTCCAAACTCACTTTACCCCGTTGCCACTGTTAAGTTTATGAACTGACTTGTTATATTGTTTTAAGCCAAAGTAGGCAATGTGGTACAGAAGGCTTACAAGAGAAGACAAACAAACCCTGAACTTAGTGTGTAATACCTACATACCATATACATATATCCTGAACTTATATTGTTTAATTTTGTTTAGGTTCCATTTGAGGTTGCTGTGAAAGAAGTAGTCGAACAGTTAAAGGCTGTGGCAAAACGTGATACCAAAACACCTGATACTGCGAAGTGGAGATTCGGCAATGTCACTTTTGCTGCTGTGACATTATCCCAGGAAGATATATTGGGCCTTGTCCGGAAGGTAAGAACTATATGCTCAGCTTAGTCTCGAAAGGAGTTCTTTGCTCAGCTCAGTTGTTTCATAGTCGTAGGCTTGTTCTATTTCGTTATATGAAGCGGTGTTGTGACTTTAACCACATTATCCATATTGCTTAACCGAACAGGTTGCAGAGAAGGACACTGATGTCAACAATTTTCTTAACTGCATAAAATTAGAGGATAACATGATGAAGGTGCATGTCACCCTCGCCCACAAAAGGGCCCATGGTGTAGCTGCAGTTGCAAGTTACAGCGTCTATCGGAACCAGAAAGTACCTGTATCGTTTAACGCATTCTTCTACAATGACAGGATGGCTGCGCTTGGGGCGCAGCTTGGAATGGTAAATGGTGAGACTATTGTCTCAAAAAATGATTTGCCACATTGTACTCTATGGACAGTCGGAGGTGTTGCACCAAAGGAGGCAAACACACTGCCACATTTGGTTTCCGAAGGAAAAGCAAAGCGGGTGCTGATCGACTCACCTATCACCATCTTTGGAGTTGTCAACTTTTATTGAATAGTCATCTTGGTTGTAGATTAGTTCGGTGCATAATTAAAGATAAGAGCTCAGAATTGTTTGGTAGCTGATGGTTGAGACTGCTTTGTAAATGTTAGCTTAATTTTATGCCACAAAGTTTTGCCCTTGTCTGATAATGGAGGAATGGGTGGGACCGTGTGTTTTCCCCCAAGTTCTTATTGGACTAGTTTCTACTCTTCGCAAATTGTGCATTTGATGACTTCACATGAAGCTACATCACGAGCCTCGGCGGTCGCTATCTTTGAATGAAACTAGAAGTACGACAGGGAGCACCTAGGCGAATTCTTTCCTCCCGGGGACGTCTGGGTTAAAGGAGGGCACACTCTCTTGGCTTTCAGGAACTTCACTGAGAGGGGAAAACCCTGACACGTGGTTGCTGTAGAGCTTATGGAGGCCCCGGGTCAGCTCATACACGACATCCACTTTGCTTTGCAAACGAAGCAAAGAATAGGTGAGTCGAGGCCAGGCGATGCACCCGGGAGGAGCATTGAGAGGGCGCAAAGCTCACCTATAGAACTCCTTCATGCTCGTGGAGGAGGCTGGTCATCCTAGGGTGACAAGTGGCGTCCTCCCTCAAGCTGTTCAGCACCACCACCTTCCATTGCGTCAGCGCTACCGCCCTATCATGGGCGACATGACTGGTTAAGGTGGCCTCCTCAGGGAGGAAGTGGGAGGTGCACGAGCGGGACCACCTTCCACAGCGCCAGCGCTATCGCCCTATCATGGGCGACATGACTGGTTAAGGCGGCCACCTCGGGGAAGAAGTGCGAGGCGCGCGAGCGGGACGCGATGTCCTCCTCATCGGCAAAAACCCCTCATTCCAAGGGCGTGACCACTAACAATATTGTGTTGAGTAATTCGACATATAAAACATGTATTAGCCTTTGAACAACATGGGCCATGAAAGGACCAAAGAAGGTACGCCGTAGGATGATTCTATTTTTCCTATATGGGGCACACAATTTTCTTTCCATACACAAGTCAAAATCCTTAAATGGACAGGTGTACCTAAATCCCTCCAGAACAACCATTGCTAATGTAGAGATCCTCGTTCAGCTCCTCGAACTTGGCCGTCGTGAGCGGCTCAGAGAGGTGATGGTCTCCTCGCGGTAGCGGCACCTGTGGCCGACGCAGGCAGAAGCGGAGCTGCGGAGGAGGTAGGTGGAGGAGCGGAGTCAGTACGAACCTCTCCTCCTTTCCCTGCCCCAGCCCCAGTCCAAAACAGGAAAAGAACCCGCAGCCTCACCTCGCCGACGACGGGACCAGCACGCCGTGGGTGAGCCCTCAGTCCCTCTCACCATTTTTCCTCTCCTCGGTGGGTGCTCTCTGCTCTGCTCATGCGAGGTTTCTGATCTGAGCTCCTGCAGTGCAGACCAACCCTGGATCTTCCCGCGGGCCCATTCTGAATTCCCCTCCCCATAGCTGCTGGGTCCTGGCCAATTGCCCTCCATGTCTTCCTGCTTCGGAAGGAATTGGAGGTCCCGGCGACATCGTCTGGTGAGTATGTGTCTCAATCGTGCTTCACGCCTGCTAACAAATCATTTTAGGATATTTATTGCCAAAAAAGAGGATTTAGTATATGATGAACTGTAGCATTCTCATGCCATTATTTGGAAAATGGTGAAAACACATGATTCATGGCTGACGGCTTGACTCATTTGCTAATTCTTATATGGACAACAACAAAAATGATGTATAAAGGGACCAAATTCTCGACTTTTGCAGTGAAAGTTGGATAGTGTTTTGATTTAAATAGCAGTTATACGTGTGTTCTATGGTACTATTTACGATTTGTTGAGTATGAGATTTCGAGCTTGAATGCAGTGGTCACTAGCTGTTACTTCTAAAGTTTGTCGCAGTCAAATGGAAGACAAGGTTTTAAATACTTCTTTATTTTATTAGATGAAGATGAAGATACCAGGCTTTCTTCGGTCCAAGCGAAAAGACATGGAACCGAAACAGGAAATAACCATGCCAGCACTAACTGAGGACCTGGTGTTTGAGATTCTGTCTCGGCTTCCGCTCAAGTCCTTTTGCCGCTTCAAATGTGTCTGCAAGAGTTGGCTTGCCTTCTCATCTGATCCACGTCACCGCCAGAAGCTCCCGATAACTCCTGCTGGTCTCTTTTACCAAAGGTGTGAGTATCGTGATGCCATCCATCTTGCCAGATTTCCGTCAAGTGACAGGGAAATCGATGCAACTCTTTCTTTTGTGCCAAGTTATGATCATCTAAGGCTAATGGATTGTACCAATGGCCTGCTCCTTTGCTGTTATGAAGGTTTCTCGTCATTTTTTCCAGACATTTCACGTTCCGTTGTGTGCAATCCGGCAACGCAGGAGTGGAATTTTCTTCCACCCACTCAACCTGCAAGTGACCATACCCATCATCTCGTGTTGTGCTTTGATCCATCATGGTCTGAACACTTCTATGTCTTCAGATTCTGGAAGAGGAAATTTTCAGATCCTGAAGTTCATCCAATCAATGAAGTTCAGGTGTTCTCTTCTCAGGATTTCACATGGCATAGTAGTCTCTTGAAAAGTGAAGTTGGATTTCATGGTCGATCTCACTTCAAGAATGGGATGTTGTATGTTGAGCATTCATGGGATCATTGTGTCCTGGCAATGGAAATAGATGCAACTGACACATATACGCACCTGCTCAAAGGAACGATTATCCAGCTACCAGGATTCGCCGTCAAGCCAGAGTTGATTCGTCATTCTGTTGGTTGCGTTTCCCATTCATCAGGGGTCTTATGCTTTGCGCAGCAAGAAATGGATGGTCGCATGATGCGGATTTGGAATTTGGAAGGATCTTCGCCTGAGAGGTGGGTTTTGAAGTATCAGCTAAATATGATGGATGCGTTTTGGAGGGACGTCTTGATCCGCACTGATCATGAAGGATTCTTGCGTTTCGATTATTCCATCATGGCTTTTGACCTGGAGAGAGAAATTGTTATCCTTGGCGAGGAAGGTACTTGGAAATTCCTCTCGTTTAGCATCAGTACCAGAAAACTCTCACAGCTTCAGACTCCCACAACCTGTGAACTGTCTGAAAAATTTTACTACGTGCCATACTACTGCAAGCATTCGGGTTTCAGCACTTTAAGGGGCTTAAGATGAATGGTACCTTGCAAATACTATCTTATGAATGATGTCATCTGTAAGCATTGTTAGTGCTTTAAAGGGCTCAAGAATGTTAGCTAGGTTGTCTATACTATGCTATGAGGGCTGTATTTTGTATATGCATCTTCTGTGCATCAGCTGCACCAAATAACTGTTATGTATATGCATCAGATTGTTGGATTGCTGACTTTGTGCCAATCTGTGATACTTGCCTTTCACTGTTAACTCTTGTCATACTTTTGCTCGTTTTAATTTGGAAATATGTAGATTAAGTACCACCTGTTGTTTGTATTGAACATGTGGAGCTACATGAACTAATATTTTGGGCACATAGTAAACTTGGTTGCTCAATACACTGCTATATACATACATGAATACACGCAGATCTGTGAGGGCATTTCATCGTTGACTGGTTTGAAAGATGGATGCAGTCATGCAGAGGTCGGTAGGGGTTTGATCTCGTTCACTTGTATTGGCTTGATATATTAGTACAAGTTATCAATAAAATATTTTTTCAGAATAAAATGTATGACGATCATTAGTCTCACCACATACACACCTACAAACCACCACCAGATCAAAGTTTAACTGAACAGGCCCGTCAAGTCGACAACCCGAGCTTATATGGACATTAGCAACCCAACTAGTGGCTTATTAAAAAGCCTAAATAATTTAGTCAATTTCCTATCTATTTGGCAATGCATATAGAGCAGTGCAATGCACAACCATATGATGAAACCTCAGGTAACTGGAACTTTGACGCAGACGCTAAGGACATCATCCAAAGGTGCATGGTCGCCAGTCCCTTCATCCCTCCACGCGTACAACAGTTCTTTTCCTCTGAACACAAACATCCCACCCTGCAGAAAGGCAACACGCGCAAACATATGTGATCGATGAACAAGGATCAATGGAGAATCAAATCCACCAGACGTCAATCTTCTTCTGGATAAGAAAATGCAGAAGTTTGGAACAGCGGATTCAGTTAACCTGCTGCATGACACCCGTCAGGTCAGCCGGTGTCCCTTCCAGCGTGTAGTTCCTCGTCGCCGCCTTGATCGATTCCAGCCTCGAGTATATCTTAGCCTTCATCACGCACAGACGTCAACATTCTAGTGGCGTTAATGCAAACAACGTCTGAATTCAGAAGCGAAATGTGCCAGCGGTGGAGTGTGCTGCTTACACTAGCTGGACTGAAGAGTGTCCGTCCTATTCCGTGGTACAGGCCCAAGACATCGTAAGCCTGAAAGGGAGAGTACAGCAGAGTCAGTCTTGCATCCAAATCCAAAACACCAGGGACTTTTCTTCACCCGCTGTTGCTCAAAAGTTCAATCTACTCCGTTTCAAAACAACAACAAAAAACGGTCCAATTTGGAGTACATTTCGGCAAGAAAAGAGCAGACACTGTTCAATGTTCATATTGTCGCAGTGTCACTCAAGGAGCAGCAGATAAATGGAGTGGATCGTCACCTTGCGCTCGGGGTCGGCGTACAAGCTATCCGAAGGAAATGGCAGCTGCAATGCAAAGCATCTAAAGAGAACAGTCATGGAAATAAGCAGAACAATTTGATACTCTGCCTAGAGTTACTACGATGTCTTTGCTAGCTCGGAAGATTATTGCACGGTGCCAGCAGAACTAAGAACCATGAACTCAAACACAGGCTCACCCGATCGACGAGAATGCGAGCTTTGTCGGAGGTGCCGACGCCGATGGCAATCAATTTGGCCCCCGCGGACTCGAATTTTTCCATGGAGTTCTTCAGGTCAGAGGCCAGCTCCCAGCTGCAGGCATGGCAAACGGCAAAGCTTAATTAGCAGCCGACGATCGAAAACCAACAACCAAGAGACAGAGGTACTGAATTGAGCATGTAGCGTGTCTGTCTGTCAGCAGAATGGCAGCCTCGCCTCCAGCAAATGCCTCACCAGCAGAAGCATCCGAAATGCCGTAGCAGCGCCACCACGGCCACCCCCTGCTTCGCAGAAACAACAGGAGTTGATCACTGGTCTGGTTCAGCCTTGCAGAGTCGGACTGCGCGACAGTGAAAGAGGCGAGGAACTGGGTACCTCAGTGGGTTCCCACAGGTCTCTCAGCTGGACTGCGTCGCCGGAGCTCGCGGCGAAGACCGAGACGCCGGCGAGGGCGTCCCACACGGGTGTCCCGGCGTCGTCGAGGGGAGAAGGCGAAGAAGCCCCCGCCGCAGCTGAGACGTGCAGCGATCGGCGGCGGCAGAGCCGCCGGAAGGGGTCGCGAGATGCCGGGGCGGACACGCGCCCGCGGCGGTACGGCGCGCGGGGAGCAGAGGTCCGGAGTTGGGCGTACGAGAGTGACAGAGAGACGACCGTTGCCATGGCGATGAAGAACTACCGTGTGCGCAGTGAGGTGAGCCACCGGCACGGGAAGCGGCCGAGTGAGTGGCAGCTGCTGTGCGGCACGAGGGCGCGTGGCGTGGCGCGATCTCTTCCTCGTGTTTTTTTTCAGTAGCAGCACCAAGCTAAGGGCATCTCCGTGCGCCCACAAAACGTCCGGATCTTTTCGCTCGCCACGGCGTGAAACGGTGCTACAGGTTTTCAGTTGTTCCATAGCTCAAGATTTGGCCCACGCAATTTAAAAACATCACAAACATAAATTGGCGCAAACAGAGTCGATTTCATTTAAATAGGCGCACAAACAGAGGCGATTTAATTAATTTTATGCGTTTACAAAGGCGATTACAAAGATTTAAACTAAAACATAAAAATAGGCCGGCCTAGTCAGCAATCGTCTGGCTATAGTTCAGGGTCGCCGCCATCGTCGTCGGAGCTGACGTCGTCCTTGCGCAGGTGGCTCGGGCCTGCGCCGGCGTCGTTGCCCCACCCGATCGGGTCTTCGCCGTCGTCGCGGAACCACCTGCTCTGCTGCAAGGTCCACTACGTCTCCTCTTCCTCGTTGTCGGCGTCGAGGGTGACGTAGGGGACCGGCGCGGGTTGCGGCGGCGGGCAGCGGCGCGAGCGCGGTTGGCCTTTACCTCGGCGAGTAGCAGACGCTGGTGCTCTAGCTCCTTCTCCGTTTATTCGCCGAGTCTGCATTCCTCGGCGCATGTCGTGTCCGTCAGCTGCACCGTGTTGAAGGAGGCTTCTTGGGCCTCCTTCAGGACGGGCCATTCCTCCTCCGGCGACGGCTCACGCTTCGGCCTGACGCGTCGCCGGGGAGATGCTGGAGGGCGCGTCGCTGTGGCGCGGGGCTCGCCGATGCGCAGGGCGCCACTGCGAGGCGCAAGGCGCACGGAGTTGAGGAGGGGAGGGGTGAGGGAGGCGTAGCGCGTCACCGCCAGCGGAGGAGAGAGGGACGCATACCTGGTGCCCGCCAGCGTCGGTGCGGCGCCGGAGGAGGAGGAGGAGCCGGAGGAGCCCGCGCCCATCCGGCGCGGCATCCATGAGCGCGGCGACATTGTCAGCCGGGGCTCGTTGCCGCGCTCGATGTAATCGAGCACCCACGTCAGCGTGCGGTGCTCGCCGCCCCACCACCGCTTGCGCCCCTTCACTGGCCCGTTCCTGCCACGGTCGGTGACGCCTAAAGTATTCGGACCAGAACCCGTCGTTCCCGTCCGCCCTCCAACGGCGTTCGGCGGCCTGGTGCGGGGTGAGGGTTGCGCGGACCTCCTCGATCGCCGCCCTGAACTGCTCGCCGGTAGGAACAGGGACGCGCATGTCCGACGGGCATGGGTAGACCGCGTGGTACAGCGCCCAGGCCTCATGCTTGTGGAGGTGGCGGCGGACCCAGCCGTTCGCGGCGGCGCCGTCGTTGTAGGCCATGCTGCTAGGTCGCGGTGGTGTGGAGGAGAGGGGAGGGAGGTGTGAGGCAGAGACGGGCGAGAGAGGAATGGCGATGGGCGGCGAGGTTCAGGGGGATTTTATAGCGGCGCGCGGCCAGGCGAAGGGGTGACGGTGGGTGGCCATTACTATTGTGCGTCGCGTGAACGCGCCACGCCATTAAGTCTGGTAGCCTTTGACTGGGGAAGCTCACTGGCCGCCCGTCATGCCATTACTCTGGCAGCCTTTAACCGACGCGGGAGGCGAGAAGACGAGCACAAGTAGTTTCTTTTGGCGCCATTTTCTCCCACGTCGCTGACATCGCTGGCCCGCGTCGCGTTTCACGCCATTTCGCCCCCCAGGCCGAACCCAGTGGGCTGGGTTTCGCCTGGGGGCGTCGGCGCTATTTTTCACCGAAACGGCGCTAACTGGGCTTCTGGGCGTGGCGGCTGGTTGAAAAACGGCGCCTTTTCCTTCCGTCGGCGCTAAAAAGGCCTCTTGGGGGGACGTTGGGGGGGGGGGGGGGCGACTGGAGATGCCCTAAGGGCATCCACTACTCCCTCCGTCCCAAAATAAGTGTCTCAAGTTTGGTTTAAAGTGGATGTATCTCTATATGGAACATGTCTAGATAAATCCACTTTTAGCCAAATTTGAGACACTTATTATTTTGGCGGAGGGAGTATGTATGTTGCAAAACTTGTCTATAAGCTGGGACCCACATACTACTACATAAGCTTATTGATTCCACCACTATGTATGTGGCTAATTTTGTCCATAAGCTGAGACCCACATGTAAGAGCAGCCATGTTAAAGTGGCGTGATAGAAAATCATTGTATATTATTGTATGTACCATATAGTACTCCCTCCGTTCCGAAATATACGACGTTAAAGGGATTTCCGAGAAACCCACAAAAACGCTCAGATGACCTATATGTCACCGCGTAATTGCTTATATTACAATAAATGCCATCCTGCACAGAAAAAGTTTCGCCCGATGAAACAGATTGAAATCGCGTGTCTACCTCCTCGCGTCGTCCTAGTCCAGATTTCGCGTTCAAGTAAAAAAAAAGTCCAGATCTCACGTCACCAGCACCAGGACCGGGCCCATCGCCTCGCCCAACACCTTGCCTCACCCATGTCCAGATCGCCTCACCCCATCTCCTCGCACCAGGTCGCCCCGCCCATCTCCTCACTAAGGGCATGGTGTTACCTTCGCCCAGGTCCTGGTCCTTACCCATTTCGAACTCACCCAGGAGCACATCCTCACACAGGTCAAGCACAGCACATCCTCGCACAGGTCAAGCACCGCCGCCCACGGATCAAGCACCTCCGCCGTAAAAAAGGAACCTTTGACCAAGACCTACTCCTGATCGGGCTATGCTTAGGGGTGCTACGGATGCTAAGGTGTGAATCGGGATGGTGAGGAGCTAGTATGCGGCGAGGAGCGGTGAGGATTAAAGCTTCCGGCGAGAGGAGAGGAGGGGGGAGGGGAGTGGGGGGGGAGGGAGGGAGAGGGTGGCGCCGTCGAGCATTCTCCTGGGGAACGAGAGACAGTGGAGAGTCAGGAACGAGAGACGAGAGTGATTGCGGTCTGACTGGAGGCAAATTTGGAAAACACGCAAATAATTTGTACTGCGCAAACATTGCCTAGAATTTCTTAAGTGTCATACATTAGGGAACGGAGGAAGTACTATTTTAATGCTTATGGATATCCACAATGAAAGGACCGAGATGGTAACCTAAAGGGGGGTGAATAGGTTTCTACAAAATTTACTTTTCTTTTCACAAGTTTTAGGCTATGCGGATAAATAAGATGTGCCTAACAACTAGATGAAACAACATATATGATGCAATACAATACTTCAAGCATGAAGGCTATCACATATAAATCAACAATAGTGAAAGAGCTGAGATCGAAATAACCGAGGCACGCGGAGACAAAGATATAACTCGTGTTCCTTCTCTTGAGAGAGAAGTACGTCACGTTGGAGAGATGCGGGATACCACGAAGGACACCCGAGCGCCACGAAGGCTCACCTTCTTCTCCTTGAGCCTCTTCCACGAAGAAAGAGCTCAATCCACTATTGGTAGGCCTTGAGGCGGCCTCCGAACCATTACAAACTTTCCTGAAGCAAGAACCACAACCCGGAAGCTTCCGGGCGACCCTAGCCGCCTAGGGTTTCAACAAAACCCAAGAGTAACAAGCAACTTGATGAACTCAAGGGGAAATCACTTTTTGGCTCGGTGGAATCAAAGATCTAGACCTCCTCTTGGTTTTCACCAAAGGGATTTGAGTTTGAGTGAAGGGCTAGAGAGATCTTGAAGCTTTTGGAGTCAACAACAATGGAGGAGAGAGAGCTTAGCCTTTTTCGTGTTTGGAACTGGTTGACTTACCTCTTGGAGAAGAAGAGGTGGGATTATATACTTGTCTATTAAAATCTGGCCGTTATGCGGGAAATCTGGTCCACCCGGTATGGATTCCGGTTTGCACCGGACTGTGTACCGGATGGGTCCGAAATGAATTCCGGGGGCGAGTCCAGGGACTAGCCGGTTTGCACTCGGAATTGATTCCGGGCCCATCCGGTACCAGATCCGGTATATACCGGATTCCATACCGGATGGCCAGTTTCCTGAACATGGCCAATATTTCAAGAGACAAATATATTAAACTTTCTCATATTTTGTGGAGGCTAGTGATATGAAATAGAGTTGCAAGAGTTCATCCCCAATGAAAACAACAAGTTACCCCTCTTAATAGTGCGGTGATCCTATTGACTCAAGAAGTAAATAGAGAAAGGTACAAATAACACCGTCACTTGATCATCCAAAAATGAGGGGCCTCCAATCTCCAACCATCATCATACGAGCGGACTAAAATCTGAGAATACACTTTAGAGATAGCATTAGTCCTCACTAATTTGAGTGTCATCTTAACCAAAATCTTAAGAAGGGACATGCCCTTTCAATCTCCCCCTTTTTGGTTGAAGATGACAAGCGAGTTAGAGCTCAACAAATAAGGAATACGAACTCTTGAGAGATTTCTAAAGAGTATAGAGAAAGCTCCCCCTAAATGTATGCACTTGGTAGAACTTAGCTTTTGAAAACAAAGTGCATAGAGGTTAACATATGGAGAGCTCCCACTATATTATTTTGAAATAACAAGAGGTGATGCAAAGTGAGAATCAAGAGTGAGATATCAACTTTGCAAACACAAGCTAGAGAGTGAGCAAGAATAACAAAAGCATATGAGTACTCACTAGCTTGGTGTGTGCGACATAAACAAGATGTGTAAACAAAATGGCACTACACATGGATAACTAGTAGAAGATAAACATTTAGGGCAACCAACATAGATATCCATGGCTAATAAACTCACACTTGTCCAAAGCATGTACAACACACACAACCATAGAACAAAGTCTTACACAAGATATTATAATAAGGTAATAGGACAAAGTAGACACAAGCCAAGGAGAACCAAATCCAACAAACGAAGGCTTGTGACAACAAAGGCAAATCCAAGGGCTCCCGCACAACCTAATAGGAGCTCTCAACATCTTCTCCCCCTTTGGCATCGAAACACCAAAAAGGGGATAAGAGCGAGATACTAACGAACCCAACCACTTCTAGAACTGAGCATCTTTGTCGGCAGCGTCATCATCATCATCATCATCATGATCAACACTGCCACCTGCATCACCAGAAGTACCCCAAGCAGTCCAAAAGAAAAAGTCATCAACTGGGAAGTCTTGCATAGGAATGTCCACGAACGGTGTAGGAGCTAACTCGGGACCATCAACAACTGAGAACCCTGCAGCCCTTCTGTCGTCATTCTGAATACGGCGACTCTCCTTTGCAAGCTCCTGAGCATTGTGACTGTAAGCGCGAGCATCACGACAAGATGAGAACATAGAAGTTAAGAACTTCGCGATGCCACTCTTCTTCTTATTGGACATAGGACGGGCTGAGGAGCTAGCACCAGGAGCAAAGGAGGGATCATGTTGTTGCTTAGTGCGAGCCTCAAGAGGAGGAAAGCCCGCAGGAGTAGGACCGTCCACAGCAGTAATGGCATGCAGCTCATGCCTAAACATCTCTTGCCCATGGGCAACCTTCCTGAAGTTCCCTTCTCCCAAAGCATGCCTAATGAAGAGCTGGAGATAGGCAGAATAAGCAGGAACTCTCTGTATCATCACACCAGTATAGATCTCCTCATAGATAAATGGCACAACATCAATCGGCCTTTGATTCTCAGGCTTGGTATAGAACATAAGGTTAGTCATGTACCCACGAACCTCTGTGAGATCACCAGACTTGCTCATGATAGTGTCACGGAATAGGTTGGCAAGGTAGCGATACACAGGGTACATCGGAGTGATAGTGTCCATGGTACAGTTCTCCTGTGGAGGAAAGCAAAAAGCAAGATCTTCCTTCACAAACACCTCATTCTTATGAATCTGCCAACCTCCTTTCTTGAGACCCAAAGCCTTTCCGAGCTCCTTCACATTGCTAGTGACCTTAAGATCTCCAGACATCCATGTCATAGTGCAATCATCATCATCATGGAAATAGACAGTGCAATAGAACTGCTTCACCAAATCTGGCATGACATCAGGAGAGTGAAGACACACAGCATCCCACAAGTTCATCTTCTCAAGGGTACGCCGCACATAAGGGAAATCCTTCTCATGAAGAGAGAAGTGTTCGAGATTAAGAGACTTCTGCGGTACCCAAGACTTCCTGGAGATGAAAATAGCATACACATGCTCCCACTGAATCTGCTGAGTGCGAGTCCAGAACCTAGTATCCCCAGGGTTAGTTCTTTCCTTGGCAAAGTAGGGATTTCTTACACGAAACACCTTCCAATCGCTAACAGCCATAGTCTTCATATTGCCAGTGGGCACAATCTCCGTCTCATCCTCAGAATCAGAAACATCCTCAGCCCCATCAGACTCTTCTTCTGGAACAAAATCCTCAGAGGGGTGGCCACGGTCAATAGAAGAGCGACCACGACACGACTGTAGGCAGTGCAAGATGCTAGCAGTGGAATCTTGGCAGTCCTTGATGGGTTCGTCTTCTTGCTTGACACTTCGGCATACTTGCCCTTGCGACGCCTCTCATGCGTCTCGATACGGTCACGGCTGTCACCTGTGAATTAGAGCATAGTTGCGAGCATGGGAATAAGTGCACAAGCCACAGGAAGGTAGGATAGATAGGTGTAATGAAGAGATGTGTCAAGACTTTAGCAAAGTTTCGAAATCCATTCCGTCCGGTACCAGGTTCGGTATAAACCAGACTAGGTACCGGAAGCATCCGGTACCAGGTCCGGTGTAAACCAGAATCTATACCAGGTGGGAACAGAAATTTTGAAAGATTTGCAAAAGTGCTTGAACTCAGCAACATCTACTCATTACATCTAAGGAGCAACACGATTGAACGAGCAGAACCTACAAGGACTAAAAGATCTACATGGAGAGAGAGAGAGAGAGAGAGAGAGAGAGAGAGAGAGAGAGAGAGAAGGAGGTGAGATACCGGAGGACATGGTGGAGAACTTGAGGAATCCTTCGGTAAGCTTCCTCCAAGCAAGGAGAGGGACCAAGGGAGGTCCAACTCGGAGCCCCGGGCGGTGGAGAACTCCCCTGGAGATGGAGAAGATGTTGGTGGCGGCGGCTGGGGCGGTTTAGGTCGGGGGGGGGGGGGGGGGGGGAGAAGCCTTTGAGGAAAAAGACCCCCGACCCGGAACATAACGTTCCAAAATCCGGACCCGTCCGGTATGGATCCCGGTACATACCGGGTTGTGTACCGGATGCGTCCGGAATCGATTCCGTGGTTCATACCGGGTGGCCCCTGGAACCACCCGGTTTGTGCCCGAAAAACATTCCGGACCTATCCAGTAGCAGATCCGGTGTATACCGGATTCCATACCGGGTCACCAGAACTCCTCCAAAAATAAAAAGAACTCAAGATGACTTGTGCATAGAGTGAATAGATGGGCAAGGTAGACAGCAGAGATGCAAGGTAAGATTAAAAATGTTCTACACATGTTTCATGAAAAGAGAGCGAAACTAAAAAGCAACAAGTAACATGTTTTGAACTAAATAAAATGAAAATCCAAAAAGCCGAGGGATAAAAAGTACAAAATATGAGAGGCGAGTTGGCTGGGGATTTCTCCCCCTATGTTAGAGCACAAATATCATTGGTACCGCGAAGAGACATGCTTGGGTCCATTTGATATTAGATCTTTATGATATAGCACACATAGGTATGCATCATGCCAAGACATGGTAAGCTGCTATCCCTACATATGCGGCGCACCTAAACACGATAACAAGATAGTAAAGAGAATAGTGCAAGTAAATCAATCCAAGTTTTTAGGATCAAGGATACCAAGTTCTCCTCTCAATTTAACGAACCGGGCTTCATCCAAAGGCTTAGTGAAAATGTCCGCCAATTGATCATTTGTCCCCACATAAGTAAGAGAGATGTTACCATTTGCGACATGATCACGTAGGAAGTGATGGCGAATGTCAATATGTTTGGTTCGAGAGTGTTGGAAGGGGTTATGGGCGATCTTTATTGCGCTTTCATTGTCGCATAGAAGAGGCACCGGACCAAGAGACACACCATAGTCAAGCAAGGTTTGCCTCATCCACAACAATTGAGCCCAACAAGATGTCACGGCGATGTATTCGGCTTTGGCGGTGGATAGGGAAATGGAGTTTTGTTTCTTGGATGACCAACTCACCAATGACCGTCCAATAAAGTGGCAAGCCCCGGAGGTAGACTTCCGATCTACTTTTTCACCGGCCCAATCGGAGTCCGAATAGCCATGGAGAGCAAAAGTAGATCCCTTTGGATACCAAAGCCCGAGAGTTGGAGTGAGAACAAGGTACCTAAAAATCCGTTTGACTGCCACAAGGTGGCTCTCCTTTGGAGCGGATTGAAAACGAGCACACATTCTAACACTAAACATGATATCCGGTCTAGATGCACAAAGATAAAGCAAAGAGCCAATCATAGAACGGTATACTTTTATGTCTGCATCCTTCTCCTTCTTAAATGCCCCTAGTTGTCCATTAGTCGCCATGGGCATCTTTGCAATAGAGGCACCAACCATATTAAACTTCTTGAGCATGTCCTTCACATATTGTTCTTAAGAGATGAAGGTTCCTTCTTCTAGTTGTCTCACTTTGAATCCAAGGAAATACTTCAACTCTCCCATCACGGACATCTCGAATTTCCTAGTCATCAACTCAGAGAAAGCTTTGTTATGGCGTTCAAATGAACCACCGAAAATGATATCATCAACATAGATTTGGCATACGAAAATACCACCACCCTTAAACCGCTTGGTAAAAAGGGTGGAGTCGACTTTCCCAATTTCAAACCCATCCTTGAGTAGAAAATCCCTAAGGTGCTCGTACCAAGCACGTGGAGCTTGCTTGAGATAGTAGAGAGCCTTATGGAGTTTATACACACGGTTGGGGAATTTGGGGTCCTCGAAACCCAGGGGTTGTGCAACATATGCCTCCTCTTTCAAAGTACCATTAAGAAATGCACTTTTCACATCCATTTGATAAAGCTTGAATTCATGAAAAGAGGCAAAAGCAAGCAAGAGACGAATAGCTTCAAGGCGAGCCACGGGCGTAAAGGTGCCATCAAAATCCATACCTTCTATTTGTGCAAACCCTTGCGCCACTAACCTTGCCTTGTTTCGAATGATGACTCCATTCTCGTCTTGCTTGTTCTTGAAACCCCATTTGGTTCCAATGACGTTGATCCTATGATCTTATGGTTTATCCACGAGTGACCATACTTCATTGCGGGTGAAGCACTCGAGTTTGTATTGCATAGCCATGATCCAATCGGGGTCTTGCAAGGCCTCTTGTACCTTAAGAGGTTCAAAACGAGAGATAAATGAGTGATGCTTGATAAAGTTGGCTAAGTGTTTTAACTTTTTACGAGTGAGTACTCCCTTTGATATGCTTCCAAGTATCTTGTTGACTTGCACCCCACTTGCTTTTCTTGTGGCTTTGATATTTCTTGTGATGCCCTTGTAATCAACAAACTCTCCTTTTAGACGTTCTAGTTCTTGAGGCTCAACTTGAGCTTGATCTTGAGAGCTAGGTCCATCTTGTTCTTCTTCTTGAAAAATGTCAAGGAGTTGAGGACTTGGTGTTTGATCTTGGACATGATTCTCTTCGTGAGATTCTTGTTGAACTTGTGGTCTAGTTGGTGGCTCTTCTTGTGTTGAGTTTGACTCTTCTTGAATTGAGCTAGGCTCCACTTGAGTTGAGTCATTCTCCATGGGGGTTGAGCTTGGTCCTTCTTCATTAAAGGCTTGATCTTGATTTTGATCTTGATGAGTCTCATGAGGCAAGATGTGCGCAATGCCCATTGGCTTAATGACTTGAGAAGGATCTTCATCAACTACATCACGTGAAACAACTTGCTCCTTTTGGGAGCCATTATTCTCATCGAAATCCACATCACAAGATTCTTCAATCCTTCCCGAGGAACTATTGTAGAATCTATAGGTGTGGGAATCCGATGCATATCCAACAAAAATACCCTCAATAGTTCTAGATTCTAATTTACCAAGCCTCTATTTCTTGTTCTTGACGAAGCATTTGCATCCAAAGACGCGGAAGTACTTGACGTTGGGCTTGTTCCCGGTGAGAAGATCGTAGGCGGTCTTGTTGTGGAAGGAGTGGAGGAAGAGCCGGTTTGTAGCATGAACGGCGGTGGCAATGGCTTCACCCCAAAAGTTGTAGGGTGAATTGAATTCATTCAACATAGTTCTTGCCATCTCAATGATTGTCCGGTTCTTCCTCTCCATAACACCATTTTGTTGGGGTGTGTTAGGTGAATAGTATTGATGCTTGATACCTTCCCAATCAACAAAATATTGCATGGTGTATTTCTTAAATTTGGTGTCATTGTCGGTTCGAATTGCCTTGATCTTCTCATCACATTGACGTTGGGCTTGAGTGGCAAAGTCGATGAAGCATTTTTAGGTCTCATCCTTGGACTTTAGGAGAAATACCCAAGTGTACCTTGAGTAGTCATCCACGATCACAAGACCAAACTTCTTCCCGCTAAGAGTGTCATAGTTGGAAGGCCCAAAGAGATCAAAATGAAGGAGCTCCAATGGCCTAAAGGTGGTGACGATGCTGTTGGAGGGGTGAGCCTTGCCCTTTTGCTTCCCGGCTATGCATGCACCACACACACGATCTCTTTCAAAGTCAACATCGGTTAGTCCAATAACGTGATCATCTTTTAGGAGTAATTTAAGATTTCTCATGTTGACATGGCCTAGCCGGCGATGCCAAAGCCAACCCTTGTCAACCTTGGCCATTAGGCATAGTGAGTAAGAGGGGTTCTCTTGCGAGAAATCAGCCACATAAAGACCGTCCTCAATATGCCCAACAAAGACTAATTTGATATTATCACTCCTAAACCATCACCTTATCTTTAGTAAAATAGCAATCATAACCAATGTTTGTAAGATTATTGATGGAAAGTAAGTTGTAACCAAGGGATTCAACAAGCATGACATTCTTGAGAGACACATCTTTCGTGATTGCCACCTTGTCGTATCCCAATACCTTTTGCTTTGTATTATCTCCAAAAGTGATGTAGGAGGTGCGGTTGACATCATCAATGAAACGCTCAAGTAACTCCTTTTCTCCGGTCATATGATGAGTGCATCCACTATCAAACACCCATTTAGGGCCACCGGAGAGATATCCCTACGCACAATCAATTCTTGGATTTAGTAACCAATTTAGAAATGGGTTCCTTGGCATTAGAAACAAGAGATTTTGGTACCCAAATCGAGTACCATCTAAAAGCATTGCGGGGACCAATAAATTTAGCATAAACGTCTCCTCTTGTATCCTTACACAACACATAAGATGGGTTAGCTTTTCCCGCGGAAAGTTGGTTAGAATTTTCCTTATAGACACTTTCTTCAGCCACAACTTTCTTGCATTTGTCAACCTCCTTGTGTCCTTCACGCACAAAGTTAACATTCTTCAAAGGATTTACCTTCTCCTTACCATTCTTCATTGTGGTGTAATCAAGTCCTTGATGTGGAGCTCTCATCTTTTGTGTAGCAAGAATCTCATTTAGAGTCTTCTCACCTTGACTAGATATGAGACGTTCCTTCTTGAGTTGCACCTTCAATTTCTTATTTTCCTCAACAAGTGAGACTTGACCATTCAAGGGGTTAGAAGTACTAGCAATATTATCAACAATAATGGGAGCACTTGAAGAACCAAGAGACTTGTCGTAACTAGCTTGAAGTTGATCATACTTCTACTCAAGTTTCATGAACTCATCCTTGATAAGCTTATGGGCATTCTCAAGGTGTTCAAGATCCTTAGTGAGAGAGGCATAAGCAACCTCAAGTTTATTTTTAGAAGCATCAAGTACTTGAGACATTTCAAGTGCCTTATCAATCGAATCAACATCTTTAGTTTTGTCAATCTTATAAGTTTCCAATTGTTGAGATAGAGTAAAAGAGTTATGTTTTCATTAGTGAGCTCTTGCTTAAGGAGATTGAATCTCCGTCTCCCATCATCAATATGGGATTCAAGTTCCTCAATGGTATCGTCACGTGAAGAGACGGTGTCCATTAAGTACTCGAATTGAGATAAAGCATCACCACGTAGGGAGCACATAACTTTATGCAAAGCAAGCATCCTAGCATTTCCATCCTCATCAATATTGCCTAACTCATGAGAAGGTAAAGGTGGCTTAGAATTAAAGATGGGAGCATTTGAAGGAGTAGGCACCTTTGGTCCCTTTGCCATGAGGCATTTTTGGGATTTCTTCTTGGAGGTAGAGGTGTAGTCTTTGATGTAGTCGTAGGGGAGAGAGGACCCAAGTCCACGCTCCAACTTGGTGTGACGCCCTAAAATCGGTACTATGTAGATTTAAGCGATCCCGTCAAAATTCGCATAATAACGATTTAGGTCGCCCACCAGACATAATGTACACGCCGAAACATGCGCATTATGTGGGTGGAATTGTGATAACATTACAACAGTTCCGATACATCCACAAATACAACATAAGATATATATTATACAACAACGACTCGAACGAGTCAAGATACAAATGATACCATACAAAGATTCAATGATAGCGGAAGCGAAATAGTATCCGACTACAGATAAGATACAAATTGGACTAAGAGTCCTGAAGATAAGCAATGGTGTACCTGGAAGGCAATTCTTTTGCAAGCGAGGAGTCAGACAGGGGGACCCTTTATCACCTCTTATTTTTGTTCTGGCGGCTGACCTATTACAGAGTGCTATTAATAAACATTTCAGAGAACAAATGCCGCAGGCTCCATTCTCTCCAGACCTTGATATGGATTTCCCTGTTGTCCAATATGCTGATGACACTCTTATTATTATGAAAGCATGTGATACTCAGCTGGCTGTCATGCAAGATATCCTAAGAAAGTATGCTGCTTCAACTGGATTGCATATTAACTATAACAAATCTCTCCTCATCCCTATTAACATAGATTCAGACAGAGATCAAGCCATTGCACAACTTCTAGGATGCACAATTGGCACAATGCCTTTCACCTACCTTGGGCTTCCCCTGGGAACAACCAAGCCCTCACTTCAAGAAATGATGCCACTGGTTGATAGAATAGAGAGAAGGATGTCTGCTAATTTCATGATGATGCAATATAGTGGAAGAGTGACAGTGATTAATTCCCTGCTTACTTCGATTGCCATGTTCTCAATGTGCTCTCTCCAAATACATCCTAAAATTCTGGAACATATTGAAAAAATAAGGAAGCACTGCCTCTGGGACAAAAAGACTGAGACGGGAGTTAAAACTAATTATTTAGTTGCTTGGGACAGAGTGTGTATGCCAAAAAAGAAAGGTGGCCTTGGGGTGCTCAATCTAAAGGTTCAGAATGAAGCTCTTCTACTCAAATATTTGGACAAGTTCTACAATAAAGTTGATACACCTTGGGTCACATTAATCTGGAATGCCTACTACACTGATAAAGTCCCACACACAATGGACCCATGTGGATCATTCTGGTGGAGAAGTGTTTTCAAGCTGAGTCCAATTTTCAGAGGCGTTGCAACTTGTAATGTATCCTGTGGACAATTTGTTTTGCTATGGAAAGATGTCTGGTTGGATGAGCCAATAATGGATAAATATCCGAGAGCCTACTCCTTTTGTAAGGATGAAGATACCTCTGTTGCCAAATTCCTGACTGCTACAACTCTTGCAGAGAACTTCCATTTACCGCTATCTCCTGAAGCTTTAGCAGAAATTCGTGGTTTGCAACACGATTCTAGAGATTTGACCTTAAGCCAGAATGAACAGGACCAATGGATTTACCCATGGGGATCCAGATTTACCTCCAGCAAATATTATCAGTTCTACTTCAGAAATGTGATCTCACATGATGCTTTTAATTGGATTTGGAAATCCAAGAGCACTCCGAAGATTAAGTTCTTCTGCTGACTTCTCTTTGCTGATCGGTTGAATACTAGAAACATGCTTCGAAGAAAAAATTTAATTATCCAGGAACATACTCTTGCCCAATGTGCCAAGACAATATTGAGGAGACTGTTGAACATTTGTTCTTCAAATGCACCTTTGCTGCACGCTGTTGGACAAAGCTACAGATTAATTGGGGACAAAATGATCACAGATTAGAACTCATATCATCTACAAGACAAACCTTTCACAAACCTATGTTTATGGAGACCTTCATGGCTGCTGCTTGGGGGATTTGGAAAGAACGAAATGATCTGGTCTTCAATAATATAACTCCAAGCACCGAATCCTGGAAAAAAACGTTTTACCACAGACTTCTCCCTTCTGGTTCATAGGACCAAGACTGAACTACACCCTTTCATTGTAAATCTTTGCTCCCTCTTGCAACTCTCTATCTCCCCTCTTCAGGATGGCTAATCAGCCACCTTTCACTGTAATTATGTAACACTCCTGCTCTCTTTTAATATATGGTGATGTGGAGGCAGTAGGGGGGCAGTCCCCTACTGTCATAAAGTTTCAAAAAAATGGCGCCATATCCCTGCCCAGCCAAGCCGGAGGGATTCCCAAGCTAACGTCGTCAGACTTCTGTAACATCCCAACATTTTATAATGTTCAAAAAATCACTAAAATTTAAAACTTTTCTTTTATTAAAATAAAATATTAAATGCATAAGGAAACCAACTATAAAAGACTCCAAACTTATTGAAAGAGTTTAATATTTCAAATGTCACAGTTTAAACATTTTATTATCCATTGTATGTCAAAAACCATAAAATGTAAATTGACAAATATTTTACAAACTACAATCCATTTTATTTTAAGTAAATAGTTTACTTATAAGAAATTGATTCCAACCACTTAGCCAAATAAGCATTTCATTTGCTTAAATGAATTTCATCTAATTTCAAAGCATGAAATGATTAATATATTCTATATAAGGAAATGAATTAAATCTAAAATATTTTCCAAAGTTGATATGAAGTTTTTCACACTTGAAAGGTACCCCATAAAATCGAAGCAAGAGTTTTCTAATTGGTTTAGATGGATCCTTCGCGGCTGAGTCCAAAAAGATAATCGTGAAAAGTGATACCTGTGAAGATCGTGCATTTCAGTCAAATTCGGATCCGTTTTTTGAGTCCATGATATAACCATATCATGGACTCAAAAAACGGATCCGAATTTGACTGAAATGCACGATCTTCACAGACGACCTTTACCACAACGGTGCCGTCCATGGATCAAATTATTTCGTGGATTGGATTTCACTTGCCTGTCTACGGTTCCCTTGCGTGTGCTCGGGATAGGTGTTTTGTATAAATGTTTCGCCGTATTATTAAGTATTATCCTTTAGTTTTTTTCTCTATCTAGAATATGGTTCATCTGGGGGGAGATCGAGCTTCAAGAAATTGTGAACGGTCGGTAATCTTTCTTACATCTCCCCCCCCAGGGGCCCAGGTATCATATACACCGCCAAAATAAAGAGCGATCCCAAGGGGTACATATCCATAATAGACATATAGAGATTATTATACGCCAAGTAACATCAAAAGTGCGGGTTTCCGAAGATGGAATGTCTAATGTTTTTTCACCTGGGGAATTAATCGGACTATTACGAGCGGAACGAGCAGGGCGAGCTTTGGATGAATCAATCTATTATCGGGCAATCTTATTGGGAATAACAAGGGCTTCCCTGAATACCCAAAGTTTCATATCTGAAGCAAGTTTTCAAGAAACTGCTCGAGTTTTAGCAAAAGCTATGATTAAGCATAATATAAAACTTAATGGTGCACAAAATAATTTGAATTAAAAATGTTTACATTACATTTTCTCTTTTCATTACAAATAGTTGTAATATGTTATTTAATAATCTATTAAAGCTAAAATTTATTTAATATGGGAAATGAGTTTAAATAACTTAAATTCAAACATAATTGAATATGGGTATTTCACATAATTTATTTAACCAAAATTAAAATTAATTAAATACTAGTTTTAAATTAAACATAAAGTGTCAATTTTTCATTTAAGCAATATTTCGAAATTATTATTTTTGAAAAGTGTCCAAAACATGCCCACAACTGGTTTAACACAAAGATAATAATTTTACAAATTTTTAGAAATTTGTTTGACATCATTTGGACAAATAAATCAAAAGATATGAATTAAAAGAAAAATCAGAAAAACAGAAAAATAAAATTTGCTGACGTCAGCCCGTCTTCAACCTTTGCCCCAAATCGCGCCCGAGACCACCGGAGTTTCCTTCTCCAAATCCGCACGATTAAGGCACGGATTTAACGCTCGGTCCTTGCTATTTAAACCCCCTGCCCCTCCTCCGCATTTCCCCTCTCAAACCCTAGCTCGGAACGCCCCCAGGCCGTCTAATCGCATCGCCGGAGTTCGCCATTGCCGCCGGTGTTTTTCTCGAGTTCCGGTGAATAAAGAGCACCTCGTGCTCTCTCCTCTGTCCCATCCCCTCTGCTTCGTCCGTGCGCAACTCTCTGATTTTTCCCATGACTTGTTAGGCGCCAGAACGACGAGTCCGTGCTCGACCCGAGGTCGCCGGAGTACACGTGGCTCCGCCCGCGTGTCCACGCTGTTCCAGGAAGAACGGGAAGACGCCGCCGCCTCCATCGCCCTCCCCGCGACGCGCCGCGCCCGGAGCTGCCTTCCGTTCATCCGGGGAGGAGCTACAACACCGGCGCCGTCCTCTCCCGACAGCACCGCCGCCATCTCCTCCAACTCCGGCGAGTTTCCGCCGCCACCTCCTCTCCATCGCACGGTGAGCGTCCGATCTATTTTATACGGTCACGATTAGAAGTTTTGGTCAACCGGTAAGATCAGATCTGGACCGTCAGATCCAGATCTGACGATCCCGATTCAATCACTTATCCACGTCAGCGTGCATAGTCAGCATCTAGTCAGCAGCCACGTCAGATCCATTCAGCGCCCAGTCAACAGATCTGGCAATTTTGCAGAAAAGCTCCTGCAGATTCAAACCTTCATAACTTTTTAACCACTTATCCAAATTTAACAAACTTTATATATTTGGAAAGCCCTTGACATGTAGATTATTTTAGATCGGCCAAAATTCAAATTTGACTTAGTATAAAATATTCAAATTTCAAATGGTGAATTTGAGTATATTTGTAATAACTTTAAATCTATAAATCCAAAAATTACAAATAAAATTGTTTTAGAAACTTTAGAATATTTGTAAATTGATGCCACTGCTATAAAATATTTTTGAGTAATTTTTGAATGAATTCATAGTTATATATATTTAATTTGAATAGTTTGACTATTTTCAACATAACTATTAATAAAAATATTATTTGTGATTAAAGTAAATTGCTATAAATTTAATTAAAATACCCCTGTCTATTGACACTATTTATAAAAATTTTTATAGAAATATTAATCATAGAAAACTTTAATCTGATAATTATTCCTTTTATTATACTTTCCAAAAATTATAAACTAATTAAATTGCAATTATAACTTTATGCATACTTTATAAATATCACAAAAATTAGTATTATGATTTAAAATTTGCATGTCATGCATAGCATATTTATTTTGTAGTTATATTTCCCATAAGGAAAACTCCTCCCCATTTTTCCGTAAGTTAGGATTATTTTCAAACTTAGCATTTTTGTGAAGTACTACACTTAGACACTTAGTAATTTTCAACATGGAGCTGGAATACCAATGAAGGACTTAGCCAAACGAGACTCCAGAAGAATCTCCAAGGAGTGGAAGCACTTAGAAGAAAGATCAAGAAGAAGTTCATGAAGACCAACCAGAAATATTTTCTAAGTCTGTCTCCCTCTTTCTTCTTTCTCCCTCCTTCTTCGGTTAGACTTCATGATGACTAAGTAAATCCAAGACCAGCCTCGAGGATACAAGAACCACCAAGTCTGGAGATGAAGCCTGGAGGACAACTACATCTTTTTTCTATCTTTTCCCTCCTTTCTAATCTTGTCTTTCACATTTGACTTAAACAAATTTTGATCATGATGTTATCATCTTGAAGTTGTTGGATCCTAGCGGCATAGTGGGATGAAGCGGCCTGGAAACAAACCTTACATGTCCACGTACATGAGACCTGTTCCACAATTTAAGTGGCTGGCCGGGTGTCTGTCTCTCTCACTTTAGTGAATATCCAATTTACAAAGAGTTGATAATAATTGTTGATCACCTCGAAGAATAGAGCTAGTAATTTCCTCTAAGTATTTTGCACATCAAGACTAAGCCATTAGAGTGCTTATTCAGGATGATATCAAACAAAATATTTTATTCAACTTATGACCTTAGCCCTTAGCCCTTTTGGACCAACCTATTTGCCTTGCATTAACTTAAAAATATTTTCATGGCATGAAAAAGCATTTCTAGCCCTTAGGAATATTTTTGCACATCATGCATAAACATATTTCCTTAGAAAGTTGTATAAAACTTAATTATTCATCTAGTATGTGTTTTGTGTGTATTGTGGAGTTGTGCTTGCTATTGATTATTGTATTGTTGTTTGTCTATACTGTTAGATTGAACGGAGAGTCCCGAGTATCGTTGAAAAGAGTTGTGAACAACGACAACATTCAAAGGCAAGTGGCACACCTCATAAACTTCCTATTATTTTCTATATGCATTACTTAGTGTATTTTTATATGCATGAGTAGGATAGTATTGCTATGCTAAACCTGTGTAGAATTCCCTTACTCCTGTGTCTAGGATCCTATATCATACTTAGTAGATATATTGATGCTATGCAATTGATGAAAAGTTTTACAAAACGATAAGTGACTACTCAGGGCTATGCTCATGGTTGTCGTCGCCTAGGATGAATGTCTATTCTACTTAGGGTCGTGAGCATGGTGGTTTTCACCTGAGAGTACACATCCACTAAGTTAATGAATCACCTGGGTGGATTGGTTGAATGGTTTATGTTGAGTGGCTACTCAGGGCTGTGCTTGTGGTGGTCTTCGCCTAAGATAGTTTCTACTATACTTGGGGCCATGAGCATGGTGGTTTTCACCTGGGAGTGCACTTGTGGATGGCCACCCAGGGAACAGAGGAATCTGAAGAACTCCGAGTGACGATTGCTTCCCGTGCAACCTTTTGACAATGGGCTCTGTCTAGAATAATTAAGTAGTGAGGGTGCAACCTGTCAGCTTGACAAGCAGATGTAGGGGGATGATAGGTGGAACGGGTCTTGCTAGTATGGTTGCATTCTTCTTCTGAAAGTTCTTGTCTCAATTCTCTCCTTTCCATAATACACTCCGCGTGTATAGGATTTCCCGGACAAATTGAGTCTAAAGGTGAAAGTGCACAACCTCTGCAGAGTGTAAAACTAAGTACTTAGCCGTGTCCCCGGTACGGACAATTTGAGCAGCTGATCACGGACGTCAACGGAGGATTCCACCATTCTAACTTCAGAAATAAAACTTGATGGGTGAACAAGGGAAGATGAGATTTATGGTTTTCATGCCATACTTGTCTTGATTTGAAGAAAGTGTTTTACAAAAAGATAGGAAAAATTGGCTTTATGCAAAATAACCTTGAACTCCACCAACCAAATATGCATATAGGCTTTAGAGTTATTCCATTAAGTGTCCACCATAGTGTCACTTGCCAGACTCCGTTTTTAATGGAATCTGACCCACGTTGTTGCAATATTTTTCTTATTGCAGATTGTTCAGATGCTTTAGAGTTATTCCATTAAGTGTCCACCATAGTGTCACTTGCCAGACTCCATTTTTAATGGAATCTAACCCACGTTGTTGCAATATTTTTCTTATTGCAGATTGTTCAGATGACGAGTGAGGTTTCGTTTATAGGTTTCGAGTCTACAACCAACATGTTTTCGCCTGTGGCAGCATGAAAGTTATAGAGACTCACTGCTCTAGTATTTCCGCTGTGTACTTTTCAATGCTAGCTTTATGCTATGCAACTTGTATCGAAATATTTTGTAATTCTGGATCATCGATGTAATAAAATTGACGCTTTGTTGTGATATTACATCGTAAACTGTGTGTGCAAATGAATCGATCCAGGGATTTGCACTATACACAGGTATCTGCCTTATTTAAAGTGCAGGTACGATACAACTTCAAACCTGTTAACTGCACATAAAGCACATCCCAAAAGAGGGCCAGGGCACTCCCTGACAAGCAAAACCGACTTACCTACTTTCTACACCATCTCCCAAAATATGGGGGAGGTGGACTTAGCGGCAGCAGCACTAGCAACCTAAAGAGACATGCTACAACTTCCGTCTAATCAGAAAGGGATAAGAGAACGCATAAAGTAAACATCTACAACTAACACCAAACATAACCCATTATCGGATTAACCCCCTCAACCAAGTATGAGGAAGCAATTCGGGAAACTCACACATTATTCAGTTTTAGTTACTAGTTATTGTGAAAGTAATTCTATATTACTAGTCAAATTAATTAACAATAATTAGGTGTAAGTTGTCTAGATCTTTTTAGCCAGCATCATCACCAAAGTCGTCCATAACCGTGGACACGGCTCATCGATAAGATTATACCCTGCAGGGGTGCACTATTGTACCCATACTCGTATGATCAACCCAAGTAAGCATCAGGGCCTCTCAACACGACTCATTCCTTCACTACAGCAAGTCCAAGTGCCACCCATATGAGTTGTTACCCGCGTCAGGAGTCCGGCCGAATCTCAGTTGCGGACTCATTAGTTTGTGCCTGCGCGCCATGCGGCTCAAACCACAGTAGGAACTGTCCGCTTCGCGCGCACCACCCCTATATGACGCCCATATCACATAACCTCTCATCAATCATCATCATTATGAACATGCATATGAGCAAATGGAAAACCCGAACTAGTTGCGGCACATGGACAAGCTGAAGATCCGTTCAAAGTCAAGGGGGGCTCCATAGGGCCACCCACAAGTGGTTAGTGCGCTCAAAATTGGATCCAAGGATAAAATATTAGTTCCTAGGTCGACACTGAGCAGAACAAAACACCTCGCAAGGCCTTCCGCATGGTGCCTTATCTTTTAATTATAATACCCCAATATAAGACAACATTTTATTAAGATAGAATAGTCTATCATACTAAGCATATGAAATAAACGACCAACAGAGGACTCGCACAACCAAGTCTAAGCATGCGCTACGACTCGCAAGGCCAACAGATAAACATGCAAGGGGTTATGGGTTGTGGGGATAAAGCTGTATAGGCTGCAGGATAAACATGTGATGGGATCGCAATTCAAGAATCGAATACTAGGGTAGCAGAGATCAACGGCAGGGATGAAAGACAATGTATAGGTAAACAAGCAAACTTTGCTTGCCTGGAATCCCGCATGGAAGCAGATCTTGTCGTTGCTCACACATCTCAACGTATTATCCGCGAAGAAGCAACAAACACTGGAAGCGCAAAAGATGCATTTTACAACTACGGCAAAAGATCCAGCATGATCATGGGACAGACGAATGACAAGGCAAGATGCAATGCGCGATGCACTTAATCCAAATTAAGCGGAACCGGGATTCCAACAATTAATATTAATATTTAAGTTATTTATCTACCCATCAAATTAAATGTTGATTAACATAGCAAGACATGGCACGGGTGAGCTAGTCAATTTAAATGAAATTGGGCAATACATATATTGATTTGCCCCACACATTCCATATTTATTATTTAGGCGATTTGCTACACCCCCAAACCCAAGAGATGCAACACATGCAAGTATGATGCGGTATGCACAAGATAGATGACATTTAATAAAATAGGTATAGGGTTAGGGTTTGGGTTTGTACGTTGGATTGGGTGAACTAGGGTTCGAAACCGACGTCTTCGGTCTGTAGAGGAAGTAGTTGTCGTCGGGGAAGTAGCCGTCGCGGAACCGGGGCATCATCGTTTGTCGGTGTCGAGGAAGTGGTCGGGGAAGTAGTCATACTCGGTCATCATCGTTGATGGGCGCGGGCACGTAGGAGCATGGCAAACGGAAACCGGAAAGAAAGCGCGCACGGGCGGGCAACGCGACACGGACACGGGCGGCCACGGAAATGCGGCACCGGAAGAGGACGCGCACGCGCACGTAGCAACACCACGAAGGGTGGACAACTCGGACAAAATACGACGCCCGGGTCTTGCAGACATTATGTCGAACACCTTGCGGGCGGCGACGCGGGGAGGCGTCCGTACGGAGACGGCGTGCACGCGGACGGAAGAGGAGGCAACGAGGACGGCGGCGCGCGGGGCGGAACGCACGACGGCAGCGAGCGCACGGGGACGAGGGGCGTCAGGTGGAGGTGGGCGAGCGGAGGCGTGCGCGGCGGCCGGGCAGCGGGGAGCGGGCGGCTGCGGGCGTGGCGGCAGCGGCGGCGCGGAGGAGGCGGCGGCAGCGAGCGGCTGCGCGGCGCGGCCGGGGCGGAGGCAGAGGAGGCCGGGGCGCACGGGGTGCTCGGGGCGCGGAGGCGGAGGAGGCCGGGGCGCACGGGGTGCTTGGGGCGTGGAGGCGCGGGAGGAGTGTAATGGCCTGGGATTTTTTTCCCAATTAGAAAATTGTTTGTTTTTCTTTTGGCATCAACATGACATCATCATGCATCATTTGCATTTGCCAATCTTAATTTAAATTGTTGCATTTAAATTTAACTCCATTCAAATTCTTTGCCACTTTTAAATCTAAATGCAAATCAATTAATTTAAATGTGATATTTAAATTATTTTCAAGTATTCAAATTAATATATTAAATTGTGTATTGGAAACATTTATTAAATTGCCTATTTAGAACAAAAACTATTTTGTAAAGTTTCTCTATACAAATTCTTTTTCTATTTTGTTTTAAAATACAAAAAAAACAGAAAAGAATTAAGTAAAAGAAATAAAACCACAGAGAGAAACTTACCTGGCCGAAGCCCACCCTTGGCCCATCTCTCTCTGTCCCAAGCCCACTCCCCCATCTCCTTCCTCCGTACCACTTTACACCGAGGCAGAGAGAAAGCGTGGCCATGGTGATCCCCACCATGTGCACCTCCACCCACTCCTCCCCTCTATTTAGCCACCCCCTCCTCTGCCCAAACCCTAGCCCCTCCACTTCTCCCTCTCAGCCGCCGTCGCCTCCGCCTCCCCTCTTCTCTCCACCTCGATCCTCCTATGTTTCTTCTCCACCACTCACCAACGGAGCAACCTCACCCCCCCCCCCCCCCCCCCGCTACTCCGATGTCGTCGAAGGCCAGCGGAGGAGCCACGAAGCTTGTCGGGGGGCTGCCCCCCGGGTAGGGCAGATCCCGGTGCAAATCAGTCGTATGACAATGGTGCTTGCCCTTTGGAGAGTGCAAGTGCTGCCCTTCAGGATACTGAAGGGGCAAGTTGACCTTTCGTAGCTGGTTGAGCTCAAGATATCTCATGGGGGTCGCAAGGGCCACCCCAGCAATCTATAAATAGCCTCCCCAGGCCTTCAGAGCGGCATAAGCCCCAGCGGGTGGTTCCTCTAAGAACTAGCTTCTCGAAGATGTCTTTGGTAGCAACCGAAGACATCTTCGGGAGGCTAGGCCTAGAGATGCTCATCCTAAAAGTTCTACTCGGATACATCCGGAAAGGATCTCGGAGGATCCGGGTACACTTCCCGGTTGAGGAGATCCCGGGTGAGCCGGATAGACTCCCCGGGTAGGTGAGAAAGGTACAAGCTTGCTCCCCGGGTACATGCTAACCGACATATAGCAAGTTGTCCAGTGTGTGCAGGAAAGACTTATAGAATGGAGCAAGGAGGTAGCCGGCATGAGAGATGCCGGTAAGTCGTCAACGGTCCGGAGCAGGCTTTCCCGCCTGGCACGGGGGGAAGTACCATTCCCCCTGACACGGAAGCATGATCACCTCCCGCCTGACACGGAAGCATGGTCACCTCCCGCCTGACACGGGAGCGTGTCAGCCGGTATGACAACGGTACGACAAGATCGGACATGCCTAGCCCGGCAATCCGGAAAAGGCTACTCGGGATGGGCAAAGACATGTCTTGTCTCTGACAGAGGCACAATGATGTTCCAGGACGGCGCCTGCCGTCCTCTCCGGAATGATGACGGCAGGGCTATGCCGGATAGGTAGGCGGCTAGGTCGCACTAGCCGGTGTCGACATAACCGTTAGGCCTGTCTGGTAGGGCCAATCCGGATTAGGGTTTCCGGCGTCGAGGATGCTTTTCGCCCGGCTGCTTGTTCTGCCTACTCTTCTTGGCGACACCACCAGATTCACCGGCAGGGGTGGTGTCGGAGCTCGCGCGTTTCCGGGTTTCGGCACGCTTCGTCACGGCCGCTGATCTCGGAGCTACTGGTGAAGCCCAATTGAGGGGAAGAGCGTCAATCACATCGAGTATTTGACAATCGTCACCATCATCATCGTCAGATGCAATGTGGATAGCCTCTGGAGTTGAGGGATTACCCGGGGCGGCAGCGCGGGTTAGGGGGATGGCGAGGTGATCTTCGCCGTCGGGATCCTCTGTCGGCATCTCCTACGGTATCGGGAAATCAGCCGCGAATTTGCCACCGGCATGCATCGCGTCCTCCGCTGTCTGACGCTCGAACAGCTGCAGGAATAAATCATTGCATGACAACCATGAGATTTCTAGCAAAACCCGGGTGCAAATGGAAGTTGGCGAAAGGCAGACACAAGCACCTGCTTCAGTGGTTTTTTTGCGAGAGCCGGCAACACGACCCCACGCGAAATTCGCCGGCATCTGAGTTCGAGCGATAGCTCGAACGCGCCGCCGGACTTGAGCTTTGTCCAGCGGGAAGATGTTGGTTCTTGTGGGGTCATATACACCACTTATGTGGCACAGCGTATGAGCTCGGGTCTGTAGAGGGCAGATGCGGCGGATGATAAAGCAGCACAGGAGGTCATCCGAGGACAGGCTATCCGTAAGGACACTTAAGACGTCATGCATACACGTGATCTCCTCAAAATCCGGGAGCCTATTCCAGAGATCGAACACGCGGGGGGGACCCATGGCAAACTCGGGCAAGTTGATGAAATCCGGGGAGGAAGATCCCGGAGAGTCTCCCGAGGTCGCCCGGTTCTTCACGTAGAAGAAGCTCCGTTGCCACTTCCGGCATGATTCCAGCCCCTGGACCTTGGGGAATCCGGAATCGGGGCGGGGGATGATCGTTGCCGCCCCGCAGTCGACAAGATCTTTGACCTTCTTTTCCGGGTTTGGGATGACTTGTCGGCGGAGGATGAAGTACTTAGCCCAGAGATCCACGAACGGCCAAATAACGAGATATCCCTCCGTGTAAGTAGCGAAGACGGAGAGCATCATAATTGCATTGGCCGGAAGGTGGTGAGGTTGGAGGTTGTAGGTGTCGAGGAAGTCGTGGAAGAAGGGGCTAGCCGGAAGCCCAAACCCCCGCTCGAAATGCGTGAGGAACACTACATATTCACCGGGTTGAGGTTCCGGCTGAACCTCGCTCCCCGGAAGTCGACTCTCAACCTGTGGCGGGATCCGGTGTGTCCGGTATAGCCAATCAAGGTCCCCCTGATTGGTCTCGGAACCGTCCCAGCAACCTCGGACACTCTCGTCGCCTATCTCGGACGGCGACGGCGTTGCTTGAGCTCCGGGCACGGCGACGGTGGTGCTTAAACTACGGGCGCGGCGGCGGAGCGCTCGGGACGGTCGCGGGAAGAAGGAAGGATCGGGGAAGAAAGGGGATAACTCCTCCGCTCCCCTATTTATGGGGAGCTTCGGAGCGGTTTCCGATTTTCCCGCCCACGATCTCCCAAGTCGTGGGTGGGATCAATTTACGCCGAGCGGCACGTGGCGGCACTCAGAGCGACCGATCCGGCCACACCGCGGGCCACAGAGCTCCAACGGTTGGAATTCGGATCGACTGCGGCTCCCGGCGCGCGAACCCGAGCAACGGCGTGTTAAGTCAAAAACACTCAAGTACTTCTCTGGAACGACAAGACCTCGGGTGGGACCCTCCCCCTGTGGAGGAATCTTGTCTGACACGAATCATGAAAAATACCGGCATGACCCTACCCGGCCGAGACCCTGAAGGCTATCTAGTTACCCGAGCAGGGCCTCCCGGTTGGAAAGGTCTCAGGGAAAGGATCTCAGTAAAGGTCATCTCGGCACCAAGGCTGAAGATTGTTCCTTCCTTATTTGAATAAGGTTTCTTTTTAAAAGCTGATCCGGCACATCGTCTTGGGTCGCTGCACGGCACCAGCTTCGGGGACTAGTGTCGGGGGGCTGCCCCCCGGGTAGGGCAGATCCCGGTGCAAATCAGCCGTATGACAATGGTGCTTGCCCTTTGGAGAGTGCAAGTGCTACCCTTCAGGATACTGAAGGGGCAAGTTGACCTTTCGTAGCTGGTTGAGCTCAAAATATCTCTTGGGGGTCGCAAGGGTCACCCCAGCAATCTATAAATAGCCTCCCCCAGGCCTTCAGAGCGGCATAAGCCCCAGCGGGTGGTTCCTCTAAGAACTAGCTTCTCGAAGATGTCTTTGGTAGCAACCGAAGACATCTTCGGGAGGCTAGGCCTAGAGATGCTCATCCTAAAAGTTCTACTCGGATACATCCAGAAAGGATCTCGGAGGATCCGGGTACACTTCCGGATTGAGGAGATCCCGGGTGAGCCGGATAGACTCCCCGGGTAGGTGAGAAAGGTACAAGCTTGCTCCCCGGGTACATGCTAACCGACATATAGATATCGGTCCTAGCAAGTTGTCCAGTGTGTGCAGGAAAGACTTACATAATGGAGCAAGGAGGTAGCCGGCATGAGAGATGCCGGTAAGTCGTCAACGGTCCGGAGCAGCCTTTCCCGCCTGGCACGCGGGGAAGTACCATTCCCCCTGACACGGAAGCATGATCACCTCCCGCCTGACACGGAAGCATGGTCACCTCCCGCCTGACACGGGAGCGTGTCAACCGGTACGACAACGGTACGACAAGATCGGACATGCCTAGCCCGGCAATCAGGAAAAGACTACTCGGGATGGGCAAAGACATGTCTTGTCTCTGACAGAGGGACAATGATGTTCCAGGACGGCGCCTGCCGTCCTTTCCAGAATGATGACGGCGGGGCTATGCCGGATAGGTAGGCGGCTAGGTCGCACTAGCCGGTGTCGACATAACTGTTAGGCCTGTCTGGTGGGGCCAACCCGGATTAGGGTTTCCGGCCCTCCCGGCCGGAACGCTATAAAAGGCGCCATAACTGCCCAAGTGAAAAAAGACCAACTTGGAAGCCAAAACATTAGTCTCATTTACTCCTAGGGCATTTACTCCTCCCTCTCTCTAGTTCATCTCGTTCATCGTGTTCATCACCGCAAGAGCTCCAAGAGCATGTTGTAGATCTCATTCTACACTTATATTGAGAGGAAAGGAAGGAGTAGGGGTGTTACCTCCCCACGAGGGCCCCGAACCTAGGTACATCGTGTGTGTGTGTTCTCTGCCTTCGTGCAGTTGTTTGTATTTACTAGATCTTCTCTTGTTTCCTTCGGTGGTGTTTTGGGTTCCTCGGAGATCCCGGTTACTCTGACATCCTTCCTCGTGTGAGCTCTTTAGTTCGCAAGCCCTCACCGGATCCACCAGCGTCCATCGGTCCCACACTTTAGCCATCCTATGGCATCTGCCGTGACACCACCACGACAGTTGGCGCCCACCGTGGGGCAGACAGAGGCGCTGGCTGGTGTACACATCCGGACGGGTTCCTCCGTTCACTCCGGCCTTAGAGTTCTCTCCGGCCTGGTTGTCAGGCTGGGCGAGATGGATTTCGTCAGCGACAATGCCGGTTGCTTCCGGAACAAGCCCTTCCCGGCTGACGGATGCCTCATCGACTTCGGCGCCTTCACCACCTACGTTGCCACCAAGATCGTCTGCAGCTACCCGGATGTTATCCTGGAGGCTGAAGATCCCCCCATGCTCCGCGCTGCCCGGGATCCTCGTGTCGATCGCCCCGCGGGCTGCGTCGCGGTCATGATGGTCGGGGTAACCGAGGAGGTGTTCCAGGATGCTCCTGGTGGCGATGTTGGTACTCACCGAGTTCGGTTAGCAAAATCTCCGCATGAGAGAGGTGCTGCCCGAGACGATGATCCTCAGCCATCCCACCATCGTCGCCGTCCGGATCCCCTCTCGGGTCTGGTGGCCAAGCTGGCAGTCCCCGTGACAGTAGATGTGGATACCCAGGTCACCTCGGCTGATTTGGACGAGCAGCGCAAGTTGCTGCTCGCAGAGGCGCAAGAGATCGCCGAGATCCGGCGTGAGCTTAGTGCCAGTCTCCGGGAGTACAATGCAGCTCACGGCTTCCCCAAGATAGGCTCTCGGGACAAGCGCATTGCTGACCTGCGTAAAAAGGGCAGAATGGTGAATGATGAGTTGGCAGGTAGCACGGCGCCTAGCCATAGCGGGACGGATAGCATGATCTCGGCAGAGAAGCCGGTATACAGCTCGCCTGCCAAAACTCTTAGGGCTGCAGAGGCAGTTATGGCCGAGTTGGCAGGGCTATCCGGAGAAGCTCTCCGTAAGCAACAAGAGCGGGTCAATGAACTAGTCATAGAGACTAACCGGCAGAACAAGGCCTTCAAGAAGAAGAATCCGGGAGTTGGATCCCAGGTGCATTCGGCTAGGGCCGAAAGCGACAAATCGGGCGGAGAGGCTTCCTCTCCACATCCGAGTAAAAGCAAGAGCAAGAGCCGAAGCCGGAGCAGGGGCTTCGGGAAAAACAAGCAATTGCAGGCATATGACCTGGCCTTTGCCGGAGTTCAGCAAGCCGGACGAAACAATCCCGGACAAGCACAGGGTAGCCATGGTGATGGTAACCAGGGTGTAGGAAACAATGCTGCGGCAAGCCGCGGCAATCCACCCTGGTATCCACCCCAAAGTCAGGGATACATGCAGAGGGAGGCCGCTTCCGTCCCACAGCAAGCTATAGTTCCTGTGGTTAACCGGCATGATGATGGCAACTCGAGGTTGCAGCAACTCGGATACCAGCCTAATGAGAATCCCCTAGGATCCCGGATAGGAACTCGACAGTTAGATCCCGCTGATGCTCAGATTAGGCTCGACCGGATTCACCAATCCGAGTTGGTTGAGGAACAAGGCCCTCCGGGACCCGCATGCTTTGGACCTCGGATCATGCGAGAACCTGCTGTAAGAAATTTCCAGCTCAACCGGGGTGCCAAGACCTATGACGGAAGCTCGAAGCCGGAGGACTGGCTGACCGACTATGTGACTGCGGTAAGCATAGCCGGTGGAAACAGACGTTGGGCGGTACGGTATGTACCACAGATGTTGGAAGGGCCCGCCCGGATTTGGCTGAACAACTTCAGGACTGGCAGCATAGACTGTTGGTTGGATTTCGAGGAAGCCTTCATCAGCAACTTCACCAGCACGTACAAGAGGCCCAACCGACCTCAGCAGCTCGCCATCTGTCGGCAAAGGAGCAACGAAACCGACCGGGAGTACCTTACCCGGTGGAGCAACATTCACAATTCTTGCGAAGGGGTTGTTGAGGCACAGGCCATCTCGTGGTTTACGCAGGGATGCCGACATGGCTCTATGCTTTGGCAAAAGCTGCAAAGAAAGATGCCGACAACCTTGGCAGAGACCATGGGCATCGCCGACACCTACACGCTTGGAGATCCCATGCAACCCCTAGTGGATGTCGGAGACTTCAACAGGAGGATGCGGGAACTCAGCGTTCGGGGCCGAGCAGAAGCCATGATCGCCACGATTTTGGCCCAAAGAGGAGTCAGCCCGAGTTCCACTATGCCTCGCAGCAGGTTGCAGCTGTTGGCCGAGATCAGGGAGATGCCGGCAGCAATCAGCGGCAGAAAACAACTGGCCCGACTTGGGGTCAGAGTCAAGAAGTGCAGAAGACTTGGGTGGACCAGAAGAAGCCCCTAACGTACGAAGAGATGCTGAACAAGCCATGCTGTTACCATACGTTGGAAGCCAACAAGCCTGCAAACCACTCTACCCGGCAGTGCAGCTAGTATCAGCGCACATTGCAAGAAGGCAGCGCGGGGGCTACTCGGCCAAACGTTCCGGCGTCACGGCCGAATATACCGAGACCCCCTCCACCGCTATCCGGTGCCAATGCAGTCCGGATTAATCCACCCAACCAGGGACCTCCTCCCAGACCCTTGAACATGGTGCACGCCCGGAATGATAATGGTGCTGGTCCGAGTAACCAACCCGGACACCAGCAAGGCAACTACCGGGAGGCACATCAGAGTTATGTGGTCTTCGTGACCGAGCCCACTGACCGTAAGAGTGTGCGACAACGTGCTATGGAAGTAAATGATGTGATCCCGGCGGTGCCCAAGTTCCTGCATTGGTCCGAGATGGAGATCATGTGGAGTCGGAAGGATCACCCCCGGGTTATGCCCAAGCCCGTTGGCTATGCTCTGGTGGTAGACCCGACATTTGTCGGACCAAGCCTCAACGTCCGCTTCAGCCGGGTACTGATTGACAATGGCAGTGCCATTAACATTATGTACAAGGATACCATGCTGAAGTTAGGGGTGTCCATGAACACGCTGCTCCCAACCGAGACAACCTTTCACGGCATTGTACCCGGGGTCTCCTGCTCCCCTATGGGCAAGATCTGGGTTGAGGTGTTGTTTGGAACCCGAGAGAATTGCCGGACAGAGAGCCTGGAATTCGAGGTGGTGGATCTCGAAAGTCCATACCATGCGCTTATTGGCAGACCCGCACTGGCCAAGTTCATGATATCCACCCACATGGGGTACCTGAAGATGAAGATGTCGGGTCCAAATGGGGTGATCACCATAGTAGGAGACCATAAGCGCTCTATGGACTGTGCAACTGCCGGCTCAAACTTAGCAGAGTCCCTGGTCATTGCGGAGGAGAAAAAGAGGATTCAGCAGGTGGTGGCACTGGCCCAGACCTCGCAACTCGGAATGCCTAGGATAGTGAACCCGGAGCAGAACGCCTCATTCCAGCCACCAAAGGAGACCAAAAAGGTGGGTGTTGCCCCCAAGTGCCCGGAGCGCCAGGTCATCATCGGCAGCAGCCTGGACAGCAAATAGGAAGGCGAGCTCGTCGACTTCCTCCGTGAGAATCGGATGCTTTTGCGTGGTCAAGTGACGATCTGCAAGGCGTTCCGAGGGAGTTGGATGAGCACTCACTGTTTGTCAGACCGGATGCGAAGCCGGTGAAGCAACCGACTAGGCGCCTCTCGGACGAAAGGAGGGCGGCGATCATGGAACATCTGGCGGTACTGCTTGCTGCTGGATTCGTGATGGAGGTACTGCACCCGGATTGGATTTCAAATCCGGTCCTGGTAGAGAAGAAGAAGGATGATCCCCTCCTGCTTAAGGTGTGGCGCATGTGCATCGACTTTACCAACCTCAACAAGGCTTGCCCGAAAGATCCTTTTCCACTTCCCCGGATAGATCAAGTGATCGATTCCACTGCCGGGAGTGAACTTTTGACTTTTCTAGATGCGAATTCCGGTTTTCACCAGATACCTTTGAATCTGGATGATCAATTGAAAACTGCTTTTATTACCCCGTATGGGGCTTATTGCTATCGTGTCATGACTTTTGGTCTGAGAAATGCTGGTGCTACATACCAGAGGTGCATGCAAAAATGTTTACATGACCAGATAGGCCGGAATGCCGAAGTCTATGTTGATGACATAGTCAAAAAACAAAAGAAAGATCCTCTCTGATTGATGATCTGAGAGAAACATTTAAAAATTTAAGGAGATTCCGGATGAAGTTGAATCCGGATAAATGCACATTCGGCGTTCCGGCAGGAAAACTACTCGGTTTCGGGGAATTGAGGTCAACCCGGGTAAGATACGGGCAATCGAGAGCATGAAGCTACCGGCACGTCTCAAAGAGTGCAGAAGTTTACTGGTTGCTTGGCATCCCTAAGTCGATTTGTGAGCCGACTAGGGGAGAAGGCCTTACCCCTGTATCAGCTGATGAAAAAGAGTAAAAACTTCGTGTGGACTCCGCAAGCTGATGTGGCGTTCAATGACTTGAAAAGAATGCTCTCATCAGCACCAGTGTTGGCATCCCCATTGCCCAAGGAGCCTATGTTGCTGTACATTGCTGCCACTAACCGGGTAGTAAGTATAGCCATTGTCGTGGAAAGAGAGGAGGGGGACAAGCTGATACAGAGGCCGGTGTATTACTTGAGCGAGGTGATCTCGGAATCCAAGCAAAACTACCCGCATTATCAGAAGATGGCATACGGGGTATACCTGGCAGTAACCAAGCTCAAGCACTATTTTCAAGAGCACCCAATCACAGTGGTGTGCGAGGCTCCCCTAGACAAGATCATCGGCTGCAAGGATGCTAGCGGTCGGGTCGCCAAATGGGCCATCCAGTTGTCTCCGTACGCTCCGGCATACGAGAGGCGTGACGCCATTAAGTCGTAGGCGCTGCCGGACTTCCTGGTGGACTGGGCCGAGATGCAGTACGAGCCTCCAGCTTCCGACTACAACTTCTGGAGGATGCATTTCGATGGGTCCAAGGCCAAGATCGGATTGGGTAGCGGAGTGGTCCTCACCTCACCGAAACAAGATGTGCTGAAATATGTCCTGCAAATTCACTTCCGGGCATCCAACAATGTCGCCGAGTATGAGGCCTTAGTTCATGGACTGAACGTCGCCAAGGAAATCGGCATCCGCCGGATAGAGTGTTTCGGCGATTCCGACCTCGTGGTAAAGCAGGTGTCGGGGAACTGGGATGCAATTGACGCCAACATGGCCTTGTATCGGTTCCACGTGCAGAAAATATCCGGATTTTTTGAAGGCTGCGAGTTCAAGCACATACCCAGAGGGGAAAACGAAGCAGCAGATGTGTTGTCCAAGCTAGGGTCATCTCGGGAGGCCATCCCACCCGGGATCGCTCTCTAGTATCTGAGGAAACCGTCTATCCAGCCTTCGCCCGAGTCGGATTCTATCTTCATCCCCAAGTGTAGTAACCTCACCTCTCATTTTAAGGTGGAAGTCCCTATGTTAATGTGCTAGTCCCTGGATCAAATGCTAGCACCACAGTTTAAGATGTATATCATGCAGAAGTGTCAAATACTTTATTAAATCGCATGATCCAGTGTTACAAATATCTCTTACAACTTGCATAACCTGAAAAGGCTAGCAAAATTCAAAGAGCAGCAGCGGAAAACAATAGATAAAATGAGCCTCATCAACTTCATGTGTCACAGGCATAGCATGTTGGTTGTAGACTCGTAATCCTATCGAATACTCACTCGTCGTCTGTCAAATCTGCAAGGTTTAGTTGCAGCCCAGCTATAAAGGGTCAGCACAATTGAATTGTGGTGGCAAGTGACTTTTAAAAGCTAGTATTCTACTAAGCTATATCTATATGCTTATTTGGATGGTGGAGCTCAAGGCTATTGCGTAAAGCAAGTTTCTCCTACTTTTGATAAACAATTTTCTTAAATCAATGTCTTCTCTTTCAGAGACATCTCGAGACAAGTCCATGTCTCCTACCCATGTTCACCCAACATAGTTTTATTAAGAAATTGGGATGAAGAGATTTTCAGAACACAGCCTTGTGAAGTTACTCAAATTGTCCGATGCCGGGGACACGGCTAAGATCTTAGGTTTTAACTCTCGAGAGGGTGTGCACTTTCACCATTAGACTCAATCAACCCAAACTATCCTCTACACTCCTTTAGTGAGAAGGAAAAGGAGAAGATCAAGACGAGACTTTTCAGAAGTTGCTTTCCCATGATCATACTAAGAGATTACCACCATCCTATCAACTCTACCACCATCAATCTCTTGACCCAGGTCCACATCAACTTACTCCATCAAGACAGAGCCCATATTGACCAATGGTTGCACGATAAGCAACTAGACTCAGTGTAAACTTAAATCTCATAGCCCTGGGTGGCCTACCACAAGTGAGCAACTCAGGTTAACACCGCATATCATGACCCCAGGTAAGTAGAAACTACCCTGGGCGAAGACAACCATGACGCATGGCCCTGAGAAGCCACTCAACTTGAAACCTCCTCGATCGACCCAATCCACCCAGGCGTTAAATTAATTTAGTGGAAATTTTCATTTATCACATCAACCATAAAACAATCATTTTTGCAGTAGTTGCTTCCACTAAATTATAATAGGGGTCTAATCTGGAATTTCTAAGGGGAATCCTCAAAGGTTTGCATAGCATACTACAATCTCCCAAAAACCTATCATGCATACTACTTTTGCAAATACTGTTTGAAAACACTAGATATGCAATAGAATAAAATAGTAGGTGTTTTATGAAGTCACTTGCCTGAAGAAAGTTGTCGTTTCTCAGTCACTCTTGTCCAAGTCAAAGTTGCTCCCCGTTTCAAACTATATAGTAAAAGGGCATCCAATAAACAAGCAAATCAACAAACACAAAACAAATTGAAACATACAAGCGTAATAAGGCTTAGAAGTGGATTTGGTCAAGGGTGTCACATAATTCAATATACAAAAAGAATTAATGTGGTTGCGTTTAGGGTATAGTCAAAAGTCAAATTGGACATTTTCAATTTGAAAAGAATGAAAGATCACAGGATCCAAATGAAATGGTCTTTAAACGAAGAGATGCTTAGATGGTTTAATCAAAATTTAAAAGCAAGGTTCAAAATTTTACAACAACCATCATATTTAATTTCTTTTACCTAAGGTTATGTTTTCAGAATTTTAAATTTAAGCAAATTCATATTCAAGAATTTCTTAATTTATCATATCTAACATTTTTAAATCCCAACTGAAAAGTTCATAGTATTATGAATACAACCTAGTTATTTGAAATGGCATAATGTTTTAATTCACATTTTAGTAACACCTAATTAACCAATATCATTTATATACACTTGTAAAAGAATTAAAATCTTTTAAAAGGTTTTAAATAAAACTTACTTATTAAAGTTATGTATTATATTAATAAACAGGAATTTGAGCTTTCTCTAGACTAGGACAATTATTTATGTCTTTGGTGCAAAGTAATAGATTTTTAAATTAATAACTATATAATGCGCTAGAATAAATCAAAACAAGTCTCAGGATCTTTAAATTAATTTTAAATTATTCAAGCATTATTTATAACAAATTTTATAAATGGGGTTAATAGATAGAGGGCTTTTAATTAAATGTATAGCAATTGGAACGTTGCCCCATCCGAAAATTAGGTCTTTTTGTAACGTGTCTTCCTTATCGTCGTCCGTGTACTTCCTCTTCTTGTATTTCTTCTTCTTCTCAGAATTTGTCCCAATGACTGCATTAGAGAGAGCATATAGACTAGGAGTAAAATTGCCGGTAGGGTTTCGGCGATCCCTCTGCAGGTCGACCGCGGACCGAATAATAATTCCGTAGTAGGCTAGCATCTTCATGTCATTATGGATTGCCACGCCGTAGAATTTGATTGTCTCGTCACCTAAGAAATCCACGAGGACCTGTGGCACCCGATCAGCTTTGCAAATTTGGAAGACAAGAGTCTCGGTCGCCACCGAGAGTTGAAGGACGGTGGCGCACTGCGAAGTATCCTTCCGTCGAGGGTCGGTGAACTCGCAATCGAGTCCAACGGCTTTGATCGGAGCGGCGTCGAGGAAGTTGTTCTTCACGTCGCCGATCCACTTCTCCACGCGCCATGCACGAAGGGTGACCCACACCTTGAACCGCATGCATTCCTTCTCGTAGTCGTAAAACTCATCGGACTGAGGCACGAGTGGCTCCATAGGGACGGAGAAAAGAGAGGAGAGATGGCCGGAGAAATGGTGTGTGGAGGAGTCGTACTGTGCAGTGCATTTTATAGCGCCGGAGAGGAAGATGAATCGCCGGCGGAGGGCAGAGGAATCGCCGGAGGGCAGAGGAATCGCCGGCGGCGCCGTATTTCTGCTCGTCTTCCGTGCGCGTCAAAAAAACGCGGCGGTGGCTCGGGCGCGTAACTGAAACCATGACATTTGTCCCGGTTCATGACTGGAACCGGGACAAATGGGTGTCGCCTGAACTGCTCGGCGGGTGCTACCTCATTTGTCCCGGTTCCAGCCACGAACCGGGACAAATGAGTGTCGCCTGAACTGCTCTGCGCGTTTTATGCCCCATCTGTCCCGGTTTGCAGTACGACCGGGACAAATGGGGTTTTGGAGTTTGGTCCTTTAGCCTGTTTTCTACTAGTGTAACTCAGTGGGCTACCACCCTTAAAAGAAACTTTTGCGCCAATCTGAAATCTTTTCTACAATCTTTCAGTCGACTTTTCCATCATTTTAGTGTTGTAGGATAACATAAGTCCATTGAACTACTTTTGGTACTGAATATCACTCTTCGCTTAATCTGAAAATCAAGCTGAGAGGATTTCACAAGGATCTCCATAACTCCAATCGCTTGATGTCCCCATGTGCTTCATCTTCACAGTTTACATTTTTGAAGCAACTAACGTAATTCTCATGGAAGGCAATTCTTTGTTTGTAGGGTATTCTTCGAGACTTTGCTTGTGGTTATCCTCACCGTAATTTAATACGTTTTAGTAACACTTGCCTCACATAGGGTTATAAATATCTACAGTTCTATGGTTTTGGTTTTTCATCGTCGTATCTCTTATAGGAAAGCCACTCAAGATTTTCCATTCCTCATAGCAAAGAGAATGATATGAGTATTCGCCATGGGGGCCAATCCATGTCGCACTCACTCATTACTTTGTACTTGGTTTGACGAATCTCGTATTCTAACACTTGGTCAAACTTCACTTATCTCACAGAATGTTTCCAGTCTGTAGGATAAACCTGAGCTAAACTATCGGTCCTCATACTAGTAGGTTGCGTTAAAACTACACCAGGGTAGCTGAAAAGTTGTTGTCTCTTGAAAAATCCTTCTCCTTGATGTGATGGAAAATATATGTTGTCTCAACTCCTAAACTTAACCTCCACTAGTATATCCATTCTGGTTGGTTTAATTTTGTTCTAAGGATAGATATTGCGTCTGGTTTGGGTTTAGCAAGGATGAGTTAAGATAGAAAGACACTAAGAAAGAATCCTACACCAACACAATAAGACAAGGCAATTCATTTTACAAACAACATCTAGCAAACACCAAACAACAAGGTTCACACACAAACAAACAATCTAGTATTGTCATACAACCTAAGTTGGTATGAACAACACACTAACACGGTATCGTTGTTCTAAATGGTGGTCTAGTATAGCTTCTTCTTGAGCGCTTCATGATCTTCTTCAAAAAAAAATTTAAACTCTTCCAAGTGGTTGAACTCTAAATCCAAGTTCTTCTATTATCTTCCATGTAGTTCTTCGTGTTGAATCGTAGAATTCCTTATGAAGTATCAGACTCAGACTTCAAGAACAATGGTCATCTAGAAATAGATAAGATATTTTCCAGAAGGTAGATAGTAGACGAGAGGATAAGAAAAGATAAAGAAATTTATATATATATTTTAGTAAAGTGAATAGAAATAGATTTTCAATCCTATGGTCAAAGCCTATTTCTATCCAAACCTAGGGTCTCGAACCTACAGGCAACACAGTGCTCTGATACCATCTGTAGTGACATCACCTCTCATTTTAAGGTGGAAGTCCCTATGTTAATGTGCTAGTCCCTGGATCAAATGCTAGCACCACAGTTTAAGATGTATATCATGCAAAAGTGTCAAATACTTTATTAAATCGCATGATCCAGTGTTACAAATATCTCTTACAACTTGCATAACCTGAAAAGGCTAGCAAAATTCAAAGAGCAGCAGCAGAAAACAATAGATAAAATGAGCCTCATCAACTTCATGTGTCACAGGCATAGCATGTTGGTTGTAGACTCGTAATCCTATCGAATACTCACTCGTCGTCTGTCAAATCTGCAAGGTTTAGTTGCAGCCCAGCTATAAAGGGTCAGCACAATTGAATTGTGGTGGCAAGTGACTTTTAAAAGCTAGTATTCTACTAAGCTATATCTATATGCTTATTTGGCTGGTGGAGCTCAAGGCTATTGCGTAAAGCAAGTTTTCTCCTACTATTGATGAACAATTTTTTTAAATCAATGTCTTCTCTTTCAGAGACATCTCGAGACAAGTCCATGTCTCCTACCCATGTTCACCCAACATAGTTCTATTAAGAAATTGGGATGAAGAGATTTTCAGAACACAGCCTTGTGTAGTTACTCAAATTGTCCGATGCCGGGGACACGGCTAAGATCTTAGGTTTTAACTCTCGAGAGGGTGTGCACTTTCACCATTAGACTCAATCAACCCAAACTATCCTCTACACTCCTTTAGTGAGAAGGAAAAGGAGAAGATCAAGACGAGACTTTTCAGAAGTTGCTTTCCCATGATCATACTAAGAGATTACCACCATCCTATCAACTCTACCACCATCAATCTCTTGACCCAGGTCCACATCAACTTACTCCATCAAGACAGAGCCCATATTGACCAATGGTTGCACGATAAGCAACTAGACTCAGTGTAAACTTAAATCTCATAGCCCTGGGTGGCCTACCACAAGTGAGCAACTCAGGTTAACACCGCATATCATGGCCCCAGGTAAGTAGAAACTACCCTGGGCGAAGAAAACCATGACGCATGGCCCTGAGAAGCCACTCAACTTGAAACCTCCTCGATCGACCCAATCCACCCAAGCGTTAAATTAATTTAGTGGAAATTTTCATTTATCACATCAACCATAAAACAATCATTTTTGCAGTAGTTGCTTCCACTAAATTATAATAGGGGTCTAATCTGGAATTTCTAAGGGGAATCCTAAAAGGTTTGCATAGCGTACTACAATCTCCCAAAAACCTATCATGCATACTACTTTTGCAAATACTGTTTGAAAACACTAGATATGCAATAGAATAAAATAGTAGGTGTTTTATGAAGTCACTTGCCTGAAGAAAGTTGTCGTTTCTCACTCACTCTTGTCCAAGTCAAAGTTGCTCCCCGTTTCAAACTATATAGTAAAAGGGCATCCAATAAACAAGCAAATCAACAAACACAAAACAAATTGAAACATACAAGCGTAATAAGGCTTAGAAGTGGATTTGGTCAAGGGTGTCACATAATTCAATATACAAAAATAATTAATGTGGTTGCGTTTAGGGTATAGTCAAAAGTCAAATTGGACATTTTCAATTTGAAAAGAATGAAAGATCACAGGATCCAAATGAAATGGTCTTTAAACGAAGAGATCCTAAGATGGTTTAATCAAAATTTAAAAGCAAGGTTCAAAATTTTACAACAACCATCATATTTAATTTCTTTTACCTAAGGTTATGTTTTCAGAATTTTAAATTTAAGCAAATTCATATTCAAGAATTTCTTAATTTATCATATCTAACATTTTTAAATCCCAACTGAAAAGTTCATAGTATTATGAATACAACCTAGTTATTTGAAATGGCATAATGTTTTAATTCACATTTTAGTAACACCTAATTAACCAATATCATTTATATACACTTGTAAAAGAATTAAAATCTTTTAAAAGGTTTTAAATAAAACTTACTTATTAAAGTTATGTATTATATTAATAAACAGGAATTTGAGCTTTCTCTAGACTAGGACAATTATTTATGTCTTTGGTGCAAAGTAATAGATTTTTAAATTAATAACTTTATAATGTGCTAGAATAAATCAAAAAAAGTCTCAGGATCTTTAAATTAATTTTAAATTATTCAAGCATTATTTATAACAAAATTTTATAAATGGGGTTAATAGATAGAGGGCTTTTAATTAAATGTATAGCAATTGGATTAAATCAAAATAAGTGTTTGTATTAAAAGTTATGTAAAAAATAGTCAAACTATTCAAAATAAACATGCAACTACTTAAATCATCAAATAATTCTCAAAATTATTTTATAACAGAGGCATCACACCACACATTTAATAATGTTTCTAAAACAATTTTATTTGCAATTTTTGGATTTATAGATTTAAAGTTATGATAAAATTATTCAATTTCATCATTTGAAAATTTGAAAATTTTAAACTAAGTCAAATTTGAATTTGTGCAGATCTAAAATATTCTTCATGTCAAGGGCTTTCCAAATATATAAAAAAATTTGAATTTGGATATGGGAGTAAAAAGTTATGATAGATCTAAGTGTCAGGGGCTTTTCTGTAAAACAGCCAATTTAATTCTATTCGGAAATAAAATCAGAAAAGGCTGGGTGACGTGGCAGGCTCTGATTGTTCAGATCTAGGGTTAACAGGGACCGTACGATCTTATGAGGGTTGGACGGACCAGATCCGGAGATACCTCTTCGGGCCAATCTGATCTGGGCCGTAGATCTGCATCCGACGGCCCTGGAGGCGTTGACCTGGAGAGGGTGGCGCTGGTGGCCGGAGACGAGGGTGACGACGGCGCTGCACCTCGGGAGATGACGAGGACGGCGATCCGGTGGTCCTCCGGGCATGGGAGGACGATGACGACGTTCTGCACGATGCGGCGAAGACGAGGTTGGTCATGGCGTCGAGCAAGACCTCTCGAAACGGCGTGGAGGCGCGGCCGTAGTCGCGGCGGCGTGGGAATCTTCGGGTTCCGCACGGACTCATCGATTTTGCTGCAGGGAACAAACGAGGAAGGGATTGAGGGGTGCGCAAAGGATAGTGGAGGTAGAGGGAGGGTCCTCGGGCTAGGGGGAGGCTCACTTCGCCGGCAAAAAGCAGGAAACACGGCGGAGGCTTGCGCAACTCCGGCGGCGAAATTCTCCGGCCTGGAGGCACGGATTGGAACGGGGAGAGGGGAAAACCGATGCGGGGTCTCGGGGGCTTTATATGGAGACCGAGGGAACACCACGCGACCATCACGGCGTGGATTGGGAGCTCCGGCGATCTCGGCATGATTCCCGTGCGGGAGGTTGAAGACAACCTCTTCCCCTGACAGGTGGGTCCCACTGTCAGGTTTTTCTCCTTTTCTTTTCTGTTTTATTTATTTCTTTTATAACTTTTGATTTATAACTCCAAATGAAGTCAAATAAATTTCTAAAAATTTGTAAAATTAATATCTATGTTTTAAAACATTAGTGGGCATGTTTTGAATAAGTTTTAAAAAATATTTTGAAGTATTCATTAAATACAAATTTGACACTTAAAGTCAAATTGAAAATATATTTAATTAAATTTTCTTTTGGATGAATAAATTTGTAAGATACCCATATTCAAAATATGTTTGAATTTAAGTTATTTAAACTTATATTCCAATATTAAATCAATTTTAGCTTTAATAGGTTATTTACATAACATATTACAACTATTGGAATGAAAAGAGAAAATGCAATGAAATCATTTTTAATTCAAAATACTTTGTGCACCACAAGTTTTTATATTATGAACAATTATTTTGAAAACTTCATAACTTATCTTTGAAGGATTTCCTACAATTAATTTCATTGCTTATTTTGAATATATTCATGAAATCATTTTATGTATTGAAAATCGGTAAGAATAATTTAAGTTAGTGAAATGCTTATTTGAATACATCATTAGTTATAAAATCTATGAAGTTTTAAAGTTATACACTATAGACTAGAAATATACAAAACTATGTTTTGAACTCGGGTAAATGAATAATAATCTTTTGGCAAATAGGCCATGTTTTCAATAGTTTAAAATAACACTTGTAATTATTATTTTAATTTATGAATTGCTATTGCTAAGTGGTTGAAATCAAATACTTATAAAGAAACCTTTTATTTCATGAATATGGTTTGAAGGTTTGTAAAACATTTGTCAAAATTAGATATTGAGGTTTTAATAATTACAGTGGATAATAAAATCTTTTAACTTGAATTAACTTTTGAAAATAAAGATAAACTAAGATATTTGAAATATTAAACTTTTTCAATATGTTTGAAGTCTTTCATAGTTGGTTTTCTTATGCATTTAATATTTTATCTTCATAAAAGAAAAGTTTTAAATTTTAGTGATTTTTGAACATTATAAACTGTTGGGATGTTACACCAAGGAGCATGGTTCGGAAGCTGTACCTATGGAGGTGGAAGTCGGGAACATTGTGTTGAACCCGGGGACTGCATCACAAAACTCGGAGAGACTAAATAGCATGATGATGGAAGTAATGTCGGCAGAGCCAATGGACATAGATGCCCCCGTATTCCCGGTTCGACCTGTCCCGGGATGGGCACAGCCTATCATGGCGTACATATTGGATGGAACCCTCCCGGAGAACGAAGTAGAAGCCCGACAAATATTGAGGAGATCCAAAGCATACACTGTCATCAATCAAGAGCTGTACAAGAGAAGTGTCACCGAGGTGCTCCAAAGGTGTGTGGAACCCGAAGAAGGCCAAGAGATGCTATTGGAAATACACCAGTGTGGGCATCATGCATCATCTCGGGCACTGGTGGCAAAAGTGTTCTGGCATGGGTTCTACTGGCTTACTGCTTTGCAGCAGGCAGAGGACATTGTCCGTAAGTGTGGAGGGTGCCAGAGGTTTGCACACCGGATACATATGCCGGCATCAGCACTGAAAACAATCCCTATCACTTGGCCATTCGCAGTATGGTGCTTGGACATGGTCGGGCAATTCAAGCCGGTAAGGGGCAATATGACGCACATGCTGGTCATGGTGGACAAATTTACAAAGTGGATAGAGGTCAAACCAATCCGGAAGTGTGACGAACACACCTCGTTTCAATTCTTGAAAGACATCATCTTGAGATACGGATACCCGCACAGCATCATCACGGATAATGGCACAATTTTGCTGTGGGGGAGTTCGCTCGATTTTGTGCTGAGAAGAGAATCCGGTTGGATGTGGCATCAGTGGCTCACCCGGAAGCCAACGGGCAAGTCGAGAGAGCAAATGCTTTGGTCTTGGCCGGCATCAAAGCCCGCTTGATCGAGCCACTGTTGAGAACTCCGGGATGTTGGATAGAGGAGATACCGGCAGTGTTGTGGGGTCTCCGGACCACACCAAACAGATCTACCGGGTACACACCATTCTTCATGGTGTACGGTGCCGAAGCTGTGCTTCCAACCGACATCCAATATGACTCACCAAGGGTTACAATGTTCACCGAGACCGAGGCAAAGGAAGCCCGGGAAGATGATGTGGACTTGCTCGAGGAAGCAAGGGAATTGGCACTGTCTCGGTCGGCAATTTATCAGCAAAATCTCCGTCGCTATCATAGCCGGAAGGTGCATCCCAGAGTATTCCGAGAAGGGGATCTCATGCTAAGGCTTATCCAGCGTACAGCCGGGATGTATAAGCTCTCGCCTCCATGGGAGGGTCCTTTTGTTGTAATCAGGGCACTGCACAATGATTCTTATTACCTTGTAGATGCACAGGAAGCTAGAAAAGGTGTAATGGACAAAGCCGGTGAGGAAACCAAGCGGCCATGGAATGTAGCTTTGCTTCGACCCTTTTACACTTAAAGGGTGCAATGTATGTATCTCGGTTTCCCTATCAATGAAATTTAGGCACCCCGAGATGTTACTCGGGGACTGCCTGCCCAAAGTTCTCCTTTGTGTTAACTTGCATGTCGGTACCCTCGGGAGGAACCCGGGGACTGCCTCGTTTTGTACCTCTATTTTTTCTGCTATCATTTTATGCATGCCGGCAACCCAGGGAGGAACCCGGGGACTGCCTTGTATCTGTTTTTGATTTATTATATGTCGGGCAAGTTCCGAGATCGATTTTCTAATCGGAGTAGTGTATGTCATGTAAAATCATCTTGTGACTCGACTGACGAACGCGGAAATGGTAGTCAAGAGCAGAGAGCGTCAAATGTGGGAAACACGAAAACGAACTCGGGGACTCGGGATAGGAACTTCTCCGGCATATGCGTTTTTCGCTCGTCCAGCTGTTTGTTCTATTATGTCGGAAATTTAGCAAAATGGAACTCAGATTTTCATAAGTAATGTATACTGTAATGGGAGTTTTGTGACTCGACTGTCGAACACCGAAATGGTAGACAAGAGCAGAAATTGCCTATCTACAGTAGACATGAAAACGAACTAGGGGACTCGTTGCAATTTATACCGGCATAACTTGTTCACTTAAGAAAGACCAGAGTACGGATTAAAATGTATATATTACAGTTGCACCCGGCATCCCGGGGATCTAACGTTTCAATACTTAGTGTTTTTAAGCAGATTTCAATACTTAGTGTTTTTAAGCAGTGGGGGAAGCCGGTTTCTTAGGCCCGTCGGCGGAGGGAGCAGTCACAATGGTCTCCTCCACGCTGGTAGTGGTGTCCGGAGCCTCCGGGTGCGCCTCGTCATGAGAGATCTCGGGTGGCGAAGAAGCAGCAACTTCCCGGGAGACCACGGTCTCGGTAGCAGCACCGGTAGCAGCATCATCATCCTCCGGGATCTCAGCCTCCGCGTCACCGGTTTCAACCGTCTCACCGTCATCTTCGTAATCTGACTCGGAGTCAGAAGTAATGAGGCTCGTGGTGAAGACGCCAATGTCGGACCAGGACGCGACGCGGTGGGCAACCTCTTGACGTTGCTGGATCTTGGCCGGATCGGTGCACCACGGCGAGATGGTGCGCATGCGCTGGATCACATCGAGGTCGAGCCCCTCGTACCAGCTGAGCACGTGGGTCAAGACTTGGTCAGCGCCAGCCCACACACCGGAGCACTTCCAAGCGTGAAGTCGCTTGCCGGCATCCCGGAGCGCGGTCGCCAATTCACTAACCGAGAGGGTAGCAGTGACGCTAGGCCATAGGGCGCCATGAAAATGGACGGCCGCGCTGATTAGCTCGGTCCCAATCGACCGGAGGGGTACTATCCGGGCCTTCAGGGCAGTGAGGTGGTCCTCAATATCCCACGAGTCCGAGATAGGACCCTTCCCGGCACGCTTCTCCCGGGCGGCAGCAACTGCAAGGTTGGCGGCTTCTCGGGAGTGTTCAAATTGTCCTTTAAAAAGAAGAGTTGTCAAGCGGCCAGATCATGAGGGTGATAGCAGTAAAGAAAGAAAGCAAAAGAAAAAGATCTCGGTGAACTTACTATTGAGGTCCCGGTTTAAACCAGTCATCTCAGCAAGCCAGCCATCCGCCTTCGACCGGAGAAGAGCCAACTCGGTCTCGGCGTGGTGCGTGTGCGCCTCGGAATTGTCCAGGGTTTCCTTCTGCTTCTTGGTCGCGTCCAGGAAACGCGCCTTCAAGTCAGTAGCGGCGGACTTGGACTTCTCTAGCTCGGCATTTAGCCGCAGGATCTCGGACTGAGCCTCCGACAAGGCAGTTTTCTGGTCCACCGAGACCTTTCGCGCGGCGTTCCGCTCCTCCCGGAGTCGCTCCTCGGACTTCTTGGACTGACCGAAGTCAGCAAGAAGCTGGTGGAAGACGCTGCTGCGTTTCTTGCCGCAATCCTGTGTCAAAAGGTTATCCGATATCAGAACTCGGGATGGATCCCAGGGACTCGGGAGTATCCGGAATCCACACTGGCTAAACAAATTAGCTACCTATTTTTCTAAGATTGGAGCCTAATGATCTGATACTCGGTGGAGTCTAGAGCACTAAGCATCAATCTCGGGGACTAGTGGGGATGGAAGAATTAAAACTTTGGAGAAAGTGGAAGGAGGAAACTTACATCGATAACCCGGGTGACATCCAGTGCAGCCACCTGGAGAGCGTGAAGGGCTTGGGCGCTGCGGCTCGTGCCGGCAGCGTGCAAATCCCCCACAATCTCGGAGGCATCAGCGGCGAGCCAGGCCTTGTTGTATTCTTCAATAATACGCAGGCCAGGCGCGCTCGCGGCAACGATCTCCCGGGATCCTGAAGACACAAAGGAGCTTACGGTTGCTCGAAGCGCCTGCGAGGCGGCAGTAGGGATCTCGGCAGGAGGTGGTGGTAATCCGGAATACTTAACCGGGGCAGAGGAACCCTTGCTGTGGACCAAGTCTTGGGTCGAAGATTTCGGAGGGGCATTGGGCTTGGCAGCAACTATCGTCTGCCCGGAGGCCTGGTTGCGTAGGTTCCCGGCAGGAAGATCAGCTTGTCGGGAGGAAGCAGTAGACGGCTTCGGCGGCGGAGTCTTGCCGGATGTCAACCGGGAAGGGGCGCGCGGCACGACTTGCCGCGGAGGGCTCGCTATCTCCCCTTCAAGATGAGACACCCGTCGCGGGCTGTCCGGAAGGATGGTATCCGCAGCCGCAGAACTAGGTGGTAGCAGAACCTCAGTCTCCCCGAGATCGGCCTCCAGAGCCACGACCTCGGGAAGCACGACACCAGGCGTAGGATGCGCATCGTCCTGCGCTGGGTGCCGAAATGGAGAAGGAGCAGCCCGGGAGGGGCTAGGAGTGCGGGATCCCGGAGGGTGGAGACCCACGGAAGCCGGGACGTCAAGAGCATCTCTATAATGAGCATGTTAGAAAAGAACTCGGAAGAAATCAAAGATAGATAATTCAAAGCAAGCAAATCATACCCGGAGTCAACAGTAGGGGGAACTTTCCGGCGCCGAGGAGGCTTTTCGCACGGCTGCTTGTTCTGCCTACTCTTCTTGGCGACACCACCAGATTCACCGGCAGGGGTGGTGTCGGAGCTCGCGCGTTTCCGGGCTTCGGCACGCTTCGTCACGGCCGCTGATCTCGGAGCTACTGGTGAAGCCCAATTGAGGGGAAGAGCGTCAATCACATCGAGTATTTGACAATCGTCACCATCATCATCGTCAGATGCAATGTGGATAGCCTCTGGAGTTGAGGGATTACCCGGGGCGGCAGCACGGGTTAGGGGGATGGCGAGGTGATCTTCTCCGTCGGGATCCTCTGTCGGCATCTCCTTCGGTATCGGGAAATCCGCCGCGAATTTGCCACCGGCATGCATCGCGTCCTCCGCTGTCTGACCCTCGAACAGCTGCAGGAATAAATCATTGCATGACAACCATGTCGATTTCCAGCAAAACCCGGGTGCAAATGGAAGTTGGCGAAAGGCAGACACAAGCACCTGCTTCAGTGGTTTTTTGCGGGAGCCGGCAACACGACCCCACGCGAAATTCGCCGGCATCTGAGTTCGAGCGATAGCTCAAACGCGCCGCCGGACTTGAGCTTTGTCCAGCGGGAAGATGCTGGTTCTCGTGGGGTCATATACACCACTTATGTGGCACAGCTTATGAGCTCGGGTCTGTAGAGGGCAGATGCGGCGGATGATAAAGCAGCACAGGAGGTCATCCGAGGACAGGCTATCCGTAAGGACACTTAAGACGTCATGCATACACGTGATCTCCTCAGAATCCGGGAGCCTATTCCAGAGATCGAACACGTGGGGGGGGGGGGGGACCCATGGCAAACTCGGGCAAGTTAATGAAATCCGGGGAGGAAGATCCCGGAGAGTCTCCCGAGGTCGCCCGGTTCTTCACGTAGAAGAAGCTCTGTTGCCACTTCCGGCATGATTCCAGCCCCTGGACCTTGGGGAATCCGAAATCGGGGCGGGGGATGAACGTTGCCGCCCCGCAGTCGACAAGATCTTTGACCTTCTTGTCCGGGTTTGGGATGACTTGTCGGCGGAGGATGAAGTACTTGGCACAGAGATCCACGAACGGCCAAATACCGAGATATCCCTCCGTGTAAGTAGCGAAGACGGAGAGCATCATAATTGCATTGGCCGGAAGGTGGTGAGGTTGGAGGTTGTAGGTGTCGAGGAAGTCGCGGAAGAAGGGGCTAGCCGGAAGCCCAAACCCCCGCTCGAAATGCATGAGAAACACTACATATTCACCGGGTTGAGGTTCCGGCTGAACCTCGCTCCCCGGAAGTCGACTCTCAACCTGTGGCGGGATCCGGTGTGTCCGGTATAGCCAATCAAGGTCCCCCTGATTGGTCTCGGAACCGTCCCAGCAACCTCGGACACTCTCGTCGCCTATCTCGTATGGCACGGAGGACATACCAGAGCTACTCTGCAGGCGGAGTGGCAGTTAGTCGGGTTAGTATGCCGGTAACGGAAGATCCCGGAGTGGAAACTTCTAGCAACAACCGGGGTCCTGTTAAAAAGATCTAGCGTGCTCGAACAAATAAATTTAATCGGCACAATAATACCCGAACCGGGCATGAGGGTGGACTAGCGCGGATCGAAACTAAGGCGTGGAGTATGCCACCGGCGACGCCGCGCCGAGCGCGCTCGCCAGCGGCAGCATGGTTCGTGGACGCGCGAAATCACGGGCTAATGCGGTGGTTCGTCACCGTGAGAAAGTTCACCGGAGAAAGAAACTCACCGGAGAAGTTGGCACTGGGGCGCGAGAGATCCGGTGCCCGATGGTGGAAACGAACGGCTTCGGCGACGGACGGCGACGGCGTTGCTTGAGCTCCAGGCACGGCGACGGTGGTGCTTAAACTACGGGCGCGGCGGCGGAGCGCTCAGGACGGTCGCGGGGAAGAAGGAAGGATCGGGGAAGAAAGGGGATAACTCCTCCGCTCCCCTATTTATGGGGAGCTCCGGAGCGGTTTCCGATTTTCCCGCCCACAATCTCCCAAGTCGTGGGTGGGATCAATTTACGCCGAGCGGCACGTGGCGGCACTCAGAGCTCCCGATCCGGCCACACCGCGGGCCACAGAGCTCCAACGGTTGGAATTCGGATCAACTGCGGCTCCCGGCGCGCGAACCCGAGCAACGGCGTGTTAAGTCAAAAACACTCAAGTACTTCTCTGGCACGACAAGACCTCGGGTGGGACCCTCCCCCTGTGGAGGAATCTTGTCTGACACGAATCATGAAAAATACCGGCATGACCCTACCCGGTCGAGACCCTGAAGGCTATCTAGTTACCCGAGCAGGGCCTCCCGGTTGGAAAGGTCTCGGGGAAAGGATTTCGGTAAAGGTCATCTCGGCACCAAGGCTGAAGATTGTTCCTTCCTTATTTGAATAAGGTTTCTTTTTAAAAGCTGATCCCGCACATCGTCTTGGGTCGCTGCACGGCACCAGCTTCGGGGACTAGTGTCGGGGGGCTGCCCCCCGGGTAGGGCAGATCCCGGTGCAAATCAGCCATATGACAATGGTGCTTGCCCTTTGGAGAGTTGACCTTTCGTAGCTGGTTGAGCTCAAAATATCTCTTGGGGGTCGCAAGGGTCACCCCAGCAATCTATAAATAGCCTCCCCCAGGCCTTCAGAGCGGCATAAGCCCCAGCGGGTGGTTCCTCTAAGAACTAGATTCTCGAAGATGTCTTTGGTAGCAACCGAAGACATCTTCGGGAGGCTAGGCCTAGAGATGCTCATCCTAAAAGTTCTACTCGGATACATCCAGAAAGGATCTCGGAGGATCCGGGTACACTTCCCGATTGAGGAGATCCCGGGTGAGCCGGATAGACTCCCCGGGTAGGTGAGAAAGGTACAAGCTTGCTCCCCGGGTACATGCTAACCGACATATAGATCTCGGTCCTAGCAAGTTGTCCAGTGTGTGCAGGAAAGACTTACAGAATGGAGCAAGTAGGTAGCCGGCATGAGAGATGCCGGTAAAACGTCAACGGTCCGGAGCAGGCTTTCCCGCCTGGCACGGGGGGAGGTACCATTCCCCCTGACACGGAAGCATGATCACCTCCCGCCTGACACGGAAGCATGGTCACCTCCCGCCTGACACGGGAGCGTGTCAACCGGTACGACAACGGTACGACAAGATCGGACATGCCTAGCCTGGCAATCCGGAAAAGACTACTCGGGATGGGCAAAGACATATCTTGTCTCTGACAGAGGGACAATGATGTTCCAGGACGGCGCATGCCGTCCTTTCCGGAATGATGACGGCAGGGCTATGCCGGATAGGTAGGCAGATAGGTCGCACTAGACGGTGTCGACATAACCGTTAGGCCTGTCTGGTGGGGCCAACCCGGATTAGGGTTTCTAGCCCTCCCGGCCGGAACGCTATAAAAGGCGCCATAACTGCCGAAGTGAAAAAAGACCAACTTGGAAGCCAAAACATTAGTCTCATTTACTCCTAGGGCATTTACTCCTCCCTCTCTCTAGTTCATCTTATTCATCGTGTTCATCACCGCAAGAGCTCCAAGAGCATGTTGTAGATCTCATTCCACACTTATATTGAGAGGAAAGGAAGGAGTAGGGGTGTTACCTCCCCACGAGGGCCCCGAACCTGGGTACATCGTGTGTGTGTGTGTTCTCTGCCTTCGTGCAGTTGTTTGTATTTACTAGATCTTCTCTTGTTTCCTTCGGTGGTGTTTTGTGTTCCTCAGAGATCCCGGTTACTCCGACATCCTTCCTCGTGTGAGCTCTTTAGTTCGCTAGCCCTCCCCGGATCCACCAGCGTCCATCGGCCCCACACTTTAGCCATCCTATAGCATCTGCCGTGACACCACCACGACAAAGCTCCGCCTCGTCCTCCTCGCCATGCCAGGCGAAGGAATCGTGCCGGGAGCTGCTGCCGTCGACCTTCGCGTCCCCTTCTTCCCTACGGCCGGCGGGCCTCCGCCACGAATTTCCGGCGACCCGAACCTCCCCCCACGCCGAACGCCTCCTCCGACGACCCCCACGGTGAGCCCTGGTTCCATTCCCGACGTTCCCATATCCTTTTCTGGCCGGAGTCGCCGAATCGGTCCATAAGCTCGTCCCCCAGCCGCCGGTGATGCCATGGCCGACCGGAGAACCTCACGCACGAGCTGCTTGCCCCTGTTCTCTCTCTCTCTCTCTCTCTCTCTCTCTTCAAACACTGCACCTCACAGCAACCCCGCACGCACACCCGCCCGCCCCAGCGTTGCCCGGTCGTGGTCTCCGTTGGCCGATTCCTGCCGCCGTTGTGCCTGTCTCCGGCCGGATGCAGATTCGTCAGTAAACAGAGCACTTCATCCACCTCTTAAGCGCACAAACTCTTTTCCTAACACTAGCACTCCTCGGTCCTAGTGGCTAGCACACCCAGCCGCACCGTGCGCACGAGGTCGTGGGTTCGAATCCTCGGGTCGCCGGAAAAAGGGCACTTTTTTCCTTTTATTCGCGCACTGACAGGCGGGTTCCACCGGTCAGTGACCGTGAGAGTCCGCAGCGGCCAGCGCAACGCCCCGTCAGCACGGGCCCCACATGTCAGCCTCTCAGGCTGTAGCCAGGCGCAGTAACAAAAGTCAGGAGAGAACCATGCGCTGCAAGTTTTACATAGAAGCCCATGTACTTCCTGTTTTAAGTTTAAACCCTCACCAGAACACTTTTCTATCACGGATAAGTCCCTGGGAATTTCAGAAAACACCCCTAGACTTAATATGCTAATATCTTTTAATCTATAACTTCAAAAAAAATCTTTAGATGTTTATTTATCAGAAAAATGCAAAGAATATTATTATGTCATTTGTATGCCATTTTGCATCTGTTATTTTAATTTCTTAGTATAATTTATTAATTGCAACTAAATAATTAAATATGGAAGGTTAGGGGTAATAAATATATAATGCCATATTCCTTTTAATTTAATTAGATCACCCATGCCATGTGTTGCAATGCTAACCAACATTTAATATTGCTGATAAATAAATATCTTGCACCTAAATATTAATTGTCGGGGTTGTTTTCCGCTTAATTTGGATTACCTGCATTGTATTGAATCTTGCCATGCCATGCATCATTCTCGTATGATCATGCTGAATCTTTTGTCGTAGTTGTAAAATGCATCTTTTACGCTTTCCAGTGTTTGTTGCTTCTTCGCGGATAAGACGTTGAGATGTGTGAGCAACGACAAGATCTGCGACCATGCGGATTCCAGGCAAGCAAAGTTTGCTTGTTTACCTATACATTGTCTTTCATTCCTGCCGTTGATCTCTGCTACCCTAGTATTCGATTCTTTATCGCGATCCCATCACATGTTTTATCCTGCAGCCCATACAGCTTTATCCCCACATCCTAATACATGTTGCATGTTTATCTGTTGGCCTTGCGAGTCGTAGCGCATGCTTAGAGTTGTTTGTGCGAGTCGTCTGTATGTCTTATTTAATTTCACCTGCTTAGCATGATAGGTTATTCTATCTTAATAAAATGTTGATCTTATATTGGGGTATTATAATTAAAAGATAAGGCACCGGCGGAAGGCCTTGCGAGGTGCTTTGTTCTGCTAAGTGTCGATCTACAAACTCAGTTCTTGTCCTCGGATCCAATTTTGAGCGCACTAACCGCTTGTGGGAGGCCCTATGGAGCCCCCTGCGGCTTCGGTCTAATCCGCTTATTATCCAGGGCGCCGCAAGTAGTTCGGGCTTTCCATTTGATGCATGCATATGTTACCTAACGATCTCATGATGATGGAGTAGTCGATTCTCATATAGGTTGGCACGTTCTTAGAGTGCTATGAAGGTCGATCCCGCGGGCACTGGACCTGATTAGCCGTGCACACAATCATGCGGTTCCCTGGATGGGTCGTAGAGAAGAGATTTGCCGTGTTGACAAGCCCTACCTTCTGGCTTTGCTTTTGGGGTTGATCGAACGAGTACGGGTCCAGTAGTGCACCCCTGCAGGGTATAATCTTATCGATGAGCCGTGTCCACGGTTATGGACGACTTGGTGATGATGCTGGCTAACAAGATCATAGACAACTTACACCTGATCATTGTTAATTAACCTGACTAGTATATAGAATTACTTTCACAATAACTTGTAACTAAAATTGTTCAATGTGTGAGTTTTCCCGAATTGCTTCCTCATACTTGGTTGAGGGGGTTAATCAGAGAATGGGTTATGTTTGGCTTTGGTTGTAGATGTTTAGCTTATGCGGTCTCTTATCCCTCTCTGATTAGACGGAAGTTGTAGCGTGTCTCTTTAGGTTGCTAGTGCTGCTGCCGCTAAGTCCACCTCCCATATATTTTGGGAGATGGTGTAGAAAGTAGGCAAGTCGGTTTTGCTTGCCAGGGAGTGCCCTGACCCTCTTTTGGGATGTGCTTTATGTGCAGTCAACAGGTTTGAAGTCCGACGACGTTAGCTTGGGAATCCCTCCGGCTTGGCTGGGCAGGGATATGGCGCCATTGCTTATCTTCAGAACTCTTAGTCCAATTTGTATCTTATCCGTAGTCGGATACTATTTTTCTTCCGCTGTCATTTGAATCTTTGTATTGTATCATTTGTATCTTGACTCGTTCGAGTCGTTGTTGTAATTATATCTTCTGTTGTATTTGTGGATGTATCAGAACTGTTGTAATGTTATCACAATTCCACCCACATAATGTGCATGTCTCGGCGTGCACATTATGTCTGGTGGGCGACCTAAAATCGTTATTATGCGGATTTCGGCGGGAGCGCTTAAATCTACATAGTACCGATTATAGGGCGTCACAAAGTGGTATCAGAGCCTTGGTTTCGATCTCCTTGTTGTTTCGATACGATTGGTTATCGAAGCAGCGGATCCACAAAAGACTGTAGGATAACCTCGCTAACGGTCGTTGTTTCTAGAGTGTCGAAAACTATTTGACTTAAATTATTTTTGAAAAATATCTCAATAGGTTTCTATTTACTCCTTACCTCTATTTTATTTCTCCTCTTATCTTATTTGTTTTGGAGTCTCTTATCTTATCCAACTTTCAAATTTTAGGATTCTACGTGGGTGGACGATTTCTTGCCTTTTACCCTATTAGGTTCGATGTTCGGAAATCTTCATCAACGGAGCAACTCCTTTTGTTAGTGGTGTCGAGATTTTCAAGGTGGAGCAACAATCCCTTGTTAGTGGTGTCGAGAAGTTAATCACGGAGCCTGACGACTCGATAGTTACCCCTCTCTTCTTGTGGTCTCTGCGTGGATCGCGGGACGCGATCCTTGTTAGTGGTGTCGATTGTAATGGCCCGGGATTTTTTTCCCAATTAGAAAATTGTTTGTTTTTCTTTTTGCATCAACATGACATCATCATGCATCATTTGCATTTGCCAATCTTAATTTAAATTGTTGCATTTAAATTTAACTCCATTTAAATTCTTTGCCACTTTTAAATCTAAATGCAAATCAAATTAATTTAAATGTGATATTTAAATTCTTTTCAAATATTTAAATTAATATATTAAATTGTGTATTGGAAATAATAATTAAATTGCCTATTTAAAACAAAAACTATTTTGTAAAGTTTCTCTATACAAAATCTTTTTCTATTTTGTTTTAAAATACAAAAAAAACAGAAAAGAATTAAGTAAAAGAAATAAAACCACAGTGAGAAACTTACCTGGCCAAAGCCCACCCTTGGCCCATCTCTCTCTGGCCCAAGCCCACTCCCCCATCTCCTTCCTCCGTACCACTTTACACCGAGGCAGAGAGAAAGCGTGGCCATGGTGATCCCCACCATGTGCGCCTCCACCCACTCCTCCCCTCTACTTAGCCACCCCCTCCTCTGCCCAAACCCTAGCCCCTCTACTTCTCCCTCTCAGCCGCCGCCTCCCCTCTTCTCTCCACCTCGATCCTCCTCTGTTTCTTCTCCACCACTCACCATCGGAGCAACTTCACCGCCCCCCCCCCCCCTGCTACTCCAGTGCCGTCGAAGGCCAGCGGAGGAGCCACGAAGCTCCGCCTCGTCCTCCTCCCCGTGCCAGGCGAAGGAATCGTGCCGGGAGCTGCTGCCGTCGAAGTTCGCGTCCCCTTCTTCCCCGCGGCCGGCAGGCCTCCGTCACGAATTTCCCGCGACCCGGACCTCCCCCCACGCCGAACGCCTCCTCCGACGACCCCCACGGTGAGCCCCGGTTCCATTCCCGCCGTTCCCATATCCTTTTCTGGCCGGAGTCGCCGAATCGGTCCATGAGCTCGTCCCCGAGGCGCCGGTGACGCCATGGCCGACCGAAGAACCTCACGCACGAGCTGCTTGCCCCTGCTCTCTCTCTCTCTCTCTTCAAACACTGCACCTCACAGCAACCCCGCACGCACACCCGCCCGCCCCAGCGTGGCCCGGTCGTGGTCGCCGTTGGCCGATTCCTGCCACCGATGTGCCTGTCTCCGGTCGGATGCAGATTCGTCAGTAAACAGAGCACTTCATCCACCTCTTAAGCGCACAAATTCTTTTCCTAACATTAGCACTCCTCGGTCCTAGTGGCTAGCACACCCATCCGCACCGCGCGCACGAGGTCGTGGGTTCGAATCCTCGGGTCGCCGGAAAAAGGGCACTTTTTTCCTTTTATTCGCGCACGGACAGGCGGGTTCCACCGGTCAGTGACCGTGGGAGTCCGCCGCGGCCAGCCCAGCGCCCCGTCAGCATGGGCCCCACATGTCAGCCTCTCAAGCTGTAGCCAGGCGCAATAACAAAAGTCAGGAGAGAACCATGCGTTGCAAGTTTTACATAGAAGCCCCTGCACTTCCTGTTTTAAGTTTAGACCCTCACCAGAACACTTTTCTATCACGGATAAGTCCCTGGGAATTTCAGAAAACACCCCTAGACTTAATATGCTAATATCTTTTAATCTATAACTTCAAATAAAATAATCTTTATATGTTTATTTATCAGAAAAATGCAAAGAATATTATTATGCCATTTGTATGCCATTTTGCATCTGTTATTTTAATTGCTTAGTATAATTTATTAATTGCAACTAAATAATTAAATATGGAATGTTAGGGGTAATAAATATATAATGCCCTATTCCTTTTAATTTAACTAGATCACCCATGCCATGTGTTGTCATGCTTACCAACTTTTAATATTGCTGATAAATAAATAACTTGCACCTAAATATTAATTGTCGGGGTTGTTTTCCGCTTAATTTGGATTACCTGCATTGTATTGCATCTTGCCATGCCATGCATCATTCTCGTATAATCATGCTGAATCTTTTGTCGTAGTTGTAAAATGCATCTTTTACGCTTTCCAGTGTTTGTTGCTTCTTCGCGGATAAGACGTTGAGATGTGTGAGCAACGATAAGATCTGCTACCATGCGGATTCCAGGCAAGCAAAGTTTGCTTGTTTACCTTTACATTGTCTTTCATTCCTACCGTTGATCTCTGCTACCCTAGTATTCGATTCTCTATCGCGATCATATCACATGTTTTATCCTGCAGCCCATACAGCTTTATCCCCACATCCTAATACAGGTTGCATGTTTATCTGTTGGCCTTGCGAGTCGTAGCGCATGCTTAGAGTTGTTTGTGCGAGTCGTCTGTATGTCTTATTTAATTTCACCTGCTTAGCATGATAGGTTATTCTACCTTAATAAAATGTTGATCTTATATTGGGGTATTATAATTAAAAGATAAGGCACCGGCTGAAGGCCTTGCAAGGTGCTTTGTTCTGGTAAGTGTCGATCTACAAACTCAGTTCTTGTCGTCGGATCCAATTTTGAGCGCACTAACCGCTTGTGGGAGGCTCTATGGAGCCCCCCGCGGCTTCGATCTAATCCGCTTATTATCCAGGGCGCCGCAAGTAGTTCGGGCTTTCCATTTGATGCATGCATATGTTACCTAACGATCTCATGATGATGGAGTAGTCGATTCTCATATAGGTTGGCACGTTCTTAGAGTGCTATGAAGGTCGATCCCGCGGTCACTGGACCTGATTAGCCGTGCACACAATCATGCGGTTCCCTGGATGGGTCGTAGAGAAGAGATTTGGCGTGTTGAGATGCCCTACCTTCTGGCTTTGCTTTTGGGGTTGATCGAACGAGTACGGGTCCAGTAATGCACCCCTACAGGGTATAATCTTATCGATGAGCCGTGTCCACGGTTATGGACGACTTGGTGATGATGCTGGCTAACAAGATCATAGACAACTTACACCTGATAATTGTTAATTTGAAGGAGATATGCCCTAGAGGCAAATAAATAAGTAGTATTTATTGCATCATCTCATAAGTTTATAATAGGTTTGTGTATTATGCTATAACTGTATTAATCGGAATTATTAATACACGTGTGATACATAGACAACCAGGTCCCTAGCAAGCCTCTATTTGAGCTAGTCCATTGGGCAACAGTTGATCGAGATTCCCGATCAAGGACAATGACGTCGGTTGACAATGGGGTCATCGTGTTAGCTGAATAAGGTGGTGGACATACGCAAAGTATTGCAATAAGATCGTATTACGATGTTTGTCATTTGCAATAGATAAGAGTGTGATAGCTTATTCCTTAGACCGTGAGACCGTACTTATTGTTGCTTCGTAGGAGTGCTTTGAGAGCATCAAACGTTGTGTCTTATATAGCATGACAATAACGGTGTCCATCTTGGGTATTCCGAAAGAGCATCAAGACGTAAGGATCAAGAGCGGGATTTGTTCATTCTTGTAATGGAAAGATACTCTGGGCCCACTCGGTGATATTGCATCTATATATAGCTGCGCAGCTTGTGACTAGGTCATGGAGATGTAATATCGCAGACGAGTTAATAACCTTCGTCGGTAACGAGATACAGCAAAGGCATCGGTGTGTCTACGATCATATCTCGGACAAGGTAGTATCGCAGAGACAAAGGGAATGAATATCATACTTATGGTTCAACGACGATATTCGTGGAATGCACAGGGGTCGTCATATATTTCCAGGTATCCCTGACGATCATTGGTGAGCGGAGTGTCTCGACCATGTCTGGAGTGTTCCCGAACCGTAGCGTAACAAACTTAAGGTCTTAGCGACGCTAGGAGATAGGTTCTGGAATTTTATAGGTTTTTATTGGAGAGAGAAAATTGACCCGGAAAGAGTTCCGGTGATCCGGAAGGAGTTCCGGGGAGCTATGGAAGGGTTCCGGGAATGTCTGAAAGTTGTTCGGGTGGTTCCGAAATAGTTTCGGAGTCATGGGATATTGAATTATATATAAATATATTAATTATGAATTAATGGGATTTTTATATTAATTTAATATTAATTAAATAAAGGAAAAAGGGGGCTCCCACCTAAATGGGCCCTAAGAGGGCCCAAGAAGGGGAAACCGCACCCCACAAGGAAGGGAAGGCTTGGGCCTCCTAGTCCAACTCGGACTAGGAGTGGGAGAGCCCATGGGGGGTTCGGCCGAACCCCCCCCTCCCCTCTCCTCCTTTTAGTCCCACATGGGGGAGCCAAGGGGGTTGGCACACCCCTTCCCCCTTTATATAGCAAGGCATATTAATTGATTTAATTCATAGGAAATTCAATTAATTCCCAATTTCTCTCTCGATCTCGTGGTTCCCAAGTCGGAGCCGCGTCGAGCTGAGGAAAGGGGAATCTCTCCACCTAAGCCATACCGCAGAGCGCCGTTGCTCTGCGGGATTCCAGATAAGATCTACTCCTGCGATTTCAGCTGGATCTGAATGACCGGGAGTTGTCGCTAGGCTCCGTATGTTTGCGAGTGCTCGGAGGCTACTCTATTGAGGAGCTTGGGCGACGTCGTCTCGCCCCCTGCAGCTGCCGCGCCTCCCCCCTCTGCTGCCGGCGCACCAGCCACGGTGCTGGCGCTCTGCCTTCTTCCGCCCGACGCCCGTCGACGCAGATCATCGTCGACACCCCGGTGTCATCGACTCCGACATCGCGGCAAGTTCTCCGCGACCTCGAGGTCGGCTACGTACGACTTCATCGTCAACGCTTGTGCGGGAGCGTAATCCCCGCTATCGGTCTACATGGAGGTAATGTAACCCGTTCCGCCACCGTTATCGCATGTACTAAATAGATAGATCCTGGCTAGTTAGGGTTTCGCTCGCTAGAAAATTATTGTTTTCTGCACCGTAACCCCTTCATAATTAACCTGACTAGTATATAGAATTACTTTCACAATAACTTGTAACTAAAATTGTTCAATGTGTGAGTTTTCCCGAATTGCTTCCTCATACTTGGTTGAGGGGGTTAATCCGAGAATGGGTTATGTTTGGTGTTAGTTGTAGATGTTTATCTTATGCACTCTCTTATCCCTCTCTGATTAGACGGAAGTTGTAGCGTGTCTCTTTAGGTTGCTAGTGCTGCTGCCGCTAAGTCCACCTCCCCTATATTTTGGGAGATGGTGTAGAAAGTAGGCAAGTCGGTTTTGCTTGCCAGGGAGTGCCCTGACCCTCTTTTGGGATGTGCTTTATGTGCAGTCAACAGGTTTGAAGTCCGACGACGTTAGCTTGGGAATCCCTCCGGCTTGGCTGGGCAGGGATATGGCGCCATTGCTTATCTTCAGGACTCTTAGTCCAATTTGTATCTTATCCGTAGTGGGATACTATTTTGCTTCCGCTGTCATTTGAATCTTTGTATTGTATCATTTGTATCTTGACTCGTTCGAGTCGTTGTTGTAATCATATCTTCTGTTGTATTTGTGGATGTATCGGAACTGTTGTAATGTTATCACAATTCCACCCACATAATGTGCATGTCTCGGCGTGCACATTATGTCTGGTGGGCGACCTAAAATCGTTATTATGCGGATTTCGGCGGGAGCGCTTAAATCTACATAGTACCGATTATAGGGCGTCACAAGGAGCTCGGTGGGGATCTGGGCGGCCGGGACGCGCGGGCACGGGCGGCGTGGAGGTCGCGGCGCGCGGCCGGGGGGCGCGGCGAGCTGGCGGCGGCAGCGCGGGCGTGGCGCGGGCGGCGGGACGGAGGCGGCCGGCGGCTGCGCGCTGGCGCGAGGCGCTGGGGCGCTCGGGAGGGAGGCACATGGAGCTCGGATGGTGCGGGTGCGGGCTCGGGAGGATTTCTCCCGTGCGGTGCGGGGAGGAAAGAAGAGAAAGGAAATAAAAAAAGGAAAAGAAGAAGAAAGGAAGGAGAGAAAAGAAAAAGGAGAAAAGGAAAAGGGAAAGAGAAAAAGGGGAGGCGGTGGCTGCAAAATTTTCAGGGGGTGGGAAAAAGTTTTCAGTGGAAAACCTAGTGTTTGGGTTAGATGGGCTTTTGGGCTTTTATTTCTCTCCCATTTAATTGTTTCGGTTATATATTTTTAAAACAAAATACAAAGGGAAATTGAATACGAAAACTTCACAAATAGTTTTAGTTTCAAATGGACAATTTAATAAACTAATTTTTAACATTTGCAAAAGATTTGAAATATCACAATTTTAATTAATTTGAAATGCATTTGAATTTAATTGTGGGAAATTTAATTTAAAAGCAACAAATTAAATTAATGAGATGCAATGTGATGCCATGTTGATGCAAAAAGAAAACTCACAAAACAAAAAGGGGATAAACCCCGGGGCGTTACACTTGGCTACTTAATCTTGATCATCCTCGCCCCCCTTTGTCAATCTTGCCATGAGACACTTCTTGGAGGGAGATGCGTAGTCCTTGGTATAGTCATATGTGTATAAGGAGCCGGGCTTAGCATGAGCTAGACCGGCTACTCCAACGTGTGCATCTTCCTCTTTCTCCTCATCATCGGACATGTACTCGACCCCAACAAAAGCTTTGCCTTCTCTTCTCTTGTTGATGGGGTTGGGGAGGAGCTTCTTCCTTGCCTCCTTGTCATACTTAGGCTTGTCTTCTATTTTCTCATAGGGACACTTGTCGGAGAAATGACCCGGTTGATCACAATTGTAGCAATTCCTCTTTGTGTTCTTTGGGAGGCTTGCATTCTTGTTCATGAAGTTCTTGCCCCACTTCCTAGCAAAGAAGCCAAGATCCACCGGTAGCTCACTCGTTGAAGTCATCTCTTCAAGCTCAACTTCTTCTTCATATTCTTCCTCAACAACACGAGTCGCCTTGGCCTTCAAACCAAGGTTGGGAGAGTTCATGGCGCGGACAAGTTGTATTGTTTGGTTTCCTTGATCAACCATAGTTTGGTTGGCAATGAAGAAGGAGATAAGGTCATCCTGAGACATAGCCTTCTTGGCATCCAAGACTTGCATCATGAGAGCCATTTCCTTGTCATCGGGAGCAATTATTTGACAAATCTTGTTCTTCATAAACTCATCATTCACATCAAACCCATCATTGTATTTGTCACACCCAAATCCTTGGATCTTTACGCGAAGAACGTCAAGTCTTGAGTAGGCATCTCTAAGGTTCTCACCATCCTTGATCACAAACAAATCCATCTCCCTCTTGGCATATTCATAGTTGGTCTTTTGGGTGATGGATGTTCCTTCTTGAAGAATCACAACTCTATCCCACAACTCCTTGGCAGACTCAATGCGGTGGACTTGATTGTAGAGACTTTTTAGAAGAGCACACCGAATCTTGTCACAGGCCGTGAAATTGAGTTGCCGAAGTACCCGTTCATTAGGTGTCAAGCTATTTGCATCCATGGGCACAAAGCCTTGCTCAACAATGTCCCAAAGCTCCTCGCACATACTGCAAAGATAAGATTCCATAGAAGATTTTCAAAAGGAAAAGTGAGTTCCATCATACATGGGTGGGGCACCACCATTAATCATGTTTGGCAATGAGATAGGAGGGAGAGGATACGTGTGACCAACGACGCTGTATCCTTTTCATCGCCACTAGTGCTAGTGTCGGGGGAAAGAGATATGGCCGCCAAACGCTTCTCAACTTCATTAGCCACGTATAATTCAAAGTTCTTGTTCACACGATACTCAATGGTTTTCTGAAGGGCAGCTTCACGGGAGGCCCACTTGTCCTCCTCGGCTTTCCTTGCTAACTCCTCTTCAGAAGGATAATCCATCTCGCTCTTAAGGCGGTAAAGCCCTTAAAAAGAGACCTCTGCTCTGATACCAATTGAAAGGACCGAGATGGTAACCTAGAGGGGGGGTGAATAGGTTTATACAAATTTTACTTTTCTTTTCACAAGTTTTAGGCTATGCGGATAAATAAGATGTGCCTAACAACTAGATGAAACAACCTATATGATGCAATACAATACTTCAAGCACGAAGGCTATCACAAATAAATCAACAATAGTGAAAGAGCTCGGATAGAAATAACCGAGGCACGCTGAGACGAAGATATAACCCGTGTTTCTTCTCTTGAGAGAGAAGTATGTCACGTTGGAGAGATGCGGGATACCACGAATGACACCCGAGCGCCACGATAGCTCACCTTCTTCTCCTTGAGCCTCTTCCACGAAGAAAGAGCTCAATCCACTATTGGTAGGCCTTGAGGCGGCCTCCGAACCTTTACAAACTTTGCCGAAGTAAGAACCACAACCCGGAAGCTTCCGGGCGACCCTAGCCGCCTAGGGTTTCAACAAAACCCAAGAGTAACAAGAAACTTGATGAACTCAAGGGGGAATCACTTTTGGCTCGGTGGAATCAAAGATCTAGACCTCCTCTTGGTTTTCACCAAAGGGATTTGAGTTTGAGTGGAGGGCTAGAGAGATCTTGAAGCTTTTGGAGTCAACAACAATGGAGGAGGGAGAGCTTAGCCTTTTCCGTGTTTGGAACTGGTTGACTTACCTCTTGGAGAAGAAGAGGTGGGCTTATATACTTGTCTATTAAAATCTGGCCGGTATGGATTCTGGTTTGCACCGGACTGTGTACCGGATGGGTCCGGAATGAATTCCGGAGTGCAAACTGGCTAGTCCCTGGACTCGCCCGGTTTGCACTCGGAATTGATTCCGGGCCCATCCGGTACCAGATCCGGTATATACCGGATTCCATACCGGATGGCCAATTTCCTGAACATGGCCAATATTTTAAGAGACAAATATATTAAACTTTCTCATATTTTGTGGAGGTTTTAGCAGGTGTATGGAAAGTGATATGAAATAGAGTTGCAAGAGTTCATCCCAATGAAAACAACAAGTTACCCCTCTTAATAGTGCGGTGATCCTATTGACTCAAGAAGTAAATAGAGAAATGTACAAATAACACTGTCACTTGAGCATCCAAAAATGAGGGGTCTCCAATCTTCAAACATCATCATACGAGCGGGCTAAAACCTGAGAATACAATTTAGAGATAGCATTAGTCCTCACTAACTCGAGTGTCATCTTAACCAATATCTTAAGAAGGGACATGCCATTTCACACAAGCTTATGGACAACCCATATGAAAATTTTCTTATGGACAACCTCCACTATGTATAGGATGCCTTAAGGGTGTGTTTGGTAGCCTGGGTGGACAATCTCAGCCCATACAAGCTGAGTCTAGCTCAGCCCACTTCATACAAGTGTGATTTACTTGTATTGTTTGGTAGATTGTATGAGCTGAGCTGGGTTGAGATGAGATCCTGTTTGGTATGATGTATGACTTGAACCATGGCACAAAAAATAAAAAGCAATCCAGTCCATAACTACAAAACAGAAAAAGCAATCAAGTCCACAAGAGCTTCCACTCGCTGATGGGTCTCACGACCACGCCGGTGAGGACGAGGATGAGCCGGCGTGGCCTGCCGCTGCGTCCTCCCGAGCCTCCTCATGTGCGTTGTTGCTACTGTGAGCACCGCACCCTCCTCCGAGCATCTCGCCGCCGCTGCACGCGTCGCCGCCGCCTTGCTCGTTCGCCGTCGCGGCCTCCGGCTGCTAGTCCTATGCAGCCTCCTGCTGCTAGTCCAGCGACCACGCGCCGTCGCGGCCTCGCTCGGCCGCCGCCACGCCCTGCTGCTACTCCTGCTCGCGCGGGAAACGACGCCCTCTGCGGCGCCGGCGCGGGATGCCAGGCAGTAGCGCTCGCTCGGCCGCCGCCATGCCCTGCTGCTAGTCCTGCTCGCGCGGGGAAAAGACGTCCTCTGCGGCGGCGGCGCGGGATGCCAGGCAGCAGCGCTGGGCGCCGGCGCGGTGGACGACGTCCTATGCGGCGTCGGGGACGGGGAGATGGGCGGGGTCGGGTGCGCCGGTCTGCGGCGGTCAGCGGCGGGGGCGGGAAGAAGAGAGCAGGGCGCGGTGGGGCGACTGGGAGAAGATAGCAATGAAAGAAATGAGAGAGAAAGATAGGTGCGGGCGAGGGTCTAGGGGTTGAGCGCGCTGGGTGCTGTGGGCGAAGCCAGCCTGGTTGGGGAGAGAAGCTCGATTCTGACTTCTCTCCTCAGCTTGGCGGAGGAGGCTTTTTGTATGAGATGGGCATGGCCCAGGAGACACGACCCGAGCTACCAAACAACAAAAAGTTGGGTGGGGGGAGATTTTCTGAGAGCATACCGGCTACCAAACACACCCTAAGAGACTTCTCTAACCGGGCCGTCTTGTTTATGGGGCCGTTAGACACGCACATAGGAATATCTCAACAAAAAAGCCTAGCTGAATCGGGCCACCAGGAGTATTTGCCATCTCGGCCCAAACATTCAGTGAACAAGGTTGCACCGTCCCACAAGCCCATCCTCTTCGAAACTGTTTTTTTTTGTCCCTCTCTTTCCCATTGCATAGGAAGCTCTTTGGTTGACGTGGGAGCACGCCAAGCCAAAACAACTTTGGGAGTGTTCCACACTTGTCGGTTAAGGGACTTGTGTAGGCTTCTAATAATATTGTGTTTTCAAGGCAAGGCAAGGCAAGCCATGTATGGAAGCTAGTAGTAACAACATAAACTACGATTGCGTACATGCATGGATAAGCACGAAGGTACATTGAGAGGTGTTTTGCGTGATGCCATTACCTAGGAAGATGTCTCCCTCCAGGTCTAACGCTACTAACAGTCACGGGTAACCGTGATTCATATAGAAATCCGCCTTTAATTCAGACGAGACGATCCTAGCTAAGCTAAGCTAGGGCTCCCTCCAGGTTGTATATGTGAAAAGGCACAATTAGTAGTAGTACTGCCTCGTGCATACAACAACTACTATACTAGCGTTCATGTCCTTCTCACCGGCGATGGGATCGAAATCCACCGGAAATCAAATATCTTCTCATCAGTGTTGCTAGTAGACATGTTTTCAGTCATATTTGAAGGCAGAATATAGTATATCTTCCCTGATTCGGACAAGACATTAACCAAGCTAGGTAGGTAAACACCCCTCACTAACCATCAGATCGTGGCGACAAAGTACTCGACGTTGCCACTGTTGATGCATGGTGCACAACACTGTACTGTCCCATGGAAACACCGAGAAATCACTATTACAGCTAGCGGGGGCCAGAGCTGTGTTCGTTGGAGTTCTTGCTAGCTAGCAGAGCTTTTTTCAACAGTACACTAGGGACACCAGTGGGACATTGTTATAATCGACACTCATGGAGCGGTGTAGTCAAAATTTCACTTTGGCACGGCCGGTCGCAAATCCCGACCCAGCTGCCGTGGGGACGTAGGAGGAGTAGCACGGAACCCCATGCAGGGCTAAAAACAAACCAAGATTCCCATCCCTCAACCATGTGATGTGAGCGTGTAGTAGGCATGCATCTATCATTCCTTGGTTACCGAGAAACGGCCTCCCAAAGCAGGGTTAAAAAGGGTTTAGTTGGAGAGCCACAGGACAGTTGTTAATCATGTCTTCCCGGTTACAGGGTTTGCGTGGAGCTGACCCTTAAGCGCTCCTATTTTATTTTAGTATATACGGATCGAGTACTCCCACTAGTAGAAGCTAATGAAGCTACAATTACCATCGTAGTACAACTAATGACACAACTAATGGACAGCTTTATTTACCATACTCACGGTTTTCCCAAGAGCTGATCGAACACGTACAACCAGCTCTGTAACAAGAACGAGAAGCAATGCAACATTATCCTACGGTACCTCTACCTCTGTTTACACGCTTTTACTATGTACTTGCACTATGTTACGTACTGCTTTACTTAATTTATTTAGACATCTTCACCGCCGTAGAAGTCACGTACCCATGCGCATTTTGAGGCTCACGTGAAGCTTGGGCAGTGGACATCTCTCCTCGGTCGGAAAAACGATTCTGAACAAGAAAGCCGAGATTTTTACCTTGAGGCAAAAGATAGCTTTGAGATTTTTTTTCTTTCTCCAAGAGTTGTGTGATCGATGCTGCTTAGATTAGTTGTGTGTGGGTGTGGCCGGCATCTCGATGCCTTCTTCTTTGGAGCGAGTAAACTAAACAGCTTAGCATCCGTCGGGTTCCACCCAATCTCACTCACAAGACTTCTCTTTTGTTCTCTTCTTCTCAAGTACTGTACGTGTATTGTCACGCATCCTCCAGTCCTCCCTCGCTTCTCATCATTCTTATATCATGCTATATTGCTACTCCTAGTAGGTCAGTGGGGAGTATGTTAAGATCGCCATTTCTAGCGTAAAGTATGTTCCGCGTGGAACCACTCAAACAACGGAAAGAATCAAAGTGTTTGTGTTGGTAAATTAACCATCTGCACGCTCTCGAGATCTGCCGAATTCTATATTTGGAGTGATGTCCTGTGTGTGACGTGACCAATGGTGTGCTTTTTTGGTTGAACTTGTGTGTAAACGACTAAACGAGTCCGGTGTTAACTCGGCTATGTGCTGACATTCACAGTAATTCACATTCTACGGCATCTCATTTTGGCTGTGCTCGATCTGTTTGGAAATGCATTTTGAAATCTTATAAATATACGTGATGTTTAGACTTTTGTGTCACTCCAAATATATATTACTCCATTTAAATTAAGAATTTATACTTCTATGACATACCTCATTGACAATATACACGTTTTTTCATAATTTTAAAACTTATAAAGATGATTGTTCAAAAAATAAAAAAGAGGAGCACTCGAATCAAAGTCAAAATGACTTTCCGATATATTCATATATGTGCTAAGTGGAGTGTTTTGGAGGCAGAGCTGCATGTAGAGCAGACAAAATATATTTTAAACCGGTAGAGCAGACAAAATATGTAGATCCAGATGCGTGAACACTGCATAAGATTCAAACTTATGAAATCTTACGATATTTATCATTTTTATATAGCTTAAACTAAATTTTGCATTGAAAAATTGCACACAGTAATCTCGACATTATCTACAGACTACATGTAGAATTCTCGTTTCGGATTCAGAGGCATAAACTACAAAAAAACATGAATCATAGAGCTATATGTAGCTTGGCCTCTATTTTCTGAGCACAGGATCCACAAAGTCTTTTTTTCTTCTTCTTAAAATCGACCTTTTAAAGATTTTAAAATTTTGAAATAAAATCCCACATTTTGACGGCGTCGTACTCTGTGGTCCTACAGAATTTCTACGCTAAATAGTTTGTATACAAAATGACATATTCTTAAAATTTTGAATCACATCTCAGTCTAAAATTATTTTATATTTTAATCTTTCAGTTGTCACATACAAAGACAACAGTCTGCGCGTACTGATGACACATCCTCCCTGCTTCATCATAACGTCTGAGACAACGTTACATCAACGTGAAAAGAGCAGAAGGAGAGACACATATGATGGGATCGATGCCACCATCTCACGGACATCTTCCGTGAACCCTAAAACCACCAATTTGAATGATCGACAAGCACACAACGTCACCAACTTCGAGACGCGGATATAGGAGTAGAGTTGAGACATATTCATTTGTCGGACGTCGCTCCCACCACCCCAACAACGCGTCATGTCAGAACTATCCAAACTGGTCCGCCTCCCTCCTACGGCCGAAGCAGCAAGCAGAGAGAGGGGTCTTGTGTGTCCACCGGTGGAGATAGGTGGAAAAAGGATCTTCCCTTGCTAGCCTCATGCGCAGGGACGGAAATGGAGGTCAAGGCGGGGGAGCAAACTTAGGATAATTAGTGTTCTGATTTGTATGACAGAGATTAAACTAGTTAAAATCTCATAAAATAGAATCTCACATTGTTATTATTTTTTTAGAAAGCATGAGCATGGGGGCATCGCCCCTGCTCGTGCCCCCTTGTCTCCGTCCATGGTCATGCGGCTAGGTTAGGAGAAAAGAACGACACTGGTAACGCCATATGGATTTAGAGGCACTTCTTTTGGCTTTCTAGAGCGGCTTCTAGAAGAAGCTTATTCCCACCAGTTTCTCCTAGAAAACCAAATCTAAATGTGTTCTTATTATAAATTAATTTGATTAAAACTAAATTATAAGCCAAAACATATTTAGGTTCTAAGATTCTAGGCAGAAACTGGTGGGAGAACCTTTTCTCATGAGCCGCTCCAGAAGCCAAAAGAAGCGTGCCCAGTCGTGTGCGATGTACACTGATCTATACTAGTGCGCTTTCCGGTCTACTACTCCTTGGTGGGAGGTGGAGCACAGGGCGTACATAGAAACGGATCGAACGTGCACGGTGCACAGTACTAGTACATGCTGTAGCTGGAAGTGCATAGTATATACGTGTACGTCCCCATCATTTTGTAGCGCGACAATGCATGCATGGCATCGGTGCAGCGAGTACTGTACTGCTATACACATATGGCTGTTTACGCAGCCGGCCGGGTCCCAGCACTGCAGCACGGAGATAGCCGACGCACGCGCGCGAAGGCGCGGACATGTGCATGGGGCCGCGCCATCGGAATGATGCGTCCATCCTAACCGCATGACCAGCCCAAGAATCTGCATTGCGTGAGTTCTAAGCCACGGCCACGTCACGGTAACCCAAGTTCTCACAGCATCTCTAGCCGAAAAGCTTGCGGAATCCAAAAATAATTGTCACTGCGACGAAAAATGAGGCGGAAGAGAGTGGTCTAACAAAAAGAAAACTTTTTCCACATGTCGGGAACTTTTCCCTTGAAACCGAAAGAAAAGAGTTTCCACGGCCGAAATGGTATTTTTCAGGCTAAACTAATGATACAAATCTGGCCTATCAAGGTCGGCGTCAAAAAGGTTGGCGCCGATCTTGTACATGTCGGTGCCAAACGCTTTGGCACCGACATGTACAAGATCGGCGTCAACCTTTTTGGCGCCGACCTCAAATGGTCAGATTTGAAAATAGTTTTACAGAACGGTAATATGCATCATTAGTTTTACTAAAAGGCCATTTTTAGTGAAAAATACGCCAAAATGAGTATTGGGAAGTAGTTGGCGGGAGGAAATATCCAGAATACGACCCGCTGCCGCCTCGTATGTCTGCCACTCTCTCTCCACCCCCAGCGTGCACTTCTCCATCGCCACCGCCTCGACCATCAAACATCGTCTCTCTTGTACTACTTTTCGCCTGAAAGCCGCCATCTACATGTGTTTCGTCGGCGTGGTGACATAGCTTCTTCTTCCACTCGACGAAGGTGAACGTTCGTCACAGGCCTGGCTTGCTGGTGTTCAGCTCCTCGTGGCATGCAGCACGCATGCTCCTCCATCGCAGCGGTCTTGGTCGTCTCCGTGAGGGCCGCGTGTACCTGGAGCGACGTACGACTCCTTCATTTCATCGGGACGTTTTGTACTCATAGTTTTGTACAATTGACAAGGTCGTCGGCGACATGGGAATGTCTCTCCAAGGGGCGCTACAAGTCCACGGCAGCCGATGTGTATGAACAAAAACTGCACACCAAGTCTACGCAGGCAGTACAAACGTACGTACACACGCCTCGGAAATTCTCCGGCCGCGTGCTGCCCGGAGCGGACTATCGAGAGGAATGATCAAGGCGTGATTGGTACGATACCGCAGTATCTTCAAAAGCCAGGCCGCCGGCGCCGGCCACCGGGCCGGGAGGAAAAGAAAGGTCAAAAGTCCCTATACACACGGCGTACGTCGCCGCAGCCAGCCAACACCAACCACCGAGGGTCATCTCTCTCTCTCCCTCTGGGTCCCGTACCGGGCTATCGTTTTAGTAATTTTTACTTGCAACATATTGGAGTAGCTTTGACCTCGATCCAGGGGGCAAAAGGCCAAAATGTTCAGCTGTGATTTTTTGTTGAGGGGAGACCGGATAGGAGAGGGTCCCGGCAACGGAAGAGGAATAGTGGTGCCAACCAGCCAGCCAACTAACCGGCCGTCCCATGCTTGCTGAATGGTAGGAGGAGTATGATGATGATCGATGAGCACGGGAAGGAGGACAAGAACCGGGGCCGGCCGGCCAAGCCACCGGTTTCCTACCCCAGTCCTGCGTTGGGACTCGCCCACCGGAACACGCACCGGTGTCTGCAAGTGTACGTGCACACGCGGCGTGCTCGCCGCCGGAAAGGCGATCGTGCCGCCGTGCGAGGGAGCGGCCGGGGCGACGGAGTCACGCACATCTTCTTTGGACGTATCGTCCCTTGCGTGGCGGCGAGATGTCCACATGCGTTTACGGACGGATTCACGCGCGCTCTTCCGTGAACAGCATGCATTGTCCTGTTTGATCTCGAGTTCTTGACCGTACGTGGAACTATCTGGTTTGGGCCAGTGCTGAGTTAAAACAAGATAATACTTAGTACTACGTACTACGGTAGATTTGTGAGTTGTACTGTAGCTAGCTAAGTTAATTACCGCGAGGTGACCTTCTGATCTCAGGAGCATTGAACCATTTCGTTCGCGGTTGTTATTTTCCGGTCGCATGCCATGCATGACATTTCCGTCCCCATGCCAGATAGATGCGGACATATGGTCGCGCTTCGGGCTCCGCAATAAAGAACGGGGGTGAAACTGTCATTTCATCATAATATAAAATGGCTAGCCAGTCCAGCTGTGAACTGCGATCCTGATCCATCACAGTGGACGTGTCCATGGAGATGGACGGACGCGACCTGACGTACGTACTATAGGATCGACGGGATGGCTGCCACCGTCAGGGAGAGAGCGGGACGACCCGTCTTTAATCGTGTCGGCCACCAGGAAACTGGCCCGGCCGGTCCGTCCCATCCAACCGATAGGGATTTCATAATTTTTGGCACCCTACATGCTTCGAATAATCAAATCATTGCACCATATATATATATAAAACATATGAATATGGAAAATGCAGAAATTTTATAGATTTATAAGAGTAAAACAAAAGAGCATAAAACACATAAAAAATATATTAATTGTCATTTCGATAACACACAATAAAAATAACTCCACCTACTAAAAAAAGTTGGAGTGAATGTTCAAATTAATTTAGAATTGATGCATAGGAATCTAATCCATAAGAAATTTCAAATAAACCAACACCAATACGTAGGAAAATTTATATGGATTATAATCGTATGAAATTTAAAATTCCTACAATCTAAAGAGTCCTTTATTACGATTTGAGGTTTGAATTCATATAAAGATAAACGTTGTTAATTCATGTCAGATCAAAGCAGACCTGATTTAAATACATGTTGTAAGCCGAGTAGCTGGATAAGTAGTATTGTAATATATCAATTAGTAAGCTCGCTCGGTAGAGTGGGATTTTGCTGACTAGTGTCAGTGGTTTTTTATTTTTCCTATATAGTGCAATTATTTTAGTGGCTGGCTTATCTCAATGCTTACAAGATGTATTTATCATTCTATTGCTTGTCATATGCACAAGAAAAGAAACGTGGTCATGTGCGAATGGAGTACTGCCAAGGTACAGTAGCTAGGTGTTTCTTTAGAAAAGTGACCGAGGAAACACCGTGAAACAAAGAACGAGAAAAGGTAAAGGGTACGCTGTCAGAGTATCGTCTACTTTTTTTTGAACAGGGATAGACCCCGAAGGGTCTGGATACTGCATTAAGTCAACAGCGTGGTACATTTTACATAGAGGACCTCACAGTAACACAAAATGAGAAAAGAGTCCTCTAAGTTTACAAAAAACACCCTAAACGAGGAAAGGGGAATGCAATGCAGTCCATCGTCTTCCTCGCCAACGCTGAAAAACAGAGAGCACACGCGACGGCCCCCCACACAGGCGTCGGGACGAAACCACTTGACGCCGGATGGGAGAAGAACGCCACCGCACGAACTCGGAAGGGCCTCCGATGGAGGTTGAGCATAGCATGTCGCAACACCGACGACCAGACCCGGAGCTGCTGCCCGCCAGCACCTTGAGTCGACAGCCAATCAGTAGCCGCCGAGATTCTTCTCCAGAGAGCAGTACCACGAGACTCCCGACCCTCCCCGGCTAGAAGATCCACCGCTCCAGCACACCACTCCCCCTCGCCACCACGGCCGGCCGAGAGAGGACGCAGAGCCACAGAAATCTCACCGAGAAAGGCATATGGGCGCTTATTTGACCGAGCTGTCATCCTGCACCACCACTTCATATTCCTCCTCGGAAGCATCGCAGGGATGCAGCACAACTGCCGTCCAGCACCGCGCCAAGGCACCGGACTAGCACTCCAAGCACCACCTCCAGCACAGCGGATGATCCAGCCGCGGAACTCCACCTCCTCGCCACCACGACCGGCAAGAAGGAGCTCCTCTCCATCCCATCTGCAGGCAGAAGCGTAGCACCAACGCTTATTGAAGAAGATCGCCGAGGACCCGCCGCCGCCGCCCACCCCCCACCATGGAGGTTCGACGGAGGGGCAAGCTCCGGCCGGCTCCGCGCCGCGCCAGAACGCCGAAACCAGAAATCTTCGGGGACAAGGGGGACGGCATAACGCCATACACCACGAAGGAAAACACAACAAGAAAAAACAGATCCTAAAACTACTACTATACAAAGCGGGCCGGCACCCTAGATCATCTCTACACCGACCGGCAAGAACGTCGGCGGCAAGAGCGGCCGGAACTTGGCCGTGTCGGCGGACTCTCAAGGAAGGGGGAGTATCGTCTACTTAGTACTTACTATGTTGTTGAACGTAAATATGAGGTGTTTAAGATGTTGTTTAGATGCTGAAATATGCGAACATATACTAAAACCAAAACATGTTTAGATACATGGACGGAGCCAGGAAAAATGTATCAAAGGGGTTAGAGTGAAAAATATAAATATAAGGCCCAAAAAGAAAATAAATAAATAGGTTGTAGCATATAAAACAACGTATCTATCAATTCTCAGGGTGGCCAAGACCCCTGCTGGCCCTATGCCTCCGACACTATTGCCTCATGAATAAAGTCCAGAACATCTTATATTTGAAAATCGAGAAAGTTTGTCCTATTGCTTATTGGAGATGTATGGGAAACAAAAACAAATAGGATCAAAAGGTTTTCTCGCGTGCGTTCGTGCAACATATTTTCCTTTCTTTTGAAATGTATTCTTTAATGTATGTCGTGTCACGTCCATGCATTCGTACAAGTAGAACCACCAGTCGTCAGTTGTCACCATCACCCGGCCGGACGTCAAAAACATTCCATGGCTGGAGATGCGCATGCATGTAGAGTAGTAGGTGAGCGATTTTGCACGAGCCGGGAATGTCACGATAATCGTTGCGGCGGCCTGCTCCTGCATAGCAAACGCACAAACTACTCATGAATGGCTGTTCGTACCACGTGGTAGTTTGTAAAGAGATAGCCTAAACAAAATGAAAATGAGTTGCACGTTGATGTGTTTGCATGCAGAGCCATTTGATTTCCTATCATTATCGTTTGGATGGCGCCCATGCAGTGAAATTTCACAAAAATAACCCTTTAGACAAAGTTCAGCAAAAAATAACCTCTTTTCAAAACTGTTTTGAAATTTAACCCTTTTTGTTAGCGCCCAACGATGCGGCGCTACCCTCTGTGTGGTAACGCCACAGCCTCCGTCGCTACCCTCGTGCCAGCGTGGCAACAAGCCTTTCGACGCTACCCTTCGAAGGGTAGCACCATGCCCCTCGGCGCTACCCTTAAGAGTGTAGCTCCAAGCCCCATGACGCTACCCTCCGAGCACGTCGAAAACGGCTAAGTCTGGGAGGGTAGCGCCATGGGGTTTGGAGCTACCCTCTTAAGGGTAGCGCCGAGGGGCATGGCGCTACCCTCCCAGACTTAGCCGTTTCCACACGGGGCCCGCGTTGCCACGCTGGCACGAGGTTAGCGACGGAGGCTGTGGCGCTACCACACAGAGGGTAGCGCCGGACGCTACCAAAAAGGGTTAGATTTCAAAATAGTTTTGAAAATGGGTTATTTTTTGCTAAACTTTGCCCAAACGGTTATTTTTGTGAAATTTCACGCATGAATGGGGCAGCAAGGCCCGTGCAAGCGCAGTATCTCGCGCCACGTCAGTAGCAGTGCCACTCTAACAGATAGGACGCTGTTAATCTAAAAAACAAAGATAGGACGTTGTTATATACTCCCTCCATTCCATAATGCAAGAGTTATAGTTTTTGATAAAAAAATCCAAAATATATGGTTTACAACGATTTTTGGATGAATTTACCGATGAAAAAGTGAGTTTCATTCTCGAACGGAGTGATTTTATGGATTGTTTTCATTTGTTGTCTATTAGGAGTCCTCTCTTCTGAATTTTGTCTAACACAAATGAGTCCATAGTATGTCAAATACTCATGTCTTAATATCCGTGCAGAAAACTATACCTCTTACATTCAGGAACAGAGGGAGTATTTTTTAATCGAATCTGGCCTTTTCACGCGCTGCACAACCCTAGTCGACGCACACGAGCGACCAAGTTAAAAAATAGTTTTGCCGGGGCTAGAATTACCGCTAGTTTCGCCGAGACCCGAGAGGCCGTTGGTAAAAGATACCACGCTAGTAGTTGTAGAATTTTTTGTAGTGATAGTATGGAAGGCAAGCTTCTTTTCACGCACCGGCACCGGATGTACAGTACAACGGTACTAGGCAGCTACTACTTACTAGATAAACATGTATAGATGCCGTTAGACTAGTCACAATAGGAGTATCATAGCTGGTATCATACATACCAACAATAAGATGACGTGTCAATGCAATTAATGAAGAAATAAATGATAGTGGTATCATAGGTAGATACCTTATCATAACGGATTCCAATGCAAGATGAGTCTACAACCTAATAAATGCAGTCATATATGATACTTCATATATGTTACAATGCATTGGAGAAGTAGTAACATATAGTAATATCATATGCATGATACTATTATATGATACTTTACATTGTGACTAGTCTAATATATGGAGTAGGCAGGATAAAGATGGGTCCTACTAGATGCACAAACAGGCGTTGGATGAAATAAAAGAAAAATCTGCGCGTAGGCAGGGGCGCACGGATGCGTGTAGGCAGGGGAGCACGCACCCCGACACGTCGCGGTCACGTACGTGCGCGGTGGCGGGTGAGTACGACGCGGCCGTATGGTAGTTACCGGTGCGGTGAGGCCAAGCCTGGCTGGAGCAGCATAAAAATAGCGAGCGCCGAACGGAATGCCCATGCTGTCCGTGCACGTACGTACGTTTGGCCGTTTGGGAAGCTAGCTAGTACGTGCCAGAAGCAGAGTCCAGCTGCGCAGGCCGCCGTCGCTACGTCCACGTCCGTCTGCGTCTGGTTTATTTACTTACCACTACTGGTGGATCGATTGGACCCATCCATGCACGTACCACGACGTGCGCCATCGGCAGACGGTACGTCTGGGTGGTACTGGTGGAGTGGTGGTCACCCCTGGTCCTCCATCCATCAAGCTACTAGTCCATTTGTGTCGACCATCGATATGAACGTCTCACCCACCCGCACCAACCAAGCTCGTCGCGGCGCCCGCTGCGCCGGACACTTCGTCCACCTCCGTCCCTACGGCTACGGCCGTACTACACTACTCAAGCAGATCGTCCTAATCTCCTCCCCCCTACGGCAACCGGGCACATGCGACTAATAAAAAGCAGAGAAACTTCCGTAATGGCCATACAAAACTCCGGTTCGGAACCGGACGAACAAACGTTACTCGGTCCCCGGTTCCTGGCCGATGGATGAACGTCAAGAGAGTTGGCTGGAAACGTAACTTTCACATGCAAGCTGCAGGTCATTGTTGCAACTTAGCTGTGTCGATCGAGCTGGGTGGCTCGCTCGGTCTATCAATTCGTTGCGGGAGTTAATTGGCGTAGCATGCGTGCGTGCCGCCGGATCGGGGACACCCATATCAATGGTACGTACCAGCAACGAACGCTTCCTCCTTCCTGCATGCCACCTTGCATACGCTTTGCAGCACGCGTCCTACGTACGTACGTGCAGCCAAACTGAGGACCGCCCGGCCCCGGCCGGCTTCAGTCCAAAATATTCCTACCCAACAGGAGTACAAATCAACCGAGATCGATGCAGGGATGAATATACGTACACACAATCACACATGCAAGTATATTGGTTAAATATTACAGTATTCTACTATTCTTGAGTGTCTAGGTGAAATGTTGCGATGTACACACATGCAAGTATTGGAAGCCTTAAAATGAATTTCAATCACCAATTCCGCAACGTGCGCCATAAACATTGTTATAATAACTTGTTTCTGACCTTCATATAGGTCACAAAGGATGACAACTCACAAGTCACGTTATATGTATTATATATTGTACACAACTAGGTAGCTATATGCGCCGGTCATTTAAAAAAATATAATTTACTAGTAAAGTCTTAAGACGATTAATATGATTTTCTTTTGCTAAACTTATAGAATCAAGGTTGGGCCATGCTCCGGTTGTGAAAATAAGCAGTCTGAATTTTGTCTCCGATAACAAAGCCAATGTAAAGTTTTGCTGGAGCGATGTTGTTCGACATGTTGGTCCACCAACAATTGACATATTGCTCTCCCTCCATTTTATCAATGTGAAATGACATTGAAAGAAAACAATGAACCCTTATCTTTAAATATAGAAAATAATACTAACAAACTTAAGTTTTGAAAAAAGAAAGGAAAATAGACCCATATGTGTATTGTTGTGTGTCGTTATTCATATAAGCACGTTTATTTAAATACCTAGATGCATTAGTATTTCTATATAAAAAAATATTTTCTTACGTATAGAGTGGAATTGAATAATATGTTTTTTTTTGTTTTGCTAGCTTCAAAACAAAAAAAAGAGTCATGTCCTACCCGGTTTTTAAGAAATGTCGTTGCGGGGCGTTTGCACTCAGGAACAGAAACGAGTCAGTGTAAGAGCAGGCCGACGACTGCGAGCATCTCCGCCGTGGAGACGAGTCTGGCAGCGTAGCGGCAACCAGCGCCGTTGTGCACGGAAAAATTGGATCGGTTCGAAGGAAGACGGCCAGATCTTGGCAAATTCCGTGAGGACCGTGACGGATGGTCTCAAATTTTTTTAGGCCCGGGGTCGGCTGCAGTATCAGTTCGGGTCAACTTGATTTTTGCTCATGTTAAACTGACGGTTGTTTTACCGTTCCGCAGAGTGTAACTTTAACTGTAACTGTAAAATTCGCACGCACGTACGTGTCCCCGCCTCTGCACGTGCATACCGGCCCTGCTCGCGCTGCTGGTACGTACGCCTCTCTGCGACATTTCCAACGTTTGCACCGAGAAGGGTAGACGAGAGTGAGAAATGGCAGGAAAGTGGCCTGGGGCGCGCAGGACATGCGTTCCGTGTAACGCACTCCTTCCCCTATGATTTCTCCTGTATGACCTACATATACTCCTCCATCACACGATCGAGAATTCGAGATGAGATGATGAGTGTGACTTTAATGGGCGTTGCCTTGAATTGCAAGGTCCAACCCAAGAGTACTCTCGGCACGTAGTAGGAGTCAATGCCACTCATGAGTCATGACCCTCCGCAGTAACGTTTACGTACACGATTTACATTTACGAGACGGTTGTGGCTCGCTAGAGCTACTATATATCGTCGGCATATGCTCGCCTCAGACATACAGAGAGGTGTCGATGATCAATTTGTGTCACGAAATGCTGGAAATGAAGAGAATATTGGTGAAGATATTTTTGGGGGAAAGAATGATCGTCGTGCTTCATACGGTCGCTTCGGTAGGAAAATATCAGCTAAGTGGTTTGGTGAGTCGTAGCATCTCCAATATTAGGTCACAAAAATTTTTAGAACTGTTTTTTTAAGTTACCGAGGGCAATTTTAGTGATCTTACAAGTTTCCAACGCCTCGTCTGAATATCGCCCCCACCCTCCTCCCGGGGCTCGGATCGTCCATTTCATCTGTAATCAAGGGGAAACCGCCTAGCCGACTTTGTCATCGCCGTCCCCCTTCCCATGTCTTCAACGACCAGCTCCAACCGACGAAAGTCGATGTGTTACTCGATTTGGCACAACACGGTCACTTGTCTCCTCCCGATCTTGTTATAGTGCCCGACCTTTCCCAGACCTCGCGTTGCGCATGCCTCGCGTGCTGCCTCGACCCCGCCCAACGACCCCCCCCCCCCCCCCCCCCCCCCGACGACGACGACAATAGCTGCTCTGACGAGGATGTGTTGGTTAGAAGAGAAAGGAAAAAAAACTAAAACTCACGAACAAGTGGGTCCCGTGTGTGTGTGCAGTGGAAGAGCTGCAATACGACGATTGGGCAATGAAATTTCTAATCCTTCCAGAATCTAGTCTTCACCACTTCATATTTAGTGAATATTACACCATAAACCGGGGAAGTAAACCGAATGACCAAATACTCTAGCTTCACCACTGCCCGTATGTTGTTCTATTTTGAGTATTCGGTATATGGGCAAGCTGAAAAAGCAGAATTGTTTAGCCTTACCCATAACTTCTCTCTTCTCTATCAAAAACCAGTATGCGTACCCAAATTTTAGGTAAGGGACCGGAGATGTTGTTAGATGACAAGGCTCGACCTGGCCAAGGGACAGCTTATGCATGAGTGTAGATCGCATAATTGGACGGCCGGCCACCTCGCGGAAGAAGAACGCAGATGTGCGCATGCGTATCGTTCGTTTTGACGAAAAATGTTGGAACAGATATGGTCCGGGCTACCCTGCACGCTCCGCTCGCGTGAGAAGGTCGCAGCAAGATCCAACCTACCCCAAACTATACCCGTGCGGAACACGGTAGGGAGTGATGGCTGTTAATTTATTCTCCTACAGATGCTAGCCAGCTAACAGTAGCTAGCTCGACTTGATCTATTCTACTATCACTATGCGTAACCTTAAAGTTAAGCCTAAAATGGTACGAATCCATCTAAACATAATCAATCCACGAGAGGCCCCCCTCGCTGGAATCCTTTGACCGAGATCACGACCGGCGGGCTGAAAAGAGCTGGAGACAGAGCTAGATTAGGCGGGGCTTAATTAAACCTCGGCGCTCGTGGTGACGGCACTCGGCACGTGAGGAGTGCGTGCCTCGTATTGCTACTTGATGCTTTTTTAAAGCCCACTTGGCGTATGCATGTTTGTTTGCACGGGTATTTGGTTTTGGAATATATAGTCACCCTCCCGCCTCCCGGTTGTTTTGGACCTTAAGTGTGAGTGATGATTATGTCACGTGGCCGGGTTTTAGGGTTACTTCAGCCACACTATTAATTAGTCTATTATATTACTATAGTTCTCTACGCCGTCGTAAAAATGGAGGCAATTAATTAACATTTGTAAATAAAATGCACATAGCAAGAATCAAATCACGAATTATGGTAGTAACCTGTAAAGATTGATGTCAATTGGACGGGTTTCAGATTAATTGCTTACCTTGTGGTAAAAATGATGACAATGGTAAACAATAAAGACACCACTAGTGAGAGAACGTGTCGACAATCGGACGAATTAGAAGTTGTCACATGGAAACGTGAAACCTTGGAAGCAGATAGTGTGTTTCAAACAGAGTATAAAGAAAAAACAACAACTTACTTTGTTACTGTTTGAAACAAGAGTTCATACTTAATTAGATGATTTAACTTAAGCTATACATGGAACTTATGAACTTCCATGTTGTATGCATCCTTTCCTCTTCATAAAAGAGATCATTTGTGTTAAATATCTAAAAAATATCCTAGATACCGACCTACACGTGCAAACGTTGTGGATGTTGAATCACATATAGTGCTTTAATTTTGTAAAGCAATACTGAGATTCTTGAAAACAAAAGGTCAAACTAACAACTTGATACCGCAAGAAAGAAAAGAAAGCCTAACCACATCGGTCTTCATCCGTCAATTCACGGGTTGACGCATGCTCTGTCTGTCGCTCTGGCAACATGAGAGGGTGAAGAAGTTAGACATATGTCAACACAATAGTTAGGTTTTAAATTAGAGTTTGGGCAATCAAAAATGATATTATGGTGGATGGCAGTGTTGTGCAGGAAAACAGTTAGGTTTTCTCATCGACGATGTTCTCGCCAGTAGCACTAGGGAGGGCGGGAAATCATCCGATCAATGCTCGCTTGAGATTGATTATTTATGTTTTGTTCGTGCACATGTGATGTAACTTTGGTGAGGATATTCAGGGTTCTTAGGGCACTTCGGTTGTCATAAAATAAAATCAGGGCTTCTTAGATAGGGGAGCGGCGACATTGGCTCGCTCTGGTGACAATAGTGGTTGTGTGATGGTGCAAATATTCTGATGTAATTTTATTATGTTTGAGATGGTTCATACTTCTGATAAACCTATATAATACATCCAGATTTTTTTGGAAAAAGAAGAAGTTCGCTGAATAGAAATCAATTTTTTTTTGACAAATTTGTTGACAATGGTAATCTGCTATAGTGTGCAACAAAGTATTGGATATGAAAAAATAACAAGCAAAACAAATATACTTCCTCTGTCCAACAAAATATGTCTTGACTTTTTCAAAAAAAAAAAAGATGTAGGACGGAGGGAGTAGCAAAACCAATTTCTGCGACACTACTGTAGTACACATTGGGGCTACTGCAGTTGAGTTGATCCCCACTAAAGTTTAACGGAGTACTTTGTAAAGAGCATCCGTTAATTACCGAGAAACATTTCCATCACGGCCAACAGAAAAGTTACCTCTTCCTGAAAAAGCAGAAGGGTAGGGCTTTCATTTACTCCAAGTAAAAAGTCACCCAAAGCTAGTAAGGAGGAGGAAAACGCACACAGCTGAATGTAAAAAGCGGGCGTCCGTGCGGGCGCTGTTCAACCACAGCAAAAAACACAAAATAAAAGGTGATGCGAGCTACAGCTTAGGACCTTTTAGGTAAAGCCGTTAAGCTGGTGAGCTAAATAATGGTGTTCGTAGAAGATCAAGGTAGGATTGGATAGGTGTTGGAGATGACAATTGTTATCGTAGGTGAGCCACGTGTATAATCAAAGTTTGGTTGATCATGTAATGTAGCATGCATGATTGACTGGTATATATCTGGATCTCGGCCACGATATTCAGGTGCATGTGCGCGAAATATAGATATATATAGGTCGATCCATGTATATCTTTTAGATCCTGAACTAGACACATCACCTAATTCTCAATGGATGCCAGATGAGAGTGCAAAGGAGCTAACTCACCTATCAGAGACTGTATCTAAACGCCAATAATGAGGGCTAGATCGTGCCACTGCTGCATGGTGATCTTCAACTACTGTAGACTGTAGTAGATAGTATCAAATGTAGCATCAGATAGAGTCAGTAGCAGTCTACCACCATCATTTTCTCGTGCAATCCATCCTCCCATTTTTTGTTGTTGAAGAACGTGGCTCATCTAAAAAGCTCGAAAACAATCACAGCAGCACCAGTGATAAGACAAAGTTGTTGATTTTTAGTTGATACGGCATATCTTTGTGTTTGTACGTTTCAAAGTTGATCTGTCTCGTAGTAGTAGTACTAGTAAGTAGATTGCTACACCAACAGGCACCAGCCAAACTTTCAGATTCACAAGCCTGTCTTTAGCAGAGCATCTTCACTCAGGCATTCCGGACGGGTTATTTAGGCGTCGTCTGAATATTCTTTATATATATGAACATTGTTGCTCCCTACTCGCGGTGTCTAAAATCATTTTTGTAAAATATAAGTTTGATGGATTTCATTCAAAGTTTAGAAAATTTTACACATTTGAACGTCTAATAGTGGCGGTAGTTGGAGGCTGGATAGGGCTCCTCCTCCACCTCTTCCGGCCATCTTATTGGTTCGCCTATAAGTTTTTAGACGGCCGTTTGGACGTTTTGAGTCGTTTTGTGGGTACATTTCGCCACAATCTTACAAGAATCCTTGGTTGGGTAAAATAAAATAAAACTGCTATACTACCCAGTCAGCAAATAAAGGCCTAGTACTCTACAATCAATTTTGCTGTTAAGAGTATAGCATAATAATGGTAGTAGAGTAAATGAAACGAGAGATAAGAATTACATTGACCCCCTATTTATTTCCCCAATCTTGACACCCCACCCTCTTGTCTGTCCCTCCCTCCCCGTCTCTGCCCCCAAAAGGAAAACCAGCCTGGTTTGGTTTCCCCAGCGAACGCACCCCAAGCCACCAAACACAAACAGGACTCCATTCCACGCTACACACCAGCACCAGCACCAGCGACCAGCCAGCCACCACCCACCACCGCTCCCTCCATTCCCCACCACACCACAAGATCGACGGATGCCTCCTCCGCTTCACTCCCTCGCTCCCCCGCCCCATGACCGCTGCCACCGCCACTAGCGCCGCGCGCGGGAGAGTCGGACAGTGAGCGCCACGCCTGCATCGGCATCGGCATGGACCTGGGCGGGGTGCTGATGGCGGCCGTGGAGGCGGGGGTGGGCGGCGCGGAGCTCGGCATGCTCGGATCTAGGATGCACAGCAAGCACGGCAGGGGCAATGCGGACGCGGCCGACGAGCACCACCACGCCGGCTGGGGCAGCAGCAGGGCCAAGCAGGCCAGGACCGACGCCGAGGTCTCCGAGGCCGTCAGGGCCGCCGCGCCCTACTTGGTCGGCACCTGCAGCCCCGGCCACGGCCGGGAGAAGATGCTCAGCTTCTCCTCCTCCTCCCCTTCCTCCGCGGCGGCGTCGTGCTGCCCCTCCGTCGCCGACGCGGCCATGCCGCTCTACTACGGCACGCCCGCTTCTTGCTCAGGTGGGATGCCGCTGTGCTCGACAAGCTTCTACTGTACTATTTTCTTCCTTGTCTCCAGTGCTGGTGATTCGAAAGCTTGCTGCTACTCCTTTTCAAGTGTATCACTGCTGCTGTTTGATTATCTCTGCAGATTTATTTTCGGCTTTATCGGGTTTTTTTGGTTGTTGCCATCGAGCATAAGCTTGATCTTCCTTCTTTTTTTCTTCTTTCTGTGCATTTTTTGCACACAGATCAGATGGAGTTGATTGAGTTCCTATGAAAGAAAGAACTGTTTTTTTTTTCATTTTATAAATATCTTTGCACACTGCATTCTTTTACTATTTTGGCTTAGATTCGGATGCTTTCCGTGATAAGTTGGCATTTTCTTTCAGCTGCCAAGGTTACTTTTTCCCCCTTTACTTTTCATTATTTGACTTCCCTTGATTAGATCAGTGACTCGAAAGAGTTCACATCATCTGATGAAAAAGGCAGAGTACCATTCTGGTTACTATTTTAATAAGCTTTATTGTTGGGATTGATATTTGCCCGGATAAGTTTCCTCCCCTTTTCGGCGACATCCACGAACACTTCTTGTCCTCAACGGTTTGATCGTGCGGATTCCCTTTTGTCATTCCCTTTTGTTAATTGTTAATACAAAAGAAAAACAAACAAACATGAAAACGGATGGAAAAAGGCGTGATCTTTGGCTACTGTGCTGCACATTATTCTCAAGTTTTTAAGTAGGGATACACGGAAGAAAGATTGCAGGAAGTAACGTACGCAGATCAAGGTCGTTGCATTGGATCGAAAATGAGTTTTTCGGTGAACTTTTTATGCGCACGCGGCCACACACACCTCCCTACAAATCTGTGCTTCTTGCACCACCACCAGGTTCTCTGATCCTGGCAGCCACCCCCTGCCTCAGTTTTTGTTCTGCTTTTGCTTGCCCCTGTAAACCATCTTACACATCTAAGTAGCATCGTGTTTAGTAGTATGAAATATATGCATCTCCTGTGGGCTGTGGTGGTCTCTGTAAAGCACACATTTTTTTGGATGCACCTGCTTGGCTTCACTGCCTTGTTGCTAACCTGTTTGGTGTGTATCCTCCAGGATTGAGCTCAGTGAGCTTGAGCGCCAGCATTCAGGGCGCAATGGCCAGGGTAAGGGGACCCTTCACGCCGTCGCAGTGGATGGAGCTGGAGCACCAGGCCCTGATCTACAAGTACATGGCTGCCAACATCCCCGTGCCTCAGAACCTCCTCATCCCCATCAGGAGGAGCCTCACCTCGCTCTACCCGCCGGCCTACTTTGGCTCCACCACATGTAAGCCAAGAAAGAGCTGAACGCAAAGCAATGGCACCCGAGCGCTTTCTTGCTAGGCTTCACTTCCATTCATTATCATGTACTAGTACATTTGCTACTACTATGATAAAAGTCGTCTTTCATTGATTCGTCCTTTACTGATCTTGCATGATTGCCCTGCTTTGCAGTGGGTTGGGGGTCTTTCCAGCTGGGCTACTCCGGGAACACAGACCTGGAGCCCGGGCGCTGCCGCCGGACCGACGGCAAGAAATGGCGGTGCTCCAGGGATGCCGTCGCCGACCAGAAGTACTGCGAGCGACACATGAACCGGGGAAAACATCGTTCAAGAAAGCATGTGGAAGGGCAGCCTGGCCATGCCGTGAAAGCGATGCCTGTGACGGTGGCAGTCGCAGCTGCCTCTGCTGCTCAGCCGAGCGCTCTCGCCACCGGGGGCGGCGGAGCTACTGCCGGCATCGCCATCAGCCATCAGCAGCAGCCAGTGAAGAACTACACCGCCAACACGTTTGATCCGTGCTCACTGCAATATAACAGGTGAGATCATGCAACATTTCAGTATCTCCAACCATACTTTGTTTCTGTTGCTTCAGTTTCTAATATTTTATAGGTTTCGCTTGTGCTATTTTGCATATGTAATATGTGCATATCGTTTCCATTGACTAAAAAATTATAAACACAAGGCAACTTTGCTTTTGTTAGTTTTTATTTTACCTTTCATCATTCTTTACTGAATAGAAACGATAAGAGGTGCAGTTCGGTAAGGGGTACAGCTGGACTGAGCAACAGTAGCATTTTACCACTTTTTACTGTGCTCAAAAGTTGGGCTGATTGTGAACAGTCAGGCTCTTATTGATACACTGTGTTTAACTGCCTCTTTTGTGGATAAACAACCTAGATATTCATTCCCAATGGTTTCTGCTCCAGTGCTACCCCCTGCCAAAATTTCGGAGGCGAATAGACAACTCCCAACAGGAAAAAAAAACAATCAAAACAAACTTTCCCCTTCAAAGTTTGGCTAGGGGGGGAGCATTCCCAATAGCCTCAAATATTCTTGCTTGGTGGGAATGGCAATCTATTCACTAGAACTCTGACAGTAGTGCTAGTCTTATTTACATCAATTAGCTACTCATGGTTTTAATTTTATCACCAGTGTTTCTGTGAGTTTATGAAGGAGAAATATGGTACTAACCATGCACATGTTGATCATTCTGCAGGGAGATGGTTAACAAGCAGAATGGGAGTGAACAAGTGCAGGACTCTGACAGCCTTTCAATGCTGACCTCCATGAGTGCGAGGAACACAGTGAGCCTCTTTCCATTCTCGAAGGAACATAATCCTTTTGAAGTGACGAGCTCAAGGCCAGATTATGGGCTTGTTTCATCTGATTCACTGATGGGCTCTCCTCATAGTTCCTTGGAGAATGTCAACTTGCTCGCATCGCAGGGTCTGAATGAACAGCAGAGCTCGCTCTCACTGCAGCACTTTGCGGACTGGCCGAGGACTCCTTCACAGGGAGCTCTTTCATGGCCCGACACCACCGAAGACATGCAGGCTCAGAGAACCCAGCTCTCAGTATCTGCTCCAATGGCATCATCTGACCTATCGTCGGCCTCCACATCTCCATTACACGAGAAGCTGATGCTATCGCCTCTCAAGCTGAGCCGCGAGTATAGCCCTATCGGTCTTAGCATCGCAGCGATCAAAGATGAGGTTGACCAAGCAGAAGATGCAAACTGGATGCCAATGTTCCGCGACTCGTCGATGGGCGGGCCGTTGGGAGAGGCTCTAAACAAGAACAGCAACATGGAAGCAAGGAACTACCTGTCTTCGTCTCTGAGCCTTGTGACGGATGCCTGGGACTCCAGCCCGTTGGTGTCGTCCCCTGTCGGAGTTCTGCAGAAGAACGCCTTCGGATCGGTCTCCAGTAGCACCGGGAGTAGTCCCAGGCTGGAGAACCACCATGGTGTCTATGACGGTATCAGTAATCTGCGGGATGATCTCGGCTCCATCGTTGTAAATCATCATGCGCCTGGTGTGAGCTTCTTCTGACCAAGAGAGTTGCAACAAAGATAGATGGCTGGGCTGGGCTGGGCTGGGCTGGCCGGCATGAACTCTCGGCCAGTCTCCCTGCACTTTGTTACAGATCAACATGATATCCACAAGTGTCAGTATTTGGGTTGTCATTTGAGACTAATCTGGTATTCCACTCGTCGTCGGTTCATTCGTTTTCTTCCCTTTTCCTTGTAACCTTAGACTTTTACTGGGTCTTGACGTGCTGTTGCGTGCGTGTGTATGTGTGTATGGATGGATTTGGTGTTACATAGTTGCATATCATGTGATAATGCCCAATCAATGTTGTAAGCCATGATGGTTGTTGATTAATTCCAGCTGGTGTATTCCTAGTCTTGATAATGTCGTTGCTCAGTGTCCGTGGATCTGAAGCTTCTATTTATTTACCCATGGTTGATCGTCTGTTTCCCCCAAATTTTATTGTTACTCAAGAACGGCATCATCATAGGTTGTTCGCCACTTCGCCTGTGCATTAAACCACCCTGTTTTATCGGTTTCAACAACGAAACTGGAGCTGCGAGCTTCCTGTGAGAGTCACAAAATAGAAATGTGCAGTGGCAGGTTTAGCCTCTCAAGAGAACATCAGAGGGTAGGTAGCCAGTTGTTCTTGTGGAGAAGAGGAAGCTTCTCCTCAGGTCAGGCCCAAACCAATGCGTCTTCAGTTGGTTTCTGAGCAGCAACCAGGAACAAACTGAAGACCCAGCTCTTTCCGGCGAATAGCAAACAAACCAACGCGTTTGATCAGCTAGCACCAGATATTTCAGTTACCAACGGAGGGCGACAACAGCAGCGTCGTAGAGCAATCGATCCAAGTTCCAAGCATGGTTCATGCATGGCAACAGCAAACGGTAGATGGATGTTCAGGACCAGTACTCACCAGCCTTTTCTGATGGCTGCGAGCCAACCTGCAAAAGAGAGACCACCAACCACCCAATGTCTACTGCGCTGTTCTGCATGCATCCAACACCCCATCGATCGATCACCAGTCGTCTAGCTGAAAAACACTGCGTGTTTTCTCCCTCTACTACAGGATCCTACACAGTGCTGGCGATGCGATGAGATGATTGATGCGCAGCAGCAGCAGCTTGCCGCTGATCGACCGCCTCGTGCGCTTTACAGTTGGGCTGCGCCTAATCAAAAGCGCACGCACCACGCAGACAGACAGGGGAGGAGTTGCAGGTGCTGGAGTGGAGACCGGTGCCACTCTCGCGTTTGGGTTTTCTTTTCTTCATCTCCTGAGTCCTGATGATGCGAAGAGGAGTTTTGCTCGTTGCGCTGCAAGCCTGGAGGAGGTAGTCGCCGTGCCTTTCCTCTGAGATGCTAATGCATTGCTGATGATTTTGTTTGGAGCACGGAAAAGGGCTTAAGCTTTAGGTTGCTGCCATGTACTGTATGTACAGTGCAATCATAATACTGGAAGTTATTACCCGTATGCATACTTGTAATAAATGTTGAAAAGTAAGGCACTCATCTACTGTACTATACTGCAGGTAAAAGGTTGGCAATTTGGCCGGGCGTGCAATGATACCAGAGTAGGGTGTTTGGTGCATCGTTGATAAACATGTACACTCTCTGATACAAAATGAGTGTCGCACTTTTAACTGGGCTGTTTCAAAACTTTATTATGATTGGGAGGGAGTACTCTCTCCGTTTCACAATATAATATGTTTCAGGTGTCTCATTTGTGATCTAGACACACTAAAATAAGTGCACATGTATACTAAAACGTGTCTAGATACATGTGTACACATGTGAATGTGGAAAATGTTTAAACCATTTTATATTGTGTAACAGATAGTACATAGCTGTCTAACACGATATTTGGAGCCGCGGAAGGCCACCGGCAGCCGCCTTGCATGCCGCCAAGTTCTCCCAAGGACAAGCAGGGCACACAGAAAACGTTTGCGGGAAACTTTTGGCAGGACAAATAGGTAGTTGTGAAATTGCTGACACTTTTTTCCTGGATTCTTAGATAACTAGGTTATTAGTTGGCTTCTATCATGATAACACTATGGTGTAAGTGCGTGGGTGGACCTAGAGTTCGCCGGGCTTGACGGCGGGAAACACCATCTTGTGGCGGTTTAGATACAAAAATAACATGCTAAGTGCTTACACATGTGGTTTTGTCTAGGCTTAGGCAAGTTTCTGGGTCCGCCATTGCACCTTTGCATCGGCCAATTCTCCAAGGTCCATTCTGCGCCAGCCACCGGCCAAAGAAGACAACTGGTCCACCTTATCATACAGCCCAAGGAGACCACCGGTATGAACAAAGAGAACCTTTCGCCCTTCCCACTTGCTTGGATTGTCGGACATGTCTTTCAGCATACGATACGCTGCCTTCCCGCTGCACAAAACAAAAAACCATGCATGTCTGCATTTAGCAGTGTAAATGTCAAACCTCTTCATGAATTTATGGGAATAATCTTAGAACTAGCATAAAAGATACCAAAGATATGATGTTACACAAGAAAAGTATTGCACCTGTAGACTGGATCAAGTACGATGCCTGTTGCTGCAGCTATATCCCTCACAAATTTAAGCTCTTCAAGTGTGTTCATGGCATAACCTATGCCCTTAGCCTGTCAAGATTTGTTTTCAGAAATTTGGCTAATAAATTCATTCATTATCGCGTGGCACACATGATAAGCAACCTCAAACCAATCATCAACAAAAAAAAATCCATTCATTATAGTTCCATCACAAAAGTGATACTGGGAAATGAACAAACTCATATATATAGCTACAGAAAACAGATGGCAAGTTGAAAGTGCGTGTAGGCATACTCACATCTTGAATCATGACCATATCACGTGAATTCAAACCAGATTGAAGTCCATCAACCAGACCTTGAATATTGTCATAGAAGTATTCAGCGCCGTAGCAAACAGAGAATGCATGAACCTATCATACAAGTGAATAATTAGTATGAAAACATCAGAAAAATAATAAAATAGCGAGAGAAGCTCATACTTTTGCCTTTAAGCTACTCAATTGTGATCCTAAAGCAAGACCAGCAACGGTTCCACCACTGCACAAAGTTCAGTTCTCAGATCATAGTGACAATATGACACCGTCCATGATATAGGCATGACACGAAAACATGTACGTATAATTATTCATAGAATGTAACAAATATCAGATGTCACTTGAATACCTTCCGCATGCAACAACAATGTCATCAAACTGAACATCGCCAGATGACTGAATTTGCTGCTCAATCTCCCTTATTGCTTCAATATATCCCCTATAAGAGCAAGATACCTATACGTTACACACATACGATTGAATATAATAAAATAAATAATCATTTGCAAAAAATTCTGAGGCCTTTTTGAAATGTAGCTTTTCCTTTCCTGTTACAGAAACTAGACTTACATTTAGTTTGCAATAATCAGAAATTTAGTAGTCTCTTCTGGACACAATGTGAACAGAGTACACCAATATTTTCTATAGTATGCATATTGACCACAACAAGTCGCAATTTATGCACAACTTGTTATCCACCGTAACATATATTCTCCATATTCTCTTCATTACATGAATAATAGAAGCCAAATCCACTTCAAACAAATTAACAGTAACCATTTTTTTCAATGGGGGTATGGTGTGCACCTTGTCACACAACAGGATAATTATCGTGCTAAGATATAAGGAGTTCGCGTGGCTACTGAAATTGGATAGACAGGTTAGGTGAAGAAATATTTGAGATATAATAGGATGGTTCTTGTTTTTCTCGAATACACATGGTATGTTTATATACTGGATGCTTATCCTTGATGAGCGAGTGTTAGCCCAACATGTGAATATGTGATGCAATGTATTAATATCCACAACACACTAAGACAATCACCAAACCATGATATTATTTAACGAGGAAACGTCAAACTATGGTATAAGCAGCAACATAATAGAACAAATTTGTAGTTTAGCAGTTATCATCAGATATAAGATCATACCAATTTCCCAATGAGTTAGATCCACCACCAGGAATCACATATGGCTTCCGTCCTTTTTCCAAAAGCCTCTTTTTTAGCAAGTCCATTAAAGGCTATAAAAAATAAATACATGATGTTACTGGGAAACTTCTTAAGCAAAACAAAAGATACCTCATAACAAATAATGCTAAGTATAATTAAATTTAATCACTTTGGCTGTGAAAGGGCAACTAACACAAGGTGTTGTATCTACATACATCCAAGAATTTCAAACCACAAAAAAACACTACTAAGTATAACAATCTGAAAAAAGTACAAAACATGTGATATTTGATATGATGGTCATTCAACAAAAAACATTATCCTGTCAAGCATGAATAATGACTAAAACTCAGTACCAACACCTTATAACACATAATGGAGGAAAGCATACCACACTCCCAATTTTTGTAAATTCTTGTTTTGAGACAAGATCAATGTGCGCTCCCAGCAGTCGTTCAACAAGAAGATTACCAACCAAACCAGGATCTTCATCCACAAGAATCTGGAAATGTGCCACCAAAACTAGGTAAAAAAATACATTACCATAGAACATTCTATCAATTTCATCTCACAAAGCACATAACTCACCCTGGAGGTAGCTAGTATCAAGTAGCAATCAAGATTAACATACTTGGCAGCCACGGCTGTCGCTCGGCAATGGTTGCTCTGGATACCACCGACAGTGATAACACAATCGGCGCCCTGGGCGACAGCGTCTGCCATAAGAAATTCGAGCTTCCGAACTTTGTTGCCGCTCAGTTCCATGCCAGCGAGGTCATCCCGCTACAGTTCCAGAAAGTTTCCACATCAGGATCGAAATGCAAATGCTACAAATGAACCAACCATGAAGCAGTTCATTTTTTTTTGGAAACTGAACAAAGTATGGGCTCTTGTGTTTCACCTTGATCCATACTTCCGTGCCTTTCGGCAAATTAGGCAGGTTCCATTTGTGAATCGGAGTTGGGAACTGTTTTGATTATGAAAAAGGAATTACATTAGACTAAACATTCTATCTCTTTTCATTTTAAGCTAAATCAGACCTGCATACTAATCATTCGAAGCTACTGTGAAGTCACCAATTACATCAAGCTAGTAGGGATCCAGTGTTAGAGATGGTGAAGCTTTACTTGGCCGAGGGTGAAGCTGTGTGATGGGATGGGGAAGAGGTCTGCGGCCCAGGACGGCGGCACATAGGGCTTCTTGGACAGGAAGCGGCCAATCTGGGCTGCGGCAGAAGATACGACACTGTTGGCAACGGTTGAGGCCCGGCGACGGATAGTGAAATGGGGGGAGTACAATCGGAGAATGGAAGTGTTGGGCACCATTTCCCTGGAAGACTGTTATCCTGCAAAAGATCGAAATCAACCACTTTTAGTTAGTTGCTGGATTCATTGACCAATACCTACTCCATAGCCACCAAGTAGCTACAGGTTAACGCTTTACTGAACATGGCATGCTGGTAAAGCAACCCAAGCTTATTCAGATAAAACACGTATGATCGTTCTTAACTAAAGGTCCATGAGAAGGATCGATGCTGGAAATACTTCTATCAAAAACTTCATGCTGCATGACAAGTCTACGGGACATGAGTTGGGTAAGAAAAAAAGAACCGTGCCTAGTGTTCTTTTCCAAAGTTATGCTACTGCTGCAGCCTTTTATTATGGAGTTGATGGTAGACTTAAATTCGGAATACTGATAAATTTGCATCACAAGATAACTTAACACTGAACATGGAGACTAGAATGCGCCTTAGAAAAGAAATCTAGTTACAACACCCGACCTGAAATAGTAACAAAACCGACTGAAGCCTTACTAAATTAATCTATCGACTCAGTCTGATGTGTAAAAGTAAAGAAAATAGCTCCAATTTCCTTTTAGAACTGGTGGACCAAAAGACATTTCTTTTGGATTACCAAATTGACTTTTATTCTAAATTTTGGGTATAGCAGTTCGAAAATATAGGGCTCTGGGGAAGGAGGGCGAGCGGGCAGCGCAGCAGCAGCCACGGAAAAGGATGCGGGTTGCCTCCTTTCAAAAAAAAAGGAAAAGGATGCGGGTGAACCGGCAGCAGCAGGATGGCGGGCACCCTCCTCCGGCGTTGTCTTCCCATCCCCGACCTCCCCCGTGTCCTATCCCCCGACAGCGGTCACTCTCCCACGCGTCCTTTCCCAGCAGCAGCGGCGACGGCGCAATAGCGGTGGCGGCGCATCTGGAAGGGGCAGAAGCAGCCAGCAACCCTCTCCGCCGACCTCCCTCACTGCGATGGAGAGATCCGGAGCCCCCGCGGTCTCGATTTGTGCGGTGGCCGACGTACCTGGCAACGAACGGGGATGACCTCCGGGCAAGCGCGCGCGGGAAGGAGACGATGATGAAGCGCGGGAACGAGTTTGACGGGAATATAAATCTGGGGTTAAGCGTATGGCTCTCGCAAGGAGGACGTGTTGAACTGTTGATATAACAGATTACAATAGGGAGATTTTCCTTGATACCCACGGTAATTATACATGGTAGGTAATCCGGAGATTTTTCTTCACAGGAGGAAGCTGGAAATTTGATCAACAGCGGGATTACAGATTTACAAACATTACCCTGGGATAACAAAAAGTTTTGCACGGTCCCGATATTTCACGTAAACGGCCCTAGAACAAAAAACAATCAGATCACTCGGGTCTTTCTTCTCCACCAATTTATCTCGGAATATGAACCATATCGAGCACAGGTCTTTTAACTCAATTCTCACCGGGGACGAACCACTTGGGAGAGTAAGAACATTAAACGCTGGCATGAAGCCCTTGAAGTGCCTCGCCTCTGCTTTGGAGGCACAGATGATGCCTTCGTTCGTTCGTCGGCATCTAGACCAGCCACCAATTTTAGCTACAGAATTTGGCGGAAAATCGATACCGACATGTAGTAAGCTCCAAACTGCAGCAAGAACTCCTCATAGAGTTTCAGATCATGCCACCTCTCTCGACTTTCCGCCACCACAACGACAAGATCGAAAGTAAACATTAGGAACTCAATTTCCAACGTAACAACCCCCTCATATGAGGGTTCATCGAGCTCATTCAACCGTAACCATCAGATCCAAGAAGCAAGCTAGAGAGGGGGATCAGAAGCCTTCCAGAGCTGCTCGTGAGTGCGAGAAAGACGCAGCAAACCAACCCTATACTACACATACACGCACATCCCCCTTCCCCTCCCAGCCATACCGGCAACACCAGCAAAGGAGAGGGGAGGGAGGCGAGAACTACGACACTAAGCCGAACTACCAAGACCAGGAGCTGGAACCAGAAGGGAGGAGAAGAGAAGGAATCAAGGTATATCTCAATAATAAGAATGTGTAGATGCATGAACCAATTCTTTACCGTCACGTAAAATAAAATAAAATAAAATAAGGCACACTTTAGATAAATAACTCGTCATTCTCCTGAATAATAAAGTAATAAAGTAATTGTTTGAGTTTATGCAGAAAAATCACGTGACAAGACTTTTTGAAAAATAACAATTAGTGATCTATGTGTAGGGATTCGGGTTGTGCTAATACAAGTATGCCGTTCATATAGAGTGAATTATTTATAATTTCTGTGCATGGGTCTGAGATCGAATAAATGAACAAAAATGCATGGTATTGGTGAAGAAAAACAACAACATGAAGTATGAGATAGATGCATAAAGAATCATGGGCTTAAAACAGACAACCATTATAAAGATATAAAACATACAATAGTGTAGAAGTGATTTATGTACCAAATTTTGTGATGAGTTTTTAGTTTGTACCCGTTTATTTACAGAAGAACATTGCCAACGATCAAATATTTGGCTTTACGCACAATTTACGACCTCGTGTGAAATAGACCATCACGATTGCGTAAAAACGGTTTAAAAACATGGTGATAAAAATGCTAAAAAATATTATAACAAGTTAGACAAATCTGTATATCCATGCAGTGCACATCAGTATCTAAAAACTCAAAGTTCTCGGTTCATGTCAATGTGAGTATGGACAAATTGAAATAGTAATTGTCAATAGGTTGGTACATCCCGAGTATGTTCTTCATTTTGTAAAAACTTGGACCTATTGGGTAATGTTTCCAGCTCTGACGAAATCTAGAACATACTTAGGATGTACCCGCCTATGAACAATGACTATTTAAAGTCGTGCATACCCACATTGACATGCGACGAGGTTCTGCTGCTACTAAAGAGTAAAGACTGATATGCACTACATGGATCTACAGATTAATGTAAGTCCTTATAATCTTCTTATATTATAATTGTTGTCGCCATATTTCTAAATCATTTCTTAACTGATTGGTGATTGAAGATTACATACGAGGTTATAAGTGACGCGTAAAGCCACATATTCTTTGTTACTTAGCTTACCTAGGACAAACTACAAAATCTCAACACAAAAATTGGTAGATATTTCACTTGTTCATTGTTCACTTTTATGTCTTTATAATGGTTATTTCTTTGAAGACTTTACTTCCTTATGCATTCATCAAACAATTCATGTTGTTCTCAATAGATAAGCATCATCATTTGTATTTGTTTCAGGTCCACCTTTTTGTATCACCATTGGAGAGTAAAAACATTATTCGATCTCCAACCCACGCATTAACATCATAAAAAAATCACTGTTGCTGAATGACACACTCGTGCTAACACACCCGACTGGGATTCCGGTATATTTTTCTGTACACGTAGATCACCAACTGGTATACCAAAAAAATCCATGAATTTCTCTTAAAATAAACTCGAGAGTTCACTTTGTTTCTTTAGTATTCAAGACAATGATGATGAGTTATTTATCTAGGGCTGTAGTTATTTTGTTTTTCACATTATGCTCTCATGTAGTGATAAATGTAATGGCAAGAACTCGTTCATCCAGCAGACACGGTAGGTATTTGACGTTGCGCTTTTTATTATTTCACATGAAATCTTCATGCTAATGACTAGTATTGATGTGTCAGATGGTTAGACGACGAGAAAAACAAATAGTATACATTTGCTTAAGTATCATGGAATAAAGAAGAAGACAACATCCCTAACATTGTAAACGAATATATAAAGGACATGTTAATCGTTGAATATAAATTTTGTGTTAATATTTTAATATATAATTTTGGCCGGGTGCTTATGTCATATTCAAAATATGTTAACTTATATTTTTTTATCGAAGATGGAATCTTATAATGGGTCTCACAAGCAGCATATATTTTTTTATGGTTACATCTAAAATATGGATATAGTAATTTTAATACTTTAAAAATAAAATGTAATAAATCAATTTATCATATTGTCCAATTACACAGATTCAATTACACATGTAGCTAATGAATGGAAGCTGTAATCTTGCAATGATGTAAGAACAAGTTAATCATCAAATTTGCAAAGAGATCAAAAGTAAAGAGCTGGATCTGACCTGATGCGAGGAATCCGATGAACTCGATCGGTCGTTCGTCTAGCTAGAGCTCTAGTCTTGTAGACAATTGTTCACTTGTTTGTGTACGCAGCACGCCGCCGTACGAGGCCGGCCGGCCGGCCCGTTGCTATATGCGATGTGTGGGGCGCCGTGTGCCCTTGCTCGTCCGCTTTGCCAGGGGGCGGATCCAGGGGGGGCTAGCAGGGGTCAGACCCCCCAACCTTTCGCCCCCCTCAAGAAATTACAGCACCAATTAGTACATGTTTATTCAGATTCGATCGTGTTTACCCTTTATCTTCCATTAAATGCTTAAGATAGCAGAAGTTCTCTCGTAGCCCAATGGCTGTGTAATTTTACTACACACAGGGAGACCCAAGTTCAATACCCAACTACAACACCTTTCTGTCTTTCTATTATACATTTTTTTCATTTTTGTAAATTATGACTATATTTTTATAGATTAATATGAATATGTTATATATAAATTTTGATCAGAAAAATATAATGAATATTAATTTACCATCCATGATCATGTTTACATCTTGCATCTAGTTATTTAGTTATATTTTAGTAATTCACCTAAATAATAAAAATAGAATGTGTTGGGTACTTATTTATTTATTGCTTTATTCCATTTAATTTGAGTAGAACATACTAATACATACTAATGGCCATAGCTAATCATTGTATGTTGTAGTACTTATGTCAGAATTAAGTATTTGTGCACGAAGTTGTCATTGCTAGCCTCCCGAAGACATCGGCTAGCTCCGAGATTTTTATTGCTCGCCCCCCCTAAGTTCAAATCTTGGCTCCGCCCCTGCGCTTTGCTTCTTCCTGCTGTCGCCGCCGACACGCCGCTGCGCGGTAGATTGTTTATTTGTTCGATAGAAGTTTTTTGCGTGGGTCTGTCTGTGGCCTGATCTGGACTCCCGATGATCTCCTACCGCGGGCTTCCGGTGTCTTGCGGACAGGAGAACAGCCAACAAGCGGCCGCGGACCTTGTAGATACGTTGAGCAGACAGGATCACGGGATAAACCAAGAGAAAATTCCTTATATGATATATCTGTTGGAATTTTAGTGTACTTGTATTAAGGCTCAACTAAAATCTAAAATTCTCATGGCCCATTATGGTTGGCTGGTTGTGTATGTAAGGGACTAATGTTTAGTGACATACTGCTTGTGAAGAGTGAGTTGGACCACTTTATATAGTGGGATGTCTAGTACTAGTATGATCTAGTGAGAACAAGAGAAGATGAAGAGTGCCACACGCGGGCTCCTGCTACTCGCTCGCCTCGCCACGTCACGCCTCGCCTCGTCACGACGCGCCGCGGGTTGCGAGAATCTCGCCGAGCCGAGCTTATATTATACAGCCGGGGCAAACTCTAGCCACCACTACGAGATACATGGTCTCACACCGTTCCAGAATTGCGCCGTCGTCTACCAAGTCTTCTCCATCCCATCTTCCGGCGTACACCGGTTGAAGGGACAGTAGGCCTCCGGAACCCCGCCTCTTGTGATTCTGTACGGGAGAGGAGCGATCAAGTTTTTGGGGAGCGCACTCGCGCGACTACTGGCTTCCAGTTCTTCCCCAACGACGACTTCTTCCCCGACATCGCCAGCCTCTTCATCGACGACATGGGCGACGACACGGGGAACTCCAGTGGTGCGACTGCCCCTGCACCGTATGTGTTCTTGATCTTCCTATATGATGTTTTGCTAGAGTTTTTACTTATATTATATGCTCTAGATTGTATTGAATGGAATATGCCCTAAAGGCACTTAATAAACATAGTTTATTGGCAATATCTCAATTGTTTATTATATGTTTTATACCATGCTATAACTGTATTAAGCGAACACATTAATACATGTGTGGTAGATAAAACAATCATGTCCCTAGTAGCATCCACTAAGACTAGTTTCATTGTGCGATTGATGATCAAGGTTTTCCGATCATAGGGCATGGCGCCGGTCAGCAATGGAAGTCATATCGTTATGTGTAACGATGTGATGGACATACCCAGTATTTATACGACATAGTCATTACGCCTTAAAACCGTGAGACCAACTCTTATTATTATTCCTGAAAGATACTTTGATTGCACCAAACGTCATATCTTATTTAGTGTGACAATAACGGTGATACTTTTGGGTATCAGAAGGGGGTAGTTGAGACGAGGGGTCAACATCGGGATTTGTCAGTCCGCATAGCCGGATAGATAATCTAGGGCCCACTCGGTGAGATTATGTCAAATTAATTTACAAACATGTGACTAGGTCACCAGCTGACATAATATCATAGACGAGTAGAAGATAGCGATGTCGGTAACGAGATCATGCTAGGTATGGAGATATCTGAGAATGATGCCGGATGCGCTAAGTATCGACATGACAAAGGGTTTAAGACTAGACGTTCAGTTTTGATAAATGAAAGTCATCGTTATACCACAGGGATTAATTCATGGGGTCCAGGCCTACGAGTTAGTCATTGATAGGAGAGGAGTCTCGATCATGTCTGTTATTATATCGAACCGCTAGGGTAACACAGTTAAGGGGTTTCGACAAGACAACCGGAAAGGAAAGAGATCACCGGGAACGTCCCGGGAATGGTCCGATGGAGATCGGGCAGCGACGAAATGGTTTTCAGAGCTAGAATAAATTATATATAATATGTTTGATATTTTAATTAGTGTAATTAATGTCTAAATATGATTTTATATATTTATTTTCGAATTTATTTAGGCTGATTTCCCTAAATGGGTCTTCTGGTGAAAAGAAGGCCCATGGGGGGGAACCCTCAAGGGAATTTTGTGGGGAGGCTTGGCCGGCCTAGGTGGGCCAAATGGGGCCCACCTAGGGCCGGTACACTCTCCCTACCCGCACCAAGGCTGTGGGATAGTCCCACATTGCCTAGCTAGGGAGGTTGGCTCCCCCCGGGAGCCTATATAAGAAGGGGCACCCCTGGCCTTTTAATTCACCAATTAATTCCCTAATTCTCTATCGATCTCATGATCCCCTTTGTCGGAGTTGCGCCGAGTAGAGAAGGGGTATCTCTTCCCCCATAGCCCGCTGCCGAGCTGCTGGTGTTCCGGTCCAAGTCTTCCGCTGCTCGTATTGGACTGGAGCTTCGGAGGCCGTCATCTCCACCGTATGTGTGTAACGCCCTGCGAGGTGCTGCGCTAGCGGTACTCGGAGGCCTACTTCCTCCATCCGATCTCGAGGTCATCTTCGTTGTCTTCGTCGCGTCGAGTTCTTCGCGACCTAGAGGTCGGCTACGTCGTCTTCGTCATCAACGCTTGTGCGGGAGCGTAATCCCCGCTAGTCGGTCTACGAGGGTATGTATTCCGATCTCCGCCGTACTTCTATATCTGCATAGTGTAGATCTTGGCTAGTTAAGGATATCGTTGCTAGGAATTTTTTTGTTTTCTGCACACGATCCCCTTCAGTGTTATCAGAGCCGATCTATCGTAGATATAGCTGTACGCTGTTAGAACACGTGTTCTGCACAGGGGTACCGTTCCTGTTATTTGCTACCCTCTAGCGTGCACTTGTGATTCCAGCGGCATCGAGTTGATGAAGCGGCCCGGACCGACTTTACGCGTACGCTTACGCGAGACTGGTTCCACTACTGACATACGGCTTGTACCGTATATGTGACTGGCGGGTGTCAGTTTCTCTCTCTTTAGTTGGCTTTGCATTTTCAATGGAGGGACCGAAAGGGATGCTTAAACATGCAATTATTGGATCGTTGTTGTGGTCATAAGTTTCGATTCTATTTACGACAGCCCCAAGCCACGTAAAATATGCAAAAGATAAAGTAGAAGCGTCTAACTTTATTTTGCAGGGGCTATGTGATATGGTCAAGGTAGGTTTATTAAATTGTTTATGAACTGCGGGCGCCAAGAAGATCATGACGCATGGACCATATCACGTCGCATTACATTTGATGTTTTGTGTGCATCTTATATTGTGTGATTATATATATTGGTTACGCGGCGGTAATTATATAAGATGATCCCTTCAAAAATACCATTAGTGTTCTTTCTCCAACGCGCACCACCAAGAAAGTTCTACGTTATGAGGCAGGCTGTGACGATCGGGTGTCAGACATATCGTCGTTCGCATACGGTTAGCTCTTTGTGATACAATACCCACTAGGAGATAAACCTGGAGATCCCGCTAACAAAAGATAATTTGGATTATCAGATTTTGTGCGGATGATATCATCATAGTCCAGTGTATGCTATGATCTCTGCCATAGAGAACCAACGGTGGGTACGAGTTATTGGATCGCGAACATATGAGATGGTCGCTAAACTCGGGGTACCCCTAAAGTTGGGTTGATGAAGTTTATCAGTACGTTGACTGATTGTCTTCTTAACCAAGGTGGAAGAGAATACACACATTGAAGGAGCACGTTGCAGTCATACTTGATGACATATGTTCATACTTGATGAACATTGAGACGCATTGCTCAACTCGATCACTGGATGACAGACGTCGGTGCCAAGTGCAAATCCTCTGTCATAGACTATGCCATGCAAGGGGAATCGTTCACCTTCATGGTTCTTGATTACGTTGGAAGTATCAAGAAGATGAAATAGATCACCGGAAGTCATCGATGATGATGGTGTATATATGATATACATGTTATGAATGTTTTAGCTAAACAAGTACTCGCAGTAGTGACTAAGTTTTGAACTAGTCATGTTTTATGTAAACCAGGTTTACTGCTTGAGTAGCTTGAAAGGATGAGGCGACATTGCGTGTTGATAATGGCAGACAAATTGTTGTGCTGGCCATAGACACTCTCCCTCTAGATCTACCATTTGGATAAATTCTTTATGATCTGCTGTTAGTATGATCGTTATAAGTGCGTCTCCTCTAGCGAGACACTTGTTCATATATGTTAGTGATAAATTCGTTGTCCTATACTTATGAAGTAATGATCATATGACGATTTGAATTTAGATGGTAGAAGCTCCCACATTCATAATATTAATGCCAAAGGATACAAACTTAATAAAGATACCACATATGTGTGGCACTACCGTTTAATTCATGACAATGTTATAGTCAATGCATTAGCTCCTTACCGAATGGATCTACAAGTTATAAGATTTGATCTTTTGACACTTGCAAAATAACTGTGACATCGTTTTCGGAAAACGGGCATATAACTTATTGATAGTCATGCATATAGATGTATGTGGTTCAATGAAGTAATTGACGGGTAGTGGAGACCTTTATTTCGTGAACTTCACTGAACGTTTTGAGTATAGCTTGTTGAGAATCGTGCATATGGGTGTATGTGAATCTATGAAGCACTTTAACGTGTAGTGAAAGTCTTTATTTCATATACTTCATGAACATTCGAGTAGATATATGGATATCCACTCGGGGAATGTTGGTCCGGAAACTTTGATTCGATCAAACAAGTTCAGAATGAAGTAGGAAATAAACTTAACAAGAAAATCAAATTCCCGCAATACAGATCGAGAAAATGAAGATTTAAATTATAATGTTGGCACATCATTGGAAGACTTGTGAGAAGAGTTCCACAAATTACGTCGCATGGAACACCATAGTGTTATGGTGTGTTAGGACGTCGTAATTGCACCCTATCGGATAGTGTGTGGTAAATAAATCTCTTACCGAATTATTGTGATCATTACAGTCATATGATAGAAACGTAACATTCACGTTAGGTAATAGGGAAACCATTTAAATCCATGCAGACAATACCATATGAGTAATGGCATGGCTTTTAGTCTGGATCGTCGTTTCAACAATTTAGTGTTTCGATGTGATCAAAAATAAAATGGATTAATCTTTGTAGTGTACCGTACCTAAAGAGTTAGTTGGGTACATGTCCCACGACATAGGCAAAATCGTTGCCGTGGTATACCTTGTGAAAGAAATAGTTTCTTGTCCAAGGGTATAAGTGAGAAAGAAAGTAGAGCAAGACAAAGTTGATGAACTTTCTCTCCAGACATCAGAGTGGCGCAACCGAAAGTGTTTTCGGTGTCAGGCTCCACAACTTGAAAAAGCTGATGATTCAAGATCATGATGTTCTGAGCTCATACTAAGAGCGTAGGCATACGAGGTTTTGTTCCACACTGTGTGTGACGACAATCTTCTTATGAAGGTCATATTAATGGAATATGATAGACCTACGAACTATGAAGAAGAGATGGTGGAGCTAACTCCGAGAAATGTGAAAGGACAATGATGTCGCCTAGAGGGGGGGTGAATAGACGGTTTAAAACTTTTCCGGTTTAGTCTTGATAATTGCGGAATAAAACTAGGTGTTTAAATTAACAAGCCGACAACCAAAATAAACTAGTCTCACCTATGTGCACCAACAACTTATGCTAAGCAAGATAAACAACAAGGTGATAGCAATAAAATACTTCAAGCACGAAGGCTATCACAATGTAAAGTGCATAAGTAAAAGCTCGGGTATAGAAATAACCGAGGCACGCGGAGACGAGGATGTATTCCCGAGTTCCTCCTTATTAAGGGAGTACGTCTCGTTGGAGAGGTGTGAACCGACACAACGGTTCAACAACCACAAAGGTTTCACCTTCTTCTCCGATGAACCGCACCACAAAGGGTTGGTTCACCTTCCACTATCGGAATTCCTTCGAGGCGGAATCCGGAGCCTTTCAACAACAATCCGGGGCACAACCCAGAATGGGATTGGGGGCTCCCGAACGGCCTCCAACAACAATCCGGGGCACAACCCACAATGGGATTGGGGGCTCCCGAACGGCTTCAAGTGAGCACACAAGGGTCCAACCACCACAAAGGCGTCTAGGGTCCAAGGACCCAAGAGTAACAAGCTCACAAACTTTCAACTTCCACGAATCCTCGTGGAGAGCACACCGATGCACCAAATGCAAAAGGCAAGAGCACAAGTGCTCAAAATCCTTCACTCTCAAATCCCACCAAAAGGAACTAATGCTTATGGGGGGAGAAGAGAGGAAGAACAAGGAATCCACAAAGGAGTCAAACCCTTCACTCTCAAATCCCACCAAAAGCAACTAATTCTTATGAGGGGAGAGGAGAGGAAGAGCAAAGGAGAAGAACCACAAAGGAACTCTAAGATCTAGATCCACTAGGTTCCCCTCACTTAGAGGAGATATGGATTGATGGGATTGTAGATCTAGATCTCCTCTCACTTTTCCCTCAAGAATATGGAAGATTCAATGGAGGTATTGAGAGATAGGCAAGCTCAAGAAGGTCAACAATGGAGGAGAAAAACGTGCTCAAGAGCTTATGTTCAATGGGGAAGAAGACCCCCTTAAATAGGGCCTCCAAAATCCAACCCTTATGCAGTTTTTCTCCGCAAGGTCGGTACTACCGCCCCCAAAACCCGGTACTACTGTCTGGGCATTTTGTGCACTCAGAAAATGTGAAACCTTCTGGAATGGGCGGTAGTACTGCCTGAAAACGCGGTACTACCGCAGTGTCCAGAAACTGCAGAAACTGGTAAACGAAAACGTTAATATCTTTTCCATCCGGACTCTGTTTTCGATGATTTTTGGCTCGTTGGAATCGTTACAACGAGCTCTACTTGAATGTGCATAGAAACATCACAGTCCATCATGTGAGGATAAAACCAAATGTGGAAAGGTTGAACTTTCCTAAACAAAGCAAACCGGTAAAACCTCCTTCATAAAAAACGCAACAAGATATTCATACGAAATCTGTTTTTGATGAACTAGAGCTTAGTATGGAGATAAAACAAGATCTAAATCCTCACATGGATAAAAGGCAATAAGTTTTTCAAAGTAAAACCATATTCGAAGGACTTGGTCTTGTCATGAAGATCACGACAAGCACCAAAACCCAACACGGAGAAAAACCAAATAAGAACCAAGAAAGATGATATGCCAAGCATGCAAAGGTTTGAGCTCTCCACAAAGATGCGATCAAGTTACTCACTTGAGAGCCCCTCTTGATAGTACGCCGTCTATCCTAAAACCCGGTCTCCCACTAACACCATGAGACCGGTAAAATAGAAAACCTATCAAGATCATATCTTTGCCTTGCGCATTCTACTTGAGCTCGATGATGACGATCTTGACTCTCTCAAGTTGAAACACCTTTCTTGTTTGTGCTTGCTAGCACATGCTTGATGAAGACTTCTCCAAATGCTCCCCCATACTCCATTATGGGAGGGCCTCGCTAAGCTTCGCCTTCATGTCTTATTTGCAAGTTTCAATCAAAAGATATCTTCCGAGATGCATCATATTGAGATTGCACTTCATCTTCTTTTCTTGATATGTATGATGGCTTGGGGGTAAACATGATTGTTCACTCAATGTTCTATTCCAAGCCATACTTGCAATGAGCTCAACTCTACACAAGACCATTCTTCATATAAACTCTTGAAGAGTCCAACACATGAACTCCTATAATTTCCCATGGACAAGATCTATAAGAATATCTCAATGTAAACATTAGTCCATAAGGATTGTCATTAATTACCAAAACCACGCATGGGGGCAACCATGCACTTTCAATCTCCCCCATTTTGGTAATTGATGACCATCCCTTTTACGAGGGTTTATATAATGAATTTAATCAACCATGCAACACAAAGAGCAAGGATGTAACAGAACCACAAGAGAACAAACCATATTCCCGTAAACCCTCTAAATTTCTCCCCCATTGGCATCGATTGTCGAAATGGGAAGAAAAACTTAGAAGGGAATATAGTGAGAGCTCCCCCATAATGTGTGCATTTCTCATAATATGAGTGAAATCAAATGCACATATCCAATGACAAATACATGGAGGGAGATCAAACTATATAGAGGATCCAAAGATTGCAAAAGAATATCAAATGGAAAGATACTTCAACGAAAGAAGCAAGCAATCAAAAGGATCCGAAAAGTTTTCTAATTATCACGAGGGAACTCCCCAAGGTACGTGCACAAATAGGATTTGTATTTCAATAGTGTGCACGACATGGAATCCTCAATCCCTTCTAGATAAATTCGAACACAAGCTCATGCAAGAGAATGTAAATGATAAAGGAGGCAAAACAACTTTCACCTAATTAAATATTTTGCAACAAGAGCAAGGAGCGGCAAATATAAGGATGGGTGTGAGATAAAAAAACATTTTAGGAGACTAATACAAGGATGAGAAGCATCAACATAGTCTTTCAAAAGGAGTTGCACATAGTGCATATTATGTCTTTCCCATACCCACACACCAAAAGAGATAACAAATGGCTCCACAAGCTTAGTAAGATGCAAAAAGCATAACACATTAAAAAAAATCTTGTACCATTTAGAAACCATCAAAGAATCAAAAGCAATAAGAGGTGGTCGCTAAAGAATTGGAATATCAATTAAAGATGTACTATTCTCATGTGTAGAAGTTTCTAAGTAGACACTAATCACTAAGATATGGGTCTACAAATAAACATGTACACGCAAGATAGATACACGGGTAAAGATTATGATATCCAGGAGGAAGTCATAAATACACCAATAAGATCTTTGCTTAAAAGCATAGCACAAAGCCCAATTATATCTTAACGGAATATAAGTGAATTTCCAACACATACTCATCATAGCATAAAAAATTATCCGCAAGGGATAAAGGTTAACAAACGGATGCTCCGAGTAAGATAACAAGTATCACAAAACACAAATGATTTTGAAAATTCATCAATGTTGCACATGAGAGACTTTAAGTAGAAAGTGCTAGATTGACATAATTGGGATCGATGAATCATAGAAATGAATATATATTCCCCTTATATGTAATCATCCCGGCTTACTCACATTTGCAATAAAGATGTTTTGCAAGAACCAAATTAATTGCAACAAAAGGATTCATGTCAAGATACAACCTACACAAGGTTGAAAGCTTAGAAACATAAGGATGAGGTAGATACTTGTTACCGAGATAGCATTGGTGATGTAGAAGATAAGAGTTAACGATCATCCAAACTTAGCTCCCATGAACACATGGTGAAACGACCTTCCTTGTAAATGAGACAAGCTTCCAATGCATCTCCACATGTACCTAAAACAAATTCAAGTACAAAATGGTACCCAAACTTATTGGGTCCAAAGTAGTTAGAGCAACTACAATACATAGGACAAACTCCACATAAATATGTGCATATTGATATGAAACTGAATTTCATGCACATCTTATCCATTTAGGATTTGATGGAGTTTATCCTATATATTGGATCAATGAAAGTACACATGCCATAAGATATAAATATAGTAAGTATGCATGCACAAGACTTTCAAGAACCAAGCGAGATATAATTTAGACAAAACACCAAGTAAACCAACAAAGCACACACACAAGTGTGACAAGAAAACAAATTGTCCAAATTATATCAAATACCCAAATCAACACATGATTGAAGATACCATTTTGAAAAGATACCAATGAAAACAAGAGACCAATTGATGAAAAATATCATCAAGGAATAAACCAAACCCTCTACACTTTTCATGATGGCACAAGGTACCAAGACGAAGAATGTTTGTCTTCCAAGGAGACACGTCATCGGGATCAAACATCACACGAAGACAACTAATGCTCTAGAAGCATATAGGATTTCTCCCCCACGATGTGTGCATTATTTATGATTTTGCATTTGAATACAAAATGCACACAACTGAGATCATCACTCTCCATATATATTATTCAAACACTACTCATGTTCAAGAAAGGCAAGAAATTGCAATAACAATTTAAAGAATGATATTCCACTCAAAGTAGGATAGCTTCCCAAAGAATAGTGCATTATCAAAAAGTATGAATTTTGAAAGTCAATGCACAAGAATTGGATCATTGCTTTTCCCAACTCAAGAAAGCACTAAATAAATTTTAAGTAGAGCAAAAAGGATCCAAAAGATACAATGAAGACAAATGAGAGTTAGATAAAAAAAAATCCTTGGCAATCAAATAAAGCAATTCAAAGCAAGAGCCAAAGCGAATATGATCAATATATTTACCACAAAAAAATTATCACTTGTCAAGACAAGTAATGTATGGAGATATTTCTCGGGGGTGGGTTGCAAAAGATATATTCAAGATCATATTCACAAATATAAGCATATGGCAAATGATGGGAATTAAAAGTCATGCTTAGATAGATAGATATTCTTATTAGCTTCACAAAACATGCGAAGGTGCAAAGCAACTCGAAGGAGTAGCTTGAAACAATTGGCTTACCAAAAGATACATGAGCACATATTTGGGGAAAGCCATACCAAGAACATCCTACACAAACAAGATCCAAAAGGGTGAGAGACAAAAAGCATTTAAGTAAATGGAAACTTGTTTGAGCAACATGTCACATAGGAACAAGATAACTAGCAATATAAATTCTAGGTGGCAAAACCTCATATGTTCACATTTTCTAGGCTTGTAATATGCACATAGCTTATTACTTCCCCATAATGTGATAATCCATTTATTTAAAGCAAGAGGCAAACAAAACCAACTCGAAAATTAATGGACATTATAGAAATTGAATTTCTCATGAGAATGACATACCACATAGATAGTAGATAATATAAATATATCAACACTAAGTTGTATTTCTCATGAATACACAATTTTAGGATTATGAAGTGCACGAAGCATATCACTCCCCCAAAATATGATAGTCCATTAATCTCTCAAAGAGAGCCAACAAGATAAGATATCAAATAAGGCTCAAAACTAGTAAATGGTGTGAAAACCAACATACACATACTTGATTTCTCAAGATAAGTAAGTAGAGAGCACAACACATACAAACACTAGCAAGGTACAAAACCAAACACATGCAAGGGTGCAAGCAACTTTCAATGTATATATGATTTAAATAGAAGTTACCGCAAGGAGGAACATTGGATATGAGATAGAACAATATGATCCATATGACTTGACTTGAGAGAATATAATTGATGAAGATCCCTTAATTCTTCGTAATGTAGCCATGTCTCCAATGCCTCCAACAACACATATTGATCAAGTTTTAACTTGTTGGTCCCCAACCAAGTTGGGTCCTAAGAGGTTAGTCACAATAGGTTTGGAAACCCAAATGGTTCTTTTCTTGACACCACTTTGAGTACCAACATATTTGGCAAACACATTGCCAACCTTATCCTCCCAAAGAGAATAAACATCATTAATTATAATGGGGTTGGATAAGGTACCATTTGTGCATGAAGAAGCAAGGTGACCCTTCTCAAGACATAGGTAGCAACATCTACTTCCTCCTCTCTTCTTGGTTGGAGTCTTGACTTGAGGAGGGGTAGCTTGATTCTTCTTGGGAAGAGACCGTTCTTCAACTTGAGGAGCTTGAGTTTGAACTTGAGGTTTCTTCCCTTGTTGCTTCTCACTAAGAGCCTTCTTCTTCAAAGGGCAAGATCTAACATGGTGCCCTTCAACTTTGCACTTGAAGCAAACACTCTTGGCCGAATCTTTGACTTGTTCTTGGCCCTTTTTCTTCTTGATGATCTTGGACTTGTTCTTGTTATTGGAGTTGAATCCAAGTCCACTCTTGTCATTGGGGCGTCTTTGAACACTCAACATATTGTCAAGTGTGGACTTCCCAACATGACGCTTTTCCAAGTCTTTATTCAAAGAAGTGACTTGGGCCTTGAGCTCTTTTAATTCCTCTACATGGTTAGTATCAACACAAATGCTAGAGGAAGTAGAAACTTCATTGTTAGAGCAACAAGGTATGGAAAGTGATTCATCACAAGATGTAGCAACATTATGAGTGGATGAATCACAAGGACTAGCACAAGATGATATAGCATTAAGAGAAGACGTTGTGCCATTGTCCACATGAGGCTTACAAGATGTTACCTTTGACATAATCGCCTCATTAGCTAACTTTAGCTTAGCATGGGATGCTAGAAGATCGTAATTAGAGCTAGAGAGCCTTTCATGAGTTTCTTCCAATTTCCCATACTTGCTAGATAGCAACTCAAGTTGAGCCCTTAGCTCAACATTTTCCTTCAAAATAGATGCTTCACGAGAAGTGGAGTTAGTAGCACAAGCATTATTAACATTAGAAATGGAAGGAGACAATTTGGAAAGCTTATCATTGTTAGATAGTTGAGTTTGGAGTTGATCATGAGACATGATAAGGAGAGAGTGTTCACTTTCTAAAGTTTTGTGAGCTTTGTCAAGTCTCTCTATGTCCTCACTTAGTCTAGCATTGCCAACATCAAATTCAACTTTTTCCTTTTTAAGCACTTTATATTTAGCAATAGCATGATCTCTTTCCTTAATGATTTTAGCAATAATAAGATCATTAGACTAATCAAGGGATTCCAGTTTCTCTTCAAGAGAAACCCTAAGCTCTTCTTCCTCTTCAAGAGAAGCTTTCAAATAAGCTATGGTGATAGAGTCATCTCTCTCAATTTGACATTTCTCATCAAATTGACTTTCCAAATTCTCAATGAATTCCCTACTCTTAGTAACATAATCAATGATTTCACAAAGAGGAGGGATAGCTTTACTACCTTTGGGGAGAGCACAAAGTACCATCTCACCCATCTTGGTTAAGGATTCAAAGTCAAAACCTTCTTCATGAGAATCCTCATCCACATCATCACAATTTGGATTCGAGGTGGGAGATACCTCGAAATCCTTAGCCATAAGGCAAACATGATTAATGGGTGAGGAGGATGAAGAAATACTTGAAGCTCCATTGAGGTCGTCTTGTTCCAACAAGTGTTGGGATTCCTCTACATTGTTAGTCATCAAATACTAGAGGATATGGAAGAGTAATTTTCATCACAACAAGACATAGAGAGCATATCATCATTATATTTAGTTAAGCAACTATTACTTGATATGCAAGGACAATCAACTCTAGCATGTATGACATTTGGAGTGCTAGAAGATTTTAAGTCCACAGATAGAAGATTGCAATGTGATAGAGAAGAGGTATAATCAATAGTAAGTTCACCATCACCAATGCAATTTCTATCGCCACTCACCATATCGTTACCGTGTGACAAATCACATGTTGGTGAAGTGGAAGAAGTTGTGAACTCATCACGGCCGGAGGTGGAGGAAGAACAATCATCCTCAATAATTTTGGACACTTCATATATATCTTGAAGCTTGGTCCAAAGCTCATGTGCATTTTGAAAAGGCATGATTGAAGCAAGAACTACATCGGTTAAAGCACACATAAGACCATTAGTAACTTGAGTCTCGAGATGAGAGTTTATCTCATCCTCTAAAGATAATTCATGAGAATCCTTTGGAGGAGATAAACACACATCTACAATCCTCTTAACATAATATGGACCCATGGCCCTAAATAGATTAAGCATGCGAATCTTCCAAACATCATAATTTGTGCCATCGAATATGAAAGTGGGATCGTGTACTAATTCTCTAAACGACATATTTTACTCTCTAGGCGGTAAAGCCCAACAAGAGAGCTCAGGCTCTGATACCAATTGAAAGGACAATGATGTCGCCTAGAGAGGGGGGGGGGGTGAATAGGCGGTTTAAAACTTTTCCGGTTTAGGCTTGATAATTGCGGAATAAAACTAGGTGTTTAAATTAACAAGCCGACAACCTAAATAAACTAGTATCACCTATGTGCACCAACAACTTATGCTAAGCAAGATAAACAACAAGGTGATAGCAATAGAATACTTCAAGCACGAAGGCTATCACAATGTAAAGTGCATAAGTAAAAGCTCGGGTATAGAAATAACCGAGGCACGCGGAGACGAGGATGTTGAAAGTGCATTCTATGCACTCCCAGATTTTGGTGACTAATGACAACACAAAAAGTATTCTAATGTTTGTGATGAAGCATGCATGCTCTTTTACAGGTAGATTGATAAAGAGGAACACTTAGTTTGCCTAAGTTTCAATTCAACTACACTTGGTCCTTCCTCAGGATTTCAGTCAGGAAATTTCCGGGGCTCGGAGATTTCCGGTCCCCAGACCAGAGATTTCCGAGCCGTCCTTATTTTTCACTAAGCCTGAATTGAAATGCGTACTGACTCCAACTCAAGCTGAGCCGGAAATCCTCTCGGAGATTTCCGGCGCTCGGAGATTTCCGAGCCCCAGTCCGGAGATCTCCGAGTGACAGAGGGATTTCGACCAAGTCCAGAACTCAAATTGCGTACTGACTCCAAAATAGTTTTAGCCGGAAATCCTCCTTGAGATTTCCGGCGCTCGGAGATTTCCGGGCCCCAATCCGGAGATCTCCGAGTGACAGAGGATTTTCGACCAAGTCAAGAAGTCCAACCAGTACTGATCCAGTTTCATGCTCAGCCGGAATTTGCACCGGAAATTTCCGGGGTCCGGAGATCTCCGGTCCTCACCGGAGATTTCCGGGCTGGCGGCTGTGCAACGGGCAGATTTTGGGGAGGGGTATAAATACCCCTCCACCTACCTCCAGCATTCTGAGCTTCCAGATTTTCTCTCTCCTCCATTGGTACTGAAGCTCGTTTCTCCCGGATCTCCCAATCTAGCCACTCAAATCCGTTGATACTTGGGGATCTGAGGGAGAAGCCACCGATCTACATCTCCACCGAAGCGATTTGACTTTCCCTCTCTATTTCTTGAGGGGCAACGAATCTAGGGTTCCTTTGTGGATAGCTAGGTTCAACCTTGTATGTTTTGATCCTTTGTGGATTCCTTTGTGGAAGTGACCTGTCGTGGTCGTTGTGAGAGCCCCCAATTCAGTTGTGGGTGTGTGCCTCACGAATTTGTACGGGACCTTCTCCGCCCTTAAAGGAGTCCTTAGTGGAAGTGTGGATTCGCACCTTTGTGGTCGAATTCACAGGAGAATAGGGTGAGGCCTTTGTGGCGTTGAGCAAACCTTTGTGGTAGCTCACACCTCTCCAACGAGACGTACACCTATGTGGTGGAACTCGGGATAAAATCTTGGTCTTCGAGTTCCTACGGTTGTTTCGTTCCACTCTCCTTTACCGCATCTTTATTTCCTGTACTTGCTTAGCTTCCTTGTTATTTATCACTTGTGTCACCTAGTTGCACATCTAGACAACTTACTTTCCGCTAGCCTAAAACTGAAGAAGACATAAAAATTGGTCACCACCTATTCACCCCCCCCCCCCTCTAGGTGGTCAACTGCCGTTCAATTGGTATCAGAGCCAGGTTGTCTCTTAAAAGCTTCACCGCTTGAGACCAACCTTGGACAATGCAAGTTGACCCAAAAGAGGGTTCCGAAACGGACGCCACGACTTTGGCGGCAATGCAAGAGAAAGGTGCCACTATGGCCGATATCAACTCTTTGGAAACAAAGTTGACATCGTCCATACAAACCGAGTTCAAGAAGTTTCATGATATGCTTGAGTCTCTCAAGACATCTAAGGAAACCTCTCTTGCATTGCCCTAAAAGCCTCCGGTGCTTCCGGGCATTACTCTTGATGTGGACCCCGAATTGATAAAGGGAAAGCAATTGCCTTTGGATGGGAAGGGTGATGATAGTAGTTCCTCAACCCATCAAAACACTCCATCATCCAATGATGAAGTGCCTAAAGGCTACAACGCCACTCCTCCCCCATCCCAATACCATACCCCCGATCCCATTATTCCTCACCCGCAAGTTTCTCATAGGGGTGATCCCCTGTTGCTTAAAGACTATACCTTTTCTCAATGGCAATACATGATGAAGTCTCATGTTTGCAGCTCTTCAATCGAATTGTGGCGCATCATTCAAGTTGGATATAAGACGCATGATCCGACCAACCTAACAAGAAGAGAAGTGGTGGAGGCTCAACTTGATGCCACCGCTCTCTACATGATCCAAAAGGCGGTTGGGAACAAGGACATGCCTCGCATCCAACATCTCACCACTGCCAAGGACACATGGGATGGTCTATCCGAGTTGTTCGTTGGAAATGATAGCATGAGAAGGAACCGCTATGGCTCTTTGAGCAATGAAGCCGAGGGCTTTTTCAAGCTTGATGGTGAAGACCATGAGATGATGTATCAAAGATTGGTGACCATAGCACAAGCTTTAGAGAAGTGGGTGTCTCTCATATTGATGATGCTTGGATCAAGAGGAAGTATGTTAGCTCTATGATGGCTTGTGAGCCTACCGACGTCAAGAGTCTTCAAGGAAGACACAACTATCATCTCATGACGTCTAATGAGGTTATGCAAGAGATGGCCGCATACAAGGTGGCCACTAAGAATGCTCAAGATGCAAGGGCAAGGGATCTTGGAATGCAAAGAGGCACAACCAACCTTGCTTTGAAGGCTACCGTTGAGGAAGACAACGATGATGATGATCTTGGAAGCTTTGCCGCCATGTCCGAGGAAGCACTCAAGATTGCTTACAATGACCATCTCGCTCTTGCGGCTCGCACCTTTTGGAACAATCCCTCAAGAGGCAAGATGCGTTGTGACAAGAATGCACCTCAAGCCGATAGGGTCTCACCCTCCAAGTCAAGGACATGTTACAATTGTCAAGACAAGTTCCATTTCGTTGCCGAGTGCCCTTATGAGAAAAGAGAAGAGCATGGTGGATGTCTAGTGCTTAAGGACAAAACCAAGATGCCTCCCAAGAAGGCCTATGGAAAGAAGAGGCCTTTTAACAAGAAGCCTCGCATCATGTTGTTGACTCAAGAGGAGTATCCCACCGATGATGAAGAGTCGGAGGAAGAAACGCCAAATGAAGTGGCGGCTCTTGCCACCACCTCGACAACTACCATCTCTCCATCAACGACAAGAACTCCTTCAGCTACGACTAGCTCTTCATCGTCTCTATTCACATCGCCTAATGAGAACTCCATCACCAAGAGCTCAAAGTGTATTATGGCAAAGGCATCGGAGGTACCTTCATCATCTTCCTCTCTCATGAATGAAATGAATGAGCTTGATGATGCCTCTAGCTTTCAAATCAAGCAAGAGCTTGTGGCATTCGACTCCTTTATCACTAACTTGCAAGGTGATAGCAAGAAACATGTTGGTGCCCTCATGGTTCGAATTGGTGAGCTAGAGCATCTCAATGAAGAGAAGGATAAGATAGAAAGAGAAGACGCTATTTCTCTATCTTATTTGAAGTCCTCTCTTGAGGAGATTGAAGAGTCTCATGCTCGTCTTGAGGAGAAACTTGAAACTATTGAGGAAACTCATAACTCCTCACATGCTAAGCTCATTAAGGATCGTGATATGTACTTTGCTAAATTCAAGATGGCTCAACAAGATAAAGCTGAATTTGCGGTTGGGCATGTTCGACTCATTGAGGACATGGAGAAGCTCGTCATAGCTCACAAGGCTTTGGAGAGTGAACATGCTCTTCTAAAAGAGTCGTATGCCCAACTCCAAACTCGGCTAACTAACCTTGATTCTCTTAGCATCTCTACCTCTAAGTGTTCTTGTGATAATGCTAATCTTGTGAAGGAGAATGCTAGGTTGAAGAGTGAGATGACTACGGCCGCCACATCCAAGATCATCCTTCTTAAAGGTAAACAAGTTGTTGAGACTCCCATCGTGGAGCCTCACACTCGACAAGGAAAGGAAGGTCTTGGATATGTGCCTCCCATCAAGATGAATGCCAAGAAGGGCATTCCCAAGAGCATCAACCCCATCCAAGCCAAGAAGGCTGACTCCATTCAATCCAAGGAAGGTCTTGCGAGTAGGAATGTCACAAGGGGCAAGCCTACTCGTAAAGATCACGCCGGGGACAACAACCCTAACTATGCTTTATATGTCGATTATTATGGGAATGTTTGTGCTCGTTACATTGGACCCTACTATGGTTTTATTTCATATGCTATTTGGGTTCCTAAATCTCTTGTCGCTAACCATAAAGCACACATTGTGAAGCAATGGGTTGCTAAATGCAAGAATTAATCTCTTGTAGGATCTTGCTCCCGGTGGTTCAAAATGGATAATTGATAGTGGATGTACAAGTCATATGACCGGGAGCAAAGAACTCGTTACGGAGTTGAAACCTAATGAAGATCAAGTAACCGTAACTTTTGGTGACTTATCAAGGTCTAAGGTAACCGGGTTTGGCAAAGTGGTAGTTGCCCCCGACATTTCTCTAGTCAATGTCATGCTTGTTGAATCTCTTGGCTATAATTTGTTATCGGTTCGTGCCTTAACAAAGATGGGGATCTCTCCCTTCTTTGATAAGGACATTGTGGTCCTCTTGTGGAGCAAGTCGCTAAGAGTGGCTTTCGTGGGACACGTGGAGCATGAGCTCTATGTGGTGGACTTCTCCGGAGCCACCACTTCTCAAGCCATGTATCTCTTCGGAAAAGCCGACGTGGGTTGGCTTTGGCATCGCCGACTAGCTCACGTAAACATGCGTACTTTGCAAAGTCTTCACAAGGGTGGCCACATCCTTGGACTAAAAGATCATGTTTCCTTTTCAAGGGATTGAATTTGTAGAGCTTGTGTGGAAGGCAAGATGCATGATATTCCTCATCCAAGCAAGACCATCATATTGTCATCCCGGATTTTGGAGCTCCTTCATGTTGATCTATTTGGACCAATTCCGGAAATAAGTCTTGGTGGCAAGAAATATTGCCTCGTGATTATTGATGACTATTCAAGGTATACTTGGGTCTATTTCTTCAAGACCAAGGATGAAACTCAACAAGTCTTCATCGACTTCTCAAAGGAAGTTCAACGCCAACATGACCTTCCCATTTTGGTTATTCGAAGTGACAATGGGTCGGAATTCAAGAACTACACTCTTAACGAATTTCTCAGTGAAGAAGGCATTCGTAATCAATATTCCGCTGCTTACACTCCTCAACAAAATGGCGTTGCCGAAAGAAAGAACCGGACTCTCATCGACATGGCGAGATCTATGTTGGCGGAGTTCAAGTCTCCCATCAACTTTTGGGTGGAGGCTATTTCCACCGCATGTCACTCATCAAATCACCTCTACTTCCGCAAGGGATTGAAGAAGACTCCATATGAGATCCTCACCGGCAATAAACCCAACATTGGCTACTTCCGAGTGTTTGGATGTAAGTGCTATTATCTCGTCAAGGGTGTCCGGTTGGGTAAGTTTCACTCTAAGTCTCTTGAGGGGATTTTTGTCGGTTATGGTAGCGAGTCCCACACTTATAGAGTCTTTGATAAATCCTCCCGGATTATCATAGAGTCTTGTAGTGTGGAATTCGATGAAAATGATGGCTCCCAAGTGGAGCAAGTTGGTGTTTGTGATGTAGGTGATGAACAACCTTTTGATGCTATTAAGAAGATGGGAGTGGGCTTTCTACACCCAATTGAAGTCCATCAAGAAGTTGTTCAAGATGATTCAAGTTCTCCCATCAAGGAAACCTCACCATCACAAGAACCTCAAGGTGGCTCACTCATAGAAAATGATGATTCCCTTCAAGATCAATCTCAAGATCCTCCTCAACAAGGGCATGTTATTTCTTCTCAAGATAAAGCTCATGATGAATTTCAACAAGATCTTCATCAACAAAAAGATCATGCCTCCTCCACCAAGATTATCGAAGCCAACTCCACTTCTCCAAGTTCTACTCAAGGGCAAGATCATCCTTCTCCACCTCATGAAGAGACTTCTCATGATGATCAAGGCCCTCAAGAAGGTCAAGACGAGGATCCAAAGGATCAAGATGGTCAAGAAATTGTCCCCACCACAAGGGCGGCAATTGAAACTCGTCGTCAAGCTCGCTTTGCAAAGTCTTTGGAACTTAGAGCATTATCTCTCGACAAGGTCATTGGTGATATTCGAGCAAGGGTCTCCACACGAAGTCAATTGGCTCAATTGCTCCCATTGCCGGCAATGCAGATAATATTGCCGGGGCTCTAGTAAACTTGATGGCCAAAGCTCATGATGCCTATCTTGGGGAGTATGCGGTTGAGCAGGAGGTCTATAAGGTGGATGTCATGGACTTTATTTTCCAGGAGATGTCACTAGCAGTCTTTGAGAGGAAAGTTCCTCCATATGCTCCTTATATAATGTTGCTCATCAAGAGCCTCTACAAGCTTTCTGAGCAAGACGGTGATGACTTTGATGCAGCCTTTGCCACTCAGCCTCACAAGCCAGCCCTGCTTGTCCAGAAATCTGCTCACTTGGTTCAACAACAAGCCACCATGCATGAGATCAATGAAGATGACATTTTTGGTGGTCCATCTCGGGTTCCCACCAATCCCAACATCAAGAAAGCTGCCAAGAAAAGTCGCCCCTGGGTAGTTCAAGCAATTGAGAAAATCATGAACATGAACTGTTGCATTCACAGTGAGAACTACTCCATCTACTCTCAGAACCAACGCATTATGCAGCGCCAAGCAGCAATGATGGCTCACTTGAAGATGCCTGCTCCGAAGCAACCTTTGAAGCCTCGGGTTCCTTTCAAGGATTGGAATGCAGATGGTCTCACATTTGATTGGGATGATGCTGTGCCAGAGGACATCGATCTTGAGAATGCTGACACTTAGGAGGAGGAGGAAGATGATCAGGACGCGGGTTCCGACTCTTGAGTCATGGGACGTTAGTGGAACCTCCTCCCTTTTTGGTATCTTGATGCCAAAGGGGGAGAAGTATCTCTAGGACTCTCGGGATTTGCATGGGATAGGAGCACTTCCTTCTTTTCGTTTTGCTTCCTTCAGTGCTCCTTTATTTCGTGACTGTTTTTGTTCGTCATGTGTGTGAGACATGAGTACTGTTAAATTCTCTATTGTAATAACTCTTTATCTAAGTTTGTTGCTTCTATTGTGTTTGTGTGTGTTTTGTAAAATCTAGGGGGAGTGTTGATCCTAAGGAATGTGCACTTTGTATTCCAAAGACATTCTTAAATAGTGCACTCACTTAGGGGGAGCTCCGTCTATATTTTGCAAATCCATTCTTTTTTTGTGTTGTCATCATTCGCCAAAAAGGGGGAGATTGAAAGTGCATTCTATGCACTCCCAGATTTTGGTGACTAATGACAACACAAAAAGTATTCTAATGTTTGTGATGAAGCATGCAGACTCTTTTACAGGTAGATTGATAAAGAGGAACACTTAGTTTGCCTAAGTTTCAATTCAACTACACTTGGTCCTTCCTCAGGATTTCAGTCAGGAAATTTCCGGGGCTCGGAAATTTCCGGTCCCCAGACCGGAGATTTCCGAGCCGTCCTTATTTTTCACTAAGCCTGAATTGAAATGCGTACTGACTCCAACTCAAGCTGAGCCGGAAATCCTCCCTGAGATTTCCGGCGCTCGGAGATTTCCGAGCCCCAGTCCGGAGATCTCCGAGTGACAGAGGGATTTCGACCAAGTCCAGAACTCAAATTGCGTACTGACTCCAAAACAGTTTTAGCCGGAAATCCTCCCGGAGATTTCCGGCGCTCGGAGATTTCCGGGCCCCAATCCGGAGATCTCCGAGTGATAGAGGATTTTCGACCAAGTCAAGAAGCCCAACCAGTACTGATCCAGTTTCATGCTCAGCCGGAATTTGCACCGGAAATTTCCGGGGTCCGGAGATCTCCGGTCCTCAACCCGGAGATTTCCGGGCTGGCGGCTGTGCAACGGGCAGATTTTGGGGAGAGGTATAAATACCCCTCCACCTACCTCCAGCATTCTGAGCTTCCAGATTTTCTCTCTCCTCCAGTGGTGCTGAAGCTCGTTTCTCCCGGATCTCCCAATCTAGCCACTCAAATCCGTTGATACTTGGGGATCTGAGGGAGAAGCCACCGATCTACATCTCCACCGAAGCGATTTGACTTTCCCTCTCTATTTCTTGAGGGGCAACGAATCTAGGGTTCCTTTGTGGATAGCTAGGTTCAACCTTGTATGTTTTGATCCTTTGTGGATTCCTTTGTGGAAGTGACCTGTCATGGTCGTTGTGAGAGCCCCCAATTCAGTTGTGGGTGTGTGCCTCACGAATTTGTACGGGACCTTCTCCGCCCTTAAAGGAGTCCTTAGTGGAAGTGTGGATTCGCACCTTTGTGGTCGAATTCACAGGAGAATAGGGTGAGGCCTTTGTGGCGTTGAGCAAACCTTTGTGATAGCTCACACCTCTCCAACGAGACGTACACCTATGTGGTGGAACTCGGGATAAATTCTTGGTCTTCGAGTTCCTACGGTTGTTTCGTTCCACTCTCCTTTACCACATCTTTATTTCCTGTACTTGCTTAGCTTCCTTGTTATTTATCACTTGTGTCACCTAGTTGCACATCTAGACAACTTACTTTCCGCTAGCCTAAAACTTAAAAAGACATAAAAATTGGTCACCACCTATTCACCCCCCCCTCTAGGTGGTCAACTGCCGTTCAGATGTATTCCCGAGTTCCTCCTTGTTAAGGGAGTACGTCTCGTTGGAGAGCTGTGAACCGACACAACGGTTCAACAACCACAAAGGTTTCACCTTCTTTCTCTGATGAAACGCACCACAAAGGCTTGGTTCACCTTCCACTATCGGAATTCCTTCGAGGCGGAATCCGGAGCCTTTCAACAACAATCCGCGGCACAACCCACAATGGGATTGGGGGCTCCCGAACGGCCTCCAACAACAATCTGGGGCACAACACACAATGGGATTGGGGGCTCCCGAACGGCTTCAAGTGAGCACACAAGGGTCCAACCACCACAAAGGCGTCTAGGGTCCAAGGACCCAAGAGTAACAAGCTCACAAACTTTCAACTTCCACGAATCCTCGTGGAGAGCACACCGATGCACCAAATGCAAAAGGCAAGAGCACAAGTGCTCAAAATCCTTCACTCTCAAATCCCACGAAAAGCAACTAATGCTTATGGGGGGAGAAGAGAGGAAGAACAAGGAATCCACAAAGGAGTCAAACCCTTCACTCTCAAATCCCACCAAAAGCAACTAATGCTTATGAGGGGAGGAGAGGAAGAGCAAAGGAGAAGAATCACAAAGGAACTCTAAGATCTAGATCCAATAGGTTCCCCTCACTTAGAGGAGATATGGATTGGTGGGATTGTAGATCTAGATCTCCTCTCACTTTTCCCTCAAGAATATGGAAGATTCAATGGAGGGATTGAGAGATAGGCAAGCTTAAGAAGATCAACAATGGAGGAGAAAAACGTGCTCAAGAGTTTAGGTTCAATGGGGAAGAAAACCCCCTTAAATAGGGCCTCCAAAATCCAACCGTTATGCAGTTTTTCTCCGCAAGGTCGGTACCAACGCCCCCCAAAACCCGGTACTACTGCCTGGGCATTTTGTGCACTCAGAAAATGCAAACCTTCTGGAATGGGCGGTAGTACTGCCTGAAAACGCGGTACTACCGCAGTGTCCAGAAACTGGTAAACGAAAACGTCAATATCTTTTCCATCCGGACTCCGTTTTCGATGATTTTTGGCTCGTTGGAATCGTTACAACGAGCTCTATTTGAATGTGCATAGAAAATCATAGTCCATCATGTGAGGATAAAACCAAATGGGGAAAGGTTGAACTTTCCTAAACAAAGCAAACCGGTAAAACCTCCTTCATCAAAAACGCAACAAGATATTCATACGAAATCTGTTTTTGATGAACTAGAGCTTAGTATGGAGATAATCCAAGCTCGTCCTCACATGGATAAAAGGCAATAAGTTTTTCAAAGTAAAACCATTTTCGAAGGACTTGGTCTTGTCATGAAGATCACGACAAGCACCAAAACCCAACACGGAGAAAAACCAAATAAGAACCAAGAAAGATGATATGCCAAGCATGCAAAGGTTTGAGCTCTCCACAAAGATGCGATCAAGTTACTCACTTGAGAGCCCCTCTTGATAGTACACCGTATATCCTAAAACCCGGTCTCCCACTAACACCATGAGACCGGTAAAATAGAAAACCTATCAAGATCATACCTTTGCCTTGCGCATTCCACTTGAGCTCGATGATGACGATCTTGACTCTCTCAAGTTGAAACACCTTTCTTGTTTGTGCTTGCTAGCACATGCTTGATGAAGACTTCTCCAAATGCTCCCCCATACTCCATTATGGGATGGCCTCGCTAAGCTTCGTCTTCATGTCTCCTTTGCAAGCTTCAATCAAAAGATATCTTCCGAGATGCATCATATTGAGATTGCACTTCATCTTCTTCTCTTGATATGTATGATGGCTTGGGGGTAAACATGATTGTTCTCAATGTTCTGTTCAAAGCCATACTTGCAATGAGCTCAACTCTACACATGACCATTCTTCATATAAACTCTTGAAGAGTCCAACACATGAACTCCTATAATTTCCCATGGCCAGGATCTATAAGAATATCTCAATGTAAACATTAGTCCATAAGGATTGTCATTAATTACCAAAACCACGCATGGGGGCAACCATGCACTTTCAAAATGGCTATGACTCATTTATGATCCGAAATAAAATCCATATAGGATTACCAGGTAATGACTTGGGAGATCTTCTTGATGGCATCTAGGATGTTAATAGAATGTGGAATTCTATGAGAGAATAGACATTGAGAAGGATCGATTTGTCGTGAAACAGTTCCGACAGATTCAAAAGTTGACCACATGAGAATTTGTCTCAAGTGGCTAAGTCTAAATCTATTATGTGTCGTTTAGCAATCACTATAATTTCGAATGAGAAATTGATAGATGGATAAGGAAACAAGGTTTCTTAATAGTGTCATTAAGAAAGAGTTGGTGATCCCGAGGATGCTAAACATGTATGCGAACTTCAGTTGTCCATTCATGGGCTAAAGCAAGCATATCGGAGCTGGAATCTTCACTTTGATAATGTGATCAAAGGATTTTGGAGTTGTCCAAAATAGTTGAAGAAACCTACATTTGTAAAGAAGTGAGTGTGAGCTAAGTAGCTTTTCCTTGATCTTATATGCGGAAGGCATATTTGAGTGGGAGCTAGGTGTCATTCGTGATTTTGTATGTAACGACATATTGAATAACATAGATCCTCTAGTAGAGTGTAAAGGATTATTTAAGTGATTAAATTTTCTATGAAATGAAGTTAGGAGTATTAGGCATCCGATTTATAATTGTATAGATCGTAAGGGGCTTAATAACATTAGGTCAGAATATTTCCTAAGTTAAGATTCTGAAGTGTCTCAGAATAGAACAAGCAAAGAAAGAGTTTCTTGCTTGTATGACTAGGTGAAATATTAAGTTTATCTTGGCATTTTCAGTAATAGCAAATGATGTTCGACATTATCTATGTATCAGACATAGATGATATCATACTGAAAGCTCGACTTGGTGTGACCCAAGTTCTTGGTTGAAGAACAGGTTCTAGAGTGATCCCTGTGTGGATCAATGAACAAACGTTAAGTATATTTTTCAGTGTCTATGAGAACTGAAGATATGTTTTCTAGTAAAGGGTAAGAGTGGAAAGACAACTTGCCGTAAAGCGGTTACGATGATGTAAGTTATGACACTGACCCATACGACTAGAAATCTCATATAGGAGATGTCCTTTATTTTGAAGAAAGACATGGTTAGTTTGTGAAGTCGCATATGAATGCAATGTCGCATAATCTACATAGGTATAGAAATATATCGCGACTTCAGAAGTAGCAAGTATGATTGGACTGAGCAGTTTTCCGAGCGTAGGTGGTCCCCTTAAAAGATCTCTTAGACTTTTAAGGCCCATGCTACGCGAATGCTCGAGTCTCACTCCATCCACTAGGATATATTTCACCGTCATCGTAAGATACGGGATGATGTCAAACTAGGTGACATAGAAGTGTTGCAAAGCACATATAGTTCTCAATGTGTGAGATCTATTGACTGTATTCCTCTTCCACGAGGCGAGCAGGCACCAAGATGCTATGGGTGTTGAGCTTTTACCAAGTTGTAAACTAGATTAAGTGTTACTCTAGTGCAAGTGGGAGACTGAAGGGAATATGCCCTAGAGGCACTTAATAAACATAGTTTATTGGCAATATCCCAATTGTTAATTATATGTTTTATACCATGCTATAACTGTATTAAGCGAAAACATTAATACAAGTGTGGTAGATAAAACAACCAGGTCCCTAGTAGACTCTACTAAGACTAGTTTCATTGCGCGATTGATGATCGAGGTTTTCGATCATAGGGCATGGCGCCGGTCGGCAATGGAAGTCATATCATTAGGTGTAACGATGTGATGGACATACCCAGTATTTATAGGACATAGTCATTACGCCTTAAGACCGTGAGACCAACTCTTATTGTTATTCCTGGAAGATACTTTGATTGCACCAAACGTCATATCTTATTTAGTGTGACAATAACGGTGATACTTTTGGGTATCGGAAGGGGGTAGTTGAGATGAGGGGTCAACAGCGGGATTTGTCAGTCCGCATAGCCGGATAGATACTCTAGGGCCCACTCGGTGAGATTATGTCAAATGAGTTTGCAAACATGTGACTAGGTCACCAGCTGACATAATATCATAGACGAGTAGAAGATAGCGATGTAGGAAACGAGATCATGCTAGGTATGGAGATATCTGAGAATGATGCTCGGACGCGCTAAGTATCAACATGACAAAGGGTTTAAGACTAGACGTCCAGGTTTGATAGATGAAAGTCATTCGTTATATCACAGGGATTAATTCGTGGGGTCCAGACCTACGAGTTAGTCATTGATCGGAGAGGAGTCTCGATCATGTCTGTTATTATATCGAACCGCTAGGGTAACACACTTAAGGGGTTTTGACAAGACAACCGGAAAGTAAAGAGATCACTGGGAACGTCCCGAGAATGGTCCGATGGAGATCGGGCAGCGACGAAATGGTTTTTGGAGTTAGAATAAATTATATATAATATGTTTGATATTAATTAGTGTAATTAATGTCTACATATGATTTTATATATTTATTTTCGAATTTATTTAGACTGATTTCACTAAATGGGCCTTCTGGTGGAAAGAAGGCCCATGGGGGGGGACCCTCAAGGGAATTTTGTGGGGTGGCTTGGCCGGCCTAGGTGAGCGAAATGGGGCCCACCTAGGGCCGGCGCACTCTCCCTAGCCGCACCAAGGTTGTGGGATAGTCATTGTCCAAAATTGCCTGGCTAGGGAGGTTGGCTCCCCCCGGGAGCCTATATAAGAAGGGGCACCCCTGGCATTTTAATTCATCAATTAATTCCCTAATTCTCTCTCGATCTCGTGATTCCTTTGTCGGAGTTGCGCCGAGTAGATAAGGGGTATCTCTTCCACCATAGCCCGCTGCCGCGCTGTTGGTGTTCCGGTCCAAGTCTTTCGCTGCTCGTCCTGGACAGGAGCTTCGGAGGCCGTCGTCTCCATCGTATGTGTGTAACGCCCTGCGAGGTGCTGCGCTAGCGGAGCTCGGAGGCCTACTTCCTCCACCCGACCTCGAGGTCATCTTCGTTGTCTTCGTCGCGCCGAGTTCTTCGCGACCTAGAGGTCGGCTACGCCGTCTTCGTCGTCAACGCTTGTGCGGGAGCGTAATCCCCGCTATTCGGTCTACGAGGGTATGTATTCCGATCTCCGCCGCACTTCTATATCTGCATAGTGCAGATCTTGGCTAGTTAAGGATATCGTTGCTAGGAAAATTTTTGTTTTCTACACACGATCCCCTTCATGCATCTGTTTATCTATTGTTTGCGTAGATCACATGATTAGTATAATTTATATTATTCTAGTCATGAATTGTTCATTGTTATTGGGAATTAAATCATATGCTAAATCGCCTAATTATTTAACAATCCAAAAACCTGATCGTAGGCAATTAGCACCTGCTGGGTTTATCGCGTCAACGAGGCCGTTTCCCTTTAAAGGGGTTATGTATAAGCGGTGTCGCATGAGAGCAGTGTTATGGTTTCAGAACATGAACTGCTATGCTGCCACCAAAGGCAAGCCTGATGGCGAGCTTGACCCTGCACAGCAGGAGTCCTTCGAGAGGCTCGACAACATGTTTAAGAGTGCCCTTTTGAGTATTCTTGACGGTTCCATTGTGGACTCGTATATGTCGTTTTCTAACGGCAAGGACATGTGGGATGCGCTCGAGGTCAAGTTTGGGTTCTCGGACGCTGGCAGCGAGTTGTATGTCATGAAAACTTTCTATTACTACAAGATGACTGATGAGCGCCTTGTTGTTCAACGGGCTCATGAGATACAGCCACTCGCTAAGGAATTTGAGCACTTTAAGTGTATCTTACCGGACAAGTTTGTCGCCGGTGGCATTATCGCCAAGCTTCCACCTTCGTGGAGCAACTTTGCTACTTCTCTGAAACACAAGAGACAAGAGTTTTCCGTTTCGAATCTTATTGGGTCGCTTGATGTGACAGAGAAGGCGAGAGCGAAGGATACACGTGCTCGAGTTACCGAGGTTGGTTCTAGTGCCCATGTGGTACAGAAGAAGAATTACCAGCTGCCCCACAAGTCTAAGTTTAACAAGAACAACTATGGGGGCAAGGGCAAGCCTGATGGAAAGTTCAATCCATCACAGCCTACCAACTTCAAGAAGAAGAGCAATAAACCGAGTAAGGGTTCATGCCATGTTTGCGGTGATCTAAATCACTGGGCACCTCGATGTCCCAATCGCCATGAGCTGCGCAAACCTGAGAACAATGGCAAGAATGCCAATGTTGTCATTGGCAATTCTGAGATGTAGGATTCAGGGTACGGAATATTTCCCACCATCCTTTCAGTTTGTTATTCACCTGAATGGTTGATTGACACTGGTGCCAATGTACATGTTTGTGTTGATGCCTCGATGTTCTCTTCTTACCAGGTCACAGGGACTTCCCCCGTGCTGATGGGTAATGGGTCACATGCTTTTGTTCGTGGAGTCGGTACAGTCGATCTGAAGTTTACTTCGGGAAGAACGTGCGTCTGAAGAACGTTCATCATGTGCCCGCCATCAATAAAAATCTCGTCAGCGGATCTTTGTTGTGTCGAGATGGTTTTAAGTTGATTTTCGAGTCCAATAAAGTTGTAATATCTAAGTATGAACAATTTGTTGGAAAAAGCTATGAGTGTGGAGGCTTGTTCCGTCTATCTTTATCAGATTTTATCTCCAAAGTTATTAATCATGTTTGCCACGAAATTGAGTCTAATCTTTGACATTCACGACTTTATCATATTAACTTTGGTAGCATGACGCGGTTAGCTATTTGGATTTAATTCCGAAATTCACTAATGTGAAAGGTTCCAAGTGTCAAGTGTGTGTTCAAGCTAAGCAACCTCGCAAGTCCCATAAGGTTGCGGAGGCAAGAGACTTGGCAACACTAGAACTTATACATTCAGATCTCTGTGAGATGAATGGTATATTGACGAGAGGCGGAAAGAAATATTTCATGACGCTTATTGATGACTCCACTAGATATTGTTATGTGTATCTCCTGAAAACAATATCTAGTGGAGTCATCAGTAGCATGACGAGTTTGATTCTTTTTGTGCGAAACATTGTATAATCCATGAGAGGATGCCTCCCTATTCACCTCAATAAAATGGGGTAGCCGAAAGAAAGAACCGAACTCTAACTATTTGGTTAACGCCATGTTAGGCACTTCGGGTCTCTCCAAGGCATGGTGGGGGGAGGCGCTATTGACAGCTTGTCATGTCCTAAACCGAATTCCCGCAAAGAATAAAACCGTTTCTCCATTTGAGGAATGGGAAAGGAAAAAGTTGAGACTCTCTTACTTACGTACTTGGGATTGTTTGGCGAAAGTCAATATTCCAATTCCCAAGAAGCGCAAGCTAGGACCAAAAACCGTGGATTGTGTTCTTCTGGGCTATGCTTTTCATAGCATTGGCTATAGATTTTTGATAATCAAATCTGAGGTACCCGACGGGCATGTTGGTACGATTATGGAGTCGAATGATGCGACTTTCTTTGAGGACATTTTTTCCCATTAAGGGTATGTCTAGCTCATCAAATCAGGATATACCTAATACATCTAGTCAGGAATTAGTTGAGATTCCTGATCCTACCATTCTGATAGAACACACTGATAATCCCGTGGAGGATGACAATGAAGTTCCTGTTAGGAGCAAGAGACAGAGGATTGCTAAGTCCTTTGGTGATGATTTCATTGTGTATCTTGTGGATGACACCCCCAGTACCATTTCAGAAGCTTATACATCTCTTGGTGCTGACTACTGGAAGGAGGTTGTCCGTAGTGAGATGGATTCCATCTTAGCTAACGGAACCTGGGAAGTTACTGATCGTCCTTATGGGTGCAAACCTGTAGGATGTAAGTGGGTGTTCAAGAAAAAGGTTAGGCCTGATTGTACCATTGAGAAGTACAAGGCGCGGCTTGTGGCCAAGGGTTATACCTACGGATGGCAGTGGGTACCCGATACCCACTAACCCGACGGGTACCCGCTCTAAATGGGAGGGTTTGGTGTAGAAAAAAACCCATGGAGGTGCTTAGCGGTAAAGATTCAGACCCGACGGGTCTAGCAGAGGTGGGTATGGGGATGCCTAACCCACACCCGCAAACCCGCATACCCGTTTAGTACACGTAGATCTCACATATTATTCCCTCACAGTTCTACTCCCACGCTCCCACACACAGCATACACAATTGATCAGCCCAAAGCCAGGGCAGCTACCTAGCCCACTAACGCACGACAAACCCTACTCCCTGAATAACTAACCTAGCCCACTAACGCACGCACCAAGGCCACACGCATGGGGAATTCCATGCACGGACACACCTAGCTATCGATCAGATCGATTCCCATCCATCGCCCGTCGTCGCCTAGAGTCTCCTCTTGAGCCGCTGCGCCGGCTCCTTCTTCTTGCGCCGTCGCGCTGCGCCTTGCACCCCCGAGGCCGCACCCGCCCGCGCGCTGGCCACACCAACTCCACCTCCGCTGAACTCTTCTCAGTCCTCACCTCTGCCGTCGCCTGCAGCGGATATGGCGCGTCGGCCGTGGAGGTTGATGTTGTCGCTGCTCCGCTTCTTCTCCATCGCTAGCTCCTCTGCATCCTGGCGGGTACCCGTCGGGTCGCTGCACATTCCCGGCGGGTGGCTGGTATGGTGGCGATCTCGACCCGTCGATGGGTACGGGGGCGGGGACGGTGGCCGGGTGCGGGTATGGGGGGTCCAAACCCGGCCCCGAACCCGGCGGGTGCCATCCGGAGTTATACCTAGAAAGAAGGAGAAGACTTCTTTGATACTTACTCATCTGTGGCTAGACTGACCACGATTCGGGTGCTACTTTCATTGGCTGCCTCGCATCGTCTTCTCGTTCATCAAATGGATGTTAAGACAACTTTCCTAAATGGAGAGTTAGACGAGGAAATTTAAATGGATCAACCTGATGGTTTTGTAGTATCGGGCCAGGAAGCAAAGGTGTGCAAGCTATTGAGTCTTTATATGGCCTTAAGCAAGCTCCTAAGCAGTGGCATGGGAAGTTTGAAAGAACGTTAACTCCTGCAGGTTTTGTTGTTAACGAATTCGATAAGTATGTATACTATCGCCATGGTGGGGGCGAGGGAGTTATTATATGTCTGTATGTCGATGACATACTGATATTTGGAACCAATCTTGATTTAATCAAGTTGGTTAAGGATTTCTTATCTCACTGTTTGAGATGAAGGATCTTGGAGTAGCTGATGTAATCTTAAACATCAAGCTGCTGAGAGATGGTGATGGTGGGATTACACTGCTTCAGTCCCACTATGTGGAAAAGATCTTGAGTCGCTTCGGGTATGACGACTGCAAGCCTTATCCAACACCATATGATCCCAGTGTGTTGATTCGAAAGAATCAGGGCATTGCTAGAGATCAACTGAGATATTCTCAAATAATTGGCTCGCTTATGTATTTGACTTGTGCCACGAGGCCTGACATCTCTTTTGCTGTTAGCAAGTTGAGCCGGTTTGTTTCCAACCCGGGAGATGATCATTGGCATGCGCTTGAGAAAATTATGCGCTATTTAAAAGGCACTGCGAGCTATGGAATTCACTATTCTGGTTATCCTACAGTACTAGAAGGTTATAGTGATTCCAATTGGATATCTGATGCTGATGAGATTAAGGCGACGATGGGTTATATATTTACACTCGGCGGTGGAGCTGTTTCCTGGAAGTCTTGCAAGCAGACCATCTTAACGAGGTCAACTATGGAAGCAAAACTCACAACATTAGACACAACCACTGTTGAAGCAGAGTGGCTTCGAGTGTTTTTTATGGACTTACCTGTGGTTGAAAAACCCATACCCGCTATCCTTATGAACTGTGATAATCAAACTGTCATAGGTAAGATTAAAAGTTCTAAAGATAATTTAAAGTCATCAAGGCATGTGAAAAGGAGATTAAAATCTGTCAGAAAATTGAAGAAACTCCAGAGTTATAGCGTTGGATTATATCCAAACGTCTACAAACTTGGCAGATCCTTTCAGAAAGGGTTTATCACGTAGCGTGATAGATAATGCATCGAGTGAGATGGGTTTGAGACCCACCGTATGAGTTGTCCATAGTGGTAACCTACTTTATGTGATCGGAGATCCCGTGAATTAAAAGTGGGAGACAAGCTGTTGGTCGGCTGGGAGGAGAGTATCCTTACATTTTACTATCCCACTCCGCAAAGATGTAATACTCTCCTAATCTGCATGGCAGGTTGATATTTATGTTAATGTGTTCCAAGCGGCTTACTTTTATAAGCAGAGATATTATCCTGTAGAGCATCTCTTGAGGAACACACCTATATGAGTCTGACTGTTAAACGTCGCAGTCTATGAGAGTCGGGTGCTCTTTAATAAACTCATGAAAGGCCTTGAAGTATGACGTATAAGCTCCACACCACGGGGAAGTCTTGTGGTAGCCTAGTATCGGTCAAGGGCTTGTGTGAAACTAGGTCGCAACAAACTTGTAGTTCAAGGCATAGTCCACTATTCAAGTTGCGGTCTAACATAGCATAAGTTTCTAAGTGGAGTTCAACTTAACAGTCCCCACTAAGCACCGCTATATGAAACAATGTTTTGCAACAAAGTGGTACAATGTCTCAATGAGACTTTGTGGGGGATTGCTGTAATTTTAGTGTACTTGGGCTAAGGCCCAACTAAAATCCGAAGTTCTCATAGCCCATTCTGGTTAGCTGGTTGTGCATGTACGTGACTAATGTTTAGTCCCATACTGCTTGTGGAGAGTGAGTTGCACCACTTTATATAGTGGGATGTTCTAGTACTAGTATGATCTAGTGAGAACAAGAGAAGATTAAGAGTGCCACACGCGCGCTCCTCCTCCTCGCCACGCCTCGCCTCGTCATGACACGTCACGACGCGCCGCGGGTTGCGGGAATCTCGCCGAGCCGAGCTTATATTTTTGCAGTCTAGGAAAATCACTGAGTCATTGATTAGTAATTAACGGACACGTTAATTACCTTTCCATTTCCGATTCCAATGGGATTGTGGGGCGTTACCGACTCGATCCTGACTTACAGCCCACGTCCTACCCGACTCGCTCCATATATATAGCCCGGGGCAAACCCTAGCCGTCACTACTAGATACATGGTCTCACACCATTCCAGAACATTGCGCCGCCGTCTACCAAGCCTTCTTCATCCCGTCATACGGCGTGCACAGGTTGAAGGGATAGTAGGCCTCCGGAACCCCGCCTCTTGTGATCCTGTACGGGAGAGGGGCGATCATGTTTTTGGGGAGCGCACTCACGCGACTACTGGCTTCGAGTTCTTCCCCAACGATGACTTCTTCCCCGACATCGCCAGCCTCTGATCGACGAGATGGGCGACGACACGGGGAACTCCAGTGGTGCGACTGCTGCTGCACCTTATGTGTTCTTGATCTTCCTATATGATGTTTTGCTAGAGTTCTTACTTATAGTATATGCTCTAGATTGCATTTGTTTATCTACTGTTTGCGTAGATCACATGATTAGTATAATTTGTATTATTCTAGTCATGAATTGTTCACTGTTATTTAGAATTAAATCATATGCTAAATCGTCTAATTATTCAACAATTTCTATAAAATTATGTTCCTTATTTGACACCGATAATTTTGTTCATCCTTATATGTAAGGATGGCAATGGGTAGGGTATGGTGCAGGTAGAGCAATACCATACCCATACCCGTGTAGTCAATGGGTACAAAACTCTACCCATACCCGTACCCACGGGTATGAAACTTTACCCGTACCCATACCAGGCGGGTACCCATATCCGTTGGGTACCCAACGGTAGATCACATAGTCCACATGCTATATATAATTTTACATTCATCAACAACATATTGATAAAATAAAAAATATTTATCTAAACTCATTACATATATTTGAGTACATGATAATTATCTTAACTTAAACTATAAACTCACGAGAATGAACATTATATCTCCATGGGTAAAATATATAAACGCTAGGGTATGGGTATACCCACAGTACAAGATTATACCCGTGCCCTACCTGTAAATTAATGGGTAGGGTATGGTTACTACCCATGGGTACAAAATTGTACCCATATCCTACCCATGCGGGTACGGTACCCGCGAATACCCGTACACATGGGTAAAATTGTCATCCTTGCTTATATGGCTTCTCCTAAAAATTGCTTTTCCTATATGACACTCTAGTGCAATTTGTCCATCAAAGAGACATGAAACGACCTTTTTACCCTTGGTGCATAATGTAACCAAAGTTCTGTATGAGACATTGAATGCAGTTTTATTACATATTTGGTGGGCAAAGCTAAACATCGGGTTATTAAGAATGGGTTATTAAATCAATACTTTTGAGAGAATAATTAAATCCATTGTTTGGACATCTATATGAGGAGAATTGTTATGCAGCTGAGGTAAAAGGGTCTTTTCATGCCTCTTTGAAGAATAAAATTCACTAGGTGTCACATAGGGAAAGAAATTTAGAGAGAGACTATATCGGGAAGAAAATTTTCACCGATGTCAAATAAGGAACATGATTTTAAGTGAGCGAGTCTCGTGAACATAATGACACAATTGTTTTTTAAAACGAGTTCAAAGTTTAAAATAGACTTTATTTTCTTTTCTTTGGCTTCGGCGTGTACAGCTTCTGCTTTTTTGAAGAACGATCTGTTTATTAATTATGACCCGAGCAAATAACAGTAGCATCACGAGTGTAGAAGTGCAGGTGAACCATACCGAAAGGAGGAGGTCCCTCTTTTGGTTGGCGTTTGCAGCTATGACCTGAACCCTTTGCACGGTCCGTAATAAGATGGTCATCGAGCATGTCTTACCACGACGGGTCACTGACTCAGTTTTCAAATTCTTGTCTTTACTGCAGGAGTGACACTCCTTGGCTAGATAGCGGGACAGGCAGCGGCTGGACGACATTCTTAAGGATCTCTTGAGGGCGGCACGGCTTATTTCCTCACCGACCGACCGTTTGAGCTCTACGTTGTACAATTTGGTATCAGGACTTGTAGTCTATCACTTTGTTGGGCTATGTTGTGTTGTGGTCCCAGCAAAACTTTGTCTCTCTCGCACTTTGATTTCGGTTATCATTGGTTTGTAAACTTTAGTTGGTTGCTTTATTTATAAAGCGGATCGTAAGGCTATTTCGAGAGAGAAGCGACGATGGATATCCCCAAGGAACGCCAACCAGCACCATTCCACGCCTCCTTGTTCACGTGCAAAGCCAAGGTGAAATATCCTTCACGGGAAATTCCTCCACGGGCTCCATTCGTATCACATCGACACACCGATGAGCCATCGAACCAAACAAGAGACGACGAGCCGTCGCACAAGACGCGTCAATCAGCAGAAGCAGTTACCGCCGGCTCGTCCCAACAACCCGATCTTCCTCCGCGAAGACGGTTGCAGGGAGGCCGACCCGCTCGTGCACGATGTTCCGGCGGTTGCCTCCGAGCAAGACGACGCCTCTGCCTGCAGGTTCGGGACGGGCAAGTCCCGTGCTCGTGATGAGCCGGCACGGGAGAGGCGGCTGGGTCCCTCTCAGGAGGGTGCCCCGTAACGACCCGTTCCTTGCCGCCTACGTGGCGTCCGCCAAGAGCAGCGGCATGGTCGCGTGGTTGACGCTGCTGCAGCGAATCGGCAGCGGCGGAAGCAAAACAAGGACATGAAGGCTCACCACTTCGTTGTCAAACATCGACATCGGTGCCCAAATCACATATATTGGATCTGGCACGCCCAGCCGGTGCCCCAATCCATGAGCAATAAAATATTGTTATTTTACTGAACTTTTAAGTTTGACTAAGGTTTCTATTCTTTTGCAGGTTCCACAATTTGCTTGTGGGCACCAACACATTGTGAGACCGGTGCATGTTTTATTTTGTAGAGCATCGCTGACGAGCTGACACACTTTCAGATTTTGGGCAGCAGCTATGCTGCGGAAGGCCGAACAAAACGGATATCGTGCATGGTGCGCGGCATTTGGAGCGGTTGGGCGGGAGGCACGCGCTTCGTTGGAGCCGAAGTGATGTCGAGCAAGTACTTTAGTGACGTCATCGACGGATGTCCTTCTACAGTTTTCTGCTTTCGCAGGCGTCCCCGGTGCCTCGGCTGCATCTGTCACGCCAGTTGGTGGTGATCCAGACAAGGAAGAGGGACCTTGCACGGGGACCAATGCATTGCTGAGAGAGAGGGTGTGGTGCGTGTTACTGGTGTTGTGCCTAATGACTGTTGTTATTTCGAGCGCGGTGCACCTGAACCGACCCTCTGTTACAGTACAACAAATACCCCTATGACAACAATACAAGTTAGGTGACGGAAAGAGAACCCCACAAGGCTTAGCCTCGCATGCATGGACAACAGTTGCACATATTTCTTGGTTACTGATATTTAACAATGGTCTTGGAAACTATCTTTGTTTCCAAAATTATGCTCATCGTAAATACGTTTGATGGATGTGTGTTGTCAAAGTAAAAAAAAAACCTAGTAAGACAACAAGAGGCGCGCCTATTAATTCCTCCGCTCATGTCTCATAGAGTCGTATTTTCTCTTGCGCTCCAACCCTAACTGGACACTCTTCAATTACTCATGTGATCGGTACTACCAAAACCCTCTATCATTGGCGGCAGCCAGAAAATCTTATCCTCCTCCGCCAACTGTCATCTTAGTCCCAACCAATACCAAGTTCGTGGTCACCTCCCGACGATGCCCGCAGCTCATCCTGCCAGGACTCCTTCACTCGTCGTTGATGTGGTGCCGTCAGAGTTCCCCCGTTGATTCTATCTCGTCATCTGTCAACGGTCGCGACTACATGTGACGTGTTTGGAGGTTCTCCGTTGCCTGGATCTCATCTAATCGAATGGGTCTTACATGCCGATTCCGGGTTCAAACATGTCAGCTTTTAAAAATTAATGGGCCATAGGAATACATATCATAGATATCACTCTTTTATGGTAAACATTTTTACTTTTTAACTCACACGAAATTCTCTCTGACTTATGATTTTAACCATTCTTTTTATTATAATTAGAAAATTAACATATGATAGTACAACTATATGTTAAGATATTGTCTGTTTTAAGTAGTTTTACTTTGACATTTAATATTGATTTGAAACATATAAAATTAAAATATTGGACGTGTTCAAAAAATTAAGTCCTGACAATTAAGTGAAATAGCAATATTTATAAATGTCCATGTGTATTTTAGTTTCATATTTATCATGATCCTGATTCTAAAGCTAGTCAATATAAACCCTCTAGAAAGCATGATTGTCTATTATATGTGTAACTGAAGAGAAGATAAAACAATCCATGTCTAAACAGAAACAGCTAGAACATACAAAATATCTATGAGGTTTTTTTATAATTATAACATTGCTCATTTACAAGTATCCACATATGGCCGTTAAATAGCACACCGTAATCTCCACCGTGCTTTCCTCTAATGAGGAGTGGCACGGTCACTATATATGCACTTGAGGTCGGCAAAAAAACCTTTATAAGGACCAGGCACACTCCATAACCAAATTGGGTACTCTTACAAAATCCCACGGCTCCCAAAGCCACCAAGATCACAAGCCAAAATATGCATGCACAACTCAATTGGAGGATTTTAGCTAGTCCCCGTGGCTCCCAAAACCACAAAGAACACTACTTCCGTCTAGGATTCCAACGAACCCAATAGTAACAAGATCCGTAAGGATTAGTGGGGAATTTAAATTTCTTGAATGGAAGTGTAGATCTAGACCTGCTCTATCAGTTCTCAAAGTTTGAGGGTGTTTGAAGCAAGGGAGTGGGAGATCTAGTAGTTTGAAGCTTTGCAGTAATGATATCAAGACAATATTACCAAGCTTTAGTTTAATGGAGAAGAAGACTCATTTATTTAGTCCACCAATAAATGTGCCTGTTGGCCAGAGACTCCGCACCGTCGGTACTATCGGGTAAGAATGGCCGGTACTACCGGCCAGCAGGAATCAGCTGGTCAACGAGAACCTGTTCAAAATGGATTGGCCAACAGTAGTGTCGAAAGGGAGATACCCGGTACTACCAAGCGAACTCCGGTAGTATCGACCAACTTACTGCCGTAGAGTGTGCTGAAACCAGGAGCCGAAGAGTTTGGCGCCGGTAGAGGCCTGAGGGCGGGCATCTCCAGTCGCCCCCAACACCCACCCATGAGGCCTTTTTTGCACCGACGGAAAGAAATAGCGCCGTTTTTTCACCAGCCGGCGCCCGAGTAGCCCAGTTAGCGCCGTTTTGGCGAAAAATAGCGCCGGCGTCCCCAGGCGAAACCCAACCCACTAGGTTCGGCATGGTGGGACGAATTGGCGCTAAACGCGACGTGGGCTAGCGCTGTCAGCGACGCGGAGAAAATGGCGCCAACAGAAACCCGCCCGTGCTCGTCTTCTCGGCTCCCGCGTCGGTCAAAGGCTGTCGGAGTAATGGTGTGCCGAACGGCCAGTGAGCTTCCCAGTCAAAGGCTGCCGGAGTAATGGCGTGGCACGTTCACGCGGCACACAGTAATGACAACCCACCGCTCGCCCCTTCGCCTGGCCGCGCGGCGCTATAAAAACCACCCAGCCTTGCCGCCCATCGCCATTCCTCTCTGGCCGCCTTTCCTCACACCCGCACTCTCTCCGCTCCACCGTCGCAACCCAGAAGCCACCGAGAAGATTGACGCCGCCGCGCAGAACGGCTGGGGGCGCCGTTGGCTCCAAAAGGAGGAGGTGTAGGCGCTCTACAGCGCCGGGTAGCCATGTCCTCCGGACATGCGCGTCCCCGGCGCCTCCGCCACCCGCGGGACATGGGCACTGAGCGTCGGAGGGGTGCCCGTGCCACCCAACCCCGCCGAAGACGAGCGTGAGTACGCCATCGCCGAGGTGCGGGCTAGCCTCATGCCGGAGCAGGCCGCGGATCCGCGTTGGAGGGCAGAAGGCAGCGACGGCTTCTGGACGGCGTATTTCTAGCGGCGCCGCGAAGAGGAGCTCGCCGACCGCGGCAGCAACGGCCCGGTGGAGGGCCGCTACAACTCGCACGGCCGCAAGCGGTGGTGGAGTGGCGAGCACCGCACGTTGAAGTGGGTGCTCAACTACATCGCCGCCGGCTCACCATGCCGGCCTGGGCGCCCGGCGCATGGGCGACAACAGCTCATCGCAGTGGCGGCTCTAGGAATTGGGGGCTGGGTATTCACCCAAAAAAATTACTCTAAATTAAACATATGAACCAAACAGTGTTAAGTAGCAAAATACGAAATTAAAACAGTACGGCATTACGGCAATAGCATTCTTTCAATGCATCAGCACCATAGTAATTATATTCATTCATACATAAGCACCTTGGAGTGTTTAACGGATGATATCTCTCATCTTATTTTAACCCTTTTCAGCTGTGGAACTGCTTTCATATTCCAAATATCCTACCGACAACAACTCCACTCTTCCCCATCTACGGTACAAGAAACAATGAATCAGACAATTAAAAACTTGCATCTAGTCAATTAGACCTAATATCTCACCATATAGATACTAGTAGGAGCAAGCAAATTAGTCAATCCACGAAATTGGAGGCGAGGCTGCTTGGGAACGCGGGGGCCGGGCGGCCGGGGCAGAGGCGCGGGCGGTCAGGGGGCGGGGCGCCGCCGTCGCGGACGCGGGGCCGTCGCTTGCTCCGGGCTGCATCGGCCTGTAGAACTGGCGGCTGGTCATCAGATCATGGTCGAGGGAAGAACAGGAAAGGGAGAGGGCGTGGGACTGTGGGACAGTGGGAGCATACTGCATGGCTGCTGAGCGTCGTGCGAGCGAGGCGTGCGTGCTGGGCTGAGACCTGAGAGTCTGGGACTGCGATTTCGTCTAAATGGGTTGGGCCTAATATGTAGATTATTTTCGTGTCAAAACTTGGGTATTCATTGGAATACCGGTGCATACACCTGCCGCCGCCACTGGCTCATCGTCGGCGGCGCGGACGAACAACTCCTCCTCGGGCACAGGTAAACGCCAGGCGCCCTCTTCTTCGACCCCCCCCCCCCCTCCGATCCTCAACTCCGGGCGCCGCGCCCCCATACGCAGAGGCGCCCTCCGCATTGGTGAGCCGCGCCAGAGGAGCTCGGCGTCTCCGGCCTGCCTCTTCTCCCGCCTCGTCAGGTCCAAGCGCGAGTCGAAGCAGAAGCCGGAGGAGGAGTAGCCGGGGTTGAAGGAGGCCTCCTTCAACACCGTCGAGCCGACGGCGGAGGACTTCGCCGAGAGCTGGAGCCTGCGCAAGTTCACCGCGCAGGAGGCCGAGCAGCAGCGGCAGCTTCTCGTCGAGGCCGAGCGCCGCCGTGCAGAGCGCGAGTAGCGCGCCTCCCTCCCCCGCCACATCCGAAGAGACTCGACCGGAGCGACGAGGAGGATGAGGACGACGAGGACGAGCCGTTCCACCGTACACTTGAGATGAGCAAGTGGTACGACCACGGCTACGCCGGCCCAAGCAACCGCCACCGCCGCAAGTAGGACGACGACGGCGGCGTCGGCGACTACAACCAGGCGATCGCGGCGAGGTTGGGACTGCTCAACTAGTTAGGTTTTTAGTTTAATCGCATATGTAATCGCCTCCGTTTCGCCGAATTTAATGAAATCGCCTCCGTTTGCGCCGAAAAATAATGAAATTGTATCTATTTTACGTCAACTTCATGTTTTTGCCATTTTTAAATTGCATGGACCGAAAATTTTGGTCGAGGAACGACTGGGAACCCCCAAGTTTCAGAAAAGTGTCGTTTAGCGCCACGGCGGAAGGAAAAAAAGCGGCGTTTTGGGCCCTGGAGGACGCAACAACTGGAGATGCCCTGACACTTCTGCCCGTACTACTGGAGGTGAACCTCTGGTTACAGCCGGTGGCGGCACCGGTAGTCGTTGAGACAAAAGCGAAATGAAATTGCTCGTCGAATTCCAGTACTACCGTTTTCTGGAGAATGTGTCAAACTGAGCATAGGATGGCCATGGGGGTGCGTATAAGGTTTGTATAAGTGTAAACAAGATCGATTCCACCCAAACCTCCACAGTAGACCCCTCCTGATAGTACGGTTTTTCCTATAAGAGTAAAAACATATAGTGCTTCACGCTTTATCCTTAAGTGGGGTTAGTCTGTCACAACTTATGATGTTTTGGCCGTGAATTCACCGCCTTTGATCAAAGGCATAGTAGGGATTTGACCTTGAGGGTTGTCGTTGCTCTCCCCCCACGCGGCTACCACGCTTCCTAGTTGTCCATAGCTTCAGCCGACGAGCCACCCGAGCAAGCCTCCTCACCAGGGGCGAAGCCAGCCTAGAACACCATTGGGGTCATTTCATTACATTGGGGTCATTTTGTGCTAATGAACCATAATTTCACTAATTTTTCAAAGGATTTCATTAGGTCACTGGGGTCATTTGACCCCACAAAATGCACCTAGCTCCGCCCAGTGCACCTAGCTCCGCCCCTGCTCCTCACCGTGCCTACTTCCCTACAAGCATGCGCACGCGCACGAGCGATGCATGCAAGCTGTACCTCCGAATGTATCTCGAGTAACCCTCGCCTCAGTAAGACTCATCTCAAGGAGATATGCCCTAGAGGCAATTAATAAAGTGTATTCTTTATCATATCTCATTTGTTCATAATAGTTTTTTGTGTCATGCTATAACCGTATTAAGCGGAAACATTAATACGAGTGTGATGCGTAAACAACCAGGTCCCTAGTAGCCTCTACTAAGACTAGTTTCGTTGCGCGATTGATGATCGAGGTTTCCCGATCATAGGGCATGGTGACGGTCGGCAATGGAAGTCATATCGTTTGAGAACGATGTGATGCACGTACCCAGATTTGGAGACGGTAGTCGTTACGCCTTTGACCGTGAGACCAACTCTTATTGTTATTCCTGGAAGATACTATGATTGCACCAAACGTCGTATCTTATTTAGTATGACAATAACGGTGATACTTTTGGGTATCAGAAATGAGTAGTTGAGACGAGGGGTCAAGAGCGGATTTGCCAGTCCGCATAGCAGGATAGATACTCTAGGGCCCACTCGGTGAGATCATGTCTAATGAGCTTGCAAGTATGTGACTAGATCACGGAGACATGAAATCATAGACGAGTAGAATGTCGGTAACGAGGTCAAGGTAGGTATGGAGATATCTATGAACGACACTCGGACACGCTAAGTATCGCCATGACAAAAGGTTTAAGACTTTACGTTCAGGTTTGATAGATGAAAGTCATTCGTTATATCACATGGATTAATTCATGGGGTCCAGGCCTACGAGTTAGTCGTTGATCATAGAGGAGACTTGATCGTACCTGTTATTATATCGAACCGTTAGGGTAACACACTTAAGGGGTTTCGACAAGATAACCGGAAAGGAAAGAGATCACCGGGAATGTCCCGGGAGAGGTCCGATGGAGATCGGGCAGCGACGAAAGAGTTTTCAGAGGTAGAATAAATTATATATAATATGTTTGATATTAATTAGTGTAATTAATGTCTAAATATGATTTTATATATTTATTTTTGACATTATTTAGGCTGATTTTCCTAAATGGGCCTTCTAGTCGAAAGAAGGCCCAAGAGGGGAAAATTCCCTAGGGAATTCGGTGGGGGGCTTGGAGGCCGACCTAGGTGGGCCAAATGGGGCCCACCAGGGCCGGCGGACCAGCCATGCCGCACCAAGGCATGTGGGGATAGTCCCACATTGCCTGGTGAGCAGGTTGGCTCCCCCTGGGAGTCTATATAAGAAGGGGCACCCCTGGCCTTTTAATTCACCAATTAATTCCCCAATTCTCTCTCGATTTTGTGATTCTCTTTATCGGAGTTGCGCCAAGTTGAGAAGGGGATCTCTGAAGGAGATATGCCCTAGAGGCAAATAAATAAGTAGTATTTATTGTGTTATCTCATAAGTTTATAGTAGGTTTATGTATTATGCTATAACTGTATTAATCAGAATTATTAATACACGTGTGATACATAGACAACCAGGTCCCTAGCAAGCCTCTATGTGAGCTAGTCCATTGGGCAACAGTTGATCGAGATTCCCGATCAAGGACAATGACGTCGGTTGACAATGGGGTCATCTTGTTAGTAGAATAAGGTGATGGACATACGCAAAGTATTGCAATAAGATCGTATTACGATGTTTGTCATTTGCAATAGATAAGAGTATGATAGCTTATTCCTTGGACCGTGAGACCGTACTTATTGTTGCTTCGTAGGAGTGCTTTGAGAGCATCAAACGTTGTGTCTTATATAGCATGACAATAACGGTGTCCATCTTGGGTATTCCGAAAGAGCATCGAGACGTAAGGATCAAGAGCGGGATTTGTTCATTCTTGTAATGGAAAGATACTCTGGGCCCACTCGGTGAGATTACATCTATATAGCTGCGCAGCTTATGACTAGGTCATGGAGATGTAATATCGCAGACGAGTTAATAACCTTCGTCGGTAACGAGATACAGCAAAGGCATCGGTGTGTCTACGATCATATCTCGGACAAGGTAGTATCGCAGAGACAAAGGGAATGAATATCATATTTATGGTTCAACGAAGATATTCGTGGAATGCACAGGGGTCGTCATATATTTCCAGGTATCCCTGACGATCATTGGTGAGCGGAGTGTCTCAACCATGTCTGGAGTATTCCCGAACCGTAGCGTAACAAACTTAAGGTCTTAGCGACGCTAGGAGATAGATTCTGGAATTTTATAGGTTTTTATTGGAGAGAGAGAAATGATCCGGAAAGAGTTCCGGTGGTCCGGAAGGAGTTCTGGGAAGGTGTGGAATGGTTCCGGTAATGTCCGAAAGTTGTTCGGGTGGTTCCGAAATAGTTTCGGAGTCATGGGATATTGAATTATATATAAATATATTAATTATGAATTAATGGGATTTTTATATTAATTTAATATTAATTAAATAAAGGAAAAAGGGGGCTCCCACCTAAATGGGCCCTAAGAGGGCCCATGAGGGGGAAACCGCATCCTACAAGGAAAGGGGGAAGGCTTGGGCCTCCTAGTCCTAGTTGGACTAGGAGTGGGACAAGCCCAAGGGGGGTTCGGCCGAACCCCCCCTCCCCTCTCCTCCTTTAGTCCCACATGGGGGAGCCAAGGGGGTTGGCACACCCCTTCCCCCTTTATATAGCAAGGCATATTAATTGATTTAATTCATAGGAAATTCAATTAATTCCCAATTTCTCTCTCGATCTCGTGGTTCCCAAGTTGGAGCCGCGTCGAGCTGAGGAAGGGGGTCTCTCTCCACCTAAGCCATACCGCAGAGCGCCGTTGCTCTTCGGGATTCCAGATAAGATCTACTCCTGCGATTTCAGCCGGATCTGAATGACCGGGAGTTGTCGCTAGGCTCCGTATGTTTGCGAGTGCTCGGAGGCTACTCTATTGAGGAGCTTGGGCGACGTCGTCTCGCCCCCTGCAGCCGCCGCCCCCCCCCCCCCCCCCCCCTCTGCTGCCGTCGCGCCAGCCCCGGTGCTGGCGCTCTGCCTTCTTCCGCCCGACGCCCGTCGACGCAGATCATCGTCGACAACCCGGCGTCATCGACTCCGACATCGCGGCAAGTTCTCCGCGACCTCTAGGTCGGCTACGTACGACTTCATCGTCAACGCTTGTGCGGGAGCGTAATCCCCGCTATCGGTCTACATGGAGGTAATGTAACCCGTTCCGCCACCGTTATCGCATGTACTAGATAGATAGATCCTGGCTAGTTAGGGTTTCGTTCGCTAGAAAATTATTGTTTTCTGCACCGTAACCCCTTCAATCTCTTCAACCATAGCCCGCTGCCGCGCTGCTGGTGTTCCGGTCCAAGTCTTCCGCTGCTCGTCCTGGACTGGAGCTTCGGAGGCCGTCGTTTCCATCGTACGTATGTAACGCCCTGCGAGGTGCTGCTCTAGCGGTACTCGGATGTCTGCTTCCTCTACACGACCTTGAGGTGGGCTTTGTCGGTCTTCATCGACAAGATTTGTGCGGGAACGTAATCCCCGCTTTCGGTCTACAAGGGTATGTATTCCGATCTCCGTTCGTACTACTATATCTGCATATAATAGATCTTGACATGTTTTAGGGATATCGTTGCTAGGAATTTTTTTGTTTTCTGCACCCTATCCCCTTCATCATCTGCCTCTATACACCAGGCGCATGGCTCACCTTGTTCGAAGATTAGAAATTCAAAGTTGTTACTTTTGCATTATATGGGTTATATTGCAGATACCTGACCGCCTACAGTAGTTGCATGTAAAAAGGTTATGTGAAATACAACACGTAAATTGTTGTTATATGGAAAAAGGGCAACATGTGTACGCCAACTGGTTATTGAAAGTTTGATGTTACCCACCCGCCTCTTCTCTCTTGACCGCATTGCCTCCTCTCCCATCGCTTTGGCCTCGAACTTGCCGCTCTGTCACAACTCTTATCGATTTGGCCGAATTCTTGGGTTGTCAATAACTTCAGCCAACGAGCCACCCGATCAACCCCCCTCTCCACCCCTCCTCACCATGCCTCCTCCTTCCCTACAAGCACACGCATGCAAGCTTTGCCTCTTGCTGTACCTCGACCAAACCCCGCTGAGACTCCTTTGCCTCCATGCATCAGGCGCAGGGCTCACCTCGAGCGGAGATTAAGAATTAAAAGTTGATACTTGTGTAATATATGGTTTATACTATTGATACCTGTCCACCTACAATAGTTGCCTATAAAAATATTGTGAGTTTGTACCTGATCTAAACTACTAATGTTACTCAAATAACATGTCATGTATTGACGTAAAAGTACCTTTGGACGCAGCAAAGCGCGCCATCCTCTTCTAGTATGGTAGAAGTCCCATAGTTTTTTTGTTAATCGACTACAAAGGAGTGTGTGTACTGCACACGCACTCAAGGTATTATCTCAAATCAGCTAAGTTGTAAACTATTTACTACTCTACTCACCAGGCCATGTATGATGCACACTCTCTTATAGTGTGATCTCTGCATAGTTTACTGATAGCTCGGGCGGGAGATAAACTCATGTTTATCTGCTCCAAACTGTAGAGAGATTAGAGGAGATTGCACAGCTCTAATAGGGCCGGCTATCATTTATATATAGGAGCAAACAGATTACAAGACTTGGCATACAAGGAAACTACCAAGGAAACCTATACGGATACGTATATCTCAACACCCCCCGCAGTCGAAGGGTCGGTAGCGACACATAGACTGGACCGAAACTCAGTAAAGGCCGCAGTCGGTAATCCCTTCGTCATGATGTCCGCAAATTGCTGAGAGGTCGATACGTGAAGAACTCGAACATGACCGAGAGCAACCTGCTCACGAACAAAATGAATATCCAGCTCAACGTGCTTGGTGCGACGGTGATGGACGGGGTTGGCGGAGAGGTAGACAGCGGAGACGTTGTCGCAGAACACGACGGTGGCCTTGTTAACAGGACATGCGAGCTCGGAAAGGAGCTGACGAAGCCAAGTGCACTCAGCGACTGCATTGGCCACAGCGCGATACTCAGCCTCAGCGCTGGACCGGGAGACAACGGGTTGGCGCTTGTACGACCAGGAGATTAGCGACGAGCCAAGATATACGCAATAGCCTGAGGTAGAACGCCGAGTGTCAGGGCAGCCTGCCCAGTCTGCATCCGAATAAGCCACAATATCCATGGATGAGGAGGCCGAGATCGAGAGGCCGAGATCCATAGTGCCGCAAACGTACCGAAGGATCCGTTTCACCGCGGTCCAATGAGCATCACGAGGCGCATGCATGTGGAGGCAAACTTGCCTGCACGGCGTACTGCAACTCTGGACGAGTGAGCGTCAAGTACTGCAAGGCACCAACAATGGAGCGATACTGAGATGCGTCAGGGGCCGGCGAACCAGCAGTGGCAGAGAGCTTGGCCTTCGTGTCGACATGAGTGGTCGCGGGGTGGCAATTAAGCATCCCAGCGCGCTCGAGGAGCTCATGAGCATACTTGCGCCGGTGAAGAAAGAACCCGTCCGCTTGGTGTACCACCTCAAGACCGAGGAAGTAATGGAGCGGCCCAAGGTCCTTGAGCGCAAACTCAGCAACTCAGCACGAAGACGATCAGTGAGCTGTTGAAGAAGAGCGGTGCTGCACGCCGTCAGGATGATGTCGTCCACGTACAGCACCAAGAATGCAGCTTCAGAGCCATGGCGATAGACGAACAAATAGGCGTCGGAGCGCGTGGAGTGAAAGACAAGCTGATGAAGAAACGTCGCGATGCGCTGGTACCAGGCGCGTGGTGCTTGCTTCAGCCCGTATAAGGAGCGGGAGAGCAGACATACACGGTCTGGATGCTCGACGTCGACAAACCCGGTGGGTTGCTAACAGTACACCTGCTCCGAGAGATGTCCATGAAGGAAGGCGTTGGAGACGTCCATCTGATGTACTGGCCAGGACCGAGAGGCGGCGAGGTGTAGAACGGTCCGTATCGTGCCCGACTTGACGACCGGGGCGAACGTGTCCGTAAAGTCGACGCCGGCACGTTGGCGGAATCCGCGGACCACCCAGCGCGCCTTGTAGCGCTCGAGTGTACCGTCGGGACGCAGCTTGTGCTTGAACACCCACTTACCAGTGATGACGTTGGCGCGAGGGGGGCACGGAACAAGCTCCCAAGTCTGGTTCCGCTGCAAGGCGTCGAACTCCTCCTGCATGGCCGCATGCCACTGCGGGTCCCGAAGAGCTGCTCGAGCGGAGGTGGGAACCGGCGAGAGCACATGAGTGGACGCCGTGCATGCATACTCGTCGGCGGGGTAGTGAGTGGACGGCTGACACACACCCGTGCGTGCACGAGTGATAGCACCTGTGGGCGAAGCCGGTGGTGGAGCAGCGAACGAGCTCGATGAAGAGGCCGGTGACGAGGGCGCCGGGCTGTGAGCCGGCGATGAGGCGGATGACGGTGTGGATGCGGCAACGTTGGGCGTCGCTGGTGCAGGCGTAGACGCTGGCACGGTCGGGGCTGCTGCCGTTCGCCGCCGCGAAGGAGCGACCACAAGGGGTTCGGCATGCGCCGCGGGGGGTGCCGAAGAAGTCTCTAAAACGACCTGCTTAAATGGAAAGAGCAGCTCATCCAAGTAAACATGTCGCGAGGTAATGACACGGTGAGAGACCGGATCATAGCACCGATAGCCTTTGGTGTTAGCCGGGTAGCCGAGAAACACACACGGAAGGGAGCGGGGTGCTAGCTTATGTGCAGCGGTGGCATCAATACTAGGATAGCAGCGGCATCCGAAGATGCGGAGATCGTCATAGGAGGGTGGCACACCGAAAACGAGGTGGTGTGGCGTATACTGCCAACGAGAACGACAAGGCAGGATGTTGACGAGAAGAGTGGCGGTGGCGAGGGCATCCGGCCAGAAACACGGTGGCATATATGCATGGAATAACAGAGTGCGGACGCAATCGTTGAGGGTGCGGAGGATGCGTTCAACGCGCCCGTTTTGTTGAGAAGTGTAAGGGAAAGTGAGACGGAATATAGTGCCGTGAGTGGCGAGGAGAGTACGGACAGTGAGGTTGTCAAACTCTTTGCCATTATCAGTTTGTAGGGCGTGTATGGGCCTACCGAATTGGGTGGAAACGTAGGAGAAGAAAGATGTGAGGGTGGCGGGAACGTCAGATTTACGACGAAGAGGAAAAGTCCACACAAAATGTGAGTAATCATCCAATATTACAAGATAGTAAGTAAAACCAGAATTGCTCGGAATTGGAGAGGTCCACACATCACTATGAATTAATTGAAACGGAAAAGAAGCTACCGTGGAGGATGAACTGAAGGGGAGACGAACATGTTTGCCTAGGCGACATGCTTCACAAGAATGAGACTCTGTTTTATTACAAGAAAAGGAAAATCCTTGTATTATTTGGCGAAGAGCGGTGGAGCTTGGGTGGCCGAGGCGCGCGTGCCAAAGATCGACACTGGCGGAAAGAGCGAAGTGGCTGGTGGCGGTGGACGTAGGCCGGACAGGGTACAGGTCGGCGCCTGGGCTGTCACATCGGTGGAGAAGCATCCGAGTGCGACCATGTAACATCCCAATTTTCAGAAAAATTTAAAACTTTTGCATCCATGCAACATCATCATTAAACTTGTCATATGAATTACATAAAATTTGAATTTAATTATTTAAATATGTTTTAATTGACTTTATGTCCTTAAAATTGTTATTTTGAATTTATAACAATGTTCCTGTTATTCTATTTTTACTTTAGACAAAAATAATGTCAAAAGGATCTATTTTTCATAAGCTTTTCAAATTATATTTTTATGATTTTTTCTGAGAAGTTTTAATATAGTTTTGAATTTGTTTTATAATCAAAAGATTTAAAAAACAGAAAAGAATTTTCAAAAAGAAAAATAGAGTCGGGCCAGCCAGTGGGCCGAAGCCCACTAGCTATCTACCGCGCGCGCGACGCAATCCAGCCCGCCAGCGGCCCGTCCCCGCCCGCGCGCGCGCGCTCACTCGCCGACAGGTGGGCCCCACCTGTCATCCCCGTCCCGGCGACCCCTTCTTCCCCAAATCATGCCCACGACCTAGCCGAGAAACGGCCGAATCAATTCGATTGATTCCCGGCGATTTACTCACCCATTTAACTCGCCGTTGCTCCTATAAGAACCCCCTCGACCCCCTCTCCGTTTTGCCCCAAGCCCCGTACCCCGAGAGCCACCAGGCCGCCCACGAGCATCCCCGGAGCTCCGCCGTTGCCGACGGCAAGTTCAACGAACTCCGGTGAGCTGCGACCTCCTCGAGCCCTCTCTCCACTCCCAATCGTTTCACTTTGTCATTGCGCACCTTGGTGACAAGGTCTCGTGTGTTCTTACGCAGCCAAACTCCGTGTCCGTGCTCACCGACGAGAACCTCCGCCGTGCGCATCTCCGGCGAGCAACCAGAGGAGGCAGGAGGAGCTACGATCTCCACTACTTCGCCAACAACGTCGCCTCGACGCCCTCTACCCGTAGGTATGACCCACATGTCTCGGAACGCGGTAGACGTCTAGAACGTGCGATGCCGTGCGTGTCGCCGCCGCGCGCACTGCTCCGGTGAGGTCCTCCGGCGACCTAGCGCCGCCCGTTGTTGGTCAACGCGTGTAGGCCGTACGATCTCGATCCTACGGTTAGGATTAGATCTTTTTAAACGAATCGGTACGGTTGATCTGGACCGCCAGATCCAGATCTGACGGCCCAGATCAAATCACTTAAACACGTCAGCATGCCCAATCAGCGCACAGTCAGCGCCCAGTCAGCGCTGACGTGTAATTTCTTTTTCCCATTTTATTTAATTTGGCAGTTTTGCAGAAAACACCCTGCATACTGTTTTTATCACTACTTTTTATTTGTTTATCCAAATTTAAATATTTTTATATTTTTGAGATCCTTGGAACCAGTAGAACACTTTGGCATCATTTGTTTTCTGTTTTGACACACACAAAATTTTCAAATATTTTTTAGAGTAGTTTAAGTGTTTTGACATAACTTTAGTTAGAAAATTTATTTTCGAGTAAATCAAATTGCTAACAACTTGTTTAGATGCCCTCTGCCCAAATGTCATTTTGACAAAATTTAATTTCGAAATTTTATTTAAGTGAACTAAAGTCCTTGTCATTAACCCTTTATTCATGATTAAATAATAGAAACAAATCAAAAATTTATTCATGCATATATCAAGAAAATCCAAAGGGATAGTTTCTAGACGTTGGAAATAAATTGTTGCATATCATCTCATGCATAGCATATATCTTCTTTGTATGAACCTTTGCTTGTGTGTTTATGTGTGGCTCTTTATTTCTTTGTTAGAATATTCGGAGGGAAACGAGAATCTTTGCAACTGTAACTGCTGCACTCCCGATTGCCAAGGCAAGTGGCACACCCCCATAAAAGTCCTATTATTTCTATGCATGAGTAGAGTATTTTCTATAAGCATGTGTAAGATAGCATTGCTATGCAAGCCATGATAGACCTCTTTATTCCTGTGTCTAGGTTCCTATGAAATTACTTAGTAGAATAGTGATGCTATGCAAAAACTATTTTTATGAAAAAGATAAAGTCTACTAAGTTTTAATCAAACACCTGGGTGGAAATTGGTTGCTTGGCTGTATGAGTTGAGTGTTGTTCCCAGGGGTTTTACCTGTGGAATATTCACTTGTGGAAGGCCACCCAGGAGCAAAGGAATCTGAAGAACTCCAAGTGAAGATTGCTTCTCGTGCAGCCATTGACAATATGGGCTCTGGCTTGATCAACTAAGCAGCGTGGACTCTCCCCGGCCTGACAGGTGGTGGTAGAGGATTTGTAGGTGGAGCGCGTCAGGCCAGAGTGGGAGGGGAAATGCTTCTGAAAGATCTCGTCTTATTCTTTCCTTTCCTTATCACAAATGGTGTGGAAAGGATAACCTGGGTTGAATAGGTATAATGGTGAACATGCACAACCTCTGCAGAGTTAAAATCTAAGTACTTAGCCGTGTCCCCGAAAACGGACAATTGAGCAGCTGAACGAGGATGTCAACGGAGGATTCCACCATTCCAACTTATAAATTTAAAACTTGATGGGTGAACAAGGGTAGAATGAGACAGTGGATTTCATGCCACGGATGTCTCGAATAGAAGAAAAGTGTTTTCAAAAAGGTTAGGGAAAAACTTGCTTTCTGCAAAATAGCCTTGAGCTCCACCAGCCAAATAATCATATAGGTCATAGAGTTATTCCTCTAAGTGTCCACCATAGTGTCACTTCCAGTTCCATTTTAATGGTTCTGACCCACGTTGTTGCAATATATATCTTATTGCAGACTGTCCTGATGATGAGTGAAAGTTTTACTAAGGGTTTCGAGTCTTCAACCAACATGCTCGCCTGTGGCACATGATGATGATTGGGGACTCCATGAAGAATAAATTTTCCGTTGTTTACTCTGTGTACTGCTAGCTGTATGCTATGCAAATTTGTAATGAATATTTTCTAAGACTGGATCAGCGTTGTAATAAATTGATACTTTGTTGTGATATTACATCGTAACTGTGTGTGAAAACGAATCGATACAGGGATTTGCACTATACACAGGTATCTGCCATATTTTAGATGCAGGTACATTACAGACCATCCTTCACAGAAAAACCGAGAGCGTCAAATTCTACACTGACAGAATTATCACGAGAGAAAGAGCGAACAACAACTAAATTTTGAATGAGATCAGGAGAAACAATAACATTATTGAGAGAGAGAGGCCGAGAGTTAGAGGGAAAAGTGGTGGAACCAGTGTGGGTGATAGGGAGAGCATGACCATTGCCGACGATAATGCGAGAGGAAGTGGTGGTGGGAGAGGAAGTTGAGAGGTTACCAGGGTGGGAGGTCATGTGGGAGGAGGCACCGGTGTCCATGAACCAATCACCACCACCACCATAGGAGCCAGTGTTGGGGGCGGACTGGAGGGCGTTCAGCAACGCAGGGTCGACCTGTGACGGCGGTGGTGGTACTCTGTGGAAGGAGGTCGCGGGGTAGAAGGGTGTCGCAGGCGGGTAGAACGGCGGGACGCCGTGGTGAGGAGCCGCGAAGAACGCCTGATGGGTGGCTGGACGTGGCCCCAGGATGCCGGGGAGCGGGGCGCGGGGCACCGGCATCGTGTAGGCGTGGACGACTCCGGTCCAGGGGTTGTGGCCCGTGGTCCAGGGAGGCGTCGGCGAGAACCTTTGAGCAGGTGGCGTGTTGGTGGTGCCGCCGTTGGGCTGGCCGCCGTTGCCGCCATGACTGCGTCGACCGCGGCGACCGCCACCACCATTGCTGCCGTGGGCAGGAGGGGTTGTGTAGGCCGGTGGCTGGGGCGGGTAGAACGGGGGTGGCGCCGGGGCGCGCGGTGGAGTCGACATAGGCGGGGCGGGGGCGCCACGGGAGAGACCCGCGGTGAAGGCGGTGTGGACCGCGCGAGCCCGCAGATGCTTCAGCCGCCGCTCCTCGTTCTGAAGATAGGCCACCGCCTACTCAAAGGTCGGCATGGTGAGCAGCGTGAGGTTGGAGGCGGCGTTGCTGAGATCTTCGCCAAGACCAGCCGTGAGCGTGGAGAGGAGGAGCGCGTCGGTGATCGGGAACTCCAAGTCGCGTAGCTCGTCGGAGAGGGTCTTGAGGCGCAAACAGAAGGCGTCGACAGTGAGATCGTTTTGGTGGAGGCCGAAGAACTCTTGCTGGAGAAAGGTGATGCGCTGGAGTTTGTTGTCGGTAAAGAGGCCGGTGATCTTCTTCCATACGACACGCGCGGTGTCGCCATCACGGACGACGGTGTGGAAGATGTCGGTGGAGACCGTCTGGAAGAACCAGCGGATGATGGTGGCGTCAGTGGTGCTCCAGTCATGGTCTTGGGGCGCACCAAGGAGGTCGACGGTGCCGTCGACGTGGTCGAGGAGATCGTACTCGCGGAAGAGGAGGCCGAAGTACGTCTTCCATGCAAAGAAATTGGCCGCGGTACGGGAGAGCTTGACCGGCATGCGCTCGAGGACGGAAACGTCGCGGATGACGGCGACGGAGGGGCCGGCGAAGGGGTTGGAGCTCCCTGATCGCGAGGAGTTGAAGGAGTTGGACATGGTGGCGGAAGCGGAGCCGGCGGCGGCGCCAAGGGAAGAAGGCGGCGGCAGCTAGGTTTAGAGTTTAGAGAGGTTTAGTCGTGCGCTAGATGAGAGCAGCAACGAAAGCGCCCGAGCGAGCGATCAGAAAGAAGCAGCGCGGCTGAACACACGCGCGTGAGCTAGCTAACGGGAAGGAGCTGAAGGCTAGAAACGCACGCATGTGAGTGATCGTAGAAGCAAGGCGGCGGCGCGTGGGTAGGGATCGTAAGTTAGGCTGATACCATGTAGAGAGATTAGAGGAGATTGCACAGCTCCAATAGGGCCGGCTATCATGTATATATAGGAGCAAACAGATTACAAGTCTTGGCATACAAGGAAACTACCAAAGAAACCTATACGGATACGTATATCTCAACACAAACAACTTCATTTAGGGCATATGCTCAAAAAATAAGCCATGATACTAGGAGGATCTCAGAGTGCAACCAAATAGCATCTGCATATCGTGATTAACTGTAGCATCACGAGTGCGGAGTGGTACGAAGCCACGATCGATATCCCCAAGTAACACCAACCTGCACCCTTCCACGCATCCTTGTTCACTTGCCAAGGCACAAGGTGAGATATCTTCACGGGCGCACAAAACAAAGCTCGTCAATAAAATGCCTCCACGGGCCTGCCCATATTCTCACGTGTGCACCGTCTCGTCCAAAGGATCGAGAGAGATCGACGATGAGCCGTCGAGCCAAGCAAGCGGCGACGAGCCGCCGGACCACCAGACGCGCTGATCAGCCGGCCGCTCTTTCCACCACGATGTCCAACAACCCGATCTTCTTCCCCGGAGACAATACCGACCCGGCACACGCGCTCCTGCACGACGGCAGACGGGTGCCGTCTGCCGTCGCCAAGCCGCTGCCACTGCCGCCGAGCTGGACGCGGCCGCATCAGCCGGCTGCAGGTTCCGCGGTCGTGATGAGTAGGCACGCGAGCGGCTGGATTCTCTGGAGGGTGCCCCACCACGACCCTTTCCTGGCCGCCTACGTAAACTGCACCAAGGTCGACGCTGCAGCTCCGGTGAAGCGGCGGCAGCAGAAGAAGAACGAGAACGGAGGCGGGGGTGTCCAGGGGTGCGGCATTTGGAGCGGTTGGGCGGCGGGCGCCAAGTACGCCGCCGGGTCGATGTCGTGCAAGTACGCCTGCGACATCGCCCGTCCTGCCGCCGCCGCGGTGCAGGCGTCATCGGAGCCGTTCAGGTTGCACCTGTCTCGGCAGCTGGTTGTTATCCCCGCGAGGAAGAGGGCGCTCGCACGGGCACAACCGCAGGACTGAACACTGAAGGTGAAGGACGATGCTGCGTTGTTGGCTACTGCAGTTTGTAAAATTGTGCGGCAAAACATGTTGTATTATAGTGTGTTGCATATATATGTTGTGTTATAAACTTATAATCCAGCCAGGGCCGGTCCTGAGATTTTGAAGGCCCGGGGCGAAACTAAATTTTAGGGGCCCATGACAAGTAAATAAATTTTTACGTGAAAACCCTTATGGGAAAACAACGTGTGAAGGTGTAAATTCATTATAATGGAGGAGTGTTACAATTTCAACATAGTTTAAAACTTTCTCCTTACATTTCTACATGCAAAATCATCGATAATATAATCAATATCAATCTAGCGCCCAATTTGTAGGGTCAAAAATATCCACATGAACAGGTTCCGCATGAATACTAGCAGATTATGTAGGAGATGAATTAAATGTGTGTTCATGATCACTCACATTGCTATCTTCCGTATTATTCTTAACATTGTCTTCTGTATGAGTCTCATCTTCTTTGTTCCGAATTAAATTTGCATCACTTTGTTCACCCACAAGAACTACGAGATGAATTTGCATCACTGCGTTTGAACGTTTCTGATCGAACGAGGCCACAAGGTCACAAGATTAAAATATAATAGTGTGTGACAGTGTGAGCGTGGGACTCTCGCTACCACAGACAATGAGTTGATCACGAATTAACCGGATGAGTTCAACACGACCTAGTCGAACAGGCAACAGGCTGCTAGTTCTCCAAGGATCCAGCAGGGGCGCTGCATGTGAGGTCTGGCTGGCCCAATCGCTAAAGAAATGTGCTATACCTAGTATATGGTATGCAACATACATATACCTGGGCCCCCAAAAATCATGGGCCCGGGGCGACCGCCCCTCCAGACCCCCTCCAGGGCCGGCCCTGAATCCAGCATGCAGAAGAAACGGAATGAGTGCACCATGACTGATTCATGTCACACACGTCTACTGTTCAGGATCTTGAGTTTCGGCACATATCTTTTGAAATTTTGTTTTTGGCGTGTGACGAGGTGGCATCGGTAAAATCCCTGACACTGGTAACAGTTACAGTCGCAGGTTCTAGACCTGTAGCGTCCAAAATCCGAACCAGAGTCATTTCGTTTTTTTTCATTAGAAACACCAGAGTTTTTTTTGAGAAATACCATAGTCATATCGTAGGCTGTGGCCTCTTTTTTTTTTTTGGAGCGAATCTCAGCTTATTCTTGATCAAACCAAGACAGTATAATACAACCTCCGATCCTAACAAAAGTGTAGTGGATAGCATTTTGATTTGCACCTAACCAGCTGAATCCCTCTGAAACTAAGGATCTGTTTGAATCGAAAGGTAAAAAATACAGAAATTTGAAAAACACATCAATTTCATAGATTTTGTAAGTGTAAGACAGAGCATTATAATGCACATGAAAAGTGCGTGAATTGTTGTTTGATAAAACATAGAAAAGATACATGAAAAGTGTCTCGATACTACGCACTTGATTGAAAAAAAGAGGTTAGAGTGGATGTTCAAATACTTATAAAATTAAGGCATAGAAATCAAATCCATAAGATTTTGTTAATATCATTCCTTTAAACTAAAGACAATTCATAGAAAAAGATCGGAGGGAGTAGCCCAACTGGCATCGCCAAACTATTGAACATGGGCCTCCAGGTCCAAGCTTTTGTTGCCTAGCCTCATCGTTTTCTTTGCCTCTCCGGTGGTGTCCTCTGAGAAACATAGCCACCTCCTTCTCCCGGCGCCTCCAGCCTTCACCCCGGAGACCGCCGTCTGCCCACCGCGCAGCCTGGACGCTACAACAGCTTCTGCAGCGATGCCACCCGCGGCCACCTTCTCGTCCTTCTCCGCTCTCACGCGGCGGCCTCCTCCGCCGAGATTCCGGCGCCTCCTCCTCGTCGCCGCAGCGCGCGCGCACAGCGCTGCCGGATCCAGCCGTGCTCGCGGAGGCCTGCCGCGGTTCCACTCCCCGTCTCTCCCCTCGTCCAAGGCAAGTCGCGCGCGTGTCTTATCCCGTTCTCCATGGCTCCACGCTCCCGCTTTAGTGTAGGCATTTTGTCGAACGCCATGCGCTCGCTCTAGAAAACATTCGTGTTCCTATGTACGTAATGGTGATTGGTGACAAAAAATAGGAGGGATATGTTGCATTAAACATTATTCTTGCCATCACGTGCATTTTGTCAAGCAGCCCGTGTTGGGTTTTTTGTGATGTGCTCTGTTCCATGGCTTCATAGTTCATACCGATGTTAACAGTTGTGGATATTAATCTGCAGGGTGAGGTGGTTCGCATCCAAGGCGACGAGTTCTGGCATATGACACGTGTGTTGCGCCTTGGCATCGATGACAGGTCTCTCATTGTTTCCATTTATTTTTCCTTGTGTGACTTCTGTGTAATATACTCGATGACACGGACTAGTTTCTTGGATAAACTAAGGGGAATGTTCTCACCACTTAATTCAAGCGTAATTCTGTCAAGGGTAGATTTTTGTTGATACTCACGGCTTGGTATACAATGGAACCTGAAAGCAACAGAGTAGAGTAGTTTCAAGTTGCATCACAAGCTCCCTTTGGTCAGTTTAGCTTTAATGCTTTTCTCCAACTTTTTATATTCATTTGAAAGGTCTTTCGTGCTGAAACTTTTTCGATTTAAGGCACAAACCAGTAGGTACACCCATCTAATGGCTTCTAGAACATTGCAAGAAATGCTGTAACCGCTGTGTGTTTGTGTTTCTGTAAGACCAGCCATATTTGTGCAAATCAGTACTATTGTGCACATCCCATGAATAGTAAAGTTTAACTGTTTGTCTGTTGTAAAAATTCTAAACGAAATACTGGCAGGAAGGGTATATTGTACATCCATGCCAAATCGCAACTTTATGCATCATACGAGTTAAAAAAGGACAAATGCTTAGTGAATAGTGCACAACATGATAACACTGGAACATGTCTGTTTGTTTCTTCTTGAAAAGCATACTGAACTGAAAATGAAATGTAAAACATACCATAACCTACTATTACATCTTTTTAGATATTTTGAGAACTTGAACAAGTGCTATCACATTACACTTTACTTCTGATGAAGACCCGTACACTTCATTTCAGATTTGCACATGATATTTTCCCTAGTCATATAGCACCAAGTCTAATATTCCCTGTACTTTCTGTCAAATTCACTCCCATGCGCATCAATAATGATGTTATAAATGATTATGCACACCTTGAAACTTTGTATCAAACTTTTGAAGGGTTGAACTATTTGATGGGATGGGCGGCTTAGTTGAAGGAGCCATACAAAAGGTTGAAAAGAATGGATCGGATGTTGAGTTATTAGAGGATGCTAGGCTCATTGCTCCTCAAGGCATTCAATGGCACGTCTTTGCTGCATTTGGTGAGTCATATAAACTTTCCAGAGTTAATATGTACATCAGGGAAGTTTTCTACTTCATTCTTGACAATTTAGTTTTATGATTCCAATCCCCAGGGACGCTGAAAGGTGGACGTGCAGATTGGCTTATAGAGAAATGTACTGTATGTTATGTACTACAATTTTTGACTGTCCTGTTTTTTCTTTCTCTACTTCTGAATCAGTTACCCTATGCGTGTTTAGGAACTCGGAGCTTCCAGTGTGACACCGCTTTTGACTGAACGATGTCATACGATAGCAGAAAATAGAGTGGACAGGTTGCAACGGCTGGTGTTGGCTGCAGTTAAACAATGTATAGAGTTTGACTATCTTTCTATTTGTTGAACTGATATATGCTGAATGACTGTGGCATTTGTCGGTGTCAACATGCCATCAGTGGCTAAGAAGCTGTCAATGCAAATATAACAGATTGAAGCATAACTAACTGCATTACTTTTGTACTGTTTAGGCCAAAGAGTACACGATATGTCACTGAAGCCTCCAGTTCAGATACATGATCTTTCGCTGGTTGTAAGTACTCGTCTATTTCTTGTTTTTTTTTTTTTTTTTGAAAGATCTCGTCTATTTCTTGTTATTTGCACTTAAACACCACAACCAGTCAGATCCATAAAAAAATGGTTAGGAGTATCCGTAATAAGCTACCAGAACCATTCTGCATCTTTTCGTTGTCATCTGATCTGTGTGTTTTACTTCACCGCATGTGAATTTGTCTTACGGTTTTTCATTCATGGTTGACTCTTTTTGATCTCTTCTTTTCTTATCAGGTCGCACAGTCGAAACTGGCTTTCTTAGCATCTGCTGAAGCACCTCCTGTTTTAAGCGTTTTGCCTAAGTCCAGCAACGAAGAAAGCGGGCTTCTAATTATTGGACCAGAAGGAGGTAACCTAATTCTTGAGTTGTTCATAGCATGGAAATTTACATGGATGCTTATAACCTTGCTTATTTGAAATATGCTGCTTTTACTTATTGGACGTGATGGTTTTATACTATGCAAAATAGCGACCTAAAATTGAAAACCAGTAAAATCTTAGAAATCTTCCTGTAGTTCACCCATTTATTGTTACCATGGTGCTGAACGCACAATCTTTACTTTCTATCGACATTACCATCAGATTTCACAGAAGAGGAGGTAAATGTTTTGAAGGCGGCTGGTGCGGTCCCCGTCGGTCTTGGGCCATGCAGACTACGAGTAGAGACAGCTACAATTTCGCTCCTATCTGCTCTCATGCTGTGGTCCGATGCTCGTCAGCAGGAAAGACAACAATGCAGGTAGTCAATGTACAGTTGGCACTCATGTGCTGCTTGTTTTTGCTCGATGGCGTCCATACCTATTATGGTGACCATTCTTGGCAAATACTCCCTCCCTTCTATATTAGATGACTCACTTTTTTCAAAAAGTAGATGTATCTAGACTTATCGCATATCTAGATACATACACTTTTGTCCAAATAGAAGTCATTTAATTTGGAACGGAGGGAGTATAACATATTTGTGCTTAAATTTAGTGTTACTTAACATCTGGTTGGACTTGTCAAAGAGCATGTAGTCGACAATCAGTCAAGAGGATCTGGGATGACATATATAATACACACAATTTTTTATTCGGTTCATTAGTTGTTATTTTATCGCACCGTATGTTTTGTCGAATGTGCTTCGAAGATGATCAGCAAGTTTGTCACCTTTCGACGAGAGAAAGGAAGTCTACTCATGCATGCATGGGTCTGGACTCGTGGTGTCCAGCTAAATAGCATGTGCTATTGCTATATGTATGTTTCAGTTGTTGCGGGAGAGTGGAGACTCCAGGCTGTTTTTGGTGATATGTGTGGATTTCTGTGCTTGGGAACTCGGGAAGGCTTATATTTGCTGGGCAATGCGGTTTCGTATAATTGTTTGTTGGTTTACGATTTCTCGTTGCAAGAAATACTCGGCAAAATCTTACATAGTAGTGTTGTTTTACTCGAGTGGTAAATTGATTATTTAGAAGGTATCAACATACTTAATGTGCCTTGTTGAAATAGAAATATGTTGCCTAGCCCTTTACATAATTTAGAACATTTGACATAATTAGCTAGCACATCAATTAAATATGCCTCGACTTGTCACCGGCTGTTGCCCCGGGTTTAAGTCATCGGCTGGCGGCCCTGGTCGAGACCAGTTTGGTTTTAGTTTTAGGCGTCTTGTGAAGCATTCGTTTATGCGTGTTTCATCTCTGGTATTTTGTCATGTGGCCGCCAAAATGTGGCTTTGTTTTACTACCCTGCCTTCAAAATGTGGCGTGTCACCTCTGATAATAGCTGCTGTCATCGCTGCCCATATCCATATTCACGACGAGCTCAGCCGTGCGGCACCGCGCTTGCGCCCAATGCCGGCTGGCGGCGCCGCTGCCACCGCACGGCACCGCTGCCATACGCATGGTACCGGCAACCGCGCCGCCGCCGCCGCCGCCGCCGCAACGACGGTCGACGTACGCCTCGCCAGGTGGAGATCGGTTGCACGGCCGACGTACGTGAGCGCGGTCAGAGGACACAGGTCTCTGGAAAGAAAAGGAAGGGCTACTGTGAATGCTGTCAGGCGTAGGTGGCCTCGCCTCCGACTCGTGTCCAATGGAACAAGGAAGGGTAGCTGAGCTCGCCGCGTCTAGTCTAGAACGCGGTCCAGCCTAGCAGACGGAGCATTCAATCTGTCAGGACATGGGCGCGTGCGAAGCAGTACAGTAGTCTGAATCTCATCATCGGCTCAAGTCAATTACCAAATGACACGGTGTAGCCAGTACGCTTGCTTCTTCTTTGGCAGCCGCATGATATCAATGCGTCTAATCTAATGTACTGTATATATATGATAGTATTCATCTTCAAGCGAGGCGTTTCCCTGCAATCTGGTCAACCGGTTATTGAGTTGGAAGGCAAAATAATCCATCCGCATCATCAGGTTTATCAAGAACGTATGTACGTGCGGATAGAATTAATATCTACACGACATGGATGTGTATATCCTGAGGCGGCGCCGTGGGGGCTTTTGTGCCAAGTAATATACGAAACAGACACACCGTATAAGCTACCGTCTGTCTGTCTGTCTGTCTGTCGAAAAGGCCAATGCTCCTACGGCGTTTTGGTTTCCCCGTCTTCAAGATAAATCCTTTCTTTGGCAACCTATATATAGAGGAGGTTTCTTCTGCACGCATCGCGTCAACAAGGGATATATGGAGTTCCTTACGTGGACGAGGTGCTACACATGTGCTAGCTCGACAATATATGCAAGTGGCGCCGGCCGGCGACGTCGCTTCCGGTAGAGTATACGTCCGTCCTAGCTAGCCACCCCACAACAAAACCCAGCCTTTTCATTCTTCTAAAGAAAACGGAAAACAACCAGCCTGTTCCTCTCTCTAGCAGAGGACATTCAGCTAGAATCTTGATATTTACCGCGCACTTAAGTGGTACGGCATGCATGTCCTGTCTAATACGCGGTTGATTGCATTACACATGTGATGTTCTACAAATGTTTTTGTCCCCTGAAGTTTCATAGAAACGAGGTTTTGGAAGTTACAAGAGATTCCACAGAAAAACAGTGTATGTTAGAAAGGTGATGTTCTACGAAAAACATGTGAAGTTCCTATCTGTCCGAGACATAAATAATAGTTTCAAATGTATAGTGATGGTGTTGTTTTTCTTGTCACTGTTCATCTCTATTTATTTATTTTGAAAGATGTTCATCTCTAAATTTTGTTTGTTCATACATCCTGAATTTGATTTCCAAGGACATACTATAACCCCCCCCCCCCCCCCCCCCCCCCCCCGAAAAGTACAACTTGTATGTACATCTTTTACTTGTTTTTCACTCGTTTTCCACTGGATAATTGCACATAAATACACACATTTTCTCAAGCATTTAAGTGAAGTACATAGAAAAACAATTAACAGTTTGACACACATGTAAGTTTTGTCGGTGGGGTTACTAAGGATGTGTACACTATACAGTTGTACACACGGATATATTGTACTTTTGGCAAAACTCACTTTGCTAAAACAACACTTTCAGATACTATCGGCTAAAACTTGGTTACCGCTAAATTTCATTAATTGTTAGCACTAATTGGAACCGGCTACCGGTATGAAATTTTGGGACCGAAACTTGTCGACGCCGAATTTTTATCCAAATACTCGTACCTGGACCCTAGCCCGAGTCTCTGATTTCATATCTCTCCTCCGAAATAGAGAACGAGTGTCGTCTTCTCTCCTTCGAATGGTGCTACGATTAGGTCCATTCCTGCTTCTGCTTCAGAAGACGCTCGGTTGCATGTTGACGCGTTGTGTATTTCGTGAACAATTCTAGAAACAATAAACAAAGCAACTTAGAATGCTTGCTTCCAGTACCTATGCGGCAAACAAGGCTTACGAATATAACACAAGCAAGGGGTGGAGTGCACTTGCCCCCCCCCCCCTCCCCCCCCCCCCCCCCCCAAACCCCACTCCCCAATAAGCCAAATTAAACAGTTAAGTATGGTACGAGACATGTGTCACCACGTTTAATTGCAACTAGAAATGCCTATCCACATTCTCTTACCTCGATTTCAGAATTGAGAGACGTACGCTGGTCCAAGTAAGAGTTACCGATTGCATTTCAACAAATGCAGTTCCAGACCGCAGGGGGATCGCCCTGAGGGGGCCCTCCTGAGGAAGGCTCACAATTATAGCCGGCCCACGGGCCACGATGAAAAAGCACATGTTCTCCAAATGCAATTTATAAACGCGTGTTGTTTCCAATCTTTGTTGTTGCACTCCTAGTGGAAAACGGACGAGCGTGCAGAGCCCACCCGTAGATACAACATACCAATTTATCATCCAATCTCTCTTTTTTGTGACATATTAATTACTCGAGGTATGATGTAGATTTCATGTTTTAAATAAGACCGACCACTAAAACTTTATCCCTAGGGAATACAAAAGGATCACCTATTTATTGGTTGCTTGCCCAATTTTGTAGCCACATTTTGTGGATGAACATTCAACCATCTTTAATCTTTAATTAAGTTACTTCACATATTAAATATAAACAGTAAAACACACTAATATCTTAGTCTCATTGCACACCTTCAAACAGTGCAAATTTAGGTTCATACCGTCCACTATTAATGAAACTGAGAATTCCCAAAGCTGATATAAAAGGTCACACGGCATATTTCAAGGTTAGTATATTTCCATTGAAAATTATAAATGAACCCTGACGGTTGAGGGCTCTCATGTAAAGCCAAGACTGACTAGAGACTAAAATATGTCAGTGACTTATGCAAAAACAACTTAGGAATTTATCAATAGCTTGTTAACAGCCATAACATGGACACATAGAAAGTGTAAGTCGGTTCACGAGGGGATACAAAATTACAATTCACAACCACAAACGAATACTTTCAAATATGTTTTTAATGACATCAGTTGTACACCATCTAGTATGGAAGTACTAGAGTAATTAAAAACACATTATATACGCATAAACACGCACATCCGGACACTTTTATGAACGCACGCATGCATGTCCTGGAGCATTTTTGAATGACTGATTCGGTAAATTTTGAGGTTGATGAAGAACGTCTCGTTGTTGACAGACACGCTACCGGTGATGCACGCTATTCTTCTTGCCCTTGGCAGTAGTACGTACATAAAGCCTAGGTAAGAAATCACTGAAAAAAGGTTCGATCACTAATTTCCCTTTAATATGTTTCCTCGTAGTGCCTGAACCTAGGAACGGTAGAAGCTCTCATCCATGGGTAAATATCTGTAGAATGTAGAGCGTATATTTGACAATTTTTATGTAAAATTGAAGGGTAGACTCGAGGCACGCGAACCCTACCTGGTAAAATCGCTTGATACATGTACCCACGCGATCCGAAACAGAATTTACTGCTTCTACCACCGATTATTCAACCATTGTAATCTTTAATTAAGTTACTTCATAGGAAAAAAAAGTATAAAACACACTAATATCTTTATCACATTACATTATAAGTATGTGATTCATGCAACCGAGAATTCCTAAAACTAATATAAAGTTCACACGACATATATCAATATTAGTATATTTCCCTTGAAAACTATGCCAAGATGCACCTTAGTGTGCAACACTGGGTAACCTTGATTAACTAGAATACGTGACAATCATTTTCCCCATTAAATGTGGTTAAATCCGGCATTTAGATACCATTTTAAGGGTCTTCTACTAGCTATAAGTGGCGACTCTCTGTTTCGTTTTCTTTGTATTTTACTTTCCTTTAGGACAAGTCTTTGACCACCAATTATAATATTACTCCCTCCGGTTTCTTGATATATAGAAGAAAAAATTGAAATAAGGTGTATTTTCTATTTGTGGACAAATTGACCCATCTGTAAATGAGATCTAGTCTCAAAAGAGCGATTTAACGGATATTATTCATTTTATACCAATTAAGAAATCATCTCTCGTTATTTTTTCAAAAAAAAAAGTACACTATGTACAAAATAGTTGGACTTAATATTTGTGCAGAAAATTTATACAACCAACATTAAAAAATGGTGTGAGTGTTATAATTGGAACTTTTTGATACAAAACCACAACCACTAATGAATGCTTTCAAATACGAAATGAATGACATACCGCACACCATATAATAAAGTAGGTATATCAGAGTAATTTTTGGTTAAAGATTTGTTCTGAAGACACCACATAAAGTAGTCCGTGATTCTCCTATGTTCCAAGTATCTCGTAGACCCACGCTATCCGAATCAGAATTTACTGCATCTAAGCACCTCCGAGGAATCAATCCTACCAGGAACATGCATGCCCATACCATAAGCCAAAACAAACAAAAAACACAAAAAAAAAGGGAAAAAAGAAGAAGAAGACGCGGACAAAGTGGGGGCACGCCAGCGACCAGGCTGCGCGCGCCACGTGCCTTCCGACGTGGCGCGGCGGCCGTTCGCGCTCTCCGCTCAAACATCCTAAAACGCCGCCGATTCGCAGAGCTGCCGACGGCCAGAGAGAGAGAGAGAGATCGAGAGATCGAGAGAAAAGGAAAGAAACCGAGACCGGATCGAAGCACAAAACCAGGGCGCCCGAACGCACGCACGTGCCTTCTTCCTCTTCCTCTTCCTCTTCTTGCCATTATCGAAGGTAAAATCTCCTATATAATCTCATCGCCTCGCTCGCTCTCCGTTCGTCGCCTTCGTTCGGCCTCGATTCCGAAGAGCGACGGGAATAAAGATCGTCTCTTTTCTTTGTTGAGTTGTTCTTTCTTTCTTTCTTCTGTTAGAAGAAGAGGAAGAAGACGAAGAAGCGGCTCGATCGGCGTCCTCTTCCTCACTGCGTGCGCGAGCGGCGCGTGTGACCGAGCGTTCATGGGCGCGTTCCTCGTGTCTTCGTCCTCGGCCCTTTCCTTTTCGCTCCAGATTGGATCCGCTCTCCCGCTCGCGCTCGCCATGTATCCGAGTTCCGGTAGGATTCCGTCCCGGAGGCGGCACCATCTACCATATTGAGAATTCTCATATTATTATAAGAGGAAGGAAGAAAGCGATCGATCGAGATTGCGCTCTGTCTGCTGAGGCGATTTGAGTCCGTGGAAGAAGCTAGGCACACGCGCTTTGCTTCAATCAATCTCCGGCCACCGCGTCCTCCTCCCGACGGCGGCGACGATGAAGTACGTTTCCGGGCCCTACTTCGAGCCGGACTTCGACCCCGTCCTCGACCGCTTCGGCACACCAGGGTACGCGCGCATTGCCGCCTAGCTCTCTCTTGTTCCTGCCTGATCGACCGCGTCGTACGTTCTGGATGGATCGAATTTATTTCTTAGCAGCTGCGTGCGTGTGACTGTTTCAGGGTTGTCATCGACAATGAGACGCGCGAGGACTGCACGCTCGTCAAGGTTTATTCATCGATCTCTTGTTCCGACGAGCAGGATGGATGTTGTTGCATTGCTCTTGAATTTGGTTTGTTTCGATCAGATTTGTCCTTATTAATTTCGGTTCGATTTTCATGGCGTCTTCTTCTAGGTTGATAGCGTGAACCGGGATGGCGTGCTCCTGGAGATGGTGCAGCTGCTCACCGATCTCGACCTCGTCATCTCCAAGTCATACATCTCCTCCGACGGCGGCTGGCTCATGGACGGCAAGAGCTTTTTCCTTATTTTGTTTCCCTTTTCTAGATTTGATCATTAATTAGTTGAGGCCATAATCACTTCCAATTTCTTCTGTACAGAAAATAAGTATTTATTTGTCATGTAGACGCAGGATTTCCTTTTCTAATTGTGGTTGGTTTGGCATGCAGTGTTCCACGTGACGGACCAGATCGGCCGCAAGCTCACGGACCCGTCGCTCCCGGAGTTCATCCAGCAGGCGCTCGTGCCGTTCCACCGCCCCGGCAACGGCCCGTCGCCGAGGTTCACCACCTGCCTCGGCAACGTGGTCGGCCCGGGCGGCCCCAACGTCTCGGACTGCGCCTCCCTCGAGTTCACGGTGCACGACCGCCCGGGCCTCCTCTCGTCCATCACCCAGGTGCTCGTCGACCAGGGCTGCCACGTCGCGTCCGGCCACGCCTGGACGCACAGCGGCCGCGCCGCCGGGGTGCTCTACGTCACCACGACCAACGACGCCGCCGCGCTGCACCCGAGCCGCTGGGCGCGCATCGAGCGCCTCGTGAACGCCGTGGTGGACGCCCGCGAGAACCTCTCGGGCGAGCGGCGCTGGGTGTGCATGTCGGCGCCCGTGCAGGGCCGCGTCCACACGGAGCGCCGCCTGCACCAGCTCATGAGCGACGACCGGGACTACGAGCACGGGCCGGCCCCGACGCCCGTCGACGAGGACCACTTCGCCATGGGCGACAGGGCGGCCACGACGGCACTGTCGGCGCTGCGCGCCCGCGTGGTGGAGACGCGCGTCACCATCGACAACTGGGAGGAGAGGGGATACGCCATCGTCAAGATGACGAGCAGGGACCGCCCCAGGCTGCTCTTCGACACCGTGTGCGCGCTCACCGACATGCACTACGTCGTCTTCCACGCCACCGTCGGATCACAGGGGCCCCTCGCCATTCAGGAATACTACATCCGGCACAAGGACGGGCGCACGGTGGACAGCAACGCCGAGCGGCAGAGGGTGTCCCGGTGCCTCGTCGCGGCCGTGGAGCGGAGGGCGTCTCATGTAAGGCTCCAGCCATTTCTCTCCATTCAACCAATGCGTGTGTTTTTTTGTTGCTGAGACGGCATGACAATGTCTTGCAGGGCGCCAAGGTGGAGGTGCGTGCTGCCGACCGGTCAGGGCTGCTGTCGGACTTCACCAGGATCCTCCGGGAGCACGGCATGGCGCTGCTGAGGGCCGAGCTCAAGAGGCAGAAGGACGAGGCCATCGGGACCTTCCACCTCGTCACGGACTCTGGCGGCCAGGTGCGCCCCGAGGCGCTGCGCGCGGTGCGGACGAGGGTGGGCGAGATGGGTATCTCTCTCGACGTCATCAAGGAAGCTCCTGGCTGGCCGCCGGTGAGGAAAACGAGCATGCCGGTGCCGGCCCCTGCAGCAGGGCACGATCAGGAAAGGCCGAGGTCTTCCCTGGGGACCCTCCTGTGGTCGCATCTTGGGAAGCTCTCGAATAACTTTGGCTACATCAGGTCTTAGGAAAACTGTTAGCCAGGCCAATTGATTCACCGCTTGCATTGAAATGCAGTGCCTTCTTGGTTACAGGGTGGTGTCAGAAAGCAATTTTGTATATACAAGTACAGTATGTTTGTCATTGCAAATACAGTTCTCCTAACCATCATTTTGCTCGCTCTTCTTATACTCATGTATAATGCTCATGTGCAGTCAGTTCTCTGAACAATCAACAAATGAATGGAACTTTTATTACCGTGACTGGTAACATAACGAATGCTTATGTACATAAGATTTACCAATAAAATTACAACCGGCACGACACCCCCACTATATGATGATGATTGCATCAAACAGGCAGCTTAATAAAGCACAAAACAAAACCGCTCCATTTTCATTGTACAACTTCCATTCTATTGACAAACAAACAATTTCAACCAGTTCCCAGGGTGAAGTTGGCCTGGAATTTGGATCATTTCGTATCATCATCATCATCCTCCAAATCACTGAATGAAACATCTTCCCCATCGCCTATGAGAATGGTGGTGTGCCCAGCAAGATCCGCCCCCTCGTCAAACCAATCATCTGTATCGTCATCAAATGTTTCTTGCAAATCGTTGGAGGTCTTGGTATCTGCCTCGGTCAGCTGCTCCTTTATGACCGATTTGTCCACTACTGCAACTTCAGTTACCTGGATAGCATGCTTTTCAACCTCTAAATCTGTTATGGGGATGGCAGAAGCTACATGATGTCGCATGGATGGGTATGCCTCTGTGATGTCTTTAGATGTGTCGTCTTCTGAATGCAGTCCAAAATCTTCTTTATGACGGCGTAACTGCTCTGTTTCATGCTTTGACTGGTGTTTCATAAGCATTGCTCTAGCTTCCACAATCTGCAAGAACAAGAACCTGGCTTAGCTTTACCTGCTGGGAGATGGGTTGTTTTGCATCATTACCAAAACATCTTATAAAATGGTAGCACAAAATGACAATACGTCATATTTAATTTACAATACGACTACACCAACTAGGAGTCTAGGACATCCAATCCGTATCCTTACTTTTGGTGCACTTAGTGATGACTGACGAGGTTAGCTAGAGGCAAATAAAGTACAAATTGCATTTACTCCATAATTTACCTTCTATTATTCATGAGTTATGCTGTTGATTTAGTTATTCTGTAACTGTATAACCTAGTATAACACTTCACACTGTACCTAGATTTATTTTATTTTTAGAATTTATTGACACCAGAATTCATGGGATGCACTGGAGGATCCAGATATATCAGCTACGGACTATCAGCCAAATGAGAAAGACGATTTCAGCAGGTTTTCTTAGATTATTGATATGTTACATTGGCAACAACCTTAAAATTAAGATCACAGCCAGCTAAATGACATTATTGCATCTCAGTTGGTAAAGGTTGTCAAAGGAAAAGGCAAAAGCAACTTGAAGATAAAGAGTGCCTACTTCAGATTTTAGATTCATTCTACAGATATTGCCAGTACTTCATTGGCGTTTTTGTTAAATTACCAAAGATTTTTCACAGAATGAATTGTCAAGGAACTATATAATACAATACATATTACATATCAACTCAGGGGCTTGCTATATGCAGCAGGATCCATAAGAACCCACTGAGCTCAAGTACCACGCTAACAGAAGCTCTGATTATCGGTTGGGCATAACTATCCGCATTTAGTTCAAGACACTGAAAAAAAAACTAGCCTACTGTTTAATATTTAGCAGAAATCCATTGCTTGAATTTTCAGTGAAGGACCAAGGAATACTTCAATTTCTCAACCCTATGAAAATGCAGAGAATAATACAGACCAGATAATTACCACACCAAGGGATAGAATAAATTTTCAGTGTAGAAGTTCTGACCTAGCTACATAGGGAAGCAAAGAACAATGAAGTGTCTAATCGTCCCAGGGCACATTTGACCGGTTGACAGTTTTGCCAAACATGCCGAATATGTTTCAAGCCACAATTTTGTGGCGAGCAAGTTGCTGGCCATAGCGTGACAAGAGTTGGCAAGAAACTATATCTATTATTAGGGGTGCATACGAGCCGGCTATGACATTTTAAGGGCCCATGTGCGAATTCCATCAAGGGCCCAAATTTAATGGGTCTCTCTTCTTTTCTACTATGCTTTCTATGTACTACATAACTACCACTTATGGCCCCCAAATTTGACTGTGCCCTGGGCCGTCGCACCTCTCGCCCTGGGCCAAACACAGGCTGTGAGAACTATGAAAGTGTGGTCTGCGGGAACTTTGCGATAAAATGAACACTGGCCTAAAAAGTAAAGCCTTGCTAACTCATTTGTGCTGAATAACCAACAGCTCTTTAATTAAACCACTGCTGTAACATCATACAAAAAGTTTCCTGACCAGAATGCCATATGGAGTATATCCTTTGGTAACTCCAGGAAAAATAGTATCACCAATCTTAACAATTAAGTGCCAGCGCATTCTAACCAAATCTATGGCGCTGCTGATCATGGAGTAATACCTCCCTTTTAAAAAATGTCTGGTATACAAATACATACTGTGTGAGCAAAAGAAGAAGGAAGTCACAAGACCGCTTAATCATTTGAGGGATCAAGTCAATAGTAGTAACTGCTTGTCTATTCACTGTTTGAGCTAATGATAAACATCAATGCCAAATAAAAAAAAATCAGTACTTTCTTCTTCCAGTGTGAATTCGGAAACAGTTGAGATTCCAAATAGAGAACATAGAGTTTTATGAATGAAAAATGCTGACCAATTTACCTGTGGTGTGGACAGAAGTTCAGCATCATGCTTGTTCAGTCTAGGATGTAAAAGAACAAAATAAATTTTCCAAAAGCATTCTTCGGTCATATGGATTGGGCATAGTTCAATCCGCAAAGCAGATAATGTGGGAGCGAGGTGCTCGATAGCCAAGGCATGCTCCTGCTGAGCATCAGACATGTCAAAACCTGCAGGTTACAAAGATTATGATAAGGCTAAGCAAACACATTCAGATGCACAAACTGATGATACAAAATGTGATGCAATTGATACATTAGTTGATTTGAAATAGCATATGAATGGTTTCCCGTCAAAGAGTAAACACATCAAAGTAACACATGTCTTTCCATCAGCACCATGTTACTATTACAGTAGCAGCCAAAATTGTGAAAGAGGATGTGGAAAATTAAGTTGCTTGGCATGATTTTGTGCATAATTGTGAAAGAGGATGTGGAAAACTGTTGAGTATTAGGCAAAACAAAAAATAAGTTGTATCAAGCACAAGATTTTCTTTCATATACAGAGTCTCGTGAATTTAGAACATCAGCCCTAAGCTCATGCTATTGCCAATTTGCCACACCACCTTAGAAATGGGCATAACAATTTCGATAGAGATTTCATGATTATAAACTACAGTCATAAATAATCAAATTTTGCTGGAAAGGCATGCATCATTCTTGGACCCTGGGTCGTGGTTATTTGACAAGAATTCAAAACGATCGGATGCATTCAATAAAAAAGAACCCTAATTAGTATGTAGATTTTCCCAAAGTCAGTTAAACTGTCTAACATTATTAGGTATTATCCCCTGCGTTACACATCTTACAGGTTCCAGCAATGTGTTTACCTTATCGTGTTGACCCACCTAACAATAGGCATGGATGAATAATTTGTGACATGTTAAAAGAAACTGCATAGGTCCTCAGTAATCACAATACCAATTGGCACATATATACCAATGATGAACTTGAGAACCTCGGCAAGAGCTGATCAACCGTTAAGACTTAAGCCGTGCAAAACAAAAAAACAAAAGGAACATAAATAGCATAGATAGCACAATCCACCTGAACTCAAGCCTCCATGGTCATACCAATACAGAAATATATCTACTCCAGGCAGGGTGAAAAATTCATTGTGCCTTATTCAGAAGCAATGCCAGAGGTGTGAGGGTTGAAGAAATTACATGAGAATGGGCCATCGGAGTCCTCTTCGTCAGGGAGCAGCGGGAAATCAAACCAGGTCTCCGGGTGCCTGGCAATGTTTGCGGCGAATGTGAGCACCTCGTCGGTGACACCAATCACATCCCACTCCTCCTCCACCTCCTCCTCTCGCCTTACCCTCCTCGCATCATCCAACTCGGGGCCACCCTCATGCCATACCTCGCCGCTATCCACCTGATGTCTGACCCTAGGCTCCCACTCATGCCTGGCCTCGTCGTCTCCCACCCCGAGCCGTACCTTCTCCTCCCACTCATGCCTCACCTCGTCGGCGTGCCTCCCCTCGCCCCTATTCAAGCTAACATCATCCACCCGCTCGTTGATGTTGGCCGCTTCCAGCAATTCCTCGTCTTCGGGAGCGAAGAAATTGGAAGCGATGGTAGAGAAGCCGGAGACGGCCTTGTGTCTGGAGATCCGGGAGATCCCGGTCCTGAACCTCCCGCTGATCTCGGAGAAGTCGCTCCGGATCCCGGCAATCTCAGGCGGCGTGCTCGCAGCGGCGGAGGAAGGCGAGGGCGAGGGGGAGGGCGATGTTTCCCCGGGCGGGGGCGCGAGGAAGTTGGCGACGACCCAGAGTTGGCGGGTGAGGGTCTTGGATAGCTCGGTGAGGTCCTCCTTGACGCCCTCCGCCGCGGCCGAATGAAGGTGGTGGGGAGGCGGTGGCGGCGGCGGCCGGATGCGCGGGGAGAGGGAGGAGGAGGAGGCGGCAGGCGCGGCGCGGAGGGCGTCAGGGTCGTTTTCTGCGTCTGAATCGTCCGGGATGTTGAGGGAGGTGGCTATGGAGCGGGCGAGCCATGACATCTCCGGCGATCGCCGGCTGCGATGGGTGGGGAGCGGAGAGGGGGACGATGGGCGGGGTGGGTTGGGTCGGGTCGGTTCGCTTTTCCGGGTTCGTGTTTGAAATGGACGGGTTCGGACAAGGGAGAAGGGACAGAGAGTCGGAGACTATAGCTGGCCAAACGGGCCGCCCGGCACGGCACGTCGCGTGCCGGCCTCGACACGGCCCACGAGCGGCACGGTCCATGAAGGGCACGACAGCATTCGTGCCGTGCCGGGCCGGCCCACGTGTTGCGCTCGGCTTCTGGGCACGAGCATGCCGGCACGTGGGCCGCACGTTGGCCCGGCACGGCACGGCACATCGGCCCACGACGGCACACCGAAAAAAATTAAAAAATTAAAAAATTAAAAAAAATTAAAAAAATTAAAAAAGGGGGCAAAGGTGACATGATTTTGAATACTTTTATTAAGCTAGCAAGCCGCCTCATTAAAACCTTCCAGTCCCGTGCGGTACCCTGGAAAGAAAAGAGTGCGTCTGGAAGTTGCTACTTTCCGACTAATTATTCATATTACAGATGATTATGGAACTCTTCTTGCCGCCGCAAGTCGGTGCCTGTTGAGGTGACGCTCCAAGTGACCGATACCATTTCTCGGGGTGGCGCTGAGGATCATGTTGCACTCCGGCCACTTGCACAACGCTTGGTGTCTCACCGTGCCATCTTCGAGTGTCACTTGACGATACTCGAAATGACCCTCTGTCCACAGCGGTGAGATTCGCCGCTGCCTTTGCGGCTCTGGTACCGGGATACTACCACCATTACGATGTGGGTGGGGAGGTGGCTGCTCCATAGGATGAGAAGTGTGAAATGAGAAATGTGGGACCAGTGTGAGGCTGTGAGAGGGTACAAGTGTGTGATGAGTGTGAGAGTAGAAGTATGAGTTATGAGGTGTATTTATAGCACGAAGATAGAAGTGTGCCATGCCCATACATGCCTAGCAGGATAAATGTGCCTTGTGTGCCTAGCATGCCCAGCATGCCCATGTGCCTAGCATGCCCAACATGCCTAGCAAAAAAAGAGTGATATGGAAAAGGTAAAAAAAAAGAAAAATGACAAAAATGGGGCCAAAGGTGATATGATATAAATATTTTTTTATTCAGCTAGCAAGCCGCCTCATTAAAACCTTCCAGTCCCGTTAGGTACCCTGGAAGGAAAAAGAGTGCGTCTGATACTTGCTGCTGTCCGACTTAATTGTTCATATTACAGACCAAGTTCAGTATAAGAATAAAAAAAGAAAAATTACAAAAGGATAAGAAAAATTATTCTTCAATCTTCATCATCGATATGAAGATACTCTAGTGCGGCAGTCAACTCAGGGTCCTCCGGCATGTGTTGGGTTCTTCTCACTGCCCGATCGCGATCTTTTACCGTCATCAAACTCTTCACCATATCAGGGTGGAGACTAGCTCTTCTTGGCTCTAGAACTCTTCCGCTTAGACTGAATGTTCCCTCCGACGATGTTGTTGACACTGGAACAGTTAACACATCGCGTGCTAGAATGGAAAGCACGGGATATGTTTGTTTGTGATCACGCCACCACTCCAAAATGTTGAAGTCATCTTCATCGTGGATGACCAGCGGACGGTCGTTGAGGTAAGCTGCTAATTCATTCCCGGCGGCGCTGCTTGAACTTCCACTACCGGAGCTGGCGAACATCTTAAATATGGTCTTCTTCTTTCCGGGCCGTTGGGCTTGTGGAGGCCGTCGCGGACGAACTGTCCCTGCAAACTTATTCTCGTACTTGTCGTACAGATCAGCGAGCTTGCTCTTAATAGTAAATTGTTATTGACTATAATCACAGTCTAATGCAATAGTTAAGAGAGATAAAGCATCACCGAACCCCTCAATTTTATCCCTCGGGTCCAAAATGAATGCAAAGGCACATAAATCAGGAATTTCTTTCCAATATTTTATAAACTTTGCTTTCATTTTTTTAACAGCCTCTCTTAACTTAGGATCATTTTCATGTGCTTTTAGGTGATCAGCAAGGAAATAAATTTGATGCACTAGTAGAGGAGTTGTGGGATAATAAACCCCACACAATATGTTGGTTGCATCATAAAGAACTTCTAGAAATTGCATGACCATGTTTGCAATATCCCAGTCAGCATCACATAAAAAGATTGTCCCGTGTGAATTTGCATTAACAAATGTGGTAAACATTTGTTTATCACGGATCAAATCTCTAATCATTATGTATGTAGAGTTCCATCTAATGCTCATATCTATATTATAGACATGTGATGCCGCTGCAGCCGCATCACACCAGCTCTTATACTCAGCTAGTCGTGGATTAGAAGCATTTAAAAAAACAATGCCACTTCTAATTTTTTCAATGGGTTCAGCGAGATGTTTTAAAGCACATTTAGCAATTAGATTAATAATATGACATGCACAACGTTGATGGTAAAGATGTGCTGAGGCATAACCACTAAGTATGGGACGAATATCATCCATTGCAGTGGTATTATTTGAAGCATTATCTAAAGTTATTGCAAACACCTTATTCTCGAGACCAAATTCTTACACGACATGCAAGATTTTATCAGCAATTGCTCTACCAGTATGTCTAGTATCCATTAATTCAAATCCAATGACCGCTTTTTTTAGTTCCCAAGAATCAGTGGTCACGTAATGAGCTACAACACTTAGATAATCTTGTTTAGCTCTACCGCTCCATATATCAGATGTTAATGAAACGGAAAATGTACAGTTTGCAAACTCATCTTTTATTTCATTTTGCATTTTCTTGGCTAGTTTTTTCATATCCCTAGATGTAGTTTGCCTAGAAACTGGACGATATTGTGGATTATGGCAAGTTTGAATCCATTCTACAACAGCGGGATACTCCCCAAAACCAAGCGGTAAATCATGTGCAGCAATAACATGGCATAGTCCTCTACGAGATTCAGTAGCATCGTAGTTGAAGTTCCTTACCTGGCCGTCGGTGACGTAAGGTAGATCCCCTTGTCTTCTCGCTGCCGCCTGTGAGTTCGCCTCCCGGTGCCTGTTGAGGTGCCGGTCCAAGTGACCGGTACCATGCTTCGAGTCGCCGCTGAGGATCTTCCCGCACCCCGGCCACTTGCACACCGCTTGGTGTGCCACCTTGCCATCTTCGAGTGTGTTAGCACGGTACTCGAAATGGCCCTCCGTCCACATCCTGGAAGTTCGAGCCCTCTTTGTGCCGGTAGAGGTAGAGGCTGTGGGGGCGGTACTACTCGAACCACCTTGGGATGTAAATTGGGGTGTGTTATCGGTTTCTAAGTAGACGTAATCTTCGGTGGTAAGTCCTAAAGAACCTATGGGAAAGTTGATCATCGGATCCAGGATATACCCGTCGGGAACTAGGTTAAAGGGGGGAGGCGGAGGATCCATAGCCATAGGATAGGATGAGAAGTGTGGGAGGAGAAGTGTGGGATGAGTGTGAAAAATTCTGTGAGTGAGTAGGCATATTTATAGCAAAAAATGTTGAGATTTAGGGGTTCAAAATTCAAATTCGGAGGAAAAAACAGCCTCCAACGGTCGTCCGGGCCGTACCTGGGCCTGGCGTGCCGCAGGCGACGTGTGCCGAGCGTGCCCGCCCGTGCTTCGGCGTGCCCAACGGTCGGCTTCGGCGTGCCGCCGCGTGCTTCGCGTGCCGCCCGGTGATGGGCCGTGCTTCGCGGACTCCTGACGTGCCGCGCGTGCTCACGTGCCGCACGACGCGACGGGCCGTGCCCGTGCCGTGCCGGGCCGTGGGCCAGCACGAATCTGGCGTGCCGTGCCGGGCCGGCCCACGTGCCCCAGATCGTAGCTGGGCACGAGCACGGCCAGGCCGCGGGCCGGCACGACACGATTAGTCGCGGGCCGGGCCGTGCCTGGGCCGTGCCAAATAATCCGTGTCTCGGGCCGACCCGATTGGCACGGCCCGTTTGGCCAGCTATATCAGAGACGCATGCGCTTTCGCTCGCTGGAGCTAACGACTGGGCCGGCCGTTGCTGATTGGATCCGCGGCGCTCAATTGAGAATCTAGCACAATTGTCAACAAACTTCTTATTTTAACTTCGATTTTGATATCTACTTTTTTAAAATAACTTCACATATATTAAACCAACAAAGTACACGATTTACACCGATTACAAAAAGAAAACTAAAATAGACTAGCAAATCTATGAGATCTTGGAGCTCTTTCTTCATCCATGACACAATCTTGTATTTTTTTGAACGCAGCCGTAGAACAACGCTAAAACCACCAACCCACACATCTGCGAATATCATCAAAGGTTCTGCCTTTTTAATTTTGAGCCGCAGTATCAAGGCTTTGTGCACGCACACAACCATTAAATTAATCAAGCAACATCGACATCTAGAGCATCACCACTGATATTTCAGGGACAAATAATCGAAACACGTTGTCGATGTCGCTGGGAGCCGAGAGAACGAAACACCATTGCTAAAGACATAGTAGCCGAGATAGATATTGCGAGCACAAACCTCCTCGCGACAACCATGAGAAACAATGGCGAAGCAAGATATGAAAAACCATACCTACATAGACTTAATCTTCCAAAGCCACCATTAACGCCGGGAAGGATATCTCGACGTCGAACGAAGCATGGAAGATCACTTATTATAGACGATATCATCTCCATTAACGAATAAGATGACGATCAAAATCAAGCTCTAACATTAAGAACCTTTATATAGCGCCGTGCGTAGGTCCGAGTTCCCCATCCTTTCTAGTGCCAGAACGGCAACTAGAGAACGGCAACTAGAGGATGCGAGGACCCGTCAAATCTTTGTCGGCAACGAGATGAAACTGCAGATCGCACCGGTGGCGACAGCTAGGGTTGAAACCCTAGGCCGATGCCACGATCGCCCAAGATCGTCCTATTTAGTACTCCTTCGTTGTACAATAAAAGATTTTAGGAAGCTAAACTAGTAGCTAGTTAAATAGGCTTACATTATAGAACGGAGGTAGTAAAATTTTATATTTGATGTTTCTCGTTTTAGTTTGTTTATTACTTTAATTATGTATTTGATGTTGGTTACGCTAGGTATTGTGGAGAAGTACTGTATGAGAGGCATGTGCCAGGCCACTCGACCCAGGTCACGGTTCACAGTGTGAAGTGGCAAATCCTATTTATCGCCCAACGCCGAGCGGTAAGCTCCGAGTACCTCGGCCTTATTTCTGAACATAGCCTATTTACTCTAGAGTCCTGACTGCTTCTTCCTTTCGCTTCTCACATATATGTGATTGTATTCTCTAAAATAAGGTATGTTTTTTGTTGTAGGTGGTGGCTCATCGCTGCTATAGCATCCATCCACGCATCCAATCTCTAAGGAGAGAGTACAATTCTCACGGGGAGGATGTTTTGGCACCTGAGCTCAGCTAGTCCTGACATCCGTACCGTGCAAATTTCGTTGAAATTTCCTATCAGTATGTGCATACACAAACTAAAAACCGTGGAGGCGCGGTAAGATTTGTGGACCTCCCTGCACCGCGGCCCCGATTTTGCCGCTCGTTTGCCGGCAGCAGTTGACGGCGTGTAACCTCCCCCCTTTGTGGCCCGGAGGAACGTGGAACAAAAAATCTTTGAAGGTACCATACAAGGTTTATTTGCACGACTAGGGTGTTGGGGTTAGTATTCGTAGGAACAAAATTCATCGAGGGAAGTGGCATGATATGGCATTTGGGAGGTGGTGAGCGGAGGGCGGATCGGGGCAACCATCAGGGGTAAGCGACAGAAACGCCCGCTTCTGCTAAAACGGCAACTACGAGCACAATTAAAGAATTGAGTGACTTTGTGCAATTTTGTGGCCCATTGAAATTCACATTAAATACATTTTATACAATTTTTGTATAATTTATACATCTTATGTTTAGCATGATATATTATTATAACTATAATTATGTTCTTTTCTATAATTCAACTACATAACTAGCGATATCACTTAAGAATAGTTGAAGTGCTTTTTTGGTCGTACTGAATATATTGCAATATAAGACACAATAATTTTTAATAAAAGTTATTTCTTAAACCATTTTTACTATGTTGCATAATCTATATGTAAAGATCTATAAAGAATACAATGAAAAAATATATTGAGGTTGTTTCTAGTGTATGATTAAGTAACCATATTTATACAAACTTCTAGAGTACAAACTAAACCAATGTGCAGTATGCGTATTTGGCATTGGAACTAAATTGATTAGAGTAATCACTAATGAAAATAAAATGTCGTGGATTCTATTATGTTGACATGTGTAGAATTAATTATCATCTTGTTTACACAAGTGTCATGACAATTTATATGAATAAAAATAGGTTACAGAGAACTAAACATGAAACATATATTTACATAGATTTCCGTAGCCCGGAGAATTTCCACTAGGAAGATTATAGTATGCTAAATAAAATCGTTATCGCTGAGGGTTTTGCAGCATGACTTCAAGTGGCATGTATTTTTTCACAAATTAAACATTTTATTATGTTGAGAATTTGCCTCGTTCTCAAAATATATTGTACGCATGATTTTCACCATTTTCAGTTCACGCCTTTCACTAGTAAATACACGTTGTTCATGGATGAGCTTGTATAAATGTCATTGTTGCATTTTGGCTTCAGCAATATTTTTAGAAATGAATATTTTAGTCTCACTTTTGTGCCAGCGAGAAAAAGCATTAATACTTATAGGAGAGTTTTACATATATTTTTTAATGTAATGGATAATAGCATATTGGTTACCGTATACTTACCATTTTTGCCACTTCTCGGCCCCTGGGCGATCTCCCCTTCTTGCTGCTGCTCAAATCTATGGATGGCCCTGGGCCAATACTTTGTTGCTGCTCAAATCTGGGCAGCGAGTTCTCGTCCAATATAGACGTCTCCTTCTATTGTAGTGGCCGCCTTCGCCATCGGTGTTGGTGGCGGTACGTCACTAACTGGGACAGAGAATAAGAGAAGGAGAGATGGAGGGATCAAGGAAGACAAAGACCAATACTTGCCCGACCTATGGGATGGCTCTGGACCAATAATTTGTGGGTGCTCAGATCTGGGCAGGGAGTTCTTCTCCAATGTTGATGGACGTCTCCTTCTACTGTAGTGGTCGGCCTTCGCCGTCGGGTGTTGGTAGCGGTGCGGGACTAACTCCGGACGGAGAATAGGAGATGGGGAGATGGAGGGATCGAGGAAGACGAAGAAGAAAAAAGTGGGATGCGGGGGGGGGGGGGGGGGGGGGGGGGGGAGGCAGGAAATGGGAGACGTAATGGAGGTCAAGTTAGAAATGGAAATTATGTAACTACTAAGTCACGTCTGTAAAATATCAAAATTCTTGTAAATAAATGTGCACTACCAAAAGCTTTACAGACCAGACCATAAACCTTTTGGCTAAGAAAAAATGTAGTATGTTCTTATCTCTATCTCTACTCTTTAATACGGCTTAAGGTGAGGATGATACGTCACTTTTTCTTCTGATTCTACCCCTCTATTACTTTAGATATTACCCACCACTGCCACCCTAAAAAACGGTTCCCACTGCCATCCTAAAAAATGGTTCGGGTCCTTAGGTCGTCCTAATTTTACACTTTAGCCCCTCAGCTTTTGGAAAGTCAAGGCACAGTCGAGAATCCCCTCCGCAACCCCCAAATCTGGTGTCGTCGTCCTCAAGCGAGGAGAAGCGGTGGAGGAAGGCGGGTCCGAGGTCTTGATGGCACAGTTCATCTTGGTTGCCTCGGCGGGCTCGTAACCGTGCTTCACGCAGACCACTGTAACATCCCAGAACTTAGGGTCCAGAAATAGAGTGGATACAGGAGTGTGCATTGCATTCATGCATGAGAAAATCCGGATAATTTTCGCGCATTTAATTTTCAAAACACAAAGTTATTGAAGTTCCACTTGAGTTGGTGTAATTGAAGTAGATCATCAACTTGAGCGCTATAAACTTTGAGATGATCTTGGCTTAAACCTTATTTTGGGGTAGAGAGATATACGATAAAATGTTACACTAAATGAAAACCAAACCATGCACCAAAACATTAGTTAGGAGTTAATGATCAACCTAGTTATTCTTAGTTATTCTCTGAGCATCTATTCTTCTCAATTATGCTAGACATATCTCTAGTATATAGAAATCATGATAGTCTCGAAGACAAATCTGAGTTATCCAAAGCTTAACCTAGATCTTCTTACTTTATCTAGACATCTTATTTTCTTATCTCCCAATCTTCTCGAAGGCATCAATGAGAGAAGATATCAAGAAAGGAGAAAGAACAACAAGAAGACTTAGAGAAGCATTCCTTAGATGGGCATAGAAGTGTTATGTCAATCTATCATGGAGAACTGGAAACTCTCATACCATCATCCATTTGTATTAATGTATCTAGAAATGGTATGATATTCAAAGGTTTGGGTGATGTAGAAATAGTTTCATAACAAGCCTTATAACCTTGTTAACAAACCACTTTTGTAGGCCTAAAACAATTGAGTGTCATATGCAAATAAATAGGTGTTCAGATAAACCAGTACACCAAATTCTACAGTCACTTGAATATTCAAAGTAATCCGGGGACAAGCTTTATAACCCTGTTAACCAATTATTCCTATATGCATAAGGCCATACGAGATCATAAATATACCTATATTCATCTTATGCCAAAATGCCCATTTCAAAGACATCTATTCTGCCAGGAAGGAGTTATCAATCTTTGATCATCAGTAGAAGTGATGTAATAAAGCAAGACTACATTCACATCATTCTATTTGTTTATCTAGCCATAAGACCTGACCAAAGGCAGGTTATCTATGAAGGGAATATGCCCTAGAGGCACTTAATAAACATAGTTTATTGGCAATATCCCAATCGTTCATTATATGTTTTACACCATGCTATAACTGTATTAAGCGAAAACATTAATACAGGTGTGGTAGATAAACAACCAGGTCCCTAGTAGCCTCTACTAAGACTAGTTTCATTGCGCGATTGATGATCGAGGTTTTCCGATCATAGGGCATGGCGCCGGTCGGCAATGGAAGTCATATCGTTAGGAGTAACGATGTGATGGACGTACCCAGTATTTATAGGACATAGTCATTACGCCTTAAGACCGTGAGACCAACTCTTATTGTTATTCCTGGAAGATACTTTGATCGCACCAAACGTCGTATCTTATTTAGTATGACAATAACGGTGATACTTTTGGGTATCGGAAAGGAGTAGTTGAGACGAGGGATCAACAACGGGATTTGTCAGTCCGCATAGCCGGATAGATACTCTAGGGCCCACTCGGTGAGATTATGTCAAAAGAGTTTGCAAACATGTGACTAGGTCACCAGCTGATATAATATCATAGACGAGTAGAAGATAGCGATGTCGGTAACGAGATCATGCTAGGTATGGAGATATCTTAGAATGATGCTCGGACACGCTAAGTATCGCCATGACAAAGGGTTTAAGACTAGACGTCCAGGTTTGATAGATGAAAGTCATTCGTTATATCACAGGGATTAATTCATGGGGTCCAGGCCTACGAGTTAGTCGTTGATCATAGAGGAGTCTTGGTCATACCTGTTATTATATCGAACCGCTAGGGTAACACACTTAAGGGGTTTCGACAAGACAACCGGAAAGGAAAGAGATCACCGGGAGCGTCCCGGGAGGGGTCCGATGGAGATCGGGCAGCGCCGAAAGAGTTTTCGGAGCTAGGAAAAATTATATATATTATGTTTGATATTAATTAGTGTAATTAATATGCAAATATGATTTTATATATTTATTTTCGAATTTATTTAGGCTGATTTCCCTAAATGGGCCTTCTGGTCGAAAGAAGGCCCATGGGGGGGAAAACCCTCAAGGGAATTTTGTGGGGGAGGCTTGGCCGGCCTAGGTGGGCCAAATGGGGCCCACCTAGGGCCGGCGCACCAGCCTTGGCCGAACCAGGCATGTGGGATAGTCCCACATTGCCTGGCTGGCAAGGTTGGCTCCCCCTGGGAGCCTATATAAGAAGGAGCACCCCTGGCCTTTTAATTCACCAATTAATTCCCAATTTCTCTCTCGATCTCGTGGTTCCCTTGACGGAGCCACGCCGAGTAGAGGAGGGGGATCTCTTCCACCATAGCCCGCTGCCGCGCTGCTGGTGTTCCGGTCCAAGTCTTCCGCTGCTCGTCCTGGACTGGAGCTTCGGAGGCCGTCGTCTCCACCGTATGTGTGCGACTCCCTGCGAGGTGCTGCGCTAGCGGTACTCGGAGGCCTACTTCCTCCACCCGACCTCGGGGTCATCTTCGTCATCTTCGTCGCGCCGAGTTCTCCGCGACCTAGAGGTCGACTACGGCGTCTTCATCGTCAACGCTTGTGCGGGAGCGTAATCCCCGCTATTCGGTCTACGAGGGTATGTATTCCGATCTCCGCCATACTTCTATATCTGCATAGTGTAGATCTTGGCTAGTTTAAGGATATCGTTGGTAGGAAATTTTTTGTTTTCTGCACACAATCCCCTTCAGTGGTATCAGAGCCGATCTATCGTAGATATAGCTGTACGTTGCTAGAACCCGTGTTCTACACGGGGGCACCGTTCCTGTTATTTGCTACCCTCTAGCGTGCACTTGTGATTCCAGCGGCATCGAGTTGATGAAGCGGCCCGGACCGACTTTACGTGTACGCTTACGCGAGACTGGTTCCACTACTGACATACGGCTTGTACCGTATCTGTGGCTGGCGGGTGTCTGTTTCTCTCTCTTTAGTTGGCTTTGCATTTTCAATGGAGGGCCCGAAAGGGATGCTTAAACATGCAATTATTGGATCGTTGTTGTGGTCATAAGGTTCGTAGGTATGAAGCGGTTCTATTTACGAAAGCCCCAAGCCACGTAAAATATGCAAAAGATAAAGTAGAAGCGTCTAACTTTATTTTGCAGGGGCTATGTGATATGGTTAAGGTAGGTTTATTAAATTGTTTATAAACTGCGGGCGCCAAGAAGACCATGGCGCAATGGACTATATCACATTGCATTACATTTGATGTTTTGTGTGCATCTTATATTGTGTGATTATGTGTATAGTATACATTAGTTACACGGCGGTAGCTATATAAGATGATCCCTTCAAAATACCACCAGTGTTCTCCCTCCAATGCGCACCACCAAGAAAGTTCTACGTTATGAGGCAGGCCGTGATGATCGGGTGTCAGACATATCTTCGTTCGCATACGGTGGGTGTAATCCATGTTGCACAAGCGTCAGCGTGGAGGTTATGGTGGCGAGCCTAGCATATTCAGAAATATGGCCTCGGAACAGGGAGACCGAAAGGTCGAGCACGAGTCACAAAATTGGTTTGGCGGACTTTTGTCTACTCTTGAAGTTGTGCCGCCGGCTCTGATGATGAGGGGTGGTGCAATGGATGGGGGTCGTGTAATCGCTTAAACGACCAGGAGGGATGTTCGTTTGAGTGGGAGTTCGGATAGTTATTTTCTAAAATACTAGAACTCAGAATATAATGAACAGAGTCTGTTTTGCAAACCTTTGTAGATATTAACCATTGTGATAGCATCTTTTCAAATTAGGCGCATTCCTGCGATTTGAGAAACTTAAAAGGTTGGGTCCAAACTTCATAGTTTTATACTTTAGCTTGAGGATACTCCTTGTTTAAACCGTTAGCTCTTTGTGTTACAATACCCGCTAGGAGATAAACCCGGAGATTCCGCTAACAAAAGATAATTTTGGATTATCGGATTTTGAGCGGATGATTTCATCATAGTCCAGTGTATGCTATGATCTCTGCCATAGAGAACCAACGGTGGGTACGAGTTTTTAGATGGCGGACATATGATATGGTCGCTAAACTCGGGGTACCCCAAACGCTGGGTTGATGAAGTTTATCAGTACGTTGACTGATTGTCTTCTCAACCAAGATGGAAGAGAATACACACATTGAGTGAGCACGTGGCGGTCATACTTAATGACATATGTTCATGATTAATGAACATTGAGACGCCTCGCTCAGCTCAATTACTGGATGACAGACATCATTGCCAAGTGCAAATCCTCTGTCATAGACTCTGTCATGCAAGGGGAATCGTTCACCTTCATGGTTCTTGATTACGGTGGAAGTATCAATAAAATGAAACAGATCGCCGGAAGTCATCAATGATGATGGTGTATATATGATATACATGTTATGAATGTTTTAGCTAAGCAAGTACTCGCAGTAGTGACTAAATTTTGAACTAGTCATGTTTTGTGAAAAACCAGGTTTACTGCTTGAGTAGCCTGAAAGGATGAGGCGACATTGCGTGTTGATAATGGCAATCAAGTTGTTGTGATGGCCATAGACACTCTCCCTCTAGATCTACCATTTGAATAAATTCTTTATGATCGGGTGTTGGTATGATCGTTACGAGTGTGTCTCCTCTAGCGAGACACTTGTTCATACATGATAGTGACAAATTGGTGTCCTATATTTATGAAGTAATGATCATATGCCGATTTGAATTTAGATGGTAGAAGCTCCCACATTCATAGTATTAATGCCAAAGGATACAAACTTAATAAAGACACCACATATGTGTGGCACTACCGTTTAGTCATGTCAATGTTATATGCATTAGCTCCACACTGGATGGACCTACAAGTCCTAGGATTTGATCTTTTGACACTTGCAAAATAACTGTGACACTGTTTTCGGAAAACAGGCATATAACTTATTGATAGTCATACATGGAGATGTATGTGGTTCAATGAAGTAATTGACGGGTAGTGGAGACCTTTATTTCGTGAACTTCACTGAACGTTTTGAGTATAGCTTGTTGAGAATCATGCATATGGGTGTATGTGAATCAATGAAGTACTTTAACGTGTAGTGGAAGTCCTTATTTCATAGACTTCATGAATATTCCGAGTAGATATATGGATATCCACTCCGGGGAATGTTAGTCTGAATTTTTGATTCGATCAAACGAAGTTCAGAATGAAGTAGGAAATAAACTTAACAAGAAAATCAAATTCCCGCGATGCAAATCGAGGAATGAAGATTTGAGTTATAATGTTGGCACATCATTGGAAGACTTGTGAGAAGAGTTCCACAAATTACGTCGCATGGAACACCATAGTGTTATGGTGTGTTAGGGCGTCGTAATCGCACCCTATCGGATAGTGTGTGGTAAATGAATCTCTTACCGAATTATTGTAATCATTAGAGTCATATGGTAGAAACGTAAACACTCACGTTAGCAAATAGGGAAACCATTTGAATCCATGGAGACAATACCATACGAGTGATGGCATGGCTTTTGAGCCTGGATTGTCGTTTCAGCAATTTAGTGTTTCGATGTAATCGAACCTAAAATGGATTAATCTTTGTAGTATACCCTACCTAAAGAGTTAGTTGGGTACATGTCTCACGACATAGGCAAAATCTTTGCCGTGATATACCTTGCGAAAGAAATAGTTTCTTGTCCGAGGGTATAAGTGAGAAAGAAAGTAGAGCAAGACGAAGTTGGTGAACTTCTTCTCCAAACATCAGAGTGGCGCAATCGAAAGTGTTTTCGGTGTCAGGCCCCACAGCTTGAAAAAGTTAATGATTCAAGATCATGATGTTCTGAGCTCATACTAAGAGCGTAGGCATACGAGGTTGTGTTCCACACTGTGTGTTACGACAATCTTGTTATGGAGGTCATATTAATGGAATATGATAGACCTACGAACTACGAAGAAGAGATGGTGGACCTAAGTCCGAGAAATGGCTATGAGTCATTTGTGATCCGAAATAAAATCCATATACGATTACCAGGTATTGACTTGGGAGATCTTCTTGATGGCATCTAGGATGTTAATAGTATATGGAATTTTATGAGAGAGTAGACATTGAGCAGATTCGATTTGTCATGAAACAGTTCCGACAGACCACGTGAGAGTTTGTATCAAGTGGCGAAGCCTAAATCTATTCTGGGTCGTTTAGCAATTACTATAATTTCGAATGAGAAATTGATAGATGGATGAGAAAACCATGGTTCTTGATAGTGTAATTAAGAATGGTTTGTAATCCTGAGGATGCTAAACATGTATGCAAACTTCGGTTGTCCATTCATGGGCAGAAGTAAGCATATCGGAGCTGGAATCTTCACTTTGATAATGTGATCAAAGGATTTTGGAGTTGTCCAAAATAGTTGAAGAAACCTACATTTGCAAAGAAGTGAGTGGGAGCAAAGTAGCTTTCCTTGATCTTATATGCGGAAGGCATATTTGAGTGGGAGCTAAGTAGCTTTTCCTGGATCTTATATGCGGAAGGCATATTTGAGTGGGAGCTAGGTGTCATTCGTGATTTTGTATGTAACGACATATTGAATGACACAGATCCTCTAGTAGAGTGTAAATGATTATTTAAGTGATTAAATTTTCTGTGAAATGAAGTTAGGAGTATTAGGCATCCAATTTATAATTGTATAGATCAGAGGGGGCTTAATAACATTAAGTCGGAGTATTTCCTAAGTCAGGATTCTGAAGTGTTTCAGAAAAGGACAAGCGAAGAAAGAGGTTCTTGCTTGTATGACTAGGTAAAAGATTAAGTTAATCTTGCCTTTTTCAGTGATAGAAAATGATGTTCGACATTCTCTATGTATCACATATAGAGTCTATCAGGCTGAAAGCTCGACTTGGTGTGACCCGAGTTCTTGGTTCAAGAACAGGTTCTACAGTGATCCTTGTGTGGATCAATGAACAAACGTTAAGTTTATTCTTCAGTGTCTGTGAGAACTGAAGATAGGTTTTCTAGTAACGGGTAAGAGTGGAATGGCAACTTGCCGTAAAGCGGTTACGATGATGCAAGTTATTACACTGACCCATACGACTAGAAATCTCATATAGGAGATGTCCTTTATTTTGAAGATAGACATGGTTAGTTTGCGAAGTCGCATATGAATGCACTGTCGCACAATCTACATAGGTATAGAAATATATCGCGACTTCAGAAGTAGCAAGTGTGACTGGACTGAGCAGTTTTCCGAGCGTAGGTGGTCTCCTTAATAGATCTCTTATACTTTTAAGGCGCATGCTACGCGAATGCTCGAGTCTCACTCCATCCACTGGGATATATTTCACCGTCATCGTAAGATACGGGTTGATGTCAAACTAGGTGACATAGAAGTGTTGCAAAGCACATATAGGTCTCAATGTGTGAGATCTGTTGACTGTATTCCTCTTCCACGAGGCGAGCAGGCACCGAGATGCTATGGGTGTTGAGCTTTTACCAGGTTGTAAACTAGATTAAGTGTTACTCTAGTGCAAGTGGGAGACTGAAGGGAATATGCCCTAGAGGCACTTAATAAACATAGTTTATTGGCAATATCCCAATCGTTCATTATATGTTTTACACCATGCTATAACTGTATTAAGCGAAAACATTAATACAGGTGTGGAAGATAAACAACCAGGTCCCTAGTAGCCTCTACTAAGACTAGTTTCATTGCGCGATTGATGATCGAGGTTTTCCGATCATAGGGCATGGCGCCGGTCGGCAATGGAAGTCATATCGTTAGGAGTAACGATGTGATGGACGTACCCAGTATTTATAGGACATAGTCATTACGCCTTAATACCATGAGACCAACTCTTATTGGTATTCCTGGAAGATACTTTGATCGCACCAAACGTCGTATCTTATTTAGTATGACAATAACGGTGATACTTTTGGGTATCGGAAAGGAGTAGTTGAGACGAGGGGTCAACAACGGGATTTGTCAGTCCGCATAGCCGGATAGATACTCTAGGGCCCACTCGGTGAGATTATGTCAAAAGAGTTTGCAAACATGTGACTAGGTCACCAGCTGACATAATATCATAGACGAGTAGAAGATAGCGATGTCGGTAACGAGATCATGCTAGGTATGGAGATATCTGAGAATGATGCTCGGACACGCTAAGTATCGCCATGACAAAGGGTTTAAGACTAGACGTCCAGGTTTGATAGATGAAAGTCATTCGTTATATCACAGGGATTAATTCATGGGGTCCAGCCCTACGAGTTAGTCGTTGATCATAGAGGAGTCTTGGTCATACCTGTTATTATATCGAACCGCTAGGGTAACACACTTAAGGGGTTTCGACAAGACAACCGGAAAGGAAAGAGATCACCGGGAGCGTCCCGGGAGGGGTCCGATGGAGATCGGGCAGCGCCGAAAGAGTTTTCGGAGCTAGGAAAAATTATATATATTATGTTTGATATTAATTAGTGTAATTAATATGCAAATATGATTTTATATATTTATTTTCGAATTTATTTAGGCTGATTTCCCTAAATGGGCCTTCTGGTCGAAAGAAGGCCCATGGGGGGGAAAACCCTCAAGGGAATTTTGTGGGGGAGGCTTGGCCGGCCTAGGTGGGCCAAATGGGGCCCACCTAGGGCCGGCGCACCAGCCTTGGCCGAACCAGGCATGTGGGATAGTCCCACATTGCCTGGCTGGCAAGGTTGGCTCCCCCTGGGAGCCTATATAAGAAGGGGCACCCCTGGCCTTTTAATTCACCAATTAATTCCCAATTTCTCTCTCGATCTCGTGGTTCCCTTGACGGAGCCGCGCCGAGTAGAGGAGGGGGATCTCTTCCACCATAGCCCGCTGCCGCGCTGCTGGTGTTCCGGTCCAAGTCTTCCGCTGCTCGTCCTGGACTGGATCTTCGGAGGCCGTCGTCTCCACCGTATGTGTGCGACTCCCTGCGAGGTGTTGCGCTAGCGTTACTCGGAGGCCTACTTCCTCCACCCGACCTCGGGGTCATCTTCGTCATCTTCGTCGCGCCGAGTTCTCCGCGACCTAGAGGTCGGCTACGGCGTCTTCATCGTCAACGCTTGTGCGGGAGCGTAATCCCCGCTATTCGGTCTACGAGGGTATGTATTCCGATCTCCGCCGTACTTCTATATCTGCATAGTGTAGATCTTGGCTAGTTTAAGGATATCGTTGGTAGGAATTTTTTTGTTTTCTGCACACGATCCCCTTCAATCTATACCTTGTACTTTCCGATACATCTGATCATGATCTCTCATGACTTAGTTGTCAGGTCTATGAAATCAATCCAATATGGCCATGTCTTAAACTTAAACATAAAAGTGAATTATTCCTATGTGTATACTCCTTATAGGTATCACAACGAACATTGCAAATATCACTGGACAACAACTTGGTGTTGACCAAGGAATTTTAAACCACAAAATCATAAGAGTGAATAATTATATCTATCCGTACCTTGGAGTAAGCCATCAAATCAAAATTATAATGTAAACATATCGTATCTCCATCCTCAATTAATAGCAACCCAAATATGAACAAATAAACAAATAGCAGCATGCTTTCATGTCAAAAATACATCACTAAACTCAAGGGGTGAATACCACATTTCTTCAAAAGAAACTAATCAAAAACACCAAAGTCACTTTATATGTTAACTGAAATCATAGTTATACAAGATATTCAATGTACAAAGTTGAATAATTAAATCCATATATACTTTTGGGCAAACCCAAGTCATATTTAGAAGTTGAAGATAATAAATGATCACAAATATTTGTTGGCATAAAAATATAATGCTATAGTTCTTTAATGCACAATAAAAAGGAAGTAGTGCAAGCCACATATTTTAAATAAGAAATACATCCAAATAAGCTCAAATCCACTTTACATGTAAAAAGTATTCCAAATATACAAAGTATTCAAAATACAAAGTTTAAATAAACATCCTAAGCAAATATAAACCTCCCAGGACTTATCTGCAAGTTTCGGAATGAAAAACAAGTCCAAAACAGTAGAGAAGGGCTTCAATGCACTATGTCTGTAGTTTCTTGGAAACCCAGGGGGTTTTCTGCAAACCAAAGTTTATTCTTCTTTCTTCTTCCTTCAGCCAGAAGGACGGCAGGGCCGTGTCGTCGCCCCCGAGCTCGCGTGTTGCCCTTGCTCGCCTCCTTCGCGTGGATAAGACCACGGGAGAGCCGTCCGCATCGATCACTCTTCCCCCTCGCGTCTCTTTTCCTCTCTCTCTATTCTTCGCCAAAAATCCCTAACCCTAGCTCTCCGGCCCGCCGCCGTACACCGGCGATAGCCGTTGATTCCGACCACGATTAGTTGTGATAAGCAGGGGAAAAGCTTCGCCATGTCTCCCTATTCTTCCTCCATGAGCAAAGCGTCCGGGGAAGCTCGGGAGCCAGAGGAAACAAAGGTCTTCCTCGTCTCCGGCCACTGATGCCGCGGACGATTCCGTCGTTGTCTGACCTTGTATTGCCTCTCCGAGCAGTTCTACAGCCTCAGGGTGAGCTCAGCTTCCTCCCCATCCCATCCGTTCGACTTAATTCGTCCGAGGTTGTGAGTTCATCATGAACCGTCCTCGGGTTCCGCCGGAGTTCGCCGCCGGCGATACTCCGGTGACCATTTGGTCATTTCGCCGTCACTGCTAGGTCCACCTTGATGAGCTCTACAAGTATGTGGTTTCAATTCGTCGAATTGCGTACGAATGTGTCAGATTGGTGTTCGGCAGTGGATGAATTCCACTGATGACATCACCCTGACGTCATAAGTCCATTCCATAATATTTTGAAAATATAAATTCGAGTAATCTCTGTGTATGACATGTGGGACCCGATGTCAGATTTTTAATCTTTTCCATTAATAGTTTCTGTAAATAATAAAATCCTGACAGGTGGGCCCAACTTAATTTAATAATTCCAGAAATTGATTTATATTGAATAAACTTTGTAAATTCATTAGTAATTCATTTTAAATCAGAAAAATACAATCTTTATACCAAAATGATTAGAAAAATAAAATCTATAAGGTTGGATCATTAAAATTTATGTTTGAATCAAATCCAAACTTGATGAATATAAAATACAAACCATTTAATCTTTTTAATATGAAGATTATTTGAAATGCTATTTTGGATGCATTTCAAACTTCATTTAAATTTTCTCACATGTTTAGCTTTAAATTTTAAAATGTGTTTTCATTATGGCATGTCGTACTATTATTTCAATAATTGCTAATTTAAAATGATATTCTATTTTAAAATGATAAATAATAAGAATTATTTTCATAATTTTGAAAATGAAATTATAAGCTTATGCAAGTTGAACTATTACTATTTAATCATCATTTCAAATAAATAAAAATCCAATAAGATTTGAAAACTACTTAGATCCACTTTGTATGAATGTTCCACTTATTTCATGTATTACTTACTCCTAGTTTGCCTATAATTTGGTAAAGTGAAGATCATTAACAAACACCTAATGAATAGATAACACTATGGTAGTTTGTAACTTTTTATATTCCAAACATAAATCCTTCATCCACAAGAAACAATTCTAAGTTTAGAAGTAAGTGGTTAACTGAAATAAAATCTTATTGCAATATCTTGGGAAAAACACACAAAGAAGAATAATGTTATAATCTCTCTATTAACCATGTGTTATGGTATCAACAATGTTAGACATTATTTATATTCTTCAAAAGTTATTCTTTTTGCCATCTTGTAATATAACACTAGTTCCCTACTAAATTAAAGTTGATACATGTTTTCTACCAACATAAAATGAACACAACCTAAAGCAACTATTGAGTGTTTATATGTGGTTTTACTTTACTCTTAAACTTAATATGATACATGAACATTAATGTTAAACAACTCATCTTTCTTGTGAAGTAAATTTGAAGACCAAACAACTCTAAATGAAAACACCCAACTCAAACAAATACAATCTCCGAGAGTGAGATACGGGGTACTTTGCGATGCACCTCATACTTATGCATTAGTCATGCTGCTTCTTTAAACATTAGTCCTTACCGGACCAATGGTGTTGTTTCCAGATTTCTTGGAGTTTATATTATATCGAAGACCCTGGCTGCATAATCTTACAGTCAGAAAGGCAAGTTCATCCCTTTTATACATGTCCTATTGAAGTATTTGTTAAGAAACTATTTTCAAACTGTTAGTATTGCATATCACACAAAAAGGGAAGAAAATTATTTTATAATAATATGACTATGATTATCCACCAGTGAGGTGATAATCTCATATGGCTGGCAGATGGGACCACGGTAAGAATGTTGTGGTGGAGGTTCCATTTGCACGGGAAATTATCATCTAGGACTTAACAAAAAATGTCGCTAGTGATTCTTGCGCCGAATATTACGCGCAACCATGAGATCTGAAATGGGACGGAGAAGTCAGTTGTACCCTTTTCCTCTCGTACACCAACGGGTACTATTCTGGGCCGGGTAGTGCGTACAAGTCACCGGTAAAGCCGTATTACCGGGAGATGTCTATCGGTGGGCTTGTTTGACGTTGCGAGTTCGCAGTTCCAGGATAAAGCCGTATTACCGGGAGATGTCTATCCTGTGAATCACAACGGCCGAATGTCTAGTATCTATTGAAGGTTGGCTTCAGGACTAGTTTGAGACAGGCTTCAAATGGTCATCAGGTTGAAAGTTGGATTTCCCATCAACCTGTAAACTGAAGTAATGGGGGGTGTGCGGGGATGGTGGAAAGGCGCAGTGATTGGTTTGGATTATTGACTGGGCCCCACACCAAGGAAGTGTGGACGGGAAAGTACGCCCGGTTGTGCAACAAGGTCTTGATCTCTTATGGGTAAAGCAGCGCACCTCTGCAGAGTGTATGAATGTGACATGTTACTCCACGTTCCAGGATGGAACGACGAATGCAGCAGGAAATGAGGCTCCTCAAAGCCCTAGCCCTGTGACTCCTGACGAGCATAGTCTTCAGAATAAAAGCAACCTTTTGAAGAAATGTTTTCGGAAACTTGCATTAGCCTACGACAATCCATTGTCTGTGGCTGTGTTTATGCATCAAACTTCCCACCTTATATATATGTTGAACATGCTGGGTAACGCTGTTACTCACCCTTGCCTCTTAAACCCCTTCTTAGACATGAAGAAACACTAGAAGGCAACATTTTAGGCTATGAAGACTCTGAAGGCGGATAAACTCAAGATACCAAAGAAGTCAACTACATCGAGTTGATGCAATTGAAGAAAGACGGAGGACAAATGAAGGCGTAGTGTAGAAGAGGACAGATTCCTAGTCATAGAACCTATCTCTGTAGGCGTTGCTACAGCGCAACCGCAAGCCTAACAACAGCAGGGTTAGTATAGGTTAGTTCCTCCGAGATTTTTCATTTGATCTTCTTTTATTAGGGCCTTGCCACATTGTTTCGAGGAGGTTCTAAAGATCTGTTGTTTTGGATCTTCTGTTTGTAACCTTTAGTCATGCCTTGGACCTGCGATGTTTCTGTTGTACCACTCTGATGATGTAACACTTGTGGACGGTGATCCATTGGTGCTATGTCAACGACTATAGCATACTACACCATGCAGTGGTATGCTGGGTCACCACAGCTGGTATCAGAGAAAACGTTTTGACCCTAGGATTAAAACCCTCTAAAGGAGTCTTGTAGGTTGGGTAGTGACTATAGGTAGACATCTTATCTAGACCAAACTTCTGCACTCTCGTGATAGACATTCACTTGGGAATAACTTTATCACACCAGAGTAAAAACTTCTTTGGACATCTTGTTGGAAGAAGTATTACCTATCTGTTATTGGATATAGTTATGGATGTATAAATTTAACGAATACGTACAGATCTCATCCTTAGGAGATATGCCTAGGACAGCTTATCCTATAACCACCGGTGTTTGATGAAATGGAGTAGGACCACTTTAGTAACACCTATATGTGTTGATGGTGGTATCTTGTAAAGAGAAGCCATCCGAGGTAGTACAACCACAACTACAGATTACGTAAGATTCACTTGGGAGTCGTTGCGTAATGGGTAGTATCTCTAGTAAGCCAATCCTGATGTGCCATAACCTAAAGATTTTGATAGTAATGGCTTAAAAAGAGAAAGTCTCATGGTGAGTTTAGCTCCTAAACCATGATAGGAAGTTAATTATGGCAATCATGTGGTAATTAACAATGATAAAAGGAAGAACGTATGGTGTAGGATTATGACGGATGTCATAAGATACTTAATTTGGACAATTAGGAAGTGTTAGATGCTAAGGACAACTTGTGTAGCAAATGTAAGAGACTGTGTGAGGTTAGTACCAAGTAGGACCACAACTGGTAGCATACATAATAAGTAAGCTAGGTTACATATGATACTAGACAATTAGTAGTTTGAACCACTTTCTCATAGATTTATCCTGTTGTAAGTGGTCTATTGGGGTAAACAGTGAGACAAAGATGAAGGGAATATGCCCTAGAGGCACTTAATAAACATAGTTTATTGGCAATATCCCAATTGTTCATTATATGTTTTATACCATGCTATAACTGTATTAAGCGAAAACATCTATATATGTGTGGTAGATAAACAACCAGGTCCCTAATAGCCTCTACTAAGACTAGTTTCGTTACGCGATTGATGATCGAGGTTTTCCGATCATAGGGCATGGCGCCGGTCGGCAATGGAAGTCATATCGTTAGGTGTAACGATGTGATGGACACACCCAGTATTTATAGGACATAGTCATTACGCCTTAAGACCGTGAGATCAACTCTTATTGTTATCCCTGGAAGATACTTTGATCGCACCAAACGTCATATCTTATATAGTGTGACAATAAGGGTGATACTTTTGGGTATCGGAAGGGGGTAGTTGAGACGAGGGGTCAACATCGGGATTTTTCAATCCGCATAGCCGGATAGATACTCTAGGGCCCACTCGGTGAGATTATGTCAAATGAGTTTGCAAACATGTGACTAGGTCACCAGCTGACATAATATCATAGACGAGTAGAAGATAGAGATGTCGGTAACGAGATCATGGTAGGTATGGAGATATCTGAGAATGATGCTCGGACACACTAAGTATCGCCATGACAAAGGGTTTAAGACTATACGACCAGGTTTGATAGATGAAAGTCATTCGTTATATCACAGGGATTAATTCATGGGGTCCATGCCTACGAGTTAGTCATCGATCATAGAGGAGTCTTGATCGTACCTATTATTATATCGAACCGCTAGGGTAACACACTTAAGGGGTTTCCACAAGACAACCGGAAAGGGAAGAGATCACCGGGAACGTCCCGGGAATGGTCCGATGGAGATCGGGCAGCGACGAAAGAGTTTTTGGAGCTAGAATAAATTATATAAAATATGTTTGATATTAATTGGTGTAATTAATGTTTAAATATGATTTTATATATTTATATTCTTATTTTTAAAGGCAGATTTCCCTAAATGGGCCTTCTAGTGGAAAGAAGGCCCATGAGGGGGGGGGGGGGGGGGGGGAAGCTTCCCCCCCAGGGAAGGGGGCTGGTTCGGCCAGCCCCTATTGGGCCACAAGGGGCCCACTAGGGCCGGCGCACCCTCTTGAGCCGCACCAGGCATGTGGGGATAGTTCCACATTGCCTGGCAAGATTGGCTCCATCGGGAGCCTATATAAGAAGGGGCACCCCTGGCCTTTTAATTCACCAATTAATTCCCTAATTCTCTCTCGATCTCGTGATTCCCTTTGTCGGAGTCACGCCGAGTAGAGGAGGGGGATCTCTTCCACCATAGCCCGCTGCCGCGCTGCTGGTGTTCCGGTCCAAGTCTTCCGCTGCTCGTCCTGGACTGGAGCTTCGGAGTCCGTCGTCTCCACCGTATGTGTGTGACGCCCTGCGAGGTGCTGCGCTAGCGGTACTCGGAGGCCTACTTCCTCCACCCGACCTCGGGGTCATCTTCGTCGTCTTCGTCGTGCCAAGTTCTCCGCGACCTAGAGGTCGGCTACGTCGTCTTCATCGTCAACGCTTGTGCGGGAGCGTAATCCCCGCTATTCGGTCTACGAGGGTATGTATTCCGATCTCCGCTGTACTACTATATCTGCATAGTGTAGATCTTGGCTAGTTTAAGGATATCGTTGCTAGGAATTTTTTTGTTTTCTGCACACGATCCCCTTCAGTGGTATCAGAGCCGATCTATCGTAGATATAGCTGTACGCTGTTAGAACCCGTGTTCTGCACGGGGGCACCGTTCCTGTTATTTGCTACCCTCTAGCGTGCACTTGTGATTCCAGCGGCATCGAGTTGATGAAGCGGCCCGGACTGACTTTACGCGTACTCTTACGCGAGACTGGTTCCACTACTGACATACGACTTGTACCGTATCTATGGCTGGCGGGTGCCTGTTTCTCTCTCTTTAGTTGGCTGCATTTTCAATGGAGGGCCCAAAAGGGATGCTTAAACATGCAATTATTGGATCGTTGTTGTGGTCATAAGGTTCGTAGGTATGAAGCGGTTCTATTTACGAAAGCCCCAAGCCACGTAAAATATGCAAAAGATAAAGTAGAAGCGTCTAACTTTATTTTGCAGGGGCTATGTGATATGGTCAAGGTAGGTTTATTAAATTGTTTATAAACTGCGGGCGCCAAGAAGACCATTGCGCAATGGACTATATCACATTGCATTACTTTTGATGTTTTGTGTGCATCTTATATTGTGTGATTGTATATATAGTATATATTAGTTACACGGCGGTAGCTATATAAGATGATCCCTTCAAAATACCACTAGTGTTCTCCCTCCAACGCGCACCACCAAGAAAGTTCTATGTTATGAGGCAGGCCGTGATGATCGGGTGTCAGACATCTCGTCGTTCGCATACAGTGGGTGTAAGCCATGTTGCACAAGCGTCAGCGTGGAGGTTTTTGGTGGCGAGCCTAGCATATTCAGAAATATGGCCTCGGAACAGGGAGACCGAAAGGTCGAGCACGAGTCACAAAATTGGTGTGGCAAACTTTTGTCTACTCTTGAAGTTGTGCTGCCGGCTCTGATGATGAGGGGTGGTGCAATGGATGGGGGTCGTGTAATCGCTTAAACGACCAGGAGGGATGTTCGTTTGAGTGGGAGTTCGGATAGTTATTTTCTAAATTACTAGAACTCAGAATATAATGAACAGAGTCTGTTTTGCAAACCTTTGTAGATATTAATCATTGTGATAGCATTTTTTCAAATTAGGCGCATTCCTGCGATTGAGAAACTTAAAAGGTTGGGTCCAAACTTCATAGTTTTATGCTTTAGCTTGAGGATACTCCTTGTTTAAATCATTAGCTCTTTGTGTTACAATACCCGCTAGGAGATAACACAGGAGATTCCGCTGACAAAAGATAATTTGGATTATCAGATTTTATGCGGATGATATCATCATAGTCCAGTGCATGCTATGATCTCTTCCATAGAGAACCAACGGTGGGTACGAGTTTCTAGATCGCGAACATATGATATGGTTGCTAAACTCGGGGTACCCCAAATGTTGGGTTGATGAAGTTTATCAGTACGTTGACTGATTGTCTTCTCAACCAAGATGGAAGAGAATACACACATTGAGAGAGCACGTGGCGGTCATATTTAATGACATATGTTCATACTTAATGAACATTGAGACGCCTCGCTCAGCTCAATCACTGGATGACAGACATCGTTGCCAAGTGCAAATCCTCTGTCATAGACTATGTCATGCAAGGGGAATCGTTCACCTTCATGGTTCTTGATTACAGTGGAAGTATCAAGAAAATGAAACAGATCATCGGAAGTCATCAATATGATGGTGTATATATGTTATACATGTTATGAATGTTTTAGCTAAGCAATTAATCGCAGTAGTGACTAAGTTTTGAACTAGTCATGTTTTGTGAAAACCAGGTTTACTGCTTGAGTAGCTTGAAAGGATGAGGCGACATTGCGTGTTGATAATGGCTGTCCAGTTGTTGTGATGGCCATAGACACTCTCCCTCTAGATCTTCCATTTGAATAAATTCTTTATGATCGCCTGTTAGTATGATCGTTACAAGTGTGTCTCCTCTAGCGAGACACTTGTTCATACAAGATAGTGACAAATTTGGTGTCCTATATTTATGAAGTAATGATCATATGCCGATTAGAATTTAGATGGTAGAAGCTCCCACATTCAAAATATTAATGCCAAAGGATACAAACTTAATAAAGACACCACATATGTGTGGCACTACCGTTTAGTCATGTCAATGTTATAGTCAATGCATTAGCTTCATACCGGATGAATCTACAAGTTCTAATATTTGATCTTTTGACACTTGCAAAATAACTGTGACACTGTTTTCAGAAAACGGGCATATAACTTATTGATAGTCATACATAGAGATGTATGTGGTTCAATGAAGTAATTGACGGGTAGTGGAGACCTTTATTTCGTGAACTTCACTGAACGTTTTGAGTATAGCTTGTTGAGAATCGTGCATTTCGGTGTATGTGAATCAATGAAGTACTTTAACGTGTAGTGGAAGTCTTTATTTCATAGACTTCATGAACATTCGAATAGATATATGGATCCACTCGGGGAATGTTGGCCTGGAAATTTTGATTCAATCAAACAAGTCCAGAATGAAGTAGGAAATAAACTTAACAAGAAAATCAAATTCCCGCGATGCCTATCAAGGAAATAAAGATTTGAGTTATAATGTTGGCACATCATTGGAAGACTTGTGAGAAGAGTTCCACAAATTACGTCGCATGGAACACCATAGTGTCATGGTGTGTTAGGACGTCGTAATTACACTCTATCGGATAGTGTGTGATAAATAAATCTCTTACCGAATTATTGTGATCATTAGAGTCATATGGTAGAAACTTAAACACTCACGTTAGCAAATAGGGAAACCATTTGAATCCATGCAGACAATACCATACGAGTGATGGCATGGCTTTTGAGCCTGGATTGTCGTTTAAGCAATTTAGGTTTTCGATGTGATCAAACCTAAAATGGATTCATCTTTGTAGTGTACCGTACCTAAAGAGTTAGTTGGGTACATGTCTCACGACATAGGCAAAACTATTGCCGGGATATACCTTGCGAAAGAAATAGTTTCTTGTCCGAGGGTATAAGTGAGAAAGAAAGTAGAGCAAGACGAAGTTGGTGAACTTCCTCTCCAGACATCAGAGTGGCGCAATCGAAAGTGTTTTTGGTGTCAGGCTCCACAACTTGAAAAAGCTGACGATTCAAGATCATGATGTTCTGAGCTCATACTAAGAGCGTAGGCATACGAGGTTGTGTTCCACACTGTGTGTTACGGCAATCTTGTTATGAAGGTCATATTAATGGAATATGATAGACCTACGAACTACGAAGAAGAGATGATGGATCTAAGTCCGAGAAATGGGTATGAGTCAATTATGATCCGAAATAAAATCCATATACGATTACCAGGTAATGACTTGGGAGATCTTCTTGATGGCATCTAGGATGTTAATAGTATATGGAATTTTATGAGAGAGTAGACATTGAGCAGATTCGGTTTGTCGTGAAACAGCTCCGACAGATTCAAAAGTCGACCACATGAGAGTTTGTCTCAAGTGGCGAAGCCTAAATCTATTCTGTGTCGTTTAGCAAACACTATAATTTCGAATGAGAAATTGATAGATGGATAAGGAAACCATGTTTCTTAATAGTGTCATTAAGAAAGAGTTGGTGATCCTGAGGATGCTAAACATGTATGCAAACTTCAGTGGTCCATTCATGGGCTGAAGCAAGCATATCGGAGCTAGAATCTTCACTTTGATAATGTGATCAAAGGATTTTGGAGTTGTCCAAAATAGTTGAAGAAACCTACATTTGCAAAGAAGTGAGTGGGAGCAAAGTAGCTTTCCTTGATCTTATATGCGGAAGGCATATTTGAGTGGGAGCTAAGTAGCTTTTCCTTGATCTTATATGCGGAAGGCATATTTGAGTGGGAGCTACGTGTCATTCGTGATTTTGTATGTAACGACATCTTGAATGACACAGATCCTCTACTAGAGTGTAAAGGATTATTTAAGTGATTAAATTTTCTATGAAATGAAGTTAGGAGTATTAGGCATCCGATTTATAACTGTATAGATCGTAAGGGGCTTAATAACATTCAGTCGGAATATTTCCTAAGTCAGGATTCTGAAGTGTTTCAGAATAGGACAAGCAAAGAAAGAGGTTCTTGCTTGTATGACTAGGTAAAATATTAAGTTAATCTTGGCTTTTTCAGTGATAGAAAATGATGTTCGACATTCTCTATGTATATAACATAGAGTCTATTAGACTGAAAGCTCGACTTAGTGTGACCCGAGTTCTTGGTTCAAGAACATGTTCTAGAGTGATCCTTGTGTGGATCAATGAACAAACGTTAAGTTTATTCTTCAGTGTCTATGGGAACTGAATATATGTTTTCTAGTAAAGGGTAAGAGTGGAAAGACAACATGCCGTAAAGCGGTTACGATGATGCAAGTTATGACATTGACCCATACGACTAGAAATCTCATATAGGAGATGTCCTTTATTTTGAAGATAGACATGGTTAGTTTGCGAAGTCACATATGAATGCACTGTCGCATAATCTACATAGGTATAGAAATATATCGCGACTTCAGAAGTAGCAAGTGTGATTGGACTGAGCAGTTTTCCGAGCGTAGGTGGTCCCCTTAATAGATCTCTTAGACTTTTAAGGCCCAAGCTACGCGAATGCCCGAGTCTCACTCCATCCACTAGGATATATTTCACCGTCATTGTAAGGTACGGGATGATGTCAAGCTAGATGACATAGAAGTGTTGCAAAGCACATATAGGTCTCAATGTGTGAGATCTATTGACTATATTCCTCTTCCACGAGGCAAGTAGGCACCAAGATGCTATGGGTGTTGAGATTTTACCAAGTTGTAAACTAGATTAAGTGTTACTCTAGTGCAAGTGGGAGACTGAAGGGAATATGCCCTAGAGGCACTTAATAAACATAGTTTATTGGCAATATCTCAATTGTTCATTATATGTTTTATACCATGCTATAACTGTATTAAGCGAAAACATCAATACATGTGTGGTAGATAAACAACCAGGTCCCTAATAGCCTCTACTAAGACTAGTTTCGTTGCGCGATTGATGATCGAGGTTTTCCGATCATAGGGCATGGCGCCGGTCGGCAATGGAAGTCATATCGTTAGGTGTAACGATGTGATGGACACACCCAGTATTTATAGGACATAGTCATTACGCCTTAAGACCGTGAGATCAACTCTTATTGTTATCCCTGGAAGATACTTTGATCGCACCAAACGTCATATCTTATATAGTGTGACAATAAGGGTGATACTTTTGGGTATCGGAAGGGGGTAGTTGAGACGAGGGGTCAACAGCGGGATTTGTCAGTCCGCATAGCCGGATAGATACTCTAGGGCCCACTCGGTGAGATTATGTCAAATGAGTTTGCAAACATGTGACTAGGTCACCAGCTGACATAATATCATAGACGAGTAGAAGATAGCGATGTCGGTAAAGAGATCATGCTAGGTATGGAGATATCTGAGAATGATGCTCGGACACACTAAGTATCGCCATGACAAAGGGTTTAAGACTATACGTCCAGGTTTGATAGATGAAAGTCATTCGTTATATCACAGGGATTAATTCATGGGGTCCAGGCCTACGAGTTAGTCGTCGATCATAGAGGAGTATTGATCGTACCTGTTATTATATCGAACCGCTAGGGTAACACACTTAAGGGGTTTCGACAAGACAACCGGAAAGGAAAGAGATCACCGGGAACGTCCCGGGAATGGTCCGATGTAGATCGGGCAGCGACGAAAGAGTTTTCAGAGCTAGAATAAATTATATAAAATATTTTTGATATTAATTAGTGTAATTAATGTTTAAATATGATTTTATATATTTATTTTCGAATTTTTAAAGACAGATTTCCCTAAATGGGTCTTCTAGTGGAAAGAAGGCCCATGAGGGGGGGGGGGGGGGGGGGAAGCTTCCCCCCAAGGGAAGGGGGCTGGTTCGGCCAGCCCCTAATGGGCCACAAGGGGCCCACTAGGGCCGGCGCACCCTCTTGAGCCGCACCTGGCTAGCAAGGTTGGCTCCCCCCGGGAGCCTATATAAGAAGGGGCACCCCTGGCCTTTTAATTCACCCATTAATTCCCTAATTCTCTCTCGATCTCGTGATTCCCTTTGTCGGAGTCGCGCCGAGTAGAGGAGGGGGATCTCTTCCACCATAGCCCGCTGCCGCGCTGCCGGTGTTCCGGTCCAAGTCTTCCGCTGCTCGTCCTGGACTGGAGCTTCGGAGGCCGTCGTCTCCACCGTATGTGTGTGACGCCCTGTGAGGTGCTGCGCTAGCGGTACTCGGAGGCCTACTTCCTCCACCCGACCCCGGGGTCATCTTCGTCGTCTTCGTCGTGCCGAGATCTCCGCGACCTAGAGGTTGGCTACGTCGTCTTCATCGTCAACGCTTGTGCGGGAGCGTAATCCCCGCTATTTGGTCTACGAGGTCATGTATTCTGATCTCCGCTGTACTACTATATCTGCATAGTGTAGATCTTGGCTAGTTTAAGGATATCGTTGCTAGGAAATTTTTTGTTTTCTGCACACGTTCCCCTTCAAAAGAGTGGGATGAAGCATAGATCTTAATATATAACGGTAGAGACCTATATATGTAATCTATATGTGTGCATCATGCTATAATATATATGAGCCTTAGTACGAGAGATGTTATACTCAAAGTACTATGTTATAGGCTTTACATATGCATATCATTTGGATTTCTTGGATTTTATTGGTTCTTTGTGTGACTAGATCTATTCCTGAAGCTTCGCTTGATGTGCAAATGCATGTTGCATCACCAAGTTATGGCTTAATGTTATAGATCTAGATAGAATAGGAATTCGTGTAAGGAAAAGACGAGTTCCAAGGACAAAGATGAAGACTTGCATGAAGATGAAGACTTGTTGTTCTTGGGTTCTTTATTATGCAGTTTTGGCTATGCCCGTGTTATGGCGCAACTGAGGGGTTGTGTGCCGATGATCCATTCCGAGCACGCCTACCGATGAGCATTAGTCTGGGATTGGTAAACCCAGGGACCCTTGGTTACGTAGCATGACCAGTGACACATAGCATTTATGTATAGTTTAGAGGTCGATTCTGACAATAAAAAGATTCTAGGATTCTTTGTTATGCATTATTGGTTATGATTAGCATGGTAGTCCTCCGAGGGGTTTGTGTGACCGGTGTTCCCGGCACGCCTGCAGTGCAATTCTGCCTAGGAGTGGTAACCTAGTAACTCTCGGCTAACATGTCTAAGAGCACATAACAGTTGTGTATAACTTTGGATTCCATGATTTGCCAGAAGTATTGGCATCAGAAGAGACGAAGGACCTTCTAGCATGAAGATTGGTTTGGAGAATTTACCTCGGATATCCATAATTGTGTGGGTACACCGCATATTTCCTTTGTGGAGATCAGAAAAAGGTAAATGTAAGGCATATGCAGATCAATATCCCAACCATCAGACCAATAGTGGTGAACACAAGTGTAGAAACCATTAGAACACTCTAAGGAGGGGAGTGATTAATGGAGTAGAAGAACTGAAAAAATAATGAAGAGAAGTCTTGAAACCTAATCGATTAGAGTAAAAGATGAGAAGAAACTCAAGATTTGGTGCAGTTGGGCCTTATTCTCATAAGGTTTGATGTAATCCAAACCAAGATAGAACCCTTGAGGTAATCTCGATTCAGGTTGAGATTCCTACTGGAATGAAATAAGGAGAAGACTTGATAGGGAGATTGACAAAACCAAGTTGTTGAACTACTTTTGTCAATAAAAGGGTCATTCCTTGGTTCTAATCAAGAGTGTGACAGACGAAGGGTGATGGAAAAATCATCTAGTAGTAGAGATCACTGTGCATCACTAGGACGAGTGTATTATGAAGATTCCAGATGACACAAGAAAAAGGAAAACCCTATTAAGTAAGACTAAGGTTGGTTGAAGAAGAAGTAAAATTGTACCTTAGTAAGACTTCCTAAAACCTAGTACCTTCCAAATGGTAGGCCAAACCTTATGTGAAGGAGTTTATTTGGAGCTTCTAATAGGACTGCTAAGGATTAGATAAAGCCTTATCCACGGAGATTCCAAGAAGATACGCTTAGGGGTGGAATATTCCAAAAGAGAATCACAAAATCAATGGAATTGACAATTAGCTATGGCTAAGTCAAAAGAGGATTCCTTGAGGAAAAATATGGAATTAGGGATACACCAATTATCTCCACTAAGGATCAATACGAAGTTCGAGAACTACCATCTCATATACAGGACGTATCCACAATCCGAAACGTAAGAGAGTACGAACTTCGGGGACGAAGTTTAGTTTAAGGAGGGGAGACTGTAACATCCCAGAACTTAGGGTCCAGAAATAGAGTGGACACAGGAGTGTGCATTGCATTCATGCATCAGAAAATCCGGATAATTTTCGCGCATTTAATTTTCAAAACACTAAGTTATTGAAGTTTCACTTGAGTTGGTGGAATTGAAGTAGATCATCAACTTGAGCGCTATAAACTTTGAGATGATCTTGGCTTAAACCTTATTTTGGGGTAGAGAGATATACGATAAAATGTTACACTAAATGAAAACCAAACCATGCACCAAAACATTAGTTAGGAGTTAATGATGAACCTAGTTATTCTTAGTTATTCTCTGAGCATATATTCTTCTCAATTATGCTAGACATATCTCTAGTATATAGAAATCATGATAGTCTCGAAGACAAATCTGAGTTATCCAAAGCTTAACCTAGATCTTCTTACTTTATCTAGACATCTTATTTTCTTATCTCCCAATCTTCTCGAAGGCATCAATGAGAGAAGATATCAAGAAAGGAGAAAGAACAACAAGAAGACTTAGAGAAGCATTCCTTAGATGGGCATAGAAGTGTTATGTCAATCTATCATGGAGAATTGGAAACTCTCATACCATCATCCATTTGTATTAATGTATCTAGAAATGGTATGATATTCAAAGGTTTGGGTGATGTAGAAGTAGTTTGATAACAAGCCTTATAACCTTGTTAACAAACCACTTTTGTAGGCCTAAAACAATTGAGTGTCATATGCAAATAAATAGGTGTTCAGATAAACTAGTACACCAAATTCTCCAGTCACTTGAATATTCAAAGTAATCTGGGGACAAGCTTTATAACCCTATTAACCAATTATTCCTATATGCATAAGGCCATACGAGATCATAAATATACCTATATTAATCTTATGCCAAAATTCCCATTTCAAAGACATCTATTCTGCCAGGAAGGAGTTATCAATCTTTGATCATCAGTAGAAGTGATGTAATAAAGCAAGACTACATTCACATCATTCTATTTGTTTATCTAGCCATAAGACCTGACCAAAGGCAGGTTATCTATACCTTGTACTTTACGATACATCTGATCATGATCTCTCATGACTTAGTTGTCAGGTCTATGAAATCAATCCAATATGGCCATGTCTTAAACTTAAACATAAAAGTGAATTATTCCTATGTGTATACTCCTTATAGGTATCACAACGAACATTGCAAATATCACTGGACAATACCTTGGTGTTGACCAAGGAATTTTAAACCACAAAATCATAAGAGTGAATAATTATATCTATCCGTACCTTGGAGTAAGCCATCAAATCACAATTATAATGTAAACATATCGTATCTCCAACATCAATTAATAACAACCCAAATATGAACAAATAAACAAATAGGAGCATGCTTTCAAGTCAAAAATACATCACTAAACTCAAGGGGTGAATACCACATTTCTTCAAAAGAAACTAATCAAAAACACCAAAGTCACTTTATATGTTAATTGAAATCATAGTTATACAAGATATTCAATTTACAAAGTTGAATAACTAAATCCATCTATACTTTTGGGCAAACCCAAGTCATATTTAGAAGTTGAAGATAATAAATGATCACAAATATTTGTTGGCATAAAAATATAATGCTATAGTTCTTTAATGCACAATAAAAAGGAAGTAGTGCAAGCCACATATTTTAATTAAGAAATATATCCAAATAAGCTCAGATCCACTTTACATGTTAAAAGTATTCCAAATATACAAAGTATTCAAAATAAAAAGTTTAAATAAACATCCTAAGCAAATATAAACCTCCCAGGACTTATCTGTAAGTTTCGGAATAAAAAACAAGTCCAAAACAGTAGAGAATGGCTTCAGTACTTGGAAACCGAGGGGGTTTTCTGCAAACTGAAGTTTATTCTTCTTCCTTCAGCCAGAAGGACGGCACGACCGTGTCGTCGCCCCCGAGCTCGCGTGCTGCCCTTGCTCGCCTCCTTCGCGTGGATAAGACCACGGGAGAGTCGTCCGCATCGATCACTCTTCCCCCTCGCGTCTCTCTTCCTCTCTCTCTATTCTTCGCCAAAAATCCCTAACCCTAGCTCTCCGGCCCGCCGCCGTACACCGGCGATAGCCGTTGATTCCGACCATGATTAGTCGTGATAAGCGGGGGAAAAGCTTCGCCATGTCTCCCTATTCCTCCTCCTTGAGCAAAGCGTCCGGGGAAGCTCGGGAGCCAGAGGAAACATAGCTCTTCCTCGTCTCCGACCACTCATGCCGCGGACGATTCCGTCGTCGTCCGACCTCGTATTGCCTCTCCGAGCAGTTCTACAGCCTCAGGGTGAGCTCAGCTTCCTCCCCATCCCATCCGTTCGACTTAATTCGTCCAAGGTTGTGAGTTCGTCATGAACCGTCCTCGGGTTCCACCGGAGTTCGCCGCCGGCGACACTCCGGCGACCATTTGGTCATTTCGCCGTCATTACTAGGTCCGCCTTGATGAGCTCTACAAGTATGTGGTTTCAATTCGTCGAATTGCGTACGAATGTGTCGGATTGGTGTTCGGCCGTGGATGAATTCCACTGATGACATCACCCTGACGTCATAAGTCCATTCCATAATATTTTGAAAATATAAATTCGAGTAATCTCTGTGTATGACATGTGGGACCCGATGTCAGATTTTTAATCTTTTCCATTAATAGTTTCTGTAAATAATAAAATCCTGACAGGTGGGCCCAACTTAATTTAATAATTCCAGAAATTGATTTAAATTGAATAAACTTTGTAAATTCATTAGTAATTCATTTTAAATCAGAAAAATACAATCTTTATACCAAAATGATTAGAAAAATAAAATCTATAAGGTTGGATCATTAAAATTTATGTTTGAATCAAATCCAAACTTGATGAATATAAACTACAAACCATTTAATCTTTTAAATATGAAGATTATTTGAAATGCTATTTTGGATGCATTTCAAACTTCATTTAAATTTTCTCACATGTTTAGCTTTAAATTTTAAAATGTGTTTTCATTATGGCATGTCGTACTATTATTTCAATAATTGCTAATTTAAAATGATATTGTATTTTAAAATGATAAATAATAAGAATTATTTTCATAATTTTGAAAATGAAATTATAAGCTTATGCAAGTTGAACTACTACTATTTAATCATCATTTGAAAAAAAATAAAAATCCAATAAGATCTGAAAACTACTTAGATCCACTTTGTATGAATGTTCCACTTATTTCATGTATTACTTACTCCTAGTTTGCTTATAATTTGGTAAAGTGAAGATCATTAACAAACACCTAATGAATAGATAACACTATGGTAGTTTGTAACTTGTTATATTCCAAACATAAATCATTCATCCACAAGAAACAATTCTAAGTTTAGAAGTAAGTGGTTAACTGAAATAATATCTTATTGCAATATCTTGGGAAAAACACACAAAGAAGAATAATGTTATAATCTCTCTATTAACCATGTGTTATGGTATCAACAATGTTAGACATTATTTATGTTCTTCAAAAGTTATTCTTTTTGCCATCTTGTAATATAACACTAGTTCCCTACTTAATTAAAGTTGATACATGTTTTCTACCAACATAAAATGAACACAACCTAAAGCAACCATTGAGTGTTTATATGTGGTTTTACTTTACTCTTAATCTTAATATGATACATGAACATTAATGTTAAACAACTCATCTTGCTTGTGAAGTAAATTTGAAGACCAAACAACTCTAAATGAAAACACCCAACTCAAACAAAATACAATCTCCGAGAGTGAGATACGGGGTACTTTACGATGCACCTCATACTTATGCATTAGTCATGCTGCTTCTTTAAACATTAGTCCTTACCGGACCAATGGTGTTGTTTCCAGATTTCTTGGAGTTTATATTATATCGAAGACCCTGGCTGCATAATCTTACAGTCAGAAAGGCAAGTTCATCCCTTTTATACATGTCCTATTGAAGTATTTGTTAAGAAACTATTTTCAAACTGTTAGTATTGCATATCACACAAAAAGGGAAGAAAATTATTTTATAATAATATGACTATGATTATCCACCAGTGAGGTGATAATCTCATATGGCTGGCAGATGGGACCACGGTAAGAATGTTGTGGTGGAGGTTCCATTTGCACGGGAAATTATCATCTAGGACTTAACAAAAAATGTCGCTAGTGATTCTTGCGCCGAATATTACGCGCAACCATGAGATCTGAAATGGGACGGAGAAGTTAGCTGTACCCTTTTCCTCTCGTACACCAACGGGTACTATTCTGGTCCGGGTAGTGCGTACAAGCCACCGGTAAAGCCGTATTACCGGGAGATGTCTATCGGTGGGCTTGTTTGACGTAGCGAGTTCGTAGTTCCAGGATAAAGCCGTATTACCGGGAGATGTCTATCCTGTGAATCACAACGGCCGGATGTCTAGTATCTATTGAAGGTTGGCTTCAGGACCAGTTTGAGACGGGCTTCAAATGTTCATCAGGTTGAAAGTTGGATTTCCCATCAACCTGTAAACTGAAGTAATGGGGGGTGTGCGGGGATGGTGAAAGGCGCAGTGATTGGTTTGGATTATTGACTGGGCCCCACACCAAGGAATCGTGGACAGGAAAGTACGCCCGGTTGTGCAACAAGGTCTTGATCTTTTATGGGTAAAGCAGCGCACCTCTGTAGAGTGTATGAATGTGACATGTTACCCCACGTTTCAGGATGGAACGACGAACGCAGCAGGAAAGGAGGCTCCTCAAAGCCCTAGCCCTATGACTCCTGACGAGCATAGTCTTCAGAATAAAAACAACCTTTTGAAGAAATGTTTTCGAAAACTTGCATTAGCCTACGACAATCCATTGTCTGTGGCTGTGTTTATGCATCAAACTTCCCACCTTATATATATGTTGAACTTGCTGGGTAACGCTATTACTCACCCTTGCCTCTTAAACCCCTTCTTAGACATGAAGAAACACAAGAAGGCAACATTTTTGGCTATGAAGACTCCAAAGGCGGATAAACTCAAGATACCAAAGAAGGCAACTACATCGAGTTGATGCAATTGAAGAAAGACGGATGACAAATGAAGGCGTAGTGTAGAAGAGGACAGATTCCTAGTCATAGAACCTATCTCTGTAGGCGTTGCTACATCGCAACCGCAAGCCTAACAGTATTATCTGCAGGGTTAGTATAGGTTAGTTCCTCCGAGATTTTTCATTTGATCTTCTTTTATTCGGGGCTTGCCTCATTGTTTCGAGGAGGTTCTAAAGATCTGTTGTTTTGGATCTTCTGTTTGTAACCTTTAGTCATGCCTTGGACCTGCGATGTTTCTGTTGTACCATTCTGATGATGTAACACTGGTGGACGGTGATCCATTGGTGCTATGTCAACGACTATAGCATACTACACCATGCAGTGGTATGCTAGGTCACCACAACCACAGCGAGGCGGCCGGCAGCGGCGCCACCGTCGTCGGAGGGCAAGGCGGCGGCGAGGAGCTCGGTGCTCTCCGTGGGCCCGCGGGCGCGCCAGTAGAGGCCTAACGCGCGGAGGTCTGGCTACCGGATGGGGCGCACGTCCACCGACGATGAGATAGCCTACACTGTCGAGCTCGAGTTATACAACCCCGTCATAAACGATGTTGACGACCGCTGGGCTCATAAGCAGCAGAAAGGCCGGACATCCGACGCCGTGCTCAGCTGCCCCGCGTGTTTCACTACCTTGTGCCTGGAGAGGTAATCAATCGATGCTACACATAGGGTTCGTCTGCAGAGGGGTGCTCCTGGACTATAATACTTTATGCATATCAATCAGACCAATCTTAGATTACGTGATTTGCCATGTTCTTAGATATAGAGGAACTGTGGTTCTATTGCTACTGCCATTGGGGAACACATATAGGAACTTGACATCGTTTGATTAGTTAACTGAGAATTTAGGGGATACTGGATGGTGGATGGTAATCATGTTCGGAGAATTGGTGTACATAAGTACATTATATCATTATAGGAGTATACGAGTTATATATGAGTAAATTGCTTGCTGAAGTTGTTGAAAGAGATAAATGAAATTTCTTACTGTATGGCTTCTTTATATAGGATCACTATACTCCTAAAGGTTTCATTGCTTAATTTGGTTTTGCTTGTGTGAGAGAAACACTCCTGGAAGTGGAAGCCACTATTTTAGACTAGCAAGGGGCATCCACCTTCGTAAACTTATTATGTGATGAAATGCTAACTTAATTCTCATTTCCTCATTTGTAATAAAAATTTGTGTCTACTGAAATTGTGATGTGATTTTCTTGAACAAGAATATGAACCAACATGTCAAAAAGTCTAAACGTCTAATTCAGTACAATTTGTTTGTTGTAAACCTCTGTAGCTCTGAACTTTTCTTACTGGATTGATGATTCATGGCAAGCTGAGCCAGAATATTTAATTATGTATACTTGACCTAATATATGCTCGAGTCATTATGAACATATAGCGGGGTACTTGCTACGTTTTCTTCTTACGATATGCCGTTTATGGATATTTTGCTCAGTGTGTTCCTCCTTTTAGTGTACTTACAAAGTTCTTTCTTTTTTGTAGTTGATCACCAGTCACCCAAATTATATTAGAGACAATTAGCTTTTAACACTCAAATTAGTTGCTTCATTGTTGACTTGCAAGTTCTTTATTTTTAGACTTTTTCTGCAAGTCACCAAAATGTTGTTGGAGTACACCAAACTAAACTATTTAGGCCTTCGTGGAAAGGGATAATTTTGCAAATACTAATACACATGTTTGACGTGGGGACTAACTTAAGAGGGCACTTTATTACTTACAACAAGATCATGTAAATATGCTTTATGTCTGTTCTGGCTTCACTTTTTTTTCCTGCCAACATGTACATAAGATTAATAATTTATTTTCTAAATATACATACATCAATTTTTTATTCTGGTATCACAAGAACTTGTGGAGATAAACTATAATTCAATTAAAAAATCATAAATTTCACATACGAAATTATTTTACTCTTTATAGGTATAAATTAGTACAATCATAAAATCAACATTATATGTGTGTTGCACGTGCAACAATTAATGATGGAAAGTCAACCATGGCGTAAAGGATTATGTGATGGACCGGATAAAATCTTCAAATTCTATTTTTGGTGCTATATTCATAAAATTGGATTGAGTATCATCACTTCTGTAAGAAAGACAGCTGTGGCTGTAATCATATCATGCTTCTGTTATAGAGATGATAAATTTTTATAGGTCAATATCTATTAGATAAGTCGTGCATCAGTGTGTAATTTTATCTCCCGCCGCAATATACCAAGCGAGTTTGTTTATCTAGACCGAAACATTTTAGCGATACGACTAAGACATTGTTTTTATGGTAATAAGTGACAAACAAAGTAGATTCTAAGTTTTTTTTTATTCTCCCGTTGCAACGCACGGGTTTAGGTGTTTCACATGTTATATAGATTCGGACTAAAATGGATAAACATATACAATAAAATATGTATACATACATGTGTTAACATATGAGTGTGGAATAGATTTAAAACTTATTATATTGTGAAACGAAGTGAGTAGTTGTGTATGTATCATTGCTTTCAACATTTTTTATGAAATTATATAACTTGTGAAAAAAGATTGCAGCATTTCAAACATGCCCTTGTAGCACGAGGAATAAAGTATGCAACAAATTAATTACCATATAAAGTATTTCTATAGGGTGAGTTATATGGCGAAAAAAATCGAGACCTGTTACAGCGCACAGGCATTTTACTAGTCAGTTTAATATCTGATATGTGGGCCGTGTGCCCATAAGTGATATTAAATGTATTTTTAGGGGATCTTGGTGTTGGTTGTAAAAAGAAGAGAGGAAACAACAATTCGTCGAACTGTGCAATAGCAAAGAACAATGTCATTTCTCTAAATTACTAGGGAATTTGTGTCTTGAACAAATTTAACATTCAGATTAGTGACGTGTGTAATTTCCGAATTCTGATGGAGATCGTGTTCTACTTCTAGTTAAAACGACTGATAGCTCATGCTTGTGGCTTCTAGATTGATGAAATCAATAATCCGGACGATCTGCTCGAGCGCGCTCTTGTCCTTGAGGATGCCCGTGTGCGACACCTTGGGCAGCTCCACCACCTCGATGACCTGCGCCGGCGAGTCCGACCACGCCTTAATCGGCCCTACGAGGCTGGCCAGGTTCACCGTCCCGTCGCCGTCGCCGTACACCACCTTGACGGGCCCCGCGTCGAACCCCTCCTCCCCGTACACGAGGCTCTCCACCGTGTCGACGCCGGTGCCCACCAGGCAGGTCACCGGCACTCCGGGCACCGGCAGGACCTCCCCGAGCGGCCGCGTCCGCGCCCGGTACGGCTCCACCCCGTCGGCGAACCCGATGTCCTGCAGGAACTGCGTGACGTTCTTGGCGGAGTAGGTCCGGTTGTGACGCTGGGACACGACGAGCGTGGTGTTGCCGAACACCTTGGGCGTGGGCAGCAGCCAGAGGTTGCTCTCGGAGCTGCGCTGCTCGGCGCGGATGAGGGACGCGTTCACGAACGGCACGCCGAGGGTGTTGCCGGAGGCGAAGGTGCGCATGATCTCCACCGACCCGCCCCACGGCGAGGAGAGCGTCACGAGGCGCTTCACGTGCGCCGCGCGCCAGGGCCCCGGCGCGCGCGCCAGCAGCTGCAGCGCGTACAGCCCGCCGAGGCTGTGCGCCACGAGGATCGCCGGCCTGCCGCCGTTCGCGGCGCACGCCGACTCCACCAGCAGCCTGAGCCGCTCCAGGTACGCGCTGCCGACCTGCGACGGGTGCCCCGGCGCGGCAAGTCCGTACCGGAAGTCGTACGGCGCGCCGTAGAGGTTGTGGCCCTCCTCGTACCCGACCTTCTCCAGCGTGCTCGCCAGGTCGTCCATGTACCCCGTCAGGAGCCTGCAGAGAACAGTTTGCCGTGTCACGCCATTGCCATTGCAACACCTGCACGTTAGTACGTACCATGAATAAATAGATAGATATAGATAGAAATTGGTGAGGTACGTACTTGAGGGTTGGGTCGAGGTAGCGGAGGGATGAGGTGGAGCCGAAGTCGGAGACCCTGGTCTGGACGCCGGGCGCGTTGCGGTAGTCGTCGGCGTCGCGGTCGTAGTAGAGCATCATCCGCTCGGCGAAGCAGCGGGTGAGGGGCGCCACCAGGACGGACGGCTCGAACCACATGCGGAACCAGCCGCCGCGCCCGCGCACCGGCGGCCACACCCGGCACGTCAGGCTCGACGGCCTGTAGTCGTCCGTGAGCCGCGCCTCCAGCTGGTTGCCGCCGGAGCCCGGGATCAGTATCACCGGGTGCAGCAGCAGACCGCCGGCCGCCGAGGACGCGCAGCAGCAGCACGAGCTCAGCGACAGCATGGCCACGACCGTGGACAGCAGCACGACCACACGTAGCGGATTTTTCTCCATGTTGAGTGCTTCTATATGCATAACTAACTTCTGTTTCTCCTTGATTGTCTCTTTGTTTGTTGTAATTTTTGGTGGTCGCGCTCTTGCTGTGTGGCGACGCTTGTGTTGAACTTTGTGGGGGACATGTGATGCTGCTGTTTGGATCGATTGGAGCCGCTCGAAACGGCATATAGGGCGCAGAGCATGTACGGTGGGAATGGTAGTTACGTCGTCCTTCCAGCAATGGTTTACTCTGAGCTGCGCTGTGAATCTGTGTGGCTCTCGGCTAACAAACCTTGCTTAACTACGCCGCCGGTAGCGTAGCAGTGTAGCGTTCTCCGGTAGCCCCTTCCTGTGATTTAAGTGGGGACGGCGACCAGGCATCCACAGCATATGCTGCCACTTCTCAGCATGAGCCGTGCGGCCGTGCTGTCGCCGGGCTCTGCTCGTTTCTCGCCGGACACGGTCCTGTCCTCTGCCGGAGTTATTGAGGCAATGTTGCTACGCCACGGCGAGTATGTAGCTTGCAGCGATGGGATCAAGTTAAGTCAATGCCACAAGCGGAAGCATTGGATCCCGGCCCTAGGTTTGTGGCTTTGGTCAATCTGAATGAGGATGCTGTTGTGTGTAGTTTAAGAGCTCATCTTCCTACAGTTCCAAGCCCTTCTAAGCTAGTGCAGAACAAAGAAGCAAGTGCAGAACAAATGCAAGCAGAGCATGTAGAGCAGACTAGGTAGATGCAGAGATACAGCAGGAGCTGCACGGTCGGATCCACGGGCAGGGTTTGCACTTGGCGGGCATGCACCGTGAAGGCGGCTCAACGCCGACGGCACGTGCGTTCTATACGCATGGTTAACTTTGTTTTTCCTGTTTGTCTCTTTGTTTTGTTCTGGATTTGGTGGTCGCGCTCTTTGTGTGGCGATGCTTTGTGTTGAAATTTCTGGACAAAGTGATGATACGATGCTGTTTGAATCGTTTGGAGCCGCTTAAAACGGCATACAGTCACAGCACTCGTACGGTGGAGGTAATGGTTACGTCGTCCTTCCAGCAGTGGTTACTCTCGGCCGCGCTGTGAATCTGTGGTTCGCGTCTAACGAACCTTGCTTCGTTACGGGCCCCCGGTAGCGTAGCGTCGTAGCGTTCTCCGGTAGCATACCTGTGATTTAAATGGGGTCGGCGACTAGGCATCCACAGCATATGCTGCTACTTAGGCATCTCCACTCGTCCCCCAAGCGCCCCAGGAGTCTTTTTTAGCGCCGGCGCGAAGAAAATTTTACTAGTCGACCCTATGACTTCATTTAGCGCCGTTTTGCGCCAGCGGACCAAAGGCAAACCCTCCATAATTTGGCTCCTCCCTCCATAATTTTGCTCTGTCCCTCCATTTCTCCCCACATATACCTCTCCCTCCAGCCGATCAACCCATTTTTCCTCAGATCTGGCCGCCATGGCTCCCAACAAATTCACAGGTCCTCATGCCGTCGTCGCCGTCGCCGCGCCCTCCGCCGCCGGGGAGACCATGAAGAAGCCGAGGAAGCCAAGAGCATCGATGAAGAGGCCGACGGGCTGGAGCAACGCCAAGTGGATCTTGGACTAGGCGCACCGGAAGTCGGAGAACGAGCATCGCCGGGCGAGGGAGAAGGTGTTGCGGGAGAAGCGCCTGGCCGAGGGCCTGGCCGGCGAAGTGGAGGAGGAAGAGGAAGAAGAGGAAGAGGAGATGGAGGAGCCAACTCCGGCTGCGTCTGAGGCTACGCCGGCCAAACTGAGGGCCGGCTACTCTCCTCGTCCCCTCTTCGTCGGATGGACCAGCCAAGCTAGCGTCGCCTCGCCGCCCGGCTACTCGCCATCACCGTCGCCGCGCTGGAGCGCGTCCCCGCACTACTCCCCTGGGTAAGCCGAAGCTGACCCCCATGGTGGCTTCAACCCCAACCTCGCTGCCCGGCTACTCGCCATCACCGTCGCCGCGCTGGAGCGCGTCCCCGCACTACTCCCCTGGGTAAGCCGAAGCTGACCCCCATGGTGGCTTCAACCCCAACCTCGCCTTTCCCCACCCTCCGCCGATGATGTACGCCAGCTCACCGGACTACGCATCCTCGCCGTCGCTTTGCCGTGCCCCCCCTTTCGCCCCCAGCAGGACGTCCACAGCCTGTTAGGCGGAATGCACGCCGCCGACACCTTCATGGACGAGTGACGTGGGGCTACTTTTCGACTAGTCCATGGTGAGGCTGCCTGGGCCGCACCAAGCTTGTGAAGGCCCACAAAAGGCCCACTACGGGTACCATGTAAGCTAGTTCAAGTCGGTAGGTCTCGTAACCTGCCATATCTGTAATTGCCATCGGCATCGACCACCTGAGACCTGGCTTACCTATAAAGGCTAGGAGGGTTGCTCGTCTCAAGGACACGCTCATAGCCACCACCACAAACCTTAGCGAGATCGCAATCTCGCCATTGTAATCGCTACTCGCCATCAATACCAGACAAGCAGGAAGTAGGGTGTTATCCTCCGGGAGCCTGAACCTGGGTAAAACTCCCCGCTTGTCAGCCGTCGTGATCACCAATGCTTATCTCTCTCCCCCTCAATCAACCCGGGGTGGACAACCCTGGGATTTGTCGAGTTACACCCTCGTCAATTTGCGCCGTCTGTGGGAAAGAACAAGCGTTGGAATCATGGTCACTCTGGCTCCACCCGCAAGGAAGATCGACGTCTGCACCACCAGGGAGCCCATCCGCTTCGGCTCCTTCGAGTACGTCTTCCACCCGCCGGCCCGCCGCTCGGTGTACGCCGATTTGTACGAAGGTATACACATTACCTTTGGCTCCATATACTGTTTCGTCGACTGCCGTGGAATATTCAGGTCCGCGGCAACCGCACCACGCGCGGCGGCGGTACCCGCATCGGCAACCCTCGCGCCGCCCTTGCCGTCGCCTACCGCGGGAGTCGCATCTGCCACACCCGTGAAGATCGCATCTACGTCGACCACATCGACCACCTTGGCAACGGCCACGCAGATCGAGTCTACTCCAACTATTTCGATCGCACGGCCGGCAAAGTCAAGATCTACCCCAACCACGACTGCACCGACTGCACCCGCGCGTGCGACCAAGGGCGTGCTGCCGACAACCGTGCCACGCGCATCTTTGTGGATTCATCAAGTCTACCCCAAGCCAATCGCACTCGCTCCGGCGACTGTGAAATCCTCTCCCACAACCACGGTGATGATCGCAAGAAGACGCAACAACGACTGCGCTGCACACCATGTAGCATCAATTTTCGATCCATAGCAAGATTCAGATGACGGAAGCAGCAGTGGGAGCGTAAACACTCCGACCCAGGTCTACCCCGCGCAAGTCTTCATGGCTGGCACAACGCCACCCGAAGGCAATGACGAACCCGCATACCCACTAGAAGTGGTCATGCCTGACCAGACGCGACTCACCATCACGCGTGACATGGGCATCAGGGCCATGAAGCATGTCGACGACGGCACGTTCACTCCACCCGACGCACCTCGAGAGGATCATCTGGCGGTCCAGTACTTGCTACGCAAGGAAGGTGAGCGACTTCGTGCCGAAAGGACCGAGTTGCTCCGGCGCAAGAGGGATGCAGATGCGTCAAGTGCCAGACGAGCTGCCATCTCGTTTACTTCCTCTACAGAAATTAACCAAGGAGGACGGCGAAACAGAGCTCGTGTTCCCCTCATGACGGACGCCGATCGAGCCAGAGTCACCCGTAACCTCAACTCGTCCTTCATCACCGAGGATGAGAATGGGATACCTGTCCCCAAAACGGCGAATGCTGCTATCATAGCAGTCGAAACATACCTTCGGCTCACGCAGCTGCCGGAGGGAGACGCACGCGCCCTTCTCCACAAGCAGCAGATCATGTCCATGAAGGCAATCGAGGAAGCTCTGGCGACCAGGGCGCCAAGCAACCGGGCACGTGAAGAGCGAGAACACCAAGCCCGCGAGCCAGCAACATCAGGGGTCCCGGCAGTACAGCCACTACGACAAGCCCAACCAGGCAAAGATCTTTGCAACGTCATTACGCAAAGGACGGTGGACCGCAACCGCAGCCAGCGTTCGGCTGACGCGGCGAACCTGGACGACCAGGCCGATCGCAACTTCGAACCGTGCGGCGACCCATGCTTCAGCTTCAACATCCGCGACACCCGCATGCCCAAGGGCTTCAAGCTGACAACGGGAACCCCCAGGTACGACGGGAAGCAAGACCCGCGCCTGTGGCTCGAAGATTACCTCATCGCCTGCACCTGCCAAGGCGGGACGTCAACTATGGCAATGTAATATATCCAGCTCATGCTCACGGACTCAGCGCGCGGGTGGCTCACCAGCCAACCCAAGGACTCCTTCCGAACCTGGGAAGAATTCCAAGATACTTTCATAAAAAGTTTCTCTGGAACATACGCAAGGCCGACGACCAACATCGAGCTGCAGGCCTGCAAATAGGGAAGAGACGAGTCGCTCCGCTCTTACATCCAACGGTGGACACTCCTCCGCAACACCATGGAACCCGTCTCAGAAGACCGGGTGATGGATGCTTTCATGCACGGCGTTGCTCGTCGCGACCTCCGCGAGGAATTTGGTAGGCTCCAGCCGAAAACCACGATAGAGCTCATGAAGATAGCCAACCAGTGGGCCGAAGGAGAGGACTACGTCCGCGACACTTTCCCAAAGAAGGAAGCCGAAACAGGTAACTGGAGGGAAGAACGTCAGAAGAAGAAACAACGTTTCACCAACCTCGACGCAATCGAGTTAGTAGCGGCGGGATATCAAACGCCCCGTGATGACAAGCGAGATAGCAGTCGACAGTATGATCAAGGTCGAGTGGAAGCGCGCACTGACCCCAGCCGAAGAACTGATGCAACCTTGCAAGCATCACTCATTCCGCAACCCGGACATAGGCAAGTGGGGCGCCAACCACATGCTGAAGGACTGCCGCAAAGCACGCAAAATTTACCAGGCTATGCAGCAAATCATCACTCCGGTGCAAGCACTGCACGCAGCTCCGCAGCTTGCTATTCAGGCAGCACCCGCAAACAACAACCCAACGCAGGCGGCCGGGACCTTCCCCCAGCAGCAGCCGCAGCATGAAGTCCAGCCAGCAGCGCACGAAGCATACCCAACCGCGCGAGGGCAGCTCAACATGATCCAGAAGGGACGCCCTTCAAACAGGACCCAGAAGCTCATCACCCGCCAAGTCCTTCAGGCTACCACCAGCCCACGCGCAGTACCAGACTACCTGAGAGGGTCAGAGACACCGATCACATTCTCCAGGGCAGATCACCCGTCAGAGGTACCTCGACCTGGTCACGCCGCTCTGGTTATCGAAGCCCTAATTGGCGACTACAGCCTGAAGAAGGTATTAATGGACGGAGGCAGCGGCATCAACATCATATTCCCAGACACTCTGAGAAGAATGAACAAGTCAACAGAAAAGTTGCCAGAGTCGGAGACCACCTTCCACGGCATAGTACCAGGGCAAGCAATCACGCCCATGGGAACAATCACACTCGACGTCGTCCTCGGCACACCCGAACACTTCAGGAAAGAGTCGATTGACTTCGAGGTCGTCGACTGGAAGTCACAGTATCACGCCATACTTGGGCGCCCAACTTTTGCCAGGTTCATGGCAGTACCTCACTACGCCTACCTGATGATCAAGTTACCTGGACCCAAAGGAGTTATCACCGTGCGTGGCGACTTCGACCGCTCCAACAGTTGTGACCGTGAGTTTAGCAAAATCTCTGAGTTCTTCGGGGTCGAAGAGCATTTCAAGGCCATATCAGCCGACAACGACAAGACCATCTTTCCACCCCGCAAGAAGCCAGCAAAAGACGCCGCCTTCAACACGAACGATGACACTACAACTCACCAAGTCCATCCGACTGACAGCGGCAAGACGGTCAAAGTATCATCAAGCCTGATCCCCGCATAGGAAAGCGCGCTCGTCGACTTTCTACGTGAGAACTGGAAAATCTTTGCATGGCAACCCTCTGACATGCCAGGAATACCCAGGAATCTCGCCGAGCACTCTTTAAAAGTCCACAAGGACGCAAGACCAGTCAAACAAGCCATGTGACGCTTCTCAGGACCCAAACGAGACGCGATGACCATGGAGATCGACCGACTGCTGCACGCCAAATTCATCCGAGAAATCAAGGACTCGGACTGGGTCGCCAACCCGGTCCTGGTGGAGAAGAAGAAGACGAAGAAATTGCGCATGTGCGTTGACTTCACTGCAGTCAACAAGTGTTGCCCCAAGGATCACTTCCCGCTCCCGTGGATAGACCAGATCATCGACTCGACAGCAGGCTGCGAGCGCCTGTCCTTCCTGGATGCCTACTCAGGCTACCAGCAGATCAGACTAAAAGTCGAAGACAAAGAAAAAACGACGTTCATCACACCCAACGGCGTTTTTTGGTACCAGACGATGCCATTCGGGTTGAAGAACGCCGGCGCCACGTACCAGCGGACAATGCAAGCATGCCTTAAAGGGCTCATTGGGCAAATTATCCAAGTCTACGTCGACGACATCATCGTCACGACCCGAAAAGAAGACACCCTAGTCGACGACCTCCACAAGGTCTTCGCTGCGCTCGACATGTACCAGATCAAGCTAAACCCAGAAAAGTGCGTGTTCGGCGTGCCTGCCAGAGAGTTACTGGGGTACCTCGTCTCTGCAAGAGGAATCGAAGCAAATCCTGGGAAGGTGCAGAATATACTCACGATGCTAGCACCCACCAAACTTCGGGAAGTGCAACGATTAGCCGGCCGAGTCGCAGCTCTCAGCCAGTTTATAAGTAAGTTGGGTGAGAAGGCACTACCTTTCTACCAACTGATGAAGAAGACGGACAAGTTCGAGTGGAAACAAGAGGTGCAAGAGGCGTTTGACCAACTCAAGAAAACCCTGACGACTTCCCCAGTCCTGGTGGCACCGCTGGAAAACAGCCGCTATCCCTATACGTCTCAGCGACAAACAAGGTGCTGAGCACGGTACTCGTAGTCGAGCGGGAAGAAGAAGGGCACAGTCACCCCGTGCAAAGGCCCGTCTACTACCTCAGCGAAGTCCTAACATTGTCCAAGCAGAACTACCCGCATTACCAAAAGCTGGCGTACGGAGTCTTCATGACTTACAGGAAGGTCGTCCACTACTTCTCCGAGCACCCGATCACGGTGGTAAGCTCCTCTGGGCTAGCAGACATTCTCACAAACCAACGCGCGACAGGACGAGCCGCCAAGTGGGTTGTCGAACTAGGACCCTGGGGGCTGAAGTACGCTCACCCGAAGTCTATCAAGGCCCAAGTCCTTCCAGAATTCACCACCGAGTGGATAGAAGCTCAGCTACCAGATGTCCCCGACTTGTCCAACACATGGACGATGTACTTCGACGGCTCCAAGAAATTCAAGGCGACTGGGGCAGGAGTTGTGCTCATCTCCCCCAAAGGCGATAAGCTGAAGTATGTCGTACAGATGGACTTCCTAACGCCATCCAACAACGAAGCCGAGTATGAGGCCCTGATCCATGGCACGCGGATGGCCAAGAACTGCGGCGCCACGCACTTCATGATTTACGGCGACTCCTACCTGGTGGTACAACAAACCAAGAAATCCTGCGACGCCATCGCTGAGAACATGATCGCCTACAGAGACCTGTACAACCAGCTGGAGGGCACCTTCGACGGCTGCGAGCTGCGGCAAATTGGCCGCGACAGCAATGAGGAAGCCGACATCCTTGCCAACATGGGATCAGATAGGGTTCCAGTACCACCCGACGTCTTCCTCGAGCGCATCACGCAGAGGTCCATCAAGACTCGGCCCGCAACAAGCACTTCCACACCAGCAACAAGCACCGCGAACCCGCCAAGCCAAGAAAAGGAGCCCATGGAGGTCATGCTAGTCGAAGCTACATGGACAGGGCCATACCTGGCGTACATACTGCACCAGAAGCTGCCAACCGACCCAGTCGAAGCAAAGCGCATCATCAGGCGATCCAAAAGTTTCACCGTCATCAACGGAGAACTCTACAAGAGAAGCATCTCGGGGATCCTGCAAAGGTGCGTAGATCCAGTCGACGGCCAAGCCATCCTACTTGACATCCACGTGGGTATCTACGGGCATCACGCCAGCAGTCGAGCACTGGTGGCCAAAGCATTACGAGCCGGGTTCTATTGGCCAACAACCATGTAAGATGCCGAAGACCTAGTAAAAAATGCACAGGGTGCCAGGAGTTCGCCAATAAGCCACACGCGCCGGCATCCAAGCTCAAAACAATACCGCTAGCCTGGCCATTCGCCCAATGGGGGCTGGACATGGTGGGCCCGCTGAAGAAATCCTCACCTGGAGGGCACACTCACCTCCTGGTCGCAGTCGACAAGTTCACCAAGTGGATTGAAGCCGTGCCCATCACAAGTTCGACCGCATCGTCAGCAGTCAACTTCATCAGATCAATCATCTTCAGGTTCGGAGTACCAAACGGGATCATCACAGACAACGGCTCAAACTTCACAGCCGATGAATTCAAAGACTTCTGATCAGATCAAGGTATCAAGCTCAACTATGCGTCTGTCTCGCACCCGCAGTCCAGTGAGCAAGTCGAGAAAGCCAATGGCCTCGTCTGCATCGGCATCAAGAAACGACTACGCGTACCACTGAGACGCGCCACAGGCGCATGGGTCGAAGAACTGCCGTCAGTCCTCTGGAGTCTGCGAACCACGCCAAACAGGTCCACCCAATTCACTCCATTCTTCATGGTGTATGGTGCAGAGGCGGTCCTCCCCTGCAACATCAAATTCGACGCGCCACGAGTGGTCGCCTATGACGAGTCAGACGCAGAAGAGGTACTCGAAGACAGCATGGACATCCTGGATGAAGCACGCGACATTGCCCTGGCGCGATCAGTCGTGTATCAGCAAGACCTGCGCAACTACCATGGACGGAGGTTGCGACCAAGAGGATTCGTCGCAGGCGACCTGGTCCTCCGCCTCAAGCAGAAGAAGGTGCACAAACTCGCCTCCCCATGGGAGGGCCCATACATTGTGACAGAGGCAATCGGCAACGGAGCTTACTGACTGAAGGACTCAAAGACGGGAGCAGACTGCAGCAGCCCATGGAACGTGGTGCAACTTCGCCGGTTCTACGCCTAGTCGACCCAATCATTGTACCCAAGAAAACTCAACGCGGCAGGTTTCAGACGCACTCTTTTCCTTACCAGGGTACCTACGGGGACTGGAAGGGTTTTAATGAGGCGGCATGTTCGCAAGAATCAATAAAGTGATTTAAAGAAAAGTAGTCTCCTTTACATTTCCAGTCAAGGCAATCAATAACCTAGGCCGCTACTCGAACAACTCGGGGGCTGCGCCATACAGGTCAAACAAAAATCCTAGGCCGCCACCCGAATCACTCGGGGGCTGCGCCGTACAGGTTGAAAGAAAAGCTTAGGCCGCTACCCGGATCACTCGGGGGCTGCGCCACACAAGCACAACTCATAAAATCCTAGGCCGCTGCCTGATCTGCTCGGAAGTCGCACCGCACAGGTCAAGTAAAAAATCCTAGGCTGCCGCCCGACGCACTCGGGGGCTGCGCCTTACAGGTATCACTTGTAATCCTAGGCTGCCAGTCGAACTACTCGGGGGCTGCGCCACGCAGGCCTTACTCAAAAAATCCTAGGTCACCACTCGAACCACTCGGGGGCTATGTCATACAGGTCAAGCACCAAAACCCTAAGTCGCCACCCGACACACTCGGAGACTGCGATACATAGGTCTCACTTGAAAAACCCTTGGACGCCACTCGAAGAACTCGGGGGCTGCGCCACACAGGTTCACGACACAACCCTAGGCCGCCACCCAAGGCACTCGGGGGCTGCGCCACACAGGTCAAAAATCAAAGCAGACACTCGCACAGTAATGCAAACAGTTTCATTTTCATTACTCGAGAATTCCCTTAACCTCATACATTGTCATTTACATGGGCATATTCGCCTCCTATAACTAACCCTGTACAACAGAGGACAGCTATCCTTAATCTGCAGGCTCATCCTTCGGCGCGTCGAGTGGCCCTACAAGGCGCTCACTCAGCTTTTGGACCTGCTCAATCATTTGGCGAGCAACCGCCAAGGTGTCGGCGTAGTCATCGTCCCCGGGCAGGCCACCCATTAACCTCTCCAGAGGAAGGTTCGGCCGGTGCAGCCGGACGTAGGCCAGTGCCACATTCGCCCCGGCGACGAGTTGGGCATTGACCATCTCCTTCAGCGCGTCACCCTCGCGGAACCTCTCCAACAAGCCAGCCAACCCGTGCGGCTGCCCATTGTGTGGGAAGTACACACGGTGGATGTGCCAGAGAGTCTTCCGACAATCTTCAAGGAGAAAGGCAGCCCGCCAGGTTCGATCAAGCATGCACGCAAGGATTCGTCCCCTCGACTTGTTGGACCAGAAGTGGCGAGCCTCGTATGAATCGCCAGTCGCCTCCCGGGTGACCCGCATCCAGAATTCACCAGTTATAACAAGCAAGTTTCAAGGAAGAAAGCACGCCACAAACGCTACCAACCTTGAAGCTGTCGACAGATCAGATCGATTTCGCCAAGCAAAAACTCTTCGCGCTGGGAGAACTCCACAGCGGGATGCGACTTGGAGCGCACCAACTCCAACTCGGCACGCTTAAGACTCGCTTCAAGCTTAACCACCTTGTTCTTCAAATAGGTGATTATCCGCTGGTCGTTTGTGCTCCGCGGAGGAGCTGGCGTTGATCGACGATGGGGCACAGTCGAAGAAGAGCAAGAACCTCCATCGCCACCCGCGCCAGTCGCTGCAGCAGTGCGAGTAGCCCCGTGCACGTCAGTCTGCCATAAATGCGCAGAGTCAATACAGAAAGGCGACTCCTCAACAAAAGCTAAGTCAATAGGAAGGAATATATAACTTGGCAAAAAATACAGTTCAAGGCCAGAAGACCTGACGAAACATCATCCATTACAAGCAAAAGACTTGAGTACAAGACACTGCGACTACTGGAATTCTACACTACAAAAACCCCTAGGCAGCAGACTCCGACCGAGAGCGACTCTTCCGAGCAGCCGCCTCAGTTGCCTTGGCAAGCGCCCTCTCGAAGGTGGCCACAAGCTTCACAGCCAGCTGTGCAGCCTGCGCCTTCACCCCGCAAAGGGACGCGGTTCGGCCATCAGGCCTCCGAGGGAAGCCGCTGACAACCTTCTCGAAGTCGCCCGGAACCTGATGGCCTAGCAAGAGCTGGAAGGTGAGCTCGGAGCCGCGTAACATCTGCGTCCGAGTGAAGTCCGCGAGGGTGGTCGCGTTGTCTTCAAACGGAGCGGCAAGGGCATCAACGGCAGTCGGCGGCAGGTCACTCGGAAAGATGCTGCGGTGCACCGTCGCGAGCGCTCCTGTCGACTTCTGCAGCACGGCCGCCGACTTCTGCAGCGCATCAGACGCATACGCGCAGGCGCGGTCGATGAAGCCGACAGCAGTCGCCAAGTCAACATCGTCACTCGACGAGCCTTCTGGAGGAGCGCCACCGCACCTCTCTGGACAAAGGATCCAACTGTCAGCAAAAATCAAAGTTCTAGCTAAGGCAAAGTAGGAAGTAAGCCGAAAACTCACCTCCAAGGGCACCGGCGAGTGACAGCAGGCGGTCGACTTGGGTCTTTTCCTAGATGGCCCGCACTCGCTCACACTCCTGGGACTCGTGCAGGGCTTTCTCAAGCCCCGCCTGAGCCTGAAGCTTCAGCTCCAACTCTTCAGCCCGCCGGGTAGCCTGGTCCAGAGAGGCGCGCAGCTGGTCCCTCTCCTTCTCCAGGCGAACATATGCAGCGGCTGCATCAAGCTGCTGGCGGTAGTATGGCTGCAAAATATGCAAGAAGTTATAAAGTTGCGGGCGACTATACTAGTCACCCTCACCTTCGGGGGCTACTCCCATCGGGAGCGCTGATCGTGCACCCGATGAACGTTCCAGACTACAAGAAGAAAAACAAGGACTTGCGTGGTCCAGGAGGTCGACATCTTCCGAAGTCGCTGGGGGAGCACGACTCGGTGCGGTGAAGTCGCTAGTCGACGCGCGCTCCTCGATCACCACCTGCGTCACCAGCTCTGTCGAAGGGGCAGATGTGTGCTCCACTTCACGACGAGGAGAGCTGACATCGCCAGAGCGATGGCTGCAGCAAAAACAGGACATCAAGCTCAACTCGAAGATCGAAAACTCGGAAACACAACTCGACGAAGCAGGGCGAAGAAGAATCTCACCTGGTGGTATTGAGGTCGTCATCACTCCCCACGGAGAGAGATGGCATCCGCACGAACTCGCGCGGCGGCGTAGAGCGGACAGGAGGAACAACCAAGGCCTCGTCCTAGTCGTCACGAGTACCCGACGAGGACATGCCGGTTTCCTCCATGTCAACACCCGCGTCCCTCGCGGGCGAAGAAGCAGTTGCAGAATCTTCACCACTTCGCCGCTTCAGCTTCTTCCGAGCGGGTGCCTCCTCTTCGTCATCGTCCTCCACCTCTTCGCTGTGAGAGATAGCGGACTGAAGTTCTTCGTCGTCACCCTTCTCCTCCACAATCTTCGACTCATCATGAGGTCCGTTTTCTGGGAGAGGAGGAAGGCTAACCAAAAGAGAGCGACCATGTGGCAAGCAAAGCCAAGTCGAATCAAGAAACAGAAAAGCCAGAAAGCAAGCAAGGAAAAGAGCAAACCAAGAACTTACCTCAGGAACAAGGTTCGCTGATCCGTAAGCAGCAACCGGACACTTGACGTTGCAAGGGTCCGCGGCTCGGAGGCTGGTGATGCCCCTCACCTTGGTCTCCACTTCATCATCGTCAAGAGGCTGGTCGTTGACGCCCTCGACTGCCCACATTGGGTGGGGCCGAGCGCGTAGCGGCTGGACGCGCAGCCGGAAGAAGGTGGCCATCAAGCAGACGCCACCCGACTCGCGCCCGAGGGTCTTGAGGAGGTTGCGCAGCAAGCTCAGCAGCGGCCTCGCGGACTCCTTCTCTTCCTCGGCAAGCGGGTGCGCCCAGGTGCGGGTCTTCCGCAAGTCGCGCTCGACGTCAAACTGGGCCAGGCCCTCCTGGTTCCACTAGATGTAGAACCATCTTTTTCGCCACCCCTGGACGGAGTCCGACTTCTTCATCTGAAAGTACGCGGTGTCGCCGCGCACCTGGATGCCGAAGCCGCCCACGGGGTATGTCAACCCGCTCTTCCCAACGTTCTTGCGAACAAGGAAGAGCGACTTCCATAGCGCCCAGTGGGGTGCTATCTCCAAGAAGCACTCGCAGAGCACGATAAAGCTCGTGATGCTCAAGACGCCATTGGGTGTCATCTGAACCCCATAGGCATACAAGAGACCACGAACAAAATCGTGGAGAGGGAACCCGAAGCCCCGTGGGAGAAAATCCACGAAGCATACGCGCTCCCCCTCACGAAGTGCGGGGTATATGTCGTGGTGGTGTCACGGCAGATGCCATAGGATGGCTAATGTGTGGGGCCGATGGACGTTGGTGGATCCGGGGAGGGATAGCGAGCTGAAGAGCTCACACGGGGAGGATCCCGGTGTGACCGAGATCTCCCAAGAACAAGAAACAAGATCAAAGCGCAAGGGGAAAGATCTAGCAAACACGAACAAATGCACGAAGGCACACAACACACACACACGATGTACCCAGGTTCGGGGCCCTCGTGAGGAGGTAACACCCCTACTCCTGCCTTTCCTCTCAATATAAGTGTGGAACAAGGGCTACAACTTGCTCTTAGAGCTCTTGAGGTGAAGAACACGAAGAACTAGATGAACTCAAGGGAGGATGAAGTAAATGCTCTAGGAGTAAATGAGACTAGAGTTTTGGCTCCCAAGTTGGTCTCTGCTTCACAGGAGCAGTTATGGCGCCTTTTATAGAGTTCCGGCCAGGAGGGCCGGAAACCCTAATCCGGGTCGGCCCCACCGGACAGGCCTAACCGTTATGTCGACACCGGCTAGTGCGACCTAGTCGCCGTGCTATCCGGCGTAGCCCCTTCGTCATCATTCCGGCAAGGACGGCAGGCGACGTCCGAGCTCGTCTCAGGGTGAGCATCTCTAGGCCTAGCCTCCCGAAGATGTCTTAGCCTACCAGCAAAGACATCTTTGAGAAGCTAGTTCTTAGAGGAACCACCCGCTGATGCTTGTGCTGTTATGAGGGCTCGGGGTGGCTATTTATAGCTGCCCAGGGATGACCCTTGCGCCTGCCAGGAGGCACCTTGCACCCTACCAGCTCCGAAAGGTCAAGTTGCCCCTTCAGCGCACTAGGGTGTGGCCCTTGCTCTCGCCAAAGGTCAAGCACTGTTGCCACACTATCGAATTGCGCCGGGATCTGCCCTACCCGGGGGGCAGCCCCCCGACACTAGTCCCCGAAGCTGGTGCTGCGCCGCGACCCCGGATGATGTGCGGGATCAGCTTTAATAATAACAATCACCCCAGGAAACATGAGACGATCCTTTGACTTGATGTCGAGATGAGTTTTAGCGAGATCCCCGCACCGAGATCCTTTCAACCGGAAGGCCATGCTCGTAACCGGACAGTGCCACGTCAGTGAATATTATCGTTGGCTCCGAATTGAATTCCAGATCTTGGGCTGGGTCCCACCCGAGGTCTTGTCGAGTCAGAAACGCACTCGAGTGCTTCTGACCGAGCACGTCGCTGCTCGGGTTCGCGCGCCGGGAGCCGCAGCCGATCCGAAGTCCAACTGTTGGGGCTCTGTGGCCTGCGGTGTGGCCGGATCGGGCGCTCCTAGGGACGCCACGTGCCGCTCGGCACAAAACTGATCCCACCCACGATCGGAGAGATCGTGGGCGGGAAACTCGGAAACCGCTCCGGATCCCCCCATAAATAGGGGACCGGAACGGTCTCTTCCTCCTCTTCCCCAACTCCTCATTTCTCCCACCACCGTCTCGAGCACCTCGCCGTCGGAGCGCCCGGAGCTCAAGCCCTGCCGTTGCCGCTCGTGCCGAAGCACTTCGCCTCCACCATTGGGCTGCGCTACTCTCGCTCGTCCTCGGCCTCACTTCCTTCGGTGAGTTCTTCCACCCGCTCCGGCGAACTTCACCACAACGACGATGCTTCGCGCTCGGCCGTGCAACCACGAACCCGCGGGTTGCGCCGCCGCCGGCGAGCGCGAGCCGTGCGGCGTTGACGATGTGTTGGGGATATATCAACTAGGGGTATAACCAACATGGATCAATCCGGCTAGTCCAGGGTGGCCCAAGGGTGGTAAGGCTGAAGCCTGCCGGGCGGCCCAGATAGCTGACGTACAAGGAAGTAGGCGGACGGTCCAAGGAAGGCGGAAGGCCGAAGCCCATCAAGCCACCAAGCCCAAGACGGAAGGCGCCAACTAAGCCGGCTAGGTCTAGGACTCTGTTTACTTGCCGGACAAGTACTTGCCTTGTACCCTGGGGTCTGGCCGCCTATATAAGCCGGCCACCAGGGAGCCTTTAGGGCAGGCGCTTCAATACGCATCATACACATTGTAACTTATTCACGGCTATTGCCTCATAGTGAATTATAGCAGCACGTAGGATCTCGCCACTGCTGTGGCATCCGAAGCTGGGTAAACTCGCCGTGTTCAATCCCGTCCTCGATGACACCAACCTTCTTCCCCACAATCCATACGCAGACTAGAGGACCCCCGTCTCCTATCAATTATGCCGATACTACGACAGTTGGCGCCCACCGTGGGGCCTAAGGTTCCTGGCGTCACGTTCCAGGCGGGAACACTTGGCGGCGTGGGCAAGCAGATCGCCGTCGGTCGCGTCACAAGATATGGCGGCCACAGCTACGTCAACTCGGATGAGTCCTGGCTCCCGGCGGACGACTACCTTATCGGATGCGCAATCGAACCGATCGGAGGGATCGACGTCTTCATCGGGTATACGCCAGAGGCGTACGGCCTACCGTGTTTCTACAACCCCACCCACCAACTCTTCGACCAAGCAGTCGACCGACAAGATGGATCTGAATCCGCCTTCTCCCAGGAGTCGGTCGAATCTGATTTCCACTTCGTCGGAGTTGTCGGACTGGGATCAGACTCCCTGCCGGAAAACAACGATCCTGAGTCAATCCTCCCTGCTCTACAGGAGGATGCGATGTCAGATGCCGGATCCAGATCTACCGTTCAAGTCAACGTAGACTCTGACTCTGATGATGATGCTAGTCTCTTCGAAGAGAAGATCAAAACCCGCTTTTCCAGTGGTAATCCGGCTCCTTCAGAGGGCACAGCGGATACTGACATGCCTGACAAGCTGGCTATGATGGTTGTTGTTGGTCACGAGACAACCCAGTTACTTCGGAGGCGCAAAACAAGCCGGCGGAAGATGCCGGCGACACCACAGCCGGTCAACTCATTGAAAGTTCCGACAAGGTGCGCGCAAAGAAGAAAACTGGCCTCGAGAAAGGTGGCAACAACAAACCCACGGATTTGCTCTCCGTCATCAAAGAAGTAGACGAGATCATGAATACTCCGGTGAATAAAGACACTCCACTTGACGAAGTGGAAGAGCTTAGGCTTAACATGCTTAAGCACTCTGACTTCCTGCGAAAAAGAGAGGAGCACGTTGAGAGCCTTGCGAAGAAGATCGAGAAAGAACAGGAGAAGATGTCGGCCAAAACAAGCCGGCAACTCTTCGAGGAGAAAAGGTCATCAAAAAACCGCCGTGGTAAAGAGCCGCCAACGCAAGCAACGACAGCGGCTCAAGATCTCGGGTTTGACTGGCGTACGGCACCACAATGCGTGGACAGAAGGGGAGATGTTGTCTTCTGCACCCCCGTCCTCAACGCGGCCGCCGCGCTAGATACCCTGGACGACAACACTTACACGGCGGAAGAAAAGCTGGCCAATGCAAGACACTTCGTGAGCAAGGCCCTAGAACAACAAGCTCGCGCTGATTCCTACAGCCACATGGCGGATGCTCGCGGGGGAGACCTAGAGTCTAAGTCAGGAAAGTGCAAAGCTGCACCTGGCGCCGACCCCGAAGGCCCGTCTGGCTCCAGCAGCCATGGCGACAAAAGGAAGACAACGCCACCTCCAAAGAAGACGCCACCGCCAAAGCCAAGGCGGGACGAGAATTCAAGGACAGGAAGCAGAGGAGACCTGCCACCTCCATCCCAGCCAAGACGCGACAACGGCGGTAGCCGGAACAACATGCCGCCGCCTAGGAAAGATGTCGGCAACGACCCTCCCAGGAGAGGTCGAAGCCGGTCTCCGCAGCGTAGCACCGACAGCAAGAAGAGAGAGGAGGCAGAAGGACCCAGGCGCAACATAAGCCGGGCAGCGCAGGACGAGCCGGACGCAAACAGAGGCGCACGGCAGCTCGATCCAAAAGACGCACGACACCGCCTACAACACATAGCAAGAGGAAAGGAGCCGCTATACTCTGGTCCAAAGTGCTTCGGTGACGCCATCCGCAGAGATCCGTTCCCTAAGGACATGACATCAGTGTCAAAAAACTGTTCTTGGTACAACAGCCTCGTTAAGCCGGACTCATGGCTATCCAATTACGCCATGGCCATAGAAATTGCCGGCGGGAGCAGCTATATTGCCGTCCGCTACCTACCTCTCATGTTGGAAGGCAAAGAGCTTGGATCGAAAACCTTCCTGAAAAGTCCATCCATAGCTGGTACGATATGGAAAAGGTTTTCTCCCAGCACTTCCAAGGAACATACAAGCGTCCAAATACCTACACGGATTTGCAACGCTGTATCCAAAAGCCGGACGAAACCATGACAAATTTTGTCAGCCGTTGGATATCCGAAAAAGCCAACTGTTATGGTGTTTCGGACACACAGGCTATCCATGCCTTCTACACGGGCCTACAGAAGAACTCCTTGCTCCGTCATAGGCTCGTCCGCGAGCAAATCACGGACCTTGGTGAGATGCTCAACCTAGCCGCCCAATACGCGGCGGCGGATGACGATGCCCGGGACGATGACCCAGACGTCAACATTATACCAAAGCGGAACAACAAGCGCAAGCAGGCGACAGATGACAAAGCCAGACCTTCCAACGAGGTAGCCGCAGCATTCCAAGGGAATGCCGGCAAAAAGAAGTGGAAAAATAAGAAAGATGGTCGCGACGCCGGCTCAGGTCCTAAGGCGGCGCGAATCACTTATGAACATGCCAAACTTTTGCCATGTCCCATCCACGCCTCACTGGGCAAGGTCAACCATATGCTTGGCGAGTGCCATTTCATGGACGACTTCAAAAAGGACCCCACAGTCGGCTGGAAGTCAAAGAAGTCAAAGAAGAACGACAAGAAAGACAACAAGGAGGATGAGGATGACGACGACATGTCTATCTCAAGCGAAGATGACGCAGCCGCCAAGAAAAAGAAGCCATATCCGAAGGTCAAAGAATCTCTTGTGTGCTTTGTCGGCACGCCTTCGGCTAAAGCGGATAAGGCGGAAATGCGCGAACTCAACGTGACAATGCCGGACGTCACTCAGTATTTGAACTGGTCGGAAGCGACGATCACTTGGGACCGGTCCGACCACCCTGATCACGTTACTCACCCAGGCAAGTACGCCCTTGTCGTCGATCCCATTGTCGACAACTTCAGACTCACAAATGTACTTATGGATGGCGGCAGCAGCCTCAACATCCTGTACTATGACACACTAAGCCGCATGAACCTATCAGAGGATCAGCTGGACCACAACAACCTCACTTTTCATGGCATAGTGCCCGGCAGGCAAGCGAAGTCAATGGGGAGCATCAGGCTGAAGGTAACTTTCGGACCAAAAGAGAACTACCGCTCAGAGTTCCTCCGGTTCGAAGTTGTCCCCTTCAAAAGCGCCTATCATGCAATCTTCGGACGACCGGCTTTCGCCAAGTTCATGGCAAGGCCGTGCTACATATACAGCAAGCTTAAAATGCCGGGGGAAAACGGAACCATCACGATTTCCTGCAACTTCAAGAAAGCCAAGGAGTGCGAGCGTGGCATGGCCGCCTTCGCAGAAGCCGTCATCCACAAGGAAGAACTCGCGCTGCTCGGGGCGGATTCAGACAACTCCATGCCGAAGCCAAAGATTGATGTCAAGAAGACCTTCGAGGCTTCAGAAGACACCAAAAAGGCGGACCTCATCCCAGGTGACAAGTCTAAGCAAGTTGTCATTGGCTCCAACCTTGACAACAAATAGGAAGGCACGCTCGTCGAGTTCCTCCGTGAGAATTGTGACATCTCAGCAAATAGGCTGAAGGCCGCCAATTTCATAAAAGAAGTTGTACACACCGATTGGGTGGCAAATCCTGTACTTGTTCCAAAGAAGAATAAAGAGCTAAGGATGTGTATTGACTATACGGTGTTAACAAGTGCTGCCCAAAGGATCCCTTTGCGCTGCCTAGAATTGACCAAGTCGTAGACTCCACAGCAGGCTCCGAGCTGCTTTGTTTTCTGGACGCCTACTCAGGATACCACCAAATCAAGATGAGAGAGTCAGATCAGCTGAGAACATCTTTCACCACTCCATACGGGACTTTCTGCTACATTACAATGCCTTTTGGCCTGAAGAATACAGAGGCAACATACCAGCGCTGTATGCAAAATTGCCTGCACGAACAGATCGGCCGCAATGTTCACGTCTATGTAGACGACATTGCGGTAACGTCAAAAAAGAAGGCAGATCTCCTAGAGGATTTGGAAGAAACGTTTCAGAATCTCCGGAGGTATCAGATGAAACTCAATCCCGCCAAGTGCGTTTTCGGCGTTCCAGCCGGCAAACTGCTCGGGTTTATCGTCTCAGAACGAGGGATCGAGGTTAATCCGGAGAATATCAAGGCCATCCAAAACATATCCAGACCCACTTGTCTGAAGGACGTGCAACGCCTAGCCGGATCGGCAGCAGCCGTCAGTCGTTTCATAAGCCGCCTAGGGGAAAAGGCAATGCCTCTCTACCGGCTATTGAAGAAATCCGACAACTTTGAGTGGACAACAGAGGCAGATGCCGCCTTACAACAACTTAAGGAGGCCCTCATATCCGCTCCGATATTGGCAGCACCTCGATCACAGGAACCAATGCTGCTGTACATCGCGGCAACAGGAGCTGTTGTCAGCGTTGTCTTGGCTGTGGAAAGAAAGGAGAACGAAGCCGCGACGTGTGAGCAACGACCGGTCTACTTCATCAGTGAAGTATTCTCCGCCTCCAAGCAGAGGTATCCGCATTACCAAAAGCTGGCTTATGGTGTATTCTTCGCCGCCAGAAAGCTTAGGCATTACTTCCAGGAACACACAGTGACAGTAGTCAGCAAGGCACCGTTGGGAGACATAATCAACAATACAGAGGCAACAGGTCGAGTTGCCAAATGGGGCATCGAGCTTGCCGCCTTTGATATTGTCTATAAACCACAGACCGCCATTAAGTCTCAAGCGCTTGCAGATTTTGTTGCCGACTGGACAGAAGCGATGGAGGAAACGACACTCCCCGAATCAGAATATTGGGTCATGCACTTTGACGGATCAAAGATGCTCAAAGGCTCGGGGGTTGGAGTCGTTCTACGCACGCCTAAAGGTGACAAGCTTAGCTACGTGTTGCAAATCCACTTCACAGCAACCAACAACGTTGCCGAGTACGAAGCTTTGCTTCATGGGTTACACATGGCAAACGACCTAGGCGTCAAAAAAATCTTCTGTTATGGCGACTCAGATTTGGTCGCGCAGCAAGTAAGCGGAACATGGGATGCGAAAAGCGCAACAATGTCGGCTTACAGAGCCAAAGTTGACGAATTCTCAAAAAACTTCGCGGGCTACGAAGTCCGGCATGTTCCCAGAGCTGAGAACGAGGCGGCAGACACACTTGCAAGACTAGGGTCGGAACGTAAAAAGGTACCAAAAGATATTTTCCTGGAACATTTGCACAAGCCATCCATTAAAGGCGCCGATTTGATGGACCCCGATGCAGAAGAACCGGTAGAAGCGGCAAGTCTCGCTGTCTACTTGACACAGCCGGATTGGACAGTCCCATATCTCGATTTTCTAATCGACAGAAAGTTGCCGGAGGACGATGAGGTGCTAAAAAGGCAGATCATAAGGCGAGCCAAGGCATTCACGATAATAAAAGGCGAGCTATATAAGCGAAGCACGTGCGACATCTATCAGCGGTGCATACAGCCGGAAGAAGGCCGGGAAATTCTGCAGGACATACATATTGGCACCTGCGGGCATCATGCTTCCGCCAGGTCCATTGTATCCAAAGCTTTCCGCCAAGGTTTCTACTGGCTTACCGCCAAAGAAGACGCCGAGAACATCGTAAAGACATGCAAAGGCTGCCAGTTGTACGCTCGTCAACCTCACTTGCCGACACAGTAACTGAGGACGATTCCAATCACCTGGCCGTTCGCGGTCTAGGGCTTAGACATGGTGGGTCCCTTCAAGAAGGCGCGTGGTGGGTACACCCACCTATTGGTCGCTATCGACAAGTTCACCAAATGGGTCGAGGCTAAACCGATCAGCAAACTTGACGCACGAACAGCCATCAATTTCCTCTGGGGAATTATCTCTCGGTTTGGAGTTCCACACAGCATTATCACTGATAATGGCAGCAACCTGTCTCAAGGCGACATAGAAGAATACTGCAGCGATCTGGGTATCCAGCTTGATTTGGCATCCATGTCACACCCTCAATCCAAAGGACAAGTAGAGCGTACAAACGGCCTAGTCTTATCAGGACTTAAGCCTCGTCTCGAAGCTCCATTACACAGGGCAGCCGGCGCTTGGGCAGATGAGTTGCAGCCGGTACTATGGAGTTTGCGCACAATGCCAAACAGGTCTACCGGCTACACTCCTTTCTTCTTAGTATATGACGCTGAGGCGGTGCTACCTACCGACATGAAATACGATTCCCCAAGAGTTCAAGCCTACATCGAGAAAGACGTAGAAGGTGCAAGACAGGATAGCCTAGACCTGCTAGACGAAGAAAGAGACGTTGCTCTACATCGCTCCGCCTTGTACCAGCAACAACTTCGCCGCTATCATAGCCGGAGAGTGCGGCAGCGAAGCTTCAGAACAGGTGACCTGTTTCTCCGCCTAATTCAAGACAGAAAAGGTTTGCACAAGTTATCCCTGCCATGGGAAGGACCGTTTATAGTCACAAAGGCGCTGCTCAATGGTTCCTACTACCTGACCGACATCCGCGACGAAGACGAAAAGAAAATGCGCAAGAAGGCGGCAGGAAAAAGGGGAACCAAGCGCAAAAGACGCATTGACGATCCGTTCGAACAAACAAGACGGCCTTGGAATATTGAGCAGCTACGTCCTTTCTACACTTAGCAATTTATAATTGTAATAAGTTAAATATGATTATGAAATAAAAGTCTATGGTTCCTCATCTGTGTTGAGAAGCATGCCATCTTTTGTCTTTTTTGCAATCATATTTCCCCTATGTATCTAAGTTACCTATTTTTCTAGCTCCGTGCAAAGATTCAAACTGGTATTTACTTGCAGCTTTCGAGCCAACCCAAAGCAAAAATAAACTTTTTGCGCCGCCTAATTCCTTTACCTCTGATTACTTATATGTGGTTCGCCTAGTAGTATGTCTTTGACACCAACATGTTGGCTTTGGTCTCTGATTCTAAACGCATGGTTTAGCCCTGGTTGTGTCAGCTAAAGTTACCGGCTGAGGTTTCGTCAACATACAAAAAGTCAAACATATAAGTCAGGGTAAAATTAAGGCGGGCCATATAAATAAAGACAAAATAAAACTTGTCAGCTAGTTTCCGCCTAGCAAAGCAGCAACAAAAGAATATACAAATATTACAAGTCAAAGTTGCATTGTTTCAGGGGCCGACAAATAAGGCTAAAAGGAGGCAAGGATAGAAAGCTATGGCTCGGGGGAGCGTCTACATCAGGCTTGGGGGCTGACAACTTCAGCCCCGGAACTTTCACTCCCCTCCGCCTCGGCCGCGCCGGCATCTCCAGCTTCCCCTCCGGCAAGCACAGGATGGCGCCGGTAGAAGATTGAAGTGTCCACCATATCGGCAACACGCGTGGCGTAGCTGGCAACACTGTCCAGAATAGCGGCCGGCTCAACCTCGCTGCCGTCTTCATATGTAGACGGCATGCCTTCGGTGACGGCTTCTATCTCCGCCTCAGGGTAGTGTGCCATGAATAACCCAAGTGCGGTCTTGGCACCACCCCGCGCCGCCGACTTCAGCGAGCTCTTGTGCAGCTTGGTCGCCTGCTCCAAGATAGAGGGCACGTCGCTGAACTCGGTCGGTTCCTGGCTGCCGGAGGAGGTGAAGAACTTGGCGGCAAACCGCTTGGACGCCGCCAAAGTCTCGGTGATCAGTTCGCCTAGACGCGCAAGGCGATCCAGGCGGGGGCTGACAACCTTGTCGTCGCCTAAACCGGCGGGAACTGTATCAAAAATGAAGCCATCAGTTTGGTTCAGGCTAAGCAAAATGGCAACGTCAAATAAGGAGTGAGAAATTACCAAGGGCCGAGTTATGGAAAGCGGACAGCTCAATCATATGAGTTGCCAACGCATCCTCAGCAGTTTGGGCGCGAGAAGTCTGCTTGGAGATTTCCTCGGCAGCCGTCTTCTCCGCCTCTGCCAACTTCTTGCGCAGGCTTTCTAGCTCACCAGTGAGCTGGCTAGATTCCTGCGTAAATTTGAGCTGCTGGGCCTCCATCTCCTTCTGGTGAGCCTCCTTCAACTCCAAGTTGGCGGCCGCCAAATCAGAAGCTTCATTCATAAGAGCTTGCATATCAGTGGACGCCTTCAGTATATCCTGGGCGTGGTCTAGCAGTTCTACAAATATGGATTCGCTAACTAAATGATTGACGGCAACATAAGTCGAAAATATAGCTGAAGGCAAAGAGGATCAACCCTACCTTCATCTTTTTTGCGGGCCACCTCCAACTCGGCAATCCGCAGGTCCTTAGCCCCGCACTCCTTCTTCAGGTCGTGGCAGCGCCGGTTTATCTCGACTCGGGAGGAGACAAGCTCAACGTTGGCGGACACAAGGCCCTGCAGGACAAAACAAAGGCATAAAACATATTGTCGAATAACCACTAAGCCGGCAGTCAAATTTCTTTTATTTTTGACCTGCCATCTAAGTGCTCGGGGGAAAGACTATGTATATGCCGGAGTGGTAAAAACTTACAGACAGGTCGCCCTCCAAGTCGGCGAAGGCCTGGGAGGCGAAGTTGGCAAAAGCCAAAGTTGACTCCTTGGCCTCCTTAAAGGTGGACCAAGGGTCCCTGACTTTGCCGCCTCCCGCAGTCGGGGCTGCCCTCTGGGACCCGCCGGCAGTCGCCTCCAGCAACCCTTATTTGGTGGCGCGCGATTGAGCGGCTTCATCAGCCGTAGCCTCAGCCAAAAGTAGGGGGGTCTTGGGCGCGCGGTCGGTGGAGAAGGCCCTTGGCGGAGCGCCAGAAGCCGGAGCCGGGGGCTGACGATGAGCGTCGCCCATAAAGTTGCTGGCTTGGAGCTGAGGAGTTGGCGGCACGGTAGCCGGCGAGCTGCCTTGAGGCCGCTTACCCTTGCCAAGAAGCCTGGTCGTCAACCGGGAAGTTGCGACCCTTTCCCTGTCAATAAAAAGCAAGCACAATCAAATGGGTGCCAGTATTGAAGAAGTTTGTCATCTATTAAAGGCAGAATTGAGTACCTTAGGGGGATGTTAATCCCCGCGTTCTCGCCAAGGTTGGCGAGAGCCGGCTCGGTAGCCGATGCGATCCGTTTCTTCCTCTCGGCAATCACCGTAGAGGAAGTGGCGCCGGATGCCTTGCGCTTCTTCGTCTTCCCGGCTTCCGACTCGTAGAAGTCGGGAGCCAGGTCATCCTCCCCCAAGTCGGAGAGCTGAAAAAGAAGACAAGTTTAATGGAGCTCAAGTTTAGCCGGCGAAGCTATCAACAAGGGGCAAGGAACAAGATATCTACCTCGAGGGGAGGGTTGTCGTGGGTGTGCATGGGCACGCCCTCCACCGCCTTCACCAGCCCCGCCTTGACGAGGCTATGGAGCCGGAACGCCAGGTCGGCAACAGGCAACCTCGCTTCGCTTACGCGGAGAGAGGCCGTGGCAGTAGGCGAATACTGACACATTTTGTTGCGGGCTGTACCGCAGGGGGAGGATCTTCCGGCCGAGCCAGCAGATGACGGTGTCGACCCCATCCAGCAGAGGGGGAGCCATCGTCCGTGTGAGGAATTCAATCCGCCTTTGAAAAAGGCGGAGTTCCTCCATCAGCTTGGGGACCGCCTCGTCCCAGCATGGCCGGGGCATAGGTGGCGCGTTGACGAATTCCGGGATGCCAAATTGGCGGCCCGGAGCTGCCATATCTTGGCAGTAGAAGAATGTGGAGGTCCAGCCCGTGACGGATTCAAGGTATGGTATCTTGGGATACCATTGGCGGCCCTGGCGGCAGTTGAAGGTGACGCTGCCGCAGGTTGCCAGCCCGCCGTCCGGCACAGTCTGTCGCCGGCAACGGAAGCAATATCTGAAGAAGTCTAAACTAGGCCTAATACCTAGGTAGCCTTCGAACAGAGTTGTGAAGCCGGCTAGGACTAAGATGCTATTGGGTGCTATGTTGTGGGGCTGGAGCCCATAGTGATCTAAAACCTCGCTAAAGAAGGCGGAAGGCGGCATCGCCATTCCCCTAACAAAATGGGAGGTGAGGATTACCCGCTCCCCGGCTCTCGGAGCCGGGATGACGTCTCCGAAGGCGGCCCTCCATCGGCAATCTTCCCGAGTGGGGAGGTAGCCAACGGCCTCCAAGTCTTGGAGGGCGTCTTCATTGACTATGGAGGAAAGCCAGTAGCGGGACCCGAGGTCCGCCGCTTCCTCTTCCTCGTCGACGGGAGCGCCTCCCGCCGTCGTCGCCGCGGTGGTCGGTGGAGGAGCCGAGGAGACCGCCGCTGGCGCGCGCGTGGTAGAAATCCGAGGGGCGACGGTGGCGACATTGCCCGCCGCCGCTGTCGCGGGACAAGTTACCGCGCCGCCCATCACCGTCACGGGCGCGGTTTTGGTCGCCGGACCGCTCGACGCCGTGGAAAGGTTTTGGCCGGTGGACATCGCCGCGCGCGGAGGTCGTCGGAGGAGATGTGCTCGCCGGAGTTCGCTCGGAAGCAAGAAGCGGAGAAGTGGAAGGGCAAGAGGGCACGGAGAGCAAAGGTAGGGTGGCGAAAATGGACCGTTCGGTTATCTATTTATAGGGCCAGGCGTTGCTCCCTGCGCAACGGCGCTTTTAGTCGGACACGTGTCCAGCATCCGTTGCAGCGCATGATTGCACGATCTCCACGCCTCCTCTTTTCCCGCAATTTGTGATCATGGCGAGATTCCCGCCTAGGCCGTTTTCAAACTGTCGTGAGCCGGCTAAGTGGGATCCGTCAAGAAGAATGCTCGGCAAGATTGCAGAGTAGCCGTCTTTCCCCATGTTGGATAAAGGCAGCCGCATGTCAATATCAAGACACGCATGCCTCGTTGATTTTCAGAATGGTTCAAGTCCTGCAGCCGCAAACTTTGGCAGATGATGAATCAAGAATAAGACGGCGCCTGGAGAACTTCAACCTTTCTGGGGGCTAATGTTGGGGATATATCAACTAGGGGTATAACCAACATGGATCAATCCGGCTAGTCCAGGGTGGCCCAAGGGTGGTAAGGCTGAAGCCTGCCGGGCGGCCCAGATAGCTGACGTACAAGGAAGTAGGCGGACGGTCCAAGGAAGGCGGAAGGCCGAAGCCCATCAAGCCACCAATCCCAAGACGGAAGGCGGCAACTAAGCCGGCTAGGTCTAGGACTCTGTTTACTTGCCGGACAAGTACTTGCCTTGTACCCTGGGGTCTGGCCGCCTATATAAGCCGGCCACCAGGGAGCCTTTAGGGCGGGCGCTTCAATACGCATCATACACATTGTAACCTGTTCACGGCTATTGCCTCATAGTGAATTATAGCAGCACGTAGGATCTCGCCACCGCTGTGGGATCCGAAGCTGGGTAAACTCGCCGTGTTCAATCCCGTCCTCGACGACACCAACCTTCTTCCCCACAATCCGTACGCAGACTAGAGGACCCCCTTCGCCTATCAATTATGCCGATACTATGACACGATGGTGTCTTCCACCCTTTATCTTTCACGCGCATTAGGCCATCTTCGTATCTCGCCCGAGTATATTTGCGTCGATTAAGTTTCGATTTATTCGCGCGTGGTAGATCTCATTGGCTAGGAACCCGGTTGCTTTTAGGAGTTTGTGATCCGGAGTCTTAGCTTCCGATAGACTAACTCGACTAACCGCCGTTCCGCCTGCAGAATAGCCGGACACCTCTGCAGGTCCTTCCGACATGGCTGAAGAGAGTGTTCGGGGGTGTTGGGATGGGTCCGAGACCATCCAGAAGGATCTCGACTGGCTGTACCGGACGCACCGGATTCCGCTAGAAGTCGAGAGTCGACTTCCAGAGGGCGAGGTCCAACCGGAACCCCAACCCGGGGAATACGTTGTATTCCTCACGCATTTTGAGCATGGGTTCGGGCTTCCGGCTAGCCCCTTCTTCCTCGACTTCCTCGACACCTACGGCCTCCAACCTCATCATCTCCCACCCAACTTAATAATGATGCTCTCGGTCTTCACCACCTACGCGGAAGCGTATCTCGGCGTGTGGCCTTTCTTGGACCTCTGGGCCAAGTACTTCATCCTCCGCCGCCAAGTCATCCCCAACCCAGATAAGAAGGTCAAAGACTTAGTCGACTGCGGGGCGGCCACTATAATTCCCCGCGCTGACTCCGGATTCCCCAAAGTCCAGGGGCTAGAATCTTGCTGGAAGTGGCAGCGTAGCTTCTTCTACGTGAAGAACCGGGAGGTTTCGGGAGATGGTCCGGGATCCTCGAACCCGGATTTCATCAATCTGCCGGAGTTCGCCATTGGTCCTCCCCGCGAATTCGACCTCTGGAACCGGCTCCCGGATACCGAGGAGGTCAGATGCATGCACGACGTCCTTAACGTGCCGACGGATAAAATGACTGGCGACGACCTCTTGCGCTGCTTTATCATTCGCCGCGTCTGCCCCCTACAGACCCGAGTGCACAAGATGTGCCATATGGACGGGATGTTAGATCCCACCAGGACCAGCATCTTCGGGTTGGACCATTCCGCAGTCGCCCGGCGCGTTCGAGCTATTGCTCGAACAAAGATGCCGGATGACTACACTTGGGATCTTGTCGGGGGTTCCCGGAAAAAACCACTGCGACAGGTGCTTGTGTCTGTCTTTCGCCAACTTACATTTGCACCTGGATTCTGCTGGAAACCGACATGGTTGTCATGCAATGACTTTGTTCGTGCAGTTATTCGAGCGGCAGACCGAAGAGGACGCGATGCATGCCGTTGGGAAGTTCGTGCCGAACGTCCCGGCACCGGATAAGATGCTGAGAGAGGATCCCGACGGCGAGGACCACCTTGCCATTCCTCTAGCTCGTGCCGCTGCTCCGGGTAACCCTTCAACCTCAGAGGCTATTTCCGTTTCCTCAGACGATGAGGATGAGATTGATTGTCAAATACTCGATGTGATTGACGCTCTTCCCCTCAACTGGGCTTCGCCAGTGGCTCCGAAACCCACGGCCGTGACGAAGCGCGCCAAGACCCGGAAGCGTGCGGCTTCCGACACCACCCCTGCCGGTGCATCCGGCATCACTCCCAAGAAGAGCAGGCCGAACAAGCAAACGGCCGAGAAGCCTCCACGCCGAAGGAGAGGTCCTCCCACCGTCGATTCCGGGTAAGATCTTTTAGTTTCGAGTTATATGGTTTTGTCTTTTCCCAAAGTCTTTTCTGATATACTTCTTTCAGAGATGCACTCGACATCCCGGCATCCGCGGCTTCCCAACCTCCGGGATCCCGCACTCCTAGCCCGCCTCGGGCTGCTCCTTCTCCATCTCGCCCTTCTGCACGAGAGAGCGAGCATCCTGCTCCTGGTGCCGCGCAGACTGCCGCTGCGACTCCGGATGCTCGTCCCGTGGTGGACGAGATTCCGGCCCAGGCTACCGCCGCATCGGAAGATATCTTCCTCCCGGACAGCCCGCGTAGGGTGCCTGGGCTTGAGACGGACATCGCAAGTCCTCCTCGGCAGGTCGTGCCGGGAGCCTCCTCCCGGCAGGCCCCGGGCAAGATTCCTCCGCCGAAACAGCCAACGGCCCCTTCCCGGTAATCTGACCATCCTGCCGGGAAATCACGCAGCAAGGCCGCCGGGCAGAAAACAGCCTCCGCCAAACCTACTGCTCCTCTGACATCTTCAGCCCAAGACTTGGCCCTAAGCACGGGTAAGTTTTCGCGATTACCGCCACCTCCTGCCGAGATCCCCACTGCCGTCCTGCAGATGCTGCGATCAACCGTAAGCTCCTTTATGCCTTCAGGATCCCGGGAGGTCGTTGTTGCTAGCGCGCATGGTGGTTCGGGCGTGCGTGTTGTCGAAGAATACAACAAATCCTGGATTGCCGCCGATGCCTCCGAGATCGTGGAGGACTTGCACGCTGCCGGCCCTAGCCGCAGCGCCCAAGCTCTACACGCTCTCCAGGTGGCCGCGCTGGATGTTACTCGGGTGGTCGAAGTAAGTTTGTTCCTTTTACCTTTTCCAAAATTTAATTGTTCCATCCCCACTAGTCCCCGAGATTGGTGCTTAGTGCTCTAGATTCCACCGAATAGCAGACCACTAGGCTCCAATCTTTAGAAAATTCACAAGACTTTGAACACGAGTCCCAGAGATCCTCCCTACTGGGTAGTTTTAGCTGACACATATCCCGGAACACACCGAGTCCCCGGGATCCTTCCCGAGATTGACATTGTTCTCCATGTTTGGATCCAGGATTGCGGCAAGAAACGCGGCAGCATCTTCCACCGGCTTCTTGCTGTCTTTGGTCAGTCCAAGAAGTGTGAGGGGCGCCTCCGGGAGGAGCGGGATGCCGCGCGCAAGGTCTCGGTGGAACAAAAGTCTGTGCTTGCCGCGACCTAGTCCGAGATCGCGCGGCTAAGCGCCGAGCTCGAGAAGGCCAAACTCGCCGCGACCGACATGAAGACGCGCTTCGTGGAGGCGTCGAAGAAGCAGAAGCAGACCTTGGATCAATCCGAGGCGCGCGCGCACCACGCCGAGACCGGGCTGGCGCTTCTCCGGTCACAGGCCGATACTTGTCTCTCTGAGCTAACCGGGTTGAACCGGGATCTGAACAGTAAGTTTACCGACATCCTTTTCTCCTGCTCTTTTTCTTTACTGCTACCATCCTCATGACCTAGTCGCTTGACATCTCTTCTTTTTAAAGGGCAATTCGAGCACTCCCGCGATGCCGCCAATCTTGCAGTCGCTGCCGCCCGGGAGAAGCGTGCCGGGAAGGGCCCTGTCTCGGACTCCTGGGACATTGAGGATCACCTCACTGCCCTGAAGGCCCGGATAGTGCCTCTCCGGTCGATCGGGACCGAGCTGATCAGCGCGGCGGTCCATGTCCATGGGGCACTATGGCCAGGCGTCAGCGCTACCCTCTCGGTCAGCGAATTGGCGACTGCGCTCCGAGATGCCGGCAAGCGTCTCCACGCTTGGAAGCGCTCCGGTGCGCGGGCTGGCGCCGATCAAGTCTTGACCCATGTGCTTAGTTGGTACGAGGGTCTCGACCTTGATGTGGTCCAGCGCCTGCGCACCATCTCGCCGTGGTGCACCGATCTGGCCAAGGTCCAGCGGCACCAAGAGGTGGCGCATCGCATCGCCTCCTGGTCCGACATCGGCGTCTTCACCACCAGCCTCGTCACTTCTGACTTAGAGTCAGATTATGAAGACGATGTTGAAACCGGTGCAACCGGTGACGCGGACGCCGAGATCCTGGAGGAAGACGATGCCGCTTCCGGTGCCGCCACCGAGACCGTGGTCTCCCGGGATGCTTCTACTCCATCGCCACCCGAGGCCTCTCAGGCCGAGGCACATCCGGATGCTCCGAGTACCGCTGCTGGCGCGGAGGAGACTGTCACCGCCGTTCCTGCTGCTGCTACCACCGAGAAGCCGGCTTCCCCTATCCCCTAGAAACACTTAAGTGTAGAATCGTTAAATCCCCGGGATGCCGGGTGCAAGATGTAATATATACTCTTTAAATTCAAATTTCGCACTATGTTATATACAAAAACGAGCTATGTTGGTTTACTCTGCAACGAGTCCCCGAGTTCATTTCCATGTCTATCGTACTTAGGCAATCTCTGCTCTTGTCTACCATTTCGGCGTTCGGCAGCCGAGTCACAAAATTCCATGCACGGCATACATTACTTATGAATATCCGAGTTCTAGTTAGCCGAATTCCTGACATAAAAAATAACCGGGTTAGTAAAACAGATATGCCGGATAAGTTCCTGCTCCGAGTCCCCGGGACCATTTTCGTGTTCCCCACATTTGATGCTCTTTGCTCTTGACTACCATTTCAGCGTTCGTCAGTCGAGTCACAAGATTATTTCACATGACATACATTACTTTGACTTGAGAATCGATCTCGGAACTTTCCCGGCATATAGAGAACGTAAAAAATAGGTACCAGGCAGTCCCCGGGTTCCTTCCCGGGATGCCGACATGAAATAATAAATAAATGGAACAAAGTAGAGGGCACACAACGAGGCAGTCCCCGGGTTCCTCCCGGGGTGCCGAACTTTCATTAATAGATAAAAATCGAAATACAACATACACTGTGCCCTTTACGTGTAAAAGGGTCGAAGCAGGGCTACATTCCATGGACGCTTGGTTTCCTCCCCGGATTTGTCCATTACACCTTTCCTAGCCTCCTGTGCATCTACAAGGTAATACGAATCATTGTGCAATGCCCTGCTTATCACAAAAGGTCCCTCCCATGGAGGCGACAGCTTATGCATTCCGGCCGTGCGTTGGATGAGCCTCAGCACAAGATCTCCTTCTCGGAACACTCTCGGGTGCACCTTCTGGCTATGATAGCGACGGATATTTTGCTGATAAATTGCAGACCGGGATAATGCCAATTCTCTTGCTTCTTCAAGTAAGTCAACATCATCTTCTCGGGCCTCTTTCGCCTCGGTCTCGGTGAACATTGTCACTCTCGGGGAATCATATTGGATGTCGGTCGGGAGTACTGCCTCGGCACCATACACCATGAAGAATGGCGTATACCCGGTAGATGTATTCGGTGTGGTCCGGAGACCCCATAATACTGCCGGTAACTCCTCTATCCAGCATCCTGGAGTTCTCAACAGTGGTTCAATCAAGCGGGCTTTGATGCCGGCCAAGACCAATGCATTTGCTCTTTCAACTTGCCCGTTTGCTTCCGGGTGTGCAACTGATGCTACATCCAACCGGATTCCCTTCTCAGCACAAAATCGAGCGAATTCCCCCACGGCAAAATTGGTGCCATTATCCATGATGATGCTGTGCGGGTATCCGTACATCAAGATGATGTCTTTCAGGAATTGCACGGCGGTGTGTCCGTCACACTTCCGGATTAGCTTGACCTCTATCCACTTGGTGAACTTGTCCACCATGACCAGTATGTGTGTCATATTGCCTCTTGCCGGCTTGAACTGCCCGACCATGTCCAAACACCATACCGCGAATGGCCAAGTGATAGGGATTGTCTTCAGTGCCGATGCTGGCATATGTATTCGGTGCGCAAACCTCTGGCATCCTCCACATTTACGGACAATGTCTTCTGCCTGCTGTAACGCAGTAGGCCAGTAGAACCCATGCCGGAACACTTTCGCCACCAGGGCCCGGGATGATGCATGATGTCCACATTCCCCCTGATGTATTTCCAGCAGCATCTCTTGGCCTTCTTCCGGTTCCACACACCTCTGGAGTACCTCGGTGACACTCCTCTTATATAGCTCTTGATTGATGACGGTGTATGCTTTTGACCTTCGCACTATCTGCCGGGCTTCCACCTCGTTCTCCGGGAGGGTTCCTTCCAAGATGTAAACCATAATGGGATGTGCCCATCCCGGGACAGGTCGAACCGGGAACACGGGAATATCTATGTCCATTGGTTCTGCCGACATCACCTCCATCATCATCTTTCTTTGCCTCTCTGAGCACTGTGATGCAGTCCTCGGGTTCAATGCGATGCTCCCGACTTCCACTTCCATGGGTACAGCTTCCGAACCCGGCTCCTTGGGGATGAAGATAGAATCCGACTCGGGTGAGGGCTGAATAGATGGCTTCCTCAAGTGTTCGAGAGCGATCCCGGGAGGGATGGCGTCTCGAGATGACCCCAGCTTGGACAATACATCCGCTGCCTCGTTTTCTCCTCTGGGTATGTGCTTGAACTCGCATCCCTCAAAAAATCCGGATATTTTCTGCACATGAAACCGATACAAGGCCATGTTGGCATCCAGTGCATCCCAGTTCCCCGACACCTGCTGCACCACGAGGTCGGAATCGCTGAAACACTCTATCCGGCGGATGCCGATCTCCTTGGCGACATTCAGTCCATGAACCAAGGCCTCGTACTCAGCGACATTGTTAGATGCCCGGAAATGAATTTGCAGGACATACTTCAGCACATCTTGTTTTGGTGAGGTGAGAACCACTCCGGCGCCCAACCCGATCTTGGCCTTGGAGCCATCGAAATGCATCCTCCAGAAATTGTAATCCGGCATCGGAGGTTCATACTGCATCTCGGCCCAGTCTACCAAAAAGTCCGGCAGCGCCTGCGACTTGATGGCATCTCGTCTTTCGTATGCCGGAGCGTACGGAGACAACTGGATGGCCCATTTGGCAACCCGGCCGCTAGCATCCTTGTAACCGATGATCTCGGCGAGGGGAGCCTCACACACTACTGTGATTGGGTGCTCTTGGAAGTAGTGCTTGAGCTTAGTCACTGCCATGTACACTCCATACGCCATCTTCTGGTAGTGCGGGTAGTTCTGCTTGGATTCCGAGATCACCTCGCTGAGGTAGTACACCGGTATCTGTATCAGCTTGTCCCCTTCTTCCCTCTCTACCACAATGGCTACATTGACTACCTGGTTAGTGGCAGCAATATACAACAACATAGGCTCCTTGGGCAACGGGGATGCCAACACGTGTGCTGTTGAAAGCATTCTCTTCAAATCGTTGAATGCCGCATCGGCCTGCGGGGTCCAAACAAATGTTTTGCTCTTCTTCATCAATTGGTATAGGGGCAAGGCCTTCTCACCTAGTCGGCTCACAAACCGACTTAGGGATGCAACACAACCAGTGAACTTCTGCACATCTTTGAGACGTACGGGCAATTTCATGCTCTCGATAGCATGTATTTTACCCGGGTTGACTTCAATTCCCCGACTTGAGATGAGGAAACCGAGTAATTTTCCTGCCGGAACGCCGAATGTGCACTTATCCGGATTCAACTTCATCCGGAACCTTCTTAAGTTCTTAAATGTTTCCCTTAGATCATCGATCAATGAGGCTTTTTCTTTTGTTTTAATGACTATGTCATCGACATAGACCTCGGCATTCCGGCCTATCCGGTCATGCAACCATTTCTGCATGCACCTCTGGTACGTAGCACCAGCATTTCTCAAATCGAAAGTCATGAGAAGATAGCAATAAGCCCCATATGGGGTAATAAAAGCAGTTTTCAATTGATCATCCGGATTCAAAGGTATCTGGTGAAAACCAGAATAGGCATCTAAAAAGGTTAAGAGTTCACTCCCGGCAGTGGAATCGATCACTTGATCTATCCGGGGTAGTGGAAAGGGGTCCTTGGGACATGCCTTGTTGAGGTTGGTGAAGTCGATGCACATGCGCCACACCTTAAGCAGGAGGGGATCATCTTTCTTCTTCTCTACCAGGACCGGATTCGATATCCAATCCGGGTGCATCACTTCCATCACGAATCCGGCAGCCTGCAGTATAGCGAGATGCTTCATGATGGCAGCTGTTCTTTCATCCGAGAGGCGCCTAGTTGGTTGCTTCACCGGCTTCGCATCCGGTCTAACAAACAGAGAGTGCTCAGCCAACTCCCTCGGAACACCTTGTAGATCGTCACTCGACCACGCAAAAGCATCCCGATTCTCACGGAGGAAGTCGACAAGCTCGCCTTCCTATTTGTTGTCCAGGTTGCTACCAATAATGACCTGACGCTCCGGGTTGCTGGGGTCCACCCCCACCTTCTTCGTCTCCTTAGGTGGCTGGAATGATGCACCCTGCTCCGGGTTCACCATCCCGGGCATTCCGAGTTGGAAGGTCTTGGCCAGCGCCACCACCTGCTGGATCCTCTTCTTTTCTTCAGCTATCACCAGGGACTCGGCTAAGCACGAGTCGGCCGAAGCACACTCCATGGAGCGCTTGTGGTCTCCCGAGATGGTGATTATGCCGTTAAGACCCGGCATTTTCATCTTCAGGTAGCCCATGTGAGTTGAGATCATGAACTTGGCCAGGGCTGGCCTGCCGATCAGTGCGTGGTACGGGCTTTCGAGGTCCACGACCTCGAATTCCAAGCTCTCGGTTCGGCAGTTTTCCCGGGTTCCGAATAACACCTCAACCCAGATTTTACCCATGGGTGAGCAAGAGACTCCGGGCACAATGCCATGAAAGGTCGTCTCGGTAGGTAGCAAGGTGTTCAGGGACACCCCCAGCTTCAGCATCGTATCCTTGTACATGATGTTAATGGCGCTGCCATTGTCAATCAGAACCCGACTGAAGCGGACATTGAGGCTTGGTCCGACGAAGGTTGGGTCTACCACCAAGGCGTACGCCCCCGGCTTAGGCATAACTCTGGGATGATCCTTCGGGCTCCACGTGATCTCCATCTCGGACCAGTGCAAGAACTTGGGCACCGCCGGAATCACAGCGTTCACTTCCAGGGCGCGCTGCCGCACACTATTCCGGTCAGTGGGCTCGGTCACGAAGACCACATAGCTCTGATGCGCCTCCCGGTAGTTGCCTTGCTGATGTCCAGGTTGATTACTGGGGCCTGCACCATTGTCGTTCCGGGTGTTCACCACGTTCACCGGCCGGGGTGGGGGTCCTCGGTGAGGTTGATTAATCCGGATCGCGTTGGCTCCTGAAGCCGGAGTGGGAGGTCTCGGAATGTTGGGTCGAGATGCCAGAGTACTCGGCCGAGTAGCCCCTGTGCTGCCCTCCTGCAATGTGCGCTGATACCATCTGCACTGCCGAGTGGAGTGGTTTGCCGGTTTGTTGGCTTCCAGGGTATGGTAACAACATGGCTTGTTCAGCATCTCTTCATACGTCAGGGGTTTCTTCTGGTCCACCCATGTTTTCTGTACTTCCTGACTCTGACCCCAAGCCGGGCCACTTGTTTTCTGTCGCTGACTGTTGCCGGCATCTTCTTGATCTCGGGTCACAGCTGCAACATGCTGGGCGGCATGGTGGTACTCGGGCTGATTCCTCTTCTGGCCAAAATCTTGGCGATCATGGCTTCTGCTCGATCCTGAACGTTGAGGTCCCGCATTCCTCCTGTTGGAGTCACCGACATCCACCAGGGGTTGCATGGGATCTCCAAGCTGTAGGTATCGGCGATGCGCATGGTCTCTGCCAAGGTCGTCGGCATCTTCCTTTGCAATTTCTGCCAAAGCATTGAGCCGTGCCGACATCCTTGCGCAAACCAGGAGATGGCCTGTGCCTCTACCACTCCTTCGCAAGAATTTCGAATATTGCTCCACCGGGTAAGGTACTCCCGGTCGGTTTCGTTGCTCCTTTGCCTACAGATGGCGAGCTGTTGAGGTCTGTTTGGCCTTTTGTACGTGCTGGTGAAGTTGCTGATGAACGCCTCCTCGAAATCTAACCAGCAGTCTATGCTGCCGGTTCTCAAGTTGTTCAGCCAGATTCTGGCAGGTCCTTCCAATATCTACGGCACATAACGTACCGCCCAACGTCTATTTCCACCGGCTATGCTTACTGCAGTTACATAGTCGGTCAACCAGTCCTCCGGCTTCTTGCTGCCGTCATAGGTCTTAGCACCTCGGTTGAGCTGGAAGTTCCGGACAGGCGGCTCCCGCATGATCCGGGGTCCAAAGCAGGCAGGTCCTGGAGGTCCTTGCTCTTCCACTAGCTCAGATTGGTGAATCCGGTCGAGCCGGATTCTGGCATCGGCCGGATCCAGTTGTCTGGTTCCTATCCGAGATCCCAAAGGATTCTCATTGGGTTGGTACCCGAGCTGCTGCAACCTTGAGTTGCCATCGTTGTGCCTGTCTTGCACCGGGATCACACCCTGCTGCGGGACAGAGGCGGCCTCCCTTCGTGGGTTTCCCTGAACATGTGGCGGATTCCGGGGTGGATTACCGCGGCTAGCCGGGTTATTGTTTCCTACACCCCGGTCGCCACCACCACGAGTACTCTCTGCCTGCCCCGAATTATGCTGCCCGGCCTGCTGGATACCGGCAAAGGCCGGGTCATAAGCCTGCAACTGCTTGTTTTTCCCGGAGCCCCGACTTCTGCTCCGGCTTTTGCTCTTGCTCTTGCTTCTGCTCGGATGTGGGGAGGAGGCCTCTCCGCCCGATCTCTGGCTATCGGCCCTAGCTGAATGCACTTGGGATCCTGCTCCGGGGTTCTTTTTCTTGAAGGCCTGATTCTGCCGGTTGGCCTCGACGACCAACTCATTCACCCGCTCCTGCTGCTTGCGCAGAGCCTCACCGGATAGCCCTGCCAGCTCCGCCATGGCGGCTTCGGCAGCCCTAAGAGTTTTTTCCGGCGAGCTGTATACTGGCTTCCCCGCCGAGATCATGCTACCCGCATGACTGGTTGCGGCTCCACCGGCCAGCTCATCATTCACTATTCTGCCTTTCTTGCGCAGATCCGCGATGCGCTTGTCCCGGGAGTCTATCTTAAGGAACCCGTGAGCTGCATTGTACTCCCGGAGGCTAGCACTGAGCTCACGCCGGATCTCGGCGATCTCTTGCGCTTCGGCGAGCAGCAACCTACGTTGCTCATCCAAGTCAGCCGAAGTGGCTTGGGTGTCTGCCTCAGCTGTCAAGGGGACAGCCAACTTGGCCACCAGACCCGAGAGGGGATCCGGGCGACGACGTGGCTGGGACGGCTGCGGATCGCCGTCCCGGGCCGTACCTCTCTCCTGAGGGGGTTTGGCCAAGCGAACATGGCCGCTACCGGCATCGCCGTCGGCGTCCTGGTACTCCTCCTCGGTTGCCCCGACCATCATGACCGCGACGGAGCTCGGGGAGCGATTGGCACACGGACCCCGAGTGGCGCAGAGCATGGGAGGATCCTCAGCTTCCAGGACAACGTCCGGGTAGCTGCAGATAACTTCGGTGGCGACGTAGGTGGTGAAGCCACCGAAGTCGATGAGGCATCCGTTCACCGGGAAGGGTTTGTTCCGGAAGCACCCGGTGTTGTCGCTGACGAAATCCATCTCGCCCAGCCTGACGACAAGGCCAGAGAGAACCCGGACACCAAAGTGAACGGGGGAACCCGTCAGGATGTGTACACCAGCCAACGCCTCTGTCAGCCCCACGGTGGGCGCCAAAAGTCGTGGTGGTGTCACGGCAGATGCCATAGGATGGCTAATGTGTGGGGCCGATGGACGTTGGTGGATCCGGGGAGGGAGAGCGAGCTGAAGAGCTCACACGAGGAGGATCCCGGTGTGACCGAGATCTCCCAAGAACAAGAAACAAGATCAAAGCGCGAGGGGAAAGATCTACCAAACACGAACAAATGCACGAAGGCACACAACACACACACGATGTACCCAGGTTCGGGGCCCTCGTGAGGAGGTAACACCCCTACTCCTGCCTTTCCTCTCAATATAAGTGTGGAACAAGGGCTACAACTTGCTCTTAGAGCTCTTGAGGTGAAGAACACGAAGAACTAGATGAACTCGAGGGAGGATGAAGTAAATGCTCTAGGAGTAAATGAGACTAGAGTTTTGGCTCCCAAGTTGGTCTCTGCTTCACAGGAGCAGTTATGGCGCCTTTTATAGAGTTCAGGCCAGGAGGGCCGGAAACCCTAATCCGGTTCGGCCCCACCGGACAGGCCTAACCGTTATGTCGACACCGGCTAGTGCGACCTAGTCGCCGTGCTATCCGGCGTAGCCCCTTCGTCATCATTCCGGCAAGGACGGCAGGCGCCGTCCTGGAACATCATTGTCCCCCTGTCAGAGAAAGGACATGTCTTTGCCCATCCCGGGTAGCCTTTTCCGGATTGCCGGGCTAGGCACGTCCAGTCTAGTCATATCGTTGTCGTACCGGCTGACGCGCTCCCGTGTCAGGCGGGAGGTGACCATGCTTCCGTGTCAGGCGGGAGGTGACCATGCTTCCGTGTCAGGCGGAATGGTACTTCCCCCCGTATCAGGCGGGAAAGCCTGCTGCAGACCGTTGACGGCCCACCGGGATCCCTCATGCCGGTCACCTTCTTGCTCGACCTTGCGAGTCCTTCCTGCACATGTCCAGTAACCTGATAGGACCGAGATAAACGTTCCGGTTAGCACTTACCCGGATTGCCTATCCGGTACGCCCGAGTACTTCTCCTTCCGGGAATCTTCTCGGAGCCACAAAATCCGAGGTTTCTCCTGGATGCACCCGAGTTCCTCTTAGGATGAGTATCTCTAGGCCTAGCCTTCCGAAGATGTCTTAGCCTACCAGCAAAGACATCTTCGAGAAGCTAGTTCTTAGAGGAACCACCCGTTGATGCTTGTGCTGTTATGAGGGCTCGGGGTGGCTATTTATAGCTGCCAGAGATGACCCTTGCGCCTGCCAGGAGGCACCTTGCACCCTACCAGCTCCGAAAGGTCAAGTTGCCCCTTCAGCGCACTAGGGGGTGGCCCTTGCTCTCGCCAAAGGTCAAGCATTGTTTCCACACTATCGAATTGCGCCGGGATCTGCCCTACCCGGGGGGCAGCCCCCCGACAGTACACCTCCTTGCCAGGGGCATGTACCTAGGCCTGATCCGTCGGCGGCAGGAGGCCCTGCAGGCGCAGCAGCTCGAGGTCCGTCTTACCGTGGACCTCTGCCAGTCGCCATCAGGTTTCTTCATCAACCCGGCTCTGGTGGCGATGGCGGAGGTGCCAGCGGAGGTCTTCGACTTGCCCATTGCTTCAAGAGATCGTAGAAGGTGGGAGGACTAGTGGCACAGAGCTTGGATGGAGGCAGGAATGGCAGAAAGCAGAGGAACGGAGGCGCGGACGATTGGAGAAGATGATATGCCCTCGCGCTGCGGCGCAGTACTTATGTCGTGCAAGATAAATCTCAGCCGTCTGCAAAGGAACTGTTCCAATCAACGGCATCCAGCCATCCACGTGTCGTGCGGAGAGACTAACCATCGCTGCCCACTTCGTCCACTACGCACGGGAATCAAGGCGTCATCATCGTGCCGCAAAAATTCCGCACCCAGTTCGGAGAGACGTGACAACTGCTGACCGCAGTCAACTCTGACAGTGGGCCCCGCTACGTCACGTCCCATCGGGCGCAGAGGCGTGTTGCGCAGCGTCATCACTGATGTCAGCAAGACAACGGCTCTGAAGAAGACGTGGAACATCAAGACAACTCGAATGCACGATTCGAGTATTAAGCTTCATAGCTAAAAACAACAAAGTAGGACAGGGTGCTGATCCGAGAACCCGAAACAATCATTCGGGTGGCAAAGAAAAGTTAGTAAGCTCAAGCAGCCGAATCCATCTACAAGTAAGCCAACAGGCCGAATAGAGGCAAGCTTCACAAGAAGGCCAAGGCAAAGTAATTCGACTGCAGAGATTACTCCCATCGGGAGCGTCCTCTTCGACTGAAGAAAGCGAGTTCAAAATTCAGGAACAAGCAATCTGGTGGCGGGCCCAGGAGGAAGAAGTCCTTTGCTCGACTCTGCGATTCGACCAAGCACTCAGGGGCTACTGACGTGGGGCTACTTTTCGACTAGCCCACGGTGAGGCTACCTGGGCCGCGCCAAGCTTGCGAAGGCCCACAGAAGGCCCACTAGGGGTACCATGTAACCTATTTCAAGTCGGTTAGGTCTTGTAACCTGCCATATCCGTAATTGCCATCGACATCGACCACCCGAGACCTGGCTTACCTATAAAGGCCAAGAGGGTTGCTCGTCTCAAGGACACGCTCATAGCCACCACCACAAACCCTAGCGAGATCGCAATCTTGCCATTGTAATCGCTACTCGCCATCAATACCAGACAAGCAGGAAGTAGGGTGTTATCCTCCGGGAGCCTGAACCTGGGTAAAACTCCCCGCTTGTCAGCTGTCGTGATCACCAACGCTTATTTCTCTCCCCCTCAATCAACCCGGGGTGGACAACCCTGGGATTTGTCGAGTTACACCCTCGTCAACGAGATCATCACCACCGGCTCGACGGCGATGGCGGCATGCCCGACCTTCCTCTCGCAAGGTGGGGAATTTTTCTCACGAAGCGGCGGGGAGTTTGTCGGCGGTTCTTGTCGGCCCAGTGGGAACTGGGGTATCAAGAGCCCATTCCCCCCAGGCCTCGCTCGCGGGCCAGACGGACGAAACGACTAAGGACCAGGCGTCACCGCCTGGCGGGACCCTCGAGAGGCGATCCCCCTCGAGGGCCTGAAGAGGAGGCGAGGGCCTCAAGCGACAACTCGCCTCAAGGGATCCTCCCCGTCAAGGAACCAACCCGCCTGAGGGAAGTCCGGCAGGAATCTCCCCTCAGGCCTGAAAGGAAACATCGTCGCCAAGGAATCCCGGCGGAGCGCACGTGACCTCTGCCACGCTCGTACAGAGGCGCTCACACCCCCGTCGCTGTCCCTGGCGATAAAGCGGTCAACAAAGCTGCGCCGCCTGCTGCACAGCTATGAGGACCTTCTACTCTGACGATAAAGCAGGTGGACAGCGCAACCCTCCAACGGAGATCGCCATCACGGGCTCCACCTCAGAGACTGCCCGCTCTGCGGATAGTACGAGCGCGGTCGGCCGCCTGTCGGCCACGGCGCCACCTTTATCAACAATGGACCGAGTCCATGGACGAATGGAGCGCGGTGGACTCGTGCTCCGCGCCGCCACTGGCAAGTGGGAGCCACCTTGAAGGCCAAGCCGAAGAAGAAGGCCCGAGGCGCCTATAAAAGAGAGAAGACATCCATCGTAGCAAGGGTCGGCCCTTTGCGTGCAAAACACCCTTGTAAACCCTAGCAGCTCTGGTTAGGTTAGCCTCTGACTGGAGGAGGAAGAAGATCATCGCTTCCCTCCCCAGGCAAGAACTGCCTCAAGGGGGCTTCCGGCAAGCTCAATTGTACTGTAACCTCCCACATATAATACAGACAGGCAGCAGTAGCGGTCTTACCTCCTCACGAGGGCCGTGAACCTGGGTAAAGGACGGTGTTTTCCTTGGTCGGGTGTGCGTCTTCTTCGGGTCCGGCGAGCAACGTCGCGGAGCCAATTGAGGGTTTAGACCTCCGCGTTCAATCCCCTCTCGAACTACACTTCAAGAAGTGACTACCCCCGATTCCTGGGAGTCATAACACGACATTTGGCGCGCCAGATAGGGGGATTGAGGCGCGTCAACAACCTTCGAGTTCGTCTCCGCGCCATGGTGAATACGCGTGCCGCCCGCACCGCTCGGGTCAGCCGACGTGCGCCCGCAGGAACACGCGCGCCCCCAGGCGCCGCGAGCACCCGCGCGACCACCCGCGCAAGGCGGGGCCGACCCCGCCAAGAGGAGCATGTCCCTTCTGGCCCTCACGTGGAGGCGCCGGAGCACGACGCCGAGCAGGAGGACGCGCAGTCGTCGCACCCGACGCAGCGCCCGAGCGGCTCGGGCCCGGGGAGGACAGACCCCGCGCCCCACACCGCGCTGCTCATGGCGCAGGAGCTGCTACGCTACCAGCCCACCGCTGAGGCTCACGAGCAGTGGCTCCAACGCCTCAACCACCTCGTCGGCATCGCCACGACGCGCCCTGCTCCGTCGCAGTCCAACATGCACCCCTCTCTCGCGGGCACGGTCGCAACAAATGCGCCTCCGCCACCTCCGGGGGCTGCACCGGCTGCGGCACAGAGGGCTGCCTCGCACGCTACCTCGCCGCGCGATTGCATGATCGTGCAACGCACCGCGCCCGACGCCCGTGTGGGGATGGAGCTCCAGCGAGACCGCCAGAACATGCTCGTGGAGGAGCTCGGCCAGGCGGGACAGCAGAACCGCGGCGCGCTTCAGCACGGGGTCGCTGCGTACACCTCGGGCTGCATGGCGTTCACTCGCTCCCTGCGCCGCGTGGTCTGGCCGCAGAAGTTCAGGCCGGCTCTTCCCAAGGGCTACGACGGCTCCAGAAACCCCGTCGAGTTCCTGCAGCTCTACACCACTTCCATCCAAGCTGCGGGAGGAGACGACAAGGTCATGGCCAACTGGTTCTCCCACTGCGCTGTCGTGGCTCCTGAACCTCCCGGAGGACTCTGTGAACTCCTGGGAGGAGCTCTGCAAGCAGTTCATCTCCAACTTCAAGGGTACGTACGAGCGTGCCCTCACCCACAATGATCTGCGCGCTGTGGTGCAGAGGAAGGACGAAACGCTCCGCAAGTACATCCAGCTCTTCAGCCAAGTGCGCAACAAGATCCCGAACATCCCCGACACTCAAGTCATCGCCGCCTTCCGCGAGGGCGTCACAAACAGCAGGATGCTCGAGAAACTGGGCATCCACGACAAGCTCACCTCTATGGTCAAGCTGTTCGACATGGCGGACAAGTGCGCCAAGGCTGAAGAGGGACTCCTCTTTGTGAAAATGTCCTCGAGAGGGGACGATCATGCTGAGGGGTCCAAGAGCCAGAAGAAGAAGGAGGAGCCCAAGCGCAAGGCCACCACAGTTCTCGCGGCAGAGCCGGACACAAAAGGCACCCGCAGGGACTCCCCCGAGGTTGGAGAAAGGAAAGATGATCACCGCCCTTTCTGCATCTACCACAACAGGCGCGGCCACTCTACGGAGTCCTGCTACGACCTCAAAAGGTTGAGCAAGGAGCGCGAGCAAGCAAAAGACAGCGGCGGCCGCGGTCGAGGCCGTGGCTACCGCGGAGGCGGACGCAAGGGCGGCTACCAGAAACCATCTGGAAATCGAGCCAAGCCCTGAGGGGCGCCATTGCCTCCATCCTCGGGGGGGCCAGGCGCCAAAGTCGAACAACCAGCTCAAGCAGTTCGCCCGCGAGCTCAACGCCGCCCTCCCAAGCACGGAAACCTCCAGGCCCCTCAAGTGGTCGCAATACACCATCGCCATCGACGCTCAGGACCACCCCAAGTCCACCAAGACTGTTGGAACCCTACCGCTGGTCTGCACCCCCACCATCGACAATGTGGCTGTCTCCAAGACGCTCATCGATGGCGGAGCAGGCCTGAACGTTATCTCCATAGATACGTTCGAAGCGCTTCAAGTGCCCTACGAGAGGCTTATGCCCTCGAGGCCCTTCACGGGGGTCACCAGCGGCTCAATCGAGCCTCTAGGCCAGGTCAGGCTTGCCGTCACCTTCGGGAGCGAGGAAAATTACCGCACTGAGCACATCGACTTCGATGTTGCACACATCGGCCTGCCGTACAACGCCATCCTCGGCTACCCCGCGCTTGCGAAGTTCATGGCCGTCACGCACCATGCGTACAACATGGTCAAGATCCCCGGCAGCGCCGACATGATCACCATACGTGGGCATGTCCTGGACGCTACGCGCGCTGTGGAGACGGCCTACAAGACCGCCGCCATGGCCTTCCCCGCAGACGAGGACCAAGAGCCTCTCGAGAGGACCAAGAAGAAGAAGCAGTTGTTCTCCCAGGAGGTTGCCGCTACAAATAAGATCTCTCTGAGCTCAGGTAGCTCGGGGGCTGAAGGCTCGGGGGCTAGCGTCACCATTGGCGCCGCGCTGCCTCCCAAATAGGAAAGCGCGCTCGTCGCCTTCCTCCAGGCAAACTCTGATATGTTCGCATGGACACCGTCAGATATGTCTGGTGTACCGAGGGAGGTGATCGAGCACCACTTGGCCGTGTGCCCAAACGCGCGCCCCGTCAAGCAAAAAGCAAGAAAGCAAGCCCCCGAGAAGCAAGCATTCATCGTCAAGGAGGTCGAGAAGCTCAAAGCGGCAAAAGTAGTCCGCGAAGTCGCGCACCCAACCTGGCTCTCCAACGGCGTGGTAGTCCCAAAACCCGCCGGCGGAGGCATGCCCCAAGGACTCTGAAGGAGATATGCCCTAGAGGCAATTAATAAAGTGTATTCTTTATCATATCTCGTTTGTTCATAATAGGTTTTTGTGTCATGCTGGAACTGTATTAAGCGGAAACATTAATGCGGGTGTGATACGTAAACAACCAGGTCCCTAGTAGCCTCTACTAAGACTAGTTTTGTTGCGCGATTGATGATCGAGGTTTCCCGGTCATGGGGCATGGCGCCGGTCGGCAATGAGAGTCATATCACTGGAGAGTGATGTGATGGACATACCCATATTTGGAGAACATAGTCGTTACACCTTTGACCGTGAGATCAACTCTTATTGATATTCCCCGAAGATACTTTGATTGCACCAAACGTCGTATCTTATTTAGTATGACAATAACGGTGATACTCTTGGGTATTGGAAAGGAGTATTGAGACGAGGGGTCAAGAGCGGGATTTGCCAGTCCGCATAGCAGGATAGATACTCTCGGGCCCACTCGGTGAGATCATGTCTAATGAGCTTGCAAGCATGTGACTAGGTCACGGAGACATGAGATCATGAACGAGTAGAAGATAGCGTCGTCGGTAACGAGGTCGGGATTAGGTATGGAGATATCTATGGAGCGACGCTCGGACGTGCTAAGTATCGCTATGGCAAAAGGTCTAAGACTTCACGTTCAGGTTTGATAGATGAAAGTCATTCGTTATATCTCAGGGATTAATTCAGGGGGTCCAGGCCTACGGATTAGTCGTTGATCATTGAGGAGTCTTGATCATACCTGATATTATATCGAACCGCTAGGGTAACACACTTAAGGGGTTTCGACAAGACAACCGGAAAGGAAGGAGATCACCGGGAACGTCCCGGGAGAGGTCCGATGGAGATCGGGCAGGGCCGAAAGAGTTTTCGGAGCTAGGAAATATTATATATATTATGTTTGATATTAATTAGTGTTATTAATATGCAAATATGATTTTATATATTTATTTTCGAATTTATTAAGGCAGATTTCCCTAAATGGGCCTTCCGGACGAAAGAAGGCCCAAGAGGGGGGGGAACCCCCTTGGGGAATTCGGTGGGAGCCTAGGGGCCGGCCTAGGTGGGCCACAAGGGGCCCACCAGGGGGCCGGCGCACCCCCTTGGCCGAACCAGGTTATGTGGGGATAGTCCCACATTGCCTGGCTGGCAAGGTTGGCTCCCCTTGGGAGCCTATATAAGAAGGGGCACCCCAGCCTTTTAATTCACCAATTAATTCCTGATTTCTCTCTCGATCTCGTGGTTCCCAAGTTGGAGCCGCGCCGAGCAAGAGGAGTCGGGGATCTCCTCCACCATAGCCCGCTGCCGCGCTGCTGGTGTTCCGGTCCAAGTCTTCCGCTGCTCGTCCTGGACTGGAGCTTCGGAGGCGTCGTCTCCACCGTACGTGTGCGACTCCCTGCGAGGTGTTGCGCTAGCGGTACTCGGAGGCCTGCTTCCTCTACACGACCTTGACGTCGGCTACGTCGGTCTTCATCGACAATGTTTGTGCGGGAACGTAATCCCCGCTTTCGGTCTACAAGGGTACGTATTCCGATCTCCGTTCGTACTACTATATCTGCATAGAATAGATCTTGGTTAGTTTAAGGATATCGTTGCTAGGAAATTTTTTGTTTTCTGCACACGATCCCCATCAGACTCTTACCCCATGCCTAGAATTGACCAGATCGTGGACTCCACGGCAGGCTGTGACCTCCTCTGTTTCCTTGATGCCTTCTCTGGTTACCATCAGATTAAGATGGCTAAAGAGGACGAGGAGAAGATGGCTTTCCTCACCCCATGCGGTGTGTATTGCTACGTCTGCATGCCCTTCGGCCTAAAAAATGACGGAGCCACTTTCCAGAGGTTAATGAGAATAGCCCTTGGCGGGCAAATGGGGCGAAACGCTAAAGCATATGTCGATGACATCGTCGTGAAGTGTGACGCCATAAAATCGGTACTATGTAGATTTAAGCGTTCCCGCCGAAATCCGCATAATAACGATTTTAGGTCGCCCACCAGACATAATGTGCACGCCGAAACGTGCGCATTATGTGGGTGGAATTGTGATAAAATTACAACAGTTCCGATACATCCACAAATACAACAAAGATAAATTACAACAACGACTCGAACGAGTCAAGATACAAATAATACAATACAAAGATTCAAATGACAGCGGAAGCAAAAATAGTATCCATCTAAGGATAAGAGACTAAGAGTCCTGAAGATAAGCAATGGCGCCATATCCCTGCCCAGCCAAGCCGGAGGGATTCCCAAGCTAACGTCGTCAGACTTCAAACCTGTTGACTGCACATAAAGCACAACCCAAAAGAGGGTCAGGGCACTCCCTGGCAAGCAAAACCGACTTGCCTACTTTCTACACCATCTCCCAAAATATAGGGGAGGTGGACTTAGCGGCAGCAGCACTAGCAACCTAGAGAGACACGCTACGACTTCCGTCTAATCAGAGAGGGATAAGAGAGCGCATAAGTAAACAACTACAACTAACACCAAATATAACCCATTCTCGAATTAACCCCCTCAACCAAATATGAGGAAGCAATTCGGGAAACTCACACATTGAACAGTTTTATTTATAATTTATTGTGAAAGTAATTCTATATTACTAATCAAATTAATTAACATTAATTAGGTGCAAGTTGTCTAGATCTTGTTAGCCAGCATCATCACCAAAGTCGTCCATAACCGTGGACACGGCTCATCGATAAGATTATACCCTGCAGGGGTGCACTACTGTACCCATACTCGCATGATCAACCCAAGCAAGCATCAGGGCTTCTCAACACGACTTATTCCTTCACTACAGCAAGTCCAAGTGCCACCCATATGAGTTGTTACCCGCGTCAAGAGTCCGGCCGAATCTCAATTGCGGACTCATTAATTTGTGTCCACGCGCCATGCGGCTCAAACCACAGTAGGAACTGTCCGCTTCGCGCGCACCACCCCTATATGACCCCCGTATCACATAACCTCTCATCATCATCATCATCGTCATCATGCACATGCATATGAGCAAATGGAAAACCCGAACTACTTGCGGCACATGGACAAGCTGTAGATCCGTTCAAAGTCGAGGGGGGCTCCATAGGGCCTCCCACAAGTGGTTAGTGCGCTCAAAATTGGATCCGAGGACAAAATCTCAGTTCCTAGGTCGACACTGAGCAGAACAAAGCACCTCGCAAGGCCTTCCGCCTGGTGCCTTATCATTTAATTATAATACCCCAATATAAGACAACATTTTATTAAGGTAGAATAATCTATCATACTAAGCAGATGAAACGTAAGACCAACAGACGACTCGCACAATCAACTCTAAGCATGCGCTACGACTCGCAAGGCCAACAGATAAACAAACATCAGGTGATGGGATGTGGGTATAAAGCTTTATGGGCTGCAGGATAAACATGTGATGGGATCACGATAAAGAATCAAATACTAGGGTAGCAGAGATCAACGGCAGGAATGAAAGACAATGTATAGGTAAACAAGCAAACTTTGCTTGCCTGGAATCCCGCATGGAAGCAGATCTTGTCGTGGCTCACACATCTCAACGTCGTATCCGCGAAGAAGCAACAAACACTGGAAGGCGTAAAAAATGCATTTTACAACTACGGCAAAAGATCCAGCATGATCATGTGAGAAAGATGCATGGCATGGCAAGATGCAATATAATGCAGGTAATCCAAATTAAGCGGGAAAGCAACCCCGGCAATTAATATTTAGGTGCAAGTTATTTATTTACCCGCAATATTAAATGATGGTTAACATGGCAACACATGGCATGGGTGACCTAACTAAATTAAAGGAAATAGGGCATTATATATTTATTACCCCTAACATTCCATATTTAATTATTTAGTTGCAATTAACAAATTATACTAAGCAATTAAAATAATAGATGCAAAAAGGCATACAAATGTCATATTAATATTCATTGCATTTTTCTGATATAAATACATATTAAGATTATTTGATTTGGAATTATAGAATAAAAGTTATTAGCAATATAAGTTTTAGGGTGTTTCTGAAAATGACAGGGACCTATTGGTGATAGAAAAACTGGGCAGTGGGGGTTCTGTGCAGAAAACAGGAGCTACAGGGGGCCCTGTGCAAAGTTCCAGATCCAGATCTGGCCTTTTCTCACCGGGGCCAGGCCAACCCGAGTGGCTGCCGTGCGGGCCAGGCGCCACGCTGGCGCGGGTGTGTGTGGTGCGGGCTCCCGCAGTCAATGACCAGCAGGACCCACCTGTCAGGGTGCGTGAGAAAATAGAAAAAGTGGGGTTTTATTCGGCCGGCTGGGGATCGAACTCGCGCCGCGCGCGCTTGGGCGAGGACGAGTTGCTGCGCTAGCCAGTGGGCCGAGCGGGTGTATGTGATAGGAAAGGCAACATATTTCGTTTTATAACTATTGCGCGCCGTCAGTTTCTGTCGAAACTGAAATTCCGCCGGAGAAAGAGACGGTGGCGGCGATGGATTCCACGGCGGCGACCCCGTTCGGGCGGCGATGGAGGCGTGCGGGCGTTCGGACTTGTGTGTGGGAGCTAGGGGCGAGTAGATCGGGGCCGGGGAAGAAAGGAGGAGGCCCAAGCCGCGAGCTTGGAGCTCATCGGGCATGGCCATGGCGGGAAGGAACAAGGCGAGGACGGACGAGACTCTACTGGCAGCAAAACGAGTGGGGGAGAGAGGGAACGGGACGAGGAGCTCACGGGGAGGGTGTCGGTGTAGGTGCTCGGGCTTGTGGCGGACCGGAGGCGGCGAATTACGGCGGCGGGGCTCGCCGGCCGTGGAGACAACGAGGATGAGCGCGTCAGACACGAGCGCTCCCGGCTCGATTCCCTGGGTGGAGACGGAGAAGATGACGCGACGGTTCTTCGGGGTTCCTCCTCGGTGCTTCGAAGTCACCGGAGTGGCCGGGGGACGGCGTGGCCTCTGGTGGTTGCTACGGTGGTGGTGGAGGAAAAACAGGGGAGGAGAAAGAAGAAGAAGGGGGAGGTGGCGGCGGATGGAGAGGGAGGAGTGGGGGAGTAGCTAGGGTTTCCAGAGGCTCGGGAGACTTAAGGGGAGAGGGGAGTGGGTGAGGCAGGTGCACATGGTGGGGAGCACCATGGCCACGGTGTAAAGGTCTCCTCTGGTTGTCGTACGGAGAAGAAAAGGAGATGATGGGCTGGGCCAACCGGAGGGGTAGGGTGAGATGGGCCAGAACGTTTAGGGAGAGGAGGAATCGGCCCAGGAAGGTTTTCTTTTTCTTCTCTAAAAATTGTTATTTCTCTTTTAATTATTTTTCTGTTTTTGTATTCTAAAACAAATAGAAAAGAATTTGGAATAAAGAAACTTTACAAAAATAGTTTTAAAAAAATAGTCAATTTAATAAATAAGTTTTTATAATATTTGCAAAATATTTGAAATAACACATTTTAATTAATTTAATGTATTTGAAATCAAATTGTGTGATTTAAAATTTAAATGCAAAAATTAAATGAAGTGACAAATGCATGATGATGTGATGACATGATGATGCAAGGAGAAAAACAAGAAAAACTAATTGGGGATAAATCCCGGGGCGTTACAACCGACACCACTAACAAGGGATCGCGTCCCGCGATCCACGCCGAGACCACAACAAGAGAGGGGTAACTATCGAGTCTTCACGCTCCGGGATGAACTTCTCGACACCACTAACAAGGGTTTGTTGCTCCACCTTGAAATTCTCGACACCACTAACAAGGGATTGTTGCTCACGACGAAGACGACTCCGAAAGATCGAACCTAATAGGGTAAAAGGCAAGAAATCGTCCACCCACACGTAGGATCCTAAAACTTGGAAAGTTGGATAAGAGAAGAGACTCTAAAAACAAATAAGGTAAGAGGAGAAATAGAATTGAGGTAAGGAGTAAATAGATACCTATTGAGATATTTTTCAAAATAATTTAAGTCAAATAGTTTTGACACTCTAAAAACAACGACCGTTAGCGAGGTTATCCTACAGGCTTTTGCGGACCCGCTGCTTCGATAACCATTCGTATCGAAACAACAAGGAGATCGAAACCAAGGCTCTGATACCACTTTGTGACGCCATAAAATCGGTACTATGTAGATTTAAGCGTTCCCGCCGAAATCCGCATAATAACGATTTTAGGTCGCCCACCAGACATAATGTGCACGCCGAAACGTGCGCATTATGTGGGTGGAATTGTGATAAAATTACAACAGTTCCGATACATCCACAAATACAACAAAGATAAATTACAACAACGACTCGAACGAGTCAAGATACAAATAATACAATACAAAGATTCAAATGACAGCGGAAGCAAAAAATAGTATCCATCTAAGGATAAGATGCAAATTGGACTAAGAGTCCTGAAGATAAGCAATGGCGCCATATCCCTGCCCAGCCAAGCCGGATGGATTCCCAAGCTAACGTCGTCAGACTTCAAACCTGTTGACTGCACATAAACCACAACCCAAAAGAGGGTCAGGGCACTCCCTGGCAAGCAAAACCGACTTGCCTACTTTCTACACCATCTCCCAAAATATAGGGGAGGTGGACTTAGCGGCAGCAGCACTAGCAACCTAGAGAGACACACTACGACTTCCGTCTAATCAGAGAGGGATAAGAGAGCGCATAAGTAAACAACTACAACTAACACCAAATATAACCCATTCTCGAATTAACCCCCTCAACCAAATATGAGGAAGCAATTCGGGAAACTCACACATTGAACAGTTTTATTTATAATTTATTGTGAAAGTAATTCTATATTACTAATCAAATTAATTAACATTAATTAGGTGCAAGTTGTCTAGATCTTGTTAGCCAGCATCATCACCAAAGTCGTCCATAACCGTGGACACGGCTCATCGATAAGATTATACCCTGCAGGGGTGCACTACTGTACCCATACTCGCATGATCAACCCAAGCAAGCATCAGGGCTTCTCAACACGACTTATTCCTTCACTACAGCAAGTCCAAGTGCCACCCATATGAGTTGTTACCCGCGTCAAGAGTCCGGCCGAATCTCAATTGCGGACTCATTAGTTTGTGTCCACGCGCCATGCGGCTCAAACCACAGTAGGAACTGTCCACTTCGCGCGCACCACCCCTATATGACCCCCGTATCACATAACCTGTCATCATCATCATCATCGTCATCATGCACATGCATATGAGCAAATGGAAAACCCGAACTACTTGCGGCACATGGACAAGTTGTAGATCCGTTCAAAGTCGAGGGGGGCTCCATAGGGCCTCCCACAAGTGGTTAGTGCGCTCAAAATTGGATCCGAGGACAAAATCTCAGTTCCTAGGTCGACACTGAGCAGAACAAAGCACCTCGCAAGGCCTTCCGCCTGGTGCCTTATCATTTAATTATAATACCCCAATATAAGACAACATTTTATTAAGGTAGAATAATCTATCATACTAAGCAGATGAAACGTAAGACCAACAGACGACTCGCACAATCAACTCTAAGCATGCGCTACGACTCGCAAGGCCAACAGATAAACAAACATCAGGTGATGGGATGTGGGTATAAAGCTTTATGGGCTGCAGGATAAACATGTGATGGGATCGCGATAAAGAATCAAATACTAGGGTAGCAGAGATCAACGGCAGGAATGAAAGACAATGTATAGGTAAACAAGCAAACTTTGCTTGCCTGGAATCCCGCATGGAAGCAGATCTTGTCGTGGCTCACACATCTCAACGTCGTATCCGCGAAGAAGCAACAAACACTGGAAGGCGTAAAAAATGCATTTTACAACTACGGCAAAAGATCCAGCATGATCATGTGAGAAAGATGCATGGCATGGCAAGATGCAATATAATGCAGGTAATCCAAATTAAGCGGGAAAGCAACCCCGGCAATTAATATTTAGGTGCAAGTTATTTATTTACCCGCAATATTAAATGTTGGTTAACATGGCAACACATGGCATGGGTGACCTAACTAAATTAAAGGAAATAGGGCATTATATATTTATTACCCCTAACATTCCATATTTAATTATTTAGTTGCAATTAACAAATTATACTAAGCAATTAAAATAATAGATGCAAAAAGGCATACAAATGTCATATTAATATTCATTGCATTTTTCTGATATAAATACATATTAAGATTATTTGATTTGGAATTATAGAATAAAAGTTATTAGCAATATAAGTTTTAGGGTGTTTCTGAAAATGACAGGGACCTATTGGTGATAGAAAAACTGGGCAGTGGGGGTTCTGTGCAGAAAAACAGGAGCTACAGGGGCCCTGTGCAAAGTTCCAGATCCAGATCTGGCCTTTTCTCACCGGGGCCAGGCCAACCCGAGTGGCTGCCGTGCGGGCCAGGCGCCACGCTGGCGCGGGTGTGTGTGGTGCGGGCTCCCGCAGTCAATGACCAGCAGGACCCACCTGTCAGGGTGCGTGAGAAAATAGAAAAAGTGGGGTTTTATTCGGCCGGCTGGGGATCGAACTCGCGCCGCGCGCGCTTGGGCGAGGACGAGTTGCTGCGCTAGCCAGTGGGCCGAGCGGGTGTATGTGATAGGAAAGGCAACATATTTCGTTTTATAACTACTGCGCGCCGTCAGTTTCTGTCGAAACTGAAATCCCGCCGGAGAAAGAGACGGTGGCGGCGATGGATTCCACGGCGGCGACCCCGTTCGGGCGGCGATGGAGGCGTGCGGGCGTTCGGACTTGTGTGTGGGAGCTAGGGGCGAGTAGATCGGGGCCGGGGAAGAAGGGAGGAGGCCCAAGCCGCGAGCTTGGAGCTCATCGGGCATGGCCATGGCGGGAAGGAACAAGGCGAGGACGGACGAGACTCTACTGGCAGCAAAACGAGTGGGGGAGAGAGGGAACGGGACGAGGAGCTCATGGGGAGGGTGTCGGTGTAGGTGCTCGGGCTTGTGGCGGACCGGAGGCGGCGAATTACGGCGGCGGGGCTCGCCGGCCGTGGAGACAACGAGGACGAGCGCGTCAGACACGAGCGCTCCCGGCTCGATTCCCTCGGTGGAGACGGAGAAGATGACGCGACGGTTCTTCGGGGTTCCTCCTCGGTGCTTCGAAGGCACCGGAGTGGCCGGGGGACGCCGTGGCCTCCGGTGGTTGGTACGGTGGTGGTGGAGGAAAAACAGGGGAGGAGAAAGAAGAAGAAGGGGGAGGTGGCGGCAGATGGAGAGGGAGGAGTGGGGGAGTAGCTAGGGTTTCCAGAGGCTCGGGAGACTTAAGGGGAGAGGGGAGTGGGTGAGGCAGGTGCACATGGTGGGGAGCACCATGGCCACGGTGTAAAGGTCTCCTCTGGTTGTCGTACGGAGAAGAAAAGGAGATGATGGGCTGGGCCAACCGGAGGGGTAGGGTGAGATGGGCCAGAACGTTTAGGGAGAGGAGGAATCGGCCCAGGAAGGTTTTCTTTTTCTTCTCTAAAAATTGTTATTTCTCTTTTAATTATTTTTCTGTTTTTGTATTCTAAAACAAATAGAAAAGAATTTGGAATAAAGAAACTTTACAAAAATAGTTTTAAAAAAATAGTCAATTTAATAAATAAGTTTTTATAATATTTGCAAAATATTTGAAATAACACATTTTAATTAATTTAATGTATTTGAAATCAAGTTGTGTGATTTAAAATTTAAATGCAAAAATTAAATGAAGTGACAATTGCATGATGATGTGATGACATGATGATGCAAGGAGAAAAACAAGAAAAACTAATTGGGGATAAAACCTGGCAGCTGGGCTTCCTCGTGTCTCATCGGGGCATAGAGGCGAACCCAGACAAAATCAAGGCCATAGAAGGCATGCAACCTCCACGCAGGCTCAAGGACATGCAACGCCTGGCAGGCTGCATGGCCAGCTTGGGTAGATTCATCTCCAAGTTCGGCGAAAGAGTCCTCCCGTTTTTCAAGATCATGAAAAGAACGGGCACTTTTAAGTGGACCCCTGAAGCTGAAAAAGCATTTGAGGACTTGAAGAAGTACTTGGCCAGCCCACCTGTAATGGTCGCACCAAGGCCTGGCGAGCACCTGAAGCTGTACTTGTCAGCTACCCCACAAACAGCCAGTGTTGTCCTTGTGGTGGAAAGAGAGGAGCCTGTTCTTCACAAGAAGAGTGCAACCACTCCAAAGAAAAAGCCTCCTGATAAAGAGCTCGACGAAGGGGCGGTCATCACAAGGCCCACGCCAGGCCCAAAGCCTCAAGAGGGGACCGCACCGAGTCAACTGCTGCAAGAGGTTCATGCCGAAGGGACCGAGGAGCCTCAAAAGGCTAACACACTCGAGGCCCAGGAGGAACGCTGCGAGGCCACGTCCCTCGAAGCCAAGTCCCTCGAGGCCAACACCCTCGAGGCCCAGGACAAGCCCCTTGAAGCCGACCCCATCGAGGGCCAAGCTGGGCCACCTCAGGCGAAAGACGCCAAGGAAACAGAAACCACTCTCGTCGAGCATCCAGTTTACTTCGTCAACACAGTACTGCGTGATGCTCGCGAGCGGTACCCTATGCAGCAGAAGCTTCTCCTCGCACACCTCATCGCCTCAAGAAAGCTGCGGCACTACTTCCAGGAGCACCCCATCACGGTGGTAACATCTTTCCCCCTGGAGCAAATTCTGAGCAACCCAAATGCAACAGATCGTGTCGCAGGATGGAACATCGAGCTACAGCCATTCAATTTGCGCTTCGATACCACAAGGGTAATCAAAGGAAGAGCGCTGGCAGACTTCGTCGCCGAATGGACTGATCCAACCCCTGAAGAGCCCTGGGAAGAAGAGCACGAGTCCTCTGGAGCCGCATTGCCCAGCTACTGGACCATGAAGTTCGACGGAGCTTTCGCTTGTCGCCACGGTGGGGAAGGTGTAGTCCTGACCTCACCAAAAGGCGACAAGTTGTATTACGCAGTCCAGCTGTGCTTCGGAATCGACAAGATATCCAACAACATCGCCGAGTATGAAGGGCTGCTTGCTGGCCTACGCGCCGCAATCGCCCTAGGCGTCAAACATATACTCATCAAGGGCGACTCCCAGCTCGTCAACTTCTCCAACAAAAGCTACAAGGCCAAGGACGACCACATGGCCGCATACCTTGAATAGGGCCGTAGGCTGGAGAAGAACTTCAGGGGAATGGAGCTCATGCACATCCCAAGAAAAGAGAACCAAGAGGCTGATGACATCGCCAAGCGCGCATCAAAGAGGCAAGCCCAGCTGCCAGGTGTCTTTGAAGAAAGGCTCGTCAAGGCATCCATAAAGCAGCCCCTTGAGGCCCTGCCCGCAAGCACAGACGAAACGCTCCCGCCACCACCTGCAAGCGGAGCCCCAGGCTGCGGGCCCCCAACAGGGGAGCGTCTGTTGCTCACAGCGGTGCACCACGACGCAGGATGGATCGACGAGATCAAAGACTACCTCCACAAAGGGATCCTTCCCGAGGAAGATGTCGAAGCGGAGCGAATTGCCCGCCAAGCAAAATCGTACCAAATTCTCGAAGGAATTCTCTACCGCAAGCGCCCAAACGGCATCGCGCTCAAGTGCGTCCCTCCTGAAGAAGGAAAACTACTGATTAAGGACATCCACAGTGGGGAATGCGGCCACCATTCGTGCGCCCGCACCCTCGCAGGAAAAGTCTTCACGAGTGGCTTCTACTGGCCTCAAGCACTTCAAGATGCAACAGACATCATTCAAGCTAGTGAAGCCTGCCAATTCCACGCCAAGAAAATCCACCAACCAGCGCTGGGCCTACAAACCATTCCGCTCTCGTGGCCGTTTGCGGTCTGGGGGTTGGACATACTGGGACATTTCCCAACGGCACAAGGTGGATATCGCTAGCTCTTCGTGGCCATCGACAAGTTCACAAAATGGCCCGAAGTGGAGGCGACGCGTACAATCACAGCAGGCGCGGCGGTGATATTCATCAGAGGTCTGGTCTGCCGCTTCGGAGTGCCTAACGCATTATCACCGACAATGGCTCGCAATTCACAAGCGGCATCTTCAGAGCCTACTGCCAGAAAATGGGCATCAAGCTCTGCTTTGCCTCAGTCGCCCGTCCGCAAAGCAACGGACAGGCTGAGCGCGCAAACGCAGAGGTCCTCAAAGGCTTGAAGACCAGGACCTTCGATGTCCTCAAGGGCCACGGCAAGGGATGGATCAATGAGCTACCCTCGGTGCTCTGGTCCATCCGTACCACGCCACCCAAGCCCACCGCGGAAACGCCGTTCGCACTCGTCTATGGAGCTGAAGCAGTCCTCCCCGCAGAGATAAAGCATGGGTCCCCATGGGTCCTTGACTTTAATGAGGACCAGCAAGAGGACATCCACAACGACGACATGCTGCTCCTTGAAGGGCTAAGACGCCGCGCCGCTCTACGGGCGGCCAAGTACCAGCAGCCCCTGAGGCGCTACCACAGCCGCAATGTGCGCTTGCGCACCCTGGAGGCAGGCGATCTCGTCCTAGGCGAATCCTCTCCAGGGAAGGCCTCCACAAGCTGTCCCCGATGTGGGAAGGTCCCTACAGGGTCACCCACATCGCCAGGCCTGGCGCGGCTCGCCTCGAGACGGAAGACGGCGTCCCCGTCAAGAATCCATGGAACATCATGCATCTACGCAAGTTCTACCCGTGATCATCATCACGTCAGGGCATTTAGCGAAAGAGGCAGGCCACGGCTCAACCTCCAAGCACCATTTTGTCCCTCAAGGTTAAAAGCTCAAGGCTTAAACCTCGCAAACCTTTGTATCCGCCAGGAACAAGTAAAAAAAGTGATTATTGTCACGCCCATGATCATTGTCACGTCGAGACGTCAAGCGGACGAGGCAGCCGACGGCTCAACCTCTAAGCATTTTTCGTCTCTAGAGGTTAAAACGCCGAAAGGCTTAAACCTCCAAAAACATAGCTTTGTCTCCTAAAGGAACAAATGCCAAAGTGGTCATTGCCACACCCGTGATCATTGTCACGTCGAGAAAAAAAAAGCGGAAGAGGCAGCTTACGGCTCAACCTCCAAGCAATGTCGACTCTAGAGGTTAAAACGCCAAAAGGCTTAAACCTCAAACAAATGCTTTGTCTCCTAAGGGAACAAACGCAACCGTGTTCATTGCCACGCACGTGATCATTGTCACGTCGATACTCCTAGCAAACGAGGCAGCTTACGGCTCAACCTCCAAGCATTCTTGTCTCCAGAGGTTAAAAGGCCAACGGCTTAAACCTGCAAAGCCCCAAAGGCTTCACTCGAGGGAAAAACCCTCCGAGCTCTCAATTAAAATGAGCCACCTCAGGCCGTTGAGAGTCTCAGCCACCAACAGGTGGTCCCCATGCCTCGACATGGTCAGAGCATTAACTTGGCAACCCCAAGCATAATGACTCAATCTCGTTCCTAAGTGAACTTAGCGCTTCAGCGCCGCTTAAAAAACGTTTTGGGGGGGGGGGGGGGGGGGGGTTATTTATGCATTACTATTGTTGAAGTGTGCGCTTATATCTCTCCACATGCGTACCTCGCGAGCGGGGGCTGAGTACGGTGCCAGTGCCTCAAATGACACACCAGCAGCACTGCAAAATCTAAGAGTCCGAGCTCTGGCTGGAGGGCAATCCCCCACAAGCAAGCCATCTCTACAGAGGACCTTGGTACTTACTCTCCTCGCAAGGAACGCCTGAGGGGACCTATAAGCGCGCACAATCCCTCGATTCGTGTTCCAGCGTTTGGGTTCGCCCCTCTAATACCTGCAGGAAAGAATTCCCCCGCGAGCCTGAAGGGGCATCCGTGAGCGACCCCTCAAGTGGGCAACCTCGCCAGGAGCCTCCCCAGGAGCGACCCCTCAAGCGGGCAACCTCGCCAGGCAAAATGCCTCCCCAGGAGCAACCCCTCAAGTGGGCAACCTCGCCAAGAGAAAAACCTTCACAAAGCGAAAACCTCGAGAAGCTAAGTCTCGCACCCACGCTTTAAGAACGTTTTTCTCTCCCTAGCGCGCGCCTCTGCCCCTCGAGCGACTTCGGTTTCCCTTACGCTTCATGGACTACTCGCACGTCTAAGGGGGGCACTTGAGCATCGCGACTCGAGGCTCTTACCTCTCCTAGGCCTAAACTCCCCCTCAGCCTTGCGGAGTCATTGCTCCCGCGGACCGAGGTGGCGGAGTCATGGCACGAAGAGATGGGACCTAACGACGCAGAGGACAAATAGACATGAAGATGAGTCCAAAGAGACCTCACGAGGGGCAGACAAGCTCGAATTAAAACAGCAATTAAAGTATATTACAATCCAAAAGTTTCAGGATGTCTAAGGCACACAGCAGGTGCAGTTACAAGCGCCCGTAGGCGCAACCAAGAAAGACTCAGGGGAATGCAGCATCGCGTTGAGCCTCCGCAGTGCCATCTTCGACCTCGGCGGAGCGGGCCTCCCCCTCCGCTGCGCCATCTTCGACCTTGGCGAGGCGGGCCTCCTCCTCCGCAGCGCCATCTTCGACCTCGGCGGAGTGGGCCTTGTTGGGGATATATCAACTAGGGGTATAACCAACATGGATCAATCTGGCTAGTCCAGGGTGGCCCAAGGGTGGTAAGGCCGAGGCCTGCCGGGCGGCCCAGATAGCTTACGTACAAGGAAGTAGGTGGACGGTCCAAGGAAGGCGGAAGGCCGAAGCCCATCAAGCCACCGAGCCCAAGACGGAAGGAGGCAACTAAGCCGGCTAGGTCTAGGACTCTGTTTACTTGCCGGACAAGTACTTACCTTGTACCCTGGGGTCTGGCCGCCTATATAAGCCGTCCACCAGGGAGCCTTTAGGGGAGAGGCAGAGATAACTTCAATAGACATCATACCCATTGTAACCTGTTCACGGCTATTGCCTTATAGTGAATTATAGCAGCACGTAGGATCTCGCCACCGCCGTGGGATCCGAAGCTGGGTAAACTCGCCGTGTTCAATCCCGTCCTCGACGACACCAACCTTCTTCCCCACAATCCATACGTAGGCTAGAGGACCCCCGTCTCCTATCAATTATGCCGATACCACGACAGTTGGCGCCCACCGTGGGGCATAAGGTTCCTGGCGTCACGTTCCAGGCGGGAACACTTGGCGGCATGGGCAAGCAGATCGCCGTCGGTCCCGTCACAAGGTACGGCGGCCATAGCTACGTCAACTCGGATGAGTCCTGGCTCCCGCCGGACGACTACCTTATCGGATGCGCAATCGTGCCGATCGGAGGGATCGACGTCTTCATCGGGTACACGCCAGAGGCGTACGGCCTACCGCGTTTCTACAACCCCACCCACCAACCCTTCGACCAAGCAGTCGACCGGCAAGATGGATCTGAATCCGCCTTCTCACAGGAGTCGGCCGAATCTGATTTCCACTTCGTCGGAGTTATCGGACTGGGATCCGACTCCCAGCCGGAAAACAACGATCCTGAGTCAATCCTCCCTGCTCTACAGGAGGATGCGATGTCAGATGCCGGATCCAGATCTACCGTTCAAGTCAACGTAGACTCTGATTCCGATGATGATGCTAGTCTCTTCGAAGAGAAGATCAAAACCCGCTTTTCCAGTGGTAATCCGGCTCCCTCAGAGGGTACAGCGGATACAGACATGCCTGACAAGTTGGCTATGATGGTTGTTGTCGGTCACGAGACAACCCCAGCTACTTCGGAGGCGCAAAACAAGCCGGCGGAAGATGCCGGCGACACCACTGCCGGCCAACTCATTGAAAGTTCCGACAAGGTGCGCGCGAAGAAGAAAGCTGGCCTCGAGAAAGGTGGTAGCAGCAAACCCACGGATTTGCTCTCCGTCATCAAAGAAGTAGACGAGATCATGAATACTCCGGTGAACAAAAACACCCCACTCGACGAAGTGGAAGAGCTTAGGCTTAACATGCTTAAGCACTCTGACTTCCTGCGAAAAAGAGAGGAGCACGTTGAGAGCCTTGCGAAGAAGATCGAGAAAGAGCAGGAGAAGATGTCGGCCAAAACAGGCCGGCAACTCTTCGAGGAGAAAAGGTCATCAAAAAACCGCCGTGGAAAAGAGCCGCATGCGCAAGCAACAACAGCGGCTCAAGATCTAGGGTTCGACTGGCGCACGGCACCACAGCGCGTGGACAGAAGGGGAGATGTTGTCTTCTGCACCCCGGTCCTCAACGCGGCCGCCGCACTAGATACCCTGGACGACAACACGTACACGGCGGAAGAGAAGCTGGCCAATGCAAGACACTTTGTAAGCAAGGCCCTAGAACAACAAGCTCGCGCTGATTCCTACGGCCATATGGCGGATGCCCGAGGTGGAGACCTAGAGTCTAAGTCGGGAACGTGCAAAGTTGCACCCGACGCCGACCCCGATGGCCCGTTTGGCTCCAGTAGCCATGGCGAGAAAAGGAAGGCAACGCCACCTCCAAAGAAGACGCCACCGCCAAAGCCAAGGCGGGACGAGAATTCAAGGACGGGAAGCAGAGGAGACCTACCATCTCCATCTCAGCCAAGACGCGACAATGGCGGTAGCCGGAACAACAGGCCACCGCCTAGAAAAGATGCCGGCAACGACCCTCCCAGGAGAGGTCGAAGTCGATCTCCGCAGCGTAGCACTGGCAGCAAGAAGAGAGAGGAGGTAGAAGGGACCAGGCGCAGCATAAGTTGGGCAGCGCAGGACGAGCCGGACGCAAACAGAGGCGCACGGCAGCTCGATCCAAAAGACGCACGACACCGCCAACAAGACATAGCAAGAGGAAAGGAGCCGCTATACTCTGGACCAAAGTGCTTCGGTGACGCCATCCGCAGAGAGACGTTCCCTAAGGACATGACATCAGTGTCAAAAAACTGTTCTAGGTACAACGGCCTCGTTAAGCTGGACTCATGGCTATCCGATTATGCCATGGCCATAGAGATTGCCGGCGGGAGCAGCCCTATTGCCGTCCGCTACCTACCTCTCATGTTGGAAGGCACGTCAAGAGCTTGGATCGACAACCTTCCTGAAAAGTCCATCCATAGCTGGTACGACATGGAAAAGGTTTTCTCCCAGCACTTCCAAGGAACATACAAGCGTCCAAATACCTACACGGATTGCAGCGCTGTATCCAAAAGCCGGACGAAACCATGACAGATTTTGTCAGCCGTTGGATATCCGAAAAAGACAACTGTCATGGTGTTTCGGACGCATAGGCTATCCACCCCTTCTACACGGGCCTACAGAAGAAGTCCTTGCTCCATCATAGGCTCGTCCGCGAGAAAATCACGGACCTTGGTGAGATGCTCAACCTGGCCGCCCAATACGCGGCGGCGGATGACGACGCCCGGGACGATGACCCAGACGTCAACATCATACCAAAGCGGAACAACAAGCGCAAACAGGCGTGGATGACAAAGCCGGGCCTTCCAATGAGGTAGCCGCAGCGTTCCAAGGAAATGCCGGCAAAAAGAAGTGGAAAAATAAGAAAGATAGTCGCGAAGCCGGCTCAGGGCCTAAGGCGACGCGAATCACTTATGAACAGGCAAAGCTTTTGCCATGTCCCATCCACGCCTCATTGGGCAAGGTCAACCATATGCTTGGAGAGTGCCGTTTCATGGACGACTTCAAAAAGGATCCCACAGTCGGCTGGAAGTCAAAGAAGTCAAAAAAGAACGACAAGAAAGACAGCAAGGAGGATGAGGATGACGACGACATGTCTATCTCAAGCGAAGATGACGCAGCCGCCAAGAAAAAGAAGCCGTATCCGAAGGTCAAAGAATATCTTATGTGCTTTGTCGGCACGCCTTCAGCTAAGGCGGATAAGGTGGAAATGCGCGAACTCAACGCGACAATGCCGGACGTCCCTCAATACTTGAACTGGTCTGAGGCAACAATCACTTGGGACCGGTCCGACCACCCTGATCACGTTCCTCACCCAGGAAAGTACGCCCTTGTCGTCGATCCCATTGTCAACAACTTCAGACTTACAAAAGTACTCATGGATGGCGGCAGCAGCCTCAACATGCTGTATTATGACACACTAAGCCGCATGAACCTATCAGAGGATCAGCTGGACCACAGCAATCTCACCTTTCATGGCATAGTGCCCGGCAGTCAAGCAAAGTCAATGGGGAGCATCAGGCTAAAGGTAACTTTCGGACCAAAAGAGAACTACCGCTCAGAGTTCCTTCGGTTCGAAGTTGTCCCCTTCAAAAGCGCCTATCATGCAATCTTCGGACGACCGGCTTTCGCCAAGTTCATGGCAAGGCCGTGCTACATATACAGCAAGCTTAAAATGCCGGGGGAAAACGGAACCATCACGATTTCCGGCAACTTCAAGAAAGCCAAGGAGTGCGAGCGTGGCATGGCCGCCTTCGCAGAAGCCGTCATCCACAAGGAAGAACTCGCGCTGCTCGGGGCGGATTCAGACAACTCCATGCCAAAGCCAAAGATGGATGTCAAGAAGACCTTCGAAGCTTCAGAAGACACCAAAAAGGCGGACCTCATCCCAGGTGACAAGTCTAAGCAAGTTGTCATCGGCTCCAACCTTGACAGCAAATAGGAAGGCGCGCTCGTCGAGTTCCTCCGTGAGAATCGTGACATCTTTGCATGGTCGCCTTCCGACATGCCTGGTGTACCGAGGGAACTTGCCGAGCACTCGCTCAATGTCATAAAAGGATCCAAGCCGGTGAAGCAAGCAACAAGACGCTTTGGAGATGAGAGACGCAAGGCTATAGGAAAGGAGATAAATAGGCTGAAGGCCGCCAATTTCATAAAAGAAGTTGTACACACCGATTGGGTGGCAAATCCTGTACTTGTTCCAAAGAAGAATAAAGAGCTGAGGATGTGTATTGACTATACTGGTGTTAACAAGTGCTGCCCAAAGGATCCCTTTGCGCTGCCTAGAATTGACCAAGTCGTAGACTCCACAGCAGGCTCCGAGCTGCTTTGTTTTCTGGACGCCTACTCAGGATACCACCAAATCAAGATGAGAGAGTCAGATCAGCTGAAAACATCTTTCACCACTCCATATGGGACTTTCTGCTACATTACAATGCCTTTTGGCCTGAAGAATGCACGGGCAACATACCAGCGCTGTATGCAAAATTGCCTGCACGAACAGATCGGCCGCAATGTTCACGTCTATGTAGACGACATCGCGATAATGTCAAAAAAGAAGGCAGATCTCCCAGAGGATTTGGAAGAAACGTTTCCGAATCTCCGGAGGTACCAGATGAAACTCAATCCCGCCAAGTGCGTTTTCGGCGTTCCAGCCGGCAAACTGCTAGGGTTCATCGTCTCAGAACGAGGGATCGAGGTTAATCCGGAGAAGATCAAGGCCATCCAAAACATATCCAGACCTACTTGTCTGAAGGACGTGCAGCGCCTAGCCGGATCGGCAGCAGCCGTCAGTCGTTTCATAAGCCGCCTAGGGGAAAAGGCAATGCCTCTCTACCGGCTATTGAAGAAATCCGACAACTTCGAGTGGACAGCAGAGGCAGATGCAGCCTTACAACAACTTAAGGAGGCCCTCACTTCCGCTCCAATATTGGCAGCACCTCGATCACAGGAACCAATGCTGCTGTACATCGCGGCAACAGGAGCTGTTGTCAGCGTTGTGTTGGTTGTGGAAAGAAAGGAGAACGAAGCCGCGGCGTGTGAGCAGCGACCGGTCTACTTCATCAGTGAAGTGTTCTCCGCCTCCAAGCAGAGGTATCCGCATTACCAAAAGCTGGCTTATGGTGTATTCTTCGCCGCCAGAAAGCTTAGGCATTACTTCCAGGAACACACAGTGACAGTAGTCAGCAAGGCACCGTTGGGAGACATAATCAACAATGCAGAGGCAACAGGTCGAGTTGCCAAATGGGGCATCGAACTCGCCGCCTTTGATATAGTCTATAAACCACGGACCGCCATTAAGTCTCAAGCGCTTGCAGACTTTGTCGCCGACTGGACGGAGGCCATGGAGGAAACTACACTCCCCGAATCAGAATATTGGGTCATGCACTTTGACGGATCAAAGATGCTCAAAGGCTCGGGGGCTGGAGTCGTTCTACGCACGCCTAAAGGTGACAAGCTTAGCTACGTGTTACAAATCCACTTCACAGCAACCAACAATGTTGCTGAGTACGAAGCCTTGCTTCATGGGTTACACGTGGCAAACGACCTAGGCGTCAAAAGAATCCTCTGTTATGGCGACTCAGATTTGGTCGCGCAGCAAGTAAGCGGAACATGGGATGCGAAAAGCGCAACAATGGCGGCTTACAGAGCCAAAGTTGATGAATTCGCAAAAAACTTCGTAGGCTACGAAGTCCGGCATGTTCCAAGAGCTGAGAATGAGGCGGCGGACACACTTGCAAGACTTGGATCGGAACGCAAAAAGGTAACAAAAGATATCTTCCTGGAGCATTTGCACAAGCCATCCATTAAAGGCGCCGATTTGATGGACCCCGACGCAGAAGAACCGGTAGAAGCGGCAAGTCTCGCTGTCTACTTAACACAGCCGGATTGGACAGTCCCATATCTCGATTTTCTAATCGACCAAAAGTTGCCGGAGGACGATGAGGTGCTAAAGAGGCAGATCATAAGGCGAGCCAAGGCATTCACGATAATAAAAGGCGAGCTATACAAGCGAAGCACTTGCGGCATCTATCAGCGGTGCATACAGCCGGAAGAAGGCCGGGAAATTCTGAAGGACATACATATTGGCACCTGCGGGCATCATGCTTCCGCTAGGTCCATTGTATCCAAAGCTTTCCGCCAAGGTTTCTACTGGCTCACCGCCAAAGAAGACGCCGAGAACATCGTAAAGACATGCAAAGGTTGCCAGTTGTACGCTCGTCAACCTCATTTGCCGGCACAGGAGCTAAGGACGATCCCAATCACCTGGCCGTTCGCGGTCTGGGGCTTAGACATGGTGGTTTCCTTCAAAAAGGCGCGCGGTGGGTACACTCACCTATTGGTCGCTGTCGACAAGTTCACCAAATGGGTCGAAGCTAAACCGATCAGCAAACTTGACGCACGAACAGCCACCAATTTTCTCTGGGGAATTATCTCTCGGTTTGGAGTTCCACACAGCATTATCACCGATAATGGCAGCAATATGTCTCAAGGCGACATAGAAGAATACTGCAGCGATCTGGGCATCCGGCTTGATTTGGCATCCGTGTCACACCCTCAATCCAATGGACAAGTAGAGCGTACAAACAGCCTAGTCTTATCAGGACTTAAGCCTCGTCTCGAAGCTCCATTACACAGGGCAGCCGGCGCTTGGGCAGATGAGTTACAGTCGGTACTGTGGAGTTTGCGCACAACACCAAACAGGTCTACCGGGTACACTCCTTTCTTCTTAGTATATGGCGCTAAGGAAGTGCTACCTACCGACATGAAGTACGACTCCCCAAGAGTTCAAGCCTACATCGAGCAAGACGTAGAAGGTGCAAGACAGGATAGCCTAGACCTGCTAGACGAAGAAAGAGACGTCGCTCTCCATCGCTCCGCCTTGTACCAGCAACAACTTCGCCGCTATCATAGCCGGAGAGTGCGGAAGCGAAGTTTCAGAACAGGTGACCTGGTTCTCCGCCTAATTCAAGACAGAAAAGGCTTGCACAAGTTATCCCCGCCATGGGAAGGACCGTTTATAGTCACAAAGGCGCTGCTCAATGGTTCCTACTACCTAGCCGACATCCGCGACGAAGACGAAAAGAAAATGCGCAAGAAGGCGGCAGGAAAAAGGGGAACCAAGCCCAAGAAAGGCATTGACGATCCGTTCGAGCAAACAAGACGACCTTGGAATATTGAGCAGCTACGTCCTTTCTACACTTAGCAATTTATAATTGTAATAAGTTAAATATGATTATGAAATAAAAGTCTATGGTTCCTCATCTGTGTTGAGAAGCATGCCATCTTTTATCTTTTCTTGCAATCATATTTCCCCTATGTATCTAAGTTACCTATTTTCTAGCTCCGCGCGAAGGTTCAAACTGGTAGATACTTGCAGCTTTCGAGCCAACCCAAAGCAAAAAATAAACCTTTTTGCGCCGCCTAATTCCTTTACCTCTGATTACTTATATGTGGTTCGCCTATTAGTATGTCTTTGACACCAACATGTTGGCTTTGGTCTCTGATTCTAAACGCATGGTTTAGCCCTGGTTGTTTCAACTAAAGTTACCGGCTGAGGTTTCGTCAACATACAAAAAGTCAAGCATATAAGTCAGGGTAAAATTAAGGCGGGCCATATAAATAAAGACAAAATAAAACTTGTCAGCTAGTTTCCGCTTAACAAAGCAGCTGCAAAAGTATATACAAATATTACAAGTCAATGTTGCATTGTTTCAGGAGCCGACAAGTAAGGCTGATAGGAGGCAAGGACAGAAAAGATATGGCTCGGGGAGCGTCTACATCAGGCTTGGGGGCTGACAACTTCAGCCCCGGAACTATCACTCCCCTCCGCCTCGGCCGCGCCGGCAGCTTCAGCTCCCTCTCCGCCAGGCACAGGATGGCGCCGGTAGAAGATTGAAGTGTCGACCATGTCGGCAACACGCGTGGCGTAGCCGGCAACGCTGTCCAGAACAGCGGCCGGCTCAACCTCGCTGCCGTCTTCATATGTTGACGGCATGCCTTCAGTGACGGCTTCTATCTCCGCCTCGGGGTAGTGCGCCATGAACAACCCAAGGGCGGTCTTGGCTCCACCCCGTGCCGCCGACTTCAGCGAGCTTTTGTGCAGTTTGGTCGCCTGCTCCAAGATGGCGGGCACGTCGCTGAACTCGGTCGGTTCCTGGCTGCCGGACGAGGTGAAGAACTTGGAGGCAAACCGCTTGGACGCCGCCAAAGTCTCGGTGATCAGTTCGCCTAGACGCGCAAGGCGATCCAGGCGGGGGCTGACAACCTTGTCATCGCCTAAACCGGCGGGAACTGTATCAAAAAATAAAGCCATTAGTTTGGCTCAGGCTAAAGCAACATGGCAGCATCAAATAGGAGTAAGAAATTACCAAGGACCGAGTTATGGAAAGCGGACAACTCAATCATATGAGTTTCCAGCGCGTCCTCCGCAGTTTGGGCGCGAGAAGTCTGCTTGGAGATTTCCTCCGCGGCCGTCTTCTCCGCCTCCGCCAACTTGTTGCGCAGGCTTTCTAGCTCACCAGTGAGCTGGCTAGATTCCTGCGCAAACTTGAGTTGCTGGGCCTCCATCTCCTTCTGATGAGCCTCCTTCAACTCCAAGTTGGCGGCCGCCAAGTCTGAAGCTTCATTCATAAGAGCTTGCATATCAGTGGACGCCTTCAGGATATCCTGGGCGTGGTCTAGCAGTTCTACAAATATGGAGCCGCTAACTAAATGATTGACGGCAACATAAGTCGAAAGCATAGTTGAAGGCGAAAAAGGATCAACCCTACCTTCATCTTTTTTGCGGCCGCCTCCAGCTCGGCAATCTGCAGGTCCTTCGCCTCGCACTCCTTCTTAAGGTCGCGGCAGCGCCGGTTTATATCAACTCGGGAGGAGACAAGCTCGACGTTGGCGGAGACAAGGCCCTGCAAGACAAAACAAAGGCATATAACATATTGTCGAATAACCACTAAGCAGGCAGTCCAAATTTCTTTTATTTTTGACTTGCCATCTAAGTGCTCGGGGGAAAGGCTATGTATATGCCGGAGTGGTAAAAACTTACGGATAGGTCGCCCTCCAAGTCGGCGAAGGCCTGCGAGGCGAAGGTGGCGAAAGCCAAAGTTGACTCCTTGGCCTCCTTAAAGGTGGACCAATGGTCCCTGACCTTGCCGCCTCCCGCAGTCGGGGCTGCCCTCCGAGACCCGCCGACGGTCGACTCCAGCAACCCTTCATTGGCGGCGCGCGATTGAGCGGCTTCATCGGCCGTAGCCTCAGCCAACAGTAGGGGAGTCTTGGGTGCGCGGTCGGTGGAGGAGACCCTTGGCGGAGCGCCAGAATCCGGAGCCGGGGGCTGACGACGGGCGTCGCCCATAAAGCTGCCGGCTTGGAGCTGAGGAGTTGGCGGCACGGTAGCCGGCGAGCTTCCTTGCGGCCGCTTACCCTTGCCAAGAAGCCTGTTCGTCAACCGGGAAGTTGCGACCCTTTCCCTGTCAACAAAAAGCAAGCACAGTCAATTGGCCTGTATTGAAGAGGTTTGTCGTCTATTAAAGGAAAAATTGAGTACCTTCGGGGGATGTTAATCCCCGCGTTCTCGCCAATGTTGGCGAGAGCCGGCTCGGTAGCCGACGCGATCCGTTTCTTCCTCTCGGCATTCGCCGTAGAGGAAGCAGCGCCGGAAGCCTTGTGCTTCTTCGTCTTCCCGGCTTCCGACTCGTAGAAGTCGGGAGCCAGGTCATCCTCCCCCAACTCGGAGAGCTGAAAAAGAAGACAAGTGTAATGGAACTCAATTCTAGCCGGCAAAACTATCAAACAAGGGGCAAGGAAGAAAATATTTACCTCGAGGGGAGGGTTGTCGAGGGTGTGCATGGGCACGCCCTCCGCCGCCTTCACCAGCCCCGCCTTGACGAGGCTGCGGAGCTGGAATGCCAGGTCGGCAACCGGCAATATCTCTTCGCTCACGCGAAGAGAGGCCGTGTCAGTAGGCGAATACTGACACATCTTGTGCGGGCTGTACCGCAGGGGGAGGATCTGCCGGCCGAGCCAGCAGATGACGGTGTCGACCCCATCCAGCAGAGGGGGAGCCATCGTCCTCGTGAGGAACTCAATCCGCCTTTGAATAAGGCGGAGTTCCTCCGTCAACTTGGGCACCGCCTCGTCCCAGCATGGCCGAGGCATGGGTGGCGCGTTCACGAATGTCGGGATGCCAACTTGGCGGCCCGGCGCTGCCATATCTTGGCAGTAGAAGAACGTGGAGGTCCAGCCCTTGACGGACTCAAGGTATGGTATCTTAGGATACCACTGGCGGCCCTTGCGGCAGTTGAAGGTGACGCTGCCGCAGGTTGCCAGCCCGCCGTCCGGCACCGTCTGTCGCCGGCAACGGAAGCAGTATCTGAAGAAGTCTAAACTAGGCCTAATACCTAGGTAGCCTTCGAACAGAGCTGTGAAGCCGGCTAGGACTAATATACTATTGGGTGCAATGTTGTGGGGCTGGAGCCCATAGTGATCCAAAACCTCGCTAAAAAAGGCGGAAGGCGGAAGCGCCATTCCTCTAACTAGATGGGAGGTGAGGATTACCCGCTCCCCGGCTCTCGGGGCCGGGATGACGTCTCCGAAGGCGGCCCTCCACCGGCAATCCTCCCGAGTGGGGAGGTAGCCGACAGCCTCCAAATCTTGGAGGGCATCTTCGTCGACGATGGAAGGTAGCCAGTAGCGGGACCCGAGGTCCGCCGCTTCCTCTTCCTCGTCGGCGGGGGCGCCCGCCGTCGTCATCGCCGTGGTGGTTGGTGGAGGAGCCGAAGTGCCCGCCGCTGGCGCGCGCACGGTGGAAGTCCGAGGGGCGACGGTGGCGACATTGCCCGTCGCCGTCGTCGCGGGACGAGCTATCGCGCCGCCCATCCCCGTCGCGGGCGCGACCTCGGTCGCCGGACCGCTCGACGCCGTGGAGAGGGTCTGGCCGGTGGACATCGCCGCGAGGAGAGGTCGTCGGGGAAGAGGAGTTTGCCGGAGCTCGCTCGGAGACAAGAAGCAGAGAAGTGGAAGAGGCAAGAGCGCACGGAGAGCAAAGGCTGGGTAGTGAAAATGGACCGTTTGGCTACCTATTTATAGGGCCAGGCGTTGCTCCCTGTGCAACGGCGTTTTTAGTCGGACACGTGTCCAGCATCCGTTGCAGCACACGATTGCACGATCTCCACGCCTCCTCTTTTCCCGCAATTTGTGATCATGGCGAGATCCCCGCCTGGACTGTTTTCAAACTGTCGTGAGCTGGCTATGTGGATACCGCCAAGAAGGATGCTCGGCAAGATTGCCAAGCAGCCGTCTTTTCCCATGATGGATAAAGGCGGCGCATGTCAACATCAAGACACGCATGCCTCGTTGATTTTCAGAATGGTTCAAGTCCTGCAGCCGCCAACTTTGGCAGATGAAGAATCAAGAAGAAACCGGCGCCTGGAGAACTTCAACCTTTCTGGGGGCTAATGTTGGGGATATATCAACTATGGGTATAACCAACATGGATCAATCCGGCTAGTCCATGGTGGCCCAAGGGTGGTAAGGCCGAGGCCTGCCGGGCGGCCCAGATAGCTGACGTACAAGGAAGTAGGCGGACGGTCCAAGGAAGGCGGAAGGCCGAAGCCCATCAAGCCACCGAGCCCAAGACGGAAGGCGGCAACTAAGCCGGCTAGGTCTAGGACTCTGTTTACTTGCCGGACAAGTACTTACCTTGTACCCTGGGGTCTGGCCGCCTATATAAGCCGGCCACCAGGGAGCCTTTAGGGGAGAGGCAGAGACAACTTCAATAGACATCATACCCATTGTAACCTGTTCACGACTATTGCCTCATAGTGAATTATAGCAGCACGTAGGATCTCGCCACCGCCGTGGGATCCGAAGCTGGGTAAACTCGCTGTGTTCAATCCCGTCCTCGACGACACCAACCTTCTTCCCCACAATCCATACGTAGGCTAGAGGACCCCCGTCTCCTATCAATTATGCCGATACCACGACAGGCCTCCTCCTCCGCAGCGCCACCTTCGACCTGGGCGGAGCGAGCCTCCTCCTCCATGAAGGCCGGCGCAGCCTCCACTCGCCTGAAGCGGTTGCAGAATGCATCCACTTGCTCGCGGAGGGAAGATGAGACGCGCTGTGCGTCCTCGCCGGGAGCAACCTCGGTCACCAAGCGAAGGTCGAAGTCCAGCACAAGAAGCTTGATGTTGGTGAAGATGCGATCAACAACCACCCCCAAGAGCTGCCTGCTCTCGTCTTCGATCACCTCGCGAAGCTCAGCGGCGGGGCCCTCCAGCGCCGCGAAAAGCTGGTCAAAATAGGCCAGGAACGCGGCGGCGTCGTCGTGGCCTTGGGTCCAAGGATACGGCGCGTCTGCGCCGAGCCGCGCCGCAAGCTCACCACCACGCGCAACCAGCTCTTCAAAGAGGCGGTCGCACTGCATCGCAGCGCCGTGGGTCGCCACGTCGCGAGCCTCCTCCGCTCAGAGCCAATAGGCCTTGGCGTGCTTAAAGCGGCGCGCCAGCTTGGAGTTGGCCTTCTCAAGCTCAGCTAGCCGCTGAGCGTCCGCAGCATGCTCGGCCTTGAGGCGGTCCTCCCGCTTCTGCAGCCGAACTCGGTACTTCTGGAGAAGGGTCTGGCAGAGATGTCTCTCATGCTCCGTGAGGGCCCTCTGCGCCGCTCTCGTCCTCTTGGCGAGGCACCGCTCTGAGCGCTCGTCAGAGCACTTCCGAGCAGCGACGTGCTCGTCGAACTTCGAGACCGCCTGTGCCAGGCCTCCCTCGCGCGCTTCGAGGGCATCGCGCTGGGCGGCCAGGTCCTTCTCCATCTAAAGACACCGCTCCTCGCGCCGCTGCAGCTCACTCCCCCTGAGGGCCAGCTGCCGATCGCGCTCGGCCAAGCACTTGCGGTCCTCCTCTAGAGCGTCCTGCGCGACCTAGTGGGCAGAGAGACGCTGGGACTCCAACCGGTCCAGATCGCATCGCTTCTGCGCCAGCGAGCCCTCCATAGCCACACGCTCGACTGTGGCCCCTCGCAGGAGCTCCTCAGCGGCATCGCGTTCTGCCTGGAGGAGGTCAAGTAGCTCCGCGGCATCGCGAATGGCTCCGTCGCGGACTTCCTTGGCAAAGTTGATGGCCTCTTCGCGGGCTGTCTACAGCGCTGAGTCCTCCAGCCAGCGCGCCTCGACGGCTGCATGGAAGGACGCCCACGATCTCGCCAGTTCCTCCTGCTGATGGGCGAACCGTATGTCGCCAAGGGCAAGGTGGGCCTCAAGGCCCTCCAAAGACTCCCGCAAAAGGCCAAATGCCACCTCGCGGCGCCCTGTGCTCCAATCCTAGCCTCGGAGAACCAAATCCTGGCTAGATGAGGGCCCAGCTGCAGCAGCCGATCCCGTGAACCCTGCCCCAGGTGGGGCTCGGGGGCTGGGTGTGGCTCCACCTCCATCCACGCCGGCTTCAGCTGCGGCGCTCGAGTCGTTGGGGCGCTCATCTTCTCCGGCAGGGCAGAGTGGCGAGGCCGCACCCCCTCCTGCGGCTGCACTTGCGCCCGCGGGAACCTTAGTCGCTCCCTCCAAAGGAGGAGAGGCCGCCCCCCCTCCTGTGGCCGCACTTGCACCTGCTGAAGCCTCGGTCGCTCCCTCGCGAGGTGGCGCGGGCGCCGCGGGCGAGCATGGTGTAGGTGACGCAGGCGGCGGCGTCGCTGCGCGCGGCGATGGCAGCGTGCGGAGCAAATGCCTCGCGTGGTGGCGTAGACGCGCGAGGAGGAGTCAGAGCGCGAGGCGGCGCGGGAGTCGTCTCCTCCGCGCTGTACACAAGCAGAGACTCGGGAGGCGCCGTTTGAGGCTCGGGCGCCCCCACCAGGGGCACGGCCGCTCCCTCCTGAGGCGCCCCCTCCACTAGGCCTGGAATGGACGCCTCCGCAGGCCTCAGGCGCTCGCCAGCCGCCACCGAAGCTGCGGCACCCTTCACACCTGCTGCCTCGCGAAGCTTGCGACGCTTCGCAGGCACCAGATCGCTGGAAAAAGCCCGAAGAAGATTGTTCAGGAGAAGACGGAGCAGGGGGGACAATAAAAGCCAAAAATGACCAAGTGGTGGGAATACTCACCATGAAGGGGAAGCGCCAGCGTCGACCCACGGCAGGCCAGGAGAGCGCCAGGAAGGTGTGGGCTTGGCACCTGATCCCTCCAGAGGCGTCGCCGCTTTTCTCTTGAAGGGGATGTCAGAGGGCCTCGCCCCAGAGCGATCCACCATCGCCTTGGTGCAAGGCTCGCGCCTCCCCAGCGAAGCATCTACCTCAGAGACCGCCCCCGCCTCAGGCGCCTCCTCCTCGAGGCGCGAAGGCGCCACAACAAGGGCGTCGTCATCACCCGACGAGATGTCGCAAATCTCGTCGGTGAATGGCTCGTACCTCGCGGGGGGCGCCTCTCCCGTCGCGGCCTCTTCCTCGCCGCTCCAGGCACGGGAGGTGAACGAAGAATCAACACCATCGACTACGTGCACCGGCGGAGCAACCTCCTGATCCATCAAGCCCGCCAAACCTTGAGAAGTGAAATCCGGCATCCCGTCCAGGATATCCATGCGGTCGCTCAGAGGGAGATGGTGCAGGGGACGCACGGAGCCGACGATCTTCCCTGGCACATCCGGACTGGCGAAGAGGATGTTTAGGATGGTGTCGACCACGTCTGAGCCAAGGTCCTCTGGATGGAGCCGCATTGGGTCGGAGGGGCCGGCATACATCCACATCGGCTCCAAGTGCGCCTGAAGGGGGGCGATGCGGCGTGCCATGAAGTCCGCCGCGACCATCTGACCCGTGAGACCCTCCCCGCGGAGAAATCTCAAACGCCCCTCCAAGTAAGCATTGTCCGCACCACGAAGCGCAGACTTGCACCAGTGGGAGTTCCTCGCGGGCGGCGCTGTAACATCCCAAAAATATTAATATAATTATTAGTGCAAAAATGTGGGCTAACAAAAACTTTTCTTATAAAATTGTGTGTATGTTTAATTCTTGAGTGTTGCTTGTTGCATTGTTTGCAAGATTGTGGAATTCTAGCTCTAATTAAAAATTTGAAGAAAAGAAAACAAATAAAACAAACCACAAAAACAAAACACCATGTGACAAATGTCACATTATTTTTCCAAATTAAGATATATAATTTATTTTCTCACCAAAATCAATGGAGTAATATTATTGACACTCCTAGTTAATTTTTACAAAATATTCCCTTTCAAAAATTCAAATTCAAAACTTCAAATTCAAATTAGAAATTCATGATTGAAATATTTCAAAATATTTCAAAAAGACTTTGTAACACTTACCAATAATATAGTTAGCCTAGATCCTAAGTTTAAGCCCAAAAGAATAAAGAGTAATAGGAAAATTAAAATAGCAAAATGCTACTGTTTTGGTTCGGGCAATTCACCAAACACCTTGTGATCACCACCTGTTCTTTCCCTATCCGAAGCAACTCTGGGATCAATCCGAGAAATGTGATGCTCATTTGTCAAATTGGCACCAGCCCTGCACTCCCCTCTTCTCTGCGACCTCGCCGCACGCCGGGGGAAAGCAGAATGGTGGCCGGAGTCGCCGTGTGGACGCCGGCGACAGCCACGGCAGTGCGCACGTCGCCATGTCGCGCGGCAGCCGAGGTGGCAGCACCACAGCGCGCAGCTCCGTGCCCCCCCCCTTCGCTCTCCCTCACCCCCTGGTCCTCTACCGCACCCACAGCACGCACCAGCACCAGCCCGTGCACGCCGCGCCCGCGCCATGACGCGCACGCCGTGCGCCGCCCGAGCACGCTCACGGCAGGGCCTTGAGCCCGAGCGCTCCCGAGCGCGCCACGCCTCCCCTCCTTGCCCATTCTGGTCCCCCGAGCACCCCGCACCTAGCCACACCCTCCACCGGCCTACGGCGAGCACGCACGGCCGCGGGTGCCCTCTGCACCGCGTCCACCGTGCGCCGCCCGGACGCTATAAATCGCCCCCGTGCCCACTTCTCACCACACCGCCACTGCCTCTCCCCCCCTCACTTCATCACCCTCTCGAGCACTGCCAGGAGGGCGGAGCAGTTGCCGCGAAGCTCCGGCCGCCCGCGGTCCCCTCGAGCTCACCGCACCCGAGGTAGACGACGACCGCGGCCAGGCCGTGCTGCCTCTCCCCTTCTCTCCCCTATGCCCCCAACCTCTTCCCCTTGTTCGCCTCTCTCACCCACGCCCCTTTTCCCTCTGTCCCGTGCCCAGGATCGCCAGGGATCGCTCGCCGGAGTTCGAGCCCCGCCGCGGAAGAAGGAGCCCGACGCCGTCGCCGCCAGGAGTGTCCCCGAGCCTCGCCTTCACGCCCTCGAGCTTCCCCGAGCCGCCGCACCCCTCCTGCACCATCGCCACGTCCTCCCGAGCCCCGAGGTGAGCGCACCGTCCACCTCGCCGTCGCCGGAGCCGCGGTGCAGCCCGATTTAGGTCGCCGGCGACGCGAGCGTCGTGAGCCGTTAGATCTTGATCCTACGGTAGCATACCGGTTCGTTTAAATTAATAAAAATCTGACAGGCAGACCCCACGCGTCAGGTTTAAATGAACCGCGCTCGCGCTCGCTGAGTCACTGACCAGTGGGTCCCCTCTGTCAGATTTTTCAACATTATCCGTTCTGGATTTAAATTCGAATTTAAGTTTCATTTAAAAACCAGTACTGAACCCCATTTTTAGAAATTCATAACTTTAGATTTACAACTCCAAATTTAGCAAATCCAACTGTTCTGGAAAGCTTATGAAATTCTCTATCCAACTAAGCTAGTTTCACTTAATTTGGATGTATAATTAAAATACAACATTCAAATTACAGTAGCATGTTTAAATCCTAAACTTGTTTGTTTCTGATACTCTGATAATCCAAATTAGTTGAAACTAATTTTATTAGGTAACATTTAGCCATGGTTAGTCACCCCTAAAATGGTTTAATTTTTAGATGAATATAATTTAAATAATAGCCAAAACCATATTAATTGGCTTCTGGATTCAAAACAATGTGTAGGGAGTTTGGTAACTCCAAATGACCCCAAACCCAATTGTGTCATCTTCTACACATCATTAGCTTTCTGTAGAATTTTAGTTTGTATTTTTGTGACAAACAGAACTCAAGCTATGCAATTAAACATGTGCAACAAGTTTCTGCCCTAATTAAAATACAAGGGAATAATGTTTAATTCAATTAAATTGAAACCACATGATATTGTTTGGTATGTGGAATGGTTAATTAGAACCTCTAAGAGTGTATTGCTATGATGATTGATTGAATAGGCTAGTGATTGTTTGTATTTGATTGATTGTGTATTAGACGAGAACGTTGCCGGATATATCGAGGAGGAGGGATTTGCAGAACCTGAAGACCAAGACCAAGATCACTTTGCCGAGCAAGGCAAGCTACTCTCTGAGCTTGCACCCAACTTATGTATCTAGATTTACAAATCATTTTTAAAAGCAAAGGTTTACAAAAACCCTTTTTCAAAAGTATATAGAGATTATTTTGCCACCATATGTAGAAGTATATACTAAAACTATAGGATGGAAAAACAAGGTTGTTTATTCAAAACTCCTTTGAAAACTTGTGTGGATATATAGCACCAAGATGTGGTGTTGAAATAAGGAAATGGAGAAAGATGGTTTTAGGAAAAGCACATTGTGTCCTAGTACTCAGTCAAGCAACCAATACTCTGTGCGACCACATTTACCCACATATGGGAAAGGGCTTAGTCATATAGTTTGCTCTTATTAGTATGGGACACTGCATCAACAGAGATGACTCTGTTATGCATGAGGGAGTGGTTTGGTGACCTAACCCTGACCTGGGTCCTCGCTCAAAAATCTATGAGTAGATAAGGAGGAGGATAGAAGGATGTCCGTATACACCGCCAGATAAAACCTATGAGTCCTCACACTTAGGGTTTCCGACGGGAAACTGGACTAGGTGTAGATGGAATGGTTCATAGGGGCAGGATCCTATACTAGCATGAGCAAAGGAAAGACTAGGGTCGGTGACTCAACTTCGCATACCGCTGGTATGGCGAGACGTGGCTGACACGATGAGTTATCGGATGAGTGTGGGAAAAGCGTGCTACCTCTGCAGAGGGTAATTAAACTACTCGAATAGCCGAGTCCTCGGATATGGACAGTTGAAGACCCTACTTAGACCATGTGCAAGTTTTTGGAAAAGAGTTGAGTTTAAAAATAAAAAGGAAATGGAGAGTGTTCCATACACCTATACCAACGGATCTGTATGAGGTAGTTGGAAAGATATTGCCATAATGGGTTACGATCGGAAAAAGGAGGAGTTTTGGAATAAAACTAATAAAATTGAGATATCTAGTAGTCATAATTTCCTTATCTTCTTCAACAAAGATACAGAGATGTTTTAAATGAATAAAAGTGAGAAACTAAAAATGGAACTAGAGCACTCATGTTGGAGTAGTTTGCGAGTACATTCAAATGTACTCATACTAGTTTGCTTCTGGCTATTGTCGTAGCCAGACATGGAGGAGTACTACGCCCAGGAAGAGTATGGCGACATCTATGCCAACTAAGGATCTTCATAAGTCGACTGCCTGTCGGGTCATCGCTAGGATTTGATGTCTTCTACGCCTTATTTCCGCTGATTGTTTTGGTTTGGCCCTTGAAGGCACCTATGTAAGACTTGGTCTAGATGACCATTTTATGTAAGACTTTAATTCGGTATTGTAATGGATGTAAACTTTGGTATTCAATTCGGATTATGTGCAACGACAGACTGATCACGGGATCGTTGTGTTAAGCATAATCGGGTATTTCGGACAGCTAGTCCGGGGTCCCCACAGAATTGGTATCAGAGCCATCTCGACTTTAGGAGCCTTAGATTAGCATGGTCGTTAGGTAGTGATTGCAAAAGTTGAGTTTTAAAGAAAAACAAAGTAAGAAATTAGTTTAAAAATGCTTATCTCTTACCCTCTCATTTGTGCAAAATTCTCTTCTTACCAACTACTAAGTTTTCTCTCATATTCATAAAAACTTGCCACACTTGTCATTTTAATAAACTTAAAAATCTGCTCACATATTGTCCCTTCCATTAAAAATTTGATATACTTGCCATCTCACTAACTTAAAATTTTGACTAAAAATTCTAGATGGCGATCCATTTCACCGAGTTCGTTCAGCTGGAGAAGGACGGCAAGTTGATGTTCGAGAAGGACTTGTTCGAGTTGACCAAGCTGCTAGGTCGTCCCACCCCTGAGTTTAAGGGAGCCCAGGTGGACGCTCCCGGTAACGGGAACCTGTCCTGGTTGATCGAGGCGTCTGTTCGCGGGAACATCAAGTCCCCCGGATCCAGGGCACTCTCTTTCACCCTCATGGACGTCCACTGGGACGATGGACTGTGTCGTTCCATGCAGCGGATGCTATCCCGGCTTTGTGAGGAACACAAGGCGGAGCTGGTAAACTCTCGTTTCCAGTTCTACGGGAGGCGCACCATCGATGGACACCCAATTCGGTCCCCTCTGCACCCGACATTCGGAGAGTATATCCTGGACATGGAGATTATGCTCTTTCGCACCCAGGAGGATCTGAGGTGCGCTAGGCTTCGGTCTCACTTTGAGCGTCTCTCGCTCAAGGAGAGTCGCGAGAGTGAAGCACAGCTGAAAACTGAGAAGGCCGCTCTTCTTAAGAAGGGAACCCAGATGAGGAAGACCATAGCGAAGCTCCGCAAGAAGGTTGCCGAGCAGGATGAGCTGATAGAGGATTTGGAGCTCCGTACTGACGAGATGGAGGAGGAGGGCGAGGATCTCCGCAAGGAGAACGACGCTTTCCTCAGTGACGATGACGACTATCTGGAGGAGATGGACGATGAGGATGAGGATGATGAGGAGGAGGATCCAGAGGAGCCACCCTACCAGTCCGATGATGACATGGCAGAGCCTGAGGTTCCACCTCAGTAGGCGAGTTACTTGAGTTCTACCGCAGGATTAGGTCGACCCCCCCCCCCTATCGCTAGTAGAGTCAAAGTTGTGGTTCTTTTGGAACTTGCTATATGTACATTAGTTAGGGAGAATGTTGTAAGTTAGATGAACTCTTGATGTAATGGTTGTGCTATGAAAGTGTGTGCTAGTCTTGTTAACATGTGTTAAATGTTTCTCTTATAATCCTTAGTAAATCAACCTCTACGTAAAAACCCATCTTCCCTTGGTCAAACCCCTTTTTGCTTGCCCCTTATACCCGGTGTGCTTCAGGATGGTGGACACTCGTCGCACCAACACGGATGGAGGAGCACCACCACCCCCACCGGACCCAACCACCGCCCAACTTCTGGCGCTCATCATGGAGGAACGCCAAGCTGCCCGGACTGAGCGTCAAGCTCATATCGCTGCCCTGCAACAGATAGCTGCCGCTCACAACAACAACAACCACCACCACAACAATGGCAATGGCAGTGGCAATGGCAATGGCAATGGCAATGGTGAAGGAAATCAGCGGTCCACTTTGAGCGACTTTCAAAAGACCAACCCACCCACCTATTCCAAGGGACTTCACCCACTTGAGGCCGATGACTGGCTTCGCACCATTAACAACAACCTGGTAGTTGCAGCCGTGGGAGAACCTGAGAAGGTGCTGTATGCGACCCACTATCTTGCAGGACCAGCACGGTCTTGGTGGGAAGCTACCAAGGCTCTACAGCAAGCTGGTTATGCTATCAGCTGGGATGATTTCCAGGAGAAGTTCCGCAAGAAGCACATTCCCCGCGGACTCATTGAGCGGAAGAAGGATGAATTCCGCAAGTTGCGGCAGGGAAGTAAGGATGTGGTCGGATACCTCGATGAGTTCACTGACTTGTCTCGGTATGCTCCTGATGATGTCGACACCGAGGGGAGGAAGATGGAGCGTTTCATGAACGGACTTCATGATGAACTGCAATGCGCCTTGGTTATCCATGACTTTGTTGATTTGGAATCACTTGTGGACAAGGCCATACAGTTGGAGACCAAGCGCAAATCCATGATTGAGGGTCGTAAGAGGAGAATGATTGCCCAGGAAGGTTCGAGCAGTCAGAAACCTCGCACCCACCCACCAAACCCCAAGCCAGCATATAGACCACCACCAACTTCGCACCCCAGTTACCCTAAGCCCCCATACAACCCAAACAAGTTCAACCGTCCCAATGACAACACCCGTCCCGGAGGGAACTCTAGCAACCCCAACCTCAATGCCAATGTTGTCTGTTTCAATTGTGGCACCAAGGGCCACTACTCCAAGGCATGCCCCAATCCTAAGAAGAATTGTCCGCGCCCCGATGCACAGGCGCCGAACAACGGCCAAGGCCGCAATGGAAATGGCAAGAACCCCGCACCCCGCGGAAATGTGGCTGTTGCCAAGGGACGCCTGCACCACATCAATGCTGAAGAGGCCATGGATGCACCAGATGTTGTGATGGGTACGTTCCTTGTCAACTCAGTACCTGCAACTGTTCTGTTTGATTCTGGTGCTACTCATTCTTTTGTTACCCAAGAATTTGTTGCTAAGGGAGGTTTAGTCGGAAACCTCTTACCCAAACCCATGGTCATCCAAATCCCAGAATCCACCATAGATACAAAGTCATTTTGCCCGGACGTTTCCCTTGAGATCAAAGGGGAAAAGTTCCTAGTCGACTTAATCAACCTAGGAACCCAAGGAATAGATGTCATACTGGGTATGAATTGGTTAGCCAAGTACCATGGTCGAATTGACTGTGCCAGAAGAGCTGTAGCCCTCACCACCGACAAAGGAATAGAAGTGGAGTATGTGTCAGAAACCAGTCGACCCCGACCAAGATGCCATGAGAGCATAGCTCGACCAGCCCTAGATGAGATCCGTGTTGTTCACCTGTTCCAAGATGTCTTTCCTGAAGAATTGCCTGGTATGCCACCGGATCGGGATATTGAGTTCATCATTGAACTTATCCCCGGGACAGCCCCCATATCCCAAAGGCCTTATCGGATGAATCCAGAAGAACTGGTTGAGTTGAAGAAGCAGTTAGCAGATATGCTCAGCAAAGGGCTTATTCGCCCAAGTGCTTCAACCTGGGGCTCACCCATTATTTTTGTGGATAAGAGAGATGGTACCACACGCCTGTGTGTGGATTATCGCAGGTTAAATGATGTGACCATCAAAAACAAGTACCCTCTCCCAAAGATCGAGGATCTGTTCGATCAAATGAACGGAGCCCGAGTCTTTTCCAAGATCGATCTTCGGTCAGGGTATCATCAGTTAAGAATCCGAGAGACAGACATTCCCAAGACTGCCTTCACAACCCGTTACGGTTTATTTGAATACACCGTAATGTCCTTTGGTCTGACCAATGCCCCAGCCTATTTTATGAATCTCATGAACAAGATCTTCATGGAGTATCTTGACAAGTTCGTGGTAGTTTTCCTTGATGACATCCTTATTTACTCCAAAACTGAAGAAGAGCATGCTGAACACCTGCGTCTAGTTTTAGCAACCCTCCGAGAGCATCAGTTGTATGCCAAGTTTAGCAAGTGTGAGTTCTGGCTCAGTGAAGTCTCATTTCTCGGACATGTTGTGTCTGCGGGAGGAATTTCTGTTGACCCAGAGAAGATCCAAGCCATTGTGGACTGGAAAGCCCCAACTAGTGTGACTGAAATCCGAAGCTTTCTCGGACTAGCGGGATACTACCGCAAGTTCGTTGAGGGATTCTCCAGTATAGCCAAACCCCTTACCCAACTGCTGAAAAAGGACAAGAAATTTGAATGGACTCAGAAGTGTGAAGAGAGTTTCCAGGAATTAAAGAAGAGATTGACCTCAACCCCTGTCCTGATTATGCCAGACGTCACCAAGAGTTTCGACGTGTATTGCGATGCATCACGTCTAGGACTGGGTTGTGTTCTGATGCAAGAAGGCAAGGTGGTGTCGTATCTGTCTCGACAGTTGCGACCACATGAAGAGAACTACCCAACCCATGACCTGGAGTTAGCCGCTGTTGTTCTTGCTTTGAAGACATGGCGCTCCTATCTGGCGGGACATCGCTGCGAGATTTATACGGATCATAAGAGCTTGAAGTATATCTTCACGCAGAGGGAGTTAAATTTGCGACAGAGAAGGTGGATGGAATTAATCAAGGATTATGATATCGGCATCAATTATCACCCTGGAAAGGCTAATGTAGTTGCCGATGCCCTTAGTCGCAAACCCTGCACCCTGAATGCCATGATCCAAGCAGAGCAGCCAGCCCTGTTTAAGGAGTTCAAGGATTTTGGACTAGAGCTTGTTAGCCACGGCTATCTCGCCCATTTAGAGTTAGCTCCAACTCTGATAGATCAAATCAAGGAGGCCCAGAAAGGTCATGAGAGCATAGAAGGAATCAAGAAGAAGATTTCTCTCGGTAAAGCGCCTGGTTTTACCGAGGATGCAGAAGGAGTGTTGAGCTTCAATGGTCGTATCTGTGTCCCCAATACCTCTGAACTCAAGGAGTTAATCCTAAAGGAAGCCCACGAGACCCCTTACTCAATCCACCCCGGCGGAACCAAGATGTACCAAGACCTTCGTGAAAGATTTTGGTGGCATGGAATGAAGCGAGAAATTGGTGCTTTCGTAGCCAAGTGTGATATTTGTCAGCGAGTCAAGGCTGAACATCAGCGACCCGCTGGATTGCTTCAACCCCTAAAGATTCCCGAGTGGAAGTGGGATGATATTGGAATGGATTTTATCACCGGACTTCCAAGGTCCAACCGAGGCCATGACTCAATATGGGTCATCGTTGACAGGCTGACCAAAGTGGCCCATTTTATTCCCGTCCACACCACCTATAGGGGAAATCAGTTAGCAGACCTGTATATTTCCAGAATAGTAAGCCTGCATGGTGTGCCTAAGAGGATTGTATCAGATAGAGGCACCCAATTCACCTCAAGGTTCTGGAAAGCCCTGCATGAAGCCCTCGGAACCAAGTTGGCGTTTAGCACAGCTTATCACCCCCAGACCGATGGCCAAACTGAACGAGTGAACCAGATATTAGAGGACATGCTTCGCGCATGTGTCCTAGCCTATGGATCCAAATGGGAAGATTGTCTTCCATTTGCAGAATTCTCATACAACAACAGTTACCAGTCTAGTCTGCAAATGGCCCCTTTTGAAGCCCTTTACGGCAAGAAGTGTCGTACACCCCTGAATTGGTCCGACACCGGAGAAGGCAAACTGTTTGGACCAGATACCCTCCGTGAAGCTGAAGAGCAAGTCCAGCTTATCCGAGAGCGACTCAAGACCGCCCAATCCCGTCAGAAGAGTTACGCTGATCCCAAGCGTCGTGATGTCACCTTCAATATCGGAGATTATGTCTATCTCCGAGTGACACCCCTTAAAGGAATGCAGCGTTTCCATGTCAAAGGAAAATTAGCGCCAAGATATATTGGACCTTTCAAGATCCTTGCCCGTCGAGGAGAAGTGTCTTATCAACTGGAGTTGCCCCAAGAGTTAGAAGATTACCATGATGTTTTCCACATTTCCTTGCTCCGGAAATGTCTTGAAGTTCCTGACCAGCCTGATGTTTTCAAAAACATTGATCACCAGTCCGTCGACCTGAATCAAGACCTGACTTATCGCGAGACGCCCCTCAAGATTCTCGAAGAAGATGTTCGTCTCACCCGCAGGCGAGCCATCAAGTTCTACAAAGTCCAGTGGACTAACCACTCTGAAGATGAAGCAACTTGGGAACGTGAAGACTATCTTAGAAGCGAGTTTCCCAACCTCTTTAGTACCCAGGCCTAGCAAATCTCGGGACGAGATTTATTTTAAGGGGGGAAGTCTGTAACATCCCAAAAATATTAATATAATTATTAGTGCAAAAATGTGGGCCAACAAAAACTTTTCTTATAAAATTGTGTGTATGTTTAATTCTTGAGTGTTGCTTGTTGCATTGTTTGCAAGATTGTGGAATTCTAGCTCTAATTAAAAATTTGAAGAAAAGAAAACAAATAAAACAAAACACCATGTGACAAATGTCACATTATTTTTCCAAATTAAGATATATAATTTATTTTCTCACCAAAATCAATGGAGTAATATTATTGACACTCCTAGTTAATTTTTACAAACTATTCCCTTTCAAAAATTCAAATTCAAAACTTCAAATTCAAATTAGAAATTCATGATTGAAATATTTCAAAATATTTCAAAAAGACTTTGTAACACTTACCAATAATATAGTTAGCCTAGATCCTAAGTTTAAGCCCAAAAGAATAAAGAGTAATAGGAAAATTAAAATAGCAAAATGCTACTGTTTTGGTTCGGGCAATTCACCAAACACCTTGTGATCACCACCTGTTCTTTCCCTATCCGAAGCAACTCTGGGATCAATCCGAGAAATGTGATGTTCATTTGTCAAATTGGCACCAGCCCTGCACTCCCCTCTTCTCTGCGACCTCGCCGCACGCCGGGGGAAGCAGAATGGTGGCCGGAGTCGTCGTGTGGACGCCGGCGACAGCCACGGCAGTGCGCACGTCGCCATGTCGCGCGGCAGCCGAGGTGGCAGCACCACAGCGCGCAGCTCCGTGCCCCCCCCCCCCCTTCGCTCTCCCTCACCCCCTGGTCCTCTACCGCACCCACAGCACGCACCAGCACCAGCCCGTGCACGCCGCGCCCGCGCCATGACGCGCACGCCGTGCGCCGCCCGAGCACGCTCACGGCAGGGCCTTGAGCCCGAGCGCTCCCGAGCGCGCCACGCCTCCCCTCCTTGCCCATTCTGGTCCCCCGAGCACCCCGCACCTAGCCACACCCTCCACCGGCCTACGGCGAGCACGCACGGCCGCGGGTGCCCTCTGCACCGCGTCCACCGTGCGCCGCCCGGCCGCTATAAATCGCCCCCGTGCCCCTCTTCTCACCACACCGCCACTGCCTCTCCCCCCCTCACTTCATCACCCTCTCGAGCACCGCCAGGAGGGCGGAGCAATTGCCGCAAAGCTCCGGCCGCCCGCGGTCCCCTCGAGCTCACCGCACCCGAGGTAGACGACGACTGCGGCCAGGCCGTGCTGCCTCTCCCCTTCTCTCCCCTATGCCCCCAACCTCTTCCCCTTGTTCGCCTCTCTCACCCACGCCCCTTTTCCCTCTGTCCCGTGCCCAGGATCGCCAGGGATCGCTCGCCGGAGTTCGAGCCCCGCCGCGGAAGAAGGAGCCCGACGCCGTCGCCGCCAGGAGTGTCCCCGAGCCTCGCCTTCACGCCCTCGAGCTTCCCCGAGCCGCCGCACCCCTCCTGCACCATCGCCACGTCCTCCCGAGCCCCGAGGTGAGCGCACCGTCCACCTCGCCGTCGCCGGAGCCGCGGTGCAGCCCGATTTAGGTCGCCGGCGACGCGAGCGTCGTGAGCCGTTAGATCTTGATCCTACGGTAGCATACCGGTTCGTTTAAATTAATAAAAATCTGACAGGCAGACCCCACGCGTCAGGTTTAAATGAACCGCGCTCGCGCTCGCTGAGTCACTGACCAGTGGGTCCCCTCTGTCAGATTTTTCAACATTATCCGTTCTGGATTTAAATTCGAATTTAAGTTTCATTTAAAAACCAGTACTGAACCCCATTTTTAGAAATTCATAACTTTAGATTTACAACTCCAAATTTAGCAAATCCAACTGTTCTGGAAAGCTTATGAAATTCTCTATCCAACTAAGCTAGTTTCACTTAATTTGGATGTATAATTAAAATACAACATTCAAATTACAGTAGCATGTTTAAATCCTAAACTTGTTTGTTTCTGATACTCTGATAATCCAAATTAGTTGAAACTAATTTTATTAGGTAACATTTAGCCATGGTTAGTCACCCCTAAAATGGTTTAATTTTTAGATGAATATAATTTAAATAATAGCCAAAACCATATTAATTGGCTTCTGGATTCAAAACAATGTGTAGGGAGTTTGGTAACTCCAAATGACCCCAAACCCAATTGTGTCATCTTCTACACATCATTAGCTTTCTGTAGAATTTTAGTTTGTATTTTTGTGACAAACAGAACTCAAGCTATGCAATTAAACATGTGCAACAAGTTTCTGCCCTAATTAAAATACAAGGGAATAATGTTTAATTCAATTAAATTGAAACCACATGATATTGTTTGGTATGTGGAATGGTTAATTAGAACCTCTAAGAGTGTATTGCTATGATGATTGATTGAATAGGCTAGTGATTGTTTGTATTTGATTGATTGTGTATTAGACGAGAACGTTGCCGGATATATCGAGGAGGAGGGATTTGCAGAACCTGAAGACCAAGACCAAGATCACTTTGCCGAGCAAGGCAAGCTACTCTCTGAGCTTGCACCCAACTTATGTATCTAGATTTACAAATCATTTTTAAAAGCAAAGGTTTACAAAAACCCTTTTTCAAAAGTATATAGAGATTATTTTGCCACCATATGTAGAAGTATATACTAAAACTATAGGATGGAAAAACAAGGTTGTTTATTCAAAACTCCTTTGAAAACTTGTGTGGATATATAGCACCAAGATGTGGTGTTGAAATAAGGAAATGGAGAAAGATGGTTTTAGGAAAAGCACATTGTGTCCTAGTACTCAGTCAAGCAACCAATACTCTGTGCGACCACATTTACCCACATATGGGAAAGGGCTTAGTCATATAGTTTGCTCTTATTAGTATGGGACACTGCATCAACAGAGATGACTCTGTTATGCATGAGGGAGTGGTTTGGTGACCTAACCCTGACCTGGGTCCTCGCTCAAAAATCTATGAGTAGATAAGGAGGAGGATAGAAGGATGTCCGTATACACCGCCAGATAAAACCTATGAGTCCTCACACTTAGGGTTTCCGACGGGAAACTGGACTAGGTGTAGATGGAATGGTTCATAGGGGCAGGATCCTATACTAGCATGAGCAAAGGAAAGACTAGGGTCGGTGACTCAACTTCGCATACCGCTGGTATGGCGAGACGTGGCTGACACGATGAGTTATCGGATGAGTGTGGGAAAAGCGTGCTACCTCTGCAGAGGGTAATTAAACTACTCGAATAGCCGAGTCCTCGGATATGGACAGTTGAAGACCCTACTTAGACCATGTGCAAGTTTTTGGAAAAGAGTTGAGTTTAAAAATAAAAAGGAAATGGAGAGTGTTCCATACACCTATACCAACGGATCTGTATGAGGTAGTTGGAAAGATATTGCCATAATGGGTTACGATCGGAAAAAGGAGGAGTTTTGGAATAAAACTAATAAAATTGAGATATCTAGTAGTCATAATTTCCTTATCTTCTTCAACAAAGATACAGAGATGTTTTAAATGAATAAAAGTGAGAAACTAAAAATGGAACTAGAGCACTCATGTTGGAGTAGTTTGCGAGTACATTCAAATGTACTCATACTAGTTTGCTTCTGGCTATTGTCGTAGCCAGACATGGAGGAGTACTACGCCCAGGAAGAGTATGGCGACATCTATGCCAACTAAGGATCTTCATAAGTCGACTGCCTGTCGGGTCATCGCTAGGATTTGATGTCTTCTACGCCTTATTTCCGCTGATTGTTTTGGTTTGGCCCTTGAAGGCACCTATGTAAGACTTGGTCTAGATGACCATTTTATGTAAGACTTTAATTCGGTATTGTAATGGATGTAAACTTTGGTATTCAATTCGGATTATGTGCAACGACAGACTGATCACGGGATCGTTGTGTTAAGCATAATCGGGTATTTCGGACAGCTAGTCCGGGGTCCCCACAGGCGCCTCCGGGACGTCCAAGAATGCGCAGGGTGACGAGACGCCGATGAGCAACCACTTCTGGCGGGAGTCACCCACCTTCTTGAGCAGGGCCGTAACAGGCTTATCCCCACTCCAGGACATGGGGATATATACATGCCCCATACCGTCCCCGATGCAGAAGGAGACGTACCCCGTCCTCTCACCACCAGCCGTGCACCGCAGCGAGTAGAAGGTCCTAAAGAGCGCAACCGAAGGGTGCACACTCAGATAAGCCTCGCAAAGGTAGGTGAAGATGGACAAAATGAGTATGGAGTTTGGGTGAAGATGGAGGAGTTGAATTTGGTAGAATTCCAGTACTGCCTCCAAGAAAGGCGAGTACGACGGCACTAGCCCGGCGGTGATGGCGTGGAGGAAAATGGGATAGAACCCCTGAGGAAATCTCCCGAACCGGGCGGCTTGGAGTTCGCTGGCGCCGTGCTCGTTGGACGGCCCCGCAACCAGGTGGCGGATCTTCCCCAGCGCCTGAAGATCGGTGCGCGCCCCCTCGAGTGTCGCGCCCCGCACTACCTCCATGGCCGCCGCCCGGGAACAAGACCCCGCTGCGGCCTTACTTTTTCTCTTCACCGGCCCCATCGGAGAGGACTTGGGTTTTCGGTGAAGACAAAGATGGGAGATGCGCAGGGGAGAGCGGAGGCGGAGAGCTCTGAGAAGCGGAAACTTCTGCGGGAAGAACTAGAAAGGGTAATGGCTCTACGCGGCAACGCCTGGGCTTTATATTCTCTCCAAGAGCAGTTACCGGGGCGTGGTGGGACCCCCCACGACTTGCGCCCCAGATCGTGCGAAGCCGTTAATCGTCCAAGTGTCGCGTGGCTCGGGCCGGCTGGGCACTAAGGGCCCACGACGCTTCGCCTAAGCCCATGGGCTCAGTCGTGCCCATCATGGGCCCAGGGGCTACTGTCGGCCCAGTGGGAACTGAGGTATCAAGAGCCCATTCCCCCCAGGCCTCGCTCGCGGGCCAGACGGACGAAACGACTAAGGACCAGGCGTCACCGCCTGGCGGGACCCTCGAGAGGCGATCCCCCTCGAGGGCCTGAAGAGGAGGCGAGGGCCTCAAGCGACCACTCGCCTCAGGGGATCCTCCCCGTCAAGGAACCAACCCGCCTGAAGGAAGTCCGGCAGGAATCTCCCCTCAGGACTGAAGGGAAACGTCGTCGCCAAGGAATCCCGGCGGAGCGCACGTGACCTCCGCCACGCTCGTACAGAGGCGCTCACACCCCCGTCGCTGTCCCTGGCGATAAAGCGGTCAACAAAGCTGCGCCGCCTGCTGCACAGCTGTGAGGACCTTCTACTCTGACGATAAAGCAGGTGGACGGCGCAACCCTCCAACGGAGATCGCCATCACGGGCTCGACCTCAGAGACTGCCCGCTCTGCGGATAGTACGAGCGCGGTCGGCCGCCTGTCGGCCACGGCGCCACCTTTATCAACAATGGACCGAGTCCATGGACGAATGGAGCGCGGTGGACTCGTGCTCCGCCCCGCAATTGGCAAGTGGGAGCCACCTTGAAGGCCAAGCCGAAGAAGAAGGCCTGAGGCGCCTATAAAAGAGAGAAGACATCCATCGTAGCAAGGGTCGGCCCTTTGCGTGCAAAATACCCTTGTAAACCCTAGCAGCTCTGGTTAGGTTAGCCTCTGACTGGAGGAGGAAGAAGATCATCGCTTCCCTCCCCAGGCAAGAACTGCCTCACTAACCCGGGTATAACTGTAACCTCCCACATATAATACAGACAGGCAGGAGTAGCGGTCTTACCTCCTCACGAGGGTCGTGAACCTGGGTAAAGGACGGTGTTTTCCTTGGTAGGGTGTGCGTCTTCTTCGGGTCCGGCGAGCAACGTCGCGGAGCCACTTGAGGGTTTAGAGCTCCGTGTTCAATCCCCTCTCGAACTACACTTCAGGAAGTGACTACCCCCGATTCCTGGGAGTCATAACCCAACAGTTCTGGCGGAGGTTCTGGTGGTGCCTATGGTGGCGGCACAGAGGAGACGGAAGAAGAAGGGGTCGAGCCAACAACCGTCGAGGAAGGATAGGCACCGGCCAAGGATTGCGAACCGGGCGGCCGTCGGCCCAAGAAGGCCCCCAAGGTGCCGACGCCTCCCGCCGAGCCTCGCATAAAGTGGACGTCCAAGGAAGATGTCCGCCTCGCCGAAGCATGGAACACGATCAGCCTAGACGCGATCGTCGACGCTAACCAGAACATGGACAACTACTGGAAGAGGGTGAAGTCGGCATATGGCAAGCGCCGGATGATCGACCCCGACTTCTCCATGTGCGTCGATCACTCCGCGTGGCGAGAAGGCCATGGGCAACCATTGGGCGAACATCCATGGAGCTTGCAACAAATGACATGGCATCCAAGAGGAGGTCGCGAATCGGCCGAAGAGCGGCGCCAACCGAGAGATGGAGGTGGCCGGTTTGCTCATTCTGGCCGGTTTGCCATGTAGCTTGTCCGGATGTTCGAGGCGTACAAGGACGACGAGAAGGTCGACTTCAAGTTCCTCCACGTCTTCATCGTCATCGAGGGGTGCGAGAAGTGGGCACAAGTTCGTCGTTCTCTCGGCAAGGGCAAGGAGTATGTCCCGGACGCGGCGTCGCTGGTGCGTCAGATGGGCGCCCTGCGATGGGCCACAAGAAAGCCAAGGTGGCGAGAGACGGGGCGCCGGCAACGGCGAAGCTCCACGTGTCCATCGAGACCTGCAGCGCCGACGCTCAAAACCACGCCGCAGTGAGAGACGAGAAGGCGGACAGGAGGTGGAAGGCGCTCATGGACAAGGCGGAGGTCAAGCTCAACCTCCTCAGGACCGGCACCGCGGCAAAGAAGAGGAACAACGACCTCGCTTTCCTCACGTGAGGCGACCCGGATTCTATGGACCCCGAGGTGAGGACGTGGTTCATGGCGCAGCGCCGCCTGATTCTCAGCGACATCATCCCGGCCCCATCCCCGACCCAGACGGCAACGGCGAGCTACACCACTCCAGCCGACACGAGCTCCGCCAGCCCAGCCGTCACGAGCTCCGCCAGTCTAGCCGAGACGCCGCCTACCGCCGAGCCTACGGCCACTCCGACCTCTACCCCTGCTCCGACGATTGCGCCCATCCTGCTGGACGATGATACCGCCGAGACTACGGCCACTCCGAGCTCGGCACCTGCTCCAACGACCACGCCCATCGACCTCGACGATGATACCGAGGTGTCGCCGACGTCCATCTGATCTGCGTACCAAATGTGGCCATTTCACCAGATCGCCGAACTACGGCTTGACCCATTCGCCGAAACTATGGCTTTTTTTAATGATCGTCCAATCGTAAGTGCTCTGATCGCCGAACTGGGGCGCCGAACTCGGTCTATTTTTTGGGGCGGGAATATGAACTTTCAAATTATATCGATGTGATGTGTGTTTTTGATGAGGGCCGAAACGGCTGATAAGTTCGTCCCCAGGTTTTGGTTTGCGCCGACGCAAACGCAAAACGGCGCCGCTCCAAAACCTGTGGGGGTGCCGCCGTGCTGTCGGCTGTCGTCGGGCTCTGCTCTTTTCTCGCGGAAAACGACCCTGTCCCGCCTGCATTGTCGAGTTAATGTTGCTACCCTAGAGAACGACCCAGGGGCTTACTGGCTAGAACCACTGATGGTGGACTAGGCAACCTGGGTTTGAATCTCACCTTCTACTATATTAAAAGTAGTGTCTAGTTCCTCCTAGAGTGAAATTTAACAAAAATAACCATTTGAATAAAGTTTAGCAAAAAATAACCTCTTTTTAAAACTATTTTAAAATCTAACCTTTTTGGTAGCGCCCAACGATGTGGCGCTACCCTCTGTGTGGTAGCGACACAGCCTCCGTCGCTACCCTCGTATCAGCGTGGCAACGCGGGCCCTTCGTCGCTATCCTTCGGAGGGTAGCTCCATGCCCCTCGGCGCTACCCTCTTAAGGGTAGCTCCATGCCCCATGGCGCTACCCTTCAAAGGGTAGCGCCATGCCCCTCGGCGCTACCAAAAAGGGTTAGATTTCAAAATAGTTTTGAAAAGGTTTTTTTTTTGCTGAACTTTGCCCAAAGGGTTATTTTTATGAAATTTCACCCTCCTAGACACTCATTCATTTTTTTTTCAATGTTGCTACACGGCTACGCCACGGCGAGTTCTATGGCTTACGGCTTGCCGCGATGGGATCAGGTTAATAAATGCATGATTGGCCAGTTCATTGGTCATTAATTGCATAACACCGAAGCTGGATGCCTTGGATCCATGGAAAACACTTTTAGTAAGTTTTCATCAAAGTTTATTGAATTTCAGTGATTTCGGTGGACATCAAAACAATTTCAGTAATGCTCGGTTTGGTTGCACTGAATTGAGGCTCAGAATTGGAATTGAGGTCAAATAGCCGAATTCCGTTATTTGGTTGCGCTCGGTATTGGATCCTGGAATCATCGGACCAATTCCGAGGGCACCCCCGCGCAGCTAACTTATCTGGGTACCAATTCAGAGGGTCAAACCTCTGTATTGGAGAGCCGAGGACGATTCGCTCCTGCCCGCCTCGCTCCTGCCCGCGCACGACCCGACGGAGAGCTTGCAGAGGTTAACGGCGGCGGAGGCGAGCGCGTCGACCTCGACGTCGGTTACGGCGCGGAGGGAGCGGAGCTTGAGGCGGCGCAGGCCGGGGCCGAGGCGGTGCGCGACGAGGGCGCTGCGAGGAGCGGGGCCCGCGCGTCTAGGGCGAGACGGAGGCGCGAGGCGGCCTCGGCGGCGAGCCAGCGGCGGCACGCGAGGGAGCAGTGCTTGCAGTCGCCGGAGCCGAGCAGGCTGAGTCGGAGCCGCGAGGCGGTCGCCGGAGCCGAGCAGGCCGAGGCGGAGGCGCGAGGCGGTCGCCGGAGCCGAGCAGGCCGTGGAGATGGCACTGCTGCCTCCCGAAGTCCAGATCTAGATCCACACAATGTTTTTTTTGTTTTTTTGTTCATCTCGAAATAAAACATGTGATTATGTGACAAATATTATTAAAACATTTGGATGTACATGTTTATTTTCATTCACATATTACACAATATAAATTGTTCAAAGTAAACAAAAAATCAATTCCACACAATGTGCACCAAACGGGTTTTAGAATTCCATTACTCTGTTAATTCTGCAAACGAATACCATGCGCATCAAAACAACAATTATGGTATTCCATTGAATTGGGTTATTTGGTATTCCATTGCCAATTCAATTCGGAGCTCAATTCAGTACATCCAAACACAACATAAAAATATTTCAGGCATTTCACTAATACACATTATTGAGCGAATGTTGCTACGCCAAGCCGAGTCTGTGGATTGCCGTGATGGGATCAATCTAATCAGTGCATGATTGGCCAGTTCATTGGTCATTGCATAACTGAAGCTGGACGCCACGGATCCGGACACTGGATTTGTGGCTTTGTGCCACTCGAACGAGGTAGGAAATTGCCCGCTGACCCCTGTGCTTGTTGAGATGCAGAAGGAATTAGTTTCCATTTTAAATTATTACTTCTCCGACGATCCTAAATCATACATATTCAGGATCGGAGGAGGGAGTATTTTTCATGGAGTTGAATACATTGCAGGTCACTGAACTTGAGTCGAAAGTGCGATACGATTGTTCAACTTAGAAATACACTCTTTACAGTCACTGAAATTGATGTGGCATGAAAATACGGTCACTGTAGTGTGTACACGGCTCCTATGACGTGTGGTTGGAGAGGCGCTGCCGCTGATCATTTTCGACCGCTTGGAGGAGCGAGCGATGGCCCCTGTTCGTCGTCCCGAAGGAGCACCACCATCTGTGTATAGTAGTCTCATTGCTCAAGATTGTCACATCATTGCTCAAGCACACATGTAAGCTTTTGAATCGTGAAAGAACTCTCATTTTCAGGCATAGGAATCATGTATACGTTTAATTCGTAGGTTGGACTGATTGTGCTATGGGGTTTGCGGATTGGGTCTTAATGTTTGGTAGAACATATAATTCAGGCCATTCTGCTGCCTGGAATATATGTGTTCATCTATCAGGACCTCGCAGCAAAAAAAAATTAGTGGAGTTCAACCATGCGGAAAGAGATTTCTAGCGGCGCCGCGCCCTACCGGGTATGTCATCACCACTCATTATTACTTCGTGATTCGTGCTCTACCTTTTGATATTTTAGCATTTTTGACTTATATAAATAGAGAGTGCCTATGTCTCAAGTGATTAATTTTTTCTTAAATCTCAATCACCTCAGAAAAGTGCAACTGCAGTTCAAAAAAAAGTGCAACTGGAACGAGTTGCACTTTTCTGTCAGAAAAGTGTAATTGCATTTTTTTATCAGAAAAGTATAACCGATGCATATTTTTGTGGGTGACTGAGACTTAACAAATTCTCAGGCGGCTGAAAATTAGCAAAACCGATATAAATATGTGTACATATTAAATGCTATCATTCATTTATTTCCTTCACATGGTTCTCACCTACCTTACCACCTCTATGACATGTGGGTACCAGCAGTTTGTGCCCACACGTAAGTGACTGGCGGGTTTTCTTGTGCTGAAAAGTGTAATTGTACCACCCACATCCATCCTTTTTAGTTTGTTTTTTAATTTTGTAAGGATCATATCTTTTAAACTAAATGTCCGATTTTTGATATTTTTTGATATTTGAGTTCCTGACGACGAGATCTTCAAAGCAAGATGAATATTGGACACATTTTAAAATAGTTTAAATTTTAACTATGAAATCTATTATATACTAAAAGAAAAATGAGTTAGTGTTTCGAACCACCACGTTAATCTACATAGGTTATAAATACATAATCCTTTGATTTTTATTATGATGGTTGAGATTAAAAGATAGAAAAATTACGTACAACGCTTAGTCGGTACAAACAATTCGTTTTCAACACATAAATCAACGTAACGTTATCTCTAAAAAAGAAAAAGAAATCATGTCACGTGTATAACGCCAACATGTTACATATCATGCATCGCATTTAGGAAAGATCTGTAGGTACGCGTCCGCTTCCGGCCGGACGTATAATTATCCGCTGGTCGATAAATCGGTAAATACAATTTGGATCTGTAGTACAAATCGGTAAAAACAATTTGGATCTGTAGTACAATCGGATCGGATATATAAGTTGATCAATCGGACGTTAACTAGCTGATCGATCGATCAATCGGTCATAACCATGTGCTCTCTTAGGAAAAGCTCGCTCATGTTTAGATTTTTATCTTATTTTTTAAGATTTAATTGTTAACTATATTGTCTTGAAGAATAACACGATCAATGATAGTCCGTCAAAAAACCAATTCCACTAAGTCAAAGAAAGATGTCCGTGTTCAAATTGGGATATGTAGTACAATCCGATCGGTACGTCGTATAACTAGCTGATAGATCGATCGATCGGTTATAACCATGTGCTTTCTTAGGAACGGCTCGCTCCTGTATAGATTTTTATCTTATTTTTTAAAATTTACTAATTAACTATATATGTCTTGAAGCATAACACGATCCATAGTTTCTATCTGATAGATAGTCAAAAAACGAATTCCACTAAGTCAAAGAAAGGTGTCCGCGTACTATTACAAGAAAAATACTAGATATCACTTAGTTGGCCCCGAAAATAAAAAGGAGTTGGCCAAACTGAGTATGTTTTCCTTTATCTATAATCTTTACGTCCCACATGCCACATCGCTAATTGCATTGTGCGTATAACATGTACCTCATCCACCACGTAAATAACACCAGCCCATCATGATGGAACAACAAAAATGTCCACCCGCAATTCTAGGAACAAAGGAAACAAGGAGACAATTAAAATGGCTTTCCAGCGTGTAAAATTGGTTATACACATTAACATACATAGTAAGTAAAAAAGGCAACATACAAACATCATCTTATTAATTATACATGTCTGAGTAATAAGAAAATTTTCATCACAATTTTAAAATGTTCTACATGGCTACTTATGCATACGAATTGCTAACAAAACGATATTTTTTGGATTCTGTTAGCGCAAGACATGAAGAGAAAATAAATATTGCCCTATTTTTTTGTACGACACTCAACGGGTGACGAACGATTTTGCAGGCACAAATATATCAACCAATTTTTGAGATGAAATTCAAGTAAAACTATAAGATCATATATTGTAGAACATTGGAGAGACATATCACGATTTATTTTATTTGGAAAACATGAAGTAATATATAAATATACACACACTCACTCATACATCCATACACATATGCTCAGACAACATCATCGGACGACTAGAGAAGCGGATAATCTGGATTAACATTTTTTGTCTCTACCCATAAAATAATAACTCACCATGATGCGGCAAACAAATAAGAAAACACACAAACTATCCAGTGTGGTCCATCTTACACCTATTTTTATAAGATTCATTGAACATTTAACCTTATCTCTGCCCAAGATTTAGGCCTTTCTTACAAAGAATCTTTGTGAACCTGGTAAAAAGTGATATCTCTACTCCAATTTGTGGCTTCAGATAAACACGCCGCTCGAAATCTCTAGAGAATAATAGCTCCGTAAAATGTATCTTGACGGGCACAATAATACAACTAATTAATAGATTTTACAAGTATACCACAACGTACAATCATCAGCGAACTGTTGGATGTGAATCCTAATTAGTAGATAGACACCAAAACATATACATGTTACGCCTTATTTAAAGATGTAACTCTTGAAGTGCCACTAGAGGATGACCAATGACAATTTTATCTTTATATTCTTAATTATTAATTAGTTTTGGATGGATTTGAGTTTGTATGACGATTGTTATTTTGTAGGCCGATGTTACATGGTAACACATACCTATATGTGTGAGAGATACAAAGAGGGGGGACGGGGTAAGAGACATAGGGAGAGTCAAGACTGCATGATTGTTAATCAGGATTATGCATGGACAAAAAAAAATATCACTACATAAATATGATCAGTAACAACAAACATGCTTGCTATTATAAGTCGGTGATAATAGAAAGATCTACACAAATTAAATACATTTCTTGATGTTTAGTTAGTCTAACTATTTACAGGTATAAATTGGCGCATAAAAAAAATTAGGTTTGTATCCTCAGCTTTCCATTTGTGAGGTTCACCTACAATTATTAATTGGATTAAAACATAAAAATTTGTGTAACATTACAATTAATGTCAATGACTTAAATCCTACCACAATGATTCAACATCACAACAACCAGCTCACGATTTTAACTTTAATCATGCAATATGATTTAACACCATGTTAAAACAACAACAAAAATCAACGATTCTATTACTAATCATTCATCTAAAAATTTAAAATGCATTTCATAAATGCGGTATTTTATTTAGCATTACATTTAGCTAGGTGGCTATATTTTCCTACCACATCCCATAAAAGTATAATTTTACCTGTCACTTAAATACTAATATAAAGAGCTGCCCTCGCATTTGCGAGGGCCCCTGCTAGTTGTATTGAAAATAAAATGAAATTTTAAAAATAGTTGTCATATTTGACTTGTTTCATATCGGTATGACGTATGTTCGAGCGTAATGTAAGTTTCATACAAATTTCACTAATATTTTTGTGACACCACACGTATTTCATAAAGATTTCGCACAAATGAAAAGTTTCTATCATATTTTGAACATACCTTATATAAATCTATTAAAAATTGTATATTTCATCAAGATTTCGCACATATGAAAAGTTTATGTCATGTTTTGAACATACCTTACATATAATAAGATATTAAGTAGAAAACTGAATTTTTTTTGAAATTAAATATTTATTTTAAAAACTCATGAAAATCCATTGAAAAAATATTTTGGAATTTATTAATAATATATATATTCTTGATTTATTATATTATTTATATGACAAAATATGAGTGAAATACAGATCTACATATTTTAATACGATCATACGTGGCAGATGTTGATTGGTCGCATGCAACTTCGGTAGGACGCGGCTCCGCTAGAAAAGCCGCGTTCTTCAACCATGGTGGTTATCTTTACCTCTTATAAAGCAAAACCCCACTAAGTGTCATTATGATTTTCTATCTCAACATCCAGCATAGCCACATCATCGAGTAATCGTATCCGTGTGATTTTCATCTTCAGCCGTCCATTTTATTGTCCCGAGCCTGCCGATACTACAGTCTACACGAATCCCGTACGGCTTACATGCTCCTGTGAAAAAATCTCCCGTGATGAAGTCCTTGACAGAAGCGAGTGCGTCCATTCAATAACTATGGTGCACAGCAGAGAACAGACCCTGCCTCTTCCCCTCCTCATTATTGGGAGCAAATAATGACTTGCGATTTATCTCCCACAATATATTAAAATCTCTTGGGAATAGAACGCCATCTGTCTGCCTCCCTCCCTCTTCCGTCGTCCCCAACTTTCCCAAACTGCCGTTTGTTCCAAAAAGGAAAAACTCCCAAGCCACCGCAGTCGTTTCCGCCGTTATGGATCATTGTCGTACCGTCGCCATGTGCCCCTTCGCCATCCTCCCAAACGGTTATTTTACTTGGATCTACCGAGCTCTTACCTGTATGCTGGCATCACTTTTATCTGGATTAGGCCGATGAATCCCCATGTCTGGTTGTGTCGTCTTCTATCAGAAAAATCTCAAGTGGAATCGGTCCTGCCGTATGCCCCGGCAGTCTGCAGTCTATTTTGCTCCGAAATGGTTGCAACCATCACTATGAATTAGTATGATACTATGGCAGAGATACAGAGAGGATTTCTTGACTTTCTGCTGTATACACCAATAGGTTATTCATCGTTATTGGGTTTCTGCATGGACATGGTGGTAATTTATGGGTCACATATACAGGTACGTATGCTCCACACTCACCATCAACATGATAAAGCTAGAAACCAATTTCTAACGGCTTTCCGTCGCCAATTTTTCTTCAGTTTTTTTAGCTTTCTTATAAGCTTTTCATCGCCAATTTTCAGTAATTTGTATGTGATCCTCATTCGACAACCCACCTTTTTTCCATTCTCAATGGTAAGTTACTTCATCCACCATATTGTTGCTGTAACCCTTTTTAGTTCACGTATCCATATTTGTTATGGATTTATAGTGTTCATATCAATAGGTGTGAGGAATATTTAAGAACAGAATTTGTGATACCAAGATCTAAGGAGTAGACGATTTTCCATACCGCATGAGAATTCAGAGAGGAATTTTTTTAGGGTGAACTACGTAGTTAAGAAGCCTGGTGAACATGGATAATATTACAATGATTGACGCTGTACACCATACGGACTGATTGACATAGGCTGCATATGAGATTCTGCGTTGCAGGAAAAGCCAAGTGATAGTAAGTTGCATGTTCACCTCAAATGTACATTCGTGTTTATAAATCTTTGGTAATATCTGCTTACTGAATTATAAGGTATCCATTACGAGTTATGCACACAAGGAGACGAAGTAGATAGTGAATTTTGGGGATGGTCACTCCATGATGTGTACTAATTCAAGCTCTTCTTATGTGCATCAGTTGTCCAGATTCAAGCGACTTTCCACATCGTGATAGAAACTGTATACCACAGTGCTCCAAACATAATATATATTGCTTCCAAATTCCAATCGTTGCCATGTGTTCTTATTACCAAAAATAAAACCAAGTACAGCTTTTGTATAATTTATCCCTAAACTCTCATGTTTGACCATATTAAATGGAAAAGTCTTCTACACTAATACTAACGCAAGAATAATTCTTAATTATGATCTTCTAGATTATGCCACAAAGTAATGTGTTTTTATCCTTTTTAGTTGGACCTAAAATCAAAAGTTTATATGTCCGGCTGATGAAATCACACCATCTTTCTATGCAATACTTTATTGACCAATTAAAGACCATTAAATACATAATTTCACGTCGATTAAATTTAGACTCTCTTGACTATTGTGACTGACTGATCTTGCATATTTCTATAAATATTTGGAGTTCATGTCGTCTTATACCCTTACATTTACATAAAAAAAGTTTTTAAAGAGATTCCCGCTGCAACGTGCAGGGTAATCTTCTAGTTTTATTAACTGGCAAAGGCAACAACCGTTCTCATGTCAACGTGCGTGTAGTTTGGTATGATAATCTACATAAAGTCACTTGGTCACCTATTATGATTGAACATATTGTGGAGGATATTGGCTGGGAGATGGCATGCAGGGTCAAGGTTTACTATTGTGTGCATATCCTTGCAATCAATAGGAATGGTTTGAGAGAAATTAGCAGTGAGGAAGATATAGACAGAATGTTGGATTTTCTGACTATGTCACCATTTTTTCAGCATTTACTTGGATAATGATGATAACTTCTTGGTCAATCTGAATGAGGATGATGTTGTGTATAATTGAAGAGCTCATATTCCAACAGTTCTGAGCCCTTGTAAGCTAGTGCAGAACAAAGAAGCAAGTGCAGGCAGAGCAGAGCATGCAGAGACCCAAGCAGAAGAAGCAACACAAGTGTAAGCAGAGCATGTAGAGGCAGAGTAGGTAGATGCAGAACATCAATCTCACCTTCGTCCAGAACGACGGCAGGGTTTGCACTTGCCAGGCAGGCACCGTCAAGGCGGCTCAACGCCGACGGCAGGTATTCACTAACTGAAATCTGCGTAGCTGACAGCCAGCTTCTATCCCTCCGCAGAATTAGTGAGTAGGTGAACTTTCCTTCTCGAAGGAGATGAAGGCGATATATCAACCAATTCCCACGTGACCATTTGCCTTCAACGCTGCCTACATTAAGATCGGATCCAAATCCAACGCGAGCAGCAGTACGACTGTCTGCCTTGAGGCACGTACGAAAGAATTATGTTCTTCAAGCTTCGCCGGGCGCGTACCGCCGGGCAATGTCACCACTTCTTGTCGCCGCCGCCGCTGCTGCTGATTCTCGTTCACGGCCTCCTGCTTCTGCCGCTTTCGAGCTCTTTCTCGGCGTCTGCAACGACGACGGTGGTCACACATCTGCCCGGATTCGACGGCCCTCTGCCCTTCAGCCTCGAAACAGGGTAAGCCCCCCGCACTCGCCCATAGCTAAGCTTCGCTCGTTGCACTGGCCCGATCTTGAGCTCATGGCCGGGGTAGCGCGCAGGTACGTGGGCGTGGATGAGGAAACCGGGGCGGAGCTCTTCTACTACTTCGTCGAGTCGGAGGGTAACCCCGGCAAGGACCCCGTGCTCCTGTGGCTGACGGGCGGGCCCCGCTGCTCCGTCATCATGGGCCTGGCCTTCGAAATTGGTAATTAGTCCACCAAATCGGTTCTCTACTCTCCGCAGATACTCACTCCGTTCCAAAATAGATGACTTACATGAACATGTCTAGATACATCCACCATTAGACAAAGGGAAGTCGTCTATTTTGTAACGGTGGGAGTACTTCACAGTAGTAGTCGTTGTTGCTGCTGATGGTCTTGCACTTGCACCCTAGGTCCTCTAAGGTTTGTCCTGGAACCGTATACCGGCGGTTTGCCGGAGTTGGTATATAACCCATATTCATGGACGAAGGTGAGATTGATGTTCATCCATGTCGACCGAAAATGTTCATCTCGTTCAGTTTTGCGGTTTATCACTGACGGCGATGATTCTCAGGTGGCAAGCATCCTCTTCTTGGATTCTCCTCTTGGCTCAGGCTTCTCCTATGCGCGTGATCCCAAAGGTTACGACGTTGGAGACTACTCATCTTCTCTGCAAGTCCATAGGTTTCTGAATAAGGTGACGTGGGTGGGAGTGGGACACCGTTCATGTCCTAATGTTAGAATATGAGAGCATTGTGTGTTGATTATGTGTGCATGCTTGTGCAGTGGTTCACCGATCATCCGCAATTCCTTTCGAATCCTTTCTACATTGGTGGAGATTCATACGCTGGAAAGGTGACTCCACTCATTGCACAAGAAATTTCAGAAGGTAGTCTCTTTGCAACTGGACGCTCTATATATTCGCTCTAAACACCACCACAACTCTCATAATTGTTGAGATTATAATGCTTGAATTCCAGTTCATTTGCACAATTTATTTATGAGAAAATAAAATCAAGTACCACCTCAAATTTTAGACTGAATTTCCGAACTCTTCAGAAAAGTTCAGTTCTACAGTTTTTTATAGAGAAAACTAAAGTATAAAAAACTGAGTCAATTGTAGGTCAACTATGCAAACAGTTAGGAGAAATCACTTCAGAAGTTGCTCCCACAAATTTTGACTACAATTTTAGACTATATTTGTAGAGTAATCTAAACCATTTTGAGAGTGAGGGAGCTATTTTAAACGGGTTTGCACATGAGAGCCGTAATCTGAACGTCACCAAGAGTTGAGGACGGTAATTTGGACTTTCCTCCTAATTCTAATTTACTCCAGGAAATGAAATGGGGCAACAACCTATCATCAATCTCAAGGCAAGTAATTCTCTAGCTTTGAAACATTAAATACTCGGCAGCAAAAGTATGGGAAATGGTGTGCAAGATCATGCAATTTACTCTTTTCGTGTTACTGCAATTATCTCCAGGGTTATATGGTCGGCAATCCTATAACAGACCCTCAGTTTGATGATAATTTCAGAATTCCAAGTGCTCATGGCTTTGGGATAATATCTGATCAAATCTATGAGGTAACGTCACATTCATGCGCTTGACAATAGTGTGGTGTCACATTAGTTTAGTATGTGTCAATCTAAGAACATATAGCATGTTTCATGCCCCGAAGACTGCAGTGAAGAACTGCAGAGGAGATTATGTGAACCCATCGAATGAAATGTGTGCTGATGTACTGCGTACTATCAACAACGTAAGATACTTGTACTTCTCTCTTATTTTGAATTTCTGGTATTTACAAGATTAGCTAATGGTACTTCTCTTCTTACCACAGCTCATTTCTGAAATTTATATTCAGCACATTTTGTACGACAAATGTGACGTTGTCGCACCAGACTCTGTAGATGATATCTCCCCAAGAACGTTTTTGTTGGAAGAATCTACCCACTTATACAATCCACCTGATCGGCCTCCTGTAGATTGTTTTGTTAGTCTCTTTTCATCCCTTCCCACAGTGTTAATTTGATAGATAAATTTTGCTGAATGTGACAAGTGTCATATGACACTATTCTCATAACACAGACTTATCTGAACTTTCTTCTAAATGGCAGACATATGGTTACTACCTGGCTTACTTTTGGATGAACAACAAGTTCACTAGAAATGCCCTTGGGATTAAGGAGGTACATACGATGTGTTTTACATGAAGTTTACTTACAGTGTGCATCTAAACATATCATTAAGCAGCATTAGATTCTTTAGCTCTGAACTTCGTCCCAATAGGATACAATTTGGTTGGCGAGAAATAGTAAAATCTGAAGAGAACAATGGAGAATGTTTTGCTTACGTGGTTAACGAACCAATGAGGCATACATTTTCTAGCAGTGGGATGCGAGGGACAGACGGAGAATATCAAAAAGAAGATGGGTAATTTACATGTCGGTTCAAGCCACTTCATTTCCTTTTTCCTTTGTGAGAGTACAAAAGCTGCTAGTACTTTAGTTTGTGGCTCAGTTCAGATGGTTTTAAAGTTTTATGACCAACATTTAACCTAGGGCAATGTTGAGGGTTCAAAAGTGGATGTTTTTCCTAAGCTGAGTCGAGACCATGTAGGAACGGTCCGTCATTTTTTTCAATCTAAATCATTTGGAACAGTATTCACAAAAAATAAATTTCGCAACAGGAAACGATCGGTGAGTGGATACGATGCATCGACCGAGGGCTCCCCTACACATTTGAGATCCCGAGCAGTGTAGAGTATCATCGTAACCTCACCACGAGAGGTTATCGTGCACTTGTGTACAGGTAAAAGCAAGAACTTGTAACTGCAAAATTTTCTCCCACGACTTATAACTGCAAAATTTGGTGACCACAGTGGAGACCATGATCTTGAGGCAACATTTCTTGGCACTCATGCATGGATACGATCTTTGAACTTCTCCATCGTGGAGGACTGGAGGGCATGGCATCTTAATGGGCAGGCTGCAGGGTTAAGTCTCACTTTGTTTTTTTTTTCTCTCGCACTTCCCAGATGGACAAAAAACTTGATGGCACTCAGATAGTGTGCTGCTTTTCTTCTCTGTTTTTTCTGACACGAGACGCAAATTTTCCTTTTCAGATTTACCATAGGGTACACAAACAATATGACATTTGCCACAGTGAAGGTGATCTTATTTTCATATTGAAAACTTGTCCATGTATTGAGTACGAGAACATGCCTTGATTTTCTGTTTTGCAGGGTGCTGGTCATACTGCTCCAGAGTACCGGCCTGTAGAATGCTTTGCCATGGCAGAACGATGGTTGAACAATGAGCCTCTCTGACATCCATGCTTTGACAACTTATTTTCTATATCGCCATTGGCCATTCTATATGTCTGGTTCTCTAATGTGTAAAGATGTACTTAGTAATGATTTGCATAACGAAATTTATTCTCCCTCATATAATATTTAGTGTGGTAGAAAAAATCATTCACCAAGATCAAATATATACATACAACTCTTGTTGTTTTATGGTGATCCAATTTTCATATGTTGAAGTGAAGTGAGCTGCTAACTTCGGAGCGAAGCGGAGCCCCATCGCCGGGAGGCTTGGGCGGTATGGTACGGATCGTTTCCGAGTCGGATCGCAACCGACTTAGGGTTTCTGCCCTCTATAAATACATCTTGTAAGTCGCCTGTTGGGGTAAGCCACACATTGTAAACCCACGGCGTTTGTAACCTCAGCCCGATATAGTGAAGTATTGCTGGCTGGCGCCCGTGGTTTTTTCCTCTCCTTTGTTTGGAGGGGTTTTCCACGTTAAAATCTCGTGTCCCCGTTGGTTTGGTCGTTCCACTCTTCATCGTTTCTTGCTATCTTTTATAACAACTCTGGATATGCCAAACTGTAATATTGTTTAGGATGGTGTACGCACGGTAGAAAATTCTTTTTCCCGGGCTCCAGTGATCCCTCTAGTTAAAAAAAATAAAAAAAATCACGTGTATAAGTTTAAAAAAATCTAGAAAAAATTCGGCATGTTGTCAATGATATATCCCACAAGCATGCAAAATCTCGGTTTGAAATACTTTATATTCTGTTCTAAACAAAATGACAAATGTGTGGATCTAAATGTACACACTTTCAAATCTCAAAAATATACAAGATTTGTTATTTTTGTGCAGCATAGAATATAAAGTATTTCAAATCAAAAAAATTACACTTGTGGTATACATCATTAGTAACATGCATGAACTTTTTCAGATTTTTTTTAAAACTTTAAAATATCATTTTTGAATTTTTTTAAGTTGAGGGAGCACTGGTGCTCGGGAGCAAAAAAAAGTGTTTCCGGCTGCACGCATGACTACTATGTTATGTCTAGCACATATTTTATGCTGAAAAAATCATGCACAATATGTGTCATTCGTGTCCTAGTGCAATCAAAGATGTGTCATTTTTTCAAAAATTTATTTTCCCATAATTTTTCTACTTTCTGGTTTACTTCACATCCTTTCCCTCATCAATAATCTTCATCAATTTTTTTGCGGGTAAAATATGATCTTTATTAAGGAGATGGAGGTTACAGTACCACTTCAAGGTCCTAAAAAACAACATCAGAACCCAACCCGGGCCGAACATCGTATATGTTTGTTGTGCTCGCAAAAGTTGCGAGACGATGACTTACGCTAATCTGCCTATGATTCAGTTTTACAAAATAGAAAATTCTACCTTGACTAGTCACTGACTTAATCTATGTAATAAGATGCAAATAAAAAGGATTTGAAACAAGTTGACCCCAATCCGCCTATATGGTGATTAGAAATTTACTCTGCTCAAGGCCGTGCAAACAAGAGCTTAGTTCATATTCGATTGCTTCCTCGCAGTGCGGCAAGATAAAAGGGCTGGCATGTATTTTCGGCCTTATGGGCACTTTTTTGTTGAGAAAAAGATATCTAGAAGGTTAATAAAAATATAGAAAATCTACAAAATAAGAAAAATGATGTAAATGTTAATGTCGTGCACGGGCTTAAGGCCCTCCTAGCGATTGGCCGTAGCCCGTGGTGGGCCAAAGGCCGGGCTGAAATACCATGCCCAGAGGCGGGCCAACAAAGAATGGCCCGTATGGCTAGCTCTAGGAAGCACCATACGAATGCTCGTCATCCCATCCTCTGTTCTGACAGATCCACCTCTGATAAGAGCTCTCACTACATCACTGTTGAGTTGCACTTTAAAGTGCCCCTAAATGTCACTTTTGTGCCCCTAAAACTATTTGGGGCACTTTTTTGAAGTGCCCAATTTGCTTGTGTCTGTAAAAGTTTTAGGGGCACTCTCTAATGTGACCCAAGAAGTGCCCCTAAAAGTATTCACTAGAGGCACTATGGAAAGTGCCCCTAAATGTATTTACTGGCACTTGAGGTAATGCCTCTAAATACATTTAGGGGCAGTTTGAGGTAATGCCTCTAAATACATTTAGGGACAGTTTGCGGAAGTGCCTCTGAATACATTTAGTGGCACTATTTCAAAATGCCCCTAAATGTATTTAGTGACATTTCATCAAAGTGCCACTTAATCAATCTGAGCTCTTTCCTAGCAAATTCAAAATCAAACCTAAATCCGTTATTCAAATCACAACACTCAATTCGAATCAAATTCTAAACATCACAGCAATCTGTTATTACAGTACCAGTTTCTAAATAGTAATCTGTAATTACAGTACTAGTTTTCACATCACGAGCATACATTCAAATCAAATTACTTGTACCACTAATCATCACCAGTTTCAAAGCACATCTCAAAACAAAAGCACAAAGCTTCACTTGACTTCACATTGTCACAAAGCTTCACTTCACAGTAACTGCAAAATGTTAGGTAAATGGATAACTGTTAACTCAACTAGACAAACAATGCACAAAGCTTCTCTATGGAAATATGGAAATAATGCCAGTAGTAAGACAAGTTGCACAAAGCTTCTCTACATAAACCTACCTGAAAACAACCATATGAACGCCAATGCTAGTAGAAAGCACCAGTTACTCACTGCTGTGATGTCACTTATGCAAAAGATATCCAAAATCGAACATTGTTAACTTAACTGAAATAGATCACTGTTGTGATGACTTCTCTATGGTAATGGACCAATGGTACCTGGTGAGGGTGTAATGTCTAGTTTCACCCTTCGTGGTACTTTCCTGCTTTTTCCACTTACTGCATCAACAATTCTGACCTCTGAACGCAGCAAGTTTTTTTCCATACTGCTGCAAACCTTAGCTGCAAAAGCATCTATATCTGGCTCTGTGACCTGCAATTTTTAGTATCACACTTTAGTAGACTATAAATAAGTACATACATACCCTTTTGATGCAAGTAAGTGGGACTTACATTTCTTTGGGGCCATCTAATACAACGGGCTTCACCATGACTGATTATAGTCATCCTTCCCTTCGGATGTGGGAGTTGAGTTGTACTCTTTAACACCATGTTAACAAGGACTTCAACGTAATCATTCTTGCCGATCTTCTGGACTGTTCTTAGTGCAACTAACTGCTCGTTGTTAGGTGAGGTTAACCGCACTTCCTTTCCTGTTTTGATTTCCTCTCTAGCCAACGGTTTCCTTGGGTGCAACCAGTCTGTGGTATCCTTGTCATATTTTTCTCTATTTTTTTTTCGGACCAGCAACTTGCTTCTTAGCTGTAATTATCTCATCTACCTTTTCTTGCTTAATTCTTTTGAATCTAACATCATCTGACAACAATTGCTTGTATGAACTGCCTGGATTTTGACTTCCAGTAACCAAACTATCTGAAGCTTCTGGTTTCTCAGCTTTCTTGTTCTTCAGTCTCTTGTTCTTCAGCTGCAGGAGTGTATGACTTGCTTCAACATCTACTATTTCTACATCTGATATAGGGTTTGTTTGTCTTGGTTCCTCTGCTATTTTTGCCTTGTTGTCTCGTTTAGTTTTGGACACACTTAGGACAACCTTGGCTAGGTTTGCATATACTTTTCTGTGGCTAGGCTGTACAATGTCATCCTGTGCCGTTGATACTTGTGTTTTTGCTTGGGTTGCATTCCCTTGGTTGCTGGTTATCTTTAGCTTCTTTGCTGATGTTCTTTGGTTTCCTGTTGGTTGACTTTTACAAAGCTTTCCTTTCCCTTCTGCTGTTGCTTTGTTTGGTGTTGGCTGAGTGTAGCTAATATTGCTGCTTTTTTTAATACAGTTGACTCGTTGTTTTCCTTTTGATCCAGTGCTGGTATTGTTTTACTTCTGATTGGTTGTTCTTTGATGGTTGCCATTGCATGTTTGGCTGTCGTAAGGCTACAGGTTCCTTGCTTATTGGTTTCTGCTATTATTGCTTGCTCTTGTGCTTCCTTTCCAGATTCCTTACCAGTCTCGGTACCAATTTTCTCTTCTGCTATTGACTGCATTGCAGTCCCTTGGCTGCTAGTTCTGTTTAGCTTCTTTGCTGATGTTGCTTGGCTTTCTGTTGGTTGACTTCCGCCACTTTTTTCTTTCTGGTCTGCTATTTGTTGTTGTTGTTTGAATTTTTTATTCTGGTCCACTGCTGGTTCTATTTTCCTGCTGCTTAGTTGGTCTTGCAGTTTTCATGTTTTTGCTGTTGCTTCATCTTCTGCTTCCTTATCAGCTTCCTCTTCTCTACTGTTTGAATTTTCTCCATTTCTTGTTAGCAGGAAAGCTTCTGCTCCATTTGTTGAGTCCTTTCAATCAAAGCTGATTGTGTTGCAACTAGTTGCTCGATATCTAAAGATATAAACGGTGAGACCCATTGAGCGCACCACAGCGATTTGAGCTTTCTGGCCATCTGATCCTTCCCGCTCCTCCTCCGCACCGTCCGATCCTAGCCGGCTAATCCAGTCGGCATGAACAGAGATTCGCAAAGTCGCTCTGCGTACCAACCTTCGTGCACCACTCTCGCTGACGCCCTCCCCCGACGCCACCTGGAGTCAATGGGCCCACCTGTCGGCCTCACGCTGCGCGTTTAATCGGTGTGGCGGGGTGGCCAGATTTCCTCTGCGTGCCTCCCATTGGCTGATTTTGTTCATTTACCGAAATAGGTTTTCCGCCCAAATCTCCCGTGCGTGTGCGGGTGCTGCGTATTTTCTACGGTATGTCGGGGCACGCTCAGTATTTCACATGGGCGTCGGGTACGTTGCATTGTTCGGTTGTCAGAGGAAGCTTCGTGCCACCTTCGCTGTGAACTAGCTGGCGTCTCGCCATTGGTTCCTCTAGCCGGAACCGACCTATTTGGTTGCCGCGTGCACTGTGCACTGTGCTGGGGGAGGGGGTATATAGTTTGCGTTTTGGATCGGATGTGTATTGCAGCTCTCATTTCCCCCTTTTCTTCTCCCTTGTTGTTCTTGCTCCGCCGTGTATTTCTCGAGATCTGCCGTGTCCGGGTTGGGTATTTTAGTTCAACGCACTTATCGTTCTGTTGAACAAACGTGGAGAGTTCCTCGCCACTAGTACTAATACTCTTTTGGGTAAATTTTTCTGTCTTTGATTTAGTTTACGTTGTTGTGCGCTTACTGATTTCTTTTTTGTTTTTACTGTTATTGTGTGATTTTTGTGTGTTCATTTGTTTGTTGCCTACGTTTTTGTTCTTCCGTTGTTTGTTCATGTTTCCTGTTCTAATTTTGTCCGAGTAATGTTTTGCTTTTGTCGTTTGATATTTTGTTCGAGTTTCTCTTACAAGTGTTTTATCTTATTTTCTATGTTGTAGTGGAGTCGGAGGCATCGGGTGGATTGTCGCGTGCCCCCTGTGATTTTGGTGAGTTTTGATGTTCGATAGTTCGTTTGGGATATTTCGGTTCTATTTGAACTTGATTTGTTTTTCATTTACCTATCTCGATGCAAGCGGTTGTTGTTTTGATTCGGTCCAGTTTATGGTATTTTTTTGTTGTTGCCTACGTTTTGGTTCTTCCGTTGTTTGTTCATGTTTCCTGTTCTAATTTTGTCCGAGTGATACTTTGCTTTTGTCGTTTCGATATTTTGTTCGAGTTTTTCTTACAAGCATTTTATCTTATTTTCTATGTTGTGTGTAGGTCGTCGTCTGGAGCCGGCCTCATCTAGTGGATTAGTCGGCTACATTGAGTGGAGTCGGCCGTATCGATTGGAGTCGGCGGCATTGGGTGGATTGCCGCATGTCCCCTGTGATTTTGGTGAGTTTTGATGTTCGATAGTTCGTTTGGGATATTTCGGTTTTATTTGAACTTGATTTGTTTTGCATTTACCTATCTCGATGCAGACGGTTGTTGTTTTGATTCGGTCCAGTTTATGGCATTTTTTTTGTTATGTTTTTCTGCCTGACAATCAAATGTGAAAAGTCAAATTACAAACGCGTGGAACATCAGATAAGTTAGCCGGCGACGGAAAACAGTGAAATGTAACATAGATCTACGATTTTGTTGTTCGTGTGATTTGTCTTTTCTTGCCGTGTTACTCTATTTGTTTTCCTTATTTGTTTATATATCTTGCTGGTTGTGTGATAGCTCTCTATTATTTAGTTATCCTTCCTGTTTTTTTTGGTTTTAGTCTCCAGTGTTTAGTCGAGATCCACCTGGCCGACTTCACCGACCCGCCCGACTACAGGTTTCTGCCCTACAAGTCCCACGAGTGTGATCCAATAAAATATTGCTCTTACGCATCGGGTGGATTAGTCGTCCGCATCAGTTGCATTAGTCGGCCGCATCGGGATTTCTTTTATGCTTTCCATGCTTGTGTTCTGACTTCTTAGTTGTTTTTTGGTCTGTCACGGGATTATTTTCCTCGCGTTCTCTTAATTGTTTTTCGTTTTATTCTTACTTATTGTGTCGTGTCTTTTGCATTTCCAGTTTGGTTCCTTTCGGATTTTCATTATTTTTAATGTGTTTTTTGCTTTTTTTGAGGAATGAAATCCCAACGAATCTAGCCGGCGAGCACCGAACCGCCTCCGGGAGCAACCGGCGAGGACGGGAGCGCGCGGTCGCCTTTTTCGCCCCTCTCAAACAGTAACCTTATCCGGGAGGAGTGCACACCACATTCTTGTTGACGTCTTACCTGTTTATTCTTATGCTGTATTTTTCCCTTATTATTGTGCACCATGCTTTTGAGATGACTTATGTTAGATTGGCTCGGGTAGCTCTAACTGTGAATCCTTCTTCATTTACAGAATATTTCGAGAGCTGTCGTTCCTACAACGTGTCCCGTTTGTTGTTGCGTTATACATTTGGGAACGTCTCTGTTTATATTGAAATGTTACTGCGTGCTTGTTAAGGCCATTAATTCGGTTGTTCCTTGATTCTTCTCTACAACCGGCCGCGCCGCCTTAGTCGGTCAGCCTTAATGAACTGACATCGTTTTTTTTTTGAAATTTCCGATATATATAAAACCACACCACCAGCAAGCCGCCTCATTAAAAACCCTCCAGTCCCCGTAGGTACCCTGGTAGAGAAAAGAGCACGTCTGAAACTTGCTGGCCTCAAAGTTCAAACAGAGTTACATCCTTAATTACATCAGGAATAATAAAACTAGGGGGGTCACCGTCCCAAATAAAATACGAATTAGACTCAAAGCAAAACGAGCTAAGTTGTGCGCCACTTGATTTGCCTCTCGGTTGCAATGTTGTACCGTGATGGATCCTATCCTGGATGCTCTCATAAGACAATCCACCAAAATAGCCGAGTAAGGACTCCAGATTTCATTCTTCCCGTTGAAAGCTTGGTATAACCCCAGGGAATCAGTTTCAATCATCGTTGGCCGGCACCCAAGATTTTCTATTAAACTCAGCCCATTCTGTAATGCTCGTGCTTCAGCAGTTGTCGCATCTTGTAAAAGCCTTAGTGGCCAGTAGCCCCCAGCCAACGCTTCTCCTCTTTCATTCCTGAGCACCACACCCGCAGCACCATTACCAATCGGAAAGAAACATGCATCGATATTCAGCTTGTATGTGTTTGCCATAGTCTTTGACCATGTTATCGCACGTGGTTCCACTCCCCGCTCGGCTCCTTGGAAATTCGCTGTCAACGCTAGGATGGAGAATCCCGATCGACTAGGAGAAGCCACCGGAACACCCTTGACAGCTTCACGTCTCTGCTACCAGATATACCAGGCTCCGACTACAACTGCCTCCTTGACACCAACATGGCCCAGATTGGCAACCGTCGGACTTTTACTGCGTATGATTTCCTCCAGAATGACAGAACCCGAACGCTCACCTGGAAGGACAGAAGAAACAAAATCACATAGACTTAAAGCCGTCCATACCTCTCGAGCCCGGGCGCAGTCGAACATTAGATGTTTAATGTCTTCTGCTCCTTGTTGACAAATTGGACACTGAGCCGAAGTTTTGATGTGACGATTTGCAAGGATCGCCAGTCCCGGCAATGTTCCATGCAATGCTTTCCAAGCGAAGATCTTTATTTTTGCCGGTACCCTTAATTTCCACAATATTTCCCAAACTGGATTCCGATCACCATTGCTCTGACCATCAGAACGTCTAACCCTTGATCCAAAGGTATGATTCCATCGGGCATAATAAGAAGATCTAACGGAAAAGGTGTACGTCTTCGTGAGGTTCCAAGCGATGAAATCATTCATCCTATTTTCATTGAGGGGGATTTTTTGTATCCTTGCAACATCAATTGGAATAAAATTCTCCTCCAAGGTCTGAACATCCCAAGTATGAGTCAGAGGATCTATCAACTCATTAACTGTCTGAAGTAAGCATTGCCGTCTTTGAGAGATCACCATTCTTGAATGACTATCCGGGACCCACTGATCCTCCCAGATGTTTATATCTTCTCCCGAACCAACTCGCCAAATGTGTCCTCTTTTAAAGGTGTCTAAACCAGCAACAATGCTCTGCCAAGTAAATGAAGAGCCATTTTTCGAACCAGCTTTCAATACATTCCCGTGTGGATAGTACTTTGCTCTTAAGACTTGTGCACATAATGAGTTTGGATTTGTGATTAACCTCCAGGATTGTTTCGCAAGCATAGCCAAATTGAAAGAGTGGAGATCTCGGAATCCCATCCCTTCATCCTTTTTCGGAATACACATCCGCCACCAAGCCATCCAATGCATCTTACGATGATCATCTGTATCACCCCACCAGAAGCTAGAGATAGCATCAGTCATCTCCTTACACAATCCTTTTGGAATTTGGAACACGGACATAGCAAACACTGGTATTGATTGTAACACATCTTTCAAAAGAATTTCCTTACCTCCTAGCGATAGTAACTTTTCATTCCAAACCGCAAGCCTCTTGATAATACGCTCCAGGAGATGAATAAAGCTATCACTTCTGTCTAGGCCTATCATGGATGGCAGGCCTAAATAAGTTTCCGAAATTGCCTCAGTCAAGATATTCAGTTCGGTACAAATCTGAGCCTTTAAATCAGAATTCACATTCGGGCTAAAAAAGATGCTACACTTAGCTTCGCTAACCAATTGTCCTGAACTTGCACAATATTGATCTAATACCTGTCTCAATGAGGTTGCATTGTTCAAATCCGTCTTCATAAGGATTAGAGAATCATCGGCAAAAAGTAAATGAGAGACCGATGGTGCATTTCTGCAAACTCTAACACCTTCAATACCACGAACCTCCTCTTTATGAGCCAGCAAACTAGATAAACCCTCCCCACAAATGAGAAACAAATAAGGAGACAACGGATCACCTTGCCGAAGCCCTCGACTAGGGATAAACCCATAAGTAACCGAACAAACACACGCCATTAAAAGGTCTACAAACCTCTGATCAAAGCCCAGCCTAGCCATCATTCTTTCCAAGAAGATCCATTCCACCTGATCATACGCTTTGTGCATATCAAGTTTAACAGCACAATATCCCCATTTACCTTTCTTCTTATTTTTAATTGTATGCATACTTTCATACGCTAAGAGGATATTATCCGTGATCAGCCTTCCCGGGACAAAAGCACTTTGAACCGGCGAGATAACCTCATCAAGAATTACCTTCAGCCTGATAGCAATCATTTTAGAAATAACCTTATACAACACGTTGCACGGGCTAATGGGCCTATATTGAGTGATACGTTCAGGATCCGCAATCTTTGGAATTAATACGATAATAGTTTCATTCCATCCGGATGGAATAACCTTGGAATTGACTGCCCAAAGTACCTCCTCAGTTAATTCGGCCCCCAAAACATTCCAGCACTTCTTGAAAAAAATTGCATGGAGACCGGGCCTTCATATCACCAATAGAAAACAACGCTCTCTTTACATCTTCAGTAGAATAGGGCTTTAACAGATCAGTATTCATAGCTTCAGTTATTTTCGGTATCACCTTTTCAAGAACATTAGGATCTGGTTCCTCAATTTCAGTTGAGAACAACCCTGCAAAATATTGAGAGATCATCGCATTTAAAGTCGCATTACCTTCTCTCCAAGCTCCTGAATCATCCTTCAGCTTAGTGATCATATTCTTCTTTCGGCGAGCATTAGCAAAATTATAAAAATACGATGTGTTCTTGTCGCCATGCTGCAACCAGTTCTGCATGCTCCTTTACGCCCATCGGATTTCATCTTGTTCAAGTAGAAACTCCAGTTCTTGGGCCAAATCTTTTTGCCTGGCAATATTCTCACGCAATAGAGGATCAGAAGCTGCCCTCTCAAAGTCTCTCTGAACAGTCCGAATTTTCCTGTTGTTTTTCTGCAGCACCGTACGATCCCAACGGTGCAGGCCCTCGTGAACCGCTGCTAATTACCGCTGCTAATTTCCCAGCCAACCCTTCAGCTCCTGCATGCCTCGTCGATTGTGTCCATGCATTCTCAACTACCTGTTGGAAGCTTTTTTCCTTTAACCACTTAGCTTCTGTTTATATTGAAATGTTACTGCGTGCTTGCTAAGGCCATTAATTCGGTTGTTCCTTGATTTCTTCTCTACAACCGGCCGTGCCGCCTTAGTCGGTCAGCCTTAATGATCTGATATCGTTTTCTTGTCACGCGTGCGATGATTATTTTCCTTTCTTAAGCTATTTGACGGAATAATTTAATCAAGCACTTTCGCCGCGTTTACTTTTCTTTGCTACAGGTGAAATATCCATCTCACGCTACCGACCGCACTTGGCCGACTTCACCTTGCCGACCGCACGTGGCCGACTCCATGTGGCCTGTCGTTCTTTTTGTTTTCTATTATTCTTGTTTGGGAGTCAGCCTGCTACCTCTGTTTTGTGTTTCCTCCCGTGTTTAGTTTCTTGTGCTTATATCTTCGTTTTTTTTGTGCTTTGCTTTGGGTTGGGATTGTTTTTGTCTATGTGTTTGTCCTTATGTGTGGAAAGGCGGACTTGCAGCGGAGGAGCATGAGTACATAATTACACACACGAAACTAACGCAAACTCATGCGGAGTAGTACCAATACATTATTTAGATAGATACATCTTATCTTCTCCCTATTATTCTTCTGTGCCATCGAGACAGTTCCTTCACGTTTTTACAGATTCCTTAAGAAGTCGCCGTAGGCTGCATGTTTTGCCCTGACGTGCGCCTTGCGTTTATGGTGGCGAACACCGACGCCTTCAGCATGATGTGTCATGCTGTAGAGATCGTCTGCAATACGTCTTCCACAGATTGGACACCTGTACTTACCCGGAGCACGTAGGTACCTAATGTGTCCATCCTGTAGTGTCTGTAAGTTGTGTACTCTGGTTATGTTTACCAACTGAGAACTGGAACTGTAAGCTGGGGCTTTTTTAAGCTGGTAGAGTGGTTTTGTTAGTTGGCAGCAGCTTGTAACAAATTGTTAGTTGTTTGGGGTAGAGCCTGGAGGCTAGTTGGGCGTGTGCTGTGGGAGTTTACCCCAGCCCCAATGGTGTGTGGTGAATTACCGAAGGCTGTATTATCAATTTCATTCTATAATGAAATTGAGGCTTTGCCCTTCTTTCTAAAAAAAAATCCTGTAGTTTGATGAGAATTTGGTGGCGGCGTTTTGCTTCAAATGATTCATCGTCACTCCCGACATCATCAGAATCTTCGTCCTGTATATATCGGAAGAACATAACATTTAAGTGAGTCAGGAAGAGTGTTATAGAACATAGCAGGAAACGATGAAGAGCGGAACGACCAAACCAACGGGGACACAAGATTTTAACGTGGAAAACCCCTCCAAACAAAGGAGAGGAAAAAACCACGGGCCCAGCAAGCAATACTTCACTATATCGGGGTGAGGTTACAAACGCCGTGGGTTTACAATGTGTGGCTTACCCCAACAGGCGACTTACAAGATATATTTATAGAGGGCAGAAACCCTAAGTCGGTTGCAATCCGACTCGGATACGGCCCAAACCTCCCGGCGACGGGACTCCGCTTCGCTCCAAAGTTAGCCGCTCACTTCACTTCATCATATGAATTTGGATCACCATAAAACAACAAAGAGTGTGTGCACGAAGAGTGGAGGTGGCCGAGTCGGCCTATGCGTCTTACATTATAATGAGGATAGAGTATGTACATAAATATGATTATATAGTCCCAAAATTAAGTAGCATGTAGAAAATGAACTATTCATTCGATCGTTTAGAACGTGCTACCTCTTCTTCGTCGATGTTGTTAGTCTCCTCGAACGTCGGCATATCTACGGGAGCCGGTCTGTTCATCTGGGGAACTATCTCGGACGACTGTTGTAGGTTGTCGACGACTTCAGCGATGGGATCCTCCTCCTCCTCCTCCGTATGTCCTTGGATGGGATCAGCAGGGTGACCAAGACCGGAGCAGGCAGCACTCACGAGGCCAGTAGTGTCCGGAACCGGAGCGACGGTCTCCTTATCCCGCGACTGATCTGCCATTGCTTCGTCGGTTCCTCTGAGCCGCTTTATCGTTCATGATGGGTGTGTGCCTGAGTATGCGGTAGTAAGCGGTGTTGGAGACGGGCGTGTGACTGTGTGAGCGGACGGGGAGTGGTATTTATTACTATACGCGTGTGTGGCTAGGCGATGCGCCCGACGCTTCGATTGTTCTGTGTCGTCTTAGGGCAGCCGCAATGTAGAAAAAAGCACCCCATAAGTCATATGTGGCATCTCATATAGTACACCATATACATTGTGGGAAAAATAAAGTCATCCTTAAGCTTAAGGTGCACCTAAATTCATTTTCTCTCTCCTCTCTCTTAGCAATATGACAAACCATGTGGAGTCTACCTTATGTCAAAAAGCACACCTTATACATTGTGGGTAAAACCATAAGCAACGTGGGTCCCACCTTGTGAAAAAAGTACACCACGTACATTACGGATGCCCTTAACGTGTTGTGTGGGTGTTCTCACTTGTTGTTTACCGAGGCGTGTGTGGCGATGCTCTGTGTTATCCCATCAGTCAGTCGACCTGGACTCGGCGGGGCTTTGACCAGTGATGCGTTGTTTCGGTGCTGTTCATCCGCATGGTTGGGATTATTTGTCTTACTGCGCACAGTTTCTCCCGGCGACAACCTGGAGTCCGCGTTACCAGCATTTATCTCCGTGTTAATTGTTGTGTCTTCCCTAGGTGTGCATGACGTGCTCGCTGTCGCTCTTCCACTGTATGGCGTGTTAGCCAAGATCAGACGAATCAATATCGGCCGACCCGAAATGTGCTTTGTGGTTAATTTCCACCGAAATCTGGAGTCGGCCGTATCGGGTGGATTAGTCGGCTGCATCGGGTGGAGTCTAAATCAAGCACACAGGTCCAAAGAAAAAATATATATCCAAGCAAAACAAATAAATACAAGCGCTGGAAGTGGAGCGGTCCCGTTTGTTTCATAGTTGTGTAGGAACACCTCTTCCCTACAACCGGCCGTGCCAGCTTGATCGGTGTGGCTTAATTAGCCACCCAGTGAAGTTGCATAAGTTAGTCGGCAGATACTTGATTCATTGGTATAACCACCTATAACCAGAGATTCATCCCGTTTTAGAGCAAGTACAATAGTAAAGTCAGCTGTTGGCTATAAAAATTTGTCATGTCATATATAGTCAACCTTATAGTCATCATTTACAATAGTGAGATATAAATATAGTCTATTTTATAGAAATATAGCTCACCTTCCAGTCTCACATAGTGCCTACGAGCACACATGGTGCAGCTGACTCTTGTAATGAGAGCCCACTACCTTCCTCTCTCCTCTTCTCATTTAATCCTTATAGCATGCTGACAGTATTCTATTGTACTTGCTCTTAATCTGAGATCAGTTAAGGTGACCAGCCGGGTATCCAATGGATTGACCTTACAGGGCACGCTGATATGGGTTTGTGTGACTACGTAACGATGACGGTGGAAAAAACGTGGAGTCGGCAGGTGGAGTTGACAACGTCGTGTAGCGTGGTCTTTCTCCTCTACTTCACCTAGAGAAGCCCCAAGGAGAAAGTCCCAAATACCACAAGAGTAGAGCGGCCGGCCTTCGTTGTCACCACGAGCTTGATTCAAGGTTTTTCCCGGCGGAGGGCGTGAGCGCGTCGACTAAAGCTCAAGTGCTTTCTGATCGCCGACGTGTCCAACCGTGATTTGTTAACCCTGTTTGAGAGGTTAGTGGTATATTCTAAATGTTTCATCCGTAACCCTGCAATTATTTCGTACTATTATGGAACGGGTTATGATTCCCCAGCTGAAATGTGATTCTATATACTCTCTTTGTCTTGGATTTAAAAATTAATAGGAAGTGGTTATGGATTTCCCCAAAGAATGCTTTGCGTGCTTTCAAGATGCGTCGGTCTGTGGTAGAATCGATCGCTGTTCAGTATCTTTTAGGGTCAAGATGCCTTCAGACTTTGAATGCGGTGATCCAGTCGTAAGTATTGTTTTTCAGATTGTGTTCTTATTTTACATCTGTGTTCTTATTTTGTTCGCTTTTACTTGTATTTCGATGTAGACGGTGCCTTGCTCTTTTAAAGATCGTCTGGTGGAGAGCATGACCGTTGGCCCGCATGGCAATTGGATGGTTGCTAAGTGTGGAAGTGGAGTCATTACTACATAAATCTGCAAATATTTTTTCATCCAGGATGGTTGCATTTGTTAGGACCACAGTGGGTTGGGCTGTGTGAAGCCTATCTTATCGATGCAGGTGATATTGTCAAATTCACATATGTTGCAGCAGATCGTTTGTTTCATGTTGAAGTGAGGGACACGGATAATCGTATCAAACCTTTTGTTCGTTACCCATGTATGTTATAGTTTGTGTATTTATCTTACACATCTTGAGTGATTTATTTTGTTCAGACTTAATTCCTTCCTTTTTTTGTCAGCGTGTTGTGAGATTGAAGACAAGTGCAAGCCGTACATATTTGAGTCTCCACTTGAGATCAAGCCTTCAGAAATGAACGCCGTGTCATCCGCTATGTACATGGAGGCGATACGGCCTTTGGATCCTGATGTGTTCTTTGAGATTACTCAGTTCTACGTACATAAGATGGATGATGTAGATTTGCACGGGCTGGTATATCTTATTGTTTGTTTCTCTTTTCATATATATATTTATCAAAATGACATTCGCACTTTTCTGATCTGATGTTCATGCTCTTTTTGTTAGGATGTCCCTATTAAAGTAGTAGATGGGTATAAGGTGCAATTAGAAGGGAATTCTCATCTATGCACGGCTGGCATGATCGAAGTTATTGTAACATATAGAAGAACAGGCGATAGACTCAAGTTTCATCATAACTGGAATATATTTTGCAACCTCGCGAATATTCGCTTTGGTTCACTCCTCCTCATTAAGGTACAAGTCAAGGAGCAATACATCAAGCTGACAGTTGACAAGGTTAGTGAAAATGTCATCCGACCAGTCAAGTTCGACGAGGAGATCGAGGACGGGGTCAAGATAGAATAGTTACCCATTAGTTAAGCGTGAACTCTTTTCAAGATAGCCGTGTCCTAAATATTTGGTTTGTGCAACTTATTGGATTACTCTCTTGACTTGCACACAAAAACTAGCATGCATAGACTTTATGTGTTAATTTATTTCTGAGTTTTAGTTCGATATGATCTTGTGATTTTCTACATCAGCCTCCCACGTTATCGGAAATCAAAAAATAATAACAGGTGAAACGTACATATGGCAGGCTGCCGACTCCGTTCATCAGCCGGCAGAAGGAGCCTGCGCGAGTTGTAGGGATGAATGGTCATTTTTATTTTATTTTCTGCTTGGCCAGTATCCACAATTATCACGACTGATGACACGGTGATATGACGGTTGACGATTTTATGTACCGCGTTTACTCGCATGGGGCCACTTTATATTAACAGACTACACTGATGACATCTTTTATCCAGTTTGTCGGCTTCACTGACTACTATATAGCTTATACTCAATGTTGTCGACTTCATCTGGTCGACCCGACGCGGCCGACTCCATGTTGTCGTCCGGCTTGTCCTCACGGGGTGTTGATATGTCTCAAACGTATCTATAATTTTTGATGTTTCATGTTGATATTATACCAATTGCTATATATTTTATATACACTTCATAGTATTTTTATACATTTTCTGAGACTAACCTATTAACAAGATGGCACAGTGCCAGTTTCATGTTTTCTGCTGTTTTTGTATTCCAGAAAAGCTGTTAAGAAAATATTCTCGGAATTGGACAAAAATCAACGTGCCCCAGTTTTTCTCCGAAACGACCACGGAGTCCAAAGGGGAGACGAAGACGAGCCAGGAGGTGACCTCGCCAGGGCTCGGCACGGCCCCTCCTCTGGCCACGCCCTAGGATGGCGTAATCAAACTACTTTGTCCCAACGAAATAGGAAGGTTGTCAATCTTCCCGACTTGCTGAAAACAAAGGATTAAACGTATGTTGTGAAAAATAGTATTAATTGCAGAAAGTAAAAGAGAACAATTGTTTGCAGTTTGTGGTTTTATCAGTGTAAAAGAATGGACCGGGGTCCATAGTTCACTAGTGGTGTCTCTCCATAAAGATAACTAACATGTGGGTAAACAAATTACAGCTAGGCAATTCACAAATAGTAAGCGCATGACAATGCAATATATGACAAGATGATTACTATGAGATTTAATTGGGCATTACGACAAGATACATAGACCGTTTATCCAACTGCATCTATGACTAATAATCCACCGCTAGGTTAACATCCGTGTCTCCCATTGGTATTAAGTTGCAAACAACAGATTGTCGCATTAAGTAAAGTGTGTAATGTAAACAACACAAATGACCGTAGATATATTATTGTTGTGTTATCCCTAGTGGCAACAGCACATCCACAACCTTAGACGTTGCTGTCACACGCCCAGATTACTGGAGGCATGAACCCACTATCTATCATAAATACTCCCTCTTGGAGTTACAAACATCTACTTGGCCAAAGCGTTTACTAGTAACGGAGAGCATGCAAGATCATAAATAACATATAAAGATAGATTGATAATTAACTTGATCATAGTATCAATATTTATCGGATCCCAACAAACACAACATGTAGTATTACAATAAGATGATCTTGATCATAATAGGCAGTTCACAAGATAGCATAAAGTGGAGAGACAACCATCTAGCTACTTCCATGGACCCGTAGTCCAAGGATGAACTACTCACACATCACTCCGGAGGCAGGAATGGCGATGTAGAGCCCTCCGGTGATGATCTCCCCCTCCGGTAGAGTGCCGAGAAGAGCTTCAGAACCCTCCCGAGCTAGGATTGACGACGTCGGTGTCTCTGGAACTTTTCATGGATTAAGGCTCGGGTGTTTAGGGCGTTCAGGACAGGAGGAATAAATAGGCGAAAGGGCGGTGGCAGCGGGCACCCAAGGGGCCCATGCCACCCCTGAGCACGACCAGAGGTGGGCCCACGCCTAGCCCTGGCGTGGCCGCCTCCTGGCTCATCTTCGTCTCCCCTTTGGACTCTGTGGTCGTGTCGATGAAAAACTGGGGCACGTTGATTTTCGTCCAATTCCGAGAATATTTCCTTAACAGCTTTTCTGGAATACAAATACAGCAGAAAACAGGAACTGACACTCTGGCATCTTGTTAATAGGTTAGTAACAGAAAATATATAAAAATATTTCGAAGTGTATATAAAACATGTAGCAATTGGTATAATATCAACATGGAAAATCAAAAATTATAGATACGTTTGAGACGTATCAAAGCACACACACTTATCGTCCCCGACCTCGTCATCCTCTTCGACCTATTTCTAAATGAATGGTACGCAGAACCAAACATATCGTATATATTCGATAAAATAACCCTATCTGTGGAAATAGGAACCTCGGATTCGGTAAGAAATATTACCAACCGTGCATATGTCTCTTGCTAGATGAAAGGCTAAGTTTTATATCATTTTGCTACACCACGACATGTCCACCTGTTAGATCCAAATTACTGATGAAAACGTTCCACCTGTTGTATCCATATTCTTCAACACAACGATTCATTTTCGAATTTCCTGCATTTGTCGATGTCTTCTTATCTAAATATTAAGAATAATACATGACAGCAATATTATTTTGGTGACACCGTACAAGAAGACATTCTTATCTGATATGACTGGTCAAGCGCAGATATGTGTGTACGACAGAACAACAATCATGCAATGGATTTGTAAGTTCGTTTTTTTCGTCGTATTTGTCCTTTGTGTGACGCATCACTTATATTATATGCATGCCAAGTTAACATAAGTTACATTTTTTTCAGTGACCAGACAGCCTTGGTCAAACGCAAATGTCAAAGATTGACTTGAGGTCAATAGTTCTTTCCGTCTCGGAAGGAGCGTCTACAGCAGCCTGTCAATGTTCAACTCACCAGGGATGAGAACACATCGTATTATTTTTGAACCCTACATGTCGAAGAAGCACCCCGAACCGTTGTTCTTGTCATGCGCATGGAGTCGGCCTGATCGGGTAGAGTCGGCCTGATCGGGTGGAGTCGGCCGGATCACGTGTACTAAAGAGCTAGCATGCCGATTTATCTTGTACCTTACATGTTTTTAACTATTAACTAGCATGGTGGCCCTCACAAATGCGAGGGCATCATCTTTAGTTGGTCGAAAATGTCACACTATTCTCAATGATGTCATAATAAATAAAATGCTTCAAAAACTACGGGAAAAAGTTTCGGCACGCAATTTACTACATATGCGAGTAACATGTTTGGCACTCTAAAACTTGTGGTCAAGTGATTATCATGCCATATTTTGAAACACCCTTGTAACTGATAATGAATATCATAAATTGAATTATAATTTTCACATGACGACATTGGATCGGTACCTAGGTTATTATCTTTAATGTAAATTGTTGAATTAAGATAAAACGGTCTATCCTCCTTCATAGATAGATCGCATTAGTATCGAGAATTATTTTGTTTTGATGTTTCTTCCTCTTATTTACTCACACTCCATGTCATAGCGTGCCACACTTTACTAACACGAACATGATGAAATTTTGGCTATTATTTATTATATGAATATGATGTTAAGGATACATTATTTTTTCTATGCATATTCGTTATTTGTTAACACATTTATACATTAGTTTGCAAAATTAGAGAAGTACGTATCTGAATACTCCAGAATTATTTTTTTTAATCGTCATTCAATGGTTCTACGCACCCGGACAAATATGTTTTTTGTCTTATGAAAAATGAATGTATGGCTTAGACAACATAATTCAAGAATATTTAACCAGTCATCCGTTTTATTGTGCATATCATTTTCATGTTTATTTTGTTACCTGAGAGAAAAACATATACATCAATCCAAATATGTGTACTATACAAATCAAGATATATCGTTGAAAACAATTCATATTGATTTAGCGTATGTTTTTCGAGTCCCTGAACTAAAAAGAGTACTGAAACACTGTGCTTGGATACTGATATGAAACATATCAAGCGGCAATATATGATGAGTTAACCCTGTGTTAATAATCATTGAGTTAAGATATATTTAATAACAATGTGAGGACATTCTATGTTGTCTCTTCATCAATTTTGAAGGATTGATTATTTGTGTCTCATTAAGTAAGAATATCCCTTCAGTGGAAGAACATTTACATCATCCTAAGAAGTGGTTACCCAGCTATGTGTTTATCACTAAGTTTATTTTCCTTAGTGTTACAGACATTTCAGTTGATAAGTTGGTAGTGCAACTAATGTTGTGATTTCACGACTCATAAAGGCGTTTTATGAGAGTGTTGGTATCATGGCGGTCGAATAAAATTGAACTTTTTGTGTAATAAATAATAATGTATGTACATAATGTGACTAATACCGTGACTCCATTAATTTTAGAATTTCATGACTCCAAAGCCCTATATACTCCTCCATTCAAAATCAAAATTATAAATTTTGAATAAACATATAAAAAAATATAAATTTGTAAATATTAAATCATTATTGTTAGAATAATCATAAAACATATTTTCTTGTGCAAACTTATTTAGGAATATACTTTTACTGCTACCTTTTGAACTTCAAAAAATTAACTTTGACTAATCCAAGAACATGGTAAAAAATAAAGGGATTTCATACCCATTAGCTTTTTACTAAACTGTTCAGGAATTATTTTCCTTCTAGCTAGCACGTTTCACGAATTCGCACAGTCTGCATGCATGAGAGCGTTGTCACGCTTCTGGCCGGATTGCACACATCTGAAGTTTACACATTGATTTTACATAATAAAATAATTAATTGCACGTTAAAAGGAGTACTACCTCATCTTTTTTTTGTTGGAACGTATTGATGTTGTGTACACGTACGGGGTGTGTTTGAATGTTTCTTTCTAGAGAGAATAGAACGTGGATTCGTTTTTGAGAGAGGACGGAACGTGATCAGTTTTGTGGGACGTTATTTTTTTTCTTTTTCAGAGTCACAATACGTGTTTTCTTTTTTGCAGCTACCGTACCTAGTCCCAGGTGGTTTTTATCGTGACAGATATGGTACTTAACTACTAATCTTCTATTAAATCCCAACCACATATTTTGGATCTAATTGTTAAAAAAAATTAGGGAGATGTGGCTTAACATGGTGTCTCTAAAAACTAACTCATTTTGCTTTTAGTATATAATAGATAGTCAGACACGTATTTCCCCATGTGAGTACAAGGCGGCGTCATCTAAAATTCCGAGTCTTCTACTTTTCTGCGATACTTCGCCGGTCGGCTTGATCGGGTGGAGTCGGCCGGATCACGTGTACTAAACAGCCAGCATGACGATATAAAATAGTTATGGGTTATCATCTTATACCTTACATATACACCGTTACAATCTCATAATACGAACATGATTAGTCAGACATGTATTCTTCCATGTGAGTACATGGCGGTGTCATTTGAAATTCCGAGTCTTCTACTTTTCTGCAGTACTCCGCCAGTAGCTGATCAAGACGGAATGGACGGTCTTCATCATCAAGGGAACCTAATCCATAGCCAAATACATTGTTTTATTCCGGATGCCAGGAGAGGTGATCGTGATCGTAGGATCGGATCTCCGACAAATCGGCGTAGTAGATGCTTCCCGGTTCGATGATGGGGACTTTTTTGCTGTCAAGTGCAACAAAGCGGTTTATGCCGACGAAGAGGGCATGCTTGCCTATGCCTCTGATGGGCACCAGGGCTGATTTGTCTGTGTCTACCTGGTAGACCACAGGGTCGTCATTGTCAACACGTCCGCTGATAACGAGAAGGAGCTCATCCTCTAATGACACCAGGTAAAACCTATTTCTATAGCTCTGCCCGTTGAGAGCTGGTCCTTGGATGATTTTTGTCATCCTGGTAGTTCAAGTGGTGCGACCAATATTTGAGTCCTTGGTTGCCGAGATGGTACGTATGATGGATCCATAGTTGTCGGTCACGTACACTTCGTCACAGTGTGTTGTCATACTGGAAAGTAGTCCAAACCATTCCACAGATGAGAATTCTCCATCTCCAAATCCTGAAGGAGTTTGACCCTCGCCGGAGTTTTGGTCGGCCCACCTGACAGATCTGTTCTGAAGGTTTGATATGCATACTATTGTCGGGGAAGTCAGCACGGTAATGGAAGTTAGTTTCTCCGCTGGTATCTGTGTCCGAAAGCGCATGATGGAACCTGTGAAGGGGTTCAGCAAGCGCATCTTATACGGCCATGTCCTTTTTCCTAGCACAACGAGGCCGGATGTTGTAGCTGCTACGGTAAAAATAATTACTGCAAAAATAGGTGGATTGAAAACAGGGTTATTTCTTCCAAGGTTACTGACATACAGACATAAGATGCGAAAACCATATTTTGTGAACCTGCACACGTCGTCAGGGATGGATTTATCACTAACTCGGCCTATGGTGTGGACTTGGAATGGAACGATGGAGCTCTGTTGCGTCTGTTAACCGTAGTTTCGTGAAGGGTTTTTCATAGCCTTATGTTAAGACGGACGGGTTTCATCGGGAATCAAACAGAGAAGACGATCAACATTGTGCATCGGGCGAGTAGCCGTCGTCAGTGGATAGGAAACAACGCAAGGTAGATGTGTAGCCGTTCATGCATTTATTAACATTTTAGGGCTAAGACGTGATTGGAGCTCTTCAGTCGTGGCGTTTGGGTTTACTGTTTTTTCGGATTTATGGCTTTGGGGGAGGAAGATGAAGCTGGAGCGGATTAGGGTGGCTGTTGAGCCGGCTGCCGTGATGTGTGTAGGAATAATGCTCTGCCCTCTGGCGCGTGGGATGTCGTGGCCCGTGGTGTTGTGATAGTGTCGTTCCTTCCCGAGGTAGGGTGGCGAGGGTCATCAGTCACACGAGCGCTTGGTTTTGGTAGCGTCATGAATCTGTTATTTGTTGATTGTTTGTTTTATTTTGTCCTCGAGATTACATGTGGATATAACTATTTTTAATCGTTGATTATTATCATCGTGTATGGCGTGTCGTTAACACAGGGCTTGGGGGGAAACGGATCCCGTATGTGCTTTTCAAAACGTATTTGTGATGTTCTTTCATACATAAAGGCCCTCCGCGTCAATATGTTGATATTTTTGTCTAACTTGTTGCCCGAATTTACATATGGGTATGATTATATATACTCGATGGGTTTTAGCATCATGTATGGCGTGTCGTCTAAACAGGGCTCGGGGGGTCGTGCGCCAAGGTGCACTCCTAAATCTAGTATCCTCTCATTTCCAAGTTTTCCTCTCCTGTATCCCTCGGTGTAAGCAATGCTTGATCTAGCATTTTAGTTGAACTGCCACCGACTATTAGACCAAAACCAGGCATTCTAGAACACCTTGACTCTGTAAAGACTCTGGAGTACAAATCACCAAATCTGTGTTCTTCTCCATGTAGTGCTAGTTCGTTTTCATGTTCCCTTGTAATTTCTGCCTGTTAAGACATATACGAAACACAAAGCACATGAGATGCAATTATGTTAGCAATAAACATTTGCTTCACGTACGCCTATATGAAATGTTGACATACAATTTTCTTAGAGCAGTGATCATCAACTGCCTCCCCATCTTTATTGGTATGCACCTTTCGGTGCAATTCTGCCCTAGGCATTGTTCTTCCCAATTCCACTTCCTGCATATTTTCAGATACAACAAATTAATATCATATTAATTATCTAACAATACATTGATTGATATAGCACTACAAAATTATTTTCCAATTACCATTATATCTTGCACTACTACAAAATTCCTAGTGCCTGCAGTATGCCTAAAGTTATCTTGCATTTCCCTTGAAGCTTTATTCTTGGCGCAGAGTGTCTACACATATTATAAGAAGAACAATTAATATCCACATGTGGCAAGCAGATTGCAGAATATTTCATTTAATTTATTGTCAAGTACTTGCCAGATATTTTTCGGATCTCTAGTGCTTAACAAGCCAAGCCCATTGTTTTGCGCGCATTCTTTTTTCACAACCATTGTCTATATTTTGTTTGACAAACAACTCTGCATCATAATATTTTTTCCTCAAAAAAGATTTGAATGTCCTCCACTTTTTACTTGCTGACTTCAGCACCCATTCCTTGTGTGATTCCTCAATTTCAAAGAAAGCATGCGTTAAGAAAACACTGAGTCAGGTGTTTAACTATGTACATGTACATGATCAGTGACAAATCAAGATAACTAATACCTTTATAGTCACCCACATCTTTTCTTTCTCAGAACGTGGAACCTTCCTCCAATTTGTAGCAGCAAGAGAAACATCCCTTCCTTTCACCAAATAACTCACAAAGCTTGTTAATTTTGATGTCTTCAGTCCACATGGCTGCCCAAGATGGTTAAATACAAGCTTCACTTTGTTGGTCGGACCATGTTTATTCCAAAATTTCTTCAGCTCCGTAGGTCCTCTAGTTATCTGCTTTTCAATATCTGCATACATGATGCATAACTACTTCAGGAAACTACTATTTGATGAATGACTAGTACTGTTGTTACTACTAGTTTCTGTGCTTTAACTTCAGTTAACTACGTACCTTTCCCTGCTTGGTCTTGCTCTTGGTCTTGCTCTTGCTCTTGTCCTTCTTCATCAATTGTTTCATCAGAGGAGTAACCTTGTTCATTTCCATCTAATGTTTCATCAGATGAGTAATGATGTTCATCATCGTAGTTCCTTTCAGACTGCACCAGAATCATCAAATAAATTGTTATCTCAAGATAAACATTATAAACGCAGTAGAGGCATATTCGAATACATACTTCTACTTGCGAGAAGTAGAGGCCTCTAGCCTTGGCATCTTTTAGTAGGCCTAGTCTGGTCTCTTCAGATGTTGTTACATTGCCTGGAGGTAGATATGCCGAAGGTAAATCCATTTTATGTAGCTTCCTGTTAAGATCCTTCAGCATCTTGTCATGCTCAGTATGATTCACTGTTCATCCTGCAAACATAAGCAATGGTATGGTTAGTTCATGGTCATTAATGTTAGTTCAGTTGATATTTTCATTACTTTAGAATGACTCACATGGTTCAAAACAGAATCCACATCATAGAAATCCCTTACTATAGGAGTAATAAGAGCATGCCAATCAATATCCACAGGATCTTGCACGTAATAAACCTGCTTAGCTTGGCTAGCTAGGATAAACGGTTCAATTTGTTTATCATTCACATTGCTCATATGGTTGAAATTGACCTCTATTATTCAAAAAAATTCCAACTCCCTAACACCATTTCTTTTGAACGAATCACATTTGAAAAGCACAACATGCCCTTCATTGGAATAGTTCAACTCCAGAATGTCAGTTATTATGCCGTAGTAGACCACCTCTCCTAGAGTTGGGTGAACATCCCTAGCACTGGAGTAACTAGTTGTTGTTGCAACTACTGAGACACCATCACATTGTGTGGCCTTGCCTAAACCATATGAGTGTGTATGATAATTACATCCATTTATGCAATAGCTACTATATGATTTCGCCATCATGTAAGGCTTTTTGGCCAACGTAATCACTTCAACAGGAACATCAACTGCTTGGTCAATGAGTAGTGTTGTACCTAAGATAAAAGTGGAATTTGTAAATATTAATTTCTACAAATTAGGTCATGCTTCTTGAAAACAAATTAATTTTGTATTCTACATATGAAAGGACCGAGATGGTAACCTAGAGGGGGGGGGGGGGGGTGAATAGGTTTCTACAAATTTTACTTTTCTTTTCACAAGTTTTAGGCTATGCGGATAAATAAGATGTGCCTAACAACTAGATGAAACAACCTATATGATGCAATACAATATATCAAGCACGAAGGCTATCACAAACAAATCAACAATAGTGAAAGAGCTCGGATAGAAATAGCCGAGGCACGCGGAGACGAAGATATAACCCGTGTTCCTTCTCTTGAGAGAGAAGTACGTCACGTTGGAGAGATGCGGGATACCAGGAAGGACACCCGAGCGCCACGAAGGCTCACCTTCTTCTCTTTGAGCCTCTTTCACGAAGAAAGAGCTCAATCCACTATTGGTAGGCCTTGAGGCAGCCTCCGAACCTTTACAAACTTTCCCGAAGCAAGAACCACAACCCGGAAGCTTCCGGGCGACCCTAGCCGCCTAGGGTTTCAACAAAAACCCAAGAGTAACAAGCAACTTGATGAACTCAAGGGGGAATCACTTTTGGCTCGGTGGAATCAAAGATCTAGACCTCCTCTTGGTTTTCACCAAAGGGATTTGAGTTTGAGTGGAGGGCTAGAGAGATCTTGAAGCTTTTGGATTCAACAACAATGGAGGAGAGAGAGCTTAGTTTTTTTCTTGTTTGGAAATGGTTGACTTACCTCTTGGAGAAGAAGAGGTGGGCTTATATACTTGTCCATTAAAATCTGGCCGTTATGCAGGAAATCTGGTCCACCCGGTATGGATTCCGGTTTGCACCGGACTGTGTACCAGATGGGTCCAGAATGAATTCCAGAGTGCAAACCGGCTAGTCCCTGGACTCTCCCGGTTTGCACTCGGAATTGATTCCGGGCCCGTCCGGTACCAGATCCGGTATACACCAGATTCCATATCGGATGGCCAGTTTCCTGAACATGGCCAATATTTCAAGAGACAAATATATTAAACTTTCTCATATTTTGTGGAGGCTTTAGGAAGTGTATGGAAAGTGATATGAAATAGAGTTGCAAGAGTTCATCCCCAATGAAAACAACAAGTTACCCCTCTTAATAGTGCGGTGATCCTATTGACTGAAGAAGTAAATAGAGAAAGATATAAATAACACCGTCACTTGATCATCCAAAAATGAGGGGCCTCCAATCTCCAACCATCATCATACGAGCGGACTAAAACCTGAGAATACACTTTAGAGATAGCATTAGTCCTCACTAACTCGAGTGTCATCTTAACCAAAATCTTAAGAAGGGACATACCCTTTCAATCTCCCCCTTTTTGGTTGAAGATGACAAACGAGTTAGAGCTCAAAAAATAAGGAATATAAACTCTTGAGAGATTTCTAAAGGATATAGAGAAAGCTCCCCCTAAATGTATGCACTTGGTAGAACTTAGCTTTTGAATGCAAAGTGCATAGGGATTAACATATGGAGAGCTCCCACTATATTCTTTAAAAATAACAAGAGGTGAAGCAAAGTGAGGATCAAGAGTGAGAGATCAACTTTGCAAACACAAGCTAGAGAGTGAGCAAGACTAACAAAAACATATGAGTACTCACTAGCTTGGTGTGTGCGACATAAACAAGATGTGTAAACAAAATAGCTCTACACATGGATAACAAGTAGAAGATAAACATTTAGTGCAACCAACATAGATATCCATGGATAATAAACTCACACTTGTCCAAAGCATGTCCAACACACACAACCATAAAACATAGTCTTACACAAGATATGATAATAAGGTAAAGGGACAAAGTAGTCACAAGCCAAAGAGAACCAAATCCAACAAACGAAGGCTTGTGACAACAAAGGCAAATCCAAGGGCTCCGGCACAACCTAATAAGAGCTCTCAAACATCTTCTCCCCCTTTGGCATCGAAACACCAAAAAGGGGATAAGAGCGAGATACTAACGAACCCAACCACTCGTAGAACTGAGCATCTTCATCGGCGTCATCATCATCATCATCAACAACACTGCCACCTGCACCACCGAAAGTACCCCAAGCAGTCCAAGAGAAAAAGTCATCAACTGGGAAGTCCTGCATAGGAATGTCCACGAACGGTATAGGAGCTAACTCGGGACCATCAACAACTGAGAACCCTGCAGCCCTTCTGTCGTAATTCTGAATACGGCGACTCTCCTTTGCAAGCTCCTGAGCATTGTGACTGTAAGCGCGGGCATCATGGCAAGATGAGAACATAGAAGTGAAGAACTTCGCGATGCCGCTCTTCTTCTTCTTGGACATAGGACGGGCTGAGGAGCTAGCACCAGGAGCAAAAGAGGGATCATGTTGTTGGTTAGTGCGAGCCTCAAGAGGAGGAAAGCCCGCAGGAGTAGGACTATCCACAACAGTAATGGCATGCAGCTCATGCCTAAACATGTCTTGCCCATGGGCAACCTTCCTGAAGTTCCCTTCTCCCAAAGCATGCCTAATGAAGAGCTGGAGATAGGCAGAATAGGCCGGGACTCTCCGTGTCATCACACCAATATAGATCTCCTCATAGATAAATGACACAACATCAATCGGCCTTTGATTCTCAGGCTTGGTATAGAACATAAGGTTAGTGATGTACCCACGAACCTTTGTGAGATCACCAGACTTGCTCATGATAGTGTCACGGAATAAGTTGGCAAGGTAGCGGTACACATGGTACATCTGAGTGATAGTGTCCATGGTACAGTTCTCCTGTGGAGGAAAACAAAAAGCAAGATCTTTCTTCGCAAACACCTCATCCTTATGAATCTGCCAACCTCCTTTCTTGAGACCCAAAGCCTTTCTGAGCTCCCTCACATTGCTAGTGACCTTAAGATCTCCAGACATCCATGTCATAGTGCAATCATCATCATCATGGAAATAGACAGTGCAATAGAATTGCTTCACCAAATCTGGCATGACATCAGAGAGTGAAGACACACAACATCCCATAAGTGCATCTTCTCAAGGGTACGCCGCACATAAGGGAAATCCTTCTCATGAAGAGAGAAGTGCTCGAGATTAAGAGACTTCTGCGGTACCCAAGACTTCCTGGAGCTGAAAATAGCATACACATGCTCCCACTGAAGCTGCTGAGTGCGAGTCCAGAACCTAGTATCCCCAGGGTTAGTTCTTTCCTTTGCAAAGTAGGGATTTCTCACACGAAACACCTTCCAGTCGCTAACATCCATAGTCTTCATATTGTCAGTGGGCACAATCTCCGTCTCATCCTCAGAATCATCCTCAGCCCCATCAGACTCTTCTTCTGAAACAAAATCCTCAGAGGGGTGGCCATGGTCAACAGAAGAGCGACCACGACCACGACCATGACTGTAGGCAGTACTAGTTGCTGGCAGTGGAGCCTTGGCAGTCCTTGATGAGATCGTCTTCTTGCTTGACACTTCGACATACTTGCCCTTGCGACGCCTCTCATGCGTCTCGATACGGTCACGGTTGTCACCTGTGAATTAGAGCATAGTTGCGAGCATGGGGATAAGTGCACAAGTCACGGGAAGGTAGGATAGATAGGTGTGATGAAGAGATGTGTCGAGACTTTAGCAAAGTTTTGACATTTATTCCATCCGGTACCAGGTTCGGTATAAACCGGACCGTGTACCGGAAGCATCCGGTACCAGGTCTGGTGTAAACCGGAATCTATACCGGGTGGATACAGAATTTTTTGCAAAAGTGCTTGAACTCGGCAACATCTACTAATTACATCTAAGGGGCAACACGATTGAATGAGCAGAACCTTCAAGGACTAAAATATTTACAGGAGAGAGAGAGAGAGAGAGAGAGAGAGAGAGAGAGAGAGAGAGAGAGAGAGAGAGGGAAGGAGGTGAGATACCGGAGGACATGGTGGAGAACTTGAGGAATCCTTCGGTAAACTTCCTCCAAGCAAGGAGAGGGACCAAGGGAGGCCCAACTCGGAGCCCCGGGCGGTGGAGAACTTCCCCGGAGATGGAGGAGACGCTGGTGGCGGCGGCTGGGGCGGTTTAGGTCGGGGGAAAAGAGGAGCCTTTGAGGAAAAAGACCCCCGACCCAGAACTTAACGTTCCAAAAACCGGACCCGTCCGGTATGGATCCTGGTACAAACCGGGTTGTGTACCAGATGCGTCCGGAATCGATTCCGGGCTTCATACCGGGTGGCCCCTGGAACCACCCGGTTTGTGCCCGGAAACATTCCGGACCTATCCGGTACCAGATCCGGTGTATACCAGATTCCATACCGGGTCACCAGAACTCCTCCAAAAGATAAAAAGAACTCAAGATGACTTGTGCATAGAGTGAATAGATGGGCAAGGTAGAGAGCGGAGATGCAAGGTAAGATTAAAAATTGTTCTACACATGTTTCTTGGAAAAGAGAGCGAAACTAAAAAGCAACAAGTAACATGTTTTGAACTAAATAAAATGCAAATCCAATAAGCCGAAGGATAGAAAGTACCAAATAAGAGAGGCGAGTTGGCGGGGGATTTCTCCCCTATGTTAGAGCACAAATATCATTGGTACCGCGAAGAGACATGCTTGGGTCCATTTGATATTTGATCTTATGATATAGCACATATAGGTATGCATCATGCCAAGACATGGTGAGATGCTATCCCTACATATGCGGCGCACCTAAACAAGATAACAAGATAGTAAAAAGAATTGTGCAAGTAAATCAATCCAAGTTTTAAGGATCAAGGATACCGAGTTCTCCTCTCAAATTAACGAACCGGGCTTCATCCAAAGGCTTAGTGAAAATGTCCGCCAATTGGTCATTTGTACCCACATAAGTCAGAGAGATGTTACCATTTGCGACATGATCACGTAGAAAGTGATGGCGAATGTCAATATGTTTGGTTCGAGAGTGTTGGACGGGGTTATGGGCGATCTTTATTGCGCTTTCATTGTCGCATAGAAGAGGCACCAGACCAAGAGACACACCATAGTCAAGCAAGGTTTGCCTCATCCACAACAATTGAGCGCAACAAGATGCCGCGGCAATGTATTCGGCTTCGGCGGTGGATAGGGAAATGGAGTTTTGTTTCTTGGATGACCAACTCACCAATGACCGGCCAATAAAGTGGCAAGCCCCGGAGGTAGACTTCCGATCGACTTTGTCACCGGCCCAATCGGAGTCCGAATAGCCATGGAGAACAAAAGTAGATCCCTTTGGATACCAAAGCCCGAGAGTTGGAGTGAGAACAAGGTACCTAAAAATCCGTTTGACCGCCACAAGGTGGCTCTCCTTTGGAGCGGATTGAAAACGAGCACACATTCCAACACTAAACATGATATCCGGTCTAGATGCACAAAGATAAAGCAAAGAGCCAATGATAGAACGGTATACCTTTATATCCGCATCCTTCTCCTTCTTACATGCCCCTAGTTGTACATTAGTCGCCATGGGCATCTTTGCAATAGAGGCACCAACCATATTAAACTTCTTGAGCATGTCATTCACATATTGTTCTTGAGAGATGAAGGTTCCTTCTTCTAGTTGTCTCACTTTGAATCCAAGGAAATACATCAACTCTCCCATCATGGACATCTCGAATTTCCTAGTCATCAACTCGGAGAAAGCTTTGTTATGGCATTCAAACGAACCACCGAAAATGATATCATCAACATAGATTTGGCATATGAAAATACCACCACCCTTAAACCGCTTGGGAAAAAGGGTAGAGTAGACTTTCCCAATTTCAAACCCATCCTTGAGTAGAAAAATCCTAAGGTGCTCGTACCAAGCACGTGGAGCTTGCTTGAGACCGTAGAGCGCCTTATGGAGTTTATACACACGGTTGGGGAATTTGGGGTCCTCGAAACCCGGGGGTTGTGCAACATATGCCTCCTCTTTCAAAGGACCATTAAGAAATGCACTTTTCACATCCATTTGATAAAGCTTGAATTCATGAAAAGAGGCAAATGCAAGCAAGAGACGAATAGCTTCAAGGCGAGCCACGGGCGCAAAGGTGTCATCAAAATCCATACCTTCTATTTGTGCAAACCCTTGCGCCACTAACCTTGCCTTGTTTCGAATGACGACTCCATTCTCGTCTTGCTTGTTCTTGAAAACCCATTTGGTTCCAATGACGTTGACCCTATGATCTTGTGGTTTATCCATGATTGACCATACTTCATTGCGGGTGAAGCACTCAAGTTCGTCTTGCATAGCCATGATCCAATCGGGGTCTTGCAAGGCCTCTTGTACCTTAAGAGGTTCAAAACGAGAGATAAACAAGTGATGCTTGCTAAAGTTGGCTAAGTGTTTTTACTTTTTACGAGTGAGAACTCCCTTTGATATGCTTCCAAGTACCTTGTTGACTTGCATCCCACTTACTTTTCTTGTGGCTTTGATGTTTCTTGTGATGCCCTTGTAATCAACAAACTCTCCTTTTAGACGTTCTAGTTCTTGAGTCTCAACTTGAGCTTGATCCTGAGAGCTAGGTTCATCTTGTTCTTCTTCTTGAAAAATGTCAAGGAGTTGAGGACTTGGTGTTTGATCTTGGACATGATTCTCTTCGTGAGATTCTTGTTGAACTTGTGGTGTAGTTGGTGGCTCTTCTCGTGTTGAGTTTGACTCTTCTTGAGTTGAGCTAGGCTCCACTTGAGTTGAGTCATTCTCCATGGGGGTTGAGCTTGGTCCTTCTTCATTAAAGGCTTGATCTTGAATTTGAGCTTGATGAGTCTCATGAGGCAAGATGTGCCCAATGCCCATTGCCTTAATGACTTGAGAAGGATCTTCATCACCTACATCACGTGAAACAACTTGCTCCTTTTGGGAGCCATTATTCTCATCAAAATCCACATCACAAGATTCTTCAATCCTTCCCGAGGAACTAATGTAGAATCTATAGGTGTGGGAATCCGATGCATATCCAACAAAAATACCCTCAATAGTTCTAGATTCGAATTTACCAAGCCTCTCTTTCTTGTTCTTGATGAAGCATTTGCATCCAAAGACGCGGAAGTACTTGACGTTGGGCTTGTTCCCGGTGAGAAGCTCGTAGGCGGTCTTGTTGTGGAAGGAGTGGAGGAAGAGCCGGTTTGTAGCATGAACGGCGGTGGCGATGGCTTCACCCCAAAAGTTGTAGGGTGAATTGAATTCATTCAACATAGTTCTTGCCATCTCAATGATTGTCCGGTTCTTCCTCTCCACAACACCATTTTGTTGGGGTGTGTAAGGTGAAGAGTATTGATGCTTGATACCTTCCCAATCAACAAAATCTTGCATGGTGTAGTTCTTAAATTCGGTGCCATTGTCGGTTCGAATTGCCTTGATATTCTCATCATATTGACGTTGAGATTGAGTGACAAAGTCGATGAAGCATTTTTGGGTCTCATCCTTGGACTTTAGGAGAAATACCCAAGTGTACCTTGAGTAGTCATCCACGATCACAATACCAAACTTCTTCCCGCCAAGAGTGTCATAGTTGGAAGGCCCAAAGAGATCCAAATGAAGGAGCTCCAATGGCCTAAAGGTGTTGATGATGCTCTTGGAGGGGTGAGCCTTGCCCTTTTGCTTCCCGGCTAGGCATGCACTACACACACGATCTCTTTCAAAGTCAACATCGGTTAGTCCAATAACGTGATCATCTTTTAGGAGTAATTTAAGATTTCTCATGTTGACATGGCCTACACGGCGATGCCAAAGCCAACCCTTGTCAACCTTGGCCATTAGGCATAGTGAGGAAGAGGGGTTCTCTTGCGAGAAATCAGCCACATAAAGACCGTCCTCAATATGCCCAACAAAGACCAATGTGAGATTATCACTCCTAAAGACCATCACCTTATCTATAGTAAAATAGCAATCATAACCAATGTTTGTAAGATTGTTGATGGAAAGTAAGTTGTAACCAAGGGATTCAACAAGCATGACATTCTCGAGAGACACGTCTTTCGTGATTGTCACCTTGCCGTATCCCAATACCTTTTGCTTTGTATTATCTCCAAAAGTGATGTAGGAGGTGCGGTTGACATCATCAATGAAACGCTCAAGCAACTCCTTTTCTCCGGTCATATGATGAGTGCATCCACTATCAAACACCCATTTAGGGCCACCGGAGAGATATCCCTACACACAATCAATTCTTGGATTTAGGAACCCATTTAGAAATGGGTTCCTTGGAATTAGAAACAAGAGATTTTGGTACCCAAATCGAGTACCATCTAAAAGCATTGCGGGGACCAATAAATTTAGCATAAACGTCTCCTCTTGTGTCCTTACATAACACATAAGATGGGTTAGCTTTTCCCGCGGAAAGTTGGTTAGAATTTTCCTTATAGACACTTTCTTCAACCACAACTTTCTTCCATTTGTCAACCTCCTTGTGTCCTTCACGCACAAAGTTAACATTCTTCAAAGGATTGGCCTTCTCCTTACCATTCTTCATTGTGGTGTAACCAAGTCCTTGATGTGGAGCTCTCATCTTTTGTTTAGCAAGAATCTCATTTAGAGTCTTCTCACCTTGACTAGATATAAGACGTTCCTTCTTGAGTTGCACCTTCAACTTCTTATTTTTCCCAACAAGTGAGACTTGACCATTCAATGGGTTAAAAGTACTAGCAATATTTTCAACAATAATGGGAGCACTTGAAGAACCAAGAGACTTGTCATAACTAGCTCGAAGTTGATCATACTTCTCCTCAAGTCCCATGAACTCATCCTTAATAAGCTTATGGGCATTCTCAAGGTGTTCAAGATCCTTAGTGAGAGAGGCATGAGCAACCTCAAGTTTCTTTTTAGAAGCATCAAGAACTTGAGACATTTCAAGTGCCCTATCAATCGAATCAACATATTTAGCTTTGTCAATCTTATAAATTTCCAATTGTTGAGATAGGGTAAAAGAGTTATGTTTTTCATTAGTGAGCTCTTGCTTAAGGAGATTGAATCTCCGTCTCCCATCATCAATATGGGATTCAAGTTCCTCAATGATATCGTCACGTGAAGAGACGGTGTCCATTAAGTACTCGAATTGAGATAGAGCATCACCACGTAGGGAGCACATAACTTTATGCAAAGCAAGCATCCTAGCATTTCCATCCTCATCAATATTGCCTAACTCATGAGAAGATAAAGGTGGCTTAGCATTAAAGATGGGAGCATTTGAAGGAGTAGGCACCTTTGGTCCCTTTGCCATGAGGCATTTTTGGGATTTCTTCTTGGAGGTAGAGGTGTAGTCTTTGGTGTAGTCGTAGGGGAGAGAGGACCTGTAACATCCCAATATTTTGGAATGTTTAAAAATCACTAAAATTTAAAACTTTTGAAAGCATTTAAGTAATTTTGCTTTGGAAAAGAAATTTTAAGCATTGCATGCATGCATACATGTATCTCATCATTCATCATTTTATTAAATCTCAAAAGGGTTTAAAGTAAAATCCATTATATTTCATATTGCTCTGAAAATATTTATATTCTATTATTCTATTTTTATGCCAAAATAAAGGAGAATGATTTCAGCAAAATAATTTTAAATAATCTAATTTCAAACATATTTGAGTATGGGTAATTTCATAAATTTTATTTAACTCCAAATAAATTATTAAATCCCTTATTTCAAAGTTAACCTAAAATAGGTAAAATTGTATTTTATGGATATTTCAAAATAATTATTTTTCAAAAAGTTTCAAAACATGCCCACTATTGGTTTAAAGCATAGATATGAATTTTACAAATTTTTAGAAATTGATTTGACTTCATTTGGAGTTATAAATCAAAAGATATAAATTAAATAGAAAATCAGAAAAAGAAAAATGCTGACGTCAGCGATGACGTCACGGTCGTCTTCAACCTCCATCCGAAATTTCCGCCCCCGATTCCTTTCCCAAATCCGGCGGATTCTTCGCGATTTTGGTTCCCTCTCCGGCCCATACTTAAACCCCACTCCCTCCTCCGTATTTCCCCCACACAAACCCTAGCTATAGCGCCGCCAGGCCGCCACAAGAGCTCGCCGGAGTTCCTCGTCTCCGCCGCCGTATTCCTTCGTTCCCGGCAAGGTGAGCCACCTTCTCGCGCCCGTGACCCCCTCCCCCTCTTTCCCTCGACGACGCGCATCTCTCTGATGTTTTCCCGTGCTTGTTCATGCGCCAGATCAACGAGACCGTGCTCGACCCGATGGTCACCTCCGCAACCACCACTCCGACCACCCCTCCCCGGCGCTGTGAGATGAACCCGACGCTGCCACGACGTCCACTGGCCTCCTCGTGACTAGCCGCGCTCCGCCGTCACCTCTGTTCGTCCGGGGGAGCTCCCAAACGCCGAAGCCGTCCTCGCCCGAGCCACCGCCGCCGTCTCCTCCATCTCCGGCGACCATCCCGCGCCGCCCGGTGAGCCTTTCCTCCCGAGCCGTCCGATCTGCAACCAACGCTCGAGATTAGATTCATTTAAATGAATCGGTACGGCCAGATCTGACCATCAGATCTAGATCCAACGATCCACATTCATCCAATTAACCACGTCAGCGCTGACGTGGCCTGCACAGTCAGCATCCCAGTCAGCTGCCACGTCAGAAAATCAATTCTTTTAATTAGATTATTTGGCAGTTTTGCAGAAAAGCCCCTACCACTTAGATCAGTCATAACTTTTTAACCACTCATCCAAATTTAACAAACTTTATATTTTTGGAAAGCCCTCAACATATAGAATATTGTAGATCTGCCAAAATTCAAATTTGAATAAGTTTAAAATATTCAAATTTCAAATGGTAGATTTGAGTATTTTTGTAATAACTTTAAATCTGTAAATTCAAAAATTGCAAATAAAATTGTTTTAGAGACTTTGGAATAATTGCAAATTGATGCCACTGTTATAAAATATTTTTGAGTAATATTTGGATAAATTCATGGTTTTATATTTAAATTGAATAGTTTGAATATTTTCAACATAACTTCTAAAATAAACATTATTCTTGAATAAATCCAATTGCTATGAATTTATTTAAATCCTTTCTGTTATTTAATACTAATTATAAAAATTTGTTATAAAAATTTAAATCACATAAAACTTTAATCTTATATTTATTTCTTTATTATATTTTGTGAAAATAGAAATGAATTAAATTGCAATTATAACTTTATGCATACCTTATAAATATCACAAAAATTAGTACTATGTTCCTTGTGATTTAAAATTGCATTTCATGCATAGCATATTTTATTTTGTAATTATATTCCCATAAGAAAACTCCTTCCCCATTTCTCTAAGTTAGGATTATTTCCAACTTAGTATTTTGGTAAAAGTGCTATGCACTAGATATTTAGTAATTTTCAAGATGGAGCTAGAAGGTCATTGAAGGACTTAGCCAAAATAAGACTTCAGAAGTATCTTTAAGGAGAAGAAGCACTTAGAAGAAAATCTAGAAGAAGTTCATGAAGGACTTAGAAGAAAACAGACTCTGGAAGCATCCCAAAGATGTCAAGCACTTGGAAGAAAAGTGAGAAGAAGTTCAAGAAGGCCAACCCCCATTTATTCTCTAAGTCTTTCTCTCTGTCTTTTCTTCTCCTCTGAGACTTCATGAAGACTAAGTAAATCCAAGACCAGCCTCGAGGATACAAGAATCATCAAGTCTGAAGATTCATCAAGACTACCAAGAGCTCAATCAAGACATCATCCAGAAGAAAATTACAAGTCTGGAGATGAAGCCTGGAGGACAACTACATCTTTCTTTCTATCTTTTCCCTCTTTCCAAATCTTGTCTTTTAGACTTAAACAAAGTTTGATCATGATGTTATCATCTTTGAAGTTTGTTGGATCCTAACGGCATAGTGAGATGAAGCGGCCTGGAGACAAACCTTACATGTCCACGTACATGAGACCTGTCCCACAACTTAAGTGGCTGGATGGGTGTCTGTCTCTCTCACAATAGTGAATATCCAATTTACAAAGAGTTGATAATAATTGTTGATCATCTTGAAGAAATGACTTAGTATTTTCTCTAAGTATGTTGCACATCATGCATAGCATATTTTTGTATTGATATTTTGGTTTGTATGTTTATGTGTGTTTTGTTTGATGTGTTAGAAATTTCGGAGGGAAACGACAACTGTTGCAGCTGTTGTTGCTATTCTTCTTGTTGCCAAGGCAAGTGGCACACCTCATAAAGTTCCTAAGTATTTTCTATGCATAACTTAGTTATTTTCTATGCATGAGTAGAGCTTAGTAGATTTGCTATGCAAGACTTTAGAATTCCCTATTCCATTGTGTCTAGGTACCTATGAAATGACTTAGTAGATTTTGATGCTATGCAATTGATGAAAGGTTTTTAAAAAATGTTAAGTGTCTACTCAGGACCATGTCTATGAGGGTTTTCACCTGAGATAGTTTTTACTATACTTAGGATCATAGTATGTGGGGGTTTTCACCTGGGAATGCACATCACTAAATTAATGAATCATCTGGGTGGATTGGTTATTTTGGTTTATGTTGAGTGGCTACTCAGGACCATGTCCATGAGGGTTTTCACCTAAGATAGTTTCTACTATACTTAGGATCGTGAACGTGGGGGTTTTCACCTGAGAGCACACTTGTGGATGGCCACCCAGGAACAAAGGGATGTGATGAATGAAGGGAGAAGAATGTGAAGAACTCAAGGAGAAGTATTCCAAGTAAAGACTGCAGCTGATCAAGGACAATGGAGGAATCCCAACATTCCAATTTCTTAATAAAATTTTGATAAACAACAGTGGACTACTCAGGACCATGTTCATGGGGGTTTTCACCTAAGATAGTTTCTACTATACTTAGGACCATTGAATGTGGGGGTTTTCACCTGAGGGTACACCTAAGGACGTGATAACTTTTGGTTCACTGGAACTTGCCACTGTTGCCAATTATGATGTTAATAAGTTTGTTTTACAAAGAGTTAGGCAAAACTGGCTTTATGCAAAATAGCCTTGAACTCCACCAGCCAAATATGCATACAGGCTATAGAGTTATTTCCATTGAGTGTCCACCATAGTGTCACTTGCCAGACTCCATTTTAATGGAATCTGACCCACTCTGTTGCAAATCATTATTTGTTGCAGAAATATCTGACGAAGAGTAAGGAATACGTTTTGGGTTTCGAGTCTGCACCAACATGTTTTCGCCTGTGGCGTATCATGAAGATGGAGGCTCATCGAAGATTTATTTCCGCTGCTTTAGTGTTTTGAGCTAGCTTTGAGCTATGCAAAGATGTATCGAACTATTTATTTTACCAAGTCTGGATTATTCGTGTAATATTGATACAATGTTGTGATATTCATCGTAAACTGTGTGTGCAAATGAATCGATCCAGAGATTTGCACTATACACAGGTATCTGCCTTATTTAAAGTGCAGGTACGCTACAGGACCCAAGTACACGCTCCAACTTGGCTACTTCATCTTGATCATCCTCGCCCCCCTTTGTCAATCTTGCCATGAGACACTTCTTGGAGGGAGATGCGTAGTCCTTGGTATAGTCATATGTGAATAAGGAGCCGGGCTCAGCATGAGCTAGACCGGCTACTCCAACTTGTGCATCTTCATCTTTCTCCTCATCATCGGACATGTACTCGACCCCAACAAAAGGTCTGCCTTCTCTTCTCTTGTTGATGGGGTTGGGGAGGAACTTCTTCCTTGCCTCCTTGTCATACTTAGGCTTGTCTTCTCTTTTCTCATAGGGACATTTTTCGGAGAAATGACCCGGTTGATCACAATTGTATCAATTCCTCCTTGTGTTCTTTGGGAGGCTTGCATTCTTGTTCATGAAGTTCTTTCCCCACTTCCTAGCAAAGAAGGCAAGATCCACCGGTAGCTCACTCGTTGAAGTCATCTCTTCAAGCTCAACTTCTTCTTCATATTCTTCCTCAACAACACGAGTCGCCTTGGCCTTCAAAGCAAGGTTGGGAGAGTTCATGACGCGGACAAGTTGTCTTGTTTGGTTTCCTTGATCAACCATAGTTTGGTTGGCAATGAAGAAGGAGATAAGGTCATCCGGAGACATAGCCTTCTTGGCATCCAAGACTTGCATCATGAGAGCCATTTGCTTGTCATCGGGAGCAATTATTTGACAAATCTTATTCTTGATAAACTCATCATTCACATCAAACCCATCATTGTATTTGTCACACCCAAGGCCTTTGATCTTCACGCGAAGAACGTCAAGTCTTGAGTAGGCATCTCGAAGGTTCTCACCATCCTTGATCACAAACAAATCCATCTCCCTCTTGGCATATTCATAGTTGGTCTTTTGGGTGATGGATGTTCCTTCTTGAAGAATCACAACTCTATCCCACAACTCCTTGGCGGACTCAATGCGGTGGACTTGATTGTAGAGAATTTTTGGAAGAGCACACCGAATCTTGTCAGGGGCCGTGGAATTGAGTTGCCAAAGTACCCGTTCATTAGGTGTCAAGCTATTTGCATCCATGGGCACAGAGCCTTACTCAACAATGTCCCAAAGCTCCTCGCACATACTGCGAAGATAAGATTCCATAGAAGATTTACAAAAGGAAAAGTGAGTTCCATCATACATGGGTGGGGCACCACCATTAATCATGTTTGGCAATGAGATAGGAGGGAGAGGATACGTGTGACCAACGGCGCCATATGCGGGGCTAAGTTTGGTTGAGGGAGCGCTCTCCACCTTATCCTTTACATCGCCACTAGTGCTAGTGTCGGGGGAAAGAGATATGGCGGCCAAACGATTCTCAACTTCATTAGCCACGTATAATTCAAAGTTCTTGTTCACACCATTGTCAATGGTTTTCTGAAGGGCAGCTTCACGGGAGGCCCACTTGTCCTCCTCGGCTTTTCTTGCTAACTCCTCTTCAGAAGGATAATCCATCTCGCTCTTAAGGCGGTAAAGCCCTTAAAAAGAGACCTCGGCTCTGATACCAATTGAAAGGACCGAGATGGTAACCTAGAGGGGGGGTGAATAGGTTTCTACAAATTTTACTTTTCTTTTCACAAGTTTTAGGCTATGCGGATAAATAAGATGTGCCTAACAACTAGATGAAACAACCTATATGATGCAATACAATATATCAAGCACGAAGGCTATCACAAACAAATATACAATAGTGAAAGAGCTCGGATAGAAATAGCCAAGGCACGCGGAGACGAAGATATAACCCGTGTTCCTTCTCTTGAGAGAGAAGTACGTCACGTTGGAGAGATGCGGGATACCACGAAGGACACCCGAGTCCACGAAGGCTCACCTTCTTCTCTTTGAGCCTCTTTCACGAAGAAAGAGCTCAATCCACTATTGGTAGGCCTTGAGGCGGCCTCCGAACCTTTACAAACTTTCCCGAAGCAAGAACCACAACCCGGAAGCTTCCGGGCGACCCTAGCCGCCTAGGGTTTCAACAAAAACCCAAGAGTAACAAGAAACTTGATGAACTCAAGGGGGAATCACTTTTCGCTCGGTGGAATCAAAGATCTAGACCTCCTCTTGGTTTTCACCAAAGGGATTTGAGTTTGAGTGGAGGGCTAGAGAGATCTTGAAGCTTTTGGAGTCAACAACAATGGAGGAGAGAGAGCTTAGCTTTTTTCGTGTTTGGAAATGGTTGACTTACCTCTTGGAGAAGAAGAGGTGGGCTTATATACTTGTCCATTAAAATCTGGCCGTTATGCAGGAAATCTGGTCCACCCGGTATGGATTCCGGTTTGCACCGGACTGTGTACCGGATGGGTCCGGAATGAATTCCGGAGTGCAAACCGGCTAGATCCCTGGACTCGCCCGGTTTGCACTCGGAATTGATTCCGGGCCCGTCCGGTACCAGATCCGGTATACACCAGATTCCATATCGGATGGCCAGTTTCCTGAACATGGCCAATATTTCAAGAGACAAATATGTTAAACTTTCTCATATTTTGTGGAGGCTTTAGGAGGTATATGGAAAGTGATATGAAATAGAGTTGCAAGAGTTCATCCCCAATGAAAACAACAAGTTACCCCTCTTAATAGTGCGGTGATCCTATTGACTGAAGAAGTAAATAGAGAAAGATATAAATAACACCGTCACTTGATCATCCAAAAATGAGGGGCCTCCAATCTCCAACCATCATCATACGAGCGGACAAAAACCTGAGAATACACTTTAGAGATAGCATTAGTCCTCACTAACTCGAGTGTCATCTTAACCAAAATCTTAAGAATGGACATGCCCTTTCAACATACATGGTCCACAAACCAGTCATGGAAAATATTATGGTGTGAAATTTCAATCTCCCTCTTGGACTTATTTCTCCCAACTTTTAGTGAATTCTTGTGTGCTCTACATGAATTAAAAAAGAGTTACATATCTGTGTGTTTTTTATGTACACATGTAAGGTTCAACTTGGGGATACTCACTGGGCATATTCTTTAATTTTTGGATAGTTCATAAGCACACATCTCTGAGCTTGTGTCCATGTTGTGAAATCCAGTTCAATAGACGAAAAAGCAGATAAGGGCCTCCCAATTATCCTCAAAAAAAATTTAGCATCAGCTAAAGGTCCAGGATTATCATCATGTCTTGGAGCTTTATTAATATTAGTAGCAGTATCAACCAAATATCTTGAGCAGAAGTTGAGGCTCTCTTCAAACTGATAGTTCTCTACAATTGAACCTTCTGGGTGACTTGTGGTTTGTACTGAATTCTTCATGTTACCTATCATCCTCTCAGTTGACCACATGTCTCTGAAAGCCACTGGTCTAGCTTTCCTTAACTCAGTTGCAGGTGCATAGTTACATGTACCATCATGTCAAAAAATGCAGGAGGAAATATCATTTCTAGCTGACAGATCTATGCAATCTTAGATTCCCACTCCTCAACCTCTTCAACGTCAACCACCTTACGATGCATCATCTTGAAGTACTTGCATAGCCCTATCAATGGTACAGCTACACCCTCAGGCAATGATCTACACAATGCTGAAGGCATCAAGTCTTGCATTATGATGTGACAGTCATGTGTCTCCATGCCCACTAGAATTTTCTTATCTAATAGAACCTTGTGGAAAATTTAGATGTGTAACCATCAGGAAATTTTGCATGTTTCATCTTTCCTTGTTGATTCATCTGGAAAATGGCTATAGGAATTATAGGTTTTGGGCCTCTTGTGTCAGCATGCAACTCAGCCCTTATGTTCATTTCTTTTAGGTCCAGCCTAGCATTCATTCCATCCTTTGATTTCTTATCTACATCAAGACAAGTACCAACAATATTGTCAAATACGTTCCTCTCTATGTGCATGATGTCTAAGTTGTGTCTGACAAGAACTGTGTGCCAATATGGCAGTTTGAAGAAAACGCTCTTCTTTTTGAAAGTTTCCTCTACAGTATGCTCATATATGTCATCATACTCTTCTTCTTCTCCAGATTTTTTCTTCCTTTTCCTGTTTGTTTGCTGCATCTTTCCATAATCTGTGTGTATACATGAAACCATGTCAGAAATTTCTTTCCCTGAATGTTGTGTTGGAGGTCCTCTTAGTTCAACTTTCCCATTGAAGGAAGATGCATCAAATCTGTACCCGTGCTCGTCATCCAAGAATCTGCGATGTCCGAGAAAGCAAGTCTTCCTCCCATGTTTCAAATATCTTGAGCAGGTGTTCAGTAGGCAGTGAGAACAAGTTAGCAAGCTTTCACCACTAAGGCATCTCCTTCCTTGCCAGTCACTGATAGTCCATAATAGAGCATCATGCAATATGAACTTTCTACCGAGAACAACATCATAAGTCCAAACTCCAGGCTTCCAAAATTCTTGAAGATCATCAAGGGTGAGCTGCATGTATATGTCCATCTCCTTTCCTGGTGATTTCCTTTCCGGCACTAGGACACTTAGGATGAAATTGGACTGCTTGATGCAAATCTAGGGTGGTAGGTTGTATGGAATGAGAAAAATGGGCCAAATGTTATATGACTGGTTCATAATTCTAAATGGGTTAAACCCATCAGTGGACAATCCAAATCTAATGTTCCTAGGTTCTTGGCCACCATTCGTGTTTCAAATCAAATTGTTTCCATGCTGGAGAATCAGCTGGATGTCGCATTTTTGTGTCTCTCGTTCTTCCAGTATGGTGCCAAGTCATGTAGGGTGCAGTTTTGGTTGACATGAATAGCCTTCTAACCCTAGGCTTCAATTTGAAATGTCTAATAACTTTCTGTGTGTGGAATAATTTGTTTGTTCCGATGGAGATGATGGGATGACTAAAATGATAAACATAGGTAAACGAAAAGACATAGCGAACCAAACAGGGTCGCCGATGATGGACATGATTGGTTGTTGTCTATAGTCGAGGCGACCCACATACAAATTTTGTGTCTGAAACATGGAAAGAAATAGCTCGCTAGTTCGGTGCTAATAACGCGCTATAGTATATCTAGAGGGTCCACGCTAAATTTTGCAACTTTTGCATGCTATGGTGCTATTCACAAAATATCACGCTATATCGCGCTAAAACGTCATAACTTAAGCGCCCTATTTTCTTTTTTCTAGTACATCGAGTTTTCCACGTTAGGGAGAAGCAAAAATTGCTTTCTGTTTGTCTTGATGATGAATTGCAATCTACTGGTGCAATGATGTCATCTAATGCTGATGATTCTGAATAAATATTTTATGTTATGTTGTTGCCCCGTCGGATGTTGATTTTAAGCTTATAGACAATTGACAATGTTTTTCGTACATGGTCATGCATATTGTTCTGTCATTTCTAAACTATATAATTTATTCTTAGTAAAAACCTTTATTTTTAGAGCGATATATTAAAATATAACATGCTATAGTGCGTATAGCACCTGGAGGAGTATTTTTTTACCTTAGTCCGAAATAGATCGCCCAGTTGAAATTGCCCTAACATCGGGAGTCAGACCGACCATTGCATGACACACCACCACGTATATTCATGGTGGCAACCTGTGGCTGGACTCATCAACGCGACTTCCGACACGCAGAGCCCGTCCGTCTTGAACCGGCCAAACCCAACCGGCGGCGTGCCCCCACGTACGACCAAGCGAGTCGTCAGCCAGCCATCCGGTACTCCGCCTCCGCAGCCCCCCACCCACGAACGAGCGTCACATCACTGAACTTCGAACCAGTCGCCGGCCGCTCCGCTCGCCACCAACCCGCTCATTCTTCCTTCCGTTCGCACATCCATAAATAGTTCCGTTGCAAGTGTCTTCTTGGATCACATCGATCGTGGCACCGGATCGATCGGAGCGGCATGTCGGCGGGCAGGGGCGCGCGCGCGCTGGCCGTGCTGGGGCGGTGCGCGCGGGCGCCGCTCCGCGTGCTGCTCCGCGCGCGCGACCTCTACGTGAGCCAGATGGCGTCCTGCGCGGGCGCCCGCGGGCCGGTCGGGATGGTGTCCGTGCCGCGGAGCCGGAGCCACGCGTTCTACCGCTCGGCGGGCGGCGCCGGCGCTGGAGACGACGCCGACGTGCGGGAGCTCATCCGTGCGGCCTCGCGCGCCAGGCGGCCTGGTGTAGCAGCGCGGAGCCAGAGCATGGACATCGGGAAGATCGACGAGGACCTGCCGTGCGAGTTCGGGGCCGACGTCGTCGGCGGCGTCACGGTGCAGGCGCTGGCCCGCAGGAGCAGGAGCTGCGCTGTCGGATCCGTGGGCGTGTCGTCGGCGGTGCGCAGGCCTGGCGCCGTCGCGGCCGCTTAACGCCGCGACGGCAACGTACGGCGAGGTACCCATGCGCGTATGGTACGACACTTCGGCTAGCTAGAAATCTGGGCAGCTCAGCTGACAGTGAGCTTGGTGCATCGTATAAGACCTCAACCTGGCGGATCGCTGCGCACGATCGAGTTTTATGCACACCTGATCCATGTGAACTGACAGGTTTCTCCTTGCCAAAAAAAAAAACTGACAAGTTCTGAAAACTACTGTATCTCTCAGAATGAAAAGAAAAAAATTGTGTAAAACTATGTTTTTTTGTTCTGTTCAGGTCTCTGGCCGGTCGTGGAATTAATATTTCAAGAGTCATCGACTTTTCTTGACCGTCACCGACCGGCAGAGCCGCCTTGCCGGCCTGATGGACATGCTCGCTGACTGCTCTTTTCTCTCGGTTTCCACGTGTTGATCCGTTTTGCTCACGTATTTAACGACCACGACGGGGTGTTTTGAGTCATAGCCTTTTGTTTATAGGTATGCCGTAGAGGAAGCTCTATATTTTTCTGAAATAATAAGAATTTAAAATTACAATCCGTGAGAATTTTGAACCTAGATGGTTGAATTATAGATCCACTTTTCTAACCATGTAGACTCGCCCTTAGTGCACTAATACTTTCGTGCATACTTCTACACACTCAAGTGCAGCGGTGTGTACTTTGAAGTCCTACATGTTTTGTACTTTTAGAGGCAACACACACGCACTTCGGGGCAGGGGCGGATCCAGGGGGGCTAGCAGGGGTCAGACCCCCAAACCCTTCGCCCCCCTCAAGAAATTATAGCGGCGAGAAGTGCATGTTTGTTCAGATTCGATCATTCTTACCCTTCATCTCTAATCCAATGTATAAGATTAGAAAAGTCCTCTAGTATCCTAGTGGTTGTGTACATTTATTACACCAGGAAGACCCAAGTTCAATTCTCAGCTACAACACAATTTTCTATTTCTATTTTATTTTTCTTTCTATTTACAAACTATGACTATATTCCTATATTTTATTCTATAGCTTAATATGTTATATACTCCCCTCCGTCCACAAATAAGTCTCAACAATTGTCTAGATACATCTTCTTTTTAAGACTTGAGACACTTATTTGTGAATGGAGTGAGTATAAATTTTGATTAGAAAAATATAATGAATATTAATTTACCATCCATGATCATGTTTACATCTTGCATCTTGTTCTTTAGTTGTATTTTAGTAATTCACCTAAATAATAAAAATGGAATGTGTAGGGTACTTATTTATTTTATTTATTGCTCTAATCCATTTAATTTTGAGTAGATTATACTAATATGTATTAATGGTCATAGCTAATCATTGTATGTTGTAGTAGTACTTATGTCCAAATTAAGTATTTGTGCACGAAGTTTTCATTGCTCGCCTCCCGAAGACGTCGGCTAGCTCCGAGTTCATTGCTCGCCCTCCCTAAGTTCAAATCCTGGCTCCGCCCCTGCTTCAGGGAATATGTCTTAAAAAAACTGAAGTGAAGATTTACCTCATTCATTAATGAAGCAGAAGAGGAGTTGTCCAGTTAATTAAGGGAAAGTGGGAAACATGGCAAAAACTGTCACAAACCTGATTGGCACCCAAATAAACTCACACATGTCTAAACATTGATGGTCTCGTCAATGTCACAAGATAGGGTCATCATCATCAACACTTCTCGCCCATGTCCTAAACTCCGAGCAAGCAACTCCGACTTCTCCGAAGACAAAGATTGACCCAAACCTCACACTAGAGGTTGTACGCAACCACAAGAAGGCCCGTGCCATGACTCAACCACCTGTGCCCGAGGCCGATACTACGGAGAGTTGTTAGGGAGAACTATGCAAGGTTGGCGCCGCGGAAGACCACCAAACATATTACTTGGTGTGCGTCATCGTCACCACAGAGGCTCTGCCAACAAAGCAATCCAAGGTAACCCCACAAACACGCCAGAGAAGAGTTGACTACCGCAACCATTGCCACTCCTCCAACTTCGCCCCCTCCAATATCGTTCCCATAGAAACCTTGACACCAACACCGAAAGCTCCTACCACCTCTCGCAAACATAAGTCCCTCCAGTCGGTCACCACTCTAAGAACAGTGCCCCCAAGGGGGAGCATGACTCGCATAACGCCACCATCGTGCGATCTCGAGGAGATATAGGGTTTCCCCCAGAATGGTCCGAGTAGAAAGCGAGAACCATACCTCGACGATGTCTCCAAGAAGAAAGCAACACCAACATCGCCAGCCTTAGCTAATAGCCAAGAGCATAACTTTCGTTCGGTGTGGTGTTGTCACTTCTACGTGCAAGACCATCCAGACCACCAACCCGCACCGGTTCTCCCAAGACCACCAACAGTCGCCTCTCTTGAATGAGCTTGACGAAGATGTGCAGCGCTACCAAACTTTCCTTCGTCGATGGCCACGCGTCCTGAACACCGGCTCCGCTTTCTGGCTCCGATGTCGCTTCGTTTGGGTTTTCTTTGCGGCACAATCCTGGACGTTGTGGCAAGTGCGTAACAAGGCGGTCATAGATGCCAAGTTAATAAAACAGCCAACTGATGTTATATACAAAACCATGCTTTTCTTACAGACTTAGAGCTTTGGACTAAAACCGGGGGACGTGGAGGGTGCAAGGCTGCTGGTCGCTAGGCTGAAGACCATCCATGGGGAGCTTCTCCCCACCGTGCGCAACTAGTGGGTGTGCCGTTTGTCGCCGTAGGAGTCTTACCTAGCTATCTTCTTTTCATGTTGGCTAAGTTGTATGCCGCAGCCTTGTTTTTGTTGTGTCGTACTTTGGCTAAGCTGTATGTCCCATCACTGTAACCCGTTTGACGACCCCGTTGGTTTTGTTAATTCAAAGCCGGACCTTGGCCCGTTTATCTATTAAAAAATACCGGCTCCGCTCCAGAGGACGAGCTTCGAGCTCCTTCACATGCGCCACTGTGCCTACCCAAGCCATGCACTAGTGGAAAAAGGGGCACTAGTCCCGGTTCCAGAGGGGCTTTAATCCCGGTGTAGCAACCGGGACTGTCTGGCCGGGACTAGAGACCCCCCCACCCATTGGTCTCGGTTCAATACGAACCGGGACTAGAGCCCCCCACCAATTAGAGCTCCGCACGTGGAGGGGCCAGGCGCGCGTGGGGGCGAACCCTTTAGTCCCGGTTCGTAACACGAACCGGGACTAAAGGTTTTAGCAGAAATTCATTTTTTTCAAAAAAATCAACTATTTTATATTTTTTTCAGATTTTTTTTATTTTGAATCTTCGAATTGTTTTTGAACTTCGAATCTTTCAATTATTTTACCAATTAATTTATATTTACCCCTATTCTCAAGTCAAAGTGCATACCTACGGTCAAACTTCCCGCTCGGTCACCCATCCTCACACTACTCCACCCCAAGCACGCTTAATATTTAGGTTCCATTCAAATTAGATACTAAGAGAGAACAGAGAACTTACTGATATAACTGTCTTATCTATCATATTAACCACTCGGTCATGATGATATTTTTTTTTCATTGCTTGTATTATAAAATATTAGTTGAATAAATAAAAATGATAATACAATAAAATATTGAAATAAATAATGATAAAATAAACATTACTTTTGCCTTTTTATATAGTATGGAATAATCCGTATCTTTAAATCCTTAAATCGGAATTCAACAAATAAAATGTCTAAATTGATCAAAACAATTAGAGGAATTCAAATATGCATCCAAATCATATTTTGCATTATAGAAACAACGATAGCCATGGTGACCATTTCGATCTTTTTTACAAAAAAATGAAATAAAACGATAAACACCTCAAAAAAGGATATCCTTTGAAATGGGGTCCTTATATGTGTACTAGGTGGTATGAAAAATGAAAACTTGATTTTTCACAAAATTTGAAAAATAAAGTCTTCACAAAAAGGACTATCATCTATAAACATATATAAGTTTTAAGCCAAATGATCAAGTTATGGTCATTTTCACGGCATAGTTTGTGATAAAGGTCTCATATTTCACAAATAGGTGCGGATTGATATACTAAACAATCATACCAAATGGATTCTTCAAATTATTTTCATAAATAACATTTTTCATTTTTTTAAGTGAAAAAATGAGGTTTTTTGTGAAGGAAGGACAGAAAATATGACTCCAAATGACACCCAACTAATTTTCACTAAGAGTGGTGCACATATGATGGATGATCCCCAGGTATGAGACTTTTGGAAAAATCATTTTAAGGTACACAACTAGTGGTTATATCACAAAAACATTGATAGTTCTAGAAAGTATCACCTCTTCCGATGATTAGTCATAGCGACCGTTTTGATCGTTTTTAAGAAAAAATGTAATGAAGTGATAAACACCTCAAAAAATCAAATCCTTTGGCATGGGATCCTTATATGTGTACTAGTAGCTATGAAAAATGATAAACTTGAATTTTGCCAACATTTGCAGAAAAAGTCTTCAGAAAAAGGTCTATCATGTATGAACATCTAGAAGTTTCAAGCCGAATGACCAAGTTATGGTCATTTCGACGACATAGTTTGTGATAAAGATCTCATACTCCATACATAGGTGCATATTGGTATATTAAACAATCTTGCCAAAGGGATTCTTCAAATTATTTTCATAAATATCATTTTCCTTTTTTTAAGTGGAAAAAAGAGGTTTTTTTGTGAAGGAAGTACAGAAAAAATGTATCCAAATGGCACCCAACTAATATTCACTAAGAGTGGTGCACATATGATGTATGATCCCCAGGTATGAGTTTTTTCTTTGAATTGTAACCAATTTTCCCTATTTAATTAAGTTTATGTTGATTTATCGAAAGTAATTCAAATTTGAACTACAACTGTTTGATAGTTTGGTCTGAAACTTTTGGAAAAATCATTTTAAGGTACACAACTAGTGGTTATATCACAAAAACATTGATAGTTCTAGAAAATATCACCTCTTCCGATGATTAGTCATAGCGACCGTTTTGATCGTTTTTAAGAAAACATGTAATAAAGTGATAAACACCTCAAAAAATCAAATTCTTTGGCATGGGATCCTTATATGTGTACTAGTAGCTATGAAAAATGATAAAATTGATTTTGGCCAACATTTGCAGAAAAAGTCTTCACAAAAAGGTCTATCATGTATGAACATCTAGAAGTTTTAAGCCGAATGACCAAGTTATGGTCATTTCGACGACATAGTTTGTGATAAAGATCTCATACTCCACACATAGGTGCATATTGGTATATTAAACAATCTTGCCAAAGGGATTCTTCAAATTATTTTCATAAATATCATTTTCCTTTTTTTTAAGTGGAAAAAGAGGTTTTTTTGTGAAGGAAGTACAGAAAATATGAATCCAAATGGCACCCAACTAATTTTAACTAAGAGTGGTGCACATATGATGGATGATCCCCAGGTATGAGTTTTTTCTTTGAATTCTAACCAATTGCCCCTAGTTAATTAAGTTTATGTTGATTTATCGAAAGTAATTCAAATTTGAACTACAATTGTTTGATAGTTTGGTCTGAAACTTTTGGAAAAATCATTTTAAGGTACACAACTAGTGGTTATATCACAAAAACATTGATAGTTCTATAAAATATCACCTCTTCCGATGATTAGTCATAGCGACCGTTTTGATCGTTTTTAAGAAAAAATGTAATAAAGTGATAAACACCTCAAAAAATAAAATCCTTTGTCATGGGATCCTTATATGTGTACTAGTAGCTATGAAAAATGATAAACTTGATTTTTGGCAACATTTGCAAAAAAAGTCTTCACAAAAAGGTCTATCATGTATGAACATCTAGAAGTTTCAAGCCGAATGACCAAGTTATGGTCATTTCGACGACATAGTATGTGATAAAGATCTCATACTCCACACATAGGTGCATATTGGTATATTAAACAATCTTGCCAAAGGGATTTTTCAAATTCTTTTCATAAATATCATTTTCCTTTTTTTGAGTGCAAAAAATGAGGTTTTTTGTGAAGTGAGAACAGAAAATATGATTCCAAATGGCACACAACTATTTTTCACTAAGAGTGGTGCACATATGATGGATGATCCCCAAGTATGAGTTTTTTCTTACAATTCTAACTAATTTCCCCTAGTTAATTGAGTTTATGTTGATTTATCGAAAGTAATTCAAATTTGAACTACAACTATTTGATAGTTTGGTCTGAAACTTTTGGAAAAATCATTTTAAGGTACACAACTAGTGGTTATATCACAGAAACATTCATAGTTCTAGAAAATATCACCTCTTCCGATGATTAGTCGTAGCGCCCGTTTTGATCGTTTTTAAGAAAAAATGTAATAAAGTGATAAACACCTCAAAAAATCAAATCCTTTGTCATGGGCTCCATATATGTGTACTAGTTGCTAGGAAAAATGATAAACTTGATTTTTGCCTACATTTGCAAAAAAAGTCTTCACAAAAAGGTCTATCATGTATGAACATCTAGAAGTTTCAAGCCAAATGACCAAGTTATGGTCATTTCGACGACATAGTTTGTGATAAAGATCTCATACTCCACACATAGGTGCATATTGGTATATTAAACAACCATGCCAAAGGGATTCTTCAAATTATTTTCATAAATATCATTTTCCTTTTTGTGAGTGCCAAAAATGAGGTTTTTTGTGAAGTGAGTACAAAAAATATGATTCCAAATGGCACACAACTATTTTTCACTAAGAGTGGTGCACATATGATGGATGATCCCCAAGTATGAGTTAGTTCTGACAATTCTAACCAATTTCCCCTAGTTAATTGAGTTTATGTTGATTTATCGAAAGTAATTCAAATTTGAACTACAACTATTTGATAGTTTGGTCTGAAACTTTTGGAAAAATCATTTTAAGGTACACAACTAGTGGTTATATCACAGAAACATTGATCGTTCTAAAAAATATCACCTCTTCCGATGATTAGTCGTAGCGACCGTTTTGATCGTTTTTAAGAAAAAATGTAATAAAGTGATAAACACCTCAAAAAATCAAATCCTTTGGCATGGGCTCCTTATATGTGTACTAGTTGCTAGGAAAAATGATAAACTTGATTTTTTGCCTACATTTGCAAAAAAAGTCTTCACAAAAAGGTCTATCATGTATGAACATCTAGAAGTTTCAAACCGAATGACCAAGTTATGGTCACTTCGACGACATAGTTTGAGATAAAGATCTCATACTCCACACATAGGTGCATATTGGTATATTAAACAATCTTGCCAAAGGGATTTTTCAAATTCTTTTCATAAATATCATTTTCCTTTTTTTAAGTGGAAAAAAGAGGTTTTTTTGTGAAGGAAGTACATAAAATATGAATCCAAATGGCACCCAACTAATTTTCACTAAGATTGGTGCACATATGATGGATGATCCCGAGGTATGAGTTTTTTCTTTGAATTCTAACCAATTTCCCCTAGTTAATTAAGTTTATGTTGATTTATCGAAAGTAATTCAAATTTGAACTACAACTGTTTGATAGTTTGGTCTGAAACTTTTGGAAAAATCATTTTAAGGTACACAACTAGTGGTTACATCACAAAATCATTGATAGTTCTAGAAAATATCACCTCTTCCGATGATTAGTCATAGCGACCGTTTTGATCGTTTTTTAAGAAAAAATGTAATAAAGTGATAAACACCTCAAAAAATAAAATCCTTTGTCATGGGATCCTTATATGTGTACTAGTAGCTATGAAAAATGATAAACTTGATTTTTGGCAACATTTGCAAAAAAATTCTTCACAAAAAGGTCTATCATGTATGAACATCTAGAAGTTTCAAGCCGAATGACCAAGTTATGGTCATTTCTACGACACAGTATGTGATAAAGATCTCATACTCCACACATAGGTGCATATTGGTATATTAAACAATCTTGCCAAAGGGATTCTTCAAATTCTTTTCATAAATATCATTTTCCTTTTTTTAAGTGAAAAAAGAGGTTTTTTTGTGAAGGAAGTACAGAAAATATGAATCCAAATGGCACCCACCTAGTTTTCACTAAGATTGGTGCACATATGATGGATGATCCCGAGGTATGAGTTTTTTCTTTGAATTCTAACCAATTTCCCCTAGTTAATTAAGTTTATGTTGATTTATCGAAAGTAATTCAAATTTGAACTACAACTGTTTGATAGTTTGGTCTGAAACTTTTGGAAAAATCATTTTAAGGTACACAACTAGTGGTTACATCACAAAATCATTGATAGTTCTAGAAAATATCACCTCTTCCGATGATTAGTCATAGCGACCGTTTTGATCGTTTTTAAGAAAATTTTTAATAAAGTGATAAACACCTCAAAAAATCAAATCCTTTGGCATGTGATCCTTATATGTGTACTAGTAGCTATGAAAAATGATAAAATTGATTTTGGCCAACATTTGCAGAAAAAGTCTTCACAAAAAGGTCTATCATGTATGAACATCTAGAAGTTTTAAGCCGAATGACCAAGTTATGGTCATTTCGACGACATAGTTTGTGATAAAGATCTCATACTCCACACATAGGTGCATATTGGTATATATTAAACAATCTTGCCAAAGGGATTCTTCAAAAAAAAATCATAAATATCATTTTCCTTTTTTAAGTGGAAAAAAGAGGTTTTTTTGTGAAGGAAGTACAAAAAATATGAATCCAAATGGCACCCAACTAATTTTCACTAAGAGTGGTGCACATATGATGGATGATCCCCAGGTATGAGTTTTTTCTTTGAATTCTAACCAATTTCCCCTAGTTAATTAAGTTTATGTTGATTTATCGAAAGTAATTCAAATTTGAATTACAACTGTTTGATAGTTTGGTCTGAAACTTTTGGAAAAATCATTTTAAGATACACAACTAGTGGTTATATCACAAAAACATTGATAGTTCTAAAAAATATCACGTCTTCCGATGATTAGTCATAGCGACCGTTTTGATCGTTTTTAAGAAAAAATATAATAAAGTGATAAACACCTCAAAAAATCAAATCATTTGGCATGGGATCCTTATATGTGTACTAGTAGATATGAAAAATGATAAACTTGATTTTTACTAACATTTGCGAAAAAGTCTTCATAAAAAGGTCTATCATGTATGAACATCTAGAAGTTTCAAACCGAATGACCAAGTTATGGTCACTTCGACGACATAGTTTGAGATAAAGATCTCATACTCCACACATAGGTGCATATTGGTATATTAAACAATCTTGCCAAAGAGATTATTCAAATTATTTTCATAAATATCATTTTCCTTTTTTTAAGTGGAAAAAAGAGGTTTTTTTGTGAAGGAAGTACAAAAAATATGAATCCAAATGGCACCCAACTAATTTTCACTAAGAGTGGTGCACATATGATGGATGATCCCCATGTATGAGTTTTTTCTTTGAATTCTAACCAATTTCCCCTAGTTAATTAAGTTTATGTTGATTTATCGAAAGTAATTCAAATTTGAATTACAACTGTTTGATAGTTTGGTCTGAAACTTTTGAAAAAATAATTTTAAGATACACAACTAGTGGTTATATCACAAAAACATTGATAGTTCTAAAAAATATCACGTCTTCCGATGATTAGTCATAGCGACCGTTTTGATCGTTTTTAAGAAAAAATATAATAAAGTGATAAACACCTCAAATAATTAAATCCTTTGGCATTGGATCCTTATATGTGTACTAGTAGCTATGAAAAATGATAAACTTGATTTTTGCCAACATTTGCAGAAAAAGTCTTCACAAAAAGGTCTATCATGTATGAACATCTATAAGTTTCAAGCCGAATGACCAAGTTATGGTCATTTCGACAACATAGTTTGTGATAAAGATCTCATACTCTACACATAGGTGCATATTGGTATATTAAACAATCTTGTCAAAGGGATTCTTCAAATTATTTTCATAAATATCATTTTCCTTTTTTTAAGTGGAAAAAAGAGGTTTTTTTGTGAAGGAAGTACAGAAAATATGAATCCAAATGGCATCCAACTAATTTTCACTAAGAGTGGTGTACATATGATGGATGATCCCCAGGTATGAGTTTTTTCTTTGCGTGGATAGTTTTTCATATATACACAATGTTTACCGAATTCGTACGCAAAAGTTAAACTTTTTTAAATTGAGATCACTTTTTTTACAAAAAAATTTAAAAATCAAAAATTAAAATTTTCTCTAATAGTAGGTTGCGATAGGTACCGGCACGTCAAAGGATTTTTAAATTTGAAGTTTTTTTTCATTTTTTTAAATTTATTTAGACGTTGTTTTTTCACGGTAAAAAAGTAGCCTACCGTAGACCCTTTAGTCCAGGTTGGTGCCACGAACCGGGACTAAAGGGTCACACACTGGGCCCCGCCTCTGCGGCCGCATGTGGTGACCCTTTAGTCCCGGTTCGTGTCACGAACCGGGACTAAAGGTCCCTCCGAAATTCAATCCGGTGGCTTGCACCCTTTAGTTTCGTTTCCTTTTTAAATGTGGGCTAAAGGGGTGAACCAAAGCCCCGTTTTCTACTAGTGATGCATCACACCTTTGGGTGGAGAGCAAGGGACGGGGTTTCCTTTCGTTACTCTGAGTATTGTCTTGTACTAACATGTACACCGCGTTTGTACTTCCAAGTGCATCCTTTTCTACTTCCAAATGTAGTACATGTGTTTAGGAAGCAATCTCTCAGTTTTAAATTATCTGTTTTAAATTAGATGACTTTTATTTTATATAGAAAAAATAAAAGTCATCTAATTCTGAATTGAGGAAGTACATGTGTATTAAATCTAAAGTACTCTAGAAAGTACAAATATAACAGTTTCGGTAGTATGTTTGTCAAAATATACCAACATTAGATCTAATTCCAAAAAAATTGACGCGGGGAACAGTGAAAACCATTTATAATAGAAATGAATGGTTATTTTGAGATTTAAATATAAGCCTTTTTACTTTTTTAATCCACATATATCTAGACATGTTCAACCAAAATTTCAACAAAACTCAGTCGTTGTAAGGCTTGTCAGGCATATCTTTTACTCCCTCCGTCCAAAAATAAGTGTCACAACTTTGATGAAAAATGAATGTATGTAGACATAAACATGTCTACATACATCCACTTTCTATCAAAGTTGAGAAACTTATTTTGAGATGGAGGGAGTAATAGTGATTTGTCTCTTGGTAGCAACCTCTTAAACTCCCAACATGTGTCAAATAGTTCAGTTATTGAGTTTTCTTCAGATTTTTAAGATTTGTTGTAATTTGACCAAAGTGTGGTTGAATCTAACCAACTATGACTAAAATTTTGAACGGACGGTAAAAATGTTTCAAAACTTACCAGACTAATATGTCTGCATTGTTTCAATTACTGATAAATTTGTAGAAAACTTTAATAGTTGACCAACATTTGGCTGAATCTAAAATATGAGCTACTAGATGACTCGCTGAACATGCACTGTGCTATTGATTTTGTTTTGAGATCCGTGCAAATCATCACGTGCCTAGGTTGCCTTAATAAATTACAAATTCCGTCCCTTCTACTGTCGACTATCGAATCAGTTCCTCGAAACAGGCTCGCGCCCCGCTTTATAAATAAAGCAACCAACCAACGTTTACAACCAGATCCAGACGAACCAGTTCAAGCCTGAACAAATTGGGTTTCAGCCTTTCACCTGTCGACGCAGTGTCCTGCGGAAGTGCGGAAGGCTCAACCGCTCTCCAAGCCTGCTCTCGCCTCCTAGACACTAAGACACCCAATGGCGCCGCCGCCACCCGCGCGACCTCCTCGTGCTCGTCCGCCTTACGGTTTGTCTACTCGACAGCCGTCGCATCGCCCGTCACCCCTCTCAAGCCGGAAACCAAGATCAGTAGGGAACGGAGGAAGTGCCATGTGTAGGAGGATGATGGTGCTGCGGCCAGTCCAAACAAGTTTGTGCCTCTCTGCGTCCCAGTTCTTCATCTTCTCTGATAGCTCGATTGCATGAAATTCACATGGGATGTTCAGCTTGCAATGTTGCTTCGCACAGCTACCTAGTAATTTTTTTTGTGTATTTTGGGGCTGCTGCTGGGAGTTCGTCTGAACAAATCTAGCGTCGAAATAAAAAAGTACAAATCTACGGCACATAAGCTTTTTTCCACCCAGAGAAACAGAAGGATCTTGTTTTTTGCAAAAAATATCAGTTTTTCCTATGCTTTATGTCTACTGTAATATGTGTAATTTGTATTTCCTATGCTTTATGTGGCCCCGTCCAGAAAATACAGATAATTTTTCTCATGATGAACTTATAATTTCTGCTCGAGATTGTTAGTCTATTTGAGCAAAACTGAGCTACTTTACCAAGTGTAGTCGCTAGTCTTGTCCTCTTGAGACCTGTTCTCCATTATGACATCTCTATATTGCAGATAGCCATGGATCCAGAGATTCATCAGTTACAATACATGGCCCTCCGGACATTTTTGAAGCTTCCGAAAAAACTAGTCTTGATAAACTTCCAGAGGTATACAACAGCATTGTGATTCCCTAATATAATCTTATTTACAAGATTAGTATTGCTATTGATACTCTGTACATTTGGATGGTAGCTGTTACGATTTTCAAATGAACTGATATGCCATATCTGCCCAAGAATTCATGATCTCATTGACTTATCATTTGGAAAATTACGTGCACTTGGCACCACCTGAGAGGCTCAGACATCTGGGCATTTGACCATACTAATAGCAAATTGTCAAGGCTAAATGAGAAGGGCATGTGCAGTGTAAATAGATGTCCCAAAGTATGTATGCTTTATTACTCCGTAGTGCAATCGTAATGTACTACAAAGTATGTGTATTAATCTTACTGAAGCTTGCAGTGCTATTGGAATTGTAAGTGTGAGCTTTCTAAGCATTTTTTCGCAATATATCTTGAGCCATATACATTCACTTGTGCCACTACGGGATGCTGCTCGTGCTGCATGTGTATCTCATCGATTTCGACGTTCCTGGAGATGCTTTCCTAACCTCACATTCGATCTGGAATCATTGGGCTTAAGTCAGGACAAGCACATAGAATACGAAGAAAGAGCAAAGGATGTCGTGGACAGAGTCCACAACATTCTTCAGAACCACTCTGGCATTGGTGTGAAGACTCTTAAGCTTAATCTTTGTGCTTGTCGTAATGTCATCACGCCTTATTACGTGGAGAGCTGGCTTAAACGTATTGTTCAGCCTGGAATCATGGAACTTGCTGTGAGTGTACTTTCAGACCTGGATTTCAACTTTTCATGCTCACTTTTCTCTGACAAGGCTACAAGCTCGCTTCAGTCTCTGTTCCTCGTTTCTTGTGATTTTCATCCGAGATCAATAACTGGTTGCTGGAGAAGCTTGACGAGTGTTCGTCTGCGCTGTGCCCGAATCACCGAGGAGGAATTTGGGTGCTTTCTTTCCAGTACTTCTGCCTTGGAGAAGTTGTGTCTGACGAGTTGCGATGAGATCGTTATCTTGAAGATACCTTCTCTTCTGCAGAAGCTGAGTTTCCTTGAGGTATCCCATTGCAGAACGGTACAGATGATAGAGAGTGATGCTCCAAAGCTGTCCACTTTTATGTATGTAGGTCCCCGATTAAAATATCGTTCGGGGACTCTTGTCCGGTGAAGAACATGACTGTGAGTAGTGCAGCATATTCTGGCATTGTCCAGTTTGCTCGGCGGGTGAACATGAGTGACAATGTGACCCAGATTGGACCAGGGCTAGTTTATAAGCTTCAACAGACTCTGATACAAACGGTTGGGGATTCGGTCGACTGGTAGCATATGCAATAGCTAACTCTGCTAGTTTTTATTCCCCGTGTCACGCGTGCTCATGATAATGCACAATTGTCTCTATCGTCAACTCTGCTAGTTTTGTTTTGTTGAGAAAAACTCTGCTAGTTTAATGTACGTATAGTTTGCAAATCTTTTACCAAATTGGTTAGCCAGAAAGACATATCCGCGTGCAAGTGATTGACATACTACCTCCTTATACTTCACCGCAAGACTACATTGAAAGGCATCTCGTTGGTTCTCCAGAAGACCAGAAGTGATAGATAACAACTAGGGTTTTATTTACAGATCAAACTAAACCAACTTTCTAAGGGAGTAAGTCGTTCATATGAGTGCTAGTTTATAAGCTTTAATTGGCATCTGGAGCTAGTCTAAATATAAACAGAAGGTACATAAGATTTTCAGAGAAAATACCTGTACCCAAACATATTCTGTAAAAACGGTTGGTGATTCAGTCGACTGATAGCATGCCTAAGATTTTCCAAAAGTTGCTTCTCTAGTCAACGATCTATAGGTAAAATCAAATAATCTGAATAGGAGATATGTCTCTATCAGCATGTAACCAAGCGTTGTGCTACGACACCAAAGATTTATTGTGTGCATGACATCACATACTTACTCCACGCACCAGGCACCGTCACTGCCTTACTCATAAACATGGAGAAAGCACGACAGATTAATAACAGACTACATAATTCTGTGGTAATGGCGTTACAAAATCTTTTTGACATTTCCTTATTTACATGGGATAGCTTAACATTGTAGACATAAATTAAAGCAACTTAGGCAGGCATAGATTTGCGAGTATTGCACCGTTTGCAAGGCTCCCAAACCTTGAAGCCAACACTTGAGGGTACTTTCCCCTCAACATAAGTTTGAAAAGCCTCAAACAGCTCTGTTAGCTTCTGTGAGAGCTTCCTTACCCATGATGTGGTATTTGCCTCGTTCCACATGTGCACTGTCAAAACCAAGGGTGGTGTCGAGCACCAAAACTTGCAGTGACAGAGTGTTCTCAAGGATTTGACATATCAGCTCAACCATGCTCTTCGCGGAGCAAAATCCAGTGACGCATACTCTCTTGAGGTTGCCATGGCGGAACCCTGGAACCTGCCTCATTTCTCCGCTGGACTCTCCAAGAATTGAATCGCGCCTTAAATTTTCATGTTCACCCGCCTGCATAGGATCAACTTACACTCATGTCACTATATAATCTAACAGATCAATGTATTAAAGAGGCCTGACAACATATAGAGAGGTTTGCATTTAATCATCTATAGTAGTTAATTTCTGTGGAGCCTAAAACTATCAGAGAGACCTAGGAATACGATTAACCATTGAGCCTATCTTTCTTCAGACGTTTAATACACCAATGGTACTGGGCAAATTCCCCCATCTGAAATACTTGAATATTTATCTTTTTGGAGGAGACAATTTCAGAGGCTACGATTTTTTCCCTCTGGTATCTTTCCTAGAAGCTTCTCCTGCCTTGGAATGTTTCAACTTGTGTGTAAGTATGGTAACCAATTTGAGCCACTGATATGTTGAAAGCCATCATTTTTCAGTCTTTGGATGTTTTAACATTACTTATGTTGGCCTCTTTAATACATTGATCTGTTAGAAGATATAGTGACATGAGTGTAAGTTGATCCTATGCAGGCGGGTGAACATGAAAATTTAAGGCGCGATTCAATTCTTGGAGAGTCCAGCGGAGAAATGAGGCAGGTTCCAGGGTTCCGCCATGACAACATCAAGAGAGTATGCGTCACTGGATTTTGCTCCGCGAAGAGCATGGTTGAACTGATATGTCAAATCCTTGAGAACACTCTGTCACTGCAAGTTTTGGTGCTCGACACCACCCTTGGTTTTGACAGTGCATATGTGGAACGAGGCAAATGCCACATCATGGGTAAGGAAGCTCTCACAGAAGCTAACAGAGCTGTTTGAGGCTTTTCAAACTTATGTTGAGGGGAAAGTACCCTCAAGTGTTGGCTTCAAGGTTTGGGAGCCTTGCAAACGGTGCAATACTCGCAAATCTATGCCTGCCTAAGTTGCTTTAATTTATGTCTACAATGTTAAGCTATCCCATGTAAATAAGGAAATGTCAAAAAGATTTTGTAACGCCATTACCACAGAATTATGTAGTCTGTTATTAATCTGTCGTGCTTTCTCCATGTTTATGAGTAAGGCAGTGACGGTGCCTGGTGCGTGGAGTAAGTATGTGATGTCATGCACACAATAAATCTTTGGTGTCGTAGCACAACGCTTGGTTACATGCTGATAGAGCCATATCTCCTATTCAGATTATTTGATTTGACCTATAGATCGTTGACTAGAGAAGCAACTTTTGGAAAATCTTAGGCATGCTATCAGTCGACTGAATCACCAACCGTTTTTACAGAATATATGTTTGGGTACAGGTATTTTCTCTGAAAATCTTATGTACCTTCTGTTTATATTTAGACCAGCTCCAGATGCCAATTAAAGCTTATAAACTAGCACTCATATGAACGACTTACTCCCTTAGAAAGTTGGTTTAGTTTGATCTGTAAATAAAACCCTAGTTGTTATCTATCACTTCTGGTCTTCTGGAGAACCAACGAGATGCCTTTCAATGTAGGCTTGCGGTGAAGTATAAGGAGGTAGTATGTCAATCACTTGCACGCGGATATGTCTTTCTGGCTAACCAATTTGGTAAAAGATTTGCAAACTATACGTACATTAAACTAGCAGAGTTTTTCTCAACAAAACAAAACTAGCAGAGTTGACGATAGAGACAATTGTGCATTATCATGAGCACGCGTGACACGGGGAATAAAAACTAGCAGAGTTAGCTATTGCATATGCTACCAGTCGACCGAATCCCCAACCGTTTGTATCAGAGTCTGTTGAAGCTTATAAACTAGCCCTGATCCGATCCAATCTGGGTCACATTGTCAACTATTAAACTGTATTTCATTTCAAGATGGGATCCCATCCACACCGACGCGATCATTACTTATATGGTACTGATGCGTGCCTAGAGGTAGAGACAGACGACAGGATAAAGAAGGAAGAAATGACCTTCAAGCTTGTCCGGCCAGGGCAATGGCACCTCTTGCCGTTGCTGCAGCTGCTGCTGCATCTCGCCCCCGGCCTTCTCCTGTTCCCTTGCTCGGCGTCAGCGTCGAAGGTGATCACACACCTGCCAGGATTCGATGGCCCTCTACCGTTCTACCTCGAAACCGGGTAAGCATTCATGCAAGCAGACAGTCTCCCGGCCGGTTGGATCATGGACACCAGATACTCATGGCCGCGTGCGATGCAGATACGTGGGCGTGGAGGAGGAGACCGGCTCGGAGCTCTTCTACTACTTCGTGGAGTCAGAGCGGAGCCCCGACACGGACCCCGTGCTCCTGTGGCTGACCGGCGGGCCCGGCTGCTCTGGCTTTACCGGCCTCGCCTTCGAAGTTGGTTAGTCTTTTTTTTTGCTCATACGAAGTTCGTTAAGCAACCGCTCGGTCCTGCAATTCTCTAGGACATTTCTGCAGCTTGCTGATCTACGTTTTGCATTGCAGGTCCCGTAAAGTATGTGTTGGCGCCGTATACTGGCGATTTGCCGCAGTTGATGTATAACCCGTTTACATGGACCAAGGTGAGAATGCATATATAGGCTCATCATCTATGATGTATGCAAACTATATATATATATATATATATGTCCCTTGTTTTGTTCCTCGATTCCTGGCTTACTAATTGATGACGATCCAACATCAGATGGCAAGCATCATCTTCTTGGATTCTCCTGTCTGCTCGGGTTTCTCGTATGCTCGCGACCCCAAAGGATGTGATGTTGGAGACTACTCATCCTCTCTGCAAGTCCAAAAATTTCTAAATAAGGTGAGGAGAGGCACTAACACTGTTGTCCTACAGTTTGTTCCATCTTCTTCTTTTGTGTGGCTGGCTGTGGATGCCAATACTCAGTACGGCCTTGGAACTTGGAAGAACATTGCGCATTGATCACTGACCACTCTGTGCATCGGTGCGCTGCAGTGGTTCACTGATCACCCCAAGTACCTTTCAAACCCATTCTACCTTGGAGGAGATTCGTATGCCGGAAAAGTGATTCCACTTATCGCACAAAATATTTCAGAAGGTGGTCTTCCTCTCTCTAGAATTTAATGCATTTTTAGGATCTCATCTAATTTTCTTTACAAAGTCCATAGAAGTAATACAGAAAGCTGTTCAAAGAAAACTAGAAAAGCAAATGCATTTTTCGATTTGTTTTGAGTCTCCAGGCCCAGTTTGAATATGCTTTAACTATGCTCCAGGAATTGAAATAAGGCAGCAGCCTCTCATTAATCTCAAGGCAAGCTATTATCTAGCCCTCAAACACTTGGTATTCATTATGGCAAAAGCGAATGTTGCGATCTTGATCATGTCTCTCATTCTTTTGTTGTGTTGATTTCCAGGGCTATCTGGTCGGTAACCCTATAACAGACCCGAAGTTTGATACAAATTTCCGAATTCCGACAGCACATGGCTTTGGAATTATATCTGATCAAATATACGAGGTAGCTCCACATTTATTTGTTCAGACAAAAATGCGAGCATGATATTTGTTTGCAGTATCTACATGTTGAACTAAAGAATTTGTGCATATTTCATTTTCTTTCCCAAGGCTGCAACGAAGAACTGCAACGGGAATTTCGTAAACCCGACGGATCAACTGTGTGCTGGGGTGCTGCGTAAAATCGAAAATGTAAAATCTACGTACTTACCTATTGTTCTCAGCTGAACTTCTTGTATTGCCAACATCGTCTAATACACATCCATTTTACCACAGCTTATTTCTGAGATTTCAGAGGGACATATTTTGTACAAAAAATGTGTCTTCGACACGCCAAAACCGTTTGTTGTTGCTTCACGAAGAAAACTTCTGCTGGAAGAATCTATCCAGATAAATGCAGCACCTGGTCGACCCGATTTAGATTGTTTTGTTAGTATTTCTTCATCATTTGAGTGTCAAATCGATAGAAGATTTTTTCTGAACGTGACAATGTCACAGGGCACTCTATTACTATATCATGAACTTACCTACGTCTGATTTCTAAACTGCAGACATACGGTTACTACCTTGCATACCATTGGATGAACAATAATCTGACAAGAAATGCCCTTGGGATCAAGGAGGTAAAGCTTGCATTATATTTTGCTAGTGTTTTTTTCAAAAAGAATTCATCTAGTATTTGCAGTGTCAATGTGTCAGGAAGTAGCATTAGCTTCTTTGTCTATGAAATTAGACCGAGTCGGTACAAGAAGGTCAAGAGTAGAAAACATTAACACTTTTGAAGCCTAATTCTTTCTTAAGTACCGTTAACCTTAGATTTTCAAACCATCCAAACAGAACCCTACGCTTGCAAAAAAGTTTACCTTTAAACACCAATTTTTTCCTCAAGTCTATCGTTTTTCTTAAAACATTCAATCGGTCAAACAAAACCCAAAAGTTGAAATATGTAGTTTTGAACTCTCCGTTGATTACAAAATGGTTAGTGTGTATGTGAATCCAAGTGCGGCCAGTTTTTACTAACATGGATGACATGTGAATTAGAAGTGCAAAATATTTTCTCTAAGGGTGGTAAGCCATGAGTGCCCAGGAATAACACAAATTAGTGTATAAGAGCATCTCTAGTAGTGACCGTAAACGCAGCCGAACTGTAAAATAACCGACAGTTTTAAGCTTCACGAGCGAGCGGTAAAAAACCTTTACCGTTGGGCTAGCGACATCTATAAAAGGTAGAAAACTGTAGAAACCCGTAAAACCGACGGCTAGCAAATCTACATAGGCAGGCTGGAGAGCGAAACTGAAACCCGCCCTGTACATGAGTCGCTTCGCGCGGGCGGGACTTTTCAGCTCGCCTATTTCCCGCTAATGGGTCGCCGCCACCAATCCCCCGATCCCCCCTACACCGTGCTCTCGCGCCACCGGCCATGGGATTCACATGCATGGACATGACTGAGGCTCCCCCTTATCGCTACCGAGGTCTCGCCACCTCTCCGTGAGGCTCCTGCTTCGGGATCCCCTTCCGGTGGGGCGGTGGCAATGGTTGCCGAGATTCCCGCCGTCGGGCCGTCGAGGAGAAAGCGTCACGACAAAGTGGTTGTGGCACCTGATGTTGGACCTTCGCCGGCATCGCGATCCTCTTTCTCTGGGGCGGTGGCGCCTGAGGCAGCCTGCGTCGTGGCGTCCTCAAGCCGTGTGGTCGACGCCCAACCGTAGATGTCGGAAAGAAGAAGCAGAAGCAAGTGGTGCATTGAGATGTCCTTCCACCCCGCGCTACTCCATCTCCGCCGGTGGCCGACGGTCGCGTCGCCTCTTTGCATGCAGCCAACATGTTCGGCCAAAGTGCCTCAAGGTGATTTTTGTGGAAATTTGATCATTTTTCCCCTTCGAAAAAGCTTGTCGCTTCTAAAGTTGGACCTATATCTTCGTTTCTCCAATCCCCCAGCCGCCGACTCGTCCATGGACCTCCTCAACAAGACCATGGTCAATATTGAGGAGGAGCAATTAAAGTTCATCGATGAGATCGAGGAAGACGACGGTGTGCAACGTGACTTGGAGGAGGTTGAAGAAAAGGTGTTCGAAAAGGCTATGCTGAAGACAATGAGGAATAAGCATGCAGTGATCTACAACGTGATGAAAGATGTTTGCCTGATCCGTGCATATTCACAAGTGTCACTTGATGCGGTGACCGGATCAGATCAAACCGAACGTCATTGGCGACGGATTGAAGACAAGTCTCTTCAAAATCATGCCTCGTGTTGCTCAACCGGTGTATCGATCCTACCAATCCCTCCAAGACCGATGGGATGTGACCAGGCCAATTTGAAGCCAATGGTCCGCAGCCTTGCAACAAGTGCGCCTAAATCCTCCTAGTGTCATAAGCATAGAGGACTATGTGAGGCTTCAGATGCTATGTGAGGAGACCACGGTCAATATTGGGAATTGGGCAAGCAAAGAGGACTACGTGATGAAGTCAAATTTTATTCCCAATGAGGCCATCAGATGCAAATATCATTGTTCATATCTTTGTGATGCTAGAACCGTGTTGCCAATGAGAGATACAAGGCAATGAAAGGATACAAGGGGAAACCTTTTACACTTCTACATTGTTGGAAGTTGCTTGTCCATATTCCTTAACGGAATTTGAGGGACCAAGAGGCGCCAACCAAGAAAGAAGCTATGAAGAAGATGGATGATTTTACTGATGTGGAAGATGGAGGAAGTAATAAGGGGATGCCGGAAGGAAACAAGAAGGCAAAGGAGAGGATCAAGCATGAGGTCGCTGCATCATATTTGCGTGACAAGATTGATGAGATGGTCAAATCAAAGGAAACCTTGATGACCAAAATGATGGAGGAAAAGATGAAAATGAATGAAATGAAGTATGAGATAAAGCAATCAAGATGGGAAGCATCCCGCAACGAAGATAAGTGCAAGAAGGAGATGGAGGAGAGGAAGCTCAAGATAAAGGAAACCAACGCAATGTGGGAGCTCATGGCCGAGGAGAAAGATGTGATGATGGTGGCTACATCCAAGATGATGCGCAACAATTGGAGCTTCATCAAATAATGCTCTCGGGCATCTTGGAGAGGAGAAGGCTAGCACGTCAAGGAGGTGCCGCAGTAGCCGGTGCACCGGCAAGTGGTGGTGATGGAGGTCTCCCTGACAAGGTTTGACGATCCCTCGCGGTGGCATAGATGTGAGCACGCTCCCTTATTTTTGGTGAATTTGGTAAACAATGGTATATGAAGGTGTGGGTCGCGGCGATCATGTCAATTTGATGTAAAACTTTGAACTATTGAATCTTTTGATTGAGTAGATCATTTGATCTTTTCGATGAAATTGATGAAACCAACTGTTTTACCGTTCCCCTATACGGAACGGTAAAATAGGTTTTCCGAAGACGATAAACTAAAAATAAATTTTATGCGTTTAGAGTCACTGCTATCGAGAGATGCTTTAACACACAGTGCGTTCCCTCTAGATTTTTTTCGTTTTTTTTCGTTTTCATCCGTGTAACTCATGGGAGATATGTCAAGGGGAAACATATAGTCCATCAATTGAAATTCTATCTGCATGCGGCTAGGCATAGACCCATATGTAATGTACCCTCCCCTCATCATCAACAATATATGGAGACATAAGGGATAACATGCCTTTGTGAGACGAGCAAGTCTCTACCCCTATCGACATATACCATATAAATCTCAATGAGTATGTCTGGTCTGCTCGGTGAGATAGCCCATGTAATCCCATCATATTAATACAAAACCACCATAGAAGTAGGCTTATTATCTAAAAGGAGGTCCAAATATGTCTACATACCAGTCACATTTGCTTTTGGTGTGCAAACGGTGAGCACTTCTTGACTATCCCCTATTTCTATACGTGTTAGCACTACAATTAGTCTGATTCAAGATGTATTAGGGTGTTCAAAGTAAATGTATTCCATATTTAAACTTGAACACTCAGCTTGGTGTCCCCTGTGTTTATCCTAAATCCGCCACCGGTTGAACAAACAAAAAATCTAGCAAAAGCACTTTTGTAATGAATCACAAACCAGCAATATCAAGATCAATCAGGATGTTGACACATCGACTAACTAATACTCCCTTTGTTTTTAAATATAAGATGTTTTATCATTTATTTATATTCAAATGTATATAAGTGTATCTAGAAATGTTTTAATGTATATGTTCATCCCTTTTAGTATGCATCTAAAGTTCTAGACAATATGTACAACACGTAAAACATCTTACGTTTAAAAACAGAGGGAGTACATAGCATCGACTAAACAATCATTTATATTGCTAATGAGGACATGTCATATGTTGACTTGTAGAATCCAATGCTAGATAAACCACATTATTATTATTTTTGCTAGAAAAACAGTAGGGAAAGCCCCTACCGTGATGTTATATATAGTGGTGGATAATTACATGGGAAATCAGTTTTCCTGTCAAAAATTACATGGCATCAAGCCATTGCTGCATAGCTTCTTTAAGAGAAGGTTTAGCTCTGTGCATAGCAAGGGAAAAAACATGATTAAACATAAAGATACAAAGCTCAATACTCAGTTGTCCTGCCTCAAAATAATATTATTCCTATGTTTCCAGAGACTCCAGCAACCAATGATCAAGTATTCAGTGAAGCAAATATGCCCAGCTCTGGCCTTCCCATCTAACAACATCTGATATAGATCCAGATCATAATTCCATTCTTGGTTTAATCTCCACCAGAAAGTCTGACTAAAGTCACAACGAAAGAAGAAATGTTGCATATATTCCATAGGAGCATCAGGACAAAGCACACATGATGTATCTTCCAGATAAAAAGTCTTCCTATGAAGGATATCTCTAGTATTTAAGCGGTCTTGCAACAGGAGCTAATGCTTTAACTGCACACAAGATTTCCAAATCCAGAGAAAAGGAGTTGGTGCCTGGTCATTACGTGTGAGAGCATTATATACCTTTTTCACTAAAAAATTAGCCTCATTCCTCAGGTTCCATGTGTGTGATCTCTTTATTAGCTAGTTCAGCCGAAAGCATCTCAATTTGATGAAAAGCAACCATAGATAGTGGCAGATGGAAATGATCTAGAAGATTTGTAGCATTAATTTCGATCATCTATTTCATATTAACATCTTGTTGTCGAGCAAATGAGAACAAATGAGGAAAATATGTGGCAGGTGTAATGTCTCTCCACTTGTCTTTCCAAAATCTGATGTGACAGGAAAAGATGTGGAAGGAAAAGCAACCATAGTTATGCCATCACCAACGGTGCATTTGGTTAAATCCATATATTTATCCCAAAGTGAGAGCACATCCTTCCACCAAAATGATCTACAAGTTGCCTGAGCTTGTGGGAGCTTATTATTAGAGTAATGTGCCTCTCATATAAGCTTAACTCATGGAATATCATTCATGTTCATGAATTTATATAAATGCTTCATGTGCAAAGATATATCATGAGTTCTTAGGTTCATCACCCTAGGCCTCCAGCCTTTTTCGGTTCACAAACTTGCTCCCATTTAACAAGACAGTGCCCTCTCTTGTGGATGTCTTTATTCCTCCAAAGGAAACCTCTAGCAGACCCTTCCACATGATCAAGAAATTGCATGGGCATTTTAATGGTGCACATAGCAAGTAATGGGATTGATGGACTTAACCACGGTTAATCTCCCATCATAAGATAAGATATAAGATATGCCACATACCCTGGTATCAATCCTATCAAGTATGCTAACAAAGTGCTCCATTCTTGGCTTTGTGGTATCCATAGGCATACCCAAATAGGTGAAATGCAAAGCTTCAGGTTTGCAAGAGATAATATATGCCTGCTCGGCACATCTCTCATAAATAATACTGATTGGTACCAAGGATGACTTACTGTGATTTACCGTCAGACCAGTGATAGAAGTAAATACAGCCAATATGTTTTTAAAGGCAATCAGTCGTGCAGAACATGCAGGTAAAATGACCTGGGTATCATCTACATACTGAATAATTGGATATTTCACGCCAACTGAATTATCCAAAGGTAAATTGAGGTCTCCATCAGACCAGGCTTTATTGACCATGTACTGCAGCAACTCAGAGGCTAAAACATAGAGTTGTGGTGAGAGTGGGTCCCCTATCCTAACTCCTCTTTTGTAGTGATTTTTCTTACCAGCACACCATTGAGAAAAACTGAGGCATATGATGTACATAATATGCAATTAATCCAGATGATCCATTTTCTACCAAAGCCAAGGCATCATGGTTTCTAGAATGGCATTGTATTCCACTTTATCAATTGCCTTTTCAAAATCAATTTTGAAAATAACAATTTCCTTTTGAGACTTATGGAACAAGTGTATATACTCATAAGCCCAAGCCAATTGGATGGTTCTAGATTTAATAAATCCATATTGATTTTTGTGAACCAAGAGGATTAGCACATGTTGCAATCTATTGGCTAATATCTTGGTCAGGAATTTCAGTGGATGGCTCACTAAAGAAATTGGCCTGAAATCATTCACATAAATAGGGGAATTCACCTTGGGGATCAGAGTAATATATGGTTTATTAATACTTTCAATGTTGATATTGCCCTCATAAAAAGCATAGCATAGTTGATGAAATTGCTCCTTAACTGTGGGCTAGAACTTCTTAAGAAATGCCCCATTAAACCCATCAGGCCCAGGGGATTTATCTGAGGGCATGTTCTTCACAATATTATCCATCTCCTTAATAAAGGAGTGCATAACACAAAGACTAAAACCAAGACTCTAAAAGTGAACAAATTGGTAAATTTCCGGTTCATTTTAGACGGTTTTGAAGTTTCTATATATAGGTGAAGTTAAGGCAAAATTCAAGGTTTGAAGAGTTGATATTTTTTTATCCAAACATTTGGGTAAATATTGATAATGAATAAATTCGTCAATAGGAAACAATCGAGGAGTGGATAAGGTGCAATAGAGGGCTCCCCTACAAATATGAAATGCAGAGCAGCATATCATATCATCTCAACCTAACCACGCGAGGTTACCGGGCACTCGTGTACAGGTAAATTCACATATTCATTGTAAATTTCCATATCCATATTGTCTCAAAATCTTCTTCCAACTAACTAGAAACCCATGTGAGCACAGCGGAGACCATGATCTCATAGCGCCATTGCTTGGCACTCACGCTTGGATAAGATCTTTGAACTTCTCCGTCATTGATGGCTGGAGGGCATGGCATCTTGATGGCCAGGCTGCAGGGTCAAGCCATCTAAGTCATTTTTCTAGCACTTTTTAATATGATAAATTGTAATGCCCTTCTTCTTAATTTATCATTTCTTTCATGCAGGTTTACGATAGCATACGCGAACAACTTGACATTTGCCACAGTAAAGGTGAGCTTGTTTTATTTTTGGGATCATTTTTCTTGTCCATGGATTGGATGGGAGAACCATCTTTGTTATCCATGATGGAGCTTCTGCATCCTGATGATTTGTTTGTTCGCGCAGGGTGGTGGTCATACTGCTCCAGAGTACCAACCTGAAAAATGCTTTCCCATGGTCCAAAGGTGGTTGGGCAATGAACCTCTTTGACGCCTCTCTGCTTTGATCGTTTGAAGCGCATCAAATAAACAATAATTTGATGCGGGAAGCATAGAACATGTATTTTTAGTCTGAATGACACGTCATGAAGTTTATTGTTCAAAATTTTGCCATAAGACACGTACTTGTGATAAAATTGCACAAAGTGTAATATTTACAAACTGTAGAAAAACAAGAGGTGAGTGTGCGGACGACTTGAGCAGCAATTTCTTGGCATTTGTTGATGAGTGCAGATTAGTTTGTAAACTTTGAGTAAATGCTTTGTATTTATATCTTTTCTACTTTTGTGTGCCCTAGCAATTGTAATGTGTAGTTTCCATAGCCTTTTGGCTTCTTGGAGGTTACTCCGGTAAACTAGCTTCTCCTAGAATCCAGAGGGAGGACGGTGCACTCTGCCATGGTGAAGAGGTGCACGCCACCGCCGTTGAGGGTGGATAGTGCAGTTTAGCTTGTGGAGAGCTTGGACACCACTGCAGAGAATTTGATGGCGACTCAGTGACGCTGAGGGTTGAAAACGTATAAGTGTATAACCATTTTGTTACATATATGCTATAATTTTGTTGTAAAATTACACGACTTATGCTACATACATATACTTTTTTTTGTTTATATGATTTTTGGTATTTTGTTGTAAGATTTTTGCTGCAATACTACATGTTTGCTTTTTTTGTTGTAAGCGTACATACATTAGGTGAAAAAATAAAAACTATTCTGCCTCTATTGTTTTTGCTACGTGCTTTTAGCTACAACTAGAAGTGTGGCCCTCGCAAATGCGAGGGCAAATCCTTAATGTTTCGAAAGTGCTTGTGCAATAATTTCTACTTTTTATTATTTACGTTTTGTTGCAAAAACCAATTTACTTAGTGAATAGATATAAATAAAATTTATTGTTGTTAATAGGAACCTAGCTAACTTCTAAGTTTTCATAATATTTTGTGAAGTTCCTTTTCTTCTTGTTTACTCCCCCCCGTTTCGAAATACATGATGTTATCTATCTACTCCAAAACATGTGATCCCTTCGTGTTACAAAAAATGTCAATTGGACAATCCTTTATTGAAAACATAAAAAACTATTGTATTAATATCATTTCAGTTTCCATGGTAGGAAATTAACAATCATGTATATAGTTTGGTTTCGAAAAGTATTTATACAATTGTATGCATATACCAGAACATAAATTGGTGGTGAAATTTATATCTTGATGAATGTGGAACAACCTGAAACGTCATGTAGGTGTTAGACATGGTCATATAATGACATAAAAATTGTCCATTATTTTTGTATGGGTATTTTGTCCATTAGTTTTGAAGATATATCAGTTATCGTTAATAATGAATGAAGAGTTCACCTCGTATTTTAACTGTGAGAATTCTTGTCACATCACTCCTTTTTCCCTGTTCCATCTCGTTTGTGACAACTATGACAATGCATAGATCGTTTCTCTCTTGGTGCATTTACGAAGCATTATTTTTATGATCTTTTAAGAATTAATTTCAGCTCCATTAGATTAATGTATTAGATGTTTTGTTTTCTCTTGAGCTGTGCATTTCCACGGCGCTAGACCTACTATATATTGTATATTTCTAAAAAGGCCTTGTTTGTTCATTCAAACACACTACATGAGTAGTTATGTACAACTGTTTTTGCATGGATTAGGGATATATACAAGAATTATAGTCAAATAAGGGCCTTCATGGCACCTGCATAAATTGATTAAATACATCATCATTTATATCGAGTTGATTTCTCATTCGTAAAGATTGAATGTGGTATCTAGTTTTGTATATTTTGCTCCTTCTACAACGCTTTATTTTTTCCTTTGCACCATGAGCTGGATGTGGTATCTAGCTTTTCATATTCCGCTTCTTCTCACTGCTCATCATTTTTCCTTTGCACCGTATTTTAGAATAATTCTTAGATGTTTGATTAATCACCTTCCTCAAACATATCGGGGCTATGTTTTTTGGTACAATATTTTCATACATCCACATAAGGCGATTTGTGCAATTCTCAAAAATATTATGCAGGTCTCGCTCTTCTATGTATCTTAGTTTTTCTTAATGTCGCTCTTTTACATTGAATTGAGAAAGAATTAAAATGCGTATTACGTATCTAACATGAATTGTTGCTTCTAATTGGTTAAATATTCTACATAGTTCACTCAAGGGTTATGGTTAATTATTGTTCCAGATTATCTTGGAATCATATTGATATTGATACATCATTTAAGTTAGAGAAAAAATGCAACAGAAAAATATGTCCCGAGGAAACACATTCTTATTTCGATGAAAATTTAAGTTTATGTGCTGTATTTTTGTAAAGACATGACTAATTAAGTGACAATGGATGACTAATCATCAGACAAACTGTTAATTTTCTAATCTACATCTCAAGTGCACATATAGGCTATGTATACATGTGCAAACATATGGAGAAGAGAAATAGTTCTGTGTTTTTTCTCAAAAAAAAAGTTTGTGTTATTTCAAAGATACGTACACGCTTGTACACACATGGAGACAATGAATGGTGCTCACACTAGTAGAAAACGAGCCTTTGGTTCACCCCTTTAGTCTCGGTTCATTATTTGAACCCAGACTAAAGGGGTGAGAGCCACACCGCTGGATTTGTGAGGAACCTTTAGTCCCGGTTCGTGTTACGAACCGAGACTAAAGGTTCACCGCATGCGGCAGCAGAGGCGGGCCCCAGCGCCAGAGACCTTTAGTCCCGGTTCGTAACACAAACCGGGACTAAAGGTCCTCACTTTATCAGCTTCTTCCACCCCTGCTCACTTCATTTTTCCCACCGAGCCCGAGCTCAAAATCATTTCCTCTCCATTTCTTCTCCATTTCCTCTCCCCAAGACTAGATAATCCATAATATTTTACACCATTTGGCAAGATTGAAGCCACCCCACGGTTAGCCTCTTCATCCTCTTTCCGGCATTGCTTATTTAGCTCATTTTGCTCATTTCAATTTTTTTGTGCAAGCAAGGTGTTCGATGTAATGCCTAAGTTATGATCTCATTTGTGTATATGTGCAATTTGTTCTTAAACTAAAATAATGATTTATGTGTTTTAGTGTGGTGAGGAGCCTTATCGACGTCGATCGCCCGCGCCGTCCCGTCACCACCTCGGTGAGCCTCTATATTTTATTTTATTTTATTTTATTTTAAAAACATAGCTTTTATGATTTAGATGCATAGTTACTACTTGTATAATTTTCTAACTTGTATTATATGTATAGTGTCATGGTTCTGATATCCGTCCCCGTCGGTCCTCGTCCGGTCTATGATTCGGATGTGGTATATTTTCAAAACTATTTATTTCATTCTATGTTTCTGACAATTATGGCGACCAACTTGACATAGAATTATTTTTATCTAGGAGGTAGTTGAACCAGAAATTGAACCTGACCCTATTGTCGAGTTTTTGGATAAAGAAAACAATGATTTGAAAGCAAAATTGAAAAGAAGTGAAGCTCTTTATCTTCAATGCTTAGAAGATAAGATGAAATTAGAGCTCAAACTTGCCGACGTGGTCGATGGTAACGAGATCAAGATGGATGCAATGTGCTTGAAGATAAAAATGATTAGAAAATATGCCATTAATCGGGAGGCTTGGTATCATTATGCTGTGGGTTCAGTATTTACCTTAGTTGCGATTTTGATCGCATTTGTTGTTGGATTTAAATTCTTTAGATAATTTTTATATTTGTTTCAGTTAATGTATGTTTTATGAGAACTATGTATTACCGCTTGTCAATACTCTACTCTTATTTTAATGGATGACATTGTATTAATTAATTTGCTCTTACATATTATTTATGACAGTAGTGTAATAATGGGGTTCGATATACTTTTATGTAATACAGATGAACCGACAATGGATGTACGGTGACCGATGTTGTCCTGAGTTCATTGATGGCATGCATAATTTTCTCCATATGGCTGAGGCAAACAAGCCGAAGAACGGTTTTATTCGTTGTCCATGTAGTGCCTGCAAGAATATGAGTGATCACTCTACCTCAAAAGTCATTCACTCACACCTCTTGCATAATGGTTTTATGCCTGGTTATTATTGTTGGACCAAGCACGGAGAAACAGGGGTTATCATGGAAGAAAATGAAGAAGAGGAGGATAATGACAAGTATCCTTGGTTCAGTGATACTACAATGGGAGAAGACGAAACTGAAGAAGATCCCATTATTGATGAGCCCGACGATGATTTTCGTCGGGCCATTCGTGATGCACAAATGGACTGTGGAAGTGAAAACGAAAGGTTGAAGTTGGAGCGTATGTTAGCTGATCACGCCAAATTGTTGTACCCAACTTGTCAAAATGACCAGAAAAAGCTAGGTACTACACTTGAATTGTTGCAATGGAAGGCAGAGAATGGTACTTCTGACAAGGGATTTGAAAATTTGTTAAAAATAGTTAAGAAGATGCTTCCAAAGGATAACGAATTGCCGTCTAGTACATATGAAGCAAAGAAGGTGGTATGCCCTCTAGGATTAGAGGTGCATAAGATACACGCTTGCATTAATGACTGCATCCTCTACCGCGGTGAGCACGAAAAATTGAATGCATGTCCTGTATGCGGTGCTTTGCGGTATAAGATCGGGCGAGATGACCCTGGTGATGTTGAGGGCGAGCCGCGCCCCAGGAAGAGGATTCCTGCAAAGGTGATGTGGTATGCTCCTATAATACCACGGTTGAAACGTTTGTTCAGCAATAGAGAGCATGCCAAGTTGTTGCGTTGGCACAAAGAAGATCGTAAAAAAGACTTGATGTTGAGACACCCCGCGGATGGGTCCCAGTGGAGAAAAATTGACAGAGAGTTCCCGACATTTTCAGATGATGCAAGGAACTTAAGATTTGGCCTAAGTACAGATGGCTTTAATCCTTTTGGAGAGCAGAGCTCCAGTCACAGCACTTGGCCCGTGAGTCTATGTATCTATAACCTTCCTCCTTGGCTGTGCATGAAGCGGAAGTACATTATGATGCCCGTGCTCATTCAAGGCCCGAAGCAACCTGGCAACGACATTGATGTGTACCTCAGGCCATTAGTTGAAGAACTTTTGCAGTTGTGGTGTGAGGAAGGTGTACGTGTGTGGGATGAGCACAAACTGGAGGAATTTGATCTACGAGCTTTGCTTTTTGTAACCATCAATGATTGGCCTGCTCTAGGCAACATTTCAGGACAGTCAAACAAGGGATACAATGCATGCACGCACTGTTTAGCTGAGACTGATAGTATACATTTAGGTAACAAGAATGTGTACCTAGGTCATCGTCGGTTTCTTGTACCCAAGCATCCGTTAAGGAAGAAAGGCAAGCATTACAAATGTGAGGCAGATCATCGGCCGAGGCCTACCCGCCCTTCTAGTTCTGCTATACATGATATGGTCAAGGATTTAAATGTAATCTTTGGAAAGGGTCCTGGCGGTCTCACTGTTCCGAATGACGCAAACAACCACGTACCCATGTGGAAGAAGAAATCTATATTTTGGGAGCTGCCATATTGGATAATGCTAGAGATTCACTCTGCAATCGACGTGATGCACGTGACAAAGAACATTTGTTGCAATTTGCTAAACTTCTTAGGCGTGTATGGGAAGTCAAAAGATGGGAAGTCAAAAAAAGGTACACCGAAAGGAAGGCAGACCCATCAACGTATGAGCGAAGAGATGCATCGAGACGATACTCATTCAGAAAATCAGCCAGGTCCTGCAAGCTACGCTCTTACTAAAGAAGAGAAGAAAATATTTTTTGAGTGCCTTCACAGTATGAAGGTTCCATCTGGCTTCTCATCAAATATAAAAGGAATAATAAACATGGCAGAGCAAAAATTTCAGAATCTAAAGTCTCATGACTGTCACGTGATTATGACACAATTACTTCCGGGTGCATTGAGAGGGCTTCTACCGGAAAATGTTCGAGAACCCATTGTGAAGCTATGTGCATTTCTCAATGCAATTTCTCAGAAGGTCATCAATCCACTAACTCTAAAAAATTTAGAGAAGGATGTGGTCCAATGTCTTGTCAGCTTCGAGTTGGTGTTCCCACCAACCTTCTTCAATATTATGACGCACCTTGTAGTCCACCTAGTCGAAGAGATTTCTGTTCTCGGTCCTGTATTTTTACACAACATGTTCCCCTTTGAGAGGTTCATGGGAGTCTTAAAAAAATATGTGCATAACCGGGCTAGGCCAGAAGGAAGCATCGTCAAGGGTTATGGAACAGAGGAGGTCATTGAGTTTTGTGTAGATTTTATTCCTGATCTGAAGCCGATCGGTGTTCCTGAATCACGTCATGAGGGGAGACTGCATGGAAAAGGCACCCTTGGAAAGAAAGCAACAATATGTCAAGACGGGGATTCTTTCACTCTAGCACACGACACCGTTCTACATAATTCCAGTTTGGTGGGTCCGTATGTCGAGGAACACAAGAATGTTTTACGCTCCAAGTACCCGGAGAAATCTGAAGATTGTATTGATGGAGAACACATGAAGACTTTCAGCAGTTGGTTAAAAAGACGTCTCATTAATGACACCAATGTTGAAGAACAGCTATACTTGTTGGCCACATCACCAGCTTCAACTATATTGACTTTTCAAGGGTACAAGATAAATGGAAATATATTTTACACAGCCAAACAAGATAAAAAGAGCACCAACCAAAACAGTGGAGTACGCTTTGATGCAACAAACTGCAACGGGACAAAGGACACATATTATGGTTACATAGAGGAGATATGGGAACTTGACTATGGACCTACTTTTAAGATCCCTTTGTTCAAGTGCAAATGGTTCAACCTACGAGGCGGGGTAGAGGTAGACCCACGATATGACTACAGTGGATCTCAACAATCTTTCGTACGAGAATGAACCATTCGTCCTAGCCAGTGAAGTTGCTCAGGTTTTCTATGTGAAAGACATGTCTACCCTACCGAAAAAAAGAAAAGATAAGCAAGCGAGTACATCATACGATGAGCCAAAGCGCCACATAGTTCTTTCAGGGAAAAGAGTCATTGTGGGAGTGGAGGACAAGACAGACATGTCAGAAGATTACGATAAGTTTCATGACATTCCGCCCTTTAAAGTCAACACTGATCCAAGTATCAAGTTAAATGAAGAAGATTGTCTTTAACATCCCAACATTTTATAATGTTCAAAAATCACTAAAATTTAAAACTTTTCTTATTATTAAAATAAAATATTAAATGTATAAGGAAACCAACTATGAAAGACTTCAAAGATGAGTTAATATTTCAAATGTCACAGTTTTAACACTGCATTTCAAAAACCTTAAAATATAATTTGACAAATATTTTACAAACTACAATCCATTTTATATTAAATAAATTAGTTTCTTTATAAGTATTTAAATTAAACCACTTAGCCATATCTATTCATAAATATAAGATTATTCAAAATGGTATATAATTGCTAAATGGTTTTCATTCCTTTAACTAAGATCAAAATATAGTTTGGAAATTATAAGCCTATAGTGTATAACTTTAAAACTTCATAGTTTTAAATTAATAAATTAGCCAAATAAACATTTCATTTGCTTAAATGAATTTCATCTATTCTCAAAGCATGAAATGATTAATATATTCTAAATAAGAATAGAATTAAAACAAAAATCCTTTCCAAAGTTGTTATGAAGTTTTCAAATGAATTATCATAATATAAAATATAATGTTGCACAAATTATTTTCAATTAAAAATGAATACCCTATATTTCACATTTCCTAAACATTTTTATATTTAGTTCTTTAATATTATGCCAAAATAAAGATAAATGATTTCAGCAAAATAAGTTTAAATAACTTAAATTCAAACATATTGAAATGTGGGGGTTTTACAAATTTATTTAGCCAAAAGAAAATCTAAATAAGATAGAAATTCAAATTTGACTTTAAGTGTCAAATTTGTAATTAATCAATTTTTCAAAATATTATTTTTCAAATATATTCAAAACATGTCCACGTACATGAGACCTGTTCCACAATTTAAGTGGCTGGCCGGGTGTCTGTCTCTCTCACTATAGTGAATGTCCAATTTACAAAGAGTTGATAATAATTGTTGATCATCTTGAACAAATGACTTAGTATTTTTCCCTAAGTATTTTGCACATCATGGCTAAGCCATTTGAGTGCTTGTTTCAAGAAGATATAAAAAAAAGTATGTTTATCCAACCTAAGACCTTAGTCCTTAGTCATTCTTGACCCACCTATTTGCCTTGCATTAACTTAAGAGATTTTCATAGCATAACATGCATCTCTACCACTTAGAAATAATTTGCATATCATACATGACATGTTTTCCTTAGGAGTTTTACAAAACTTGTTGTTACTTTGATATGAGCATGTATGTTGATGATTGTTGTTTGTTGATTGTGGTATTGTTGTTTGCTATTATTGTTTAGATTAAACGGAGAGCAAACGTTCGTTGTTGAAAAGAGTTTGTGAACAACGACAACATTCAAAGGCGAGTGGCACACCTAATAAACTTCCTATTTTTATATGCATTACTTAGTGTATTTTATATGCATATGTTGCTATGCTGAACCTGTGTAGAATCCCTACTCCTGTGTCTAGGTTCCTATATCATACTTAGCAGAAATATTGATGCTATGCAATTGATGAAAGGTTTTTACAAAATGTTAAGTGACTACTCAGGACTGTGCTCATGGCTGTCGTCGCCTAGGATGAATTTCTATTCTACTTAGGGCCGTGAGCATGGTGATTTTTACTTGAGAGTGCACATCCACTAAGTTAATGAAACACCTGGGTGGTAAGTGGTTGTATGGTTTATGTTGAGTGGCTACTCAGGTCCATGTCTATGGTTCCTGGAGTATGTACACCTGTGAATGGCCACCCAGGACAGAGGAATCTGAAGAACTCCGAGTGACGATTGCTTCCAGTGCAGCCATTGCCATATGGGCTCTGGCTTGATCAATTATGTTGTGTGGACTCTCTCCGGCTTGACAAGCAGATGTAGGGGGATGTTAGGTGGAACGGGTCAAGCCAGGTGGGAGGGAAAATGCTTCTGAAAGATCTCGTCTCATTCTCTCCTTTCCTTATCACAAATGGTGTGTAAAGGATACCTTGGGTTGAATGGGTACAATGGTGAAAGTGCACAACCTCTGCAGAGTGTAAAACTAAGTACTTAGCCGTGTCCCCGGTTACGGACAATTTTGAGCAGCTGATCAAGGACGTCAACGGAGGATTCCATCATCCCAATTTCTAAGTTAAAAGTTGATGGGTGAACAAGGGAAGATGAGATTTATGGTTTTCATGCCATACTCATCTGGATTTCAAGAAAAGTGTTTTTCAAAAGAGTAGGAAAAATTGGCTTTATGCAAATTAGCCTTGAACTCCACCAGTCAAATATGCATATAGGCTTTAGAGTTATTCCATAAGTGTCCACCATAGTGTCACTTGCCAGACTCCATTTTTAATGGAATCTGACCCACGTTGTTGCAATATTTTCTTATTGCAGATTTGATCAGATGACGAGTGAGGTTTCGTAAGGGTTTCGAGTCTACAACCAACATGTTTCCGCCTGTGGCAGCATGAAAGTTATAGAGACTCACTGCTATTGTGTTTCCGCTGTGTACTTTTCCAATGCTAGCTTTATGCTATGCAATTTGTAAAGAATATTTTGTAATTCTGGATCATCGATGTAATAAAATTGACGCTTTATTGTGATATTACATCGTAACTGTGTGTGCAAATGAATCGATCCAGGGATTTGCACTATACACAGGTATCTGCCTTATTTAAAGTGCAGGTACGTTACAGATGGTATCAGAGCACTGTGTTGCCTGTAGGTTCGAAACCCCTAGGATTGGACTAAGACCCAAAGGTTAAATAGTTAACTAAACTAGGTTTCCAAAACATGAGTAAATTTTGAACTTTCCTTTAATATTGTTTTACATTATTTATCTTGTCTTGCATCTTTCCCTTTTCCTTTAAAATTCTAATACTCTTAACTGTTCAAAATTTTAGATGGGAGAGTACACTGAGATTGCGTATGCTGGAGTTTTGTCGGGTTTCATCTTTGGGAGGCAGCTGTCTAGGTTGACAAGTGTACTGAAGCTACCACCACCCTATTTCCGAGGAAGGAAGGAGGAGACCAACATACCCCATGGGATACGTTGGGAAATACGCACCATCATGACCCCGGATCCTACGATGCCAGACTTCGAGCCCGTGGACTATGTCACCTACTACCCAGAGTGGATTGAGGGAGTGAACATAGCTATGGTGGACTTAATGGCTCGTTTGTGTTACAAGTATCGATTCAAGCTAGCACCAGGATCGCCCTTCCGTGTCTTTGGGAAGAGGAATGCACATGGTCTCTCGATGGCTCACACGGGAAATCGCCTGGACCTGCCCCTCGTTAACAAGACGTTTGAAGACTTGGATTATCTCATCAACTGTCTGACCAGGAGGGTCCAACAGGCTTATGACGTCGCGGATCATGCACAAGCCGTGATACACGCAAAAACCCAAGAACTCCAGGCTTCTGAAAATCTTATTGGTCAGTTGGAGGAACTCATCCATGACCTACATTTGGAGAACCTTGGCAAGGCCTCCACCACCGCCAGTAGCTGAAGAAGGAGGTGACCAAGGCACTGGAGATGTGACTGTATCTGCAGCTACGAAGGAGGAAGGACCAGTGGAAGAAGACCCCGAAGAGGTGCTGTTTCAAGAGTCAACTGAGGAAGAAGTCACGCCTGTGGCAAATAACCACGCAATAAAACGCAAGCGTAATATTTAGGAGGATAAGTGTAGCAATCAAAACCATGTTAGAGGGACCACCATTTATCTTATTTAGCTTATCGTATCGATTTAGTGTATTGACCTATCAAATTGTGGTATGGCAGTACTGTTACTTTTGTATTTCCCCGACCTTTCGTTCGATAAACGATTAGTTCGATTTCTCAAAAGAAGTTTGAAATATTATGTATGTGTTGCTTGTGTTTGAACTTTGTTGCTTGATGTTTGTAAGATGATGTTTGTAATGGATTATCTTGATTTCTGGTAGTGCATTAGAATGTTTATTTATCAACAAAACTTTTCTTTTAAGGGTGGTAGCCACCTAGATAATTCAAACCCAGTCACTTAAACCCAGAGATCTCAAACTATCGTCTTTCCATCCTCCTAATCAGAAAAACCATTCACTGCCAAGTTTTCAAGTTTCCATGTCAGAAATTTCATTTCCCAAAACATCCCGAGTTATCAGAATCAATCAAGCATTTGCTTTGTCTTTCTAGCTTCTCCGAATCTCGGGGACGAGATTCCTTTTAAGGGTGGTAGTCTGTAACATCCCAACATTTTATAATGTTCAAAAATCACTAAAATTTAAAACTTTTCTTATTATTAAAATAAAATATTAAATGTATAAGGAAACCAACTATGAAAGACTTCAAAGATGAGTTAATATTTCAAATGTCACAGTTTTAACACTGCGCTTCAAAAACCTTAAAATATAATTTGACAAATATTTTACAAACTACAATCCATTTTATATTAAATAAATTAGTTTCTTTATAAGTATTTAAATTAAACCACTTAGCCATATCTATTCATAAATATAAGATTATTCAAAATGGTATATAATTGCTAAATGGTTTTCATTCCTTTAACTAAGATCAAAATATAGTTTGGAAATTATAAGCCTATAGTGTATAACTTTAAAACTTCATAGTTTTAAATTAATAAATTAGCCAAATAAACATTTCATTTGCTTAAATGAATTTCATCTATTCTCAAAGCATGAAATGATTAATATATTCTAAATAAGAATAGAATTAAAACAAAAATCCTTTCCAAAGTTGTTATGAAGTTTTCAAATGAATTATCATAATATAAAATATAATGTTGCACAAATTATTTTCAATTAAAAACGAATACCCTATATTTCACATTTCCTAAACATTTTTATATTTAGTTCTTTAATATTATGCCAAAATAAAGATAAATGATTTCAGCAAAATAAGTTTAAATAACTTAAATTCAAACATATTGAAATGTGGGGGTTTTACAAATTTTATTTAGCCAAAAGAAAATCTAAATAAGATAGAAATTCAAATTTGACTTTAAGTGTCAAATTTGTAATTAATCAATTTTTTAAAATATTATTTTTCAAATATATTCAAAACATGTCCACGTACATGAGACCTGTTCCACAATTTAAGTGGCTGGCCGGGTGTCTGTCTCTCTCACTATAGTGAATGTCCAATTTTCAAAGAGTTGATAATAATTGTTGATCATCTTGAACAAATGACTTAGTATTTTTCCCTAAGTATTTTGCACATCATGGCTAAGCCATTTGAGTGCTTGTTTCAAGAAGATATAAAACAAAGTATGTTTATCCAACCTAAGACCTTAGTCCTTAGTCATTCTTGACCCACCTATTTGCCTTGCATTAACTTAAGAGATTTTCATAGCATAACATGCATCTCTAGCCCTTAGAAATAATTTGCATATCATACATGACATGTTTTCCTTAGGAGTTTTACAAAACTTGTTGTTACTTTGATATGAGCATGTATGTTGATGATTGTTGTTTGTTGATTGTGGTATTGTTGTTTGCTATTATTGTTTAGATTAAACGGAGAGCAAACATTCGTTGTTGAAAAGAGTTTGTGAACAACGACAACATTCAAAGGCAAGTGGCACACCTAATAAACTTCCTATTTTTATATGCATTACTTAGTGTATTTTATATGCATGTGTTGCTATGCTGAACCTGTGTAGAATCCCTACTCCTGTGTCTAGGTTCCTATATCATACTTAGCAGAAATATTGATGCTATGCAATTGATGAAAGGTTTTTAAAAAATGTTAAGTGACTACTCAGGACTGTGCTCATGGCTGTCGTCGCCTAGGATGAATTTCTATTCTACTTAGGGCCGTGAGCATGGTGATTTTTACTTGAGAGTGCACATCCACTAAGTTAATGAAACACCTGGGTGGTAAGTGGTTGTATGGTTTATGTTGAGTGGCTACTCAGGTCCATGTCTATGGTTCCTGGAGTATGTACACTTGTGAATGGCCACCCAGGAACAGAGGAATCTGAAGAACTCCGAGTGACGATTGCTTCTAGTGCAGCCATTGCCATATGGGCTCTGGCTTGATCAATTATGTTGCGTGGACTCTCTCCGGCTTGACAAGCAGATGTAGGGGGATGTTAGGTGGAACGGGTCAAGCCAGGTGGGAGGGAAAATGCTTCTGAAAGATCTCGTCTCATTCTCTCCTTTCCTTATCACAAATGGTGTGTAAAGGATACCTTGGGTTGAATGGGTACAATGGTGAAAGTGCACAACCTCTGCAGAGTGTAAAACTAAGTACTTAGCCGTGTCCCCGGTTACGGACAATTTTGAGCAGCTGATCAAGGACGTCAACGGAGGATTCCATCATCCCAATTTCTAAGTTAAAAGTTGATGGGTGAACAAGGGAAGATGAGATTTATGGTTTTCATGCCATACTCATCTGGATTTCAAGAAAAGTGTTTTTCAAAAGAGTAGGAAAAATTGGCTTTATGCAAATTAGCCTTGAACTCCACCAGCCAAATATGCATATAGGCTTTAGAGTTATTCCATAAGTGTCCACCATAGTGTCACTTGCCAGACTCCATTTTTAATGGAATCTGACCCACGTTGTTGCAATATTTTCTTATTGCAGATTTGATCAGATGACGAGTGAGGTTTCGTAAAGGTTTCGAGTCTACAACCAACATGTTTCCGCCTGTGGCAGCATGAAAGTTATAGAGACTCACTGCTATTGTGTTTCCGTTGTGTACTTTTCCAATGCTAGCTTTATGCTATGCAATTTGTAAAGAATATTTTGTAATTCTGGATCATCGATGCAATAAAATTGACGCTTTGTTGTGATATTACATCGTAACTGTGTGTGCAAATGAATCGATCCAGGGATTTGCACTATACACAGGTATCTGCCTTATTTAAAGTGCAGGTACATTACATTGTCCGTGGTTACGGCGCAATCGGAAGAACAAGTAAACACTAGAGAGGGATATTATTGTTGATGTGTAATATCCGAATGCTTTGTATCAGAAGAACAAGTGAACTGAAGTATTTTGTAGATGCATGGAACAAAACACACGATTTCACCTGCATACAGCCCAACGGTGGCTCGTGAGTGCCTGCATATGAAATGCACCGTTGGACGTATGCAGGGAATCTGAATGCTTTGTATTCTGTCGATGAAGTAGAATGAGGAGACAATGACTGCCGAACATGTTCAAGAGGGGGCTATATATAGGGTCATGTGACTCACGAACTGGTCATGATAGTGCCCATCCAACAGCTCAGAATCTCTGAAAAGAAACACATCTCTTCATCCAACGGCTCACAAGTGCTTTAAAGAAACACACGATCCATGTGCTTCTTTAGTCCCGGTTGGTGTTACCAACCGAGACTAAAGAAGCACATGGATCGTGTGTTTCTTTCTAGTGCTTGTGAGACGTTGGATCTGAGGTGTTTTTCTTTTGAGAGATTCTGAGTTGTTGGATCAGCAGTATGACGACCACTTCGTGACCCACATGACTTGGTTGTTGTTACCAACCGGGACTAAAGAAGCACACGTACCTTATATATATCCCCCCTCCCGGACATGTTCAGCACTCAGTGTCTACTCATTGTAGTTCATTTTGGCAGCACACGGGTAGCAGAGAGCACTCAGTGAAGGCTGAAGGTGAACCCTCCCCTCGGCAGAGGCATCTCTGGGCAACCAGCGGCAAGACGTCTCTGATGATCTGCGACCGTTTCAAACGGTTGCATATCATCAGAGATGTCTTGTCGGCCGGTTGTAGATCATCAGAGATGTCTTGCCACGGTCATTTGGCTTGGCTTGAAATGACCATAACTTGGTCATTTGGCTTGAAACTTCTAGATGTTCAAGGATTTGATTTTTTAAGGGGTTTATCATTTTTCCTAGCAACTAGTACACATATAAGGAGCCCATGCCGAAGGATTTGATTTTTTGAGGTGTTTATCACTTTATTACATTTTTTCTTAAAAACGATCAAAACGGTCGCTACGACTAATCATCGGAAGAGGTGATATTTTCTAGAACTATCAATGTTTCTGTGATATAACCACTAGTTGTGTACCTTAAAATGATTTTTCCAAAAGTTTCAGACCAAACTATCAAATAGTTGTAGTTCAAATTTGAATTACTTTCGATAAATCAACATAAACTCAATTAACTAGATTAACTAGGGGAAATTAGTTAGAATTGTAAGAAAAAACTCATACTTGGGGATCATCCATCATATGTGCACCACTCTTAGTGAAAAATAGTTGGGTGCCATTTGAAATCATATTTTCTGTACTCACTTCACAAAAAACCTCATTTTTTGCACTCAAAAAAAGGAAAATGATATTTATGAAAATAATTTGAAGAATCCCTTTGGCATGGTTGTTTAATATACCAATATGCACCTATGTGTGGAGTATGAGATCTTTATCACAAACTATGTCGTCGAAATGACCATAACTTGGTCATTTGGCTTGAAACTTCTAGATGTTCATACATGATAGACCTTTTTGTGAAGACTTTTTTTGCAAATGTAGGCAAAAATCAAGTTTATCATTTTTCCTAGCAACTAGTACACATATAAGGAGCCCATGCCAAAGGATTTGATTTTTTGAGGTGTTTATCACTTTATTACATTTTTTCTTAAAAACGATCAAAACGGTCGCTACGACTAATCATCGGAAGAGGTGATATTTTCTAGAACTATCAATGTTTCTGTGATATAACCACTAGTTGTGTACCTTAAAATGATTTTTCCAAGAGTTTCAGACCAAACTATCAAATAGTTGTAGTTCAAATTTGAATTACTTTCGATAAATCAACATAAACTCAATTAACTAGGGGAAATTAGTTAGAATTGTAAGAAAAACTCATACTTCGGGATCATCCATCATATGTGCACCACTCTTAGTGAAAAATAGTTGTGTGCCATTTGGAATCATATTTTCTGTACTCACTTCACAAATAACCTCATTTTTTGCACTCAAAAAAAGGAAAATGATATTTATGAAAATAATTTGAAGAATCCCTTTGGCATGGTTGTTTAATATACCAATATGCACCTATGTGTGGAGTATGAGATCTTTATCACAAACTATGTCGTCGAAATGACCATAACTTGGTCATTTGGCTTGAAACTTCTAGATGTTCATACATGATAGACCTTTTTGTGAAGACTTTTTTTGCAAATGTAGGCAAAAAATCAAGTTTATCATTTTTCCTAGCAACTAGTACACATATAAGGAGCCCATGCCAAAGGATTTGATTTTTTGAGGTGTTTATCACTTTATTACATTTTTCTTAAAAACGATCAAAACGGTCGCTACGATTAATCATCGGAAGAGGTGATATTTTCTAGAACTATCAATGTTTCTGTGATATAAGCACTAGTTGTGTACCTTAAAATGATTTTTCCAAACGTTTCAGACCAAAATATCAAATAGTTGTAGTTCAAATTTGAATTACTTTCGATAAATCAACATAAACTCAACTAACTAGGGGAAATTAGTTAGAATTGTAAAAAAAAACTCATACTTGGGGATCATCCATCATATGTGCACCACTCTTAGTGAAAAATAGTTGTGTGCCATTTGGAATCATATTTTCAGTACTCACTTCACAAAAAACCTCATTTTTTGCACTCAAAAAAAGGAAAATGATATTTATGAAAATAATTTGAAGAATCCCTTTGGCATGGTTGTTTAATATACCAATATGCACCTATGTGTGGAGTATGAGATCTTTATCACAAACTATGTCGTCGAAATGACCATAACTTGGTCATTTGGCTTGAAACTTCTAGATGTTCATACATGATAGACCTTTTTGTGAAGACTTTTTTTGCAAATGTAGGAAAAAATCAAGTTTATCATTTTCCTAGCAACTAGTACACATATAAGGAGCCCATGCCAAAGGATTTGATTTTTTGAGGTGTTTATCACTTTATTACATTTTTTCTTAAAAACGATCAAAACGGTCGCTACGACTAATCATCGGAAGAGGTGATATTTTCTAGAACTATCAATGTTTCTGTGATATAACCACTAGTTGTGTACCTTAAAATGATTTTTCCAAAAGTTTCAGACCAAACTATCAAATAGTTGTAGTTCAAATTTGAATTACTTTCGATAAATCAACATAAACTCAATTAACTAGGGGAAATTAGTTAGAATTGTAAGAAAAAACTCATACTTCGGGATCATCCATCATATGTGCACCACTCTTAGTGAAAAATAGTTGTGTGCCATTTGGAATCATATTTTCTGTACTCACTTCACAAATAACCTCATTTTTTGCACTCAAAAAAAGGAAAATGATATTTATGAAAATAATTTGAAGAATCCCGTTGGCATGGTTGTTTAATATACCAATATGCACCTATGTGTGGAGTATGAGATCTTTATCACAAACTATGTCGTCGAAATGACCATAACTTGGTCATTTGGCTTGAAACTTCTAGATGTTCATACATGATAGACCTTTTTGTGAAGACTTTTTTTGCAAATGTAGCCAAACAATCAAGTTTATCATTTTTCCTAGCAACTAGTACATATATAAGGAGCCCATGCCAAAGGATTTGATTTGTTGAGGTGTTTATCACTTTATTACATTTTTTCTTAAAAACGATCAAAACGGTCGCTACGACTAATCATCGGAAGAGGTGATATTTTCTAGAACTATCAATGTTTCTGTGATATAACCACTAGTTGTGTACCTTAAAATGATTTTTCCAAAAGTTTCAGACAAAACTATCAAATAGTTGTAGTTCAAATTTGAATTACTTTCGATAAATCAACATAAACTCAATTAACTAGGGGAAATTAGTTAGAATTGTCAGAACTAACTCGTACTTGGTGATCATCCATCATATGTGCACCACTCTTAGTGAAAAATAGTTGTGTGCCATTTGGAATCATATTTTTTGTACTCGCTTCATAAAAAACCTCATTTTTTGCACTCACAAAAAGGAAAATGATATTTATGAAAATAATTTGAAGAATCCCTTTGGCATGGTTGTTTAATATACCAATATGCACCTATGTGTGGAGTATGAGATCTTTATCACAAACTATGTCGTCGAAATGACCATAACTTGGTCATTTGGCTTGAAACTTCTAGATGTTCATACATGATAGACCTTTTTGTGAAGACTTTTTTTTGCAAATGTAGGCAAAAATCAAGTTTATCATTTTTCCTAGCAACTAGTACACATATAAGGAGCCCATGCCAAAGGATTTGATTTTTTGAGGTGTTTATCACTTTATTACATTTTTTCTTAAAAACGATCAAAACGGTCGCTACGACTAATCATCGGAAGAGGTGATATTTTCTAGAACTATCAATGTTTCTGTGATATAACCACTAGTTGTGTACCTTAAAATGATTTTTCCAAGAGTTTCAGACCAAACTATCAAATAGTTGTAGTTCAAATTTGAATTACTTTCGATAAATCAACATAAACTCAATTAACTAGGGGAAATTAGTTAGAATTGTAAGAAAAACTCATACTTCGGGATCATCCATCATATGTGCACCACTCTTAGTGAAAAATAGTTGTGTGCCATTTGGAATCATATTTTCTGTACTCACTTCACAAAAAACCTCATTTTTTGCACTCAAAAAAGGAAAATGATATTTATGAAAATAATTTGAAGAATCCCTTTGGCATGGTTGTTTAATATACCAATATGCACCTATGTGTGGAGTATGAGATCTTTATCACAAACTATGTCGTCGAAATGACCATAACTTGGTCATTTGGCTTGAAACTTCTAGATGTTCATACATGATAGACCTTTTTGTGAAGACTTTTTTTGCAAATGTAGGCAAAAATCAAGTTTATCATTTTTCCTAGCAACTAGTACACATATCAGGAGCCCATGACAAAGGATTTGATTTTTTGAGGTGTTTATCACTTTATTACATTTTTTCTTAAAAACGATCAAAACGGTCGCTACGACTAATCATCGGAAGAGGTGATATTTTCTAGAACTATGAATGTTTCTGTGATATAACCACTAGTTGTGTACCTTAAAATGATTTTTCCAAAAGTTTCAGACCAAACTATCAAATAGTTGTAGTTCAAATTTGAATTACTTTCGATAAATCAACATAAACTCAATTAACTAGGGGAAATTAGTTAGAATTGTAAGAAAAAACTCATACTTCGGGATCATCCATCATATGTGCACCACTCTTAGTGAAAAATAGTTGTGTGCCATTTGGAATCATATTTTCTGTACTCACTTCACAAATAACCTCATTTTTTGCACTCAAAAAAAGGAAAATGATATTTATGAAAATAATTTGAAGAATCCCTTTGGCATGGTTGTTTAATATACCAATATGCACCTATGTGTGGAGTATGAGATCTTTATCACAAACTATGTCGTCGAAATGACCATAACTTGGTCATTTGGCTTGAAACTTCTAGATGTTCATACATGATAGACCTTTTTGTGAAGACTTTTTTTGCAAATGTAGCCAAACAATCAAGTTTATCATTTTTCCTAGCAACTAGTACATATATAAGGAGCCCATGCCAAAGGATTTGATTTGTTGAGGTGTTTATCACTTTATTACATTTTTTCTTAAAAACGATCAAAACGGTCGCTACGACTAATCATCGGAAGAGGTGATATTTTCTAGAACTATCAATGTTTCTGTGATATAACCACTAGTTGTGTACCTTAAAATGATTTTTCCAAAAGTTTCAGACAAAACTATCAAATAGTTGTAGTTCAAATTTGAATTACTTTCGATAAATCAACATAAACTCAATTAACTAGGGGAAATTAGTTAGAATTGTCAGAACTAACTCGTACTTGGTGATCATCCATCATATGTGCACCACTCTTAGTGAAAAATAGTTGTGTGCCATTTGGAATCATATTTTTTGTACTCGCTTCATAAAAAACCTCATTTTTTGCACTCACAAAAAGGAAAATGATATTTATGAAAATAATTTGAAGAATCCCTTTGGCATGGTTGTTTAATATACCAATATGCACCTATGTGTGGAGTATGAGATCTTTATCACAAACTATGTCGTCGAAATGACCATAACTTGGTCATTTGGCTTGAAACTTCTAGATGTTCATACATGATAGACCTTTTTGTGAAGACTTTTTTTTGCAAATGTAGGCAAAAATCAAGTTTATCATTTTTCCTAGCAACTAGTACACATATAAGGAGCCCATGCCAAAGGATTTGATTTTTTGAGGTGTTTATCACTTTATTACATTTTTTCTTAAAAACGATCAAAACGGTCGCTACGACTAATCATCGGAAGAGGTGATATTTTCTAGAACTATCAATGTTTCTGTGATATAACCACTAGTTGTGTACCTTAAAATGATTTTTCCAAGAGTTTCAGACCAAACTATCAAATAGTTGTAGTTCAAATTTGAATTACTTTCGATAAATCAACATAAACTCAATTAACTAGGGGAAATTAGTTAGAATTGTAAGAAAAACTCATACTTCGGGATCATCCATCATATGTGCACCACTCTTAGTGAAAAATAGTTGTGTGCCATTTGGAATCATATTTTCTGTACTCACTTCACAAAAAACCTCATTTTTTGCACTCAAAAAAGGAAAATGATATTTATGAAAATAATTTGAAGAATCCCTTTGGCATGGTTGTTTAATATACCAATATGCACCTATGTGTGGAGTATGAGATCTTTATCACAAACTATGTCGTCGAAATGACCATAACTTGGTCATTTGGCTTGAAACTTCTAGATGTTCATACATGATAGACCTTTTTGTGAAGACTTTTTTTGCAAATGTAGGCAAAAATCAAGTTTATCATTTTTCCTAGCAACTAGTACACATATCAGGAGCCCATGACAAAGGATTTGATTTTTTGAGGTGTTTATCACTTTATTACATTTTTTCTTAAAAACGATCAAAACGGTCGCTACGACTAATCATCGGAAGAGGTGATATTTTCTAGAACTATGAATGTTTCTGTGATATAACCACTAGTTGTGTACCTTAAAATGATTTTTCCAAAAGTTTCAGACCAAACTATCAAATAGTTGTAGTTCAAATTTGAATTACTTTCGATAAATCAACATAAACTCAATTAACTAGGGGAAATTAGTTAGAATTGTAAGAAAAAACTCATACTTGGGGATCATCCATCATATGTGCACCACTCTTAGTGAAAAATAGTTGTGTGCCATTTGGAATCATATTTTCTGTTCTCACTTCACAAAAAACCTCATTTTTTGCACTCAAAAAAAGGAAAATGATATTTATGAAAATAATTTGAAGAATCCCTTTGGCATGGTTGTTTAATATACCAATATGCACCTATGTGTGGAGTATGAGATCTTTATCACAAACTATGTCGTCAAAATGACCATAACTTGGTCATTTGGCTTGAAACTTCTAGATGTTCATACATGATAGACCTTTTTGTGAAGACTTTTTTTGCAAATGTAGGCAAAAATCAAGTTTATCATTTTTCCTAGCAACTAGTACACATATAAGGAGCCCATGACAAAGGATTTGATTTTTTGAGGTGTTTATCACTTTATTACATTTTTTCTTAAAAACGATCAAAACGGTCGCTACGACTAATCATCGGAAGAGGTGATATTTTCTAGAACTATGAATGTTTCTGTGATATAACCACTAGTTGTGTACCTTAAAATGATTTTTCCAAAAGTTTCAGACCAAACTATCAAATAGTTGTAGTTCAAATTTGAATTACTTTCGATAAATCAACATAAACTCAACTAACTAGGGGAAATTAGTTAGAATTGTAAAAAAAAACTCATACTTGGGGATCATCCATCATATGTGCACCACTCTTAGTAAAAAATAGTTGTGTGCCATTTGGAATCATATTTTCAGTACTCACTTCACAAAAAACCTCATTTTTTGCACTCAAAAAAAGGAAAATGATATTTATGAAAATAATTTGAAGAATCCCTTTGGCATGGTTGTTTAATATACCAATATGCACCTATGTGTGGAGTATGAGATCTTTATCACAAACTATGTCGTCGAAATGACCATAACTTGGTCATTTGGCTTGAAACTTCTAGATGTTCATACATGATAGACCTTTTTGTGAAGACTTTTTTTGCAAATGTAGGAAAAAATCAAGTTTATCATTTTCCTAGCAACTAGTACACATATAAGGAGCCCATGCCAAAGGATTTGATTTTTTGAGGTGTTTATCACTTTATTACATTTTTTCTTAAAAACGATCAAAACGGTCGCTACGACTAATCATCGGAAGAGGTGATATTTTCTAGAACTATGAATGTTTCTGTGATATAACCACTAGTTGTGTACCTTAAAATGATTTTTCCAAAAGTTTCAGACCAAACTATCAAATAGTTGTAGTTCAAATTTGAATTACTTTCGATAAATCAACATAAACTCAATTAACTAGGGGAAATTAGTTAGAATTGTAAGAAAAAACTCATACTTCGGGATCATCCATCATATGTGCACCACTCTTAGTGAAAAATAGTTGTGTGCCATTTGAAATCATATTTTTTGTACTCACTTCACAAAAAACCTCATTTTTTGCACTCAAAAAAAGGAAAATGATATTTATGAAAATAATTTGAAGAATCCCTTTGGCATGGTTGTTTAATATACCAATATGCACCTATGTGTGGAGTATGAGATCTTTATCACAAACTATGTCGTCAAAATGACCATAACTTGGTCATTTGGCTTGAAACTTCTAGATGTTCATACATGATAGACCTTTTTGTGAAGACTTTTTTTGCAAATGTAGGCAAAAATCAAGTTTATCATTTTTCCTAGCAACTAGTACACATATAAGGAGCCCATGACAAAGGATTTGATTTTTTGAGGTGTTTATCACTTTATTACATTTTTTCTTAAAAACGATCAAAACGGTCGCTACGACTAATCATCGGAAGAGGTGATATTTTCTAGAACTATGAATGTTTCTGTGATATAACCACTAGTTGTGTACCTTAAAATGATTTTTCCAAAAGTTTCAGACCAAACTATCAAATAGTTGTAGTTCAAATTTGAATTACTTTCGATAAATCAACATAAACTCAACTAACTAGGGGAAATTAGTTAGAATTGTAAAAAAAAACTCATACTTGGGGTTCATCCATCATATGTGCACCACTCTTAGTGAAAAATAGTTGTGTGCCATTTGGAATCATATTTTCTGTACTCACTTCACAAAAAACCTCATTTTTTGCACTCAAAAAAAGGAAAATGATATTTATGAAAATAATTTGAAGAATCCCTTTGGCATGGTTGTTTAATATACCAATATGCACCTATGTGTGGAGTATGAGATCTTTATCACAAACTATGTCGTCGAAATGACCATAACTTGGTCATTTGGCTTGAAACTTCTAGATGTTCATACATGATAGACCTTTTTGTGAAGACTTTTTTTGCAAATGTAGCCAAACAATCAAGTTTATCATTTTTCCTAGCAACTAGTACATATATAAGGAGCCCATGCCAAAGGATTTGATTTGTTGAGGTGTTTATCACTTTATTACATTTTTTCTTAAAAACGATCAAAACGGTCGCTACGACTAATCATCGGAAGAGGTGATATTTTCTAGAACTATCAATGTTTCTGTGATATAACCACTAGTTGTGTACCTTAAAATGATTTTTCCAAAAGTTTCAGACCAAACTATCAAATAGTTGTAGTTCAAATTTGAATTACTTTCGATAAATCAACATAAACTCAATTAACTAGGGGAAATTAGTTAGAATTGTCAGAACTAACTCGTACTTGGGGATCATCCATCATATGTGCACCACTCTTAGTGAAAAATAGTTGTGTGCCATTTGGAATCATATTTTTTGTACTCGCTTCATAAAAAACCTCATTTTTTGCACTCACAAAAAGGAAAATGATATTTATGAAAATAATTTGAAGAATCCCTTTGGTATGGTTGTTTAATATACCAATATGCACCTATGTGTGGAGTATGAGATCTTTATCACAAACTATGTCGTCGAAATGACCATAACTTGGTCATTTGACTTGAAACTTCTAGATGTTCATACATGATAGACCTTTTTGTGAAGACTTTTTTTTGCAAATGTAGGCAAAAATCAAGTTTATCATTTTTCCTAGCAACTAGTACACATATAAGGAGCCCATGCCAAAGGATTTGATTTTTTGAGGTGTTTATCACTTTATTACATTTTTTCTTAAAAACGATCAAAACGGTCGCTACGACTAATCATCGGAAGAGGTGATATTTTATAGAACTATCAATGTTTCTGTGATATAACCACTAGTTGTGTACCTTAAAATGATTTTTCCAAATGTTTCAGACCAAACTATCAAATAGTTGTAGTTCAAATTTGAATTACTTTCGATAAATCAACATAAACTCAACTAACTAGGAAAAATTAGTTAGAATTGTAAAAAAAACTCATACTTGGGGATCATCCATCATATGTGCACCACTCTTAGTGAAAAATAGTTGTGTGCCATTTGGAATCATATTTTCTGTACTCACTTCACAAAAAACCTCATTTTTTGCACTCAAAAAAGGAAAATGATATTTATGAAAATAATTTGAAGAATCCCTTTGGCATGGTTGTTTAATATACCAATATGCACCTATGTGTGGAGTATGAGATCTTTATCACAAACTATGTCGTCGAAATGACCATAACTTGGTCATTTGGCTTGAAACTTCTAGATGTTCATACATGATAGACCTTTTTGTGAAGACTTTTTTTGCAAATGTAGGCAAAAAATCAAGTTTATCATTTTTCCTAGCAACTAGTACACATATAAGGAGCCCATGCCAAAGGATTTGATTTTTTGAGGTGTTTATCACTTTATTACATTTTTTCTTAAAAACGATCAAAACGGTCGCTACGACTAATCATCGGAAGAGGTGATATTTTTTAGAACGATCAATGTTTCTGTGATATAACCACTAGTTGTGTACCTTAAAATGATTTTTCCAAAAGTTTCAGACCAAACTATCAAATAGTTGTAGTTCAAATTTGAATTACTTTCGATAAATCAACATAAACTCAATTAACTAGGGGAAATTAGTTAGAATTGTCAGAACTAACTCATACTTGGGGATCATCCATCATATGTGCACCACTCTTAGTGAAAAATAGTTGTGTGCCATTTGGAATCATATTTTTTGTACTCACTTCACAAAAAACCTCATTTTTGGCACTCACAAAAAGGAAAATGATATTTATGAAAATAATTTGAAGAATCCCTTTGGCATGGTTGTTTAATATACCAATATGCACCTATGTGTGGAGTATGAGATCTTTATCACAAACTATGTCGTCGAAATGACCATAACTTGGTCATTTGGCTTGAAACTTCTAGATGTTCATACATGATAGACCTTTTTGTGAAGACTTTTTTTGCAAATGTAGGCAAAAATCAAGTTTATCATTTTTCCTAGCAACTAGTACACATATATGGAGCCCATGACAAAGGATTTGATTTTTTGAGGTGTTTATCACTTTATTACATTTTTTCTTAAAAACGATCAAAACGGGCGCTACGACTAATCATCGGAAGAGGTGATATTTTCTAGAACTATGAATGTTTCTGTGATATAACCACTAGTTGTGTACCTTAAAATGATTTTTCCAAAAGTTTCAGACCAAACTATCAAATAGTTGTAGTTCAAATTTGAATTACTTTCGATAAATCAACATAAACTCAATTAACTAGGGGAAATTAGTTAGAATTGTAAGAAAAAACTCATACTTGGGGATCATCCATCATATGTGCACCACTCTTAGTGAAAAATAGTTGTGTGCCATTTGGAATCATATTTTCTGTACTCACTTCACAAAAAACCTCATTTTTTGCACTCAAAAAAGGAAAATGATATTTATGAAAATAATTTGAAGAATCCCTTTGGCATGGTTGTTTAATATACCAATATGCACCTATGTGTGGAGTATGAGATCTTTATCACAAACTATGTCGTCGAAATGACCATAACTTGGTCATTTGGCTTGAAACTTCTAGATGTTCATACATGATAGACCTTTTTGTGAAGACTTTTTTTGCAAATGTAGGCAAAAAATCAAGTTTATCATTTTTCCTAGCAACTAGTACACATATAAGGAGCCCATGCCAAAGGATTTGATTTTTTGAGGTGTTTATCACTTTATTACATTTTTTCTTAAAAACGATCAAAACGGTCGCTGCGACTAATCATCGGAAGAGGTGATATTTTCTAGAACTATCAATGTTTCTGTGATATAACCACTAGTTGTGTACCTTAAAATGATTTTTCCAAAAGTTTCAGACAAAACTATCAAATAGTTGTAGTTCAAATTTGAATTACTTTCGATAAATCAACATAAACTCAATTAATTAGGGAAAATTAGCTATAATTCTAAGAAAAAACTCAAACTTGGGGATCATCCATCATATGTGCACCACTCTTAGTGAAAAATAATTGGGTGCCATTTGGAATCATATTTTATGTACTTACTTCACAAAAAACCTTAAAACATAGAAAATGATATTTATGATATAATTTGAAGAAATCACCTTGGCATCTTAAAATGTTAGAAAATATAAAACAAAACATAAAAATAAACTAGAAACCAAAACAATTCAAAAAATAAGTAAACCAAAATAAGAAATAGAAAAGTAAGAAATTCAAACAATTTAAAAGAAAACAGAAACAAAAATCAGTAGAAAGAAATAAGGAAAAAAGAACCCTTTAGTCTCGGTTGGTAACACCAACCGAGACTAAAGAGCTAAAGAGGCGCTCTGGGCTCCAGCCAAAACCCTTTAGTCGCGGTTGGTAACTCCAACCGCGACTAAAGACCCTTTAGTCTCGGTTCGTGGCTAGAACCGAGACTAAAGGTCCTTCCGCGCCGTTTAGGGTTGTCACGGGCAATTTTTTCCCCAAAATCCCCCTCCTCCTCTCCGGCTTCTCCGCTCCGGCGCCCTCCTCCTCCCTTGGCGAAGCCCTGCTCCGCTCCGGTGCCCGCCTCCTCCCTCGGCGAAGCACTGCTCCGCTCCGGCGCCCGCCTCTCCCCGCCGTCCTCCGCAACGCCGTGCCCGCGACCCGGCCTCCTCCACGGCCCGCGCGCGTCGTCCTCGTCCACGGCCCGCGCGCGTCATCCTCGTCGTCTTCCCGACCTCCTCCGCTTCTCCTCCACGGTAAGGGTACCCTTCCTCTCTCTCTCGTGCTGCCCGCCGTCGCGCCCGTGCTGCCCACCGTCGCGCCTCTGCTGCCCGCCGGCTTAATCCTTGCGCTGATACCGTATCTGAAACTTGCCCCTTATCCCACACAGCATTTGGCTATTATATCGACCTGTCATCCGTCGCTTTAGCACATGCTTTACAGGTAATGACCAGGTCAATTAATCTGCTGTGGCGATCGTGATATTATGGACTTCTACGAGTACCAGGTCATGTATTTTTTAGATGTACAGATCACAACTCTTGTGCCAATAACATGCAATTCTTCTGGTATTCTGTAGACTACAGCTAGCTTCATGGGGCTGATTGACACTATTGTCTTTGCCGAAAACAGACTCGGTCAACTGGCTACAAATTTGTGTTGGAATTGGGATAATCATGTAGTAGGACTCTAATTTGTAGTACAATTCTATGCATAGAGCTGAAAACGTCAATAGGGATTTTAAGGATGAGATGAATGGTGTATGCATTAGATGGTCATTTGGTGAAATATCAAGTTTAGGTGCATTAGATGGTCATTTGGTGAAATATCAGTACTACAAATGCTTGCTTGCTTGCTATATGTACTGCATTTTTACTGCTTGCTTGCTATGTAATGGTGCGAGAGGTTCTTACACTCCTGCATTGGTGTACTAACATTGCTACAAATGCTTGGTGTACTAACATTGCTACTGTAACTTCCTGGAGTAATTTTACTGAAAGAATGATTTGTTTGCTTGCATTGGAGGCTACAAATTTATATATGAATTCTTTAACCTTTTTATGAAAGTAAAATATAATTAAACATAATAAATCTATACATCCCTCTTTTCTGCAGCACAAAAATTTTGGCAGCCATTTATATTGCAAACTAATATTATTTTTACTAGAAAGATTATTTATTGAATCAAAAACAGTAGGAGCCTCTCCTACTGTGGTATATTACCAGAACACTGTGGGTTGTGCTTTTCTACTATCAAGTCTGAAACTGAGACACTTAGAATGAATGCATGCTTGTTAGATGAATTTTGGCTACGGCTATTGAGAAACCAGTCTTTTCTGTTTTATGAGATGCTATTTCTTGTTACATAATTGTAGTTCTCTCAGTGTTCTGTTTTATGGATGCTATGACTTGCAATTATTGTCTACATGCATCATTGGCTACATCTTTTGTTGTTTTGATTGATATACAATTCATTATACAACTTGCAGGAGGTCTGCTGCTCGGGTCCTTGTGTCCACGGCTTTTCAGGAGGTCTTGCTTCAGTGGCTATCTTTGTTTTGTAAATTGAGATGATTGTAAATGTGTTAGATATGAAATTGTAATATATGATCCGTATATATATTATGGTGTGTTGGATATGCAAATTGAGATGATTGTAAATGTGTACGAAAAAAGATGATTTTATGTTAGATATGCACAATTCTAAAATATGATCCATATATATAGTTTTGTGTTAGGTATGCAAGATGAGCACACACTGTTTTCTTGGCTGCCACCTTGTTGTTCTATATGATCCATACTTGTTGCAATTATTGTACTTGTATATGTTTTTCAGATGAATAAATGTAAACTTGATTATAATGCCCGAGCTATGGATTGCAGGTAGAGCTATGGAGCACTTGCGAGACGAACAGATAGAAGAAGCACAATTTCAACGAGACGAATAGATGGAAGACCAAATGGAACAACTTATTTTTAATGATGCCCGAGCTGGAGGAGATGTAGATGATTATGATTTCGACCAATTTTTGAACGACTTTGGAATCGAGTCACAAGACTTTGATGTGGTGATAGCAAACTCCGGCGGAGAGGTGTATATGTGTTTATAATAAATATGACGATATGTTGTTGTTAATTACATGCATTAATTGATTTATGTTGCATTTATTAACGACTTATTTTTCTTTTAGCCATCCGGATCGAGCAAATCTGCAAAAAAGCAGCCACCATGTGCTCCTCGAGGCAAGGCAAAAAGAATGACGAGCGAGGATCCAAAGTTACCGATTGAGGAAATTGCTGATTCCGGCGAACCGCTCGAACCAAAACAGAACCGCAACAAATTTATAAGTCAAGCTGGAGTTATTGTTAGGGACATGATCCCAATCAGCATACGCGAATGGAATAAGCCGGCGGTCGCAGATGTGGACGACCCATGTTATGTCCACCAAGTTCTTAAGGATTTGGTCTATAACACGCTGTTGTCACATTTCACCCTCCCGCCAGATCTCTCTAAAGTGAAGAAGGACAACCTCAAGAAGTGGACTCTTATTAAGATGGCGGAACAATTCCGGAACTGGAAGAAAAAGTTATGGAATCAATATGTAGAAACAAAAGAAGTGCCAGATTTCAGTGGAGCACAAGGGAAGAAGTTAGAATCTGAATGGGCGGCGTTTAAGGCGTATAGGGAATCACCTATGGCTGTGGCCCGATCGACGATAAATAAATTGAATGCTGGGCTGAAGGAACACCACCATACATTGGGGACAGGTGGCTACAAGAGCGCCATTCCTAAGTGGTTAGCCTATGAAGAAAAACTGCTTCAATCGGGGGTCCGTCCACAGACACTTGACTGGCCCGAGAGGTCGAAATTCTGGTTGTTCGCGCATGGGGCAATGTTGGACCCTAAAACCGGAGAGATTGTTGGAAGGGGAAAATGGAAGGTTCTCGTTAATCGTATAAAAAAGAAGCTTGAAGAAGAAATTAATGATGTTCGCAATGGTGTGTTCAAACCCGATAGAGAGGATGACGAGCTGACACGGGCACTGGGGAATCCTGAACATGTTGGACGAGCTCGAGGCTTTCCTGGCGGTGCTACGTTTAAGACTGCGTGGCCGGAATCCTCTCACACTTATAGAAGCCGTAGCAGAGGTAAGAAGAAGAAGGCCGACCGGATATTACAATTGGAACGTGAAATGAAGGAGCAACGGGCGGAAATAAAAGCATTGAAGGAGCAAAGAACGGAACCTCAGAAGCGGCACCAATTAGACCATGAAGCGCATGCCGCCCCATCTCAGCGTAGAAGCAGCGTTGGTTCCACGCGTCAGGTCGACGTTGGTGCCTACCCAGTGGATGACATCACAGAGCCTACAGGTTGTGAGCTACATATAGCAATGCGAAACATAACTTTGAAGGTGGCGGTGGGGCAAGCTTTAGTAATTCAACCTGGAGAACTCTACCATTGTGGTCAAATTCCAGATGGCTACGCTCGTGTCGTGGTGGACGAAATTATGCCGGGATTTGAATCCTTGGAACTTGAGTTACCTGGAGGTAACGAGGAGAAAACGTTGGCAGACGTCAAGCATGCCTTCGCCCTATGGCCCAAGAAATACATCGTCCTTCCAGAACAAGCAAAGTCCACTCCTCGTTCTAGGAGTCCAGCTCACCAGCCAAGTCCACTCTTCCTCGAGAGGGATCAAAGACGGAGTCCATCTCCACCCCATCAGCAAAGCCCACACCTCCCCGATAGGGACCCCAGCCCGAGTCCATCTCCAGCTCAACAACAAAGCCAACCGCCCCCCGAGAGGGTTCCTAGCGCGAGGCCATCGCAGTCTGTGCCAGTCCGCCAGAATGTTAAGTCGCTCTCGAGTAGGCGCCAGTCTGGTTCTCCTGTTAGGAAGAAACCTAGAAAGCAGAAAACACCGCCGCCTACTCCAAAGTTACCTTGGGAGAGAACCGTCGAGGAAAACGATATCGCATGCAAAGAACATACGGATGCCTGGCTTGCTGGCGTGAAACAGAAAGCGTTAGCGAAACAATTGCCTCCTGCAAAATTTACTGCCGGAATTCCTCAGGAAAAAATTGACCGTTGCATCGATGCCCTATACAACCCCCCACCATCGCCGCCAACAGACTATGATCGCAACATTGGTAAGTCATATGACGAAGAGATGGATGATCGATCGAAAAAAGGGAAACAAGTTGCCCAACTCGGAGAACAAGACGCACAGTCGCCCCCCCCCGCTCAAGGTGCTTGATGACAGAGTTCTCAAAAACATCAATGTGCGGGAGCTGGTATATTCGGGAGATGATATCCCCTTCGCGGATGTTGTTCGTACTTATGTTCACGGGTAGAATTTTGTTGACGGCGACTTACCCACAAGAATGCGTCAATTTCAAGCCTGGTACAAGGATACCGTAAAGGAGACGAATAATGTCGCTCTCATGATGGCAGTTAAGGAAGAGCATTATTTCCAAGAATACTCTGTTGTCCTTTACTTCGCCGAAATCTTTCAGTTATACAATCTCCGGGCCCTCGACAAAGGCATCATGAGTTCCTATTGTCTGTAAGTCATCTATTCCTGTAATTTAATGTTTTAATTAGCTCTACTCGTTCATTGTCTGTGATAATCCTCTCTATAATATTTTGTGTGCTTTATTACGCAGAATGAAGATGCTCGAATGCAAGAAGAAGAAAATCAACCACATTGGGTTCATTGACCCCTCTATAATGCATGAAGAAATCATAATTGATCCACTAGTTAACAAGGATACACCGGGGAATTTGCTAATGTTTTTCAAGCGACAAGCTTACAAAAATTATATATTATGGCCTTACAACTTCAAGTGAGTGTTACTGCTTATTACACATTCTATTTTTCTCACCCGATGTTAAGTTTAATTGATTAGTTATGCATGACTATTTATAAACGTGCGCAGCTACCACTACATTCTTATCGTTATTGACTTGCGGAAAGGAGAAATTGTTGTCCTTGACTCGTTAATAAGATGCCCTAAACAATACAAGACCTGTTTTGATTTGGTGGCAAGGTACTTTCTTTTCTTATCGCCTCTTTCGTTCATTTCCTAATATCAAGGAATTTATGACTCATTCATTCAGTTTCTTGTCATGCAGCGTTTGGAAAATGTTCCTCGCGGAACATCCGAACAGTGGATGGCCAGAGAAACTGCGCTGGCGTACTAACGATGTAAGTAGTACTATAACTAGTCCCATGCATCATTATCATACTTTATTATTATTTGATTAAATTTTATTCTTCTATAGACTTGTCTTAAACAACCAACCGGGACTAATATATGTGGATTCTTCGTTTGCGAGTACATGCACACTGTGGTCAACGAGAGTTTGAAGAGCAAAAGAAGTATCGAAGTACGTAAAACTCTAGTCACAACATTATTTTTGTATAATCAATCGTGATGAGTTTTATTCATTTCATATCTCATATATTCATTGTGATATCATTTTTTTACAGTTGGCAAGAAAGCGCAACGAGTTACCAATAAAGACCCGCTTCAGGGCAATTGCAGAGGAGTTGACAGGATTTTACCTCACCGATGTCATACCGGAGACCGGAGAGTACCACTATTTTGACTAGTGCGGACATGTAATATATAGTGATCTCCATGTAACAAAATATTTCTAAGTCTCTGGAACCGGGAAACGTGATATTCATGTACCACGCGTACTTAAATGTGTATGTGTTATCAACACATGATCTTCATGTAATTGTATATATGCATGCTGCAATTTTATCTAGGTTCGTACGTGTTTTTCGCACTCGAAGCCGTAGCATCCGAAACCCCTACCCCCGACGCATCGACATGATACCATCCGAAACCCCTACCCAGAAAACCGGTCGAAATAAAAAAAGCAAAGCACTGAAAAATAAATAAAAACAAAACCCTGAAATGTAAAAAAAAACAAAACCCTAGTCCCGGTTCGTAACACGAACCGGGACTAAAGGGTTCGCCCTTGCGCGCCCCTGCCCCCTCCACGTGCGGAACTCTAATTGGTGGGGGGGGGGGCTCCGGTCCCGGTTTGTGCTGAGCCGGGACGTAGTCCCGCCTTGGTAGTCCCGGTTGCTACACCGGGACTACAGGCCCTCTGGAACCGGGACTAGAGCCCCAATTTCCACTAGTGTCAACGGAAAGAGATCACGAAAATCAAAACTGTATCATTTAAAATAGGAACATGTGTAGATGATTTTTATTTTGTCCTATTTTCTGATCGCAGCCTGGCATGGAGCTTATGCCTTCCACGGCAAAAACAATTGCTGTTGCCTTGGCTTGGAACGTGTTGGGGATTTTTTTTCCTTTTAAGGGATGGAACGTGTTGGAACTTGTGGGAGTTGCGTACGTAAGTTTTTTTTTTGTGAGATTGTACCTGAGTATATGTTTTTAGATCGTAACTGCGGTTATCGAACAGAGGAAATTTGGAATATTGGAATATTATCGTGTTGGTTGTTTTATCCGTGTCAGCTCTGGTTTTATTAGTACATAACTAAAGTTGTACGTAACTCCGTGTCAGCTCTGGTCTTAATCGTTCATAACTACAGTTGTAGGTAACTTTTCATCTTTAAATCTCAACCACTAATTGTATATCTAACTGTCTAAATAATTCTAATGATGTGGTTGAACGTGGTGTCTTCTAAAAACCTCTTATATTGCTTTTAGTATATAATAGATACTATATTTGGGTGTATTGTAAAAGATCATAAATTTGCCACAAAAACACAACTATCATGCTTTGGTTTTCATAGACAGGGTTGTGAACTTTTGGTACAATCAGTGCCGGTCCAGAGGGGTGGTCAGGGTGTGTGGCCGCCCTGGGCCCCCGAAATCTAAGGGCCCCCAACTTTATATACTATACTATATATTATCTGTATATATTACATGTGTATATGTTATAAGAAATCTATTTGATACGCATACTGCTAAATGCATTTGTAAGATATTGACAACATATTTTTTAATATATATATTCATTATTATTGTTACGATGTTTATATTAGGGGTCACACATTTTAGTTTCGCCCTGGGCCTCCCAAATCTCAGGATCGGCCCTGGGTAAAATGTTGCAACTGCAACAATGCATTTCGCATTTCGTTGCAAAGTGCCCAATTCGATTATAACATGCTGTATTTTTGTTGGAGGTTCATTTTATATATTTTTGTTTTACAAGTTCTTTTTTGTTTTGTTGGTGATTTAATTTACATTTTCCCCTAGATACCATTTGTGGTTTATGAGTGAAACGATAGCAATGAAGATTTTGTATTGTAGTGCATGAACTAGACATCTAATACGTGTGTGCCTTGCAACAGCTACCAGCTAGACAACAGTGTGCACAGCTAGTGGCGGAGACAGGGGACCAGAAGTTCCCTGTACCCCTAACATGCAGAAATTTTGTGTACATCCCTACTTTTCTTTTTGCTAAATTTCCCTAAGTTTTTTACATTTAACACTTTGCCTCTTCAACAGTTGATAAGAAGGATAAATTTTCATTAGCCCTCCATAAAAATTTCATGGCTCCAGTCAAAACGCGCAACGGCATATGACAGTCCGGTGACCAGAACATCTCGTGAATAGGCAATTGGCGCAACCACATTAATGAGGTTGATTCTTGAGGATCGGATGCACGAGAGGGAGGCAACCGATCCGCACACCAACGCCTAATATGGTCATAAATAAAATCCTAATACTTCCTCTGTCCCATAATATAACATGTTTTGGTAAATTATATGGAGGACCGAGGGAGGGAGAATTTTCTTTTAGGAAAGGGAGGGAGAACTTGTTATCAATCTCAAAAAAAAAAAAAAAAAAAAAACTTGTTATCTTTCTCCTCTCGAACAATATCCAGTGGTAGATGACTGTCAATTGTTTCTCGTGGTAATCAAAGTGAGTAGGTGAGATACTGAGATCTGTCAATCACTTGTAGACAATGTCTTCAGGCAACCCAACCATATACATAATTTAAGATGGGATATCTACATCAATGCGGACGTGATCATTAACTACTAGTACTAATGCTGCGTACCTATAGGTGTAGAGATAAGACAAGACAGAGAAGGAAATAAGGAAGAAATGACCTTCACGCTTGTCCGGGCAACGCAATGGCACCTCTTGCCGTTGTTGTTGTTGCCGCTGCTGCTGCTGCTGCTGCTGCAGCAGCATCTCGCCCCCGGCCTTGTGCTGCTCCCGCGCTCGCCGTCGGCGTCGACGGTGGTCACACACCTGCCTGGATTCGATGGCCCTCTCCCCTTCTACCTCGAAACCGGGTAAGCACCCACAGCCAAAACTGGGTTGCCGGTCGGCTCGACCTTGATCGAAGTGGCTGTGCGATGCAGGTACGTGGGCGTGGAGGAGAAGACCGGGACGGAGCTCTTCTACTACTTCGTCGAATCTGAGCGGAGCGTCACCACGGATCCCGTGATCCTGTGGCTCACTGGCGGGCCACGCTGCAGCGTCTTCAGCGGCCTCGCCTTTGAAGTTGGTCAGTCAGACAGTCGGGGCACCAAAATAACATTTTTTCTTGTGATGCTAGCTCACAGTAAAATCAGTGCCTGAAACTATCCATGATCCATCAATCGCCTTGCAGGTCCTGTGAAGTTTGTGTTGGCTCCCTATACTGGAGCTCTGCCGCAATTAGTATATAACCCTTTGACATGGACCAAGGTAAAAAGATCGTCACCCATGAGTGACCCATCCTTGCATTGCATGATGCTTCAGATGATGCTCCTCTTCCTATTTTTCTTCTCTGTTTTATGGTTTACTGACGACGACTATCAGATGGCAAGCATCCTCTTCTTGGATTCGCCCGTCGGCTCGGGCTTCTCGTATGCGAGCGATGTCAAAGGCTACGATGTCGGAGACTACTCGTCGTCTCTACAAGTCCAAATATTTCTGAATAAGGTGATGAGAGTGAATGGTTGTTGTCTTAACGTAGCAGGGTCTTGATTCTTGAATGGAAGGACTCGTCGTGTGTTGATTACTGACCGCGTTATATATGCCTGGCAATGCAGTGGTTCACTGATCACCCCAAGTACCTTTCCAATCCTTTCTACCTTGGAGGCGATTCATACGCCGGGAAAGTGATTCCATTTATCGCACAAAAAATTTCAGAAGGTGATCCTCTCTCTCGAATACTGCACATGTACATCTCCCATTTTCTTCACGGCGATTATAGGACTAGCACGGGAGGTTCTTAAAAAAGACTAGAAAACAAATACATTTTCAGTATCTCCCGGGTCACCAAAGCTCACTTTTTAATTTGATTCTACCATGCTCCAGGAATTGAAAAGGGGCAGCAACCTCTCATTAATCTAAAGGCAAGCTCTACCCTTCAAACACTTGTTATTTGCAACGGCAAAATGAGTGTGTGATCCTGATCATGTCTCTCGTATCCGTGTTGATTCCAGGGCTATCTGGTCGGCAACCCAATGACAGACCCGAAGTTTGATACAAATTTCCGAATTCCAAGTGCTCATGGCTTTGGGATTATATCTGATCAAATATATGCGGTACTTTCACATTCATTTGCTTTGACAAAACTATGATGATACGTTGCTTTGTAGTATCCACATGTTGAACTAAAGAATTTGTAGATTTTTTTTCTTCAAAGGCCGCAATGAAGAACTGCAACGGAGATTTTGTAAACCCGACGAATCAATTGTGCGCTGAGGTGCTGCATAAAATCGAAAATGTAAAACTTAGTACTTAGCTATTGTTCTCCACTGACCTACTTGTGTTGCCAACGTGAGCTAACGTACATCCCTTTTACCACAGCTTATTTCTGAGATTCCAGACGCACATGTTTTGTACAAAAAATGTGTCGACGACCCCACGCCAAAACCATTCGATGATGCTTCACGACCCGATTTGGATTGTTTTGTCAGCTTTTCTTCATCACTTGAGTGTCAATTCGATTGAAGAATCTTGCTGAACGTGACAATGTCACATGGCACTCTATTACCATATCATCGACTTATCTGCGTCTCATTTCTTAACTGCAGACATACGGTTATTACCTTGCATACTTTTGGATGAACAATAACTTGACAAGAAATGCCCTCGGTGTCAAGGAGGTAAACTTGCATGATATTTTGCTAGCGTCTCCTTTAGAAAGTGTTCATATGTATTTTGAATGTTATGAAGTATAAGTAACATTAGCTTCTTTGTTTCCAAAATTAGACCTAGTTCGTAGAAGATTGTTGTTGCAAGGTCAAAAGAACAAAATAACACACTTTTAACCCTACATAGTCTTAAGTTTACTTTTGACCATAAACTTCCAGATCGTCCAAACAGATCCCTAAGCTTGCAAACTAGTGTACCTTTAAACCCTGAAGGTTTCTTCAACTCTACTATTTTTTGTAAAAAAATTATATCATCAAACACAAACCAAAAAATAAACAAATATGTTCACTTTTGTCGGTGGGATCACCACGGGTGGTCACAAGACTTGAAGAAAATTCACTGGTTGGCCGTGCCAGCCGGCTTAGACCTGCCGACTGTCATAAGAAATCAAGCAAAAGACAAAGTAAGAGACAAGACGACATTTGCACGCGTACCGTCGGATGGACCAAGGTCAAAGGCTGATGTCCAGACGAGTGCGCAACACCCGTCCACCATGCCGATAAGATATAAAGCAAACGAGATGGCCACTCACTATCGAGACGGGCATCATCCACATCCGTCTCGTTAGTGGCATCATCCCTCGCCAATAGCTTTTTTGTCTCCAAAGTTAGAAGACTGTTGGTGCAAGGTACAAAACAACACACATTTGAGCCCTAAATAATCTTAAGTTTATATTTTACCTTAAAACTTCTAGACCATCCAAACAGAACCCTACGCTTGCAAAACCGTTTACCTCTTAAGCCCTGATTTTTTCATAAAGTCTGTTTTTTTTTCAAATCATTGGAAACGAAACTCAAAACTTCGCTAGTTTCAATGTGGTTTGCGCTACGATGACAAGGCAGGCCAGTTTTACTGACATGTCTGCCATGTGAGTATGAAGTGCAAACTATTTTTCTAACGGTAGGAGATCAGGGTTGCCAAGGAGTAATAGAAACTACTATGTATACCATTATTACCGTGCATGTATAACACACGATGCCAAGGTTCCTTCATGATTAGTGCTTTTTTTCATCCATGCACTGAGATATGCAAGTTAGTAAAAGAGAAACATGGAATCCATCGAATTCAAATTCTACCTGGATGCATCTAGGCACATTTCCCTACGTGTCTCTCATCCACACCATAAGGAGGCGAAGGTTCCATGTAGGGGACGAGCAAGTCTCACCATACACCATATAGATCTCGAAGAATATAGATTTGGTTTGCTCAACCTCATTGTGATCTAGTCATATTAATACAAAACCACCAGAGAGGAGTAGGCTTATTATCCACAAGGAGGCCCAAACATATATACCCATGTCTCATTTGCTTTTGGTGTCTGTCAAGTGCAAGCTGCTTTAGTTTGATTTCCTCCGCTAACGCTAAATTAGGATATGTCATATATTGACTAGTAGAATCTAATGCTTGATAAACCACATCATAGGAGCATAACATAACATTGAAAACGGCCTAAACTTTAAAAGTGAACACCTTGGAAATTTTCTAGTTCATTATAGACGGTTTTGAAGTTGAGGCAAAGTTGAGGGGTTTGATAGTGGATATTTTCCTGCTCCGAATATTTGAGACAATATTGACAATAAATAAATTCGACAATAGGAGACAATTGGTGAGTGGATAAGGTGCAACAAAGGGATCCCCTACAAATATGAAATGCATAGCAGCATACCATACCATTTCAACCTAACCGCGAGAGGTTACCGGGCACTCGTGTACAGGTAAATGCACATCATCAATTTAAGTTTTAATATTCATAATCAAACAAGATCTTCTACCTCATTTTCTAACTAGAACCCCATGTGAACGCAGCGGAGACCATGATCTCCAGGCACCATTGCTCGGCACTCAGGCGTGGATCAGATCCTTGAACTTATCCATCATTGATGAATGGAGGGCATGGCATCTTGACGGCCAAGCTGCAGGGTCAAGTCATCTGAGTCATTGTTTCCAGCAATTTTTTATATGATAAAATGTTATGTCCTCCTTTTGAATGCATTATTTCTTTCAAACAGATTTACGATAGCATACGCAAACAACTTGACATTCGCCACAATAAAGGTGATGTTGTTCTACTCTTCAGATCGTGTCTCTTGTCCATGGATTGTATTGGGAGAACCAAATGTGTTATCCATGATGGAGTCTCTGATGATTTGTATTTTTTTGGTGCAGGGTGGTGGCCATACTGCTCCAGAGTACCAGCCAGAAGAATGCTTTGCCATGGCCCAAAGGTGGCTGGACAAAGAGACGATGTGATGCCTCTGCTTCGATCGCTTCAGATTCAAACATCACAACTATTTTGAAGCCCATCAAATAGCCAACAGTCTAATGATCTGGCAATGATAACCCATGTAGTGTTATTAGGTTGAATGACATATCATAACGGGTACCATGCATGACATATTTACATGCTTGTTTGAGAAAAAGTACCATATATTGGCCTACTGGGGAATCAATTCTATATTAAATGTTGTAAAACTTATTGTTGTACATTCAGCCACAACACACGCGTGCTTGTAAAAATTGCACAAATGTGCAATATTTGTACACTGTTGAAAAATAAGAGGTTGGTAAGAGGACGACTTGAGCGGCAATGCCTTAGTATTTTGTTGACGAGTGCACACTTAGTTTAAATTTTGAGTAAATGTCTCTATATTTTAATATGTTTCTATTTTTTTTGTACCCTAACACTTGTAATGTATTATTTATATTGCGCTTTGGTGCTGCAATTTTTGGGCCATGACTTTTTGGCTTTTATGATGGCTTCTCCAGAAAGCTACCCTCCAGTAGCTTCTCCCAAAAGCCCGAGGGAGGACGGTCCAGTATGGAGTGGTGCCAAGGTACATGTTGCTGTGAGCGAGGGCGGATGGTGCGGTCTATCCAGGCGGAGAGTTGAATGTACTGCAATTGTGTTGGTTTTTTCCTTTGTGTTATCTCAGAAGGAAACATTGTCACTATGTGTTGGTGCCTTTTTACCCACATTCACTACTGCCAGCATATGCCAATCATATGACATTTGTTCCTTTCAAAACATCATATGACATTTGCGACAGTAAAGGTTAACTGGAATTATCTGCGCATGATTTTCTCCACGGAGATTCAGTTCGTGCATAACTGAAATGGCTTTACATATATACATAAATGTTATACATTACAAGTGGCAGCTTAAAATCATGATTTGCTTCTTACATACACAGAGCGGTGGCCATATAGCAATGAGCTACCGGCCTAAACAAGGACTTATTGTTGTACATTAGCTTGTAATATGGCAAAGGTGGCCGGATCTTACCTAAAACCGGGCGACGCAATGGCCGAACACCTCGCGGGCGTAGAAGATGACCTTCCCGGACGACGCCTTCGTCGGTCAGGAAAGGTGGCCTATCCACCGGGAAGTGGAAGCAAAGGCCACCGGTGGGGTGGTGACGTCTATGGCAAGGCGGAGGCTTGTAAAAATTACACAAATGTGTAATATTTGTGTACTGTAGAAAAACAAGAGGTTGGCGAGAGGATAACTTGAGGGGCAATGCCTTAGCATTTTGTTGTCGAGTGCACGCTTAGTTTGTAAAATTTGAGTAAATGTCTCTATATTTTAATATGTTTCTATTTTTTGTACCCTAACACTTCTGTATAATTTATATTGCGCTTTGGTGCTTCAATTTTTGGGCCATGACTTTTCAGCTTTTATGATGGCTTCTCCAGAAAGCTACACTCCAGTAGCTTCTCCCAAAAGCCCGAGGGAGGACGGTCCAGTATGGAGTGGTGCCAAGGTACATGTTGCTGTGACCTGTGAGTGATGGCGGATGGTGCGGTCTATCCAGTGGGAGATTGAATGTATTGTAATTGTGTTGGTTTTTTCCTTTGTGTTATCTCAGAAGGAAACATTGTCACTATGTGTTGGTGCCTTTTTACCCAGATTCACTACTGCCAGCATATCCAATCATATGACTTTTGTTCCTTTCAAAAAATCGTATGACATTTGCGACAGTAAAGGTTAACTGGAATTCTCTGCGCATGATTTTCTCACGGAGATTCAGTTCGTGCATAACTGAAATGGCTTTACATATATACATAGATGTTATACATTACAAGTGGCAGCTTAAAATCATGATTTGCTTCTTACATATACAGAGCGGTGGCCATATAGCAATGAGCTACCGGCCTAAACAAGGACTTGCCATGGCTCAACGTTGGCTGGACGACAAGCATCCCTGCAGGAGTGGTGTACTTAGTCTGTACTCAATATCAATATGAGTTCAGTTTTTTCTCTTAAAATCCGTGGGGAAGGGTTTTACTGTAACCAATATGACTTCAATATTACCCATCAAACACAAATGACTTCAATATTTTTTTCTCTCAAAACAGACATATGAATTCAGAGTGCGAATCTAGAGTTCTCAATCCTGAGCCAGTAGCTTCTGTACAAACGTTTTTACTGTGAATTGGAAGGAGTGCAACGTTTTAGCCAAGAATAGCTCACATGCTATGTCTGTTCGACCTTTTATTGCCTGATGCGACATCCCGTCAAGTCATGTTCCCCACGTTGTTAACATGGTTTGACTGTTGTTTTCTTGAGTGGGACCCACACGCGTGAGAAAAACCGTCACTGTTGCGTGCAGCTCGCTCACTCTGTCTCGCCGTCTCGGTCTCTCCGGGCTCCCCCGCTCACTCTGTCCAGTCGCGGCGGCAATGGAGCGAGCGAAGCTAGCTGCGTCAAAGAAGCGGGGGATTCAAGATGCGGCAATCGAGCGGGCGAAGCTAGCTGCGGCGAGTGCGCGAGCGACGAGGGCGCGGGAGGCGAGGGCGCGTGCGACCGGAGCTCCGGCAATGGAGTCGAGGGAGGACGGCGGATGGGGTGGTAAGGGTCCACGGTCGCCGAGGCGACAGGCGTCCCGGTATGTGTGCTGCACCTACAAGATTTCAGCTTACCAGGTACTGAAATCGGCATGGAAGCGTCGCGCTGTTTCGCCGCCGATGAAGAGGACGAGGTTTGCGTCGTTGCGCAAACTTGTTGCAGGCGAGGAGAGAAGCTCGGGCGAGGAAAGCAGCGGCTGCCGGCTGGGGCGAGGAGAGGAGCTCGGGCGGGAGTAGCAGTTCAGCCGCGGTGACCCTTGGGGCGTACAGCCTAACTGCCGAGATGGCGGCGGAAGCTTTGGTCTGCTCCGATACCCTCTGCGAGATGAAATGTAGGTAGAAGCTTAGGTCTGCCGAGCCATGGCGGAGGGGAGATTTTGCTGCAGAGACTCCGTCAAGGGGAGATTTTGTTAGTTCTTTTGCGAAATCACTATGTAAGCAATACGATCGAACACCTTTTGGAGCGCTCCGGTTTAAGCAAAACGTAAACTATTCAGTTCCTTGTGCTTAACCTTGTAAAGGTGGTAGATTTTTCGCAAATAGAGGCATAGCCTACTGGTAAAGGGTTGATGATACCTTTGCCCACCTAAGTTCGAGTCCCCTTGCTCACAATTTAGGTGTTGCACATTATATGTCATGTCCAATATCTCTGTGGGTCTGACGTCTCATTATTATCGATATTATCGATTATCGATAATAATGAGTTGTCATATTCATTGAAATATTACACTTGGCCATTTTTTTTGAATTTGTGAATGTTTATAATAGTTTGATTCAATTTTGAACATTTGAATTCAAAATTGAACCAAAATTCAACTTTCAATATTTGTGCTAGACTTGGATGTTGCAATGATTATATACAAATATACAATTATGTAGTTGGTTGATATTATTTTGAATTTGTGAATGTTTTTAATAGTGTGATTCAACTTTGAACATATGAATTCAACCTTGAACCAAAATTCAACTTTCAATATTTTTGCTAGATTTGGATGTTGCAATGATTATATACAATTATGTAGTTGGTTGATCTAACTTGGTCATTCCAATTTATAATCATGCAATTATTCACATTGGTTCTCCAGAATGAGCTACAATTGAGCCCCAAAGGTAGCCCAGACAACCCCATTTGTAAACTTGTCATTTTTTCGACCTTCTCCATATGATCTAAAACTCTAGGAGATGTTAGTACATGATAAACTAAGGCCATGTGCAAAAGGGTTTCATTTTTTGATTATTTTTTCACATTTTCTCATTTCTTTCAAAAAGTGGTCAAACTGGAGAGCATGGCTACTCATGTAACGTGGTCCAATTTTCAGAAACTATTGATGTTTCTATGTTGTAACCACTACTTGTGTACCTTAAAATCATTTTTGCAACAATTTCAGATCAAACTATCACATAGTTGTAGTTCAAATTTGAATTACTTTCAGAAAATTGACATAAAGTCAGTTAAAGAGTGGAATTTAGATTGAAAGCATGGAAAATTGTCATATTTAGGGATTATCCATCAAATATGTACTAATCTTTATGAAAATTAAATAGGTGTCATTTTGAACCATATTTTATGTACTTGCTTCACAAAAAAGTGATTTTTAGCACTATAACAATGGGAAAAAATATTTATAAAAATAATTTTGAAAATCCTTTTGGCAAAGTTGTTTCTCATACCATGACACAAATATGTGCTGAATATGAGAACTTTATCACAAACTTTGACATGATGTTTATCCTACATTAGACATTTGGCTTGAAACTTATGTATGTTTGTAGATGATTGGCATTTTTGTAAAGTATTCTTTTAAAAAGTTTGTCAAAACTCAAGTTTATCATTTTTCCTATGAACTAGTACATATAAGAGGACTCCATGCCAAAGGGCTTAATTATTTGAGTATTTTTTCACATTTTCTCATTTCTTTCAAAAAGTGGTTAAACTGGAGAGCATGGCTACTTATGTAAGGTTGTCCAATTTTCAGAAACTATTGATGGTTCTATGTTGTAACCACTACTTGTCTACCTTAAAATCTTAGTTGTAGTTCAAATTTGAATTACTCTCAGAAAATTGACATAAAGTCAATTAAAGAGTGGAATTTAGATAGAAAGCATGGAAAATTGTCATATTTAGGGATTATCCATCAAATATGTACTACTCTTTGTGAAAACTAGATCATGTAGGCGCGCGTTGCCACGCCCGTCCATTAGAAAAATATTTTTTTAGGTGTTGGTGAAAACATATTTAATTTTGAATGGTCCTCTAGTACATGGGCTTCGGTGGATATTAGGAGTCCAATTAACCACGGTGGTTCAATTTGATACCCAGAGTAGCGTCCCTCAGGGACATTTGGCCCATTTAGACTGCACAAAGAAATCGAACGGTCTGGATTGTGAGCTGAGCCTAATCCAACGGTCCAAAAGTGAGGTTGTCTGAGAGAGGTCGAATTTGAGATAGGGGAAATCGAAGCTTTGGTTTGGGTTCTAGGGAACCATACCACCATGGGTTCTCGGGAGGCGCTGAGAGCCTGAGAGACAGAGCGACAATGAGAGGAGGAGGAAGAGGAGGCGAAAGGGGACATCCAACGAGAGAGACGGTGTGTTTCCGCATGTTGGGCCCAAATCAACCACAGCGGGCTGATTTGACGCCGGGAGCAGCGTCCCCTAGGGATTTTGGGTTGAGAGAAAATGAATGGTCTTGATTGAATAAGGAGAGTAATCGGACGGTTGAAAATGGTGATAGCCTGAGAGAGCTTGTTTTTGATGCAGTTATAATATCCCTAATTAAATGGGTGTCATTTTGAACCATATTTTATGTACTTTCTTCACAAAAAGTGATTTTTAGCACTATAACAATGGGAACAAATATTTATAAAAATTATTTTGAAAATCCCTTTGGCAAAGTTGTTTCTCATACCATGACACACATATGTGCTGAATATGGGAACTTTATCACAAACTTTGACATGATGTTTATCCTACATTGGACATTTGGCTTGAAACATATGTATGTTTGTAGATGATTGACATTTTTGTGAAGTATTCTTTTGAAAAGTTTGTCGAAACTCAAGTTTATCATTTTTCCTATGAACTAGTACATATAAGAGGACTCCATGCCAAAGGGTTTCATTTTTTGAGTATTTGTTTTTCACTTTTTCTCATTTCTTTCAAAAAGTGGTCAAACTGGAGAGCATGGCTACTCATGTAAGGTGGTCCAATTTTCAGAAACTATTGATGGTTCTATGTTGTAACCACCACTTGTGTACCTTAAAATCTTAATTCTAGTTCAAATTTGAATTACTTTCAGAAAATTGATATAAAGTCAATTAAAGAGTGGAATTTAGATAGAAAGTACGGAAAATTGTCATATTTAGGGATTATCCATCAAATATGTACTACTCTTTGTGAAAACTAAATGGGTGTAATTTTTAACCATATTTTATGTACTTGCTTCACAAAAAAGTGATTTTCAGCACTATAACAATGGGAAAAATATTTATACAAAGAATTTAGAAAATCCCTTTGGCAAAGATGTTTCTTATACCATGACACACATATGTGCTGAATAAGGGAACTTTATCACAAACTTTGACATGATGTTTATCCTACATTGGACATTTGGCTTGAAACTTATGTATGTTTGTAGATGATTGACATTTTTGTGAAATATTCTTTTGAAAAGTTTGTCAAAACTCAAGTTTATCATTTTTTCTATGAACTAGTACATATAAGAGGACTCTATGCCAAAGAGTTTCATTTTTGAGTATTTTTCACTTTTTCTTATTTCTTTCAAAAAGTGGTCAAACTGTAGAGCATGGGTACTCATGTAAGGTGGTCCAATTTTCAGAAACTATTGATGATTGATGGTTCTAGGTTGTAACCACTACTTGTGTACCTTAAAATCTTAGTTCTAGTTCAAATTTGAATTACTTTCAGAAAATTGACATAAAGTCAATTAAAGAGTGGAATTTAGATAGAAAGCACGGAAAATTGTCATGTTTAGGAATTATCCATAAAATATGTACTAATCATTGTGAAAACTAAATGGGTGTCATTTTGAACCATATTTTATGTACTTGCTTCACAAAAAGTGATTTTCAGCACTATAACAATGGGGAAAAATATTTATAAAAAGAATTTTGAAAATCCCTTTGGCAAAGTTGTTTCTCATACCATGACACACATATGTGCTGAATATGGGAACTTTATCACAAACTTTGACATGATGTTTATCCTACATTGGACATTTGGCTTGAAACTTATGTATGTTTGTAGATGATTGACATTTTTGTGAAATATTCTTTTGAAAAGTTTGTCAAAACTCAAGTTTATCATTTTTCCTGTGAACTAGTACATATAAGAGGACTCCATGCCAAAGGGTTTCATTTTTTGAGTATTTTTTCACCTTTTCTCATTTCTTTCAAAAAGTGGTCAAACTGGAGAGCATTGCTACTCAGGTAAGGTGGTCCAATTTTCAGAATCTATTGATGGTTCTATGTTGTAACCACTACTTGTGTAACGGGACAAATTGATTACATGATAGTTGTCTAAATAAGTATAGAATTGCTGTAGCGTGGCTCCAAACAAATAAAATAACATGTTATGAAGATACTTTTAGATGTGTACTTGCCTATTGTATTGTGAAATACTAACATTCATAGATCATAAGTCTCTTTCCTACAACAATAATTTCAACCATTAGAACATCTTCTCCAACTCCAATAGACTTTGTCGTTGTTCATGTTTTTGTTATGGATGCGGTGCATTAAGCACATCACTTTAAGTTGTTGGAAGGACCTAGTATGCAGCAATGCCCATGTTGGTCGACCGATATTTAACAAGAATGTTTCACAATGACCTGGTATTATTTCATTGACTTTTTTACTCTTCCAGCTTTTACGGAGCTCTTAAAAATATGCCATTTTTTCCTACTACTTGATATTTGATAGGCTGATTAAAATGTTTCATCGAGCTGATAGTTACTTGACCCCTGTTCTCGATGTGGACGTTCAGTCTTGCACTCGTGATGACGTTCAATCTTGTATTCCGGCTGGGAGGAGGTGCAATTTCAGTTCTTTTTCTTCGAGAGAGTAGATGGGATGGAAAGTGATTAAATTAGCATTTAACATAAATTGATTAGCAAGCCATTAAAGCTTCCTTAACTGCTCCCCTATTTTCCTTCTATGGCCAAGCTGGAGGGGAAATAGGGAATACAAGCGAACAGACTCACTGGAGGACCGCGAGCAACCTCGCCCAACTCCTCCGCCATGGACGGATCTCCAACCTCCCAAGCAACCACGTCAAGCTATTTCTCTTCCAAAGCATCCTCGTCCAGTTCCTCCGCCGTGGATGGATCTCCAACCTCGTCAAGCTCCTCCGCCATGGACGGATCTTCAAGCTCGTCCAGCTCCTCTGCCGCCATGGACGGATCTTCAAGCTCGTCCAGCTCCTCTGCCGCCATGGACGGATCTTCAAGCTCGTCCAGCTCCTCTGCCATGGACGCGTGCTCAGCCGTGGTGTCCGCTGGCCACCATGTCCACGCCACGCGTGCACAGATCGGATTCCACACGTTCTTCTACGGTATCGTGCCCTCCAACCCCGACTCCACCGCCGCCAAATCCGGGTCGCCGGCGCCGCCCAGATGGAGGAACTTCCGTAGCAGGGCCTCTGATGCCACCTGGTCGGACGCGTTCGTGGATCCGGACGAACAGCGGGAGCGGGGAGGAGGGGAGGCCCGAGAGGGGCGACACGCGGGACCAAAGGACGGACGATAGAGTTGACTGTTTTTTCACTTATTACAGGATTGCGGGTGTGATTTCCAGATTTGTCAGGGACTAAAGTGCAAAATTGCCAGGACGTACGACGCCTCACTAAGAGATATTATATAGTAGAGATTTTTGCAACAATTTCAGAGCAAACTATCACATACTTGTAGTTCAAATTTGAATTACTTTCTAAAAATTGACATAAAGTCAATTAAAGAGTGGAATTTAGATAGAAACACATGGAAACTAGTCATATTTAGGGATTATCTATCAAATATGTACTACTCTTTGTGAAATTTAAATGGGTGTCATTTTGAACCATTTTTTATGTACTTGCTTCACAAAAAAGTGATTTTTAGCACTATAACAATGGGAAAAAATATTTATAAAAATAATTTTGAAAATCCCTTTGGCAAAGTTGTTTCTCATTACATGACACACATATGTGCTGAATATGGGAACTTTATCACAAACTTTGACATGATCTTTATCACAAAATGATTTTTAGCATTTATTTGATGTTTATTTACATTTATTTGAACCATCAATGTGCACTGGATTTGCATATATTTTTAGCATTTTGGACCATATCTTATGTGCACTGGAACTGCATTTATTTGATATTTATAGAATATTTCATGAATATTTCGAATTCGGCCAAATTCAAACCAAACCAGCATTTAAACAACAACAAAGAAAATGTCAATCGCCTCCAACGCGACGGCCCAAAAAAAGTCAATTGTTTCTGGATGGTTTTTTTTGGCTGCATTTTTGCGACGGCTCAGAAAACACGCCGGCCCATGTCGTACCCTGGCTATTTCTCTACTTATCCACACGCGCAGTCGTGACGTAGCTATTTCTCCATTCCCCATCCTCGCCTCGCCGCCGCTCGCAGTAGCCGCCGCCGCTTATCAATCGTGAGCTATGCCCGTAGATCCAGCCCCGCTACGCGCCATGTTTAGAAGGGGAGGTCAAGGCGCCGGCAGAGGTGGCCATTGCCGCCGTGGCAACGGCTCCGGCGAGGAGCGGAGGAAGAAGAGGCCGGCTCCAAAGGGAGACCCCGCTAGGACCAGGAAGGACGTCGTCGCTTCGGACGACGCTCGTAAACGAGGCTCGCGAAAGAGGACCAACATCGGAATGAGGGCTCCGTCTGCGTACGAGCGCCGCGAGATTGATGAGTACGACCGCCGCATGGCGGCGGTTAGAAACTCTGCCGGTGCGGGGAGCTTCTCTGGTGCGGGGGGAGCTCATCCATTGCTCGGGGTTTGCCACCGCTGCCGCCGCCAAAGAGGGAGGAGGAGGAGCAGCAGCGGGCCCAGCAGCAGCAGGAGCTCGTACTGCGCAGCGGCCGCGCCCTCCTGGCCAGGGACTTCGTCTCCGACGAGGACCTGCCCTGGGTCACCTTGGAGGTGTTCCAGCGCAGCACTGAGGAGGAGAAGCGCCGTCAGATGGAGATGGAGCTCGACGAACGCCGCCTCGAGGTCAGGATTTACACATTCCCTCCACGAGGTCGTCGACATCAGCTCCGACGAGGACCTATTCTGAGCGGCTCCGCCGCCTCGTCGCGTAGTCGCCGCGCTCTGCCGGCTTATGGTAATAGTCTAGTTGCCGTGTGGCTTTTGGATCTAGCAGAATATTAATCTACCGTGTATTTCATCTTAATTTGTTATGTTTTGGATCTGTCATCTCCGTGTTTTGCCTTGCCGGGGTTGGCCGCACTGCCAAAATGTCGCCGGAGAAGAAGCAGAGAAAGCGCACGCACGGGAAGAGGTTAAATGGTTTCATTGTGGGTCCCACACACCTCCCTTGGCCCACCCACCTCCCTCTAATCCTAACAGACTTAACTGTCTGTGATTAACAGCAATGAGTTAGCCAAAAGACACGAACTCGAAGATATGTAGTACCGGAGCTATTCTTTAAAAAAACGTCACTCTCCTTCTAATTTGCAGGAAAAACGTCGCATGAGAGATATTGGCCCCTCAATCCTCATACGGATTCATGGAAATGAGCAACACAGACGCTTGACGACTTGACCGAAATGCATTTTGTATTCTACAGTCAGCTACGTTTCCTTCTTCTTCAAACGAAAACACGGTTAGAGCATCACCACTCACGGCTCTTAGGCGCCGTCCGGACGGGCAGAGCAATAGGCGGTGTCGTCTCCCACTTGCGTCGCTAAAATTGACAATTTCAATACAGATAAACATACATAACAGCGATAATTAATAGTTTTAGCATCGATCGGCCACATTCGGCCCCAAATTCAGAGTGTCGACCGAAAACAACGACTCTACTCGACAACAAAGACAAAGGTTAGGCCATCAAAAGACATCTGCCAAAATATGCCGGGAGGTGAAGCTGCCGTCCACCGAGTCGCTGCCGGCCTAGATGTCATCGGTGGACTGGGGCATGTAGCAATCGCCCCGCTGGGTGAGTTCGGGATCGACGTCGTCATGGACCTCGAGGTCGTGGTCGTTGCCGTTGTCGTGGCCGTGGCCACCCTCGGTCTCGGTAGGCGGGGTGAGGTCAAGTTCTTGCAGGATCGCGCCGTGGAATATGGCATGCACCACACTCGCCAGCGGATCCATGGTCGAGATATCGGCGGTCAAGATCATGAAATCTTGGCTGCACTTCTTGACAACAACTTTCTTCTTGGCACCGCACTCGCCACCTCGCGTTGTTCTCGACGCGCATCAACCTTGATTTTGCGGAGACGTCGACGAGGATCTTGTAGATCGACGATTGCACTCTCTCCTCCTTTGTCCCAGCTGCGACATACGTCTTTGCCTTCTTGTTCACAATAGGCCGCCCCTCTGAGTTTTCTCGATCGACGTCCAGGCTGGCGCGGCCGTTCTGGTGCGTGATAGGGTAAAGGTGCCCGATTTTTCGATGAGACGGTAGCTAACTATTTGGGTGGAGGTCGACGTTGATGATCCGACTACAAACGTGTGAGATGTTGTGCCAATGCAATCGCTACACCAACTCCCGAGGCTATTGATCTCGCCGGAGCTAGATCAACCTGATCCGAAGATCAATTCCTACGAGCAATCGAATAACTAGCAAGAATTATAGATGCAATCAAGATATTGCGGAATAAAGATGAAATCTTTAAATATGAAATCTTTATAGATGGGATTCTGCAGCAAGAATTATAGATACAATCAAGATATTGTGCAATAAACATGAAAACTTTATAGATGGGATTCTGTAAGTGCGAAGTACAATAGGTTTGCACCGACGTGAGAGTCTTTGTCGAAGAATAGCAATGGCTAAATCTTAAACTAAACGAAATCCGTGTCTAAACGATGACCTAACAGAGGTATATATGGAGGGACGAAGAGGGATTCGGCCTGCCTTGGGAAAGGAGGTCGAATTCCACCCTAAGTCGGTTTCCTTCCATCTGTACGGACTCTAATTGTTCATGGACGAAATTACCTGGACCTGATCCATAACTAAAAGGTGACGCAACACCGTATTAATATATGGACGAAATTATGAAGTTGGAAACTCTATATTTCGTCCAAGTCTTCTTCTCTCATTATGGCGGCTTCAATGTACAAAAATCTTTAGTACTGGCGTCATCTTCAATCCTCCAACGCTTGCTGCCATCTCCCCATGTGTGATCATGCTCCAGTGTTTGTCCATCTCATCCATGCTAGGGCCATCATTTCTAAGTGTGACAAACACATCCGATTTTTGCAACATCATATGTTCATGTATATGAGGATTATTGATTCCAAGAAACGAAAGTACCTAACAATTAAATTGTCGTGCACGAGCTCGTGTGAGAGGTCCTTATAATGTGGTTGTAGGTGCAACTATTGTATCAACATGTGGGAAGTCCTCATCAGTGTGCCTTCCATTTATTGCAATTTTGGAGAAGTTTGAAACAATGCATCAAGCTGAACTCGTTGTCCTTGTTTACGGTTCGGTACAAGATGAGGGCGTCCATGATCTACAAGAAAGGAAGATGATCATGATAATCGGCGATCACACTACATCATATGCATCAAAACATCGACGAAATGATCTCACTTTATCGTCCAGGCCCTTCCCGTTATCTTTCTGACGAGCGATGGTCTCAAGGCAGTCGTGGAACTTGTTGACGACCCGCTGATCGTTGCATCACCTGTGCTTGATGGCTCCTTGGCCGCGATCCATGTGCACCTTGTAGAAGTTCTTCGTGAACTTGCGCTCGTCGAACTCGGTCTTCATCCTCTTCCAATAGGTGGTGCTTTATTTGTTTGAGTCGGTGATCGAGCCCATGGTCACGGCCTTCCATGATTCGACCATGCACTCGTCCTCCTTCATCATCCAAACTATGCCACGACTTCCCTTCTTCTTCTTCTTCGCATGTGATGGGTCTTCGGATGCATGATCGACCGCCTCTTCCTCTTCCTCGCATTCATCACCATTCTCATGGTAGTACACATATTCCTCTTCATCGCCCGACGCCACTTCTCCCTCCGCCTTGCCGCCATCATTGATTAGAGCATCCATGATGTCGACGATCTCCTATGCACATAAAACAACGCCGGTGGTCACGTCTCTCCTATGAACGCACAGAACACAACGCCGGCGTCTTATGCTATAGTATCATACCTGGCTGTCGTTGAAGAAGTTGGAGGACCTTCCATCGAGCACGTGTGATGCGCCCCCAGCATCGAAGGCCAGGCTGCAGGCAGGCTGGTTTGGGAGCTCGATGGCGGATCGATGTTCCCTCCGCATCGGTGGCGAGTTTAGATCGATGTTGGGATCGAACTGGCCGCCCAAGGCAAATATGGTGTTGGGGTCGAAGCCTCCATTGTCATGGACCTCAGAGTAGTTGGGGGAGAATCTGTGTAACATCCCAACATTTTGGAATGTTTAAAAATCACTAAAATTTAAAACTTTTGTTTTTGATTAAAATAAAACATTAAATGCATAAAAAAATCAACTATAAAAGACTTCAAGCATTTTCAAAACGTTGTTTCAAGTTTAACATTTTATTATCCATTGTATTTCTTAAAACCTCAAAATGTAATTTGACAAATGTTTTACAAAATTTCAAACCATTGCCTTGTAATAAAAAGTTTCTTTATAATTATTTGATTTCAAGCACTTAGCCATAGCTATTCATAAATTAAAATAATATTTACAAGTGTTCTTTTAAACTATTGAAAACATGGTCTAACAGCTAAATGGTTTTCATTCTTTTACCTGAGTTCAAAACCTAGTTTTGGAAATTATAATTCTATAGTTTATATCTTTAAAACCTCATGGATTTTATAATTAATGATTTAGCCAAATAGGCATTTCAATAACTGAAATTATTTCCATCATTTTGCAAAACATAAAATGATTTTCAAGAATAATTTCGACATAAGAAATGAAATAAAGATATATTGTTTCCTATTGTACTATAGAGAGTTTTCAAATGAGTCATTATAAAATAAAACTTAATGGTGCACAAAATATTTTGAATTAAAAATACAATCATTATATTCCCCTTTTCATTTCGAATAGTGGCGTTATGTTATTTAACATTGTACTATAGCCAAAAATGATTTAATGTTGTAAAATGAGTTTAAATAACTTAATTTTAAACTTCTATAAGTGTTGTATTTTTATAAATTTTATTTAGCCAAAAACGAAATTATTTAAGCCATGTTTTCAAATTTGACATGAAGTGTCAAATATGTATTTAATCAATATTTCAAAATTTTGATTTTTGAAAAGTGTTCAAAACATGCCTAAAACTTGTTTAACACAAAGATATTGTTTTTACAAATTTTTATAAATTTATTTGACTTGATTTGGAGTCTTAAATCAAAAGTTATGAAAGAAATAAGAAAAATCAGAAAAAGAAAAAGAAAAAATGCTGATGTCATGATGACGTCAGCATCGTCTTCATCCTCAGGAAACCAGAAACCAGCAACGCACGCGCAATCAACTCGAAAACGGCCGAAATGGCTCTCTTGATTCCCGACGATTTAGACCACCAAATGACGCACCGTTTCTTTCTAATTAAAGCCCATGATCTCATCTTTCATTCCCCCATAAAAGCCCCGTCCGAAACGTCCTAAAATGCTCCAATTTCGTCCGCCATTAGACAAGACAGTTTTTGGTTGAAATTAATTTCCGATTGATTGCGGGCAAATTACTGCACCAAATCAAGCACGGTTGGTTCCGATAGATAGCCCTAGACCTCCTCCTCCATTCCCCCCAAAAGCCCTCTCCAATACGCCCCCAGGCCGACGAATTATTCGCCGGAGTTTTCGCTCGACCGCCACCGTATTTCTTTGATTCCGGCGAGCAGAGTGAGTCCCCGCCGCCGATTCTTGGTCCTTCGTCTTTCCCACGTCCGTGCGCTCCTTTAAACACCCTCCTTGCTTCATTTCCACAGCCAAATTGTGGAGGCCGAGCTCGACCCGAAGGTCATCGTCGCCGTCGCCACTCCACGCAGCTCCGGGAAGCGCCGCTCAACTCCGACACCGTTTTCCTCTCCGCCGTGTCCAGCCGCGCGTCGCCGTTGTCTCCCTCGCGACCGGGAGCTTCTGAAACGTCGTCGCCGTCCACACCCGTCGCCGACGACCACAGCACCGCCGACCGTCCGCGTCCGCCCGCGATCACCCGACAGATCCACCGCCGCCGTCATATTCTCATGCCCGGTGAGCTGCTGCTGTGCTTCCTTCTTTGTTGTTACGTACATATCACTTGATGAAGGGTAGCAGCCATTTGAAAAAAATGCCATAGGTCACCTATTCAATATTTTCTTTTTTCTGCCTGGATATAACTTCCAAAATTCATATTAAATCAATCGTAACTCCGTTTTTGATGTTTTTGTAGTCTATGAAATCGTATGGACGTGTAGAAAATAGTGGTATAATAAAAACTTTTATTTTAGTCGTGCACTAACTTGATATTTACAGAAACATGTAAAAAATTATTTTAGTTATAGTTTTAATTCTGTAAGGTCAAAATTTGTAAATAAAATATCTTTGAAAATCCCATGACCTGTAGATTGTGTTAGTTCTGTTGTTTTCCAACCTTGAAAATTTTAGATTTATTCAAATTCAAAATATGATGTTTGAGTAAATTTGACATAACTTTTGATATAAAAATTATTTTTGAGTAAATCCGATTGCTATAAATTTATTTAAATCCCCTCTGTCTATCAACACTATTTATAAAATTTGGTTATAAAAATTTAATCATAGAAAACTTTAATCTTGTATTAACCCTTTAATTATATCTTGCTATAATAGAAATTAATTAAAATGCATTTATAACTTTATGCATATCACAAAAGTTGTATGATGCTTTCTTGTGATTAAAAATTGCATTCCATACATAGCATAATTTATTGTATAGTTATACTCATAGGAAAACTTCTCTCTTATTCTTCTCTAAAGTTAGGATTATTTTCGACATAGTGGTTTTGAAAAAGTTGCACTTAGACACTTAGGATTTTCAACATGGAGCTAGAAGGCCAATGAAGAACTTAGCCAAAACAAGACTTCAGAAGTATCTTCAATGAGTAGAAGCACTTAGAAGAAAATCAAGAAGAAGTTCATGAAGACTAACCAGCAAATATTTTCTAAGTCTTGCTTCCTCTCTCTTTCTTTTCTCCCTTCTTCTCTGAGACTTCATGGAGACTAAGTTATATCCAAGACCAGCCTCGGTGATACAAGAATCATCAAGTCTGAAGATTTATCAAGTCTACCAAAAATTCAATCAAGACATCACCAAGGAGAAAGTTACAAGTCTGGAGATGAAGCCTGGAAGACCAACTACAACTTTCTTTCTATCTTTTCCCTCTTTCCTAATCTTGTCTTTCACTTTAGACTTAAACAATTTTTGATCATGTTATTACCATTTTTGAAGTTTGTTGAATCCTAGCGGCATAGTGAGATGAAGCGGCCTGGAGACTAACCTGACATGTCCACATACATGAGACCTGTTCCACAATTTAAGTGGCTGGCCGGGTGTCTGTCTCTCTCACTATAGTGAATATCCAATTTCCAAGGAGTTGATAATAATTGTTGATCACGTTGAAGAATAGACTATGTATTTTTGCACATCATGACTAAGCCATTAGAGTGCTTATTCAAGATGAATTATAACAAAGTTATTTTATCCAACTTATGACCTTTGTCCTTAGTCATTTTTGACCAACCTAATTTCCTTGCATTAACTTAAAAGATTTTCGTGGCATGACATGCATTTCTAGTCCTTATAAATATTTTACATATCATGCATAAACATATTTTTCCTTAGAAGTTTATGAAACTTTTTTGTTCATTAGGTATGTGTTTGTATGCATTGTGTAGTTGTGTTATATGTTGATTGTTGTATTGTTGCTTGTCTATATTGTTAGATTGAACGGAGAGTCCCGAGTAAGAGTTTGTGAGCAAAGATATTATCCAAAGGCAAGTGGCACACCTCATAAACCTCCTACTATTTTCTATATGCATTACTTAGTGTATTTTTATATAAGTATGTGTAGGATAAGATTGCTATGCTAAACCTGTGTAGAAATTCCTTACTCTTGTGTCTAGATTCCTACAATACTTAGTAGAAATATTGATGCTATGCAATTGATGAAAAGTTTTTACAAAATGTTAAGTGACTACTCAGGACTGTGCTCAAGGTTGTCGTCGCCTAGGATGAATGTCTATTCTACTTAGGGCCGTGAGCATGATGATTTTCACCTGAGAGTACACATCACTAAGTTAATGAATCACCTAGGTGGATTGGTTGAATGGTTTATGTTGAGTGGCTACTCAGGGCTGTGCTTGTGGTTGTCTTCGCCTAAGATAGTTTCTACTATACTTGGGGGCCATGAGCATGGTGGTTTTCACCTGAGAGTGCACTTGTGGTTGGCCACCCAGGGAACAGAGGAATCTGAAGAACTCCGAGTGACGATTGCTTCCAGTGCAGCCATTGCCAATGGGCTCTGGCTTGATCAACTAAGTTGCATGGACTTGCCCCGACTTGACAAGCAGATGTAGATGGTGTTAGGTGGAACGGGTCAAGCCAGAGTGGGAGGGAAAATGCTTCTGAAAGATCTCGTCTCATTCTTCTACTTTTCCTTATCACTATAAGTGTGTAAAGGATAGTTTGGGATGAATGGGTACAATGGTGAACATGCACAACCTCTGCAGAGTGTAAAACTAAGTACTTAGCCGTGTCCTCGGTACGGACAATTTGAGCAGCTGATCACGGACGTCAACGGAGGATTCCACCATTCCAATTTCAAAAATATAAAACCTGATGGGTGAACAAGGGTAGAATGAGACAGAGGTTTTCATGCCACGAATGTCTCTAATAGAATAAAAGTGTTTTCCAAAGAGTTAGAAAAAATTGGCTTTATGCAAAATAGCCTTGAACTCTACCAGCCAAATACGCATATAGGTTATTAGAGTTATTCCTCTAAGTGTCCACCATAGTGCCACTTGCCAAACTCCATTTTTAATGGAATCTGACCCACGTTGTTGTAATATATTTCTTATTGCAGATTGATCAGATGACAAGTGAGGTTTCGTTTAAACGTTTCGAGTATGCAATCAACATGTTTTCGCCTGTGGCAACATGATGTTGATGGAGACTCATTGCTATTGTATTTCCGCTGTTTACTCTTTCAAAGCTAGATTTATGCTATGCAACTTGTGTTGAATATTTTGTAAGTCTGGATCATCGATATAATAAAATTGATACCTTGTTGTGATATTACATCGTAAACTGTGTGTGCAAACGAATCGATCCATGTATTTGCACTATACACAGGTATCTGCCTTATTCTAAGTGCAGGTACGCTACAATCTAGATCGACGCGTGCCGCGACAGAGCTTTCGGTATAGAACGAAGAACTCAATGACGAGGCACTGATCTTGCAACGTACAGGGGCGACGCTCTTTTGGCTCTCTCTAACGGAGAAAGCTCGGTTCAAGGCGGCTAAGTTCTTGTTCATGGCGGCGAGGTTCCTCGCCGTAAGCGGCAGCACATCCTTATCGGTAAGCTCCATCTGCTTATGGGCCACGCGCCACCCACTACGGCCCTATGTCTCCAATCATCGTCGGAGTACTTGCATCAGCCACTGTGTATCCGACACCCCCTCTAGCTTATCCTTGAGTGGGTTTGGTGCGCGCGCGGCTTTCGAGCGCTGATCGTCTTCCCTGACACCTTCGTGGATAACTTTCCCTTCAGTGGCGCGCGTGGTGACGCCATGAGCGAGGCGTGAGAGGTTTTTGCTGGGGTGCGCGTGGCGGGAGAAAAGAAAATTTGAGAGGGGAATTGAAGGAAAGATGGGTTTTGTTGAGCCTGTTGTTCCAATGAGAGGTTTGGCCTGCGCATCGGAGGCCGATTTGACGTCGCGCTTCGTTTCGTCTCGTGCACCCCATCGATGCCCCAAGCGGAGGACATGGACTAGGCGTGACGGACAAAAAGTTGGGTCATGCCAGACAAAAAACGATTTTGAGCGCCACGAATGGGAACGAAAATATGTTCGGCACGCCCCCAAAAACTTTGAGCGGCCATTGGAGCGCCCCGAGTGAAGATGCTCTGGAGCACTCCTAGTGGTAGACTCGTACCGCGACCAGCCTAGAATGGACAGGGAACATGGCGAGCTCAAAGGCAGTGAGGGCAACACCGGCGGAAGTCCGGTGTGCGCCGTAGTCCCCACCCTGCGTCTGCGCCACTAGTGCGGCACGGCAACCTGCCCCGTCCCCAGGTGGGTGATGGCGGTGGAGATGCTCGACAGCCGTCGATGGGCGGACATAGCGGAGGAGGACGAAGATGCGGCGGCGCACGAGGTAGAGTTGGCCGCCCGGTGTACCCCTCCGTGCTCCCCCTCCTTTGGCGATTTTCTCGCCCTGGCTCGACATGTCCAACCGCGGACGGCGCGACGCGCTCAGCCGGCCAAGCCGCATGCTCGTCGGCCGGCGTCGGGTCTGTCGGCGACTAGGGTTGGCGCGCGTGCTCCGACGGTGGCCCTCGCGACGACTCCAACGGCCCTGGTTCTGGAACTGGAGGCGCAGGTGGCGCGCCGGGCCGTGCCGCCGTCGGCGGCGGTGCCGCCGTGCCCTATGCGGGAGGAGACGACGCAACTGCTAGGGTCGAACCCTAGCGTGTCGGGGCTGGTCGCGGTAGGTGTGCTTTGCGGCCCAACTGGGCCTACCCTGGAGTGGCGGTTGCGCGGACCAAGAGGCCCATTAGTTTGTGGTCGTGGCCTTTTTATCCGAACGGACCTGGGTCGCGGCCCAGGCCCAGCTTGTGCCCTAAAACCGCTTCGCTCGCGTGCCCCTCGTCATCGCACCATCCCGTCTAGGGATAGACTAACGAGTTACTCTGATCGTTAAGGCTCAATTCGTTATGGCTCGTGATTGTTAAGGCTCGGATCGTTAAGCTCATTAAGAATAAGGAGCTGAAACTAAACCTTGGCTCGGTTCGCTAGCGGTTAACGAGCGCTCGCGAGTAGCTCGTTAAGACTCGTTAAGAAGATGTAAAAAAAAAATTTATGCGAGAAAAATCTCTTTAAGACTCGCGAGAAGACGAGGAGAGGAGGCGATATACATGCGAGAAAGATCGAGAGAGGAAGAGGAGCAGGCGCCGTAATTTTCGTTATAATTGATTACTTGTGTCGGCCCAGTGGAGACTGGGGTATGAAGAGCCCACTCTCCCCAGGCCTAGCACGCGGGCTGATCAGACGAAGCGACTAAGGACCAAGCTCGCGTTCATCGCGCCGTCGAAGGGCGCCTTGCCCCAGTGGGAGTTCTTCACGGGCGGCGCATCGGGGACCTCGAGGAAGGCGCAGGCCTGCTCCAGCCCGATGAAGAACCACTTCTGGCGGAAGTCATCCACCTTTTTCGTCACCGAGGTGACGGCCTTGCCGTCGCTCCACGACATGGGGATGTAGACGCTCCCCATGCTGTCCACGATGCGGAACGATACACACCCCGAGCGCTCGTTTTTCGCCGTGTTCCGAAGCGTGTAGTAGCACCGGAAGAGCCCCACCGTGGGCTCCAAGCCCAAGTACATAATAGGTTTTTGTGTCATGCTATAATCGTATTAAGCGGAAACATTAATACGGGTGTGATGCGTAAACAACCAGGTCCCTAGTAGCCTCTACTAAGACTAGTTTCGTTACGCGATTGATAATCGAGGTTTCCCGATCATAGGGCATGGCGCCGGTCGGCAATGGAAGTCATATAGTTGGAGAACGATGTGATGGACATACCCAGATTTGGAGGACGTAGTCGTTACGCCTTTGACCGTGAGATCAACTCTTATTGTTGTTCCTGGAAGATACTTTGATCGCACCAAACGTCGTATCTTATTTAGTATGACAATAACAGTGATACTTTTGGGTATCGGAAAGGAGTAGTTGAGACGAGGGGTCAAGAGCGAGATTTGCCAGTCCGCATAGCAGGATAGATACTCTAGGGCCCACTCGGTAAGATCATGTCTAATGAGCTTGCAAGCATGTGACTAGATCACGGAGACATGAAATCATAGACGAGTAGAAGATAGCGTTGTCGGTAACGAGGTCAAGCTAGGTATGGATATATCTATAGAATGACGCTTGGACACGCTAAGTATCGCTATAGCAAAAGGTTTAAGATTTTGCGTTCAGGTTTGATAGATGAAAGTCATTCGTTATATCACATGGATTAATTCATGGGGTCCAGGCCTACGAGTTAGTCGTTGATCATAGAGGAGTCTTGATCATACCTGTTATTATATCGAACCGCTAGGGTAACTTACTTAAGGGGTTTCGACAAGACAATCGGAAAGGAAAGAGATCACCGGGAACATCTCGGGAGAGGTCCGATGGAGATCGGGCAGCGACGAAAGAGTTTTTGGAGCTAGAATAAATTATATATAATATGTTTGATATTAATTAGTGTAATTAATGTCTAAATATGATTTTATATATTTATTTTCGAATTTGTTTAGACTGATTTCCCTAAATGGGCCTTCTGTTCGAAAGAAGGCCCAAGAGGGGAAAATTCCCTAGGGGAATTCGGTGGGGGCTTGGGTGGCCAACCCAGGTGGGCCAAGAGGCCCACCAGGGGGCCGGCGCACCAGCCATAGCCGCACCAGGCATGTGGGGATAGTCCCACATTGCCTGGTGAGGAGGTTGGCTCCCCCTGGGAGCCTATATATAGAGGGGCACCCCTGGCCTTTTAATTCACCAACTAATTCCCGAATTCTCTCTCGATTTGTGATTCCCTTTGTTGGAGTTGCGCCGAGTTGAGAGGGGAATCTCTTCCACCATAGCCCGCTGCCGCACTGCTGGTGTTCCGGTCCAAGTCTTCCGCTGCTCGTCCTGGACTGGAGCTTCGGAGGCCGTCGTTTCCACTATATGTGTGTAACGCCCTGCGAGGTGCTGCGCTAGCGGTACTCGGAGGTCTGCTTCCTCTACACGACCTTGAGGTCAGCTACGTCGGTATTCATCAACAACGTTTGTGCGGGAACGTAATCCCCGCTTTCGGTTTACAAGGGTATGTATTCCGATCTCCGTTCGTACTACTATATCTGCATAGAATAGATCTTGGCATGTTTTAGGGATATCGTTGCTAGGAAAATTATTATTTTCTGCACCCGATCCCCTTCAGTGGCATTTGAGCCGATTTATCGTAGATATAGCTGTACGCTGTTAGAACTCGTGTTCCACACGGGGGCACCGTTCCTGTTATTTGCTACCCTCTAGCGTGAACTTGTGATTCCAGCGGCATCGAGTTGATGAAGCGGCCCAGACCGACTTTACGCGTACGCTTACGCGAGACTGGTTCCGCTACTGACATAAGGCTTGTACCGTATCTGTGGCTGGCGGGTGTCAGTTTCTCTCTCTTTAGTTGGTCTTCGCATTTTCAATGGAGGGCCCGAAAGGGATGCTTAAATATGCAATTATTGGATCGTTGTTGTGGTCATAAGGTTCGTAGGTATGAAGCGGTTCTATTTACGGAAGCGCCAAGCCACGTAAAATATGCAAAAGATAAAGTAGAAGCGTCTAACTTTATTTTGCAGGGGCTATGTGATATGGTCAAGATAGGTTTATTAAATTGTTTATAAACTGCGGGCGCCAAGAAGACCATGGCGCAATGGACTATATCACATTGCATTACATTTGATGTTTTGTGTGCATCTTATATTGTGTGATTATATATATAGTATATATTAGTTACGTGACGGTAGTTATATAAGATGTTCCCTTCAAAATACCACTAGTGTTCTCCCTCCAACGCGCACCACCAAGAAAGTTCTACGTTTCGAGGCAGGCCGTGACGATCGGGTGTCAGACATATCGTCGTTCGCATACAGTGGGTGTAAGCCATGTTGCACAAGCGTCAGCGTGGAGGTTATCGTGGCGAGCCTAGCATATGCAGATATGGCCTCAGAACAAGGAGGCCGAAAGGTCGAGCACGAGTCAAAAAATTGGTGTGGCGGACATTTGTCTACTCTTGAAGTTGTGCCGCCGACTCTGATGATGAGGGGTGGTGCAATGGATGGGGGTCGTGTAATCGCTTAAACGACCAAGAGGGATGTTCGTTTGAGTGGGAGTTATGTTAGTTATTTTCTAAAATACTATAACTCAAAATTATTATGAACAAAGTCTTATGTTGTTGCAAATTCCATTGTAGATGTCTCACCCCTTCTTTAACCTAAACCTGTTCATTGAGAAAGAGAAGCTTAAGACTGATGGGTCTAACTTCGTGTCCTGGTTCCGCGACCTGAAGTCCATTCTTGAAACCCACAAGGTGGCCTACATCCTTGATGCCCCCTTAGGTGATCTTCCAAACACAGCCTCGGAAATCGAAAGGAATGTCCATGAGGTTAAGGCGGAGATTTCTTCTTATGTCCAGAGTGGCATGCTCTTTGCCATGGAGGCTGACCTGCAAAACCACTTCGTGAACAAGGGTCCTTATGGGATAATCACTGAACTCATGGTTATTTTTGCATGACAAGTCAAGGCTGAGAGGTTCGACGCATCCGTTCTTTTCTTCTCAGCCCAGATGGAAGAGAACGGCAATATAAGTGTGCACTTAGCCAAGTTTTTTGGCTGCGTTCAGCTCCTGAGTGATCTAGGAAGTGTGATCCCAGAAGAGCTGGTTATTGATAGGGTGCTGATTTCTCTGCCCCCTAGCTATAAGAACACCATCGTGGACTACGACATGAAAGGGACGTCAAAACCACTGTCAGAAATCCTAAAGATGCTCAAAGTGGCCGAATTAGAAATCAAGCTGGAGAAGATGGTGTTGACCATCGGATCACCTGAGCGTAACTGCCCCAAGTACCTGGAGGATAGGAAGTCTGGCAAGACAGTCAACAAAGCGCAAGGTATATTTGATATACATGTTATACATGTGTACCTTACATCCGCCCTGAGCAACACGTGGGTATTTGATACTGTTTCTGTTGCTCATATATGTAACTCTCAGGAGGAGTTACGGAATAAACGGCGGCTGACTATGGATGAGGTGACGATGCGCGTCGGCAACGGATCGAGAGTCGACGTGGTGCCTGTCGGCACGCTTCCTCTACATCTACCATCGGGATTAGTTTTGGTTTTAAATAAGCGTTATTTTGTACCATTCTTGAGTGTAAACATTATAAGTGGGTCTTGCCTGTTACAAGACGGTTATTCATTTAAATCAGTATCAAGCAGTTGTGCTATTTATATGAATGATATCTTTTATGTTGATGCTCCCGAGAATAATGGTTTATTCTTGTTGAATCTCGATCGTAGTACTCACATCCATAACATAGAAGCCAAACGGATTAAGTGTAGTGATGATACCGCCATGTATATGTGGCATTGCTGTCTTGGTCATATTGGTGTAAAGCGTATGAAGAAACTCCACTCCGATGGACTTTTGGACTCGTTGGATTTCAGATCCCTCGATACATGCGAACCATGCCTTATGAGCAAAATGACCAAGACACCGTTCAAAGGTTTCGTTGAACGGGCATCGGATTTATTGGGGATCATACATACAGATGTGTGTGGACCGATGAGCGTTTCGACACACAATGGTTATCGTTACTTCGTCACCTTCACTGATAACTTGAGTAGATACGGTTATATCTATTTGATGAAACACAAGTCTGAGACTTTTGAAAAGTTTAAAGAATTTCTGTAACATCCCAAAATTTGCAAAAATTTAAAACTTTGCATTCATGCATCATTCATCATTTAGGCATAACATTACAACACATAAGTACTAAATAAAAATTCAATTATAAGTTTAAATAATTTATAATTCCATAAAGTTGTTTATTTAAATTCTTTAAAAATATATTTTTCCAAATTATTTAATGGGCAAGAATAACGCTAAAAAGTTCTAAATTTAATAATCTTTCCAAAACATAGTTTTATGAATTTTTCTAAAATGTTTTGACTGAGTTTAAAAATCATTTTTGAATAAATTGTGAAAACATAATTTAAATTGAGAAAAGACAATAGAAAAAGGAAACGTGCCAGCCCTCTCTATCTACCACGCGCGCGCTAGAGCGGCCCAGCAAAACGGCCCAGTAAGATAGCCCGCGCAGCCCATCTTCCTCCCTCCCTCGCTGACAGGTGGGGACCGGCCGTCAGGATCTTCAACCTCTGCTCGCGAGGATTCCGTCGGAGACCGACCCGAACACGGATCAAATCATCGCGAGTTTCTCGCGATTTGTTTCCCCGGGAGTGCCCTATATATACCCCGCATCGCCGCCTCCGTTTTTCCCAGAAAAACCCTAACCTCTACACCCCCAGGTCGCCCAAAACCGAGCTCGGCATCACGCCATTGCCGCCGCCGCAAAACTCCCCATCCCGGTGAGTGCAGCGCCCCCGAGCATCTTCCAACCCCCTCTGCTATTCCTTGTTCTCGTGCGCATCTAACGGGCTCGCTCTTGTCTCGGCGGGTGCACCAGATCGACGCCACCGTCCACGACCCGACGCCGCCGTCCGCCGTCCTACTCCGGCGAGCTACCAGGGGGAGGAGTGGACCACCGCGACAGCCCCTGCCTCGCCATCGAGATCGCCTCGTCGTCACGCATCGATTGGTGAGCACACCCCATCCGTTCTTCTTCCGATTAGCAGTAGAACTCAACGCCAGCGATGGCGCCGTCGTAGTCGGAGCGATTCTGGCGACGCGCGCCGCTCGTTTTGGTCCTTGCGTTGTGGACCGTTAGATCTAGATCCAACGGATCTAGATCGATCTAATCTCGCGCGTCTGATTCTAATTAGATCGGACGGCTCGCGCTGCCGATTCGCGTCGAAACGGTACCGTCCAATAGGATCGCGCCACGTAGCCCCCTTTATTCTTTTTCGCAGGAATTGTATAAATAAAACATAAAACATGCAAAACTTAGAAAATCCATAACTTTTGATATGTAAGTCCAAATTTGATAAATTTTATATCCACGGATAGCCCTGCTAGTGTAGTTTAATCCTACATCATTTATTTACCCTTTTGATGAATTATATTTCGTGCCATTATCCGAGGAGTATTTCGTCCATTAAATCCATAACTTAAATAATAAAAATGCTTTTATAATAAATGTAATTGTTTTAGTGTTGTATTATTGCCCTCTGTCCAGAAATATTAACATGTGTTTTATTTGAAAACGTTCGTAAAACAATAAAAGTTGTAGTTGTAGAATTCAAATTTTTGCTATATTGTTTTCACTTATTTAATTGATAAATAAAATAAGAAATTCCTATAAATTGCATTTCATACATTTAATAACAGAAGGTATAAATTATTAATAAGTGTGTCTTGTTATACTCATGGCATATCATGCATGCATACATATTTATGTTTGGTGTTGTGTGATATTGTGTGGGTATTTATTTTTATGTATTGCTTGTGCTAGATTGTGAAGAAGAGGAAGGACTTGCTTGTGATTGTTATTCTTGTTGTGCTTGCTCCTCCTGCTACCAAGGCAAGTGACATTCATAATCTAACCAATATTTTCTATATGCATTAGTAGAATCTTTTGAGTAGTATGCATGATAGGAATTTTGAACTATTTTATTATGTTAAGTTAGTTTTACACTTTGCAAAATTCCTAGTAGTGTGTAGCCACCCTTTTTCCATCCAGCCATTAACAGTTTTATTAGATGCTTAGCAATGCTATAAAAAATTGTTTACATACTATGGTATGGAAATATTTCTAAGTGTTAAACTTAAAATGCACACCTCGGTGGATTTGGTTGGAATGGTTTATGTTGAGTGGCTATTTGGGAATATGCTTGTGGTTGTCGTCGCCTAGGATGAATGTCTATTCTACTTAGGGCCATGAGCATGGTGGTTGTCACCCAAAAATGCACTTGTGGACGGCCACCTAGGAACAAAGAGATTACTAAGTCCCTCCAAGTTTAGATGCTTCCCGTGCAGCCTTTTGACAATGGGCTATGTCTAGAATAATTAAGTTGTGAGAGTGCAACTTGTCAGCTTGACAAGCAGATGTAGAATTGGTAGGTGGAACGGGTCTTGCTAGTATGGTTGCATTCTTCTTCTGAAAGTTCTTGTCTCGATTCTCTCCTTTCCTTAATGCACTCTGCGTGTATAGGATGGTGTGGTTAATTGAGTCTAAAGGTAAAAGTGCACAACCTCTGCAGAGTTGACAATCTGAGTACTTAGCCGTGTCCCCGGTGATGGACTACTTCGAGCAGCTGGACAAGGATGGACGGAACAATCTCAACACCGTGTTTATGAAGTAAAATTTGACTAAGGAAAGAATTTATTGGTGCACTTGGGCTTCATCCCTTGGTGCCAAGTCTTTGAGAAACAAAAAGTTTTACAAAAGATAGGAGAAAACTTGCTTTCTGCAAAATAGCCTACAACTCCACCGAGCCAAATATGCATATAGAATCAGACTTGTCATACTATATCCACCATAGTCACTTGCCAATACTTTATTGTATTGACCTCCTTCGGGGGCTGCATATTCAAATGTGCAGGTACTTCAGATGATGAATAAGTTGGACTTGAGTCTACACCCAACATGTCTGCCTGTGGCGCATGCTTGAAGATGAGGCTCATTTGCTATTTTCTTTTGTTGTGAACTCTGAACATTCTTGCTAGCCTTCATGGCTATGCACTTTGTAATAAAGCTATACTTAGCTATTTTTGGATTTCGTTGTAGTATTATGATACTTCTGCAATGATACTTTATATTTTGTACTGTGGTGCTGGCAGTGATCCAGGGACTAGCACTTAACACAGGTGTTCCACCTTTATATAAAAGGTGGGGCGCTACAAAATGTTATCAGAGCAAAGTGTTGCCTGTAGGTTCGAGTCCTTAGGATTGGTTAAGCCCCTTTTTGATCATAATATTGCCATCTTTGAAGTATGTTGGATCCTAGCGGCATAGTGGGATGAAGCGACCCGGGACAAACCTTACATGTCCGTGTACATGAGACCTGTTTCACAATTATAAGTGACTGACCGGGTGTCTGTCTCTCTCACTATAGTGAATATCCGACTTACAAAGAGTTGATAATAGTGTTGATCACCTTTTCGAATAGAACCCTTATTTTCTCTAAGTACTTAATTACACCATGACTAGTACTCCTTACCTTATGTATTCTGTTTTAACAATTTCTACTCTTATAACTTAAGGATGTCGTTCTTCATGTATCAAACCGCGGAGGATTTCAAGAACATGCGTTTTGGAAGATATCTTATGGAGTTGGTAGAACTATTGGCGCTTCCAACACCCATCATCAAGGCAAGCCAGCTGAAGCACTTCAACAAAGAAGACTTATGGGGAGTTCGTCTTTTTCAACAAGGGCGCCAAACTGAACCCAAGACCGAAGACATCAAGTACAAGTCGATTAGTGACTCCTTGGAGAAAGGGCTGAATCTCATCACGTAGGAGCTAATAGGACATCTTTGTTGGCAATTCCAGGAGGAGTTAAAAGACCACTATTTTTCTAACCTAGGCCAACGTGACGAAGACGGGATACCCTACCTTGTTAACGAGGAAGACAAAAAGAAACCAGAACCTTTGCACCCTTATCTCCAAGACTTAGAAATTCACCTCTGGCAACTAGAAGAGGATAGGCGCAATGAGCTGCTGAAGAATGATGAAATAATGGCCCAAGTCAAGGAGACTCAAAAGAAGATTGAAGCCCAGGAAGAGGTGGCCAACGCTCAAGAGGAGAAATTTCGAGCTCAAGAGAAGAAGTTCCAAAATCAAGAAAAGAGAATCAGAGACAAGAACAAGGAGATCAAGACCTTGAAGGATGAACTTCTCAGCAACGATGTCGAGTTCCAAGCTGATCGAGATTTGATCGAGACTCTACGCCGTGAGAAGAGAATGCTACAAGAGAAGATTGAAACCCTGGAGAAGGAAGCGATCGAGACTCTGCACCGTGAGAAGACAATGCTACAGGAGAAGAATGAAGCCTTAGAGAAGGAGGTGAACGACTACAAGGAGATTCTTATGAAGGAAGGCATCACCATCGAGGAGGTCGAAGAAGATGAAGGAGACGTCATGGACGAAGTTTAGACTTAGTAGTTGGACCACCATGTTATTCCTCGTTTAGTTCGTCGTTTTTAAAACATTGATCTCCAACTTGTGAGGTGACAATGTTAGAATGTTTTGGTTTGCAGACTCTGTCGTTTTATTTAATCAACCTAGAATGCCTGTTTCGAATTGCTAAGTAAGATTTTTTTAAGTCGTTTATTGATTGTTGATCGTTTTACTTGGTTGTTTTGTGCATGGGTAGGATTTTTCTTCTCTTAGTTCTATCTATCTCTTACTCATCTATGCTGAAAACCCCACATATGCCTCCTTGTCGTGATACCGACAACAATGACGCCATGCAACAACTGATGGCCGCTCAAGCTCAGCTGATGACTATGATGACTCAGTTCATTGCCGCAACCAACATCAACAACCCGCCACCTCCACCTCCACCACCACCACCACCCCCAGTAGACAGACTTGCTAGGTTCCTAAGGCTTAGGCCTAATAAGTTCTCCTCTGCTACCGAACCAATAATGGCGGATGACTGGCTCCGTTCAATCAACAAGGACTTAGTAACTTGTGAGTGTTCTGAGGTAGAAAAAGTGAGGTTCACTGCACACCTGTTGGAAGAACCTGCTGCATTGTGGGTGGAGACTTATCAAGTGACTCATCCTCTGGATGGCATGACTTAGGATGCGTTCAAGGAAGGTTTCCGCAATGCTCACATTTCCTCTGGCATAATGAACCTGAAGAAAGAGGAATTTCGCAGCTTGAGGCAGGGAGGTAGAACTCTGAAGGAGTATATGGATGACTTCTGTATGCTATCAAGGTATGCACCAGAAGACATTGACACTGATGCTAAGAGGAAGGAAAAATTCCTCAATGGACTTAAGGGAGAGCTGAAGATACCCTTGTCTGTGGCCTATGCTCCTAACTATCAAGCTCTGCTGGATCAAGCAATCACTCTGGACAACAACATAAGAAAGGAAGAGAACAAGAAGAGGAAGTTCAGTGCAAGTAAGATTCACTCTGAAGGGACACACAAGAGACAACACACCTATGAAGTCAGTGGCCATAAACCATGGAATCACTCCAACAACGGTAATGGCCAAAAGCATCATGGTAATAATCATAATGGAGGATACAAAGGAAGTAATGGAGGATACCAAGGAAATAATGGTGGATTCAAGGGAAACCATCACCATAGCCCTAATCAGGGAAATGGTCATCACCGACCTAACTATGAGGGGAAGAAAGACTTGTCTAATGTGACTTGCTTCAAGTGCAAGAAGACTGGACATTATGCAACTGACTGCCCAGAGAAGAAGGCTGATGAAAATTCCAAGCCCAATCCTTTTCAGAAGGGACAAGTGAACCATATCAATGTGGAAGAAGTTCATGATGAACCTGATGCTGTGATTGGTACGTTCTTGCTCAATTATTTTCCAGCATTAGTCTTATTTGATACTGGAGCATCGCATTCATTCATATCAAGAGCTTTTGTAAAGAAACATGGGCTAGCTGAGGAAAGTCTAGGAAAACCTATTAGGGTGAGTTCACCTGGAGGGGAGATGATAGTAAATTCCGGGTGTAGGCAGTTATACTTGAAGATTGGTAAGCACACTTTTCCATCAGACTTAGTCATCCTAGAAACCCAAGGTTTGGATGTTATCATCGGAATGGATTGGATGACTCGTTTTGAAGGAATCATAGACTGTGCTAATATAGCAATCACCCTCACCACCCCCGAGAAAAGGAGGATTAAGTTCAGATCAACTTTCAAACTTAAGAAAGTTAGGCTAAATTCTCTTAAGGGGGTTAGCCTTGGTGACGTGCTTATTGTCAAGGAATACCCAGATGTTTTTCCGGAAGAACTACCGGGAATGCCACCCGATAGAGATGTAGAGTTTCTCATCGAACTGAAACCGGGAACAGGACCAATTGCTAAAAGAGCTCAAGAAGCAACTGGAAGAACATATCCAGAAAGGATTCATTCGTCCAAGTTCATCCCCATGGGGATCACCAGTCTTATTTGTTAAAAAGAAGGATTAAACCCAAAGGCTAGTCACGGACTACAGGGATATAAATGAGCAAACTATCAAAAACAAGTACCCGTTACCCAAGATTAATGAACTATTTGATCAACTGGAAGGTGTTTGTGTTTTCTCAAAGATCGATCTTCGATCGGGGTACCTCCAAATGAAAGTTAGAGAAATGGATACCCAAGACTGCATTCGTTACGAGATATGGCTCATACGAGTACACCGTAATGCCTTTTGGATTAACCAATGCTCCAGCCTATTTCATGAATATGATGAATAAAGTGTTCATGGATTTTCTGGATAAGTTTGTGGTAGTGCTCATAGATGACATTTTAATCTACGCCAAGAGTCACAAAGAACATGAAGAGCATTTGCGTCTAGTATTGCAGAGACTACGTGAACATAAGTTGTATGCCATATACAGCAAGTGTGAGTTTTGGTTAGAACAAGTCGGATTTCTAGGCCATGAGGTGTCCAAGGAAGGTATAGCGGTGGATCCTGAAAAGGTTCAGCCGTCACGAATTGGGAGCAACCGAAGAATGTTGGAGAATTACGGAGTTTTCTTGGTCTAGCAGGATACCGAAGATTCATCGAAAACTTTTCCACGATCGCCAAGGCTTTGACGGAATTGTTAAAGAAGGAGAAGAAGTTTGAGTGGACGGAGGCATGTGAAGCCAGTTTTCAAGAATTGAAGAAACGTCTAGTTTCAGCCCCAGTTCTATGCTTACCTGATATAGAGAAGGAATTCCAAGTGTATTGTGATGCTTCACGCCAAGGCCTGTGAAGTATATTGATGCAGGGAGGCAGAGTGGCATCTTATGCCTCCAGACAGCTCAAGAAACATGAAGCAAACTATCCTACTCATGATCTCAAGTTAGTCTCAGTGATACATGCCCTGAATACTTGGAGACCCTATCTGATGGGGAAAAGATGTGAAGTATTCACTGACCATAAAAGTTTGAAGTATATTTTTACACAAAAGGAATTGAACATGAGACAGAGAAGATGGTTGGAACTTATCAAAGATTATGATCTAAGTCTCTAATATCATCCGGGAAAAGCCAATGTAGTAGCAGATGCCCTGAGTCGAAAAGTGTATGTGAATGGCCTCACAGCAGGAGAAATACCCGAGGATGTATGGAAGGCATTCAAGGACCTCAGATTGGAAGTAGTACCAGAAGGTTTTTGTAACATCCCAACATTTTATAATGTTGAAAATCACTAAAATTTAAAACTTTTGTTTTGATTAAAATAAAATATTAAAATACATAAGAAAACCAACTACAAAAGACTTTAAACATGATGAAAACATTTAATATTTCAAATATCTCAGTTTAACCTTATTTTCAAAAGTTGTTTCAAGTAAACAATTTATTATCCATTGTAATTATTAAAACCTCAATATCTATTTGAGAAATGTTTTACAAACCTTCCAACCATATTCATGAAATCAATAATTTCCTCATAAGTATATGATTCCAACCACATAGCCATAGCTATTCATAAATTAAAATAATATTTACAAGTGTTCTTTTTAAAAACTATTTAAAACATGATCTATTTGTCAAATAGTTTTTCATTCTTACAACTAAGTTCAAACTTAGTGTTGAAATTACAGCCCTATAGTTTATAACTTTAATAACTTCATATATTTTATAATAAATGGATTATCCAAATAAACATTTCATTAGCTTAAAATGAATTCCATTTATTTTCAAAACATAAAATGATATATCTTAATATAAAATAATTGTGCACAAAATAATTTGAATTAAAAATGATTACATTACATTTTCTCTTTTCATTACAAAAACTTGTAATATGATATTTAATAATCTATTAAAGCTAAAATTTATTTTATTGGAATATGAGTTTAAATAACTTAATTTCAAACATATTGGAATGTGGGTATTTTACAAAAAATATTTAGCCAAAAGAAGATTTAATTAAAATATAATTTCAAATTTGACTTTAAGTGTCAAATTTGTATTTAATCAATATTTCAAAATATTATTTTTCAAAAATGTTCAAAACATTTCCACAACTGGTTTAACACAAAGATAATAATTTTACAAATTTTTAGAAATTTGTTTGACCTCAATTGGACAATTAAATCAAAAGATATGAATTAAAAGAAAAACCAGAAAAGAAAAACAAAATGATGACGTCATGCTAACGTCACCTTCTTCTTCCTCCGGCCGAGATTTCCGCCCCCGATTCCCTCTCCCAAATCCGGCGAGATTAGCGCGATGTGGTTCCCTCCTCCTACCCTTTAAAACCCCCCAGCGCCTCCGCCACCTTTTCCCCGAAGAACCCTAGTCCGAGCGCCCCTAGGCTATCCGCAAATCGCCGCCGCCGTGCCGTCATCGCCGCCGCCGTTTTCTTCGGTTTTGGTGAGCTACCGCAAACGCCGAGCCCTCTCTTGTGTCCCAATCGTCCTACTTCATCCGTGCGCATCTCCTAAGTCTCGCTTCGAAATTTTTCGTGCAGTGTACCGAGCTGTTCGTGCGCGGCTGAAGACCACCGCCGCCTTTCCCAACTCCGGTGAGGAATAGGGCGAGCACCGGAGCACCCCGCCACCAACGACCGTCTCCATCCTCTTCGTCGTGGCGCGGCACACCTCTCCGTCAACTCCACAAGCCCAGGGAAGCACGGCAACGACGGGAGCGTCCTCGCCTGAGCCCAGCGCCGCCGTACGCTCCATCTCCGGCGACCATCCGCGCCGCCCGGTGAGCACCCTCTCCCAGAGCCGTCCGATCTGGAATCAACGCACGAGATTAGATGTTATAACCCAACCGGTACGATCTGATCTGGACCGTTAGATCTAGATCCGACGATCCAGATCCAATGACTTATCCACGTCAGATCCCAGTCAGCGCCCAGTCAGCGCTGACGTGTAAAATCATTTTCACGATTTAATTAATTGGCAGTTTTGCAGAAAAGCCCCTGTCTATTCAAACTATCATATCTTTTTCTCTGTTTATCCAAATTCTAATATTTTTATATATTTCGAAAGCTCTTGACATGTAGATTATTTTAGATCGGCCAAAATTCAAATTTGACTTAGTATAAAATATTCAAATTTCAAATGGTCAATTTGAGTATATTTGTAATAACTTTAAATCTATAAATCCAAAAATCGCAAATATTTTTTTTTAGAAACTTTGGAATATTAGTAATATTATGCCTCTGTTATAATTTTTTTTGAGTATTATTTGATGATTTAATGGTTGTTTGTTTAATTTAAATAGTTTGAGTATTTTCAACATAACTATTAATAGAAATATTATTTTTGATTAAATCAAATTGCTATAAATTTAATTAAATACTCCCTGTCTATTAACACTATTTATAAAATTTTATTATAAAAATTTAATCATAGAAAACTTTAATCTTATAATTATTCCTTTTATTGCATTTTCCAAAAATAGAAATTAATTAAATTGCATTTATAGCCTAATGCATGCTTTATAAATATCACAAATTTTGTATGATATTCTTAGGATTTAAAAGTGCATTGCATGCATAACTTATTTTCACATATAGATATATTTTCCCATAAGAAAACTCCTTCCCCATTTTCTCTAAGTTAGAAATATTTTCAACTTAGCATTTTGGTAAAGTGATACACTTAGACTCTTAGGATTTTCAACATGGAGCTAGAAGACCAATGAAGGACTTAGCCAAAACAAGACTTCAGGAGTATCTCCAAGGAGTATCTCCAAGGACTTAGCCAAAACAAGACTTCAGGAGTATATTTTCAACGGCATAATCACCATCTCGGGGGATCACAAGCGCTCCATGGAGTGTGCTTCGGCCGGCTCGTGCTTAGCCGAGTCCCTGGTGATAGCTGAGGAAAAGAAGAGGATCCAGCAAGTGGTGGCGCTGGCCAAGACCTCCCAACTCGGGATGCCCGGGATGGTGAACCCGGAGTAGAGCGCGTCATTCCAGCCACCAAAGGAGACGAAGAAGGTGGGGGTTGACTCCAGCAACCCGGAGCGCCAGGTCATCATTGGCAGCAACCTGGACAGCAAATAGGAAGGCGAGCTCGTCGACTTCCTCCGTGAGAATCGGGATGCTTTTGCGTGGTCGAATGACGATCTGCAAGGCGTTCCGAGGGAGTTGGTTGAGCACTCTCTGTTTGTTAGACCGAATGCGAAGCCGGTGAAGCAACCGACTAGGCGCCTCTCGGATGAGAGAAGAGCTGCCATCATGTAGCATCTCGCCATACTGCTGGCTGCCGGATTCGTGATGGAAGTGCTGCATCCGGATTGGATATCGAATCCGGTCCTGGTAGAGAAGAAGAAAGATGATCCCCTCCTGCTTAAGGTGTGGCGCATGTGCATCGACTTCACCAACCTCAACAAGGCATGTCCAAATGACCCGTTTCCACTTCCCCGGATAGGTCAAGTGATCGATTCCACTGCCGGGAGTGAACTCTTGACTTTTTTAGATGCCTACTCCGGTTTTCACCAGATACCTTTGAATCCGGATGATCTATTGAAAACTGCTTTTATTACCCCGTATGGGGCTTATTGCTATCGTGTCATGACTTTTGGTCTGAGAAATGCTGGTGCTACATAACAGAGGTGCATGCAAAAATGTTTGCATGACCAGATAGGCCGGAATGCCGAGGTCTATGTCGATGACATAGTCATAAAAAAAAGAAAAAGCCTCATTGATCGATGATCTGAGGGAAACATTTAAAAACTTAAGAAGATTCCGGATGAAATTGAACCCGGATAAATGCACATTCGGTGTCCCCGCCGGAAAGTTACTCGGTTTCCTCATATCGAGCCGGGGAATTGAAGTCAACCCGGGTAAAATACGTGCTATCGAGAGCATGAAATTGCCGGTACGTCTCAAAGATGTGCAGAAGTCCACTGGTTGTCTAGCATCCCTAAGTCGGTTTGTGAGCCGACTAGGTGAGAAGGCCTTGCCCCTGTACCAGTAGATGAAGAAGAGTAAAACATTTGTTTGGACCCCGCAAGCCGATGCGGCGTTCAACGATTTGAATAGAATGCTCTCAACAGCACCCGTGTTGGCATCCCCATTGCCCAAGGAGCCTATGATGCTGTACATTGCTGCCACTAACCGGGTAGTCAGTGTAGCCATTGTGGTAGAGAGGGAAGAGGGGGACAAGCTGATACAGAGACCGGTGTACTACCTCAGCGAGGTGATCTCGGAATCCAAGCAGAACTACCTGCACTACCAGAAGATGGCATATGGAGTATACTTGGTTGTGACCAAGCTCAAGCACTACTTCCAAGAGCACCCAATCACAGTGGTGTGCGAGGCTCCCCTCGCCGAGATCATCGGCTGCAAAGATGCAAGCGGCCGGGTTGCCAAATGGGCCATCCAGTTGTCTCCATATGCTCCGGCATACGAGAGACGAGATGCCATCAAGTCGCAGGCGCTGCCGGACTGTTTGGTAGACTGGGCCGAGATGCAGTACGAACCTCCGATGCCGGATTACAATTTCTGGGGGATGCATTTCGATGGCTCCAAGGCCAAGATCGGGTTGGGTGCCGGGGTAGTTCTCACATCACCGAAACAAGATGTGCTCAAGTATGTGCTGCAGATTCATTTCGGGGCATCTAACAATGTCGCTGAATACGAGGCCTTGGTTCATGGACTGAATGTCGCCAAGGAGATCGGCATCCGCCGGATAGAGTGTTTCGGCGATTCCGACCTCGTGGTGCAGCAGGTGTTGGGGAACTGGGATGCACTGGATGCCAACATGGCCTTGTATCGGTTTCATGTGCAGAAAATATCCGGATCTTTCGAGGGATGCGAGTTCAAGCACATACCCAGAGGAGAAAACGAGGCAGCAGATGTGTTGTCCAAGCTAGGATCATCTCGGGATGCCATCCCACCCGTGATCGCTCTCGAACACTTGAGGAAGCCATCTATTCAGCCCTCACCCGAGTCGGATTCTATCTTCATCCCCAAGGAGCCTGGTTCGGAAGTTGTACCCATGGAAGTAGAAGTCGGGAGCATCGCATCGAACCCGGGGACTGCACCACAGTGCTTAGAGAGGACAAGAAAAATGATGATGGAGGTGATGTCGGCAGAACCAATGGACATAGATGTTCCCGTGTTCCCTGTTCGAGAGATCCCGGGATGGGCACAACCCATTATGGCTTACATCTTGGAAGGAACCCTCCCGGAGAGCGAAGTGGAAGCCCGGCAGATATCGCGGAGGTCAAAAGCATACACCGTCATCAATCAAGAGCTATACAAGAGGAGTGTCACCGAGGTACTCCAGAGGTGTGTGGAACCGGAAGAAGGCCAAGAGATGCTGCTGGAAATACACCAGGGGGAATGTGGACATCATGCATCATCCCGGGCCCTGGTGGCGAAAGTGTTCCGGCATGGGTTCTACTGGCCTACTGCATTACAGCAGGCAGAAGACATTGTCCGTAAGTGTGGAGGATGCCAGAGGTTTTCTCACCGAATACATATGCCGGCATCGGCACTGAAGACAATCCCTATCACTTGGCCATTCGCGGTATGGTGTTTGGACATGGTCGGGCAGTTCAAGCCGGCAAGAGGCAATATGACACACATACTGGTCATGGTGGACAAGTTCACCAAGTGGATAGAGGTCAAACCAATCCGAAAGTGTGACGGACACACCGCCGTGCAATTCCTGAAAGACATCATCTTGAGGTACGGATACCCACACAGCATCATCACGGATAATGGCACCAATTTTGCCGTGGGGGGATTCGCTCGATTTTGTGTTGAGAAGGGAATCCGGTTGGATGTGGTATCAGTGGCACACCCGGAAGCAAACGGGCAAGTTGAGAGAGCAAATGCATTGGTCTTGGCCGGCATCAAAGCCCGCTTGATCGAACCACTGTTGAGAACTCCGGGATGCTGGATAGAGGAGATACCGACAGTGTTATGGGGTCTCCGGACCACACTGAATAGATCTACCGGGTATACGCCATTCTTCATGGTATATGATGCTGAGGCAGTACTCCCGACCGACATACAATATGATTCCCTGAGAGTGACAATGTTCACCGAGATCGAGGCAAAAGAGGCCCGGGAAGATGATGTTGACTTACTTGAAGAGGCAAGAGAATTGGCATTGTCTCGGTCTGCAATTTATCAGCAAAATCTCCGTCGCTATCATAACCAGAAAGTGCACCCGAGGGTATTCCGAGAAGGAGATCTTGTGCTGAGGCTCATCCAACGCACGGCCGGAATGCATAAGCTGTCACCTCCATGGGAGGGACCTTTTGTGATAAGCAGGGCATTGCACATTGATTCTTATTACCTTGTAGATGCACAGGAGGCTAGGAAAGGTGTAATGGACAAATCCGGTGAGGAAACCAAGCGGCCATGGAATGTAGCCCTGCTTCGCCCCTTTTACACGTAAAGGGCGCAGTGTATGTATTTCGATTTTTATCAGTCAATGAAAGTTCGGCACCCCGGGAGGAACCCGGGGACTGCCTCGTTGTGTGCCCCTTTACTTTGTTCCATTTATTTATTGTTCCATGTCGGCATGTAACATCCCAACATTTTGGAATGTTCAAAGATCACTAAAAATTTAAAACTTTTGTTTTGATTAAAATAAAATATTAAAATACATAAGAAAACTAATTATAAAAGACTTCAACCAATTTGAAAAAGTCTATTATTTCAAAATTCCCAATGTGTCATTATTTTGAAAGTTATTTCCAATTAAACATTACATTATCCATTGTATTTCAAAAGTCTTAATATGTAATTTGACAAATGTTTTATGAAGGACTATTATTTCCAAAATTTTAATTAAATAGTTTCTTTATAATTATTTGATTTCAACCACATATCCATAGCTATTCATAAATTAAAATAATTTTTACAAGTGTTCCTTGAAACTATTTAAAACATGATCTTTTTGCCAAATGGTTTTCATTCATTCAACTAAATTCAAATTACAATTTTGGAAATTATAAGTTTATAACTCATAACTTTAAAACTTCATATATTTTATAATTAATGAATTACCCAAATAAACATTTCATTTTCTCTTTTCATTACAAATAATTGTAATGTGATATTAAATAAATCTGTTGAAGCTAAAATTTATATACTATTGGACTATGAGTTTAAATAACATAAATACAAACATATTCTGAATATGGCTATTTTACAAATTTTATTTAGCCAAAAGAAAATTTAATTATGATATAATTTCAAATTTGACTTTAAGTGTCAAAATTTGTATTTAATCAATATTTCGAAATTATTAATTTTAAAAAGTTTTCAAAACATGCCTACAACTGGTTTAACACAAAGAATATAATTTTACCAATTTATAGAAATTTGTTTGACTACATTTGGAGTTATAAATCAAAAGTTATAAAGGAAATAAATAAAACAGAAAAGAAAAAGAAAAAAAATTACCTGACATGCGGGACCCACCTGTCAGGGGGTCGCCCTTCTTCAACCTCTGCCCAAATCACGCTCGGGATTTCCGCATCCGATTCGTTTCCAAAAATTCGGCGGATTCGTCGCGAGTGATTGCCTCCCTTCGGTCCCATATAAAACCCAGCACCACCGCCTTCTTTTCCCCCTCGAAACCCTAGCAATCTTGCCACCAGGCTGGCCGCAGTCGCCCGCCTCCGTCCGCCATTCCCGCCGGCGAACTCCTCCGTTTTCGGTGAGCCTCCGCAACCCGAGTCTTCTCATCCCCCTCTTTCTTCTTCTGTGATCCGTGCGCATGTTTTTGACAAAGAGACGCACATTTTCTCGCAGCCTATCAACGCACGCGTCCACCCCCGAGGATCACTGCCTCCGTCTCCAACTCCAGCGAGTGATTACAAGAGAAGGGGAGCACGCCAAGCACCGCCCCCTTGCCACCACCTCCGCCGCGACCTCCTGCACGGCCTGGTAAGATCCATTCTTCCCGGGAGATCGTAGGGCGCGTAGAACGCTACGTTGCCGCCGTTGGCCACGTCTCCGGCGAGGTTTCCGCCGCCAGCTTTTGGCCGAACGCGTGTAGGCCGCACGATCTTGATCATGCGGTTAGGATTAGATTATTATAAACGAACCGGTACGGTTGATCTGGACCGCCAGATCCAGATCTGACGGCCCAGAGCAAATCACTTATCCACGTCGGATCCCAGTCAGTGCACAGTCAGCGCCACATCGGATCCCAGTCAGCAGCCAAGAGGAATTTGATTTCTTTTAATTAGAGTAAATGGCAATTTTGCAGAAAAGCCCCTGTCTATTCAAACTATCATATCATTTTCTCTGTTTATCCAAATTCAAATATTTTTATATATTTGGAAAGCCCTAGACATGTAGAATATTTTGGATCTGCCAAAATTAAAATTTGACTTAGTTTAAAATATTCAAATTTCAAATGGAAGATTTGAGTATATTTGTCATAACTTTAAATCTTTAAATCCAAAAATTGCAAATAAAATTATTTTAGAGACCTTGGAATATTTGTAAATTGATGAAACTGCTATGATATATTTTTGTGTAATATTTGAATGAATTCATAGTTATATATTTAAATTGAATAGTTTGAGTATTTTCAACATAACTATTAATAGAAATATTATTTTTGATTAAATCAAGTTGCTATAAATCTAATTAAATGCCCCCTGTCTATTAATACTAATTATAAAATTTTGTTATAAAAATTTAATCATAGAAAACTTTAATCTTATATTTATTCCTTTTATTATATTTTCCAAAAATAGAAATTAATTAAATTGCATTTACAAATTCATGCATATTTATAAAGAAATCACAAAAGTTATTTTGATGTTTTCTTGTGATTTAAAATTTCATTTCATTCATAGCATATTTTATGTTGTAGTTATATTTCCCATAAGAAAACTCCTCCCCCATTTTCTCTAAGTTAGGATCATTTCAACTTAGCATTCTGGTAAAGTTCTATACACTTAGACACTTAGGATTTTCAACATGAAGCTAGAAGGACATTGAAGGACTTAGCCAAAACAAGACTTCAGAAGTATCTTCAAGGAGTAGAAGCACTTAGAAGAAAAGAAAGAATAAGTTCAAGAAGACCAACCCCCTTTATTCTCTAAGTCTTTCTTGCTCTCTCCCTTTTCTTCCTTCTTATCTGAGACTTCATACAGACTAAGTTAATTCCAATACCAGCCTCGGTGATATGAGAATCATCAAGTCTGAAGATTTATCAAGTATACAAAAATTCATTCAAGACATCACCAATGGGAAAGCTACCAGTCCGGAGATGAAGACTGGAAGACTAACTACATCTTTCTTTCTTTCTTTTCCCTCTTTCCTAATCTTGTCTTTCAGACTTAAACAAATTTCGATCATGATGTTATCATCTTTGAAGTTTGTTGGATCCTAGCGGCATAGTGAGATGAAGCGGCCTGGGAACAAACCTTACATGTCCACGTACATGAGACCTGTTTCACAATTTAAGTGGCTGGCCGGGTGTCTGTCTCTCTCACTATAGTGAATATCCAATTTACAAAGAGTTGATAATAATTGTTGATCACCTCGAAGAATAGAGCTAGTATGTTCTCTAAGTATTTTGCACATCAAGACTAAGCCATTAGAGTGCTTATTCAAGATGATATAAAACAAAATATTTTATTCAACTTATGACCTTAGCCCTTAGTCCTTTTGGACCAACCTATTTGCCTTGCATTAAGTTAAAAGATTTTCATGACATGACATGCATTTCTAGTCCTTAGAATATTTCACATTTCATGCATGACATGTTTTCCTTAGAAGTTTATGAAACTTGTTTGTTCACTATGTATGTGCATGTATGTTTGATGATTGTTGTTTGTTGATTGTTGAATTGTTGTTTGCTTATATTGTTTAGATTGAACGGAGAGCAAATGTTCATTGTTGAAAAGAGTTGGTGAACAACGACAACATTCAAAGACAAGTGGCACACCCCCCATAAAAGTCCTATTATTTTTCTATGCATGAGTAGATTATTTTTCTATAAGCATGTGTAGGATAGTATTGCAATGCAAGCCATGTTTAGACCTCTTTAATCCTGTGTCTAGGTTCCTATGAAAATACTTAGTAGAATAGTGATGCTATGCAAAAACTATTTTGATGAAAAACATAAAGTCTACTAAGTTTTAATCAAACACCTGGGTGGAATTGGTTGCTTGGTTGTATGAGTTGAGTGTTGTTCCCAGGGGATTTACCTGTGGAATATTCACTTGTGGATGGCCACCCAGGAACAAAGGGATCTTAAGAACTCCGAGTGAAGATTGCTTCCCGTGAAGCCATTGCCAATATGGGCTCTGGCTTGATCAACTAAGCTGTGTGGACTCGCCCCGGCCTGACAGGTGGAGGTAGTGGTTTGTAGGTGGAGCGCGTCAGGCCAGAGTGGGAGGGAAAATGCTTCTGAAAGATCTCGTCTCATTCTTCTCCTTTCCTTATCACAAAAGGTGTGTAAAGGGTAATTTGGGTTAAATGGGTACAATGGTGAACGTGCACAACCTCTGCAGAGTTAAAAATCTAAGTACTTAGCCGTGCCCCCGAAAACGGACAATTTGAGCAGCTGATCACGGACGTCAACGAAGGATTCCATCATTTCAACTTCAGAAATAAAACTTGTTGGGTGAACAAGGGAAGATGAGATTTATGGTTTTCATGCCATACTTGTCTTGATTTGAAGAAAGTGTTTTCCAAAGAGATAGGAAAAATTGGCTTTATGGAAAATAGCCTTGAACTCCACCAGCCAAATATGCATATAGGCTTTAGAGTTATTCCATTAAGTGTCCACCATAGTGTCACTTGCCAGACTCCATTTTTAATGGAATCTGGCCCACTCTGTTGCAAAATTTTATTTGTTACAGGTTATTCAAATGACAAATGAGGTTACGTTAAGGGATTTCGAGTCTACAACCAACATGTTTTCGCCTGTGGTAACATGAAGTTGTTGGAGACCCATTGCTATTGTATTTCCGCTGTGTACTTTTTCAATGCTAGCTTTATGCTATGCAACTTGTATCGAATATTTTGTAAGTCTGGATCATCGGTGTAATAAAATTGATACTTTGTTGTGATATTTAATCATAAACTGTGTGTGCAAACGAATCGATCCAGGGATTTGCACTATACACAGGTATCTGCCTTATTTAAAGTGCAGGTACGCTACAGATGGTATCAGAGCACTGTGTTGCCTGTAGGTTCGAAACCCTAGGTTTGGATGATTTGACCATAGGATTGAAAAATCTATTTTATTCACTTTTCTAAAAACAAAACTTTTCATTTTATCATATGGATTTTTCTGCTTCCTTTTAATTCTAATTCTCCTTCCTTTTCAAAATATTAGATGGGAGAGTACACTGAGACCGCGTATGCTGGAGTTTTGTCGGATTTCATCTTTGGGAGGCAGCTGTCTAGGTTGACAAGTATATTGAAGCTACCACCGCCCTATTTTCGAGGAAGGAAAGAGGAGACCGACATACCTAATGTGACGCGTTGGAAAATCCGAACAATTATGACCCCAGATCCCACGATGCCAGAATTCGAGCCCGTGGACTATGCCACCTACTACCCAGAGTGGATTGAGGGAGTTAACATAGGTATGGTGGACTTAATGGCTCGTTTGTGTTACAAGTATCGGAACAAGCTAGCACCAGGATCGCCCTTCCGTGCCTTTGGGAAGAGGGATGCACATGGTCTCTCGATGGCTCACACGGGAAATCGCCTGAACCTGCCCATCATTAACAAGATGTTTGAAGACTTGGATTTTCTCATCAACTGTCTAACCAGGAAGGTTCAACAAGCTTATGACGTCGCGGATCATGCACAAGCCGTCATACACGCAAAAACCCAAGAACTCCAGGCTTCTGAAAACCTTGTTGCTCATTTGGAGGAACTCATCCATGACCTACATTTGCAGAACCTTGGCAAGGATGAGCATATTGCCACACTTGAGGCGCAACTCATTCCACCTCCACCACCGCCGGTAGCTGAAGAAGGAGGTGACCAAGGCACTGGAGACGTGACTGTACCTGCAGCTGTGAAGGAGGAAGGACAGGAGGAAGAAGACCCTGAATAGGTGCTGTCTGAAGGGACAAGTGGGGAAGAATCCACACCTGTGGTGAATAACCATGCAATGAAGCGCAAGCGCTGCTTAAAGAAAGAATAAGCGAAGCAATTCAAGCAGCGTTAGAGAGACCACCATTTATCTTTAGCTTATCGTATCATTTTAGTGTATTGACCTATCAAAATGTGATATGGCAGTACTTGTGTGTTTTGTTTTGGAACTTAAATCGCTTTCAGATTTGAGATTTAAACACTTCGAGCTCAGGATTTTTAAATTTGAGTGGTTATTGAAACTTGAGCTGTGAACGTGTTTGATTGCTTGATGTGTTGTTTGTATGACTTGAAAATATTTTAAGGGTGGCAGCCACCCAGTTAAAAATCTCTATTTCATAAACCCGGAGATCCCAAACTATCTTTCTTTCTAGCCTCCCCAATCAGAAAAATCATCCCCTGCCAGTTTTCAAGTTTCCATTTACATTTCTCAAACCTCTCGAGTTATCAGAATCATTTCAAAGCTTTTGCTTTTTCTTCTAGCCTCTCCGAATCTCGGGGACGAGATTCCTTTTAAGGGTGGTAGTCTGTAACATCCCAACATTTTGGAATGTTCAAAAATCACTAGAAATTTAAAACTTTGTTTTGATTAAAATAAAATATTAAAATACATAAGAAAACTAATTATAAAAGACTTCAACCAATTTGAAAAAGTCTATTATTTCAAAATTCCCAATGTGTCATTATTTTCAAAGTTATTTCCAATTAAACATTACATTATCCATTGTATTTCAAAAACCTTAATATGTAATTTGACAAATGTTTTATGAAGGACTATTATTTCCAAAATTTTAATTAAATAGTTTCTTTATAATTATTTGATTTCAACCACATATCCATAGCTATTCATAAATTAAAATAATTTTTACAAGTGTTCCTTGAAACTATTTAAAACATGATCTTTTTGCCAAATGGTTTTCATTCATTCAACTAAATTCAAATTACAATTTTGGAAATTATAAGTTTATAACTCATAACTTTAAAACTTCATATATTTTATAATTAATGAATTACCCAAATAAACATTTCATTTTCTCTTTTCATTACCAATAATTGTAATATGATATTAAATAAATCTGTTGAAGCTAAAATTTATTTACAATTGGACTATGAGTTTAAATAACATAAATACAAACATATTCTGAATATGGGTATTTTACAAATTTATTTAGCCAAAAGAAAATTTAATTATGATATAATTTCAAATTTGACTTTAAGTGTCAAAATTTGTATTTAATCAATATTTCAAAATTATTAATTTTAAAAAGTTTTCAAAACATGCCTACAACTGGTTTAACACAAAGAATATAATTTTACCAATATTTAGAAATTTGTTTGACTATATTTGGAGTTATAAATCAAAAGTTATAAAGGAAATAAATAAAACAGAAAAGAAAAAGAAAAAAAAATTACCTGACATGCGGGACCCACCTGTCAGGGGGTCGCCCTTCTTCAACCTCTACCCAAATCACGCTCGGGATTTCCGCATCCGATTCGTTTCCAAAAATTCGGCGGATTCGTCGCGAGTGATTGCCTCCCTTCGGTCCCATATAAACCCCAGCACCACCGCCTTCTTTTCCCCCTCGAAACCCTAGCAATCTTGCCACCAGGCTGGCCGCAGTCGCCCGCCTCCGTCTGCCATTCCCGCCAGCGAACTCCTCCGTTTTTCGGTGAGCCTCCACAACCCCGAGTCTTCTCATCCCCCTCTTTCTTCTTCTGTGATCCGTGCGCATGTTTTTGACAAAGAGACGCACATTTTCTCGCAGCCTATCAACGCACGCGTCCACCCCCGAGGATCACCGCCTCCGTCTCCAACTCCGGCGAGTGATTACAAGAGAAGGGGAGCATGCCAAGCACGGCCCCCTCGCCACCACCTCCGCCGCGACCTCCTGCACGTCCTGGTAAGATCCATTCTTCCCGGGAGATCGTAGGGCGTGTAGAACGCTACGTCTCCGCCGTCGGCCACGTCTCCGGCGAGGTTTCCGCCGCCATCTTTTGGCCGAACGCGTGTAGGCCACACGATCATGATCCAGCGGTTAGGATTAGATCATTATAAACGAACCGGTACGGTTGATCTGGACCGCCAGATCCAGATCTGACGGCCCAGAGCAAATCACTTATCCACGTCGGATCCCTGTCAGCGCACAGTCAGCGCCACATCGGATCCCAGTCAGCAGCCACGTGGAATTTGATTTCTTTTAATTAGAGTAAATGTCAATTTTGCAGAAAAGCCCTTGTCTATTCAAACTATCATATCTTTTTTCTCTGTTTATCCAAATTCAAATATTTTTATATATTTGGAAAGCCCTAGACATTTAGAATATTTTGGATCGGCCAAAATTCAAATTTGACTTAGTTTAAAATATTCAAATTTCAAATGGAAGATTTGAGTATATTTGTCATAACTTTAAATCTTTAAATCCAAAAATTGTAAATAAAATTGTTTTAGAGACCTTGGAATATTTGTAAATTGATGAAACTGCTATGATATATTTTTGTGTAATATTTGAATGAATTCATAGTTATATATTTAAATTGAATAGTTTGAGTATTTTCAACATAACTATTAATAGAAATATTATTTTTGATTAAATCAAGTTGCTATAAATCTAATTAAATGCCCCCTGTCTATTAATACTAATTATAAAATTTTGTTATAAAATTTTAATCATAGAAAACTTTAATCTTATATTTATTCCTTTTATTATATTTTCCAAAAATAGAAATTAATTAAATTCCATTTACAAATTCATGCATATTTATAAAGAAATCACAAAAGTTATTTTGATGTTTTCTTGTGATTTAAAATTTCATTTCATTCATAGCATATTTTATGTTGTAGTTATATTTCCCATAAGAAAACTCCTCCCCCATTTTCTCTAAGTTAGGATCATTTCAACTTAGCATTCTGGTAAAGTTCTATACACTTAGACACTTAGGATTTTCAACATGAAGCTAGAAGGACATTGAAGGACTTAGCCAAAACAAGACTTCAGAAGTATCTTCAAGGAGTAGAAGCACTTAGAAGAAAAGAAAGAATAAGTTCAAGAAGACCAACCCCCTTTATTCTCTAAGTCTTTCTTGCTCTCTCCCTTTTCTTCCTTCTTATCTGAGACTTCATACAGACTAAGTTAATTCCAAGACCAGCCTCGGTGATATGAGAATCATCAAGTCTGAAGATTTATCAAGTCTACAAAAATTCATTCAAGACATCACCAATGGGAAAGCTACCAGTCCGGAGATGAAGACTGGAAGACTAACTACATCTTTCTTTCTTTCTTTTCCCTCTTTCCTAATCTTGTCTTTCAGACTTAAACAAATTTCGATCATGATGTTATCATCTTTGAAGTTTGTTGGATCCTAGCGGCATAGTGAGATGAAGCGGCCTGGGAACAAACCTTACATGTCCACGTACATGAGACCTGTTTCACAATTTAAGTGGCTGGCCGGGTGTCTGTCTCTCTCACTATAGTGAATATCCAATTTACAAAGAGTTGATAATAATTGTTGATCACCTCGAAGAATAGAGCTAGTATGTTCTCTAAGTATTTTGCACATCAAGACTAAGCCATTAGAGTGCTTATTCAAGATGATATAAAACAAAATATTTTATTCAACTTATGACCTTAGCCCTTAGTCCTTTTGGACCAACCTATTTGCCTTGCATTAAGTTAAAAGATTTTCATGACATGACATGCATTTCTAGTCCTTAGAATATTTCACATTTCATGCATGACATGTTTTCCTTAGAAGTTTATGAAACTTGTTTGTTCACTATGTATGTGCATGTATGTTTGATGGTTGTTGTTTGTTGATTGTTGAATTGTTGTTTGCTTATATTGTTTAGATTGAACGGAGAGCAAATGTTCATTGTTGAAAAGAGTTGGTGAACAACGACAACATTCAAAGACAAGTGGCACACCCCCCATAAAAGTCCTATTATTTTTCTATGCATGAGTAGATTATTTTTCTATAAGCATGTGTAGGATAGTATTGCAATGCAAGCCATGTTTAGACCTCTTTAATCCTGTGTCTAGGTTCCTATGAAAATACTTAGTAGAATAGTGATGCTATGCAAAAACTATTTTGATGAAAAACATAAAGTCTACTAAGTTTTAATCAAACACCTGGGTGGAATTGGTTGCTTGGTTGTATGAGTTGAGTGTTGTTCCCAGGGGATTTACCTGTGGAATATTTACTTGTGGATGGCCACCCAGGAACAAAGGGATCTTAAGAACTCCGAGTGAAGATTGCTTCCCGTGAAGCCATTGCCAATATGGGCTCTGGCTTGATCAACTAAGCTGTGTGGACTCGCCCCGGCCTGACAGGTGGAGGTAGTGGTTTGTAGGTGGAGCGCGTCAGGCCAGAGTGGGAGGGAAAATGCTTCTGAAAGATCTCGTCTCATTCTTCTCCTTTCCTTATCACAAAAGGTGTGTAAAGGGTAATTTGGGTTGAATGGGTACAATGGTGAACGTGCACAACCTCTGCAGAGTTAAAAATCTAAGTACTTAGCCGTGTCCCCGAAAACGGACAATTTGAGCAGCTGATCACGGACGTCAACGGAGGATTCCATCATTCCAACTTCAGAAATAAAACTTGTTGGGTGAACAAGGGAAGATGAGATTTATGGTTTTCATGCCATACTTGTCTTGATTTGAAGAAAGTGTTTTCCAAAGAGATAGGAAAAATTGGCTTTATGGAAAATAGCCTTGAACTCCACCAGCCAAATATGCATATAGGCTTTAGAGTTATTCCATTAAGTGTCCACCATAGTGTCACTTGCCAGACTCCATTTTTAATGGAATCTGGCCCACTCAGTTGCAAAATTTTATTTGTTACAGGTTATTCAAATGACGAATGAGGTTACGTTAAGGGATTTCGAGTCTACAACCAACATGTTTTCGCCTGTGGTAACATGAAGTTGTTGGAGACCCATTGCTATTGTATTTCCGCTGTGTACTTTTTCAATGCTAGCTTTATGCTATGCAACTTGTATCGAATATTTTGTAAGTCTGGATCATCGGTGTAATAAAATTGATACTTTGTTGTGATATTTAATCGTAAACTGTGTGTGCAAACGAATCGATCCAGGGATTTGCACTATACACAGGTATCTGCCTTATTTAAAGTGCAGGTACGCTACAGATGGTATCAGAGCACTGTGTTGCCTGTAGGTTCGAAACCCTAGGTTTGGATGATTTGACCATAGGATTGAAAAATCTATTTTATTCACTTTTCTAAAAACAAAACTTTTCATTTTATCATATGGATTTTTCTGCTTCCTTTTAATTCTAATTCTCCTTCCTTTTCAAAATATTAGATGGGAGAGTACACTGAGACCGCGTATGCTGGAGTTTTGTCGGATTTCATCTTTGGGAGGCAGCTGTCTAGGTTGACAAGTATATTGAAGCTACCACCGCCCTATTTTTGAGGAAGGAAAGAGGAGACCGACATACCTAATGTGACGCGTTGGAAAATCCGAACAATTTTGACCCCAGATCCCACGATGCCAGAATTCGAGCCCGTGGACTATGCCACCTACTACCCAGAGTGGATTGAGGGAGTTAACATAGGTATGGTGGACTTAATGGCTCGTTTGTGTTACAAGTATCGGAACAAGCTAGCACCAGGATCGCCCTTCCGTGCCTTTGGGAAGAGGGATGCACATGGTCTCTCGATGGCTCACACGGGAAATCGCCTGAACCTGCCCATCATTAACAAGATGTTTGAAGACTTGGATTTTCTCATCAACTGTCTAACCAGGAAGGTTCAACAAGCTTATGACGTCGCGGATCATGCACAAGCCGTCATACACGCAAAAATCCAAGAACTCCAGGCTTCTGAAAACCTTGTTGCTCATTTGGAGGAACTCATCCATGACCTACATTTGCAGAACCTTGGCAAGGATGAGCATATTGACACACTTGAGGCGCAACTCATTCCACCTCCACCACCGCCGGTAGCTGAAGAAGGAGGTGACCAAGGCACTGGAGACGTGACTGTACCTGCAGCTGTGAAGGAGGAAGGACAGGAGGAAGAAGACCCTGAATAGGTGCTGTCTGAAGGGACAAGTGGGGAAGAATCCACACCTGTGGTGAATAACCATGCAATGAAGCGCAAGCGCTGCTTAAAGAAAGAATAAGCGAAGCAATTCAAGCAGCGTTAGAGAGACCACCATTTATCTTTAGCTTATCGTATCATTTTAGTGTATTGACCTATCAAAATGTGATATGGCAGTACTTGTGTGTTTTGTTTTGGAACTTAAATCGCTTTCAGATTTGAGATTTAAACACTTCGAGCTCAGGATTTTTAAATTTGAGTGGTTATTGAAACTTGAGCTGTGAACGTGTTTGATTGCTTGATGTGTTGTTTGTATGACTTGAAAATATTTTAAGGGTGGCAGCCACCCAGTTAAAAATCTCTATTTCATAAACCCGGAGATCCCAAACTATCTTTCTTTCTAGCCTCCCCAATCAGAAAAATCATCCCCTGCCAGTTTTCAAGTTTCCATTTACATTTCTCAAACCTCTCGAGTTATCAGAATCATTTCAAAGCTTTTGCTTTTTCTTCTAGCCTCTCCGAATCTCGGGGACGAGATTCCTTTTAAGGGTGGTAGTCTGTAACATCCCAACATTTTGGAATGTTCAAAAATCACTAGAAATTTAAAACTTTGTTTTGATTAAAATAAAATATTAAAATACATAAGAAAACTAATTATAAAAGACTTCAACCAATTTGAAAAAGTCTATTATTTCAAAATTCCCAATGTGTCATTATTTTCAAAGTTATTTCCAATTAAACATTACATTATCCATTGTATTTCAAAAACCTTAATATGTAATTTGACAAATGTTTTATGAAGGACTATTATTTCCAAAATTTTAATTAAATAGTTTCTTTATAATTATTTGATTTCAACCACATATCCATAGCTATTCATAAATTAAAATAATTTTTACAAGTGTTCCTTGAAACTATTTAAAACATCATCTTTTTGCCAAATGGTTTTCATTCATTCAACTAAATTCAAATTACAATTTTGGAAATTATAAGTTTATAACTCATAACTTTAAAACTTCATATATTTTATAATTAATGAATTACCCAAATAAACATTTCATTTTCTCTTTTCATTACCAATAATTGTAATATGATATTAAATAAATCTGTTGAAGCTAAAATTTATTTACAATTGGACTATGAGTTTAAATAACATAAATACAAACATATTCTGAATATGGGTATTTTACAAATTTATTTAGCCAAAAGAAAATTTAATTATGATATAATTTCAAATTTGACTTTAAGTGTCAAAATTTGTATTTAATCAATATTTCAAAATTATTAATTTTAAAAAGTTTTCAAAACATGCCTACAACTGGTTTAACACAAAGAATATAATTTTACCAATATTTAGAAATTTGTTTGACTATATTTGGAGTTATAAATCAAAAGTTATAAAGGAAATAAATAAAACAGAAAAGAAAAAGAAAAAAAAATTACCTGACATGCGGGACCCACCTGTCAGGGGGTCGCCCTTCTTCAACCTCTACCCAAATCACGCTCGGGATTTCCGCATCCGATTCGTTTCCAAAAATTCGGCGGATTCGTCGCGAGTGATTGCCTCCCTTCGGTCCCATATAAACCCCAGCACCACCGCCTTCTTTTCCCCCTCGAAACCCTAGCAATCTTGCCACCAGGCTGGCCGCAGTCGCCCGCCTCCGTCTGCCATTCCCGCCAGCGAACTCCTCCGTTTTTCGGTGAGCCTCCACAACCCCGAGTCTTCTCATCCCCCTCTTTCTTCTTCTGTGATCCGTGCGCATGTTTTTGACAAAGAGACGCACATTTTCTCGCAGCCTATCAACGCACGCGTCCACCCCCGAGGATCACCGCCTCCGTCTCCAACTCCGGCGAGTGATTACAAGAGAAGGGGAGCACGCCAAGCACGGCCCCCTCGCCACCACCTCCGCCGCGACCTCCTGCACGTCCTGGTAAGATCCATTCTTCCCGGGAGATCGTAGGGCGTGTAGAACGCTACGTCTCCGCCGTCGGCCACGTCTCCGGCGAGGTTTCCGCCGCCATATTTTGGCCGAACGCGTGTAGGCCACACGATCATGATCCAGCGGTTAGGATTAGATCATTATAAACGAACCGGTACGGTTGATCTGGACCGCCAGATCCAGATCTGACGGCCCAGAGCAAATCACTTATCCACGTCGGATCCCTGTCAGCGCACAGTCAGCGCCACATCGGATCCCAGTCAGCAGCCACGTGGAATTTGATTTCTTTTAATTAGAGTAAATGTCAATTTTGCAGAAAAGCCCTTGTCTATTCAAACTATCATATCTTTTTTCTCTGTTTATCCAAATTCAAATATTTTTATATATTTGGAAAGCCCTAGACATGTAGAATATTTTGGATCGGCCAAAATTCAAATTTGACTTAGTTTAAAATATTCAAATTTCAAATGGAAGATTTGAGTATATTTGTCATAACTTTAAATCTTTAAATCCAAAAATTGGAAATAAAATTGTTTTAGAGACCTTGGAATATTTGTAAATTGATGAAACTGCTATGATATATTTTTGTGTAATATTTGAATGAATTCATAGTTATATATTTAAATTGAATAGTTTGAGTATTTTCAACATAACTATTAATAGAAATATTATTTTTGATTAAATCAAGTTGCTATAAATCTAATTAAATGCCCCCTGTCTATTAATACTAATTATAAAATTTTGTTATAAAATTTTAATCATAGAAAACTTTAATCTTATATTTATTCCTTTTATTATATTTTCCAAAAATAGAAATTAATTAAATTCCATTTACAAATTCATGCATATTTATAAAGAAATCACAAAAGTTATTTTGATGTTTTCTTGTGATTTAAAATTTCATTTCATTCATAGCATATTTTATGTTGTAGTTATATTTCCCATAAGAAAACTCCTCCCCCATTTTCTCTAAGTTAGGATCATTTCAACTTAGCATTCTGGTAAAGTTCTATACACTTAGACACTTAGGATTTTCAACATGAAGCTAGAAGGACATTGAAGGACTTAGCCAAAACAAGACTTCAGAAGTATCTTCAAGGAGTAGAAGCACTTAGAAGAAAAGAAAGAATAAGTTCAAGAAGACCAACCCCCTTTATTCTCTAAGTCTTTCTTGCTCTCTCCCTTTTCTTCCTTCTTATCTGAGACTTCATACAGACTAAGTTAATTCCAAGACCAGCCTCGGTGATATGAGAATCATCAAGTCTGAAGATTTATCAAGTCTACAAAAATTCATTCAAGACATCACCAATGGGAAAGCTACCAGTCCGGAGATGAAGACTGGAAGACTAACTACATCTTTCTTTCTTTCTTTTCCCTCTTTCCTAATCTTGTCTTTCAGACTTAAACAAATTTCGATCATGATGTTATCATCTTTGAAGTTTGTTGGATCCTAGCGGCATAGTGAGATGAAGCGGCCTGGGAACAAACCTTACATGTCCACGTACATGAGACCTGTTTCACAATTTAAGTGGCTGGCCGGGTGTCTGTCTCTCTCACTATAGTGAATATCCAATTTACAAAGAGTTGATAATAATTGTTGATCACCTCGAAGAATAGAGCTAGTATGTTCTCTAAGTATTTTGCACATCAAGACTAAGCCATTAGAGTGCTTATTCAAGATGATATAAAACAAAATATTTTATTCAACTTGTGACCTTAGCCCTTAGTCCTTTTGGACCAACCTATTTGCCTTGCATTAAGTTAAAAGATTTTCATGACATGACATGCATTTCTAGTCCTTAGAATATTTCACATTTCATGCATGACATGTTTTCCTTAGAAGTTTATGAAACTTGTTTGTTCACTATGTATGTGCATGTATGTTTGATGATTGTTGTTTGTTGATTGTTGAATTGTTGTTTGCTTATATTGTTTAGATTGAACGGAGAGCAAATGTTCGTTGTTGAAAAGAGTTGGTGAACAACGACAACATTCAAAGACAAGTGGCACACCCCCCATAAAAGTCCTATTATTTTTCTATGCATGAGTAGATTATTTTTCTATAAGCATGTGTAGGATAGTATTGCAATGCAAGCCATGTTTAGACCTCTTTAATCCTGTGTCTAGGTTCCTATGAAAATACTTAGTAGAATAGTGATGCTATGCAAAAACTATTTTGATGAAAAACATAAAGTCTACTAAGTTTTAATCAAACACCTGGGTGGAATTGGTTGCTTGGTTGTATGAGTTGAGTGTTGTTCCCATGGGATTTACCTGTGGAATATTCACTTGTGGATGGCCACCCAGGAACAAAGGGATCTGAAGAACTCCGAGTGAAGATTGCTTCCCGTGCAGCCATTGCCAATATGGGCTCTGGCTTGATCAACTAAGCTGCGTGGACTCGCCCCGGCCTGACAGGTGGAGGTAGTGGTTTGTAGGTGGAGCGCGTCAGGCCAGAGTGGGAGGGAAAATGTTTCTGAAAGATCTCGTCTCATTCTTCTCCTTTCCTTATCACAAAAGGTGTGTAAAGGGTAATTTGGGTTGAATGGGTACAATGGTGAACGTGCACAACCTCTACAGAGTTAAAAATCTAATTACTTAGCCGTGTCCCCGGAAACGGACAATTTGAGCAGCTGATCACGGACGTCAACGGAGGATTCCATCATTCCAACTTCAGAAATAAAACTTGTTGGGTGAACAAGGGAAGATGAGATTTATGGTTTTCATGCCATACTTGTCTTGATTTGAAGAAATTGTTTTCCAAAGAGATAGGAAAAATTGGCTTTATGCAAAATAGCCTTGAACTCCACCAGCCAATTATGCATATAGGCTTTAGAGTTATTCGATTAAGTGTCCACCATAGTGTCACTTGCCAGACTCCATTTTTAATGGAATCTGACCCACTCTGTTGCACAATTTTATTTGTTACAGGTTATTCAAATGACGAGTGAGGTTTCGTTAAGGGATTTCGAATCTACAACCAACATGTTTTCCCCTGTGGCAACATGAAGTTGTTGGAGACCCACTGCTATTGTATTTCCGCTGTGTACTTTTTCAATGCTAGCTTTATGCTATGAACTTGTATCGAATATTTTGTAAGTCTGGATCATCGATGTAATAAAATTGATACTTTGTTGTGATATTACATTGTAAACTGTGTGTGCAAACAAATCGATCCAGGGATTTGCACTATACAAAGGTATCTGCCTTATTTAAAGTGCAGGTACGCTACACGGCAACCCGGGAAGGAACCCGGGGACTGCCTGGTACCTGTTTTTTATGTTCTCTATATGCCGGGAAAGTTCCGAGATCGAAGTAATGTATGTCATGTGAAATAATCTTGTGACTCGACTGACGAACGCCGAAATGGTAGTCAAGAGCAAAGAGCATCAAATGTGGGGAACACGAAAACGGTCTCGGGGACTCGGAGCAGGAACTTCTCCGGCATATCTGTTTTTCTAACCCGGTTGTTTTTATGTCGGGAATTCGGCTAACTAGAACTCGGATATTCATAAGTAATGTATGCCGTGCATGGAATTTTGTGACTCTTCTGTCGAACACCGAAATGGTAGACAAGAGCAGAAATTGCCTAAGTACGGTAAACATGGAAATGAACTCGGGGACTCGTTGCAGAGTAAACCAACATGGCTTGTTTTTACATAACATAGTGCAGAGTATGAATTTAGAAAGTATATATTACAAGGTGCACCCGGCATCCCGGGGATTTAACGGTTCCACACTTAAGTGTTTTTAGGCAGTAGGGGAAGCCGGCTTCTCGGATGCAGCAACAGAAGGAACAACGGTGACGATCTCCTCCGCACCAGCAGCACTCGGGGCCTCCAGATGCGCCTCGGCCTGAGAGGCCTCGGGTGGCGATGGAGTAGCAGCGACCCGGGAAACCACGATCGCGGTGGCGGCACCAGAAGCGGCATCATCTTCCTCCGGGATCTCGGCGTCCACGTCACCGGTTGCACCAGTCTCACCATCGTCTTCGTAATCTGACTCGGAGTCAGAAGTGATGAGGCTTCTGCTGAAGACGCCGATGTCGGAACAGGACGCGACGCGATGCGCCACCTCTTGGCGTCGCTGGATCTTGGCCGTATCGGTGCACCACGGCGAGATGGTGCGCAGGCGCTGGATCACATCAAGATCGAGCCCCTCGTACCATCTGAGCACGTGGGTCAAGACTTGGTCAGCACCAGCCCGCGCACCGGAGCGCTTCCAAGCGTGAAGTCGCTTGCCGGCATCTCGGAGCGCAGTCACCAATTCGCTAACCGAGAGGGTAGCACTGACGCCAGGCCATAGAGCGCCATGGACATGGACGGCCGCACTGATCAGCTCGGTCCCGATCGACCGGAAAGGTACTATCCGGGCCTTCAGAGCGATGAGGTGGTCCTCGATGTCCCAGGAGTCCGAGATAGGACCCTTCCCAGCACGCTTCTCCCGGGCGGCAGCAACTGCAAGGTTGGCGGCGTCTCGGGAGTGCTCAAATTGTCCTTTAAAAAGAAGAGCTGTCAAGCGGCCAGGTCATGAGGGTGGTAGCAGTAAAGAAAGAGAGCAGGAGAAAAAGATCTCGGTAAACTTACTATTGAGGTCCCGGTTTAAACCAGTCAATTCAGCAAGCCAGCCATCCGCCCTCGACCGGAGAAGAACCAACTCGGTCTCGGCGTGGTGCGCGCGCGCCTCGGATTGATCCAAGGTCTCCTTCTGCTTAATAGACGCCTCCATGAAGCGCGCCTTCATGTCAGTCGCGGCAGATTTGGCCTTCTCGAGCTCGGCACTTAGCCGCGCGATCTCGGACTGAGCCGCAGCAAGCGCAGACTTTTGCTCCACCGAGACTTTCCGCGCGGCATCCCGCTCCTCCCGGAGGCGCCCCTCACACTTCTTGGACTGACCAAAGTCAGCAAGAAGCCGGTGGAAGACGCTGCCGCGTTTCTTGCCGCAGTCCTGGATCCAAACAGGGAATGCGATGTCAATCTCGGGAAGGATCCCGGGGACTCGGGGTGTTCCGGGATCCATGTCAATTAAACTACTCGGTAGGGAGGATCTCGGGGACTCGTGTTCAAAGTCTTGTTATTTTTTCTAAAGATTGGAGCCTAGTGGTCTGCTATTCGGTGGAATCTAGAGCACTAAGCACCAATCTCGGGGACTAGTGGGGATGTAGCAGTTAAATTTTGGAAAAGATAAAGGGAACAAACTTACATCGACCACCCGAGTGACGTCCAGCGCGGCCACCTGGAGAGCGTGTAGAGCTTGGGCGCTGCAGCTAGGGCCGGCAACGTGCAAGTCCTCCACGATCTCGGAGGCATCGGCGACGATCCAGACTTTGTTGTATTCTTCGACAACTCGCACGCCGGAAGCGCCAGGCGCGCTCGCAGCAACTACCTCCCGGGATCCTGAAGACACAAAGGAGCTTACGGTTGCTCGCAGCGTCTGCAGGGCGGCAGTGGAGATCTCAGTAGGAGGTGGCGGTAATCGTGAAGACTTACCCGTGCTTAGGGCCAAGTCTTGGGCCGAAGATGTCGGAGGGGCAGTAGGTTTGGCGGAAGCTATTTTCTGCCCGGCGGCCTTGCTGCGCGATTTCCCGGGAGGAAGGTCAGATTGCCGGGAAGGGGCCGTGGGCTGTTTCGCCGGAGGAGTCTTGCCCAGGGCCTGCCGGGAGGAGGCTCCCGGCACGACCTGCTGAGGAGGACTTGCGATGTCCGTCTCAAGTTGGGACACCCTGCGCGGGCTGTCCGGGAGGAAGATGTCTTCGGATGCGGCGGTAGCCTGGGCCGGAATCTCGTCCACCACGGGACGAGCCTCCGGAGTCGCGGCGGCAGTTTGCGCGGCACGAGAGGCAGGGTGCTCGCTGTCTTGTACGAAAGTGCGAGTTGGAGAAGGAGCAGCCCGAGGCGGGCTAGGAGTGCGGGATCCCGGAGGTTGGGAACCCGCGGAAGCCGGGACGTCAAGTGCCGCTCTGAAAAAAGTATATCAGAAAAGACATCGGGAGAAGCCAAAACCATGTAACTCAAAGCAAAAAGGTCTTACCCGGAATCGACAGTGGGAGGACCTCTCCTTCGGCGTGGAGGCCTCTCGGTCGTTTGCTTGCTCTTCTTGGTGGTGGTGCCGGATGCACCGGCAGGGGTAGTGTCGGAGGCCGCACGCTTGCGGGTCTCGGAGCGCTTCGTCACGGCCGTGGGTCTCGGAGCCACTGGCGGAGCGCAGTCGAGAGGAAGAGCATCAATCGCGTCAAGTATTTGACAGTCAATCTCATCCTCATCATCTGATGAAATGGAAATAGCCTCTGGGTTTGAAGAATTACCCGGAGCAGCAGCACGAGCTAGAGGAATGGCAAGGTGGTCCTCGCCATCGGGATCCTCTCTCGGCATCTTATCCGGTGCCGGGATGTTCTCCGTGAACTGCCCACCGGCATGCATCGCGTCCTCCTCGGTCTGCCGCTCGAATAACTGCAGGAACAAGTCATTGCATGACAACCATGTCGGTTTCCAGCATAATCCGGGTGCAAATGTAAGTTGGCGAAAGACAGACACACGCACCCACTCATAGTCATCCGGCATCTTCGTTCGAGCAATAGCTCGAACGCGCCGGGCGACTCCAGCATGGTCCAGCCCAAAAATGTTGGTCCCTGTGGGATCTAACAGCCCGTCCATATGGCACATCTTGTGCACTCGGGTCTGTAGGGGGCAGACGCGGCGGATGATAAAGCAGCGCAGGAGGTCATCAGACGTCATTTTCTCCGTCAACACGTTGAGGACTTCATGCATGCATCTGACCTCCTCGGTATCCGGGAGCCGGTTCTAGAGGTCGAATTCGCGGGGAGGACCCATGACGAACTCTGGTAGATTGATGAAGTACGGGCTCGAGGATCCCGGACCATCTCCCGAGACCTCCCGGTTCTTCACGTAGAAGAAGCTCCGCTGGCACTTTCGGCAGGATTCTAGTCCCTGGACTTTGGGGAAGCCGGAGTCGGCGCGAGGAATTATAGTGGCCGCCCCGCAATCGACTAGGTCTTTGACCTTCTTGTCCGGGTTGGGGATGACTTGGCGGCGGAGGATGAAGTACTTGGCCCAGAGGTCCAAGAAAGGCCACACGCCGAGATACGCTTCCGCGTAGGTGGTGAAGACCGAGAGCATCATGATAGCGTTGGTTGGGAGATGATGAGGTTGGAGGCTGTAGGTGTCGAGGAAGTCGCGGAAGAAGGGGCTAGCCGGAAGCCCGAACCCCCGCTCAAAATGCGTGAGGAATACAACGTATTCCCCGGGTTCGGGTTCCGGTTGGACCTTGTCCTCCGGGAGTCGACTCTCGACTTCTGGCGGAATCCGGTGCGTCCGGTACAGCCAGTCGAGATCCTCCTGGGTGGTCTCGGACCCATCCCAGCTGTAACATCACAATACTTTGGAATGTTTAAAAATCACTAAAAATTTAAACTTTTGTTTTGGATTAAAATAAAATATTAAAAGAATAAGAAAACCAACCATTAAAGACTTCATATCATCTTCCAAATTTTAAAATTTAAAATATTCAAGTAATCATTATTTCAACATTTGAGTTTAGTTTACATTATTTTAAGTAAACCTTAATTTATAATTTGTCAAATAAATTACAAAGTTTGAGAGCCATTTTCTTTTCACAAAATGTTTCATTCCTGATAATTGATTTTGGATATCTAACTTTTAGCTATTTATTAAACCCTAAAACCGTATTTGCAAAGTGCCTAAAGCTATTTAAAAGAAAGCCTATTTCCTAAAGTGGTTTTGAATTCATTTACCTGAGTTTAAAATCAGTTTTCGAAATCACAACTTTGGAGTTTATATCTTTCAAACTTTATAGATTTTGTAATTATCCGAAAAGCATTTTATGGGTTTGAAATTATTTCATCAATATTCAAAACATAAAATAGTGTTCATGAATAAACTCAAAATAAGAAATGAAATAAAAATAGAATATTTCTCAAATTTATTTTACGGAGTTTCAAATAAGTTATCATATTTTAAGTGTAACAGACGGATTTTCGAAGTTTTCAAAAACTTGTATCTAAAAATAAGGACTAGAAAATTTATTTTACTTAAGTAAAACTTAACTCAAATTTTCTTAAACATGAAGTATAAAATGAATTTAGCATCGACTTGAATAAATCTTTACTTTATTTGTGCTTCAAGTTGGATCATATATTTTCTTTGTACAATATATTTAAATATCCTCTTAAGAAGTTTATTTCGCTTTCATAAATTCATTTGGTAATTCTCAGAGTTTTGTAGCATTTTGTAGAAAGGAAAATCTTTTTTTTAATCTCTTATTTCTTTCCACCTAAAATCTATATGGTTTCGGTCCTCCAACTAATCACATCGTTTGTACATTTGGGTTTTAGCCATGCTCATATATGCCAGTACTTAACCAGTACATAATTGGTTGTTTTATTTCCTCCCCTGCTGTTTTCTCATATCCTTCTTCTCTCTAAAATCCCATTGGATGGTTGAGCTATAAACATGTACGTGCACACCGTTGTTATTGCATGGACATGCATGCTACTAGTACAGCATGTACCCATCGATCATTTCTATTTTCTCCTATTTTTTTTCTTTTCTCTATATATACACTGCCATTTCCTTTCGTGGCAATCCCTGAAGCAAGCAAGCACCCAGCTTTGTAGGTATTGTACCAATCCATTTAGGTCAGCCGAACCAGCATAGCTAGGCAGCCAATCGAACCAGCTCAGCCTAACCCAGCGCTCGCACATACGAACGCGCGGCGGAGCGATTGCTGGAATCGCCTCGCACGACGTACGGGACGGCCGGCCGAGCGAACCGTCGCTCCTCCTCCCCCTGCCTGCACGCACTTTAGTTGCTCAACAGAAAACGGTAGGTCACAACGGAAACTGATGCCGCTGCCACATCAATTGGTCTTCAATAGGGCATACGTTTTTTTTTTTCAGTCTTCCCGTCTGTGAAGAAACGCCCAGTTGAGCAAAACGTCCTTCTTCCTCTTCCTCTCCTGTCTTCAAGCACACACAGAAACGAAAACTTCATTTCATCCGAAACTGCCGCATCAAATTCTATTTAATTACTCCGGCTTTCAGTTGCCAGCCCATCCGTTCCTATTCACGCACACATACCAAACACTAGTAAGCAAGCCCTGCTCACCGACCTGCCTATATAGAGCATCCAGACGAGAGCTCCTTGCTCTTCTTTTCCATCGCTATCCCGCCTCGCCCCTGCCCATAGAAAGTACTGAGTAATGCTCTCCTTGATCTCCTTCTTCATATCGTGCCACCACACAAGACTCAGCTCTCCCAACCATCCAATCTCGCGAAGCTCCGGCATAGACCATTGACGAACGCCACTCGTGTTCCTGACGATTCCAGCCACCACAAGCAAACTGCTGCGCCACCAAGGACTCCAGGAGGTTGAGGATCGATTCAGGGGCTCATGAGCTCAATCCGTGGATTGAACCCGACGCAGTTCGTGAGTCCATCCGAGGTGTTGATCATCTTCCCGGGACGATCTTGTCGAGCTCGCTGAGAACCGTCGCATACCCTTGTACACACTCATTAGAAGTACAAATATCAACCTATTAGAAATGGTTTCCACTCCTACAATTCTATTTTACCATGTGGCCGTAGATCGAATGCCATCAGATTGCATTCACCTGTTTGTATGTCTTCCACACCATGTTTCATATCTGGCCCAACATATAAAACGTCCTAAATAACCATTTGAACCAAGCAGTGGTGTTAACTTTCATCTATGTATGTTAGTTTACATAACAAATTTAAATCATTATGCATTTGGCCTAATTTCAATAGTAACTGAATTTGATGCATTGCTTTGAGCGTGTTGCTTTGGTCCAGTTAGTTGTGTGTGCCTAGCGTAGTGTTTTCATGGATGCTAATTTGTACGATTGTCTAGTTAGTGGTAATGTTGGTCGTTTAGATATGCATATTAAGAGTTAGATCTATTTAGTAGATTTGAATCAGGCTAGTATAGTGTTGCTACTATTAATTGGTGCAGTTGGATCATATATCCGGTGGGTAGATTTTAATCTAGTAATAATATATTTAAGCTAGGATTTAATATTTGATATTTGAAATTATATGCTTAAATTTGTGTGATTTGAGTAATTTTGTCTTATCTATAAATCTAAATTTTGTAAAGAAAATAATTTAAAAACCTTAGAAAATATGTGTAAATTAATGCATCTGTTATAAAATAGTTTTGAGAATTATTTGATGATTTTAAATCACAAACTTAATTTGAATATTCTTGTTGAAGTTTAATTCCTACAAATGAATTTAATATGTTTGTCCCTGAAAATTTTCCTAAATATTGACTTTTGACCAGACAGACTAAAATGCCATCATTATTTATTTATTTGTAATTAAGTTGTGTTAAAAGTCTTTAAATTTAATTTGTGTTAAATACTTTGACTCAATTAAGGTGTGATGAATTTCGAATTAATACCAACCCATTTAAAACCTATTAAGTATCACATTAATTCTTTTTACATATTAAATTATGCGATAAACCATATCCTTGCTAAGACTTGTTATACTTGTTTGATTTCGGAATGTATTGTGTTTGTTGAATTGTTTGTTTACTGTTGTATTATTTCTATATAGATTGATCGGAGAGAAACGTCTTTCGTTGAAAAGAGTATTGTGAGCAACGAGAAGTTTTTCCAAAGGCAAGTGGCACACCCCCATAAAAGTTCTATTATTTTCTATGCATGAGTAGATTATTTTGTATAAGCATGTGTAGGATAGTATTGCTATGCAAGCCATGTTTAGACCTCTTTAGTTTCTGTGTCTAGGAACCTATGAAAATACTTAGTAGAATAGTGATGCTATGCAAAAACTATTTTGATGAAAAAGATAAAGTCTACTAAGTTTTAATCAAACACCTGGGTGGAAATTGGTTGCTTGGCTGTATGAGTTGAGTGTTGTTCCCAGGGGATTTACCTGTGGAATATTCACTTGTGGAAGGCCACCCAGGAACAAAGGAATCTGAAGAACTCCAAGTGAAGATTGTTTTTCGTGCAGCCATTGCCAATATGTGCTCTGGCTTGATCAACTAAGCTGCGTGGACTCCCCCTGGCCTGACAGGTGGTGGCAGAGGATTTGTAGGTGGAGCGCGTCAGGCCAGAGTGGGAGGGAAAAATGCTTCTGAAAGATCTCGTCTCATTCTTTCCTTTCCTTATCACAAATGGTGTGTAAAGGATAAACTGGGTTGAATGGGTACAATGGTGAACGGGCACAACCTCTGCAGAGTGTAAAATCTAAGTACTTAGTCGTGTCCCCGGAAACAGACAATTGAGCAGCTGAATGAGGACGTTAACGGAGGATTCCACCATTCCAACTTTTAAATTAAAACTTGAAGGGAGAACAAGGGTAGAATTAGACTATGGCTTTCATACCATATTTGTCGCAACTAGGTAAAGTTGTTTCAAAGAGTTAGGGAAAAACTTGCTTTCTGCAAAATAGCCATGAACTCCACCAACCAAATAAGCATATAGGTTATAGAGTTATTCCTTTAAGTGTCCACCATAGTGTCACTTGGCAGACTCCATTTTTAATGGAATCTGACTCACTCTGTTGCAAAATTTTATTTGTTACAGGTTATTCAAATGACGAGTGAGGTTTCGTTAAGGGATTTCGAGTCTACAACCAACATGTTTTCGCCTGTGGCAACATGAAGTTGTTGGAGACCCACTGCTATTGTATTTCCGCTATGTACTTTTTCAATGCTAGCTTTATGCTATGCAATTTGTATCGAATATTTTGTAAGTCTGGATCATCGATGTAATAAAATTGATACTTTGTTGTGATATTACATCGTAAACTGTGTGTGCAAACGAATCGATCCAGGGATTTGCACTATACACAGGTATCTGCCTTATTTTAAGTGCATGTACGCTACACCAGCACCCCCGGACACTCTCATCACCCATGTCGGAGGGACCTGAGGATGTATCCGGGCTATTCTGCAGGCGGAACGGCGGTTAGTCGAGTTAGTCTACCGGGAGCTAAGACTCCGGACCACAAACTCCTAAAAGCGACCGGGTTCCTAGCAAGTAAGATCTACCGTGCTCGAATAAAGTGAAACTTAATCGACGCGAACACACTCGGGCGAGATATGAAGATGGGCTAGTGCGAGTGAAACCTAAAGTATGGAGGGCGCCACCGTCAGCGCCGCGCTGCTCGCGCTCGCCGGCGGCGTTACAACCCGTGGATGTGTGGTTGCACGACCAAGAACGGAGCATCCTCATCGTGGTGAAGTTCGCCGGAGCGGGTGGGAAAACTCACCGGAGGAAAAGAGGACGGTGACGAGCGAGAGTAGCGTGGCCCGATGGCGGAGGCGAAAGGATCCGGCGGCGGACGGCAGCGGCGATGCTTGGGCTCCGAGCGCGACGACTGCTCGAGACGGTTGCGGGAAAGATGAGGAGTTTGGGGAAGAAGAAGAAAAGACCGTGCCGGTTCCCTATTTATGGGGGGGATTCGGGGCAGTTTCCAAGTTTCTTGCCCACGATCTCTCCGATTTGTGGGTGGGATCAGTTTGCGCCACGCGGCACGTGGCACCCTCCGGTGTGCGCGATCCGGCCGCACCATGGGCCACACGCTCCCCAACGGCTCCACTTCGGATCAGCTGCGCACCCCGGCGCGCGAACACGAGCAAGGAGGCGAGAAGTCAAAAATACTCGAGTGCGTTTCTGACTCGACAAGACCCCGGGTGGGACCCAGCCCCTGAGTTGGAATTCAATCCGGCGCGAACGGTAATATGCACTGGCGGGGCACTATCCGGTTAGGTGCATGGCCTTCCAGTCGGAAAGATCTCGGTGTGGGGATCTCGTTAAAGATCGTCTCGGCATCAAATCGAAGGATCGTCCCATGTTTCCTTGGGTGATTGTTGTTATTAAAGCTGATCCCGCACATCATCCGGGGTCGCTGCACAACATCAGCTTCGGGGACTAGTGTCGGGGGGCTGCCCCCCGCGTAGGGCAGATCCCGGCACAATTCTGCAGTACCACAACAGTGTTTGACCTTTGAAGAGTGCAAGGCTCGGCTTTTGGTGCGCCGTAGGGGCAACTTGACCTTTCGGGCGAGAATAAGACACCAGGTGCCTGTTGGGGGCTCGCAGGGGTCATCCGTATGAGCTATAAATATCCACCCCGAGCCCTTAGGACGGCACAAGCATCAGCGGGTGGTTCCTTTAAGAACTAGCCTCTCGAAGATGTCTTTACTGGCAGGCTAAGACATCTTCGGGAGGCTAGGCCTAGAGATACGCATCCTAAGAGGAACTCGGGTGCATCCGGGAGAGACCTCGGACCTCGTGGCTCCGAGTAGACCCCCGGTAGGAGAAGTACCCGGAGGTACCCGATAGGCAACCCGGGTACGGGCTAACCGGAGTGTTTATCTCGGTCCTAGTAGGTTGCTTTATATGTGCAGGGAGGACTCGCAAGGTCGAACAAGGAGGTGACCGGCATGAGGGATGCCGGTACGCCGTCAACGGTCTGGAGCAGGCTTTTCCGTCTGGCACGGGGGGAAGTCCCATTCCCCCTGACACGGAAGCGTTGTCACCTCCCGTCTGGCACGGGAGCGTGTCAGCCGGTACGGTGGCGGTACGACAAGACCGGACATGCCTAGCCCGGCAATCCGGAAAAGGCTACTCGGCATGGGCGAAGACATGTCTTGTCTCTGACAGGGGGACAATGATGTTCCAGGACGACGCCTGCCGTCCTTGCCGGAATGATGAAAAAGGGGCTACGCCGGAGAGCACGGCGGCTAGGTCGCACTAGCCGGTGTCGACATAACCGTTAGGCCTGTCCGGTGGGGCCAAGCCGGATTAGAGTTTCCGGCCCTCCTGGCCGGAACTCTATAAAAGGCGCCATAACTGCTCCTGCGGGGGAGAGACCAACTTGGGAGCCAAGACCTTAGTCTCATTTACTCCTAGAGCATTTACTCTTCCCTTTCTCTAGTTCATCTTGTTCTTCGTGTTCATCACCGCAAGAGCTTCAAGAGCGGGTTGTAGATCTTATTCCACACTTATATTGAGAGGAAAGGCAGGAGTAGGGGTGTTACCTCCCCACGAGGGCCCCGAACCTGGGTACATCGTGTGTGTGTTCTTTGCCTTCGTGCATTTGTTCGTGTTTGCTAGATCTTTCCCCTTGCACTTTGAGCTTGTTTGGTGTTTCTCGGAGATCTCGGTCTAACCGGGATCCTCCCTCGTGTGAGCTCTTCAGCTCGCTATCCCTCCCCGGATCCACCAACGTCCATCGGCCCCACAAATTATCCATCCTATGGCATCTGCCGTGACACCACCACGACAGAAAGTTGGCCCCTCGATTCATTGGACCATTCAAAATCCTTTCTCGCAAGGGTGAAGTGGCATATGAGTTAGAATTGCCAGAAGTTCTGTCTGCTGTGCATAATGTGTTCCATGTCAGTCAGTTGAAGAAATGTCACACCGAGATGATGGGAGTTCCTTTAAAGGATACTGTACCTCTCGAGGAAGTAGAATTGGAGAGTGACCTGACCTACGAAGAGAAGCCCATCAAGATATTGCAGACAATAGAAAGAGTCACCCGTACCAAAACCATCAAGTTTTGCAAAGTTCAGTGGAATCATCACACCGCGGAAGAAGCCACTTGGGAACGAGAAGATGACCTCCGAGAAGACCATCCTCACCTATTTGCGGACCTTTCCGAATCTCGAGGGCGAGCTTCCTCTTAAGGGGGTTAGTCTTTAACATCCCAAAATTTGCAAAAATTTAAAACTTTGCATTCATGCATCATTCATCATTTAGGCATAACATTCCAACACATAAGTACTAAATAAAAATTCAGTTATAAGTTTAAATAATTTAAAATTCCACAAAGTTGTTTATTTAAACTTCTTTAATAAATATATTTTTACAAATTATTTAATGGGTAAGAATAATGCTAAAAAGTTCTAAATTTTATAATCTTTCCAAAACATATTTTTATGAATTTTTCTAAAATGTTTTGACTGAGTTTAAAAATCATTTTTGAATAAATTGTGAAAACAGAATTTAAATTGAGAAAAGAAAATAGAAAAAGGAAACATGACGGCCCTCTCTATCTACCGCGCGCGCTAGAGAGGCCTAGCAAGATAGCCCGTGCAGCCCATCTTCCTCTCTCCCTCGCTGACAGGTGGGGACCGTCCGTCAGGATCTTCAACCTCTGGTCACGAGGATTCCGTCGGAGACCGATCCGAACACGGATCAAATCATCGCGAATTTCTCGCGGTTTGTTTCCCCGGGAGTGCCCTATATATACCCCGCATCGCCGCCTCCGTTTTTCCCAGAAAAACCCTAACCTTTACACCCCCAGGTCGCCCAAAACCAAGCTCGGCATCACACCATTGCCGCCGCCGCAAAACTCCCCAACCCGGTGATTGCAGCGCCCCCGAGCATCTTCCAACCCCCCTATGCTATTCCTTGTTCTCGTGCGCATCTAACGGGCTCGCTCTTGTCTCGGCGGGTGCACCATATCGACGCCACCGTCCACGACCCGACGCCGCCGTCCACCGTCCTACTCCGGCGAGCTACCAGGGGGAGGAGTGGACCACCACAACAGCCCCTGCCTCGCCATCGAGATCGCCTCGTCGTCACGCATCGATTGGTGAGCAAAACCCCTCCGTTCTTCTTCCGATTAGCAGTAGAACTCAACGCCGGCGATGGCGCCGTCGCAGTCGGAGCGATTCCGGCGGCGCGCGCCGCTCGTTTTGGTCCTTGCGTTGTGGACGTTTCTAATTAGATCGGACGGCGCGCGCTGCCGATCCGCGTCGAATAGGATCGCGCCACGTAGCCCCCTTTATTCTTTTTCGTAGGAATTGTATAAATAAAACAGAAAACATGCAAAACTTAGAAAATTCATAACTTTTGATCTGTAAGTTCAAATTTGATAAATTTTATATCCACGGATAGCTCTGCTAGTGTAGTTTAATTCTACATTATTTGTTTTCCCTTTTGATGAATTATATTTCGTGCCATTATCCGAGGAGTATTTTGGCCATTAAATCCATAACTTAAATAATAAAAATGATTTTATAATAAATTTAATTGGTTTAGTGTTGTATTATTGCCCTCTGTCCAGAAATATTAACATATGTTTTATTTGAAAACTTTCATAAAACAATAAAAGTTGTAGTTGTAGAATTCAAATTTTTGCTATATTGTTTTCAATTATTTAATTGATAAATAAAATAATAAATTCTTAGAAATTGCATTTCAAACATTTAATAACAGAAGCTATAAATTATTAATATGTGTGTCTTGTTATACTCATGGCATATCATGCATGCATACATATTTATGTTTGGTGTGGTGTGATATTGTGTGGGTATTTATTTTTATGTATTGCTTGTGCTAGATTGTGAAGAAGAGGAAGGACTTGCTTGTGATTGGTATTCTTGTTGTGCTTGCTCCTCCTGCTACCAAGGCAAGTGACATTCATAATCTACCCAATATTTTCTATATGCATTAGTAGAATCTTTTGAGTAGTATGCATGATAGGAATTTTGGACTATTTCATTATGTTAACTTAGTTTTACACTTTGCAAAATTCCTAGTAGTGTGTAGCCACCCTTTTTCCATGCAGCCATTAAAAGTTTTATTAGATTCTTAGCAATGCTAAAAAAAATTGTTTACATACTATGCTATGGAAATATTTCTAAGTGTTAAACTTAAAATGCACACTTGGGTGGATTTGGTTGGAATGGTTTATGTTGAGTGGCTATTTGGGACTATGCTTGTGGTCGCCTAGGATGAATGTCTATTCTACTTAGGGCCATGAGCATGGTGGTTGTAACCCAAAAGTGCACTTGTGGACGGCCACCCAGGAACAAAGAGATTACTAAGTCCCTAATGGGCTATGTCTAGAATAATTAAGCTGTGAGAGTGCAACTTGTTAGCTTGACAAGCAGATGTAGAATTGGTAGGTGGAACGGGTCTTGCTAGTATGGTTGCATTCTTCTTCTGAAAGTTCTTGTCTCAGTTCTCTCCTTTCCTTAATGCACTCCGCGTGTATAGGATGTTTGGGTTAATTGAGTCTAAAGGTGAAAGCGCACAACCTCTCCAGAGTTGACAATCTGAGTACTTAGCCGTGTCCCCGGTGATGGACTACTTCAAGCAGCTGGACAAGGATGGACGGAAGAATCTCAACACCGTTTTTATGAAGTAAAATCTGACTAAGGAAAGAATTTATTGGTGCACTTGGGCTTAATCCCTTGGTGCCAAGTCTTTGAGAAACAAAAATGTTTTACAAAAGATAGGAGAAAACTTGCTTTCTGCAAAATAGCCTACAACTCCACCGAGCCAAATATGCATATAGAATAAGACTTGTCATATTATATCCACCATAGTCACTTGCCAATACTTCATTGTATTGACCTCCTTCGGGGGCTGCATATTCAAATGTGCAGGTACTTCAGATGATGAATAAGTTGGACTCGAGTCTACACCCAACATGTCTGCCTATGGCGCATGCTTGAAGATGAGGCTCATTTGCTATTTTCTTTTGTTGTGAACTCTGAATATTCTAGCTAGCCTTCATGGCTATGCACTTCGTAATAAAGCTATACTTAGCTATTTTTGGATCTCGTTGTAGTATTATGATACTTCCGCAATGATACTTTATATTTTGTACTGTGGTGCTGGCAGTGATCTAGGGACTAGCACTTAACACAGGTGTTCCACCTTTATATAAAAGGTGGGGCGGTACAATTTCAAAGTGAAGTTGAGAATCAGCTTAACAAGAAAATCAAGCACCTCTGATCCGATCGTGGTGATGAGTATTTGAGTTTTGAGTTCGGCACACATATGAAGAGTTGTGGCATAGTACCTCAACTTACGCCTGCCGGAACACCGCAACGTAATGGCGTGTCCGAGCGACGTAATCGTACTCTACTGGATAGTGTTCGATCTATGATGTCTCTTACCGATTTGCCCATATCCTTCTGGGGTTATGCGTTAGAAACAACCGCATTCATTTTAAATAGGGCTCCGTCCAAATCCGTTGAAACGACACCGTATGAATTATGGTATGACATGAAGCCTAAGTTATCGTTTCTGAAGGTTTGGGGTTGTGAGGCGTATGTTAAGAAACTACAGCCCGACAAACTCGAACCAAAGTCGGAGAAAGTCGTCTTTGTAGGATATCCACGGGAAACCGTTGGATACACCTTCTACAACCAAGCTGAGGGCAAAACGTTTGTCACGAAGACCGGTACCTTTCTAGAGAAGGAGTTTCTCACGAAAGGAGTAAGTGGGAGGAAGGTAGACCTCGATGAGATCGTTGATCCTGAACTCGAGATTCCGAGTGGCGCAACAGAAGCAATTCCGGAAACGTCCTCCGTGGATGGAGTGGGAGAAACTGTCGAGTAAAGTATTCTACCTCGTAGGTCTGGTAGATCTCGGATCGCACCAGAATGGTATGGCAACTTTGTTTGCACCGTCATGTTAGTTGAACAAGACGAACCTACGAACTACAAGGAGGCGATGGTGAGTCTAGAGTCCGAGAAATGTCTTGAAGCCATGAAATCCGAAATAGGATCCATGTATGATAACAAAGTGTGGACTTTGATGGATATTCCCGAAGGGTGCAAGGCCGTTGAGAATAAATCGAACTTCAAGAAGAAGACTGATGTTGACGGTAATGTGACCGTGTATAAAGCTCGGCTTTTCGCAAAAGGTTTCCGACAAGTTCATGGAATTGACTACGATAAAACTTTTTCACCGGTAGCGATGCTTAAGTCTATTCGGATTTTGTTAGCAGTTGCTGCCTATTACGATTATGAAATCTGGCAGATGGACGTCAAAACAGCCTTCCTAAATGGAAACATTGAGGAAGAGTTGTACATGGTACAACCGGAAGGTTTTGTCGATCAAGGAAATGCTAACAAGGTATACAAGCTTCAGCGATCCATCTATGGATTGAAGCAAGCATCTCGGAGCTGGAATCTTCGCTTTGATGAGGTAATCAAAGGTTTTAGATTTGTCCAAAATTTGGAAGAGACCTGCATTTACAAGAAAATGAGTGGGAGATCGGTTGTGTTCTTAGCACTATATGTAGATGACATATTGTTGATTGGGAATGATGTGGAACTTCTGAATAGCGTGAAGGAATATTTAAACAGTAAATTTCCATGAAGGACTTAGGAGAAGCTTCATACGACTTAGGCATAAAAATCTATCGTGATAGATCAAGGCGCCTATTAGCGTTGAGTCAGAGTACTTATCTTGATAAAATACTGAAGCGTTTCTGTATGGAGAAGGCAAAGAAGGGTTCTCTGCCGGTTATCAAGAATAAAACATTGCGAAAGGTACAGTGTCCGGTAACGGAACTGGATAAGGCCGATATGACTAAACATCCTTATGCTTCAGCCATAGGATCGATTATGTATGCAATGTTGAGTACTAGACCTGATGTGGCATTAGCTCTAAGTTTAACAAGCCGGTTCTAGAGTAATCTTTGAATGGCGCATTGGATTGCTGTTTAGAACATTCTTAAGTATCTCAATAAGACAAAGGAAATGTTCCTTGTCTATGGTGGCTGCGATGAAGAACTTGGCGCAACAGGTTACGTGGATGCAAGTTTCTGTTTAGACCCCGATGACTCTAAGTCACAGACAAGTTATGTGTTCAAGGTGAATGGAGGCGCCGTGTGCTGGAGAAGTGGGAAGCAACCCATGGTCGCACAATATACAATGGAGTCGGAGTCCGTTGCTGCTTGCGAAGCTGCGAATGAAGCTGTGTGGATGAGGAAGTTCGTCATTAAACTTGGAGTGTTCCCGAGTGTGCAAGACCCCGTGATCCTCTTCTGTGAGAATACGGGTGCCATTGCTAATGCCAAGGAGCCAAGGTCTCACTCCACCGCAAAGCACATTCTCCGACGCTTCCATGTGATACGTCAGTACGTACAAGGAGGCGATGTGAAGATTTGCAAAGTGCATACGGATCTGAATGTGGCAGATCCGCTGACAAAGCCTCTCCCGCTTGACAAGTATGAAAAACACCAGTTAGCTATGGGTGTTAAGATTTTACCAAGTTGTAATCTAGATTAATTTGTACTCTAGTGCAAGTGGGAGACCGAAAGAGATATGCCCTAGAGGCAATTAATAAGGTGTATTCTTTATCATATCTCGTTTGTTCATAATAGGTTTTTTTACGGGAAAAAAAAACCTATTATGAACAAACGAGATATGATAAAGAATACACTTTATTAATTGCCTCTAGGGCATATCTCTTTCAGTCTCCCACTTGCATTAGAGTACAAATTAATCTAGATTACAACTTGGTAAACTGTATTAAGCGGAAACATTAATACGGTGTGATGCGTAAACAACCAGGTCCCTAGTAGCCTCTACTAAGACTAGTTTCATTGCGCGATTGATGATCGAGGTTTCCCGATCATAGGGCATGGCGCCGGTCGGCAATGGAAGTCATATCGTTGGAGAACGATGTGATGGGCATACCCAGATTTGGAGGACGTAGTCGTTACGCCTTTGACCGTGAGATCAACTCTTATTGTTATTACTGGAAGATACTTTGATCGCACCAAACGTCGTATCTTATTTAGTATGACAATAACGGTGATACTTTTGGGTATCAGAAAGGAGTAGTTGAGACGAGGGGTCAAGAGCGGGATTTGCCAGTCCGCATAGCAGGATAGATACTCTAGGTCCCACTCGGTGAGATCATGTCTAATGAGCTTGCAAGCATGTGACTAGGTCACGGAGACATGAAATCATAGACGAGTAGAAGATAGTGTTGTCAGTAACGTGGTCAAGCTAGGTATGGAGATATCTATGGAACGACGCTCGGACACGCTAAGTATCGCTATGAAAAAGGTTTTAAGATTTTGCGTTCAGGTTTGATAGACGAAAATAATTCGTTATATCATAGGGATTAATTCATGGGGTCTAGGCCTACGAGTTAGTCGATGATCATAGAGGAGTCTTGATCATACCTGTTATTATATCGAACCGCTAGGGTAACATACTTAACGGGTTTCAACAAGACAACCGGAAAGGAAAGAGATCACCGGGAACGTCCCGAGAGAGGTCCGATGGAGATCGGGCGGCGACGAAAGAGTTTTCGGAGCTAGAATAAATTATATATAATATGTTTGATATTAATTAGTGTAATTAATGTCTAAATATGATTTTATATATTTAGTTTTGAATTTATTTAGGATGATTTTCCTAAATGGGCCTTGTGGTCGAAAGAAGGCCCAAGAGGGGAAAATTCCCTAGGGGAATTCGGTGGGGGCTTGGGTGGCCAAACTAGGTGGGCCAAGAGGCCCACCAGGGGGCCGACGCACCAGCCATAGCCGCACCAGGCATGTGGGGATAGTCCCACATTGCCTGGTGAGGAGGTTGGTTCCCCCCTGGGAGCCTATATATAGAGGGGCACCCCTGGCCTTTTAATTCACCAATTAATTCCCGAATTCTCTCTCGATTTTATGATTCCCTTTGTTGGAGTTGCGCCGAGTTGAGAGGGGAATCTCTTCCACCATAGCCCGCTGCCGCGCTGCTGATGTTCCGGTCCAAGTCTTCCGCTGCTCGTCCTGGACTGGAGCTTCGGAGGCCGTCGTGGAACGTGTGTAACGCCCTACGAGGTGCTGCGCTAGCGGTACTCGGAGGTCTGCTTCTTCTACACGACCTTGAGGTCGGCTACGTCGGTCTTCATCGACAACGTTTGTGCTGGAACGTAATCCCCGCTTTCGGTCTACAAGGGTATGTATTCCGATCTCCGTTCGTACTACTATATTTGCATAGAATAGATCTTGGCATGTTTTAGGGATATCGTTACTAGGAAAATTATTGTTTTCTGCACCCGATCCCCTTCAGGCTCCACCCCGAAGACTGCAACCCCTGCGAGCCGTTGTGCGCGGTCTGCAGCCTGTCGGCCACCGCGCCCATCTTTATCGCTGATGGACCGCGTCCATGAAGGATTCCGCCGCGGTGGACTCCAACTCCACACCACTGCTGTGTGGGAGACCACCTTGGACGCCCAGCGCAAGGAAGACACCGGCGGCGCCTATAAAAGGAAGAAGACCCCCACCGTAGGAAGGGTCGGCCAATTGCGAGGAGAATACTTGTAAACCCTAGCTCAGCTAGTAGAATAGCCTTTGGCTGGAGGAGGAAGAAGACCATTGCTTCCCTCTCCAGGCACGAACAGCCTCAAGAGAGCCTTCGGCAAGCTCAGTTGTACTATAACTTCCACAGTGCAATACAGACAAGCAGGAGTAGCGGTTTTACCTCCTCCTGAGGGCCGTGAACCTGGGTACGGGCCGGTGTCCATCTCTGTCGTGGGTGTTCCTCTCCAGGCCCGGCGAGCACCGTCGTCATGCCTCTCGAGGGTCTTGAGCTCCGTGTTCAATCCCCTTCGCGAACTACTCTTCAGGGAGTGACCACCCCTGTTCTGTGGGAGGCACAACCCGACATTTGGCGCGCCAGGTAGGGGATTGAGGCGCGCACCTGAAGGAGCACGCGCCACGCCCGGCGCCACGGCCACGCGCGGACGATGGGGATGACCCCGCCGTAAAGAGCGCGCCAACTCAGGCCCTCATGCGGAGGAGCCCGAGCACAGCTCCGAGCACCAGGGGGACGCGCAGTTGTCGCACCCGACGCAGCGCCCAAGCGGCTCCGGTCCAGGCAGGACTGACCCTGCGCCGCACACCGCCCTACTCATGGCGCAAGAACTTCTCCGCTATCAGCCTACCGCTGAGGCCCACGAGCAGTGGCTGGAGCACCTCAACCGCCGCGTCGGCATCGCTACGACTCGCCCCGCTCTGTCGCAGTCCGTCGTGCACCCCTCCCTCGCGGGCACAGCTGCGCCTGACAAGCCTCCGCCTCCACCAGGGCATGCATCGGCTGCGACGCAGAGGGCTGCCTCCCACGCGTCCTCGCCTCACGACTGCCTGATCATGCAGCGCACCGCGCCAGACGCGAGCGTGGGGATGGAGCTCCACCGCAACCGCCAACACCGGCTCGCGGAAGAAATCGGCATGACGGGCCAGCAGAACTGCAACGCGCTGCAGCACGGGGTCGCGACGTACGCCACAGGCTGCATGGCATTCCCCCGCTCCCTGCGCCGCGTGGTTTGGCCCCCAAAGTTTAGGCCGGCTCTCCCCAAGGGCTACGACGGCTCCAACAATCCCATCGAGTTCCTACAGCTGTACACCACCTCCATCCACGCGGCAGGCGGAGACGACAAGGTCATGGCAAATTGGTTCTCCCACGCGCTTCGCGACTCTGCGTTGGCGTGGCTCCTGAACCTACCTGAGGACTCTGTGAACTCTTGGGATGAGCTCTACAAGCAGTTCGTCTCCAACTTCAAGGGGACGTACGAGCGCGCGCTCACCCACGACGACCTGTGCGCTGTGGTGGAGAGGAAGAATGAAACCCTCTGCAAGTACATCTAGCACTTCAGCCAAGTGCGCAACAAGATCTCGAACATCCCTGACACTCAAGTCATCGCCGCCTTCCACGAGGGTGTCACGAACAGCAGGATGCTCGAGAAGCTGGGTATCCACGACAAGCTCACCTCTGTGGTCAAGTTGTTCGACCTGGCAGACAAGTGCGCCAAGGCTGAAGAGGGACTCCTCTTTTTCAAGATGTCCTCGAGAGGGGACGAGCACGCTGAGGGGGCCAGAAGCCAGAAGAAGAAGGAGGAGCCCAAGCGCAAGGCCACAGCGGTCCTCGCGGTAGATCCTGACGCGAAGGGCACCCGCAGGGATTCTCCCGAGCCTCGGGAGAGAAAGGACGACCACCGCCCATTCTGCATCTACCACAACAGGCGCGGTCACTCTACAGAGACTTGCTTCGACCTAAAGAGGCTGAGCAAAGAGCGCGAACAAGCAGAGGGCAGCGGCAGCCGCGGTCGAGGCTGTGGCTACCGCGGAAGCGGGCGCAAGGGCGGCTAACAGAAGCCATCTGTCCATCAAGCCAACGCTGCGGAGAGGAACGTCAACCTCCCTGACGAGGAAGAGGGAGGCTATAAAGCTCCAAGAAGCGCCATTGCATGTATCCTCGGTGGGGCACAAGCGCCCAAGTCGAACAATCAGTTCAAGCAGTTCGCTCGCAAGCTCAACGCCGCCCTCCGTAACCTCGAGACCTCCAGGCCCCTCAAATGGTTGCAGTACACGATCGCCTTCGATGCTCAGGACCACCCCAAGTCCACCAAGACTGTTGGAACCCTCCCGCTGGTCTACAACCCCACCATCGACAACATCACCGTCTCCAAGACGCTCATTTATGGTGGAGCAGGCCTGAATGTCATCTCCATTGAGACGTTCGAAACGCTTCAAGTGCCCTACGAGCGGCTCATGCCCTCTAGGCCCTTCACGGGAGTCATCAGCGGCTCGTTCGAGCCTCTGGGGCAGGTCAGACTTGCCGTCACCTTCGGTAGAGAGGAACACTACCGTACCGAGCACATCGACTTTGATGTTGCACACATCGGCTTGCCGTACAACGCCATCCTCGGCTACCCCGTCCTCGCGAAATTCATGTCCATCACGCATCATGCCTACAACATGGTCAAGATTCCCGGCAGCGCTGGCACAATCACCATCCGTGGACATGTCCTGGATGCCACGCGCGCAGTCGAAACAGCCTACAAGGCAGCCGCCATGGAGTTCCTTGGTAACGAGGACATGGAGCCTCTCGAGAGACCCAAGAAGAAGAAGCAGTTGTTCTCCCAGGAGCCAACCGCTATGAAGAAAGTCTCTCTAAACTCCAGCAGCTCGGGGGCTGAAGGCTCGGGGGCTAGCGTCACCATTGGCGCTGCGTTGCCTCCCAAATAGGAAAGCGCGCTCGTCGCCTTCCTCCGGGCAAACTCTGACATGTTCGCATGGACTCCGTCAGTTATGTCTGGTGTACCGAGGGAGGTGATCGAGCACCACTTAGCCGTGTGTCCAAACGCACGCCCCGTCAAGCAAAAAGCAAGAAAACTAGCCCCCGATCAAAGAAGTCGAGAAGCTAAAAGCGGCAAATGTCGTCCGCGAAGTCGCGCACCCCACTTGGCTCTCCAACGGCGTGGTCGTCCCAAAACCCGCCTGGAGAAGGCCGCCTGATCCCATGCTAAGAATCGACCAGATTGTGGACTCCACGGCAGGCTGGGACCTCCTCTACTTCCTCTGGTTATCACCAGATAAAAATGGCTAGGGAAGACGAAGAGAAGACGGCTTTCCTCACCCCTTGCGGTGTGTATTGCTATGTCTGCATGCCCTTCGGCCTGAAAAATGCCGGCGCCACCTTCCAGAGGATCATGAGGATAGCCCTGGACGAGCAAATGGGAAGAAACGCCTAGGCTTACGTCGACGACATCGTCGTCAAGACTCGAGAGGGAGATACGCTCCTCAGGGACCTTGAAGAGACCTTCGCCAGCTTGCGCAAGGTGAACATCAAGCTCAACCCCGCCAAGTGCGTCTTCGGAGTGCCTTCAGGAAAATTTCGTGGTTTCCTCGTGCCCCACCGAGAAATGCAACCTCCACGCCGGCTCAAGGATATGCAACGTCTAGCAGGCTGCATGACCAGCTTGGGTAGATTCATCTCAGAGTTTGGTGAAAGAGCTCTGCCATTCTTCAAGATCATGAAGAGAACTGGCACCTTCAAGTGGACTCCTGAAGCGGAAAAAGCCTTTGAGGACTTAACAAGGTACCTGGCCAGCCCACCAATCATGGTCGCCCCAAGGGCAAGCAAGCACCTGAAGCTGTACCTATCAGCAACTCCACAAACCGCCAGTGTCGTCCTCGTGGTAGAAGGAGAAGAGCCAGTCCTCCACAAGCAAAGCGCAACCACTCCAAAGCCAAAACAACCTGACGAAGAGCTCGACAAAAGAACAGGCCCCATAAACCCACCGCCAGGCCCAAATCCACAAGCGGAGCCTGCACCGAGTCAACCACCACAGGCCAACCCCCTCGAGGGCCCTAAAGAGCCTCCACTGGCCAACCCCCTCGAGGGCCCTAAAGAGTCCCCACAGGCCAGCCCACCGGAGGGGCCTGTAGAGCCTCCTCAGGCGGAGTGTGCCAAGATTAAACTGTCAACCCTTGTCGAGCATCCAGTCTACTTCGTCAACATAGTACTGCGCGATGCTCGCGAGCGGTACCCATTGCAGCAGAAGCTCCTCGTCGCGCTCCTCATCGCCTCAACAAAGCTGCGACACTACTTCCAAGGGCACCCCATCACAGTGGTCACCTCTTTTCCCCTGGAGCAGATCCTGCGCAACCCTAACGCCACAGATCTTGTCGCAGGATGGAACATAGAGCTACAGCCATTCAATTTGCGCTTCGATACCACAAGGGTAATCAAAGGAAGATCGCTTGCAGACTTCGTCGCCGAATGGACTGACCCAACACCTGAAGAGCCTCTAGGAGAAGAACAAGAGCCCTCTGGAGACAAAATGCCCAACCACTTGACCATGAAGTTCGATGGAGCTTTCGCTTGTCGTCACGGTGGGGCTGGCGTGGTCTTGACCTCACCAAAGGGCGACAAGCTCTATTACGCGGTCCAGCTGTGCTTCGGAATCGACAAGATCTCCAACAATATTGCCGAGTACGAAGGCTTGCTCGCGGGCCTACGTGCCGCAATCGCTTTGGGCATCAAGCACCTGCTCATCAAGGGCGACTCCCAACCGCTCGTCAACTTCTCCAACAAGAGCTACAAGCCTAAGGACGAACACATGGCCGCATACCTTGAAGAGGTCTGCAGGCTTGAGAAGCACTTCAGGGGAATGGAGCTCATGCACATCCCAAGAAAGGAAAATCAAGAGGCTGATGACATCGCCAAATGCGCGTCAAAGAGGCAAGCTCAGCTGCCAGGCGTCTTTGAAGAAAGACTTTTGAAGGCATCCATAAAACAGCCTCAAGAGGCCATGCCCGCAAGCACGGACGAAGCGCTCCCGCCACCACCTACAGTTGGGGCTCATGATTGTGGGCCCCCTACAGGGGAGCGTCTGTTGCTCACAGCGGCGCATCAAGAAACAGGCTTGTCGGCCCAGTGGGAACTGGGGTATGGAGAGCCCACTCCCCCCAGGCCTCGCACGCGGGATGACAGACGAAACGACTATGGACCAGGCCTCGCCGCCTGGCGGGACCCTCGAGTGGCAACTCCCCTCGAGGTCCTGAAGAGGAAACGAGGGCCTCAGGGGACCCCTCGCTTCCAGAGACCCTCCCGAGGCGCCAGCGCGCCTGGAGGGAAGTCAACGGGAATCTCCCCACAGGCCTCCCCGGGCCTGAGGGGAAACGTCGCGGCCAAGGAAGCACGGCGAGACACACATGGCCTCTGCCACGCCCACGTGGTGACGGAAGCACCCCCGTTGCCGTTTTGGTGATAAAGGAGTCAATAAAGTTGCGCCGCCTGCGGCAGGACTGCCAAGACCTTCCACTCTGGTGATAAAGCAGGTGGACGGCGCAACCCTCCAAAGAGTATGTCATCAAGGGCTCCACCTCAGAGACTGCCCTCCCTGCGGACAGTACAGCGCGGTCGGCCGCCTATCGGCCACCGCGCCCACCTTTACCAGTGATGGACCGCGTCCATGGACGAAGGGACCGCGGTGGACTCCTACACCTCCACGCCACTGCCGTGTGGGAGCCACCTTGAAGGCCAACCTGCAGGAGAGCGCCAGAGGGGCCTATAAAAGGGACAAGACATCCATCGTAGCAAAGGTCGGCTCTTTGCATGCTACAACCCTTGTAAACCCTAGCAACACTTGTTAGGATAGCCTCTGGCTGGAGGAGGAATAAGACCATCGCTTCCCTCCCCAGGCAAGAACTCCCTCAAGGGGGCCTCCGGCAAGCTCCATTGTACTGTAACCTCCACCATCTAATACAGACAAGCAGGAGTAGCGGTCTTACCTCCTCACGAGGGTCGTGAACCTGGGTAAAGGCCGATGTCTATCTCTGTCGTGCGCGTGTCGTCTTCGGGTCCGACGAGCAACGTCGCAGTGTCCCTCGAGGGTCTCGATCTCCGCGTTCAACCCCCTTTACGAACTACTCTTCAGGAAGTGACTACCCCCGATTCTTGGGAGTCATAACCCCACAAGCTGGTACAGAGAGTTCACTGAAAGGGCAGCCAAGAATCCGAGCAAACTCACGGAAAGAGGAGGTCAAGCGCTGCCTGCCAGACATCCAAGTCATCCCAATATCCTCAGAAGAGTCAAACACCACAGTAGCATAAAACTGATGGATAAGAGAAACATTGTAGCTGCACTTGGTCCTCATCAAGTGGTCCAAGCCAAGAACGCGACAGACCTGGACAGCTCCCCCAAAATAATCAGCCTTCTTCATCAACTTGTCGAAATCAATCCACTTCATGGGGCAAATGGGCTTGTCAATGGAGAACTTCTGATATACTTCCCTATAGAGCCATGCCATCTCGGTGCAAAAAAACTTTGGATCATCAGATTCCACGTTGTAAGATAGCTCACTTCGCCACTTGCGAAAACTGCCTCCGTTGAAGTCCTCAATGCGGAGCTCGGGCCTCTTCTTCTTGCTTGGCCCTGTGGCTCTCTTGAGCAGAGCTGCAGACTCGGAGGGGTTGCTATATTCACTCTAGGACCCGCTAGGAGGGCGATAATGAACTGGTTTACCCCTCCCTCGCTGAGCGATTTGCTTGAGACGGCCACGAGTATTGGAACCTGCAAACACACAACATAGAGAAGATAGAAAGCATATGGGGTAAGCACTCAAGTCCGAGAAGGCAAATGGAACGTACTAGAGAAGTTAAGCAATCAAAGTTTCTGTCCTTAGCTGATTTAGTTCTGAACAGGCCGGAGATTTCTGGGTCTGACTCGGAGATTTACGGGGTCCGGATATTTCCGAGTCAGGGTCGGAGATATCCGGTCTGCACGAAATTTGACAGATTTGAACAAAATCTATTAATGAAAAACAGATCTGTGCACGTGGAAGGTAGAGTATGCCTAGAGGAGCAATTCTACCAAAGGAAACAAATAACAACCTCCTAAATCGGCTAAGTTAAACGAAAACAAGTTTCGTCCTAGATTTGAAATACGTGGAGTTACCGGAAGACATTGCAAAAAGCGAGCGGAGGGAAGAACTGCCTCAAGGGGGCCCTCGGCAAGCTCTGTAGTACTGTAACCACCATAATCCAATACAGACAAGCAGGAGTAGCGGTCTTACCTCCTCACGAGGGCAGTGAACCTAGGTACGGGCCGGTGTCTATCTCTGTCGTGGGTGTTCCTTCTTCAGGTCCGGCGAGCATCGTCGCCGTGTCCCTCAAGGGTCTTGACCTCCACGTTCAATCCCCTTCACGAACTACACTTCAGGAAGTGACTACCCCCGATTCTAGGAATTCACAACCCGACATTTGGCGCGCCAGGTAGGGGATTGAGGCGCGTCATCGACCTTCGAGCCGTCTCTGCGCCATGGCGAACACCCGCGCTGCCCGCGTCAACCGACGCGCGCCTGAAGGAGCGTGCGCCCCGCCAGGCACCGCGGCCACCCACGCATGACGGGGCCGACCCCGCCATGAAGAGCGCGCCCCCTCGGGCCCTCATGCAGAGGAGCCAGAACGCAACTCCGAGCACCAGGATGACGCACAGTCGTCGCACCCGACGCAGCGCCCGAGCGGCTCCGGCCCTGGCAGGATAGACCCTGCGCCTCACACCGCGATGCTCATGGCGCAGGAGCTTCTCCGCTACCAGCCCACCGCTGAGGCCCACGAGCAGTGGCTCCAGCACCTCAACCACCTCGTCGGCATCGCCACGACGCGCCCCGCTCCATCGCAGTCCAACGTGCACCCCTCTCTCACGAGCACGGTCGCAACAAACGCGCCTCCGTCCCCGCTAGGGCCTGCACCGGATGCGACGCAGAGGGCTGCCTTGCACGCGTCCTCGCCGCACTATTGCTTGATCATACAGCACACCGCGCCCGACGCTCGCGTGGGGATGGAGCTCCAGCGCCATCGCCAGAACAGGCTTGTGGAGGAGATCGGCCAGGCGGGCCAGCAGAACCGCAGCGCGCTGCAGCACGGGGTCGCCACGTACGTCACAGGCTGCATGGCGTTCACCCGCTCCCTGCATCGTGTGGTCTGGCCCCCAAAGTTCAGGCCATCTCTCCCTAAGGGCTACGACGGCTCCAGCAACCCCATCGAGTTCCGGCAGCTCTACACCACCTCCATCTAAGCTGCAGGAGGAGACGACAAGGTCATGGCCAACTGGTTCTCCCACGCGCTTCGTGATTCTGCGCTGTCGTGGCTCCTGTACCACCCCGAGGACTCCGTAAACTCTTGGGAGGAGCTCTGCAAGCAGTTCGTCTCCAACTTCAAGGGGACGTAGGAACGCGCCCTCACTCACAACGACCTGCGCGCGGTGGTCCAGAAGAAGGATGAGACGCTCCGCAAGTACATCTAGCGCTTCAGCCAAGTGCGCAACAAGATCCCGAACATCCCTGACACCCAAGTCATTGTCGCCTTCCGCGAGGGCGTCACAAACAGCAGGATGCTCCAGAAGGTGGGCATCCACGACAAGCTCACTTCTGTGGTGAAACTGTTCGACCTGGCGGACAAGTGTGTCAAGGCTGAAGAGGGACTCCTCTTCTTCAAGATGTCCTCGAGAGGGGACGAGCACGCTGAGGGATCCAGGAGCCAGAAAAAGAAGGAGGTGCCCAAACGCAAGGACACCGCGGTTCTCGCGGCAGAGGCTGACGTGAAGGGCACCTGCAGGGACTCCCCTAAGCCTGGAGAGAGGTAAGATGACCACCGCCCTTTCTGCATCTATCACAACAGGTGCGGTCACTCTACAGAATCTTGCTTCGACCTCAAGAGGTTGAGCGAGGAGCGAGAGCAAGCAGAGGGCAGTGGCGGCCACGGCCGAGGCCGTGGCTACCGCGGGAGCAGACGCAAGAGCGGCTACCAGAAACCATCTGGCAATCAGGCCAACGCCACGGAAAAGAACGACAATCTCCCTGACGAGGAAGATGGTGGCTACCATGCCCCAAGAGGCGCCATTGCCTGAATCCTTGGTGGGGCACAGGTGCCAAAGTCGAACAACCAGTTCAAGCAGTTCGCCCGCGAGCTCAACGCAGCCCTCCCAAGCACTGAGACCTCCAGGCCCCTCAAGTGGTCGCAGTACACCATCGCCTTCGACGCTCAGGACCACCCCAAGTCCACCAAGACTGTTGGAACCCTCCCGCTGGTCTGTAGCCCCACCATCGGCAATGTTGTTGTCTCCAAGACTCTCATCGATGGTGGAGCAGGCCTGAATGTTATCTCCACAGATACGTTCGAAGCGCTTCAAGTGCCCTACGAGCGGCTCATGCCCTCCAGGCCCTTCACGGGAGTCACCAGCGGGTCAATCGAGCCTCTGGTCCAGGTCAGGCTTGCCGTCACCTTCGGGAGCGAGGAAAATTACCGCACCGAGCACATCGACTTCGATATCGCGCACATAGGCCTGCCGTACAATGCCATCCTCGGCTACCCCGCGCTCGCGAAATTCATGGCCGTCACGCACCATGCCTACAACATGGTCAAGATCCCCGGCAACGCTGGCACGATCACCATCCGTGGACATGTCCTGGATGCTACGCGCGCTGTCGAGACGGCCTACAAGGCCGCCGCCATGGAATTCCCCGCAGACGAGGACATGGAGCCTCTCGAGAGACCCAAGAAGAAGAAGCAGTTGTTCTCCCAGGAGACAGCTGCTACGAAGAAAATCTCTCTGAGCTCCAGCAGCTCGGGGGCTGAAGGCTCAGGGGCTAGCGTCACCATAGGCGCCGCGCTGCCTCCCAAATAGGAAAGCGCGCTCGTCGCCTTCCTCCAGGCAAACTCTGACATGTTCGCATGGACACCATCAGACATGTCTGGTGTACCGAGGGAGGTGATCGAGCACCACTTAGCCGTGTGCCCAAACGCGCGCCCCATCAAGCAAAAAGCAAGAAAGCAAGCCCCCGAGAAGCAAGCATTCATCGTCAAAGAGGTCGAAAAGCTCAAAGCAGCAAAGGTTGTCCGTGAAGTCGCGCACCCTACTTGGCTCTCTAACGGTGTGGTAGTCCCAAAACCCGCCGGAGGAGGACGCCTCTGCATCGACTATACTGATGTGAACAAGGCCTGCCCCAAGGACCCTTATCCCATGCCAAGAATTGACCAGATCGTGGACTCCACTGCAGGCTGCGACCTCCTCTGTTTCCTCGATGCCTTCTCTGTTTACCATCAGATAAAAATGGCTAAGGAAGATGAGGAGAAGACGGTTTTCCTCACCCCTTGCGGTGTGTATTGCTATGTCTGCATGCCCTTCGGCCTAAAAAATGCCGGAGCCACCTTCCTGAGGCTGATGAGGATAGCACTTGGCAAGCAAATGGGGAGGAACGCCGAGGTATATGTCGACGACATCGTCGTAAAATCACGAGAGGGAAATACTCTCCTCGGGGACCTTGAAGAGACTTTCGCCAACCTGCGCAAGGTGAACATCAAGGTCAACCCCGCCAAGTGCGTCTTTGGAGTACCTTCAGGCAAATTGCTTGGGTTCCTCGTGTCCCATCGGGTCATAGAGGCAAACCCAAACAAAATCAAGGCCATAGAGGGCATGCAACCTCCACGCAGGCTCAAGGACATGCAACGCCTAGCAGGCTGCATGGCCAGCTTGGGTAGATTCATCTCCAAGTTTGGTGAAAGAGCCCTGCCGTTCTTCAAGATCATGAAAAGAACTGGCACTTTCAAGTGGACCCCGAAGCTGAAAAAGGGTTTGAAGACTTGAAGAAGTACCTGGCCAGCCCACCAGTAATGGTCGCCCCAAGGTCAGGCGATCGCCTGAAGCTGTACCTATCAGCTACTCCAGCGACAGCCAGTGTCGTCCTTGTGGTAGAAAGGGAAGAGCCAGTACTTGTAGTGCCCATGCTTATGAAAGCAGTGACACATATGAATAATGCAAAGACTTGGATCACAAAGACCGTCGGCCATATCACTGGTGTGGTTGGACATCTTGTCCCGGGGGGGAGGGGGTGTGACCCACTTACACTATGCTGATGACACTATGATCATGGTAGAGGGGTCGGAACTGGATATAGTTAATCTCAAGTTCTTACTCCTTTGCTTCGAGGCCATGTCGGGCCTTAAGATCAACTTGGACAAGAGCGAGGTCGTGATTTTAAGGTACTCGGAGGAAGACCAGCAGAGGATCACGGACAACCTGAATTGCAGGTTGGCGTCATTCCCAGTTACGTATCTGGGAATGCCGATCAGGGACACTTGGATCCTTACTAAGGATTTCGCGCCCCTTGTAGCACGAGTTAAATCAAAATCGGAACCTTGGCAGGGGAGGTTCACCTTCAAGGGTAGCAAAACGATCTTGATTGACTCGTGCATGTCTAGCCTCGCCATGTATATGATGGGGATGTATATCTTGCCGGACGGGGTCCATGCTAGCTTCGACAAAGAGTTGGCTAGGTTCTTATGGTAAGCGTCGTCTGGGAAGCAGAAATACCACATGGTGAAATGGGCCGACATTTGCGCCCCCAAGGAGTTTGGGGGCTGCGTCACGACACATAAAGTCCCTGATGTTACGCTGGGTGGAGGATTCTTCGGGGTGAGGGGGGCCTTTGGCTTGACTTGGTGAAAGCCAAGTATCTTAGGGGTTGCACCTTGTTGGCGTGTGAGCGCAAAGAGCGGTCCCAGTTCTGGCACGCCATCCAATCTATTAAGGAGCATATCAGACTAGGGGCGATCTCATCCGTAGGTAACAGATGAGATACCCTATTCTGGCTTGACTCCTGATTTGGCAGAAGGCCGCTACGATTTGTGTTCCCGGATCTTTTTGCGATTTGTGTGGAACCTTTGGTGTCGATTGCCTCTGCCTTCCAGCAGGGGTGGTGGAACATTGGGTTTCGCCGCACGTTTGGCCCGGGGGAGGTTGCGAACTGGAGAACCATGCTCGCATCACTCCCCTAGCCCTATCTGACAGCCCGGATAGGGTCGCTTGGGGACTTACGCTTGCGAAGCACTTCTCCGTCGGCTCCACGTACTGGGCCCTTTTTAGAGGGCATGTGTTGTCTTGGACTACGCATCTTTGGAAGGCTCCTTTGCCTCTTAAGATCAAGATTTTTACTTAGCAGTTTCTGCGCGACCGCCTCCCTTCGGGCGTGGAGGTGGCGAAGTGTTTGGGACCTGGTGATGACACCTGTCCCCTTTGTGCGGTCCCCGAGACGGGGACCCATATCCTGTTCTCCTATCCCGCTGCTCGGTTCCTGTGGAGCTTTCTCGCTGAGGCATTGGGTTCTGAGTGGATGGCCCTTGACTTGGCAGAGTTCCTGAAAGTGTAGGCGAACCATACCGGGAGGAGGAGGTCCCTCTTCTGGTTGGTGTTCGCGGCAATGACCTGGACCCTTTGGACGATTCGTAACAAGATGGTAATCGAGCATGTCTTCCCACGACGGGCCGCTGACTCAGTTTTCTAATTCTTGCTTTCCTACAGGAGTGGCACCCGTTGTCTAGACAGAGGTACAGACATCAGCTGGACGACGACATTCTTGAGGATCTCTTGAAGGTGGCACGCCTTCTATCTTCACCGCCCAGCCGTTGAGCTCTACTGTGTAGAGTTTGTATCAGGAGTAGTTATTTTACCCTTGGGCTTTATTGTGTTGTGGCCCCGGCAAAACCTTTATTCTCTTGTACTTCGTATTTTTTCCTCGTCTGGTTATGGTTGTAAACTGTATATGGTTGATTTACTTATAAAGTGGGCAAGCCTGTTTCGAGGAGTTAAGATGTTCTTAGTACTCATATGCGTCGCAGCAGTCTTCATTGACTTTGTGTTTCGAACTCACGGCCGGACTTCGAACCCATTTCATGCCTCCAAAGTCAATCCAGAAGTATATGTTGGCAAACTCAAAACTAGAAGTGTTCAGATTTTTTATTTATAAATCCAGTAATTCTTAGATGTTGCGTCATACATTTTGGGATCCAGAACGTGGCCGGCTCCACCCACGTGACTAAAACAGCATGCGAGTATGCGACACTCTACTAGCCTGAACAGGCAACTGACGCAGTGAGTTTGATTCTTGAGCGTAATCCAATAGTAGAGATGACTGTCAATTGTTTCTCGTGGTAATCAGAGTGGGTAGGTGAGATCTGTAAATCACTTGTCTCCTGGCAACCCAACCATATAGTTCAACACGGGATATTCACATCAATGCAAACGTGACCATTAGTAACTAGTACTAATGCTGCGTGCCTACCTATGGTATGGTAGAGACGACGGCGAAGAGAGGGAGAAGGAAATAAGGAAGAAATGACCTTCAAGCTTGTCCGGGCAACACAATGGCAGCTCTTGCCGTTGCTGCTGCTGCATCTCGCCCCCGGCCTGGTGCTGCTCCCCGGCTCGGCGTCGGCGTTGACGGTGGTAACACACCTGCCAGGATTCGATGGCCCTCTCCCCTTCTACCTCGAAACCGGGTAAGCACCAACAGCTAAAACTGGGTTGCCCGCCGGCTCGACCTTGATCGAAGTGGCTGTGTGGTGCAGGTACGTGGGCGTGGAGGAGGAGACCGGGACGGAGCTCTTCTACTACTTCGTCGAATCGGAGCGGAGCGTCACCACGGATCCCGTCATCATGTGGCTCACTGGCGGGCCACGCTGCAGCGTCTTCAGTGGCCTCGCCTTTGAAGTTGGTCAGGACACCAGAATACATTTTTCTTCTGCTGCTGCTAGCTCACAGTAAAATCAGCTGCCTGATACTATCCATGATCCATCCATCGCCGTGTAGGTCCTGTGAAGTTTGTGTTGGCACCCTATACTGGTGCTCTGCCGCAATTAGTATATAACCCTTTGACATGGACCAAGGTAAAAGATCATCGCCCATCCATGATCGATGCTTCAGATGATGCTCCTCTTCCTCATTTTCTTCTCTGTTTTGTGGTTTACTGACGACGGCTATCAGATGGCAAGCATCCTCTTCTTGGATTCGCCCGTCGGCTCTGGTTTCTCGTACGCGAGCAATGTCAAAGGTTACGATGTCGGAGACTACTCATCGTCTCTGCAAGTCCAAATATTTCTGAATAAGGTGACGAGAGGGAATGATTGTTGTCTTAACATCACTACGATCTTGAATGGAAGGACGTCATGCGTTGATTACTGACCGCGTTATACATTTCTGGCAATGCAGTGGTTCACTGATCATCCCAGGTACCTTTCAAATCCTTTCTACCTTGGAGGCGACTCATACGCTGGGAAAATGATTCCGTTTATCGCACAAAAAATTTCAGAAGGTGATCCTCTCTCTAGAATACTGCACATACATCTCTAATTTTATTCACGACGATTATAGAACTAGCACAGGAGGTTCTATAGAAAAAAACGAAAAAAACAAATACATTTTCAGTTCTTCCGGGTCACCAAGCTCACTTTTTAATTTGATTCTACCATGCTCCAGGAATTGAAAAGGGGCAGCAGCCTCTCGTTAATCTAAAGGCAAGTTTTTTCTACCCTTCAAACACATGTTATTTGCAACGGCAAAATGAGGGATATCATGGCTCTCGTATACTCTTTTTTTGTGTTGATTCCAGGGCTATCTGGTCGGCAACCCTAAAACTGAACCGAAGTTTGATACAAATTTCCGTATTCCAAGTGCTCATGGCTTTGGGATTATATCTGATCAAATATATGAGGTAGTTTCACATTCATTTGCTTTGACAAAACTATGATGATACATTGTTTTGTAGTATCTACATGTTGAACTAAAGAGTTTGTAGCATTTTTTTTCTTCAAAGGCCGCAATGAAGAACTGCAACGGAAATTTTGCAAACCCGAAGAATCAATTGTGCGCTGGGGTGCTGCATAAAATCGAAAATGTAAAACTTACGTACTTAGCTATTGTTCTCCACTGACTTACTTGACGTCAACTAACGTACATCCCTTTTACCGCAGCTTATTTCTGAGATTCCAGACGCGCAAATTTTGTACAAATATTGTTTTGATGACCCCGCGCCAAAACCGCTTGATGATGCTTCACGAAGAAACTTTCTGCTGGAAGAATCAATCCAAATAAATACAGCACCTAATCGACCCGAAGTTGATTGTTTTGTCGGTGTTTCTTCATCACTTGAGTGTCATTTCGATAAGAATTTTGTTGGACGTGACAATGTCACATGGTTCTCTATTACAATATCATCGACTGATCTGCATGTCTCATTTCTCAACTGCAGACATATGGTTACTACCTTGCATACTTTTGGATGAACAATAACTTGACAAGAAACGCCCTCGGGGTTAAGGAGGTAATCTTGCATGATATTTTACTAGCTAGTGTTTCTTTTAGAAAGTATTCATATGCATTTCTAATATCATGATGTTAGCATAGCCTTTTTGTCTCCAAAATTAGACCTAGTTGGTAGAAGATTGTTTTTCAAGGTCTAAAGTACACAACAACACACTTTTGAACCCTACATAGTCTTAAGTTTACTTACTTTCAGACCGTCCAAACAGATCCCTAAGCTTGCAAAACAGTGTACCTTTAAACCCTGAAATTTTCCTCAAGTCTACTTTTTTTCTTAAAACTTATATATCATCGGAAACAACCCACAAAAGGAAACATATTTGTTCACTTTCTCGGTGGATCACCACCAGGTAGTCACAAGACTTGAAGAAAATTCACCGGCTGACCATGCCAGCGGGCTAGACCTGTCGGCTGTCAGAAGCAATCAAGCAAAATACAAAATAAGAGACAAGACAACATGGGCAGGCATACCACCGGATGGACCAAGGTCAAAGGCTGATGTCCAACACATTGCCCTACACCCGACAACCATGCGGATATGACACAAAACAGACAAGACAACCTCTGACTATCGAGACTGGTATCATCCAAACTGATGCGGTCTCGTCAGTAGCGTCGTCCCTCGTCATTAGCTTCTTTTCTCCAAAATTAGACCTAATTCATAGAAGATTGTTGGTGCAAGGTCAAAAGTACAAAACAACACACTTTTGAGCCCTAAATAATCCTAAGTTTACTTTTGACCTTAAAACTTCTATACCATCCAAACATAACCCTAAGCTTGCAAAACCGTTTACCTTTAAGCCCTGATTTTTTTCCTCAAGTCTGTTGTTTTTCTTAAAACTTTCAAATCGTTGAAATGAAACTCAACACTCATGAATTTGTTCACTTTTGAACACTTCGCTAATTTCAAAGTGGTTTGCGCTAAGGTGACAAGTGAGGCCAGTTTTACTGATATGGCCGCCATGTGAGAAAGAAGTGTAAACTATTTTGTCTAACGCTAGGAGGTCAGGGTCGCCAAGGAGTAATATAAACTATTATATAAATTGTTATTATCGTGTATATATAACTCACGATGCCCGAGGTTCCTTTCAGATTTTTGCTCTTTTCATCCATGTAAGGGACTCTCGGAGATATGCAAATTACTGAAAGAGGAATATGGACCGTCGAATTCAAATTCTACCTGGATGAAGCTAGGCCCATTTCCTTGGGTTTCTCTCAACCACGCCATAAGGAGGCAAAGATCCCATGTAGAAGAACATATCTTTGGGGCACGAGCAAGTCTCGACATACACCATATAGATCGCAATGATTATAGATCTGATTTGCTCGGCGAGATTAACCTCATGTTAATACGAAACCAATAGGGGAGTAGGCTTATTATCCACAAGGAGACCCAAACATATATAAATCGCTATCTCATTTGCTTGTAGAATCTAATGCTTGGTAAACCACATCATAGGAGCATAACATACCATTGAAAACAGTCTAAACTTCAAAAGTGAACACCTTGGTAATTTTCTGGTTTATTGTAGGCAGTTTGGAGGTTGAGGCTTTTGATAGTGGATATTTTCCTGCTCCTGATATTTGGGAAAATATTGACAATAAATAAACTCGGCAATAGGAAACAATTGGCGAGTGGATAAGGTGCATCAAAGGGCTCCCCTACACATCTGATATGGATAGCAGCATACCGTACCATCTCAACCTAACCACGAGAGGTTACCGTGCACTCGTGTACAGGTAAAGGCACATCATCAATTTATGTTTCATTATTCGTATTTAAACAAAATCTTCTTCCTGATTTTCTAACTAGAACCCGTGTGAACGCAGCGGAGACCATGATCTTCAGGTGCCATTGCTCGGTACTCAGGCTTGGATCAGATCCTTGAATTTCTCCATCATTGATGAATGGAGGGCATGGCATCTCGATGGCCAGGCTGCAGGGTCAAGTCATCTGACTCGTTTTTTCTTCAGCAATTTTGAATAAGATAAAATGTTATGCTCTTCTTCTGAATGCGTTATTTCTTTTGAGCAGATTTATGATAGCATACGCGAACAACTTGACATCCGCCACAATAAAGGTGATGTTGTTTTACTCTTCAGTTCGTGTCTCTTGTCCATGGATTGTACTGGGAGAACCAGTTGTGTTATCCATAATGGAGTCCCTGATGATTTGTGTTTTTTTGGGTGCAGGGTGGTGGCCATACTGCTCCAGAGTATAAGCCCAAAGAATGCTTTGCCATGGCCCAAAGGTGGCTGGACAAAGAGCCACTGTGATGCTTGTGCTTCGATCGCTTCAGGTTCAGACATCACAACTACTTATGAAGCCCATCAAATAGCCAACAGTCTAATGATCTAGCAAGGATAACCTATGTATTGTTAGGTTGAATGACACATCATAACGGGCACCATGCATGACACATTTATATGCTTATTTGAGAAAACTTCTGGAGACGGTGTGCCATACCATACATAGTACTGGCCTACTAGGGAACCAATTTTATATTAAATGCTGGGAAAAAATATTGGTGTACATTTAGCCACATCACACGTGTGCTTGTAAAAATTGCAAGAATGTGTAACATTTGTGTACCGTAGAAAAACAAGAGGCGAGTGAAAAGATGAGCGGCAATGTCTTAGCATTTTGTTGACGAGTGCATGCTAAGTTCTTAAAATTTGAGTAATTGTTTGTATATTTTAATATGTTTTTATTTTTTATGCCCTAACACTTCCAATGTATAATGTCTATTGCGCTTTGGTACTGCATTTTAGGCCCCGTCTTTTCGGCTTCTATGAGGGACTTTCTCCCAAGAAGCCCGAGGGAGGACGGTGTGGTATGGTGTGGTGCCACGGTACATGCTGCCATGATCAAGGCTGGGTGGTGCGGTCTATCCGTGTGTAGAATTGCCACGGTCAAGGGTGGGTGGTGTGGTCTATCCATGTGTAGAGTTGAATGTGTTGCAGTTATGTTGGTTTTGTGTTATCTCAGAAGTTAACACTGTCACTATGTGTTGGTACCTTTTTGCGCAGACTCACTATTGATATGCAAATCATATGATACTTGCAACAGTATGATTTTCTCCACGGATATTCAGTATGTGCATAACTGAAATGGCTTTACATATATACAGAGATGCTATACATTGCACGTGGCAGCATAAATCATGATTTGCTTATGTACACAGTGTGGTGACTATATAGCAGTAAGCTGCCGGCCTAACCAAGGACTTGCCATGGCTCAACGTTGGCTGGACGACAAGCATCTCTGATGCGTCTGCTTTAGCTGTCACATCCCTGCAAGAGTGGTATACTGTGTCTACTCAATATGAGTTCAAGAATAGCTTTCTCAATGGTTTTTACTGTGTCTGTACTCAATATGAGTTTAGCCTTTTCTCTTAAAATCCATGGAGGGTTGTACAGTACTCAATATGACTTCATTTTTTTCCTCTCAAAACATAAATATGAATTCAGAGCGCAAATCTGGAGTACTCATACGGATTCAAGGAAATGAGCATCACTAACGACTTGACCGATATGCATTTAGTATTCTACAGACAACTGTGTTTCCTTCTTCTACAAACAAAAAGTCGATATAACCAAAATTAAAGATGTGAAGTAACAAAGGGGATAAGTCTGTTGTAGCAATAAGGGAGAACTGGAATTATGAACTCCTGTTTGGTAAGTGTCCATTACAAGTTCAAACATTCTGACTATATGTATAACTAGATCATACAACATACATCCAAAACTGCTCTCTACTAATCTTTCATACATAAAAATTGTATAGTTCCTGTTAATCGCTGTTTGGTGCAATCCGTAAAAAGAGGTATACATATTTTCTACAATGTTTGTCAGCCTTCCAAGTCCAAAAGTTACCGCACAAAGGTGGGGCTTCGTGCTCGATCAAGCAGTTTCGTCCTAAAATTAATTATCTCGAGATTCTTTTGGAAGTACCTCACGCCTCCAAAACCGTAAAGGGGATCTCCATGCTGAAAATAAAAACAAATATCTATGGGTAACTAAAACAATACTAGTAACTGGTGAAGTATTTCCAGAAAAATACTATAAGTTTCAAGAAAAAATGTGCAGTTTGAGAACATACCTCTAGAGCTTCTTGAGAACAATTTCAACACCTCGTCAATCAATATTACCTAATAATTATGTAAAATTACATCATCAAATAGTGACAAAGGAAAAGCTAAATAAATGTACAGAAGGAACATATATAATGTCCAGTTCTGCTTTCCAAAAAAGAGAGGCAGAATTCCTGTGTGTCATTTCTTACATACAAAAACTAGGTTCACTAGAAATTTGAATAAATGGCAAGTCAAGGTAGAAAAATACTAACAGGAAAGGATAGGTAAAGAACAACTTTCCACTCGGCCAAAGATAATGGAGACACCTGCATAAGGAAACCACGATTTATCAGAATATCCTGGGGCTTTACTATAATCTTACTAAAAAGAGTGAATGATCATATGACGAGGAGCATAAGGTGGGTACAGCCACGAAAATGAAGATGGGTGACTTACTGAGAAAAGAGCTGACAGTCACTAGTAGAAAACAGGCTAAAGGACCAAACTCGAAAACCCCATTTGTCCCGGTTTGGGGCATAAAATGCGCCGAGCGCTCCAGGCGACACCCATTTGTCCCGGTTCCAGCCACGAACCGGGACAAATGAGGTCGCACCCGCCGAGCGCTTCAGGCGACACCCATTTGTCCCGGTTCCAGTCACGAACCGGGACAAATGTCATGATTTCAGTTACGCGCCCGAGCCACCGCCGCGTTTTTGAAGGGGTTACGGTGCAGAAAACAATAATTTTCTAGCGAGCGAAACCATAACTAGCCAGGATCTATCTATCTAGTACATGCGATAACGGTGGCGGAACGGGTTACATTACCTCCATGTAGACCGATAGCGGGGATTACGCTCCCGCACAAGCGTTGACGATGAAGTCGTACGTAGCCGACCTCAAGGTCGCGGAGAACTTGCCGCGATGTCGGAGTCGATGACGCCGGGGTGTCGACGATGATCTGCGTCGACGGGCGTCGGGCGGAAGAAGGCAGAGCGCCAGCACCGTGGCTGGTGCGCCGGCAGCAGAGGGGGGAGGCGCGGCAGCTGCAGGGGGCGAGACGACGTCGCCCAAGCTCCTCAATAGAGTAGCCTCCGAGCACTCGCAAACATACGGAGCCTAGCGACAACTCCCGGTCATTCAGATCCAGCTGAAATCGCAGGAGTAGATCTTATCTGGAATCCCGCAGAGCAACGGCGCTCTGCGGTATGGCTTAGGTGGAGAGAGACCCCCTTCCTCAGCTCGGCGCGGCTCCGACTTGGGAACCACGAGATCGAGAGAGAAATTGGGAATTAACTGAATTTCCTATGAATTAAATCAATTAATATGCCTTGCTATATAAAGGGGGAAGGGGGTGTGCAAACCCCTTGGCTCCCCCATGTGGGACTAAACAAAGGAGGAGGGAGGGGGGTTCGGCCCCCACATGGGCTGGCCGAACCAGCCAATGGGGCCCACCCCCCTTGGTGGTGCGGCTCCCCCTCTTGGGCCCTCTTAGGGCCCATTTAGGTGGGAGCCCCCTTTTTCCTTTATTTAATTAATATTAAATTAATATAAAAATCCCATTAATTCATAATTAATATATTTATATATAATTCAATATCCCGTGACTCCGAAAACTCTTTCGGACCACCCGAACAACTTTCGGACATTCCTGGAACCATTCCAGACCTCTCCGGAACTCCTTCCGGACCACCGGAACTCTTTCCGGATCATTTCTCTCTCTCCAATAAAAACCTATAAAATTCCAGAACCTATCTCCTAGCGTCGCTAAGACCTTAAGTTTGTTACGCTACGGTTCGGGAACACTCCAGACATGGTCGAGACACTCCGCTCACCAATGATCGTCAGGGATACCTGGAAATATATGACGACCCCTGTGCATTCCACGAATATCGTCGTTGAACCATAAGTATGATATTCATTCCCTTTGTCTCTGCGATACTACCTTGTCCAAGATATGATCGTAGACACATCGATGCCTTTGCTGTATCTCGTTACCGACGAAGGTTATTAACTCGTATGTGATATTACCATCTCCATGACCTAGTCACAAGCTGCGCAGCTATATAGATGCAATATCACCGAGTGGGCCCAGAGTATCTTTCCATTACAAGAATGAACAAATCCCGCTCTTGATCCTTACGTCTCGATGCTCTTTCGGAATACCCAAGATGGACACCGTTATTGTCATGCTATATAAGACACAACGTTTGATGCTCTCAAAGTACTCCTACGAAGCAACAATAAGTACGGTCTCACGGTCTAAGGAATAAGCTATCACACTCTTATCTATTGCAAATGACAAACATCGTAATACGATCTTATTACAATACTTTGCGTATGTCCACCACCTTATTCAACTAACAAGATGACCCCATTGTCAACCGACGTCATTGTCCTTGATCGGGAATCTCGATCAACTGTTGCCCAATGGACTAGCTCATATAGAGGCTTGCTAGGGACCTGGTTGTCTATGTATCACACGTGTATTAATAATTCCGATTAATACAGTTATAGCATAATACACAAACCTATTATAAACTTATGAGATAATGCAATAAATACTACTTATTTATTTGCCTCTAGGGCATATCTCCTTCAGTCTCCCACTTGCACTAGAGTACAAATAAACTAGCTGCATTTTACTTTATCAGAATCCCTTATCAAATAAGAATCATTTGATAATGCTTGCTCGTGGAAAAGTGTTACTGCACAATCCATGATTGTACATGCTTTTGCGATTCACTGGCATCAACTTGCTTGATATCACCATGTTGTCTAACAACATATATGCAAATACCGTAACTAAGTGAGACTTCTGCTTCCCAGCGCTTACTCTGATTATACTAACCAGATAACTGCCCTGAAAAACACACTCAGCCATGCAGAGCCCCTTGTAACAATTACAAACTCGCGATATCTACATACTTTCACACCAATGTAGAAAACTTGACATTCAAATGTCAATCCCTTAACTAACGCACATCTACTTCCAGTAAATTCCAAAATTTAATTTTCATAACTGCTCTTATTCCAAGAGCATCGGTTATATTTCATCGAGCAGATAATATGGTTTTTGTATGATGTCTAATATTACATAATAGACCCACATGTCATACAACCATTACTTTCATGCATCATTACTCTTAATGATCAATTGGATTTCAAAGGACCATCCTTTTGATTCTATTCTGACTCCTCAGATATAATCCAAAACAACTCGACTAACTATTTAAAATTCCCGTTCTATTTCAAAATAGACACCAACTTTCAAATAGTTTCACAACTTCATCCTATTCTATTGGTACAGTTTCACAATGTGTTAACCACACAAGATGAATTCGACTCCCACTCAAATTATGTCTCCACATATTTGATAACACGAGCTCCCACTCAAAAACGTGTCATCCACATATCTGAGTTCCTGAGCTCCCACTCAAAAATATGTTCTTCACATATTTCACCTGAGTGAACCAACTTTGACTCCCACTTAAATCGACATTTTGGTCTAACCAAAATCATTGATCTATTATCAATTCGAATTCAATACAAACTCCAGTATTACATTAATACAAATCCCTCAGACTTCAAGCATGTCTACATAAATGTAGTCAACAAATTTGATCTTGTGCAAGACACATTTCTTGACAAGACATGCTACCGCGTCTTTCTTATAGTCACATTTATCATATAACACCTTATATGACGATTAAACAATCTTATTCCTCTAATAAGAATTGCAGCAACAATTACTCTCTTAATCCTTTTAAACGTAACTCGGATTTCCAGGCTGAAGAGCCTTTGTTCGTATTCCGATACTTTCTCAACTTTCTTTGTAGTCATAAGGTGCACCTTGATCTGTCAACAAGATCTGAAATAGTTAATACAGTGCTGTGACCCGACAGCAATATTAAATGTATCAGCACTTTATTCAGAAGTTTCTTTCATAAAAATATTGTGATCTTTATGAAGAGGATTGCAAGCAGAAAACTATTTTCTAGTCTCCCTCACTCTTAATCACTAAACTTTCATTAGCAGACATATACTCTTTGGAACATCTCCCAACATAAGTCTGACACTTTATTCTAAACTTCTAATTTCAATCCATAAACCATAATTCGAAAGGTCATCTTTTCTCGGAATTACATAGACAACAAACTGAACTTTGTTTCTATTTGGTTTTGGGATACACTCTCATCTAATGCGAGCAATCTACAAAGAACCACTCATGTATATTCCGAATTATCGCATAATCATATACATGTCGACACTACTGTCGATCCTACGAATTCTCGTTGAGAAAAATATCTATTTCCTAAAGTGGACATCGACCATAATGTTTAGAACGTATTAGGAGATTCTAAGACTGATTCTGACAGACCACACTTTATTTAAAATAGAGCATGATTATAATTCCCCACATATCACTATATATGACATTATAATTCTGTGAAACGAATTTCCACAAGTCTTTTGTGTTGAAACCATAATTCAAAAATATTGTCCTTTGATCGAATTTTGTGAATACAATATTCACTAATCTTTCTTCTGAAAACCCCATTTGATCTATTATCAAATTAATTTCAGACTCCATAATTTATCGGGCAAATACTCCTATTTACCAAAATCATGAAAGAATTCGGATCATGCAATAACACCATTGATTAATCATTAAAAATGACTCTCAATCAATTTCCTCTAGTATTGCAACTTCAATACTGCATTTCAAACTTAATCAATTTTGGCACTCGAAACACTTAAATGGACAAAAATTATCCATTACTTCTTTCATTGCCTTTATGACTAAATTCGATGGTGTTTGTTCTTTGGACACATAATTTTATCATTCCCGCTATTATAAATGTATATCATACGCACAATGTAATTGAGATGTGATGCAAATTACTCATAACATGAAACAACTGCTTTGTTTCATAACATAAAACAACTGATGTGTTCTATATGAATAATTATGTCTTGTAACATTCAAGACACCAAACTAGATCACATTCTCACTATTACAAAATGTCTTATCAAAAACTATTGATGATAACTAATATGATACCTCGAGGGCGTGAGCACTACTGGCCATGAACATGCCATCACTCGTGCACTGTCACGTCACCCTTCGCCACATACTTGTGATAATCAGGGACTGTTTCACAAACAGAACAATTATCAAACACTTTTCATCAAGTATGAGAAGAATACATTTATATCTTCGTATATCAAATATACCCATAGCGTCGAAGAACTCTTCTTCGATGAATCAACTTTTAGAGATTTGAACTTGTTCACGAACGTGAAGAAGCTCACCGTGTCTCTATAGCATATTCACGCACATGCTTTTCACAGCTAGGAGGTAAAGCGCAATCTCTATCGCACTGGAGTTCGCTATCTAGAAATCGTAGATATTCGTAAGCCTGAAGTAGATGTCACACAACTTCTTCAACTGAGTCTCCAGACAGGTATGCTCCCCATGTGAATGGTCCGGAACTTTCTAATCTGTCTGAACTGCTCAAGACTCAATTCATCTTTGAAGTGACCTCTGATCGCATCAATCACGACATATGGCTCCATGTGTTGAAACAACTTTCAACTCAGGTGCTAGGCATACGCTCATGACGATCGTCACTTCCATGAACATGTCATGATGCTTACGGAACTCATCATCTTGCTCCTTGCTATCAGAATCATCTGGTCTAACTCCTAACTAATGTTCTAGCACATATAGGATGTTTGTTGTGTTTGGAGAATGTTTCTAAAAACCAATGCACCAGCTGATGAAGTTGGACCCGTCGGCTTCCAAGGTAGAATCCGAGCTCTTGAAGAAGTAACCGAAGCGTAGTTCCGTAGTCTCCAGATGTGATCGCAAAAGAGGTAAGAGAAGTTTATAATATATAGGTGAGTTTTAGTTTTATAATCTCATTATCAAAAACACACCACACCAAGATTATTATCCCTAAAAATAATAATGGCGATTACACGACCCTCATCCACCACACTACCCCCGATCATCACGGCCGGCAGCACAGCTTCAAAGGTGGACATAACATGTCGATCACAACAACTCTGTGACTCGTGCTCGATCTTTCGATCTTCCCGTGTTCCGAGGCCATACCTCTGAGTATGCTAGGCTCGCCAATCAAACCTCGAAGACCTGCGCGTGCAACATGGCTTACACCCACTGTATGCGAACGACGAGATGTGTGACACCCGATCATCACGGCCTGCCTCATAACGTAGAACTTTCTTGGTGGTGCGCAACGAGGGAGAACACAATTTTGGTATTTGTTAGGGATCATCCTATTTATGATGCTACCGTTGTATATCTAGCATATAAGCAATCAATAGGATGCACACACAACAGCACACAATAATGATGCAATGAAGTGCGATGTGACATGGTCGATGCGCCTGGACCTTCATGGCGCCATGTGCCTGGCCCCTGGCGCCCCGGCATGGCTCCGAGTCTACAGAGCCCTCCATTGCCTCCGACAGTACGAGTAATATCAAAACTTACCGTAACCATGTCACATAAAATAACGCCTCTGCAAAACAAAGTTAGACGCCTCTAGCTTTATTTAGTTTTGCAAGTTTTACGTGGCAAATAGGCTTATTCGTAAGAGAATCGCTTCCCTACCTACGAACTTTGTACCACAACGTCAATCGTATAATTGCATGTTTAAGCATCCCTTTCGGGCCCTCCATTGAAAATGCTTTGCCGACTAGAGAGAGAGAAACAGGCACCCGCCAGCCACAGATACGGTGCAAGCCGTATGTCAGTAGTGGAACCAGTCTCGCGTAAGCGTACGCGTAAAGTCGGTCTGGGCCGCTTCATCAACTCAATACCGAAGGCATCGCAAGTGCACGCTAGAGCGTAGCAAATATAAGAAAGACGCCCTCATTCAACATGAGTTCTAACCGTACCAGCAGTACTACGCATAGATCGGCTCTGATACCACTGAAGGGGTTACGGTGCAGAAAACAATAATTTTCTAGCGAGCGAAACCCTAACTAGCCAGGATCTATCTATCTAGTACATGCGATAACGGTGGCGGAACGGGTTACATTACCTCCATGTAGACCGATAGCGGGGATTACGCTCCCGCACAAGCGTTGACGATGAAGTCGTACGTAGCCGACCTCGAGGTCGCGGAGAACTTGCCGCGATGTCGGAGTCGATGACGCCGGGGTGTCGACGATGATCTGCGTCGACGGGCGTCGGGCGGAAGAAGGCAGAGCGCCAGCACCGTGGCTGGTGCGCCGGCAGCAGAGGGGGGAGGCGCGGCATCTGCAGGGGGAGAGACGACGTCGCCCAAGCTCCTCAATAGAGTAGCCTCCGAGCACTCGCAAACATACGGAGCCTAGTGACAACTCCCGGTCATTCAGATCCAGCTGAAATCGCAGGAGTAGATCTTATCTGGAATCCCGCAGAGCAACGGCGCTCTGCGGTATGGCTTAGGTGGAGAGAGACCCCCTTCCTCAGCTCGGCGCGGCTCCGACTTGGGAACCACGAGATCGAGAGAGAAATTGGGAATTAACTGAATTTCCTATGAATTAAATCAATTAATATGCCTTGCTATATAAAGGGGGAAGGGGGTGTGCAAACCCCTTGGCTCCCCCATGTGGGACTAAACAAAGGAGGAGGGAGGGGGGTTCGGCCCCCACATGGGCTGGCCGAACCAGCCAATGGGGCCCACCCCCCTTGGTGGTGCGGCTCCCCCTCTTGGGCCCTCTTAGGGCCCATTTAGGTGGGAGCCCCCTTTTTCCTTTATTTAATTAATATTAAATTAATATAAAAATCTCATTAATTCATAATTAATATATTTATATATAATTCAATATCCCGTGACTCCGAAAACTCTTTCGGACCACCCGAACAACTTTCGGACATTCCTGGAACCATTCCAGACCTCTCCGGAACTCCTTCCGGACCACCGGAACTCTTTCCGGATCATTTCTCTCTCTCCAATAAAAACCTATAAAATTCCAGAACCTATCTCCTAGCGTCGCTAAGACCTTAAGTTTGTTACGCTACGGTTCGGGAACACTCCAGACATGGTCGAGACACTCCGCTCACCAATGATCGTCAGGGATACCTGGAAATATATGACGACCCCTGTGCATTCCACGAATATCGTCGTTGAACCATAAGTATGATATTCATTCCCTTTGTCTCTGCGATACTACCTTGTCCGAAATATGATCGTAGACACATCGATGCCTTTGCTGTATCTCGTTACCGACGAAGGTTATTAACTCGTCTGTGATATTACCATCTCCATGACCTAGTCACAAGCTGCGCAGCTATATAGATGCAATATCACCGAGTGGGACCAGAGTATCTTTCCATTACAAGAATGAACAAATCCCGCTCTTGATCCTTACGTCTCGATGCTCTTTCGGAATACCCAAGATGGACACCGTTATTGTCATGCTATATAAGACACAACGTTTGATGCTCTCAAAGTACTCCTACGAAGCAACAATAAGTACGGTCTCACGGTCTAAGGAATAAGCTATCACACTCTTATCTATTGCAAATGACAAACATCGTAATACGATCTTATTGCAATACTTTGCGTATGTCCACCACCTTATTCAACTAACAAGATGACCCCATTGTCAACCGACGTCATTGTCCTTGATCGGGAATCTCGATCAACTGTTGCCCAATGGACTAGCTCATATAGAGGCTTGCTAGGGACCTGGTTGTCTATGTATCACACGTGTATTAATAATTCCGATTAATACAGTTATAGCATAATACACAAACCTATTATAAACTTATGAGATAATGCAATAAATACTACTTATTTATTTGCCTCTAGGGCATATCTCCTTCAGTTTTTCGACGCGCACGGAAGACGAGCGGAAATACGGCGCCGCCGGCGATTCCTCTGCCCTCCGGCGATTCCTCTGCCCTCCGCCGGCGATTCATCTTCCTCTCCGGCGCTATAAAATGCACTGCACAGTACGACTCCTCCACACACCATTTCTCCGGCCATCTCTCCTCTCTTTTCTCCGTCCCTATGGAGCCACTCGTGCCTCGGTCCGATGAGTTTTACGACTACGAGAAGGAAGGCATGCGGTTCAAGGTGTGGGTCACCCTTCGTGCATGGCGCGTGGAGAAGTGGATCGGCGACGTGAAGAACAACTTCCTCGACGCCGCTCCTATCAAAGCCGTTGGACTCGATTGCGAGTTCACCGACCCTCGACGGAAGGATACTCCGCAGTGCGCCGCCGTCCTTCAACTCTCGGTGGCGACCGAGACTCTTGTCTTCCAAATTTGCAAAGCTGATCGGGTGCCACAGGTCCTCGTGGATTTCTTAGGTGACGAGACAATCAAATTCTACGGCGTGGCAATCCATAATGACATGAAGATGCTAGCCTACTACGGAATTATTATTCGGTCTGCGGTCGACCTGCAGAGGGATCGCCGAAACCCTACCGGCAATTTTACTCCTAGTCTATATGCTCTCTCTAATGCGGTCATTGGGACAAATCTTGAGAAGAAGAAGAACTACAAGAAGAGGAAGTACACGGACGACGACAAGGAAGACACGTTACAAAAAGACCTAATTTTCGGATGGGGCAACGTTCCATTGAGCTACGATCAAGTCGTATATGCTGCTTTAGACGCTCGCCTTGGCTTCGAGATTGCACGGAAGTGGGATAGTCTACGCGGCTATAATACGGACAATGATCATCTTAATGTCGTTGATGAGTAGACTATCTATGTATTCCATTACGCAAATATTCTGTGTGCGCGTGTTCTCTTGTATTGACCGAAATATATCTAAAGTTTGCAAAAGTGTTTTCAAAATTCCAAAGTTTGCAAAAGTTATTTAAAACAGAGAACAGAAAATGGTTTTGTATTAGTTAGTCAAATTCAAACATTTTTCATATTCATAGTTTTTTCAAAATCCAAAGTTTGCATACGTTATTTAAAACAGAAAACAGAAAAAAAAAATGAAAAAACCTCCATCTGTCCCGGTTTCAGTCACAAACCGGGACAAATGGCCTCCTTGTTGTCCCGGTTTGTGACTGAAACCGGGACAAATGGGGGGGGGGGGGGGCTTATATATACTGATCAGCAGCCCCCTCCCAAAACCATTGGAGGCATTTTTTAAAAAAAATGGAAGGAGGGGGTGTGTGCTAGTCTGTTTTTTTTGTATGCATGCAAGGTGTTTGATGAAATGCCCGAGAGAGTTCACGAATTGATTTGATGTACACTTAAAGAAGTTTATTCTTCTTTTCGATCAAGGTTAATTTTTCTCTCATTTCATTTGTAATTAATTGATACCGTGCATGTTCAGTGTTTATTTGTCGATGTTCTGTAATGGTTATTGATGTAGTTCATTATATAATGCAGATGGACCGATAATGGATGTATGGTGACCGACGCACTGTCGAGTACATGGCAGGTTTGAGGAAATTTCTAGAGAAAGCCCAGGCCCACAGTACCAATGGTTTCATGTGTTGTCCATGTGTCAACTGTCAGAATAAGACAGATCACCCAAACGTGAGAACCCTTCAAAGTCATCTTATTCGGCATGGTTTCATGCCCAGCTATAATTGTTGGACGAAGCACGGAGAAAAAGGTGTTATGATGGAAGACAATGAAGAAGAGGAAGATGATGACAACTATCCTATGTTCCCGGAGTACGGAGATTCTGCAACGGGGGAAGCTGAAGCTGAAGAGGCACCAGATGAGCCCACTGACGATCTTGGTAGGGCCATTGCTGATGCAAAGAGAGAGTGCGGAACTGAAAAGGAGAGGTTGAAGTTCGACCAGATGTTAGAGGATCACAAGAAATTGTTGTATCCAAGTTGCGAAGATGGTCAGAAAAAGCTGGGTACCACACTGGAATTACTGCAGTGGAAGGCAGAGTGTGGTGTGACTGACAAGGGATTTGGAAAGTTGCTGCAGATAATTAGGAAGATGCTTCCAAAGGTCAACGAGTTGCCCGACAGCACGTACGAAGCAAAGAAGGTTGTGTGCCCTCTAGGATTAGACGTGCATAAGATACATGCCTGCCCTAATGACTGCATCCTCTACCGCGGTGAGTATGAGAATTTGGATGCATGTCCAGTATGCACTGCATTGCGGTATAAGATCAGACGAGATGACCCTGGTGAAGTTGAGGGTGAGCGTCCCCGGAAGAGGGTTCCTGCCAAGGTGATGTGGTATGCTCCTATAATACCACGGTTGAAACGCCTGTTCGCAAATAAAGAGCATGCCAAGTTGTTGCGATGGCACAAAGAGGACCGTAAGAAAGACGCGATGTGTAGACACCCCGCTGATGGGTCGCAGTGGAGAAAAATTGAGAGAGAATTCCCGGAATTTGAAGATGACGCAAGGAACTTAAGGTTTGGTCTAAGTACAGACGGTTTCAATCCGTTTGGGGAGCAGAGCAGCAGTCATAGCACATGGCCTGTGACTCTATGTATTTATAACCTTCCTCCTTGGTTGTGCATGAAGCGAAAGTTCATTATGATGCCATTGCTCATCCAAGGCCCGAAGCAACCCGGCGACGACCTTGATGTGTACCTCAGGCCATTATTTGAAGAACTTTTACAGTTGTGGCGGGAAGAAGGTGTACGGGTGTGGGATGAGCACAAACATGAGGAATTTGACCTACGAGCTCTGCTTTTTGTAACAATTAACGATTGGCCTGCTCTTGCTAACCTCTCAGGGCAGTCGACCAAGGGGTACAATGCATGCACACACTGTTTGGGTGAGACTGAATGTTTATATTTGGATAAATGTAAGAAGTGTGTGTATCTGGGGCATCGTCGATTTCTTCCGATCAGGCATACCGCAAGGAAGAAAGGCAAGCATTTTAAAGGTGAGGCTGATCACAGTAGGAGGCCTGTCAACCGTACTGGTGAAGACGAGGTTGAGTTGAGATGAGGTTATCAAGACATATGAGGGAATTAAGCTGGACTTCCCTACGGGTGAAGACGAGGTTGAGTTGAGATTTGCCCTCAAGAGTACCTGCTTATGGAAAAAAGAATACATCGTGTTCCCACATATGCAGCAAAATCGCCCTCCCAGTCCACAAGCCAGTCCACATAACTACAACAACGACAACCAATGCGCTAGTCCAGACACCCCCCACAACGACAACCAAGGCGCTAGTCCATCTCCGCCGTCGCGTGAGCGTACTCCGCCGCGTCAACGCACTCCATCGCCTCCGCAAAAGAAGCGGAAGTGCACCGCTGCGTCGACTAGTACTCAGAAAAGCGAAACGGGGAAGTCTCGCTTTGTGAACTCTCGCAAAGAGGTCGATACATGGGTCGAGGAGATCAAGACTTCCCAGAGAAAGAAGGCAAAAAAGATGTCTTTGCCTGTTCCGGTTTATTCTTCGGAAGCGATACGGTGGGCCATAGAATTTCTTACGCATCCGTCGCAATATGAACTAAATATGGACGATGACTACACACGCGTTCTGGTGCGTACATCTAGGAGAGTGCGGGAAGAACAAAAATCTGCTGCCACCCAGAAGAGAGATGTTCCACAGCTCGGAATGCAGGCGGGACAATCGGCCCCTCCACTCATATTGGCGCCTTACAACCGGAACCCGAACGATGATGTACTTTCGCAGCAAGCTAGAGATATGGGTATAACTCTGGCAGAGCTTAAGGCATTGCAAGCTGGCGAGAGTGTCACCATACATGAGGTGGTGCGGACATATGTGAGAGGAGAAGATCTTGTCGACCCTGCAATGGTGCGCACTCTACCAGCTAGGTTGCACCAACTAAATGCATGGTACTTGCGTACCACGAAAAGTCAAGACGGAGACTGGCTCTATGGGAAAATTCCAAAGGATTTTTTTGGCCCAGGTGATGATGAGGTTCAAATCGAGTATTGCGAATTATGGCAGTTATTCAATTTTGACGCGCTCGACAAATCTATCATCAGTGCATTTTGCATGTAAGTAATTAAATTATGTATATATGTCAGTAATTCTCTAGCTCTACTTATTTTTCATTGCTTGTAATTATCCTTATCACTATATTACTTTTGTACTCTATTATGCAGGCTGAAAATTATACAATCTCGAAAGCTGGGACTCAATCACAAGATTGGATTCATTGACCCTAATCGAGTTCATCATCATGGTTTGTTACATTACCCAGATCAAACGGAGGAGCTTTTGCTTACTTATTTGATGGCGCAACATTACAAAAGCACCATAATTTTCCCGTTCAACTTCGAGTGAGTTGTTTACTTTCTTATACATACTCGATGTTAATTAAGTATATGTAATTGATGATTTAGTTATTAACAAATATAAACATATGGCAGATTTCACTGGGTATTATTTGAGATTGATGTTGAAAAGGCAATCGTTGATGTCTTGGACCCATTATCGAAACCTGAAGAAAAGTTCGACGACACGAAACAGATGCTTCAGAGGTAATTTCGTTCATTATCACAATCGACCTCGTCTTTTCTAATAATATATAGTAATTAGTTAACTTCTTTACTAATTTTCCATACCGTAAACTTCAGGGTTTGGGACAAGTTCACCGGTTTCCACAAGGATGTCGGTATAGCTAAGAACCTCACTTTTAAATGGCGAGAGGTAAGACGTACTAGCTAGGTTCCACATACGCATATTCTTAATTTCAGTCTCACAATACCATTTTTTCAATATTTTTGATTATTTTTTATTAATTTCTTATCTTATTCTATCATAAAGTGCGCGAAGCAGCAACAAGGCACCAATTTGTGTGGATTCTATGTCTACGAGTTCATCTGAATTCACTTCAATGAGGGTGTAGACTGGAATAGGGTACGTTAACAATTCATTCAAACTTGTTCACTTTTCAAATTGAATTATTTTCATAATGGTTGATATATTGGTGTTGATCTCTCCTTTTTAGTTTAAGACGATCCGGAACAGGCTTGATGCAAAAGACCGCCTACTACCAATCGCGGAGGAAATTGCGGGCTTTCTGCTTGACTATGTCATACAGCCAGGCGCAGAATGCAGTATAATCCGGCCGCAAAAAAAGACCATCCCGAGGAAAAAATAGCGTATAATGCTTCTCTGTCATGTAATGATCTCTGTTTATAAATATTTAGACATGATCTTCCGGTTGTAAATATTTGTTTGGGAGAACTCGTGTACTAGTAGTATTCATGACTATATCCCGAGGAAAAAATCGTGTATTCATGATATATATTACATAGTAACGTATAATATGCAACTAGATCTTGTTTGAAATGAAACATAAATGAAAAAACACAAACACAAAAGAATCAGTAACATAAATAGAAAACAGAAACAAAAATAGAAAACAGGAAACAAAACAAAAGAAACAAAAAAGAAAACAAAAAATCATATATACTGTTCCGGTTCGTATTACGAACCGGGACAAATGAGTGGGAGCCAGAGGCTGTCTGGTTTGGCCACGTGACCCCCCTACTGGTCCCGGGTCGTGGCGTGGCCGGGACAAATAGGGGAGGCTATTTGTCCCGAACACGCTGTCCCGGGCGCGTGACCGGGACAAAAAGCCCTCCCAGCCCGGGACCAGTGGCCTGTTTTGCTCTAGTGAGTGGTTCCATATACAATACTGCTATGTGAAGAAGCATTGTCATAATGATTGAGCCAACAAGCCATAGGTTACTCCATGGGTGAATCACACTGATGAAAGGGAAATGCAGAAAATCATTTCAGGTTATGGTTTAATTTATTTACTCAACATGTGTCCTACATTAAGCATACATGCCAAAAGGCAGGACGGTGCTACTGGGCCAAAACTTAGTACACAAATATTTTGCAGGTGCCACAACCTTCTCGGAGCACTGCAAAGTGCTAAATATATTTCTTTCTTTTAGCGGAAACCACTGCAAAATATCTCTGCCATTAACCAGTGGTTACCAGCCTTACAGCCGAGTGCCGGTCCATCATAGGTTCAATAAACGTAGTTTATTTGCAGCTGTGGACGCCACCATTTATTTGAACTGCATTAACCCCATCCATATTTCCACCTATATTTCATGTACGCTTCACTCTGTGGATCCAGTTGATAAAGCTCCTCGTTTTTTGAGATTGAACTTTGACCATTAGTTAGACAAATAATATATGAAACACGTGAGGTGAAATTATACAATTGGAAACTTCTTCTGAATGTGAATGCAATGGTATAATTTTAAGATTTTTGTGGCATAAGTACATAACCCACATTTCATTGGTCGAACTGATGGTCCAACACAAAATATGTGGGTGCCTTATAAACTTTGATAGAGGGAGCAATATCTAGCTCATTTTCACAGCTTTCAAAAAAGAATGGGCCCAAAACAAAAAACAAGTAGCTGGCTTTAACTATGTAATAAGCCACAATGTGATAAGGAGATCTTTCTGGGTTGGATTTGAATAGTTTATGGGAAATTTTTTTGATGTTTGGGAATATCCGAATATGTACTAAGCAATAACATAATGTTACACGTGCCACCTAAAACGGATATTCTTAAATAGTAGCCCAAGCGAAAAAATAGCATAAATGTAATTATTTTTTACGTTTCAATTCATAGAAATATATTGGTATGGCACCTAAGCAAGGAAATAGCATAAATATATTACTTTTTTTACGCTTCAATTTTTTGCAGAAATCTATTGGGATTACATAGATTGTTAAAAAGTTTAAGCAGATATGAAGATTACCAGCGACAAATTAAGAAAATAAATATAATTTCTCATTAGAAACCAATAGAAAGAGAAATAAACACACAAAAAGAATCAAAATCACCAATGAAAGCTAACTGCTTCCTGCAAATTATTGCTAGTATAGAATGGATTGGATTATGTGTATTGAGTGCTATATGAAAAAACTTAGGTTCAAAATAGTGATAGAACTGAGGGATAAGGGAACTTACAGGAGAGATTGGTTTTTCACTTAGGTTATTCAAGGCATTGAACATTTCAACAACAACAAGAACAGTCATTGAAACAGTTGATGGATGGCGATCCTCAAAGATGCTGCACGGATATGAAGTTTGCCTGGTTGAACATGAATCAAAATTGACCTGCAATAGGAAAAGAAAGATATTCAGGAGTTACACAACAGTAATGTTTGAATAAGAGCCACAATAAGAAACTATAAACACAAACAAATAAGGGATGATAGACAATAAAGAAACTTATTAAGAAGGCACGCAGAGGGAGAGGAAGCATACAACAATTTATTAATGATTTAACATTTAATAGCCACAAAATACAGAATAGACCTATGCTTATATGCAACTGAGCTGCCACTCTGTGGTGGTAAAAGTCCAAGTGATAACCACAGTGAGATCCAAAGGCAATGCACCACCCAGAATTTAGATCAAAGTTTGATACTCCCTCCGAACCGGATTAAGTGTCATACAGAAAAGCCTAGGTAGGTACGTTTCCTACGCTGAACTCGCGACAGTCTTTGTGGTTTGGAGGGAGTATCTTTAAATTTTGATCAGTCGATGAACAAGGATGAACAAGTCAAAGTCAAATTTCAGCATGATGCCAAGATATGATTATGGTCAATCCTGAACCATGAATCAGTTGTTTCATAGTGCAAATCTGTTGCCGCATCCTATGTTAAACAATATTTCAGACCAATCCTTCTGACTCCTGAAAACTTTCATATTAAACCTACTTGAGATTTCCAAGTTTCTTCCAATAAAAAGGAAATTCAGTGTCTCGTACATATTTTTGACTCACTGCTACTATTTTCTTTTGACAAACAAATAACAAGATTTCTTGGCACGACTCACTCAAGCATGTGTCTGTGACTAAGATCTCCTGGAAAATGCAACTCAATGAGACAGGCAAGCAATGCCACCGCCAACAGCAGAGATATTTGATAATCAATGCAGAAGAAATGTACTGCACTATAGTCTACAGGAATATTTATTTAAGTATAAACTTCTGTGGTTGATTGTAACCCTGCTATCAGGTGCAGAAATTACCAAGGTTCCTGACTTCCCAATAAACGCGAAACAGTAACAGTGCAAAATAAGAAAGGATTTTGGATCCCCAACTTACCAACTCAGAGTATGGCAATCTAGGGCCATTTTCATAATAAACAAACCACCAAACGAACCCAGCTATAGTAGCAAGACCAACATAAGCTGCATGAACAAAACTATAAGAAACAAAAAGAATGGAAGTAAAGGTAGTAATATTGTCAAACGTAAACCTAATAGGCAGCAAGTACATACCACCGATGACCAAATAGCGGAAAAAGAGCCATCCACTGACCACAGCTTCGTTCACCTGCAATACAAATATGCAGCAGGAAAGAGCATTTCAATAAATCGGACAATCAAAAAAGATACATAATAGCAACCGCTTGAACTGACCAACCTAGCAATTCATTTTTTATTGACGAATACCTATTCATAACCACACAGTAATTAAAAGGGGAAAAGTCAACAGTTCTCATGGACGCAACACTGAATCCAATGTACACATAGACTTAGAGCATATGCACAAGCAAAAGTAACAACAATCAATTTAGCCATTGTAGCATTCAGTTTATAGCGCTTAGCAATATTCCTGTGCCACGAGATTAATAGTGAAAAGTGAGGTTTCCATGAGGCCATCATACTGTGGACAAGGTTGACTGTGGACTTGCTCTATTCCACAGATGATAGAAGATTTCAGAATTTCTAATATACCAGAACAGATACATAATCAAGATAGTTGAATTACTTGTTACAGTATATGTGGATTGTGCTAGCACTTTCCATCAGATCGGTTTTATGGAATTGTGGTTAGCGCATGAAGCTTGACATTACTCACTATACCAATACAGTCAAGTCAACTGCTAACAAGTTTAACTAAGTCGGTGCAATCATTAAAGTAATAATACGGAAAAACTATAATGTTCATTAGTTTATAAGAAAAAAATCAACAGCAAAATACCAGTATGAATATTTAGAAGATATTAATCACTGTTAAGCACAGATACATGTATCGGCCCATGTAAGTTGTATTATCCTTTCCAACCGGTCCCCTACCATCAACTAGGTTACCACTTTATATTACCTTACGGGGTTTAACTGTTAAATTGAATTATGGGAATATTACTCTTCTACCAAAGAAACAAAATGCGATCTAGATCCAGCGATATCGTCCTATTTGTTTACTCAACGTGAGTTTCAAGATTTTCACCAAGGTGGGAATGCTTAGAATTTCAGAAGTGGCAAATAAGGTCATTCGACCAACCCAAACGGCATTCATGGCCGGCAGGCACATTCTAGAAGGGGTACTAATTTTACATGAGACCATCCATGAGCTTCATAGGAAGAAAATGGATGGAGTTGTATTAAAAATTGATTTTGAAAAGGCGTATGACAAGGTGAGATGGCCTTTTTTTGCAACAAGTGCTTCGTATGAAAGGTTTTAATCAAAAATGGTGTAAGTGGATAGAGCATTTCGTTACACGTGGTACGGTTGGAATTAAAGTGAATGATGAGTTAGGACATTACTTCCGAACTCACAAGGGGTAGCGGCAGGGTGATCCTCTCTCACGGATTCTTTTCAATATTATAGCGGATATGCTTGCCATAATGATTGCGCGAGCTAAGGAAGATGGTCAGGTGGATGGACTTATACCTCATCTGGTGGATGGAGGAATCTCTATCTTGCAATATACGGATGACACGATACTTTTTTTAGAACATGATCTGGAAAAGGCTCTAAACATGAAACTAGTTTTGTGTATCTTTGAAAAACTATCTGGGTTAAAAATAAATTTTCACAAGAGTGAGCTCTTTTGTTTTGGGAAAGCAAAGGAGGTGGAGGACCAATATAGATTACTTTTTGGCTGTGAGTCGGGGGAATATCCTTTCAAGTATCTGGGTATCCCCATTCATTTCAGAAAATTGACAAATGGAGAATGGAAGGCTATTGAAGACAGATTCGAGAAAAAACTTGCAAGTTGGGCTGGGAAATTATTGTCTTATGGGGATAGGCTGATTCTAATTAATTCAGTTCTGACTAGCCTCCCTATGTTCCTACTATCTTTTTTTGAAATACCTATAGGGGTGCGTAAAAGATTGGATTTTTTTAGATCTCGTTCCTTTTGGCAAAGTGATGGTCATAAACGTAAGTATAGGCTTACCAAATGGGATATTATGTGTAGAACAAAAGATCAAGGGGGGCTCAGAATTGAGGTTCTAGAGATGAAAAATAAATGCCTTTTAAGTAAATGGTTGTTTAAATTGTTGGTAGAAGAAGGGGGTGTGTTGCATGAGTTGATAAATAATAAGTATCTTCATACAAAATCACTATCACAAGTTCAAAGTAAACCGACGGACTCTCCTTTTTGGAAGGGCATTTTGAAGGGCAAAGATGATTTCTTGGATAGAGGATCTTTCGCCTTGGGTGATGGTAAGAAAATTAGGTTCTGGGAAGATACTTGGTTGGGGGACAAGCCCCTCTCTAAACAATATCCTTCTCTTTACAACATTGTCTACCGAAAACAAGTTTTAGTAGCTGATGTTTTAGTCAATGCGCCTCCTCTAAACATGGGCTTTAGGAGAGCATTGACGGGGAATAAGTGGGATAGATGGCTCCATTTGGTAAACAAACTAATGAATATTAATCTCACCGATCAAAAATACTTTTTTAGGTGGAATTTGACAGTCAATGAGGTTTTCACTGTTAGGTCACTCTATCAAGATTTTATGAGTGGCCATACTAAATTCTTACGAAAATATTTGTGGAAGATCAAGGTGCCACTAAAAATTAAGATTTTCATGTGGTTCCTATATTGTAGGGAGATTCTCACAAAAGATAACCTGGCTAAGAGAAATTGGAATGGATGTACTAATTGTTGCTTTTGTGATCAAGATGAAACAATACAACATTTATTCATTGATTGCCCACTCGCAAGGATGGTATGGCGTATTGTGCATATGGCATTCGGGTTACAAGCTCCGAATAACATAGAAAGTTTGTTTACCGATTGGTGGATGGGGGTCTCGAAATTGGAGAAAGTTCAAATTCGAGTTGGTGTATGTGCTTTGCTTTGGGCAATTTGGAACGTAAGAAAATGACTATATTTTTAACAGAGTGAAAAATTACATTTCTTGCAGGTTATCCCATTGGCTACTCATTGGATCCGTATGTGGTCCTTCCTACAATCAACGGAGAAGCGCATCACAACGGATTTTGGGTGCAGCCGCCTGGAGTCGGTGGCATCGGATCTATATGCCCAATTCAGCTGGCGTTCTGACCTTAGGATAACATGTTAATGCAAGATCACACTATGTTTTCCTTGTTTTTCCGTTGGCTGATCCATGTTGAAACTTTGAGTGATCCGTGATGTAATTCTCATGTATGACTTTTTGAATCAATAAAATAAAAGCCGCATGCATCTATTTGATGCAGAGGCTGGGGTGCCCTTTTCTATAAAAAAAACTGTCATGATGTTGCCATCAGGCTTGTTAAAACCAATTGCAGTTGCAGACAACCCATCAGTAACAAGGTTTACCCAGAGCAGCTGGACCTACAAAGTGATGGAGTAGAGAGGTAAACAGATTTTCCATCCATATAGAACAATCAGCAAGCTCCACAAATATGTGATGTTAAAATTTATGTTAGGAAGTACAGACGTACAGTAGTATAAGGGGAGAAAATTAATGACAAGGTAAACATGCTACATATGACTGTATTTGTTGCCACGTTCTTTCAAAAACAAAGAGCAAAGATTGAGATGCTAAATTACTAAGTCAACTACAGATGATAGATTGTAGAAATATTTTCACGTATCTCATCTCAAGAAGCATAGAACATAAGGAGTTTTGACTCACAGGTACAAGTGTGTCAGGCATCCCAAGCACCTCTGCCACAAAAATACAAACTACCTCCCCAATATTTGATGAAATCATGTACCGAATAAACTGCTTGGTGTTGTTATATATGGCCCTCCCCTCTGCAACAGCCTATGAACAAATGATAATCGAAAGTTTAAGTACACAAAACGCAATAACATACAATGGTTATGTCTTTTATTTGTATGTAAATCAGTGAGAACTTAATCTTACAGCAACAATTGTAGCAAAGTTGTCATCAGCCAATACCATGTCTGAAGCACTCTGAAATAGAAAGGTAAACGTATGTTCAAATCTCCCCGCAAGAAAAACGTATGCTCAAATCCAAAAGGTTGGTAACAGCAACTAAAAAAATGAATGAGCGCACCCATTGAAGAAACAGTTGAAACAAGGAAAAAAACTCAAGATAATAAATACTACTCCCTCTGGTCCGTTTTAAAGTTGTGCAGAAAGTCCACACTTTTTCCAGATCAGAGGGATTAACTTTCCTGTTTAATTCAAGAAAAGCAATACCTTCGCAACAGCAGTTCCTGAGCCCATTGCTATTCCTATATCTGCTTTCTTCAGAGCAGGTGCATCATCGACGCCGTCACCAGTCATTGCAACCTATGTCTATAAGGTGATCGACAATTATTATCAACTCTTTGTAAATTGGATATTCACTATAGTGAGAGAGACAGACACCCGGCCAACCACTTATTGTGGAACAGGTCTCATGTACGTGGACATGTAAGGTTTGTCTCCGGGCCGCTTCATCTCACCATGCTGCTATGATCCAACAAACTTCAAGATGGTAATAATATGATCAAAATTGTTTAAGTTTTAAGTGAAAGACAAGATTAGGAAAGAGGGAAAATCTAGAAAGAAAGATGTAGTTGTCCTCCAGGCTTCATCTCTAGACTTGTAATATTCTCCTTGGTGATGTCTTGATTGAATTCTTGGTAGATTGAATAATCTTCAGACTTGATGATTTTTGTATCACCTAGGCTGGTCTTGGATTTAACTTAGTCTTCATGAAGTCTCAGAGAAGAAGGGAGAAGAAAGAGAGAGGAGGCAAGACTTAGAAAATATTTCTGGTTGGTCTTCATGAACTTCTTCTTGATTTTTCTTCTAAGTGCTTCTGCTCCTTGAAGGTACTTCTGAAGTCTTGTTTTGGCTAAGTTCTTCAATGGCCTTCTAGCTCCATCTTGAACATACTAAGTGTCTAAGTGTATAACACTTTACCAAAATGCTAAGTTTGAAAATAATCTTAACTTAGATAAAATGATGAATAGGTTTTCCTATGAGGAGTATAACTATATAATATAATAAGTTATGCATGAAATGCACTTTTTAATCACAAGAAAGCATCAAAGTAACTTTTGTGATTTCTTTATAAATATGCATGAATTTATAAATGCAATTTAATTAATTTCTATTTTTGGAAAATATAATAAAAGGAATAAATATAAGATTAAAGTTTTCTATGATTAAATTTTTATAACAAATTTTTTATACCTAGTGTTAATAGACAGGGGGCATTTAATTAAATTTATAGCAATTTAATTTAATCAAAAATAATATTTCTATTAATAGTTATGTCAAAAATAGTTAAACTATTCAAATTAAATATATAACTATCAAATCATGAAAATAATACTCAAAAATATTTTATAACAGAGGCATCATTTTACAAATATTCTAAAGTTTCAAAACAATTTTATTTGCAATTTTTGGATTTATAGATTTAAAGTTATGATAAAAATACTCCCATTCACCTTTTGAAAATTGAATATTTTAAACTAATTCAAATTTGAATTTTGTCAAATCTAAAATATTCTACATGTTAAGGGCTTTCCAAATATATAAAAATATTTGCATTTGGATGTGTTAGTAAAAAGTTATAACAGATTTAAGTTGTAGGGTCTTTTCTGTAAAACTACCAAATTAAATAAATCGAGAAAAAACATTTTACACGTCAGCGCTGACTGGGCGCTAACTATGTTGCTGACGCGGATCCGACGTGGTTAAGGGGGATGATCTGGGCCGTCAGATCTGGATCTGGCGGTCCAGATCAAATCGTACAGGTTCATGTTAAATATCTAATCTCGTGCGTCCATTTCAGATCGGACGGTCTGGGTCGCGTTGACCAGTCTATGCGGCGCGGTCGGCCGGAGTTACTCCGGCGACCTCAATACGCGGCGGCGACGCATCGGCAACGGCCGTTCCCGGTGTTCTACTGGGTTCCGAGACGAGCGGGTCATACCTACGGGTAGAGGGCGTCAAGGCGAGGTCGTTGGCGCGGTGGTGAGCTCCGGTGCATCCCCCCTTCTCCTTTTGCTCGCCGGAGTCGCGGGTGGCGGCGACGTGCCTCGGTCGCACACAGGATCTGGCGCATGAAAGGGCACTCGACAATGTCAGCCGGACGCGCACGGTCAAGGGAAGGAGTAGAAGACACGAGGGAGAGCTCGGGGTCGAAAGTGCTCACCGGAATCCGAAGAAACGGGCGGTGGAAATGGCTGCGGTGGCGGCTCCAAATCGAGCATCCCGGTGGCGAGGTTTCTAGGGTTTCGAGGGGGAAAAGAAACGGAGGGCTCGGGGCTTTATATGGGGCAGAGGGGGAACACGAATCGCGCCATTTACGGGCGGATTTACAGGAAGGTGATCGCAGGCGTTTCGGCGCGATTTGGGCTGGAGGTTGAAGACAACCTCCCCTGACAGGTGGTACCGCTGTCAGGGATTTTTCGTTTTCCTTTTCTGATTTTCTATTTTCTTAATAACTTTTGATTTATAACTCCAAATGAAGTCAAATCAATTTCTAAAAATTTGTAAAAACAATATCTTTGTGTTAAACCAGTTGTGGGCATGTTTTAATATTTTTTTGAAATATTGGTTTAAGAGAAATTTGATACTTAATCTCAAATTTTAAAATAAAGCCTAATTAGATTTTCTCTTGGGTAAATAAAATTTGTAAAAATACCCACATTCAACTATGTTTGAATTTATGATATTTAAACTCATATTCCAATATTAAATAAATTTTAGCTTTAATAGATTATTAAATAACATATCACAACAATTTGTAATGAAAGAGAAAATGTATTGTAATCATTTTTAGTTCAACTTATTTTGTGCACCATTAAGTTTCATAATATGATAAATCATTTGAAAATTTCATAAAACAACTTTGGAAAAGATTTTAGATTTAATTCATTTCTTATATAGGATATATTCATCATTTATGTTTTGAAAATAAATGGAAATCATTTAAGCAAATGAATGAAGTTTTAAAGTTATAAACTATAGACTTATAATTTCAAAAACTATATTTTGAACTTAGTTAAAAGAATGAAAACCATTTGGCAATTATACCATTTTAAATAGTCTTGAATTTATGAATAGATATGACTAAGTGGTTGAAATCAATTACTTATAAAGAAACTATTTTATTACAATAAAATGGTTTGAAGTTTGTAGAACATTTGTCAATTTATATATTGATGTTTTAAGAAATACAATGGATAATAAATTGTTTAACTTGAAACTAGTTTTGAAAATAATAATAACTGAGATATTTGAAATATTAGACCCTTTCAATATGTTTGTAGTCTTTTATAGTTGGTTTTCTTATGTATTTAATGTTTTATTTTAATCAAAAACAGAAGTTTTAAATTTTAGTGATTTTCAAACATTATAAAATGTTGGGATGTTACACCGGGATGTCCATCCAGACCATCTGAGTTCTCCTCTACCCGGGATTATACCGGAGGACTCCGACATACCGAGAATCCCAAGAGCCCTCCCGGTTGCGCCCGAGTTCCACCCCTGATCCGGATAACAACTCAGGAGGAGTATCTCTAGGCCTAGCCTCCCGAAGATGTCTTAGGTTGTCGCCAAAGACATCTTCGAGAAACTAGTTCTTAGAGGAACCCTCCGCTGGTGCTTATGCAGTCTTGGAGGTCTGGGGGTCTATTTATAGCTTCCAGTGACGGCCCTTGCGTCCTCCAGGAGACACTCTTGGCCCAACCACTCCCGAAAGGCCAAGTTGCCCCTTCGGCGCATCACAGGACAACGCTTGCTCACCCCCAAAGGTCAATTCCTGTAGCCACGCTGCTGATCTCGACCAGGGTCTGCCCTACCCGGAGGGCAGCCCCCCGACAGTTTTTCAGAAGAAAGATTTGTGAATATTGTATTCGCAAGATTCGATCAAAGGACAATATTTTTGAATTATGGTTCAACACAAAAGACTTGTGGAAATTCGTTTCACAATATTATAATATCATATATGGTGATATGTGAGGTATTATAATCATACTCTATTTTAGATAAAGTGTGGTCTTTCAGAATCTTTCTTAGAATCTCTTAATATGTTCGAAACATTATAGTCGATGTCCACTTTAGAAAATAGATATTTTTCTCAACGAGAATTCGTGTGATCGACAATAGTGTCGTTATGTATATGATTATACAATAAATCGGAATATACATGAATAGTTCTTTGTAGATCGTTCGCACTGGATGAGAGTGTATTCCAAAAACCCAATAGAAACAAAACTTGTTTTGTTGTCTATGTAATTCCAAGGAAAATATGATTTTTCGAATTATGGTTTATGGATTGGAATTAGAAGCTTGAAATAAGGTGTCAGACCAATATTCATAAAAGTGGAATACTGGAAAGTGTTCCAAAAGGTATATGTCTACGAATGAAAATTTTGTGATTAAGAGTGAAGGAGACTAGAAAATTGTTTTCTGCTTGCAATCCTCTTCGTAAAGATCATAATATTTTCATGAAAGGAGCTTCTAAATGAAGTGTTGTCATATTTAATATTGCTGTCAAGTCACAGCACAATATTAAGTGTTTCAGATCTTGTTGACAGATCAAGGTGCACTTTATGAATACAAAGAAATTTGAGAAAATATCAGAATACGAACAAAGGCTTTTCAGCCTGAAAATCCAAGTTACATTTGAAAGGAATAAAATAGTAATTGTTGCTATAATTCTTATTAGAGGAATAAGATTGTTTAATCATCATATAAAGTGTTATATGAGAAATGTAACTATAAGAAAGACGTGAAAGCATATTTTGTCAAGAAATGTGTCTTGGACAAGATCAAAATTGTTGACTATATTTATGTAGACATGCTTGAAGTCTATGGGATTTGTATTAATGTAATACTGTAGTTTCGTATTGAATTTGAATTGATAAGAGATCAATGATTTTGGTTTGACCAAAATGTCGAGATAAATTGCGAATTTAAGTGGGAGTCAAAGTTAGTTCACTCGGGTAAAATATGTGAAAGACATATTTTTGAGTGGGAGTTTAGAACCTCAAATATGTAGATGACATGTTTTTGAGTGGGAGCTCGTGTTCTCAAATGTGTGGAGACATAATTTCAGTGGGAGCCGAATTCATTTTGTGTAAATGACACATTGTGAATTCGACCAGTAGAATTAATTAGAAAGATGAAGTTATGGAACTATTTGAAAGTTAACGTCTATTTGGAATAGAACGGGATTTTTAAATAGATAGTCGAGTTGTTTTGGATTATATCTGAGGAGTCAGAATAGATTAAAACCAAATGATGGTCCTTGGAGATCCAATTAATCTGTAAGAGTAATGATACACGGTAATAGTGGTTGTATGACATGTTCGTTTATTATGTGATATTAGACATCATACAGAAACCATATTATATGCTCGATGAAATATGACCGATGTTCTTAAGAAGAAGAAGAGTTATAAAAGTAAATTTAGAATGTACTGGAAGTAGAAGTGTATTAGTTATTAGATTGACATTGGAGCGTCAAGTTTTCTACATAGGTGTGAAAGTATATAGATATCGCGAGGTTGTAATTGTTAGAAGGAGCTCACTATGAATGAGTGTGTTTCAAGGGAATTATCTGGTTATCAGTATCAGAGTAAGCGCTGGGAAACAGAAGTCTCACTTAGTTACGGTATTTGTATATATGTTATTAGATAACATGGTGATTTCAAAAAAGTTGATATCAATGAATCGCAAAAGAACACACAATTATGTATTGTACAGATTGTCAGAGTAACACTCTTCCACAAGCAAGCATTATCATATGACGCTTATTTGATAAGGGATTTTGATGAAGTAAAATGCAGCTAGTTTATTTGTACTCTAGTATAAGTGGGAGACAGAACGAGATATGACCTAGAGGCAAATAAATAAGTAGTATTTATTGCATTATCTAATAAGTTTATAATAGGTTTTTGTATTATGCGATAACTGAATTAATCGGAATTATTAATACACGTGTGATACATAGACAACCAGGGTCCCTAGTGAGCCTCTATATGAACTAGTCCATTGGGCAACAGTTGATCGAGATTCCCGATTTAGGACAATGACGTCGGTTGACAATGGGGTCACCTTATTAGTGGAATAAGGTGATGGACATACGCAAAGTATTGCAATAAGATCGTATTACGATGTTTGTAATTTGCAATAGATGAGTAATATGATAGCTTATTACTTAGACCGTGAGACCGTACTTATCGCTACTTCGTAGCGGTACTTTGAGAGCATCAAACGTTGTGTCTTATAAAGCATGACAATAACGGTGTCCATCTTGGGTATCCCGAAAGAGTGTTGAGACGTAAGGATCAAGAGCGGGATTTGTTCATTCTTGTAATGGAAAGATACTCTGGGCCCACTCGGTGAAATTGCATCTATATAGCTGCGCAGCTTATGACTAGGTCATGGAGATGTAATATCACAGACGAGTTAATAACCTTTGTCGGTAACGAGATACGACATGGACATTGGATGTCTTCGATCATATCGCGGACAAGGTAGTATCGCAGAAACAAAGGGAATGAGTATCATGTTTATGGTTCAACGATGATATTCGTAAAATGCACAGGGGCCGTCATATGCATCCAGGTATCCCTGGCGGTCATTGGTGAGCGGAGTGTCTCGACCATGTCTGGAGTGTTCTCGAACCGTAGCGTAACAAACTTAAGGTCTTAACAACACCGGGAGAAAGTTTCTGGAATAATATAGGATTTTATTGGAGAGAGAAAAATGATCCGGAAAGAGTTTCGGTGGTCCGGAAGGAGTTACGGGAAGGTCTGGAATGGTTACAGGAATGTCCGAAAGGGTGGTCTTCAGCCCTCGTCATCTAGTAGAGCTCGTTCCGCCACCCCTAGTGAGGCCTCGCCCACCGCTCTTCCCCAGGTGGGGAAGAAACGGGGACGCCCTCCGAAGGGCCCGGCACAGCCCTCGGCTGCTGGTAGAGCTCGATCCGCCCCCGTAAGGGGACTACCCCCGACATTGTTTCATGATGGATACAACCATAAGATTACTTGATTGGAACATGCGGGGGTTTGGGCAACCCGGACGTCGCAAACAGCTTAGGGACTACATACGACAAGAGGATGCAAACATGGTGGGGATTCAGGAGATGATCCGTCAAGACTTCTCCATTCAGGAGCTGCAGGGGCTTGGCCCACACAAATTTGTGTGGCAATGGCTCCCTGCTAGTGGGCACTCTGGGGGTATCCTCCTTGGGGTAAAGGAGGAGACCTTGGAGGTGGAGGATATGGATCGGGGCGAGTTCTATCTGAGCATGCTTATTAGGCATAGACGATCATCCTTCAGGTGGGAGGTGATCATTGTGTATGGCCCCGCTGACCATACTAGATCTCCGGCGTTCCTCGCCGAGCTGAGCGCGAAGGTGGAGCGCTGCTCCACCCCACTTGTTATTGCCGGGGACTTCAACTTGATACGAGCCCCGGAGGACAAGAGCTCGGCGAATATGGACCCCCGGAGGATGAGGATGTTCAACGATTGCATTGCGGATCTCGCTCTTAGAGACATCCGCATGGTGGGAGCACGCTACACTTGGTCGAATAACCGAGTAGACCCTATTCGGAGTGTACTAGATAGGGTGCTCGTCTCTGTCGACTAGGAGATGGCATACCCTCTTTGCTCACTCCGTACGATCACCAGGATAGGATCCGATTATTCACCCTTACTACTGTCGTCTGGAGGCGTCGTGCCGCCAAGGCTGAACCAGTTCCACTTTGAAAACTTCTGGCTAGGTCAGCCAGGGTTTGTGGAGGCTGTTCACCTGAAGTGGGCATGGGCTGCCGACCATCCTCCACGTATTTTCAACGCAGTGGATGTCTGGCACCACTGTGCACAGATGGTGCGCCAATTCATGAGGGGTTGGGGCACCAATCTAGGTGCGGCCCTTCGACAGCAGAAGGCGGCTTTACTGCAAGACATATAGTAGTTGGACAGTACGTCGGACTCGGTCGATCTGATGGCGGACCAATGGGTCCATCGGTATGCGTTGGAGAGCTCCCTTATAGAGATCTTCAAGGGTGAGGAGCTGTTTTGGCGGCAGCGGAGTCGCCAAAACTGGCTCCTCAAGGACGACGCGAATACAACATTCTTCCATGCGATAGCCAATGGCCGTCGCAGGAAATGCTCGATTCCTTGCCTTTGGGAGAACGATCGTCTACTGGAGGTACCAGCAGAGATCTCATCCCATATTTACTCCTTTTATAAGGAGCTTTTCTCGGCAGGACCCCGTTCCGGGGTATCCCTGGCAGTGGACTTATGGCCGGTACGGTCTAGAGTCTCAGACAGGGAGAATTCGGACTTAACCCTGCCATTCCTGCCGGAAGAGGTGCACAAGGCGGTGATGGAGAGGAAAGACAATTCGGCCCCGGGGCCGGATGGTCTTCCGGTGGCCTTCTTCCAGACTTTCTGGGAAGTGGCTAAGTCCGTGATTATGCCTATGTTCCAAAAGTTTTATATTGGAACACTGGTGGTATCACGGCTAAACTTTAGCGTGGTGACCCTGATTCCCAAGGTTGTGGGAGTGATGCCTACGCACGCTTTTATTCTTGTAGACAGTGTTGGGCCTCCAAGAGCAGAGATTTGTAGAACAGCAGCAAGTTTCCCTTAAGTGGATCACCCAAGGTATATCAAACTCAGGGAGGTAGAGGTCAAAGATAACCCTCTCAAACAACCCTGTAATTAAGCTATGAGAAGTCTCTTGTGCACCCAACACACCCAATACACTTGTCAGATGTATAGGTGCACTAGTTATGCGAAGAGATAGTGAAATACAAGTAATATGAATGATTATAAGTAGTAATTGCAATCTGTGATAAAAATGGCAGCAAGTAAACATGTAGCAGAACTTGTTGGAAACGGTGTTTTAATGCTTAGAAACAAGGCCAATGGCTCCTACTTTCATCGGTGGACATTCTCAACAATGATATCAAAGTTAAATAAATAAGCACTACTCTCAAACACTCTCATGCTGGATAACAAACACCATTCATTGTGTAGGGCTACAAGAGCACCCTCAAAGTCAGAGTAAACTAACACCAACAACGTCATAAAGGGAATCACACACGGTGCACACACTGTCACCGTTACACACGTGAATAACCTCGGAGTTCATATTAAAGTAACCTCTAGAGTGCATAATAGATAAAGAGTAGTGATACGTCTCCAACGTATCCATAATTTCTTGTGTTCCATGCTATGTTATATCAAGTTATTACATGTTTTATATGCATTTTATATAGTTTTATGCATTTTCTGGACTAACCTATTAACAAGATGCCACAGTGCCAGTTCCCTGTTTTCTGCTGTTTTTGGTTTCAGAAAAGCTCTTAAGGAAATATCCGCCAAATTGGAAACGAGCCAACCAGTATTTATTTTTGGAATATTTGCAACCAGAAGAACCGAAGAAAAGACAAAGACGGGCCCCGAGGGGCCCACATCGCCTGCTGGCACGGCTCCCAATGTTGTCGCGCCGAGAGGTGGTGTGGCGCTCTCGGGCGCCCACCAACCTAGGTCTTTCGCCCATAAATATGCCCCTGCCCTAAAAACGCTGGACGGTTAGACGATTTTTCCTCCACGGGTCCCGAACGCCGCCGCCATCGCCGACAAGATTCGGGGGACATAAGTCTCTGTTCCGGCACCCTGCCGGGACGGGGAATTGCCCTCGGAGCTATCTCCATCGACTCCACCACCATCTCCATCGCCGTTGCTGATTCCTATGAAGAGGAGTGAGTAGTTCTCCCCCGGGGCTGCGGGATCTATGGAAGCCATGTGGTTTATCTCTCTCCCATGATATGATCTTGCATGTGATCATGAGCTTTGTAATGTAGTTGAATATGTGATCCTACTCTTTGTCTATTATGCACTCTAGATGTTACTTTAATATGAACTCTGGGTTATTCACGTGTGTAATGGTAACAGTGTGTGCACCGTGTGTGATTCCCTTTATGACATTGTTGGCGTTGGTTTACTCCGACTTGAGGGTGCTCTTGTAGCCCTACACAATGAATGGTGTTTGTTATCCAACATGAGAGTGTTTGAGAGTAGTGTTTATTTATTTAAATTTGATGCCATTGTTGAGAATGTCCACTCGTGATAGTAGGATCCCTAGGCCTTGCTTCTAAGCATCGAAATACCGTTTCCAACAAGTTCTGCTACATGTTTGCTTGCTGCCATTTTTATTACAGACTGCAATTACTACTTATAAGCATCCATATTACTTGTATTTCACTATCTCTTCGCATAACTAGTGCACCTATACATCTGACAAGTGTACTGGGTGTGTTGGGGACACAAGAGACTTCTCGTATCTAAATTGCAGGGTTGCTTGAGAGGAATATCTTTGACCTCTACCTCCCTAAGTTCGATATACCTTGGGTGATCCACTTGAGGGAAACTTGCTGCTGTTCTACAAACCTCCGCTCTTGGAGGCCCAACACTGTCTACAAGAATAGAAGCGTGCGCAGACATCAAGTAGCATCACATATTCAACTAGATTACAAAGCTCATGATCACATAAAGATCACATGGGAGAGAGATATAAACCACATGGCTTCCGTAGATCCCGCAGCCTCGGGGGAGAACTACTCACTCCTCATCGTAGGAGTCAGCAACGGCGATGGAGATGGCGGTGGAGTCGATGGAGATGGCTCCGGGGGCAATTCCCCGTCCCGACAGGGTGCCAGAACAGAGACTTTTGTCCCCCGAATCTTGTCTTCGATGGCGGCGGCGCTCTGGACCCGTGGAGGAAAATATGAACATCGTACGATCGTTTTTAGGTCAGGAGGTATTTATGGGCAAAAGGGCGATGTCGGTGGAGGGCCGAGGGGCCCACACCACCTCCTGGCGCGGCCAGGAAAGGAGTCGCGCCACAGGGTGGTGTGGCCGCCTCGTGGCCCCTCTCCATCTCGTCTTCGGTGTTTAGGAACGTTCCTTTTCCAAAAATAATTCCAGGATCTTTTATTTCCAATTCTGAGAATATTTCCTTAAGTACTTTTCTGAAACCAAAAACAGCAGAAAACAGGGAACTGGCACTTTGGCATCTTATTAATAGGTTAGTCCCAGAAAGTGCATAAAATTATATAAAATGCATATAAAACATGTAATAACATGATATAACATAGCATCGAACATAAGAAATTATGGATACTTTGGATACGTATCAACATCCCCAAGCTTAGTTCTACTCGTCCCGAGTAGGCAAGAACGATAAAAAGAAAAATTTCTGAAGTGACATGCTTTCACATAATCTTGATCAAATAACAATGTAAGGCTCATGTTATGAATGAAATGACTCAAGGCAATGATCTATAGTTTGCTAACAAATATAAAAGGAGTAAACAACTACATCATATAAGTAAAAAAGTTTTCATGAATAGTACTTTCAAACAAGCATCAATAAGATTTGCATAAGAGTTAACTCATAAAGCAATATTATCTAAGTAAAAGAGCATTGAAGCAACACAAAGGAAGATATAAGTTTCAGCATAGGCTTTCAACTTTGAACATGTATATCATATAGATAGTTGTCAACACAAAGAAATATAACAAGTGCAATAAGTAAGCATATAAGAATTGTTGTACACAATTGACACAAGTATTTGCTTCGGGGATAGAAAGAAGTAGGTAAAGATAGGCCCTTCGCAGAGGGAAGCAAGGATACAAGCATGTGCTTGAGCTTCTTAGTTTTATAGGTTTTCAAAATTTATACCATAAAAGTAAGTTTTGAGCGGTGTTTGTCGTTGTCAACAATTGGTAATGGGCACTCTACCCCCTTGCCAACCAGACTTTCAAGAGCGGCTCCCATGAAGGACGTTTTTTCTACCCAAGGGCGGATCATCCCTCTTTTCTCTTTTGTTTACACATGTAGTTTAGAACTAGTATCATTGCTTGGCTGATTAGATCAGGTAAAAAATGTGAAGAGAATACAGCGGTTAAAGTTGTATATTATTGGGACTGGGCACCCCATTTGCCAGCTCTTTTTGCAAAATTAATGGATAAGCGGTGTATATGCCACTAGTCCGGTTGGTGAAAGTCTGTCTAAAAGCAAATGACAAGGTTGATATCCGTAACACCACATACTTCCTCATGATCTAATAAACATTGACACAAATACGGAATAATAAGTTTTGAATAAAAGGTAGCACATGAAGTATTTGCTTGGAATGGCAGGAAATACCATGTAGTAGGTAGGTATGGTAGACACAAATGGCATGGGTTTTGGCTCAAGGATTTGGATGCACGAGAAGTATTCCTCTCAATAGAAGGCTTTGGCTAGCAAGGTTGTTTGAAGCAAACACAAGTATAAACTTTGAAAACAAGTCGTAAATACAAAACATATTGCAAGCATTATAAAACTCTACATTGTCTCCCTTGTTGCTCAAACACTTTAACTAGAAAATATCTAGACCTTAGAGATACCAAAGATGCAAAGAAAATTTCAGCAAGTTTTACGGTAGTTCCTCACTAATGGGTTTTAACTACATGATGTAAAAAGCTTAAACATGATCTACATGAGAGCTCAAAACAATTGCCAAGCACCACAACATACAAGATAACAATCCATAAGAGCATGTATATCTTTCTTTATACCATCTACCACGTTTAGCATTTTCTGTTTCCAACCAAACACCAATCAACTTATTTAAAAGATAAACTCTCCAAGTAATTAAATAATCAGATATGAGAGTTTGATATAACAAAGCTAACAGCTCTACCAAGAGATGCATGAAAAACAAGAGATAGAGAGCAAACAATAACATGAAAAGAATACTCAACGAATATAAGTGAAGAATACGAGTATTCATAAGAAAAAGCTGAGCGTGTCTCTCTCCCACACAAAAGAATTCTTGGATCCATTTTATTCAGAGAATGAAAATAAGAAAAACAAAAACAAACAGACGCTTCAAGCAAGCACATAAGATGTGACGGAATTAAAATATAGTTTCACTAGAGAGGACCTGATAGTTTGTTGATGAAGAAGGGGATGCATTGGGCATCCCCAAGCTTTGACGCTTGAGTCTTCTTGAAACATATTGGGGGTGAACCACGGGGCATCCCCAAGATTTGGCTTTACTATCCTCTTGATCACATTATATCATCCTTCTCTCTTGATCCCTGAAAACTTCCTCCACACCAAACTTAGAGTAACTTCATTAGAGGGTTAGTGCACAAAAAATTATGATATTTTGTAGGAACACAATTGCTACCAATGCTACTGGACATTAGCTACAGCCACTGATACTTAATAGGACAAAAAGATTCAATCAAAATAGCAAAAGAGGCATTGCAAAATAAAATGGCAGAATCTGTCAAAAATAGAACAGTCCATAAAGACAAAACAATTCGAGGCACTTAACTTGCTCAGATCAGAAACCTCCAAACTAATGAAAGTTGCGTATACATCTGAGGATTATGCCCAGAAAAAGGGCAGACTTTTCTGAATTGATAAGAATTTAACAGTGAACAGCAGAAATCTGTTTATGCGTAGGAATTGAAATTTAGCATCAACTTTCAACTAGAGGCTTAACTTGACACAATATTTCAATAAAATAAAGATACAAAAGAGTGGCTACAGAGGTAGGACAAGTCCTTGAACAAGAAAAATAAAATATAATAATAGGAAATAAAAGTGGGTTGTCTCCAATAAGCTCTTTCTTTATAACCATTAAGATAGGCATAGTGATTTTTATGATGCTCACATAAAGATGAGAGTTGAAACATAAAAGAGAGCATCAAGAAGCATATATAAAACATATTTAATTCTAACACACTTCCTATGCAAAGGAATCTTATAAAGAAACAAGTCATGAAAGCACAAAGCAAAAAGCATAAGAAAGCAAAACAAGTGCAACTTCAAAAATTTCAACATAAAGAGAGGTGTTTTAGTACCATGAAAACTTCTACAACCATATTCTCCTCTCTCATAATAATTTTCTGTAGTAGAAATATATTCAACCATATAACCATAAGAATCATTCGACTTAGATAACATAGGCAAATAAAGAGGATCATTAAACTTATTTTGGAATTCATTAACATGCTTCCCTCTCTCAAAATAGTTACTAAGATCAATATCAAGTTTAAGATCATGGTTGCAACAAAGATTTGGAACTAGAAACAATTTCAAACCACATAAGTATTTCTCAACATAAGCAATTTTCTCCTCCATGGTGTAAATAGGAGAATTCAAGAACAAGGTAGGACTCTCATGAGTAAGAGTACCATAACAAGAAGCAATTATATCATTTTTATCCTCAACTTTTAAACATAGAGGATTATCAATAAGAATATGACCATCATCTAAAGCATTATCATATAGCATATTTAAGCAATACTCATCATTATCATCAATAAGTTCACTTGAAGCATCATGAATAAAATTAACAATATAACTATCACATAAAATATTCTTATCACGAGCCACATGCATAAAAGAATTAATACTCTCCACATAAGCATAGTCATTATTATTTATAGTAATGGGAGCAAATACAACAAAATAGCTATCATTATTATTCTCATCACCATAATCATCAAATATATGAGGCATATCATAATCAACATAAAATATATCCTCAACAGTAGGTGGACCAAAAATATCATAATGATTATAATTATCGTATATTGGAGGCAAGGTATCATCAAAGAAAAAAATTCTCCTTCGTGCTTTGGGGACTAAAAATATCATGCTCATGAAAACCAACTTCCCCAAGATTAGACTTTTCCATAGCCTTAGCAATAATAGTGTCCAAAGAATTTATACTAATAACATTACTACCACTATTATGTAAACAAACTTCCATAGGTTTTTTAATTTTCTCTCAAAAGTATCATGTCCTAATGCAATATAAATTTCATAGAGATCTCTAATTTTTTGTTGTTTTCCATTAGCCTAACTAGTGAAAATAAAAACAAGAAACAAAAAGTAATAACTGCAGAATCTAAAGGAGATACCTTCAAGAGCTCACCTCCCCGGCAACGGCGCCATAAAATAGCTTCGTTGACGGGGTGTGAGTGCCGCTTACCTTACCTCCCCGGCAACAGCGCCAGAAAATAGCTTAATGTCTACCCACGCTTCTATTCTTGTAGACAGTGTTGGGCCTCCAAGAGCAGAGCTTTGTAGAACAGCAGCAAGTTTCCCTTAAGTGGATCACCCAAGGTATATCGAACTCAAGGAGATAGAGGTCAAAGATAACCCTCTCGAACAACCCTGCAATTAAGATACGAGAAGTCTCTAGTGTCCCCAACACACACAATACACTTGTCAGATGTATAGGTGCACTAGTTATGCGAAGAGATAGTGAAATACAAGTAATATGGATGATTATAAGTAATAATTGCAATCTGTAATAAAAATGGCAGCAAGCAAACATGTAGCAAAACTTGTTGTAAACGGTGTTTTAATGCTTAGAAACAAGGCCTAGGGATCCTACTTTCACCGGTGGACATTCTCAACAATGACATCAAAGTTAAATAAATAAAAACTACTCTCAAACACTCCCATGTTGGATAACAAACACCATTCATTGTGTAGGGATACAAGAGCACCCTCAAAGTCAGACTAAACTAACACCAACAACGTCATAAAGGGAATCACACACGGTGCACACACTGTCACCGTTACACACGTGAATAACCCCGGAGTTCATATCAAAGTAACCTCTAGAGTGCATAATAGATAAAGAGTAGCATCACATATTCAACTAGATTACAAAGCTCATGATCACATAAAGATCCCATGGGAGAGAGATATAAACCACATGGCTTCCGTAGATCCCGCAGCCTCGGGGAAGAACTACTCACTCCTCATCGTAGGAGTCAGGAACAGCGATGGAGATGGCGGTGGAGTCAATGGAGATGGCTCCGGGGCAATTCCCCGTCCCGGCAGGGTGCCGGAACCCCGAATCTTGTCTTCGATGGTGGCGGCGCTCTGGACCCGTGGAGGAAAATATGAACATCGTACGATCGTTTTTAGGTCAGGAGGTATTTATGGGTGAAATGGCGATGTCGGTGGAGGGCCGAGGGGCCCACACCACCTCCTGGCGCGTCCAGGAAAGGAGTCGCGTCACGGGGTGGTGTGGCCGCCTCGTGGCCCCTCTCTGTCTCGTCTTCGGTGTTCTGGAATGTTCCTTTTCCAAAAATAATTTCAGGATCTTTTATTTCCAATTCTGAGAATATTTCCTTAAGTACTTTTCTGAAACCAAAAACAGCAGAAAACAGGGAACTGTCACTTTGGCATCTTGTTAATAGGTTAGTCCAAGAAAATGCATAAAACTATAAAAAAAATGCATATGAAACATGTAATAACATGATATAACATAGCATGGAACATAATAAATTATGGATACGTTGGAGACGTATCAAGGAGCCACAGACATCCGCCAATTTCGTCTCATCACTGTCCTTAATGTCATCTGTAGGATCCTATCTAAGGTTTGCGCCATGAGACTCTCTCCCGTGTTGGAGCGGATCACGAATCCTTACCAGTTCGCCTTTTTAAAAGTTCGGTTCATACACGATGGGATCCTAGCTCTTATTGAGATTATTCATGAGGTGAAAACACACCACCAGAAAGGCGTGTTCCTCAAGCTAGATTTCCAGAAGGCGTACGACCGCCTAGACTGGGCCTTCCTTCGCTTGGTTCTGGAGCGGAGGGGGTTGATGATAGGATGATTGGGTGGATCATGTAGCTTGTGATGAGTGGCAGCACAACCATTAACGTGAATGGGGAAGTAGGTCCCTATTTTCGGTCTACCTGTGGAGTTAGGCAAGGGGATCCGATCTCACCTCTGCTTTTCAACTCTGCGGTAGATGCCCTTGCAGAGGTCTTAGAGCGTGCTAAGACCGTCGGCCATATCACTGGTGTGGTTGGACATCTTGTCCCGGGGGGGAGGGGGTGTGACCCACTTACACTATGCAGATGACAATATGATCATGGTAGAGGGGTCGGAACTGGATATAGTTAATCTCAAGTTCTTACTCCTTTGCTTCGAGGCCATGTCGGGCCTTAAGATCAACTTGGACAAGAGCGAGGTCGTGATTTTAGGGTACTCGGAGGAAGACCAGCAGAGGATAGCGGACAACCTGAATTGCAGGTTGGCGTCATTCCCAGTTACGTATCTGGGAATGCCGATCAGGGACACTTGGATCCTTACTAAGGATTTCGCGCCCCTTGTTGCACGAGTTAAATCAAAATCGGAACCTTGGCAGGGGAGGTTCACCTTCAAGGGTAGCAAAACGATCTTGATTGACTCGTGCATGTCTAGCCTCGCCATGTATATGATGGGGATGTATATCTTGCCGGACGGGGTCCATGCTAGCTTCGACAAAGAGTTGGCTAGGTTCTTATGGTAAGCGTCGTCTGGGAAGCAGAAGTACCACATGGTGAAATGGGCCGACATTTGCGCCCCCAAGGAGTTTGGGGGCTGCGTCACGACACATAAAGTCACTGATGTTACGCTGGGTGTGGAGGATTCTTCGGGGTGAGGGGGCCTTTGGCTTGACTTGGTGAAAGCCAAGTATCTTAGGGGTTTCACCTTGTTGGCGTGTGAGCGCAAAGAGCGGTCCCAGTTCTGGCACGCCATCCAATCTATTAAGGAGCATATCAGACTAGGGGCGATCTGATCCGTAGGTAACGGACGAGATACCCTATTCTGGTTTGACTCCTGATTTGGCGGAAGGCCGCTACGATTTGTGTTCCAGGATCTTTTTGCGATTTGTGTGGAACCTTTGGTGTCGATTGCCTCTGCCTTCCAGCAGGGGTGGTGGAACATTGGGTTTCGCCGCACGTTCGGCCCGGGGGAGGTTGCGAGCTGGAGATCCATGCTCGCATCACTCCCCTAGCCCTGTCAGACAGCCCGGATAGGGTCGCTTGGGGCCTTACGCTTGCGAAGCACTTCTCCATCGGCTCCGCGTACTGGGCCCTTTTTAGAGGGCATGTGTTGTCTTGGACTACGCATCTTTGGAAGGCTCCTTTGCCTCTTAAGATCAAGATTTTTACTTAGCAGTTTCTGCGTGGAGGTGGCGAAGTGTTTGGGACCTGATGATGACACCTGTCCCCTTTGTGCGGTCCCCGAGACGGGGACCCATATCATGTTCTCCTATCCCGCTGCTCGGTTCCTGTGGAGCTTTCTCGCTGAGGCATTGGGTTCTGAGTGGCAGGCCCTTGACTTGGCAGAGTTCCTGAAAGTGCAGGCGAACCATACCGGGAGGAGGAGGTCCCTCTTCTGGTTGGTGTTCACGGCAATGACCTGGACCCTTTGGACGATTCGTAACAAGATGGTCATCGAGCATGTCTTCCCACGACGGGCCGCTGACTCAGTTTTCTAATTCTTGGCTTTCCTGCAGGAGTTGGCACCCGTTGTCTAGACAGAGGTACAGACATCGGCTGGACGACGACATTCTTGAGGATCTCTTGAAGGTGGCACGCCTTCTATCTTCACCGCCCAGCCGTTGAGCTCTACTGTGTAGAGTTTGTATCAGGAGTAGTTATTTTACCCTTGGGCTTTATTGTGTTGTGACCCCGGCAAAACCTTTATTCTCTTGTACTTCGTATTTTTTTCTCGTCTGGTTATGGTTGTAAACTGTATATGGTTGATTTACTTATAAAGTGGGCAAGCCTGTTTCGAGGAGTTAAGATGTTCTTAGTACTCATATGCGTCGCAGCAGTCTTCATTGACTTTGTGTTTCGAACTCACGGCCGGACTTCGAACCCATTTCATACTTTGTGTTTCGAACTCACGGCCGGACTTCGAACCCATTTCATGCCTCCAAAGTCAATCCAGAAGTATATGTTGGCAAACTCAAAACTAGAAGTGTTCAGATTTTTTATTTATAAATCCAGTAATTCTTAGATGTTGCGTCATACATTTTGGGATCCAGAACGTGGCCGGCTCCACCCACGTGACTAAAACAGCATGCGAGTATGCGACACTCTACTAGCCTGAACAGGCAACTGACGCAGTGAGTTTGATTCTTGAGCGTAATCCAATAGTAGAGATGACTGTCAATTGTTTCTCGTGGTAATCAGAGTGGGTAGGTGAGATCTGTAAATCACTTGTCTCCTGGCAACCCAACCATATAGTTCAACACGGGATATTCACATCAATGCAAACGTGACCATTAGTAACTAGTACTAATGCTGCGTGCCTACCTATGGTATGGTAGAGACGACGGCGAAGAGAGGGAGAAGGAAATAAGGAAGAAATGACCTTCAAGCTTGTCCGGGCAACACAATGGCAGCTCTTGCCGTTGCTGCTGCTGCATCTCGCCCCCGGCCTGGTGCTGCTCCCCGGCTCGGCGTCGGCGTTGACGGTGGTAACACACCTGCCAGGATTCGATGGCCCTCTCCCCTTCTACCTCGAAACCGGGTAAGCACCAACAGCTAAAACTGGGTTGCCCGCCGGCTCGACCTTGATCGAAGTGGCTGTGTGGTGCAGGTACGTGGGCGTGGAGGAGGAGACCGGGACGGAGCTCTTCTACTACTTCGTCGAATCGGAGCGGAGCGTCACCACGGATCCCGTCATCATGTGGCTCACTGGCGGGCCACGCTGCAGCGTCTTCAGTGGCCTCGCCTTTGAAGTTGGTCAGGACACCAGAATACATTTTTCTTCTGCTGCTGCTAGCTCACAGTAAAATCAGCTGCCTGATACTATCCATGATCCATCCATCGCCGTGTAGGTCCTGTGAAGTTTGTGTTGGCACCCTATACTGGTGCTCTGCCGCAATTAGTATATAACCCTTTGACATGGACCAAGGTAAAAGATCATCGCCCATCCATGATCGATGCTTCAGATGATGCTCCTCTTCCTCATTTTCTTCTCTGTTTTGTGGTTTACTGACGACGGCTATCAGATGGCAAGCATCCTCTTCTTGGATTCGCCCGTCGGCTCTGGTTTCTCGTACGCGAGCAATGTCAAAGGTTACGATGTCGGAGACTACTCATCGTCTCTGCAAGTCCAAATATTTCTGAATAAGGTGACGAGAGGGAATGATTGTTGTCTTAACATCACTACGATCTTGAATGGAAGGACGTCATGCGTTGATTACTGACCGCGTTATACATTTCTGGCAATGCAGTGGTTCACTGATCATCCCAGGTACCTTTCAAATCCTTTCTACCTTGGAGGCGACTCATACGCTGGGAAAATGATTCCGTTTATCGCACAAAAAATTTCAGAAGGTGATCCTCTCTCTAGAATACTGCACATACATCTCTAATTTTATTCACGACGATTATAGAACTAGCACAGGAGGTTCTATAGAAAAAAACGAAAAAAACAAATACATTTTCAGTTCTTCCGGGTCACCAAGCTCACTTTTTAATTTGATTCTACCATGCTCCAGGAATTGAAAAGGGGCAGCAGCCTCTCGTTAATCTAAAGGCAAGTTTTTTCTACCCTTCAAACACATGTTATTTGCAACGGCAAAATGAGGGATATCATGGCTCTCGTATACTCTTTTTTTGTGTTGATTCCAGGGCTATCTGGTCGGCAACCCTAAAACTGAACCGAAGTTTGATACAAATTTCCGTATTCCAAGTGCTCATGGCTTTGGGATTATATCTGATCAAATATATGAGGTAGTTTCACATTCATTTGCTTTGACAAAACTATGATGATACATTGTTTTGTAGTATCTACATGTTGAACTAAAGAGTTTGTAGCATTTTTTTTCTTCAAAGGCCGCAATGAAGAACTGCAACCGAGATTTTGTAAACCCGAAGAATCAATTGTGCGCTGGGGTGCTGCATAAAATCGAAAATGTAAAACTTACGTACTTAGCTATTGTTCTCCACTGACTTACTTGACGTCAACTAACGTACATCCCTTTTACCGCAGCTTATTTCTGAGATTCCAGACGCCCACATTTTGTACAAATATTGTTTTGATGACCCCGCACCAAAACCGCTTGATGATGCTTCACGAAGAAACTTTCTGCTGGAAGAATCAATCCAAATAAATACAGCACCTAATCGACCCGAAGTTGATTGTTTTGTCGGTGTTTCTTCATCACTAGAGTGTCATTTCGATAAGAATTTTGTTGGACGTGACAATGTCACATGGTTCTCTATTACAATATCATCGACTGATCTGCATGTCTCATTTCTCAACTGCAGACATATGGTTATTACCTTGCATACTTTTGGATGAACAATAACTTGACAAGAAACGCCCTCGGGGTTAAGGAGGTAATTAATCTTGCATGATATTTTACTAGCTAGTGTTTCTTTTAGAAAGTATTCATATGTATTTCTAATATCATGATGTTAGCATAGCCTTTTTGTCTCCAAAATTAGACCTAGTTGGTAGAAGATTGTTTTTCAAGGTCTAAAGTACACAACAACACACTTTTGAACCCTACATAGTCTTAAGTTTACTTACTTTCAGACCGTCCAAACAGATCCCTAATCTTGCAAAACAGTGTACCTTTAAACCCTGAAATTTTCCTCAAGTCTACTTTTTTTCTTAAAACTTATATATCGTCGGAAACAACCCACAAAAGGAAACATATTTGTTCACTTTCTCGGTGGATCACCACCAGGTAGTCACAAGACTTGAAGAAAATTCACCGGCTGACCATGCCAGCGGGCTAGACCTGTCGGCTGTCAGAAGCAATCAAGCAAAATACAAAATAAGAGACAAGACAACATGGGCAGGCATACCACCGGATGGACCAAGGTCAAAGGCTGATGTCCAACACATTGCCCTACACCCGACAACCATGCGGATATGACACAAAACAGACAAGACAACCTCTGACTATCGAGACTGGTATCATCCAAACTGATGCGGTCTCGTCAATAGCGTCGTCCCTCATCATTAGCTTCTTTTCTCCAAAATTAGACCTAATTCATAGAAGATCGTTGGTGCAAGGTCAAAAGTATAAAACAACACACTTTTGAGCCCTAAATAATCCTAAGTTTACTTTTGACCTTAAAACTTCTATACCATCCAAACATAACCCTAAGCTTGCAAAACCGTTTACCTTTAAGCCCTGATTTTTTTCCTCAAGTCTGTTGTTTTTCTTAAAACTTTCAAATCGTTGAAACGAAACTCAACAATCATGAATTTGTTCACTTTTGAACACTTCGCTAATTTCAAAGTGGTTTGCGCTAAGGTGACAAGTGAGGCCAGTTTTACTGATATGGCCGCCATGTGAGAAAGAAGTGTAAGCTATTTTGTCTAACGCTAGGAGGTCAGGGTCGCCAAGGAGTAATACAAACTATTATGTAAATTGTTATTATCGTGTATATATAACTCACGATGCCTGAGGTTCCTTTCAGATTTTTGCTTTTTTCATCCATGTAAGGGACTCACGGAGATATGCAAATTAGTGAAAGAGAAATATGGACCGTCGAATTCATGAAGCTAGGCACATTTCCTTGGGTTTCTCTCAACCACGCCATAAGGAGGCAAAGATCCCATGTAGAAGAACATATCTTTGGGGCACGAGCAAGTCTCGACATACACCATATAGATCGCAATGATTATAGATCTGATTTGCTCGGCGAGATTAACCTCATGTTAATACGAAACCAATAGGGGAGTAGGCTTATTATCCACAAGGAGACCCAAACATATATAAATCGCTATCTCATTTGCTTGTAGAATCTAATGCTTGGTAAACCACATCATAGGAGCATAACATACCATTGAAAACAGTCTAAACTTCAAAAGTGAACACCTTGGTAATTTTCTGGTTTATTTTAGGCAGTTTGGAGGTTGAGGGTTTTGATAGTGGATATTTTCCTGCTCCTGATATTTGGGAAAATATTGACAATAAATAAACTCGGCAATAGGAAACAATTGGCGAGTGGATAAGGTGCATCAAAGGGCTCCCCTACACATCTGATATGGATAGCAGCATACCGTACCATCTCAACCTAACCACGAGAGGTTACCGTGCACTCGTGTACAGGTAAAGGCACATCATCAATTTGTGTTTCATTATACGTATTGAAACAAAATCTTCTTCCTGATTTTCTAACTAGAACCCGTGTGAACGCAGCGGAGACCATGATCTTCAGGTGCCATTGCTCGGTACTCAGGCTTGGATCAGATCCTTGAATTTCTCCATCATTGATGAATGGAGGGCATGGCATCTCGATGGCCAGGCTGCAGGGTCAAGTCATCTGACTCGTTTTTTCTTCAGCAATTTTGAATAAGATAAAATGTTATGCTCTTCTTCTGAATGCGTTATTTCTTTTGAGCAGATTTATGATAGCATACGCGAACAACTTGACATTCGCCACAATAAAGGTGATGTTGGTTTGCTCTTCAGTTCGTGTCTCTTGTCCATGGATTGTACTGGGAGAACCAGTTGTGTTATCCATAATGGAGTCCCTGATGATTTGTGTTTTTTTGGGGTGCAGGGTGGTGGCCATACTGCTCCAGAGTATAAGCCCAAAGAATGCTTTGCCATGGCCCAAAGGTGGCTGGACAAAGAGCCACTGTGATGCTTGTGCTTCAATCGCTTCAGGTTCAGAATCACAACTACTTATGAAGCCCATCAAATAGCCAACAGTCTAATGATCTAGCAAGGATAACCTATGTATTGTTAGGTTGAATGACACATCATAACGGGCACCATGTGTCATTCTGGAGACGGTGTGCCATACCATACATAGTACTGGCCTACTGGGCAACCAATTTTATATTAAATGCTGGAAAAAAAATATTGGTGTACATTTAGCCACATCACACGTGTGCTTGTAAAAATTGCAAGAATGTGTAACATTTGTGTACCGTAGAAAAACAAGAGGCGAGTGAAAAGATGAGCGGCAATGTCTTAGCATTTTGTTGACGAGTGCATGCTAAGTTCTTAAAATTTGAGTAATTGTTTGTATATTTTAATATATTTTAATTTTTTATGCCCTAACACTTCCAATGTATAATGTCTATTGCGCTTTGGTACTGCATTTTAGGCCCCGTCTTTTCGGCTTCTATGAGGGACTTTCTCCCAAGAAGCCCGAGGGAGGACGGTGTGGTATGGTGTGGTGCCACGGTACATGCTGCCATGATCAAGGCTGGGTGGTGCGGTCTATCCGTGTGTAGAATTGCCACGGTCAAGGGTGGGTGGTGTGGTCTATCCATGTGTAGAGTTGAATGTGTTGCAGTTATGTTGATTTTGTGTTATCTCAGAAGTTAACACTGTCACTATGTGTTGGTACCTTTTTGCGCAGACTCACTATTGATATGCAAATCATATGATACTTGCAACAGTATGATTTTCTCCACGGATATTCAGTATGTGCATAACTGAAATGGCTTTACATATATACAGAGATGCTATACATTGCACGTGGCAGCATAAATCATTATTTGCTTATGTACACAGTGTGGTGACTATATAGCAGTAAGCTGCCGGCCTAACCAAGGACTTGCCATGGCTCAACGTTGGCTGGACGACAAGCATCTCTGATGCGTCTGCTTTAGCTGTCACATCCCTGCAGGAGTGGTATACTGTGTCTACTCAATATGAGTTCAAGAATAGCTTTCTCAATGGTTTTTACTGTGTCTGTACTCAATATGAGTTTAGCCTTTTCTCTTAAAATCCATGGAGGGTTGTACAGTACTCAATATGACTTCATTTTTTTCCTCTCAAAACATAAATATGAATTCAGAGCGCAAATCTGGAGTTCTCATACGGATTCAAGGAAATGAGCATCACTAACGACTTGACCGATATGCATTTAGTATTCTACAGACAACTGTGTTTCCTTCTTCTACAAACAAAAAGTTGATATAACCAAAATTAAAGATGTGAAGTAACAAAGGGGATAAGTCTGTTGTAGCAATAAGGGAGAACTGGAATTATGAACTCCTGTTTGGTAAGTGTCCATTACAAGTTCAAACATTCTGACTATATGTATAACTAGATCATACAACATACATCCAAAACTGCTCTCTACTAATCTTTCATACATAAAAATTGTATAGTTCCTGTTAATCGCTGTTTGGTGCAATCCGTAAAAAGAGGTATACAGATTTCCTACAATGTTTGTCAGCCTTCCAAGTCCAAAAGTTACCGCACAAAGGTGGGGCTTCGTGCTCGATCAAGCAGTTTCGTCCTAAAATTAATTATCTCGAGATTCTTTTGGAAGTACCTCACGCCTCCATAACCGTAAAGGGGATCGCCATGCTGAAAATAAAATAAAAACATCTATGAGTAACTAAAACAATACTAGTAACTGGTGAAGTATTTCCAGAAAAATACTATAAGTTTCAAGAAAAAATGTGCAGTTTGAGAACATACCTCTAGAGCTTCTTGAGAACAATTTCAACACCTCGTCAATCAATATTACCTAATAATTATGTAAAATTACATTATCAAATAGTGACAAAGGAAAAGCTAAATAAATGTACAGAAGGAACATATATAATGTCCAGTTCTGCTTTCCAAAAAAGAGAGGCAGAATTCCTGTGTGTCATTTCTTACATACAAAAACTAGGTTCACTAGAAATTTGAATAAATGGCAAGTCAAGGTAGAAAAATACTAACAGGAAAGGATAGGTAAAGAACAACTTTCCACTCGGCCAAAGATAATGGAGACACCTGCATAAGGAAACCACGATTTATCAGAATATCCTGGGGCTTTACTATAATCTTACTAAAAAGAGTGAATGACCATATGACGAGGAGCATAAGGTGGGTACACAACTGCACAAAAATGAAGATGGGTGACTTACTGAGAAAAGAGCTGACAGTGGTTCCATATACAATACTGCTATGTGAAGAAGCATTGTCATAATGATTGAGCCAACAAGCCATAGGTTACTCCATGGGTGAATCACACTGATGAAAGGGAAATGCAGAAAATCATTTCAGGTTATGGTTTAATTTATTTACTCAACATGTGTCCTACATTAAGCATACATGCCAAAAGGCAGGACGGTGCTACTGGGCCAAAAATTAGTACACAAATATTTTGCAGGTGCCACAACCTTCTCGGAGCACTGCAAAGTGCTAAATATATTTCTTTCTTTTAGCGGAAACCACTGCAAAATATCTCTGCCATTAACCAGTGGTTACCAGCCTTACAGCCGAGTGCCGGTCCATCATAGGTTCAATAAACGTAGTTTATTTGCAGCTGTGGACGCCACCATTTATTTGAACTGCATTAACCCCATCCATATTTCCACCTATATTTCATGTACGCTTCACTCTGTGGATCCAGTTTATAAAGCTCCTCGTTTTTTGAGATTGAACTTTGACCATTAATTAGACAAATAATATATGAAACACGTGAGGTGAAATTATACAATTGGAAACTTCTTCTGAATGTGAATGCAATGGTATAATTTTAAGATTTTTGTGGCATAAGTACATAACCCACATTTCATTGGTCGAACTGATGGTCCAACACGAAATATGTGGGTACCTTATAAACTTTGATAGAGGGAGCAATATCTAGCTCATTTTCACAGCTTTCAAAAAAGAATGGGCCCAAAACAAAAAACAAGTAGCTGGCTTTAACTATGTAATAAGCCACAATGTGATAAGGAGATCTTTCTGGGTTGGATTTGAATAGTTTATGGGAAAAAAATTTGATGTTTGGGAATATCCGAATATGTACTAAGCAATAACATAATGTTACACGTGCCACCTAAAACGGATATTCTTAAATAGTAGCCCAAGCGAAGAAATAGCATAAATGTAATTATTTTTTACGTTTCAATTCATAGAAATATATTGGTATGGCACCTAAGCAAGGAAATAGCATAAATATATTACTTTTTTTACGCTTCAAATTTTTGCAGAAATCTATTGGGATTACATAGGAAACTGGATTGTTAAAAAGTTTAAGCAGATATGAAGATTACCAGCGACAAATTAAGAAAATAAATATAATTTCTCATTAGAAATCAATAGAAAGAGAAATAAACACACAAAAAGAATCAAAATCACCAATGAAAGCTAACTGCTTCCTGCAAATTATTGCTAGTATAGAATGGATTGGATTATGTGTATTCAGTGCTATATGAAAAAACTTAGGTTCAAAATAGTGATAGAACTGAGGGATAAGGGAACTTACAGGAGAGATTGGTTTTCACTTAGGTTATTCAAGGCATTGAACATTTCAACAACAACAAGAACAGTCATTGAAACAGTTGATGGATGGCGATCCTCAAAGATGCTGCACGGATATGAAGTTTGCCTGGTTGAACATGAATCAAAATTGACCTGCAATAGGAAAAGAAAGATATTCAGGAGTTACACAACAGTAATGTTTGAATAAGAGCCACAATAAGAAACTGTAAACACAAACAAATAAGGGATGATAGACAATAAAGAAACTTATTAAGAAGGCATGCAGAGGGAGAGGAAGCATACAACAATTTATTAATGATTTAACATTTAATAGCCACAAAATACAGAATAGACCTATGCTTATATGCAACTGAGCTGCCACTCTGTGGTGGTAAAAGTCCAAGTGATAACCACAGTGAGATCCAAAGGCAATGCACCACCCAGAATTTAGATCAAAGTTTGATACTCCCTCCGAACCGGATAAAGTGTCATACAGAAAAGCCTAGGTAGGTACGTTTCCTACGCTGAACTCGCGACAGTCTTTGTGGTTTGGAGGGAGTATCTTTAAAATTTTGATCAGTCGATGAACAAGGATGAACAAGTCAAAGTCAAATTTCAGCATGATGCCAAGATATGATTATGGTCAATCCTGAACCATGAATCAGTTGTTTCATAGTGCAAATCTGTTGCCGCATCCTATGTTAAACAATATTTCAGACCAATCCTTCTGACTCCTGAAAACTTTCATATTAAACCTACTTGAGATTTCCAAGTTTCTTCCAATAAAAAGGAAATTCAGTGTCTCGTACATATTTTTGACTCACTGCTACTATTTTCTTTTGACAAACAAATAACAAGATTTCTTGGCACGACTCACTCAAGCATGTGTCTGTGACTGAGATCTCCTGGAAAATGCAACTCAATGAGACAGGCAAGCAATGCCACCGCCAACAGCAGAGATATTTGATAATCAATGCAGAAGAAATGTACTGCACTATAGTCTACAGGAATATTTATTTAAGTATAAACTTCTGTGGTTGATTGTAACCCTGCTATCAGGTGCAGAAATTACCAAGGTTCCTGACTTCCCAATAAACGCGAAACAGTAACAGTGCAAAATAAGAAAGGATTTTGGATCCCCAACTTACCAACTCAGAGTATGGCAATCTAGGGCCATTTCCATAATAAACAAACCACCAAACGAACCCAGCTATAGTAGCAAGACCAACATAAGCTGCATGAACAAAATTATAAGAAACAAAAAGAATGGAAGCAGGTAGTAATATTGTCAAAAGTAAACCTAATAGGCAGCAAGTACATACCACCGATGACCAAATAGCGGAAAAAGAGCCATCCACTGACCACAGCTTCGTTCACCTGCAATACAAATATGCAGCAGGAAAGAGCATTTCAATAAATCGGACAATCAAAAAAGATACATAATAGCAACCGCTTGAACTGACCCACCTAGCAATTCATACTTTATTGACGAATACCTATTCATAACCACACAGTAATTAAAAGGGGAAAAGTCAACAGTTCTCATGGACGCAACACTGAATCCAATGTACACATAGACTTAGAGCATATGCACAAGCAAAAGTAACAACAATCAATTTAGCCATTGTAGCATTCAGTTTATAGCGCTTAGCAATATTCCTGTGCCACGAGATTAATAGTGAAAAGTGAGGTTTCCATGAGGCCATCATACTGTGGACAAGGTTGACTGTGGACTTGCTCTATTCCACAGATGATAGAAGATTTCAGAATTTCTAATATACCAGAACAGATACATAATCAAGATAGTTGAATTACTTGTTACAGTATATGTGGATTGTGCTAGCACTTTCCATCAGATCGGTTTTATGGAATTGTGGTTAGCGCATGAAGCTTGACATTACTCACTATACCAATACAGTCAAGTCAACTGCTAACAAGTTTAACTAAGTCGGTGCAATCATTAAAGTAATAATACGGAAAAACTATAATGTTCATTAGTTTATAAGAAAAAAATCAACAGCAATATACCAGTATGAATATTTAGAAGATATTAATCACTGTTAAGCACAGATACATGTATCGGCCCATGTAAGTTGTATTATCCTTTCCAACCGGTCCCCTACCATCAGCTAGGTTACCACTTTATATTACCTTACGGGGTTTAACTGTCATGATGTTGCCATCAGGCTTGTTAAAACCAATTGCAGTTGCAGGCAACCCATCAGTAACAAGGTTTACCCAGAGCAGCTGGACCTACAAAGTGATGGAGTAGAGAGGTAAACACATTTTCCATCCATATAGAACAATCAGCAAGCTCCACAAATATGTGATGTTAAAATTTATGTTAGGAAGTACAGACGTACAGTAGTATAAGGGGGAGAAAATTAATGACAAGGTAAACATGCTACATATGACTGTATTTGTTGCCACGTTCTTTCAAAAACAAAGAGCAAAGATTGAGATGCTAAATTACTAAGTCAACTACAGATGATAGATTGTAGAAATATGTTCACGTATCTCATCTCAAGAAGCATAGAACATAAGAAGTTTTGACTCACAGGTACAAGTGTGTCAGGCATCCCAAGCACCGCTGCCACAAAAATACAAACTACCTCCCCAATATTTGATGAAATCATGTACCGAATAAACTGCTTGGTGTTGTTATATATGGCCCTCCCCTCTGCAACAGCCTATGAACAAATGATAATCGAAAGTTTAAGTACACAAAACGCAATAACATACAATGGTTATGTCTTTTATTTGTATGTAAATCAGTGAGAACTTAATCTTACAGCAACAATTGTAGCAAAGTTGTCATCAGCCAATACCATGTCTGAAGCACTCTGAAATAGAAAGGTAAACGTATGTTCAAATCTCCCCGCAAGAAAAACGTATGCTCAAATCCAAAAAGTTGGTAACAGCAACTAAAAAAATGAATGAGCGCACCCATTGAAGAAACAGTTGAAAGAAGGAAAAAAACTCAAGATAATAAATACTACTCCCTCTGGTCCGTTTTAAAGTTGTGCAGAAAGTCCCGACACTTTTTCCAGATCGGAGGGATTAACTTTCCTGTTTAATTCAAGAAAAGCAATACCTTCGCAACAGCAGTTCCTGAGCCCATTGCTATTCCTATATCTGCTTTCTTCAGAGCAGGTGCATCATTGACGCCGTCACCAGTCATTGCAACCTTACATATGAAACAAAAATGACTATTGTGTAAACTGAATTATAGCATGAAGAGGGGGAATAAAGCATAAATAACTATGACCAATTCCACGCAACTAAATAAATTTCATTTATCATAAATACTCCCTCCGTTCCACAATATAAGATGTTGTAGGTGTTGTACATGTTGTCTAGATTCATATCAAAATAAGTGTACATATACACTAAAATCTGTCTAGATACAGGTTTGGACATGTGCATGTGGAAAAAGGCTAAAACATCTTATATTGTGAAACGGGGGGAGTACTAAAGAATCCCAATGCACACTTTACCAGCATGTAGGAACTTGTGCATAAATGTCAAGCTTACCACTTCATTCTGTGTTTGCAAGGCTTCAACAAGCATCTTTTTATGAGAAGGTTCCACCCTGCACCATGCAGTAAACTTTTTAGGTACAAAAAGGCAGCCAAGAGTACAAAATCGTGATTGTCAATGTCATATTGTTCTGATGAGTTATATCATAAATAACAAGGAACCCAATACTGGAACAAATCTAGTAGGAACAACACCATAAGGGTGACTTCTTTTGGGCTTATGGGGTGGGTCCTGCCTCTCATACAGCAGAAACGCAAAAGAAGTCTCCGGCTTTTGCCTAGCTTATTTCGACCGCGAAGCTCTTACATGTGTATTACGAGAAACTGGTATCGACCAGTTTCTAAACGGTTTCCCGAGCTTCTCCTTTAGGAAACGAATTGGTATCTAGCTTTGCCCCGTACACACCTGCACCCAGTTCCTGCATGGCGTTCTCAACATGGCGAGATAGGGTTCCTCGATTCCACCTGTGTGCTTCCTCTCAAGCCCGTATGAGCACTCCCCCCTCTCTGCCTCGTCATTCCCACCATCCTGGCTGAAGGAATGGGATTTGGACGCCGGAAATCGAGCTCGCTGCCCTCTTTTTCACCGCCTCTGGCCGCCGCGTTCTCCATTCATGTCGTCGCCGTTGGACCTCTTGCGCCTTCACCGACTCATCCACGAGCTCCACGGTGAGTCCACGGTTCGAACGGACCCTCCTCCTCGACCCCTACTGCTCCATAATGGGCCACCGCCGTGAGCCGCCGAGCTCCACCGTTCCTGTGGTCACCAGTGCCAATTCCGGTGACCATACGCTTCTCACTGCCGAAATATCAACTCAAGACTGTCGCACTTCCGTCCGCGAGACCTTGCACTCCGGCGAGCTTCGGAGGGCCGTCTTTGTCCAAGGCGGCCGCCAAACTTGTAAAAGCCCAAAAAGAAGTCTCTGGGAGCAGTTTCTGGAGTCTCTCCACGGTTTCCCCACACCAGAAGCAGGAGCCCAAAAGAAGTTCCCCTTAATAGGGGAAAAAGAGCTCCAGTCTGAGTCATTGGCCCTTTCTCTTTGAAGTTCTGCGCCAATATGGCTTCAGAGATCGCTTCATTGGGTGGCTCGCCATCCTGCTCACCTCGGCGAACATGCGGATCCTCATCAAAGGTGACCCTCTTTTGCTTCAGCTCTTTGTGCTTGCTGCCACGTCCTTGGAAAGCTGATCAAGCGAGCTGTCAATCTGGCCAGCCTTCAATAGCTGCACCCTTGACGGCCGATGTCGGTTTACACAGACAACGTCATACGATTCTATCACCCATCGCCAGGCGACGTCACAGCCATCAAGGAGGTTCTTCAGTTCTTCGGCAGGGTCTCAGGATCCAGGTCAATTTTGCTAAGAGCTCAGCCTCCCTTCTCCACTGTGACACTGACAACGCGGCGATGGTGGCCCAATTCTTCGCCTAACCAATTGTGGACCTGTCGGGCATACCGCTCACGATGTGCCGCCTCACCATGCGCAGCTGCAGCCCGTAGTGGACACCATGGCCGGCAAGCTCCCCACCTCGAAAGCCAAGCTGATAAATAAGGCTGGACGGCTCGGCTTGTCAAAGCTGTTCTTGGGGCCAGCCCAATCCACCAGATGCTCATCCACACGCCGCCAATGAAGACGATGAAAGAGATAGAAAAGATCCATCGTGATTTTCTCTAGGCCGGCCGTGCTGAAGCCAAGGGAGGCAACTGTCACGTCAATTGACCCCGTGTTTGTTAGCCAATCGCCCTTGGTGCCCTGGGCGTGCACGATCTCAAGCGATATGGACTCAGCGATTCGTCTGAGCTGGCTGTGGTTCTCGTGCACAGATGCGGACAGGGCGTGGAGCACTTTGGAGCTCCAATTTTCTGCCGTGGAACGCGATCTTTTTCGTGTCCACCAGGATGTTGCTTCGCAATGGCACCACCGCCCTCTTATGGTAAATCTCGCCCCGACTCTACGAGAGCGTGCCCAAATGCCGTGAGAAGACCAGGACGGTCACCGACGGCCTCCTCGAGCACCGCTGGACACAAGACATCTTCGGCGTCCTTGGACTGCACGAGATTGGCCAATACTTGCAACTATGGCATGACTACGTTCCATGGATCGGCGTCCTCCCCCTCCTGAAAGCTCATCTGGAAGAGTTGCCCCCCACGGGTCAAATTCTTTCACTGGCTTGCCGATCTCAGTCACTGCTGAACGTTGGATCGCCTCGCACGACGTGGTCATCAACACCATGACGCGTGCCCGCTGTGTGATCAAGATCCAGAGACAATGCGACACCTGATAAGCGGCTGCCCCTTCTCGTGACAAGTCTGGCACGCCATCGTCGCTTGGCTGCGCCTCCCCTGCTCTGCTCCTGACGAGTGACGACAGCACGTCGTCCCTAGTGAACTGGTGGAATGCAGCTAGGCAGGACACACCCAAGGCCATGCGCAAAGGGCTTGCCTCAGCAACCTTGTTTGTGCCATGGATGGCCTGGAAGCAGAGGAATGCATGCATCTTCAAGGTTGCCCAAGCCTCTGGTTAGCTCATGCACGATGCTGATCAAGGAGGAAGTGACGCTATGGGCTTGTGGCGGCGCACTTGGGCTTAGGGACGCCTTGCAAGCGACCTGGAATGTTCACTGAATGTAATATTTTCGTTTTGGTATTCCTCCTAGGAGGGTTGTAACAAAACTTCTACCTTTCCAATGAAATGAAACGCAAAGGGCTTATGCATTTTCTCCAAAAAAATATCTCAGTCACCGGATAAACTTACGACCGCTTATAGCAGAACTAGCTGTGTGTGTCACTAGAGCTAATTCATCAGCAAAGAGCTGGCTGACCTGAAAACTAAATAGAACATTTTTCATCCAGCATAGTAGTGCTCCAGCATTTTGCCTTATGCTCTTTATGTTCATGGAGCAGATTACAAGAGAAGCCGGGATGTCATTATCCATTTGGCACGTCCTAAATTTTAACAAGGTAATGACAAAAAAATCACCTGGAGAACAGAACCATCCTCCGCAACGCATTTGCCCTTTCCAAAGGAGGGAGGCCTTCGAATTCTGATGCTGTATATGAATACCCTGTAAAGTCATCTAAATGCTCGAACGCCCCAATTTGCCGACAGAGAGATTCTGCAGTGGACTAAAATAGCTAATATTTATTGTCACCAGTAGCAAAAGATCATCTCCTAGCAAAAATGAACCAATAAGTTCACCAACCTTGTTATCCCCAGTAACAACAATAACACGAATCCCAGCAGACATACAAGACTGGATAGCACTGCGAACTTCTTCTCTTGGAGGGTCAAGCATCCCAACCTAAAACAGGAGCAAGAGAACTTGTATTAATTATCAACACCTCTAGTATCTTAATTAACGTAAATCGATAGCTGACTACAAAAGTAAAGCCCAACATATGAGTGAAATATGTAGAAGATCATGACAAAAGAAAAGCAGAACTAGCAGGAGTGACAAAGCATACCAATCCAATAAATGTGAGATTTGCCTCATCGTCATAGGAAAGACTTTGTTGGCCTTCAGGCATCCGTTTTAAAGCTAATGCTAAACACCTTAGGGTGTCTTTTCCTGCAAAACTGAAATATTCGGTAATCATTAAACATAATCAACCAAAGCATTCGATGTAAAAAAAAGATTACGAGTATATTTGTAGAAAATAACAAAATCATTAACAATGATGATATTAAAAAGTGTTGACTCAGAGGCAGAGTTTGGTCAATTTATCAAGGTCCATCGGCGTTAACTATACTCCCTCCGTTCCACAATATAAGATGTTGTAGGTGTTGTACATGTTATCTAGATTCATAGCAAAAATAAGTTTGCACATACACTAAAATATGTCTAGATACAAGTTTGGACATGTGCACGTGGAAAAAGGCTAAGACATCTTATATTGTGAAACGGAGGGAGTAGTTAGTGGTATGGTTAAATCCGACTATATGAATTGAATATTCAACTAATGTACTCACATCCATCAAGAAACATACAGCCTCACAAACACAAAAACTAAATTTGTATGCATCTAGCCATTACACTTTCAGGGGCACCTTTTGAAAACATAATCTCTTGTCGTTTTTGGCTGCAAAGAATGCTAACCTTTGAAATCTAGCTTCCAGCTCATTGCGTATGTCCATAGTCAATGGTACAGAAGAACCATCATCATTGCACAATATATGTGTGCATCTAGCCATTACACTTTCAGGGGCACCTTTCGAAAACATAATCTCCTGTCGCTTTCGACTGCAAAGGACGCTCATCATTTTGCGATCTCGGGAAAAGTCTAGAACTGATATCTAAAGAATAAATCAGAAAATTTGGAATCATAAGAACTTCCATACTATAGATCTGAAGAAACAGAACCGCAAAAAATTTAAATAAGTCACAGACAGTCAGACTATACAGCATGCACAAATTGATGTTTCTTGCATATATGCAGTATAGTCAAGTGTGAGCAGAATATTCATCTGCATAAACTGCAATTTACCTAAAATAGTGACTTAAGATGAATAACTTAACACTCAATAGTTACAAAAATAGGTAATGAAATAGCCGGAATCGTCCAGTATATCTGCTGATACCATAAGAATTTCGGAAGTACTTGCATAGCTGCATAAAGTATCGGACATTCATTTTTTTACTAACTAAATACTAGTATGGCTGCCTGATACAACTCAGCTACGCACAATTGGAGAGGACTAACCAGTTTGAAAAAAATAAGGATGGCAATAGTTCTAGTGGCATCACAATCCACAAAATCCGCCACAAACCAATACATGTGTCATGTGGGAAATTGGGCATGTTCAGTACAGACTTTGCATACAACAATTTATCCATACAACAGCTGAACTTGCAGTACTTTGTCCAGTTACACAAGGATAATGTTTCTAATGCCAATTTATGCTAGCAAAACAACTCCACAATCAAGGAAGCTCCACTACAAATGGAGTAATGGACATAAGGGGGAGGGGCTGGCACTCTTAAAGGAATGGCAAATTCAAGCCAAAGAAAAGAAGATCAATATATCAATGACAACCAGTAGAGGAATATAACCTTTCTAAACTGATTTTCCCAGTAATGGTTGCAGTACGATGCACGCTCATGCTTAGTTAACATGTTCAGAGCTGATGGCATTGAATCAAAACCAGGAAGACCAACCTAAGCAATAAACAAAATGAAACATTTTGAGATTGAGATTTTGAATGAAAGCAACAAAAAATGCACTCATGAGTCAATTCAATAACTAAGAACTGACCTTCTCCACCAGCACACGTAGAGCAACTTCAGTGGACTCTCCAATTTTCTCATAACTTTTTTTATCAGGATTATACTGTAAAGTGGACTCATTGCAAAGAGCTGAACACATGGCTATATGAAGGAGACATGGGGATTGAGGAGGAAATTCCAGCTGTAACAGAAGAAAATCCCCTCAAAAGTTAGATCCTAAAGCAAAATGGAACGTGTATCAATGCTTGCAAAACTAACTAAGGAACATCATGGGTCACTCGACGAATAACCCAAAGGGTTCGCCAGGTCCCGCAGTATACTACTGAAACGGACGCTCACAGGATTAATCCATCTACAAGGGCCTAACACTTGCCTCAATGGGTACAGGTGTTGCATACATCTCGGCCACAATTTGCATGCTAAACTTGGCATCTAGAAGGCTCTGTCTACTGTCCTATCCTATGTACCATCATACTTTGTCGTTCTACTCTACTGCAAGACACCCTGGTAAAGCTGAACTTAGGAGAGTAATGACTAATGAGTAAAAGACTAGTGAACAGTGACAATCTTGGTCAGGTGTCATGAGTTGTAACAGTTGGTATCATTAGAAAATGTATTATTGTACTATAGTCAATAAAACATAACTTTAAGCAGTTAGACAGATGACAATACAGGGCTCAGGCTGCTGCACTATAATGATCCAGAAATTAATGCAAATGTAAAATACATCTTTATACCTGCAATTCACTGGCGTCATATATAAACCCATCAGGAGCAAATGTTGTTCCACTAATAGAGTACTCATCAGTTATTGGTCTCTGGTGCACAGACCGCACAACGCATACCTGGGATATTAAATACTTAGTTATGTCTTATGTGTGTACATAAATATTGGCCGAGACGCCAAGTGACTTTACTCTTCAATGTAAAAAAAGACTATAATCGTCAATGTAAATGTGTATTGTATTTTAGTCAAATCCCACTGCATGATTATTCATTCAAAAAGAAAAAGGAAATGAAACAGGCCACCTCTAAATGATAAATGATGTTGTAAAGTGGAATATTCACCTTGGACACAGACATCATGTTTGTCGTAAGAGTACCAGTTTTATCACTGCAAATAACTGTCGTGCATCCTAATGTCTCCACAGAGGGCAAAGACCTGACAATTGCATTCAAACGAGCCATTCTCTTGGTACCAAGAGCTAAGCACCTAGAAGCAAAAATAGATCAATGATACATTATATTCATTTCAAGACAGAACAACGCAAACCACTAAACTTGAGCCTAAATGAACAAAAACTTATCTGGAAACGATTGATAATGCAGAGTATCATGTTTATAGGTTCTTAACAATTCTCCTCCTCTTCAAATAGTCAGTCAGGTAGAAATGACTAATTTTGTGGAAAGCGGTAGAAATTGTTCACAGCATACACAATGAAACAAAGTTAAGTAACTGGCTACTAGAGACAAAGAGATCTCATTGTGTTACAATGCATGAAACCCCAATGCTTAGCAACTTCACAATTGTTTAAACATGATTTACATGGCGTGTCATACACTCTTTCAAACTTCCGAACTAGCACATTTTCCATTTTAATATGACTCAAGTTCCTGCTTTACTAATAACTAATTGACTGAACGAAACATCATGACAAAATAAAAAATTGGAAATATTAATTATACCCTTACATTAACTATTTGAAATCAGATACTTTATACTGATATATCAACTGAATCCCATAAAACCTTTCACTTGGCACTACTGGAAATCTATATAATATTTATACAGGAACTCACGTTGTTACTACAGCTGGGAGACCTTCTGGAATGGCCGCAACAGCAAGGGCAACAGCAACCTATTAAAAGAAAGCATAAGTGTAGAGTAAGTATGTATATTTTCTGAAAATTAAAGTTAGACACAATATTTAATAACGTTACATGCAAGCAGAATAAACTAGTCACTGTCTCACTGAGGTATATGGAAGTACTAAAATTAACTAATCCCTCCAATTATAAGTACAACTCATTCTAGGGCTAACCAGGGCTAATTTAAGTCGATGTAGCTTCCATGAAAGATGAGATTTCTCAATAATAATCAAGTCAGAAGATGTCACCACTACAAGGTCATGCAGATGCAGTTTACGAAAGAAAACCAACTATACCAAATTCTGCACATCGTCTTAAACACCCAACCAAAATTCTGCTCATTGTATTACAGAAATATTTGCCAATTCACACAATGTAAGGAGATAATATGTAGCGGACTGCCGATCAACTTACAACGAACGGATGCCAGGAAATGTACGTTAACAGAACAGAAACAGTGATATACCTTAAAATAATGAATGGCACCCCTAAGAAAACCACCATGAGAAGGATCTCGGAAATGGCCAATATTTACAACCCAAACAAGAATACAGATCCCGGCTATCACCTGAAAAGAAAAAACAGAATCTGACAAAGCCTAAAAGGAGTTATCTGAAACAACCGTGATTCACTGCCAGCACAACTTATATGTCACATTCCCTAAAAAAAAACTTAAATGTCACATATCTAGCGAACAAACATGCATCATGCGATAAAACTGCAACTCTAGCTAGGTAAGCATGACTTCAGTATATTTTGTGTGCATCTTACAGGTTAGAAAAAGATATGAGAGCGAATAGAAGGCATCAGAACTAATTAAAAAAATAGGAAACCCTACATATTACTAATAGGGAACAAACTAAAATACTACAATGTTGTTATCATATTACCAATTTTCCAGAAACAAATTTAATTGATATACCAAACCACTGAGGCCCTTGAGCAAAAGAAACTACGTTCAATTTTGTTTAGCTTTCATTGAGAACTCTGTATCAGACTCTCAGTGCAAAAGATGTGTCCATCAATTCGCTTCAGTCATAAATTTTCAGGAAATATATCCCCTTTGATTTTGGAAAAAAAAAATCATAACGTGTTGAAAAAAAAATGATCAGCTACCTTTGCCAAGAAAGTACCAAATTCATCTAGTTTTTTCTTCAGTGGAGTCGCTTCCTGAAAATGTGTGGGGATGTTGTCAGTGTGTATAATCATCAGTTCATCACTGTACATAAAGCATCATTAAAAACGTGGTCAACGGGGGAATGATCCCTCCCTTGACTTTACGTTGTTAGGTAGGTGAGATGTCCGGTTTATTCGAGTATGCCTCGGCAGCCATTTAGGTGCAGCTGGGACTCGAACCCGGGCCGGCTAGGTGCGCACTCGCAGCCTCTGCCACTGAGCTAGCACTCAATTCTCCACATAAAGCATCATTGGTCAGTCTTATTAAAAATATGCATACAAGGCAAATTGACAGCTTACATCTTCTGTTCTCAGCATTGCATCACGTATACTTCCCATTGCAGTACTAGAACCAACGCCAATAACAACAGATCTGGCTCTACCAGCTACAACAACAGTACCCTGGAAGAAAAGATAGCAGACAACATGGAAAGCTCAGAAGAAGCAACTAGAGGATGGCTGCAATGACCAATGAGCAAAAGTTCAAAGAAAAGATGTTCATTGAGATGTACTTTGAAATTTGATACAGGAATTTGAATTTGAGCAGTTCATCAAGATTTAGCTATTTATTATGTGTTAAAAAACTCAATTGTTAAGTTTCACTACAGTTCAGAAGATAGTCAGATGATAACATAATCTTAAACAATAATCGAAGGGAATACTTGGTACTCATGGAATCTAGATCTTTCTACAACAGGTAACCAAATATGGTCACTAATAATAAGGGGGGACAAGAGATATCTGGCACCAATTTCAAGTATTTGTGCAGGTATGAGCAGTGTTTCCACAGAGAAAAACATGGATGTGACATATCAAGTGCTAACCCATCTGTAGGTGCAATCATGATCACTGGATGAGGGATATACGGTGGACAATCTTTCTTTGGAACCACCTACATTCTTTCAGGAACATCCAAATCCGATCCATTCATCCCTCATCCATGGTCCGCATGGGAGTTTATATATTTCACTTTAAAATGCATGTTTACTTGATTTGTCCCCTACATTTAACAATCAAAAGGATAAATCTATGTACTGTACACACCAAGATGCAGAGTGCCACAGTTTTTTTTTCTGAGATCAAATGCTGCACTTATATTAATATCCAGCACTCTCAGATGCCACCAGGTCCAAAGCATACATAGGAGGTACACCTATCCAGGTTTTACATAACTTATTCTCAGAGCCATCTTTCGCAAATCTATGTGCTACTTGGTTTCCGGTTCGGCGGACATGTGTAATCACATGGCACGATCAGCATGATATACACCTACCGAGAAAAGAATGTTTGTTTTGTCCTGGTAGACAGCATTCATTGCTGAAGTTGAATCAATCTCTTTAGCCACTGAACAGCTTTCTCCTGGAATAATCCACAAAATACATAAACGATTCAGAAACACTAAATAGAGCTGTTGATAGCTTACAGCATGCAACACTGTTCCTAATGATAGCGGCATTACCAGATCAATGCATGGATACAGAATAGACATAAGATTTATCTTATGCTGTAAAACAAGAGGATGGCACAGGACAACACAAAGAGTACCTGTCAGAATCGCTTGGTCAACACGCAATTGATGACTTAGCATTTCAACCATTCTCATGTCAGCTGGAACTTTGCAACCAACTTATCCATAAAAAACAAGATATGACCAAGTTAGACCAGGAACATACTCGCATGATACAATGAAAATCATTTGAATGGAACTGAACAGTACCTCCCACTTCTACAATATCTCCAGGTACAAGTTCCGTTGCTGGAAGTATAGAAAAGCAACCTACCAAATGGAACATTGACAAGTATATCAATCATATGAATAACCATGAATATTAGTAATATTTACTGATTAATTTGTAAAGTGAAGATGTATCGACCCAATCACATTATTAAGATAAAAACATTGCTTCACATATCAGCAACTACAAGACCCTTTACCAGATCAAACCTGGTATAAAACACTTCTCGAGCGATGTATCGATCCAATCACATTATTAAGATAAAAACATTGCTTCACATATCAGCAACTACAAGACCCTTTACCAGATCAAACCTGGTATAAAACACTTCTCGAGCGAGGAAGTATGATATAATTAATTATATCGCTCTTAGACAAAGCATTTTTGCTTCAACTGTTCGTCTTCCAAACCAGTTTGACCGCAAAAAAAGCTACAAATGCAGCCCGATTTGTACTTTGATGATACATATATATGCACAAAACAAATAATTGCAAGGACCTAGGGTTTGTACAAGAGTCTGCTTAGGATGCTGCTTCAACAATATAAGTAGGGAATGCACCAAAGCCATCAATGTTTGCAGGGTAACTTTCGTTGATACCACGGCTTCTGTCTCAATGACATGTCAATTTGTGCGCGACATACTCAAATGTCAGTGTCACAGCGCGTAGATTATGTACAACTTGAATTTTTCAAGTGAAATGATTAAATATACATATTTGAGATTTGAAAACTAAAAAGTAGATCAAGTCATAGTCACAAATTAGAAAAGGTTCAGTCAGAAGACAGCAAATAGATAATTGCATGAAAATGTGCTTGTACGATTGAAATGCAACAATCAATTCCAGAAGTTTCTTACCATTACGCAGCACCGTTGCAACATCAGCCTGATATGCTCGCAACTCCTACATATTTTTTTATCAACAAGTCATTATGGATGGTCATTGCAATGCCAATTGTAGTTACATAGTGTAAGTTAGAGTTAGGCCCTCTTGGTTAGGCTTATTTTGGCTTTTTTGACTTTGTCTTATAAGCCACAAAAGCATATCATGTAGATGTTCATGAGAACAAAAATATATAGGGGCAGACGAAGATTAAAGGTACACATAATGTCTCACAACATGTGCACACAGAAAACATATCAAACAGCAGTAAACCAGATCTGCAGTATTATGAACAACATTAGAGCCTTGTTTAAAGCAAAAACCTCAAGAGCTTTTTCAGCATTTGTTTCTGTGATCACTCCAACTGCTGCGTTTGCTGCTAGTATCATAAATATGACCTGTACAGATAAAAGTCACCCTGTTAGTTACTGCCTGCATGTGGCACTTCGCAAATCATTTTCCACGCAGCATATATCCAACAAATAGAAAGACGTACAGATGGTTCCAAAAATGCTGTTAATCCAGTTTCCCCATTCAATCGAGCCAAGAGAAAGGATACCACAGCAGCTGCTATGAGTATTTTGACAAGTAAATCATCAAACTGCTTCAAAACTAACTTCCAGAAGGGGGTACCTGGATCAGAAGTTTCATTTTAACAGACTGAAAGGTACACAAAACTATAATACCACAGATACCCCTAACACATGTCAGTGGCGGAGCCAGAAATGACCGTAGAGTGGTGCTGGGATGGCTAGATTGCGCTCAGCTATTGTGTTTTTCATGCTTGTGAGCTAGATATCATATAGTTTCTCTAATGTATGATATTGATAGGCCGGTGCTGTAGCATTGCTAGCACCAGGCGCAGATCCGCCCCTGACACACATTATATATATGCTACTACCCTTAACATTTTCTACTGCAATAAGAAAAAAACATTTTTAGATCAGAATTACCAGACAGTGAAGATTTAATTTCAATGATACTCTTCTTTTCATAACAGAAGTCCGAATTTCCGAAATTGTTGTTTCACCACATAAGTACACAAAGAGGAAACCAAGCATACAACCATTACAATAATTTCGCTCTCTACCATATTTAAATTCTTCCGAGTAATTATAGCATTGCAACTAATAGGTCCTATGGCCCAATATTGGTAACTATCTCTTAGTTTTCATGCATCATTTGTTCTTATCCATGCTGCACTTGGACTTATATTCAGCTAGAGTAGATGATTAAAAAATAGCACTCACATGTATGGCTATCAGGAAACAACTTATTTGTATTTTGTGCAATTACGTTGTGTGTTGAATATACAATTGTGGAGTAAGAAATCGGAGCTAATGTCAAGCTTACTACATGATTAAATTTTGAATATTTCGATAGAGAAGTTCATGGACAATTTCTGTACCTATGATTAAAAAAGAAAATGGACAACGTTTCCTGATAGGAAACAACTGAAAAAAAAGTATATACAGGTAATATGAAACGTGTTGCGCCACATAAAAGAATAGAAGTTAGAGCCAATAACTTACTTTCTTCCTGAGGCAGCTCTGAACATAATCCACGCACGAGAACAAAGTAGAGAACTCGGTTAGAGGCCACAATAATGATAAGAACAATCAAAATGGGTGAGTGCAATGCAAGATCAGATCAGATGAAAGCATAAATATGCCTGCCCTCAAAATTGTGCAGGGGTCTCAGCTGAAGCTTTCAAGTTTTACTGAGAAAGTATTAGGTTTCATGAACTACATTTCAAGCATTAAAGCTGTGCCAACCAAATTAAATCAACATCACAGTGACTTCCAAATTTCATTCAGGCACTAGAAAAGTTAAAAGCAGTGAGTTGTGGCATCATGTTTTCATTAAAAATCCCAAGCAGTTACAAAGAGCTCACAGAGCTAATTCATGCAGACCACGTTTCCTTGTGTAGGAACGCAGAGGACAGCAGGAAGCTTCTCACCGTTTTTGCCGTAAAGCAACGCATGCTGCTCCACCTGCCGAGACAAGCCAAAGACCAAATCAGTCCAACGGAGACCAAAATCAGCAGCGGGAGGACGGGCTCGGTTAAGAGTCAGAAGCAGCACCTGCGAGTCGGAGAGGCCCTTAGTCCGATCCACGCCGAACGCTTCGAGCACCTGCGAGGACGTGGGGGAGGCGGCCAGATCCGTGAGTGGCGGCAGCGGCGGCGGCAAGCGAAGGGGATCAAAGTGATGATGTGCTAGCAGTGTCCTTACCTCGGCGACGGATTTGGCGTAGGCGTCCTCCATGGCCGGCCGACGCCGCCGCGGGAGCGGGAGCTTGGAGGGAGCGGGGCGAGGCGGGGAGGGGGAGTGTGATCGCGGCGGCGCCGCTGTGGAGGAGCTAGCGGCCGGATTTTCTCGGTTTGGGTTTTGGCCTGGCAACGGTGGGATTTGCGCTCGTCGGGGACAGGTGGCGATGGGATTGGATCTCCTTTGATTGATCTGGTCCGGCTCGGCCGCTGGTAAACATAAACAGGACGGCGTTGGGAGGTGAAGTGCGTGACAAGTGATGCACGCTTTCGCTTTGCTTTGCCTTGTCGGCACCATCGAACGTACGAAAACTGTCCCTCGAAATGTGTCAAAACTCAAAAGGAAATATAACTGTCGCTCGAAACGTGTCAACTGCTAAGACATGATAGCCACATGTCTAAATATATCATTTTTTTAATAGATTTGAGACACTTATTTTGAAACGGAGGGTAGTATAAACACACACACTCCAATACAACTTCAGATTGATTAAGTTACCACAGAGGCACAAATGATTCACTATTAATATGATGTTGTTTCTGACTGAAAGAATATTCCATTAAAGGAGAAACACCTACAATGTCAGACTAAGATTTCACCTAACATTTGGTTTGAATTCTAGGCTGAAAATAAATACGATTCCTAACCATTCAACAACAGTTTAGTTCTTGGCACCAGATTATCTCATTAATTTCTGTTTGCACAATTTGTAAACTGTGGTTATGGATAATTGTACGAATCAATACTTTTTATAGACGATGAATTGGTTATGCGTGTAAATTTTAAACCGTGTTGAGAATCTACAACTTAAGTGTGAGTGACGTCATTGGGAATTGAATATGCTAAATTTTATTTAGTCAATGCATTTGATAACCGTGGGTTCTTAAACAACTCTTGCTTTGTGTGTTCCGTCACCTAACATGTTAGCTCACGTGGCCTTCGTAAAAAAACAGTCACTACCATGTGTTAACTCGTATTTGCGTCAACTTACAGCTTGGTTGATGTCTACTTCGAATTTAGCTAGAAAAAAAGCGAGAGTGATAACTTTTAACAATAGAATTGTGGGGGTTTTAAACGTGTATTGTTGAAATCTCTTTTTCTCGTTAGACGTATCGAAACTCTCAACATGAAAATCTTATTTCAACTTATCTCTATTATATAATCTCTATCTCATCTCTATCTCTATCTCAATCTCAATCTCAATCTCAATCTCATCTCAATCTCAATTATATAATACGGCTTAAGGTGTCCGGTACGTCATTTTTTATTTCGATTTTACCCCATAATTTCTGAGATATTACCCACCACTGCCACCGGTAAGTAAAAAAAACGGTTTGGTTTTTATCCCCTTGGCTACCCCCATTGGTCGAAGCTCCAAGGGTTGTCGCCACCTACCTCACGCCTCCCCGTCAAGGCCGTCATCGTCGCGTCGTGAGGGTAGCCGAGCCTGGCTAGCATTCGCATCGCCACACATGGAAGCGCTCACGCTGGTCCTCATCGGCCCACCCCGTCACCACCATGCCGCTGAACGAAAAGCTCTTCGCCCCACAGCGCATTATAGTTCCTTCGTCCCTCTCGCTGCGCTTCTATTCGAGCGCAGCGCCGTCCCTCCTGAATGCGTGCCGCCACCAACAGCCACGCGAGCGCCAATGACGCGCCTTCTAGCCGATCCGTGCGAATCGCGTGCCTCCCTCCTCTCGCCATTCAAGCTTCACACCCACGCATTCCGCTCCCGGTGCCGGCCGCCGACAGGCCAACAAACCTGATTGATATTCCATTAAGGGAGAAGGCCACCATGAGCATCGCCCTCCTCCCCGATCTGCTCCCATGACCATGCTCCATGGCCGCTTCCTTTCCTTAACATGGATGGATGCCGCCGGCAAACAGCCCCTGGCCGCTGGGCAGTCCGCGATCCGGCCTCCACGGCTCCACCACCGAATAGCCGCTACCTCTGAGGCTCCGACACGGATCGAGGCTACAACGCGGTCGCCACAGGTGCAGGCGGTGGAGATGTTCGACTCGATGAGTGCGAGGGCAACAACTAGACCAGTTCATGTCGTTGCTCTGCGTGCGCGAGGCTGACCTTGCTGAAGCATGGCCGGCGCGTGCCCGACATCATGGCCAAGTAAGGGCGTTGTTGTCTTCGCCAACAGATACGCCCGCTGACATGGGGCTACCTTGCGGGTAGCCCACGGTGAGGCTACCTGGGCCGCGCCAAGGATGGAAAGGCCCGTAGAAGGCCCACTCGGGGTATCTAGTATCCTAGTCCAACTTGGTTAGGACTTGTAACCTACCGTATCTGTGCCAATCACCCGAGACCTGGCTGCCTATAAAGCCAGGAGGGTTGCCCGTCCTAGAGGACACGCTCAGAACCACAAACCCTAGCGAGATCGCAATCTCGCCCTTGTAATCGCTACTCGCATCAATAACCAGACAAGCAGGAGTAGGGTGTTATCCTCCGGGAGCCTGAACCTGGGTAAACCTCGCTTGTCAGCCGTCGTGATCACCTTGCACTCTCCTCTCTCCCCATCAATCAACCCGGGGTGCACCACCCTGGGACTTGCCGAGTTAACATCTCGTCAATTGGCGCCGTCTGTGGGAAGTTCAAACAAGTGCTAGGATCATGGTCACGCCGGCTCCATCCGCAATGAAGATCGGCGCACCCGCCATCAGGGAGTCGATCCGATTCGGCTCCTTCGAGTACGTCATCCACTCGAAAGCTCATCAATCGGTATACGCCGATCTGGACAAAGGTATACACATCACCTTTGGCTCCATATTCTGTTGCATCGATAGTCGTGGCATGCTCAGGTCTACGACTACGGCGTTGCGCGCGGCGGCGTCATCAAAATCGCCGACCACCGCGCCCGCTGGACCCGCGAAGATCGCATCTGCCGCACCTGCGGAGATCGCAACCGTTGGACCCGCGAAGATCGCATCTGCCGCACCCGCGGAGATCGCAACCGCTGGACCCGTGAAGATTGTATCTGTCGCACTCGCGGAGATCGCAACCGCCGCACCCGCGAAGATCGCATCTGCCGCACCCGCAAGGTTTGCGCCAGCCGCACCCGCGAAGAGGACATCTACGTCGACAATCTCGGCAACGACCACGCGAATCGAGTCTACTACCCCAACCTCGATCGCACGGTCAATCAAGTCAAGCCCCACCTTCACCGTCGCGCCAGCACGTGCGACCGGGGGCCCGCGTCCGACATCAACGTCGCGCGCGCCCTCATCTTCCTGGAAGTCCCAGGTCTACCCCAAGCCACTCGCACTCGCCCCGTCGAGTGCGGGCACATGGACAATCGCAAAGAGACGCGACAGCGGGTGCGCCGCGCGCCACGTTGCGGCAATTTTCGACCCCGAGCAAGAAGCGGGTGACATAAGTAGCAGCGGCAGCACCAACTCTCCAATCCATGCCTACCCCAGGCAGGTCTTCATGGCCGGCACAGCGCCGCATGACGACGAAGACGAACCTGCATACCCACTGGAGGTGGACATGCCGGACCAGACGAAACTTGTCATCACGCGTGATATGGCGATCCAAGCCATGAAGCATGTGGACGAGGGCACGTTCCCGTCACCCAACGCACCTCGAGACGATCACCTGGCGGTCCAGTACTTGCTACGCAAGGAAGGCGAACGAATTCGCGCCGAAAAGGCCGAACTTCTCAGGCGCAAAAGGGACGCGGATGCGTCGAGTGCCAGGCGAGCTGCTCTCTCCTTCACATCCTCCACAGAGGTGACTCAGGGAGCACGGCGAACCAGAGCCCGTGTCCCCCACATGGGAGAAGCTGATCGAACAAGGCTCACCCGCAACCTCGACTCGTCCTTCGTCACCGAAGACGAGAATGGGATACCCGTCCCGAAGACGGCGAATGCCGCCCTGATATCAGTCGAGACATACCTCCGGCTCACGCAGCCACCGAAGGGTGACGTGCGCTCCCTCCTCCACAAACAACAAATTGCCTCCATAAGGGCAATCGAAGAAGCTCTAGCGGCCAAGGGGCCAAGTAATCAAGCTCACGAACCAACGACGTCGGGCATCCCGGCGGCGCAGCGATAGCCAGTGAAGGACCTTCGAGACGTCCTGACACAGAAGACGGTGGACCGTAGCCGCAAGGAGCGTTCGGCTAACGCGGCACAGGCGGATGACCATACCAACCGCGACTTCGAACCATGTGGTGCGGCATGCTTCGGTTTCAACATCCGCGACACTCGTATGCCTAAAGGCTTCAAGCTAACGGCCGGCACACCAAAGTACGACGGAAAGCAAGACCCGAAGTTATGGCTCGAGGACTACCTTATTGCTTGCACCTGCCAAGGCGGAACATCAACCACGGCAATGCAGTGCATCCAGCTCATGCTGAAAGACTCTGCACGCGGGTGGCTCACAAGCCAACCCAAAGATTGTTTCCGAACGTGGGAAGAGTTCCAGGACAACTTCATCAAAAGTTTCTCGGGAACATTCGCCAGACCGACGACCTACATCGAGTTGCAGGCCTGCAAGCAAGGGAAGGACGAGTCGCTCCGATCTTACATCCAAAGGTGGACACTCCTCCGCAATACCATGGAACCCGTATCAGAGGACAGGGTGATGGACGCCTTCATGCATGGCGTTGCTCGCCGCGACCTCCGGGAGGAATTTGGTAGGCTCCAGCCGAAAACCACAATAGAGTTAATGAAGACAGCCAACCAATGGGCTGAAGGAGAGGACTACGTCCGCGAAACTTCTCCCAAAAAGGAAGGCGAAACAAGCAACTGGCGCGAGTCGCGTCAGAAGAGGAAGGCACGTTACACGCACGACTCAATCGAGTTAGTAGCGGCGGGTTATGAAACCCCCCGCGAGGTCAAGCGTGAGGGCAGCAGACAGCACGAGCAAAGTCGACAGCCCAGCTCGAGTCAGTACAACCGTGGCAGCAGCAGCATCGACCACAGCGATGGAGGTCAGAAGCGCGAGTGGAAGCGCCCATTAACCCCGGCAGAGGAACTGATGCAACCATGTAAGCATCACTCGTTCCGCAACCCGGCAACAGGGAAGTGGGGTTCAAATCACCTGTTAAAGGATTGTCGCAAAGCAAGGAAAATCTACCACGCCATGCAGCAAATCATCGCCCCAGTGCAGGCCATACAAGAGGCACCGCAGCTAGCCATCCAGGCAGCACCCGCAAACAACAATCAAGTGCAGGCGGCAGGAGCGTTCCCCCAGCCGCAGCAGCAGCAACAAGGTCTGTCGGCAGCAGCCGACGCGTACCCAGCCGCACGGGGACAGTTGAACATGATCCAGAAGGGACCCCCGTCGAACAGGAGGCAGAAAATCATCACACGCCAAGTACTTCAAGCCATCAACAGCCCGCGCGCGGTACCAGACTACCTGCGCGGGTCGGAGACACCAATCACATTTTCCAGGACAGACCACCCAGCGGAGGTAGTCCGACCAGGGCACGCCGCACTCGTGATTGAGGCTTTGATCGGCGACTACAGCCTGAAGAAGGTGTTCCTAGACGGGGGCAGCGGCATCAACATCATATTCGCCGATACCCTCAGGCGAATGAACAGGTCGACAGAGAAATTGCCGGAATCGGAGACCACCTTCCACGGCATAGTACCAGGGCAAGCAATCACGCCCATGGGAACAATCACACTCGACGTCATCCTCGGTACACCCGAACACTTCAGGAAGGAGTCGATAGACTTTGAGGTCGTCGACTGGAAGTCGCAATACCACGCCATCCTAGGACGCCCAAGCTTCGCCAGGTTCATGGCGGTACCCCACTACGCCTACCTGATGATAAAGCTACCCGGGCCAAAAGGGGTAATCACCGTCCGCGGTGACTTTGGGCTCTCCAACAGCTGCGACCGCGAGTTTGCCAAGATCTCCGAGTCCTTCGGTGTCGAAGAGCGGTTCAAAGCCATATCAGCCGACAACGACAAGACTGTCTTCCCGGCTCGCAAGAAGCCTGCCAAAGACGCAGCGTTCAACACGAATGACGACACCGTCACCCACCAGGTCCATCCGACTGACAGCGGAAAGACAGTGAAGGTCTCATCAAGCCTGACACCCGCATAGGAAAGCGCGCTCGTCGAGTTCCTACGTGAGAACTGGAAAATCTTCGCATGGCAACCTTCTGACATGCCGGGGATACCCAGGGAACTCGCCGAGCACTCTCTGAAAGTACATAAGGACGCAAGACCTGTCAAGCAATCCATGCGGCGCTTTTCGGGGCCCAAACGAGACGCTATCACCATGGAAGTCGACAGGTTGTTGCATGCCAAGTTCATCCGAGAGATCAAGGACTCGGACTGGGTCGCTAACCCGGTCCTTGTTGAGAAAAAGAAGACGAAGAAACTACGCATGTGCGTGGACTTCACCGCAGTCAACAAATGCTGCCCTAAAGACCACTTCCCGCTCCCGCGGATAGACCAGATCATCGACTCGACTGCAGGTTGCGAACGCCTATCTTTTCTGGACGCCTACTCAGGTTACCAGCAGATCAGGCTGAAGGTCGAGAACGAAGAGAAGACAGCCTTCATCACACCCGACGGCGTTTTCTGCTACCAGACGATGCCGTTCGGGTTAAAGAATGCAGGTGCCACGTACCAACGGACAATGCAAGCATGCCTCAAGGGGCTAATCGGGCAGATCGTCCAAGTCTACGTCGACGATATCGTCGTCACTACCCAGAAGGAGGATACCCTAGTCGACGACCTACGCAAGGTCTTCGCCGCACTGGACGTGTACCAGATCAAACTCAATCCAGAGAAGTGCGTATTCGGCGTGCCAGCCGGAGAACTGCTAGGGTACCTTGTATCCGCAAGAGGAATCGAAGCAAACCCCGAGAAGGTGCAGAACATACTCACAATGCCAGCACCAACGAAGCTCAGGGAGGTGCAACGATTAGCCGGCCGAGTCGCGGCTCTTAGCCGGTTCATTAGTAAGTTGGGAGAGAAGGCCTTACCCTTCTACCAACTGATGAAGAAGTCAGACAAGTTCGAGTGGACGCAAGAGGCGCAGGACGCATTCGACCATCTCAAGAAGACACTGACAACCTCTCCGGTCCTCGTGGCACCACTGGAAAACGAGCCGCTCTACCTGTACGTCTCAGCAATAAACAGGGTGGTGAGCACGGTGCTCGTAGTCGAACGCGAAGAGGAAGGGCACAGCCACCCGGTGCAGAGGCCCGTCTACTACCTCAGTGAAGTGCTCACCCTGTCCAAGCAGAATTACCCGCATTACCAGAAGCTGGCATACGGAGTCTTCATGACCTCCAGAAAGGTCGTCCACTACTTCTCCGAGCACCCGATCACGGTGGTAAGCTCCTCCGGACTAGCAGACATCCTCACAAATCAGCGCGCGACAGGACGAGTCGCCAAGTGGGTTGTCGAGCTAGGACCATGGGGGCTGAAGTACGCTCACCCGAAGTCCATCAAGGCCCAAGTCCTCTCAGAATTCACCACTGAGTGGATAGAAGCCCAGCTACCGAACGTCCCCGACTTGTCCAACGCGTGGACAATGTACTTTGATGGCTCCAAGAAATTCAAGTCAGCCGGGGCAGGAGTCGTGCTCGTTTCCCCCAAAGGCGACAAACTCAAGTACGTCTTGCAGATGGACTTCCCGAAGCCGTCCAACAACGAAGCCGAATACGAGGCCCTGATCCACGGCATGCGGATGGCCAAGAACTGCGGCGCCACGCACCTCATGATCTACGGCGACTCCTACCTGGTGGTACAGCAAACCATGAAGTCCTGCGACGCCATCGCCGACAACATGATCGCCTACAGAGACCTCTACAATCAGATGGAAGGAAACTTCGACGGCTGCGAGCTACGCCACATCGGCCGTGAAAGCAACGAGGAAGCCGACGCCCTAGCTAACATGGGCTCGGACAGGGTGCCAGTCCCACCCGGCGTTTTCCTCGAGTGCATCACACAAAGATCCATCAAGACTCAGGGTACAGCAAGCACTGCAACCACAAAAGGCGATGCCAACCCGCCAAGCCAAGACAAGGTCCCCATGGAAGTCATGCTAGTCGAAGCCACATGGACAGGACCATACCTGGCATACATACTGCATCAGAAGCTGCCAGCTGACCCAGTCGAAGCAAAGCGCATCATCAGACGCTCCAAAAGCTTCACCGTCATCAACGGGGAACTCTACAAAAGAAGCATATCAGGAATCCTGCAAAGGTGCATACATCCAGTCGACGGCCAAGCCATCCTACTCGACATTCACGCGGGTACATGCGGACATCACGCAAGCAGCCGGGCACTGGTGGCCAAGGCGCTACGAGCCGGATTCCATTGGCTCACAGCCATGCAGGACGCCGAGGAGCTGGTGAAGAAGTGCACAGGGTGCCAGGAATTTGCCAACAAGCCGCACACCCCAGCATCGGAGCTCAAAACAATACCACTAGCCTGGCCCTTTGCCCAATGGGGCCTGGACATGGTGGGCCCGCTGAAGAAATCCTCACCCGGAGGTCATACCCACCTTCTGGTCGCAGTCGATAAATTCACAAAGTGGATCGAAGCCGTGCCCATCACAAGTTCGACTTCGTCCACAGCGGTCAACTTCATCAGGTCAATCATCTTCAGGTTTGGAGTACCTAACGGGATCATCACCGACAACGGCTCGAACTTCACAGCCGAGGAATTCAAAGACTTCTGCTCAGAGCAGGGGATCAAGCTCAACTACGCGTCGGTTTCGCACCCGCAGTCCAACGGACAAGTAGAGAAGGCCAATAGCTTAGTCTGCAACGGCATCAAGAAGCGACTGCGCGTACCCCTAAAACGCGCAGCGGGCGCATGGGTGGAAGAACTGCCATCAGTCCTCTGGAGTCTACGAACAACGCCGAATAGATCTACCCAGTACACGCCATTCTTCATGGTGTATGGTGCAGAGGCGGTCCTCCCCTGCGACATCAAGTTCGACGCCCCAAGAGTAGTCGCCTACGACGAGTCAGAAGCAGAGGAAGCACTCGAAGACAGCAGAGACGCCCTGGACGAAGCACGCGACATCGCCCTGGCACGATCAGCCGTGTATCAGCAGGGCCTGCGTAATTATCATACTCGGAGGCTGCGACCAAGAGCGTTCGTGGCAGGCGACCTGGTTCTTCGACTCAAGCAAAAGAAGGTGCACAAGCTCGCTTCCCCATGGGAGGGCTCGTACATCATAACAGAAGCAATAGGCAATGGAGCATACCGCCTAAAGGACTCGAAGACAGGAGCGGACTGCAGCAACCCGTGGAACGTAGCACAACTCCGCCGGTTCTACGCCTAGTTCAAAGCAGGCATTGTACAAGAAAGTCAGCGCGGCAGGTTTCAGACGCACTCTTTTCCTTACCAGGGTACCTGAGGGGACTGGAGGGTTTTTAATGAGGCGGCCTGCTCGCAAGAATCAATAAAGTGATTTGAAGAAAACCTGTCTCCTTTTTCCCGTTACTCAAGGAGCTCAAAAATCCTAGTCCGCCACCCGAACCACTCGGGGGCTGCGCCATACAGGTTGAAATAAAAGCTTAGGCCGCTACCCGAACCACTCGGGGGCTGCGCCATACAAGCACGTCAAAAATCCTAGGTCGCCACCCGAACCACTCGGGGGCTGCGCCATACAGGTTGAAATAAAAGCTTAGGCCGCCACCCAACTTACTCGGGGGCTGCGCCACACAAGCACAGAATCAAAAATCCTAGGCCGCCACTCGACCGACTCGGGGGCTGCGCCATACAGGTCAAGTCCAAAATCCTAAGGCGCCACCCGCAACCCACGGGGGCTGCGCCACACAGGTCACACTTGCAACCCTAGGCTACCACTCGACTTACTCGGGGGCTACGCCAAACAGGCTTCAGAAAAATCCTCGGCCGCCACTCGAACCTACTCGGGGGCTGCGCTGCACAGGTCAAGTTCCAAATCCTAGGTCACCGCCCGACATACTCGGGGGCTGCGTCAAACAGGTAACACTTGCAATCCTAGGCCGTCACTCGACCTACTCGGGGACTGCGCCAGACAGGAATTTTTCAAAACCCTAGGCCACCTCTTGAACGACTCGGGGGCTGCGCCGTACAGGTCAAGTTACAAATCCTAGGTCGCCACCTGATAAAATCAGAGGCCGCGGCATACAGGTAACACTTGAAAAACCTAGGCCGCTGCTTAGCACACTCGGCAGACGCGCCACACAGGTCGCAAATCGAATCAGGCACCCTCACTTTCGAATAAACAGATCAATTCTCATTACTCGAAAAAGTACTGTAATCTGTTACATTATATTTACAAGCATACTTGCCCTCTATGGCTAACCCTGTGCATCAGGCAACAGCTGCTCTAAACTGCAGGTTCAGCCTTTGGCGCACCGAGAGGACCTACAAGCCGCTCGCTCAAGTCCTGAACTTGCCGGATAATCCGGCGCGCAGCCGGCAGGGTCTCGTCGAAGTCGTCGTCACCTGGCAGGCCTTCAAGCACCCGCTCAAGCGGAAGGTGTGGCCGGTGCATCCGAACGTACGCCAGCGCCGCGTTCGCACCGGCCACAAGCTGAGCGTCGACAACCTCCTTCAGCCCTTCGCCATCGCGGAACCTCTCCAGCAAGGCAGGCAACCCGTTCGGCTGCGTATTATGCGGGAAGTACACGCGGTTGATGTGCCAAAGTGTCTTCCGGCAGCTCTCCAGAAGAAAGGCAGCGCGCCACGTACGGTCAAGCATGGTGGCAAGGACGCGCCCCCTCGACTTGTTCACCCAGAACTGGCGAGCGTCATAGGAGTCGCCGGACGCCTCTCGAGTGACTCGCTCTTCAACGCGAGCCCGCTCGGCCTCCCAATCAGGATTAACATCTGCGCACACGAACTGCAATTCAGAATGAGAAGGACAAACAAGGGTGAAGGCAGCCGCCAACGTGATACATACCCTGCAACTGCCGACTGATCAGGTCCATCTCTCCAAGTAAAAAATCTTCACGACGTGAGAACTCCGTCGTGGGATGCGACTGGGAGCGCTGCAACAGCCGCTCCATATTCTTCAGGGTCGCCTCAAGCTCCACCACCTTGTTCTTCAAATAGGTGATTACCCGCTGATCATTTGCACTGCGCGGAGGAGCCGGCGCCGCCCGACGACGGCGAGCACCCGAAGAGGAAGCCGCGCCACTCGTCCCGGCCAAGGGAGAAGGTGGAGCATCATCGCGCATGGCACTCTGTCAGGAATACGCAGAGTCAATACAGAAATGCGACTGCCAAACACAGTTCAACTCAGAAGACAGAAAAGTCAGCAAAATCAGTACTGATGAGCAAAAGACCCGACACGGCAATATTCATTACAAACATGAAGTTCGAAATACATGTCACAGCGGCTGCCGCATCCCTACAACTACGCCTACTCTAGGGCCGCAGACTGCGACCGGGAACGGCCCTTCCGAGCAGCCGCCTCAGTCGCCTTAGCAAGGGCCCTCTCGAAGAGTGCCACAAGCTGCGCAGCCAACTGCGAGGCGCGCTCCTTCACGCCACTCAGCGACGCGGTCCGGCCATCAGGTTTGCGAGGAAAACCGCTGACGACCTTCTCGAAGTCACCTGGGACTTGGTGGCCTAACAGGAGCTGGAAGGTAAGCTCGGAGCCGCGTACCGTCTGCGACCGCGTGAACTCGGCGATGGTGGTCGCGTCCCCAAACGGCGCAGCCAGAGCGTCCACGGTCGCTGGCGGCGGGTTGCCCGGGAAAATGCTCTGATGCACTACGGCCAGAGCTCCGGTCGACTTCTCCAACGCGGCGGAAGACTTCTTCAGGGCATCCGAGGCGTAGGCGCAAACCCGGTCGAAGAAGCCAACCGCGGTCGCCAAGTCGACCGTGTCACTCGACGCGTCTTCGGGAGGAGCTCCGCCGCAAGTCTCTGCGCCGAAATGCAATGTCAGGACAAGAAAAGGGACGAAGACTAAGTAAGCGTCAAGCCGACACTCACCCCCAAGAACAGCGGCGAGTGAAAGGAGGCGACCGATCTGAGTTTTCTCCTGGGCGACCCGCGCCAGCTCCCGCTCTCGAGACTCATGAAGAGCCTTCTCAAGCTCGTCCACTCGGCAAGTAGCCTGGTCCAGCGAGGAACGCAGTTGGTCCCTCTCCTTCTCCAGGCGAACATAAGCCGCGGCTGCGTCTAGCTGCTGGCGATAGTATGCCTGAGCATAAAAAAGAGCACGGTGTCAATAAAGTTGCGGGCGACTATACTAGTCACCCACACCTTCGGGGGCTACTCCCATCGGGAGCGCTGATCGCGCACCCGATGAGAAATCTGAAACACAAGGAAAACACAAGAAGACTTACGTGGTCCAGGAGCTCAAGGTCCTCGGCAGCCGAAGGAGGAGCCCGGCTAGTCGAGGCCAGGCCGGCGGCCTCAACATGCACCTTCTCCACCACCGCAGGCGTCTCCAGCCCAGTCGAAGGGCCAGAAGTAAGCTCCGTGTCCCGAAGGGGAGAGCCGACGTTGTCAGAGCGGTGGCTGCACCAAAATCAAGAACACAAGACAACTAAACGACGAACCAGCAAAGTACTACTCGAAGGACACGTTGCAAGGAAACTAACCTGGGGGTGCTGGCATCGTCGAAGCTCGACAGAGAAGGCGAGGGCATCCGCGCGAATGACAGAGGCGCTGCAGAGCTGACGGGAGGAACGTTGAGAGGTTCCTCCCAGCCACCCGAAGATTGCGCGCCCGGGGACGTGAGCTGGGACGGTGCGTCCAGGCGCCGGTCTTCCGCAGTCCGCGCTTGCCGTCGAATGCGTCCAGTCCATCGTTGTTCGACTGGACGTAGAACCATCTCCGGCGCCACCCTTGGACAGAGTCGGACTTCTTCATCTGAAAGTACGCGATATCACCGCGTACCTGGATTCCGAAGCCGCCCACTGGGAAGGTCAGCCCACCCTTCCCCACGTTCTTGCGAACGAGGAAGAGCGACTTCCACAATGCCCAGTGGGGCGCGACGCCCAAGAAGCACTCGCATAACATGATAAAGCCCGCGATGCTCAAGACGCCATTGGGTGTCAGATCATGGATCTGAACCCCATAGGCGTACAGGAGTCCGCGCACGAAATCGTGCATGGGGAACCCGAAGCCACGCGGAATGAAGTCCGCGAAGCAAACGCGCTCCCCATCGCGAGGAGTGGGAAACACCTCTTTGCCAGGGACTCGTACCTGGACTTCGTCCGCAGGTGGCAGCAGGCCTTGCGCGCGGAGCAGCTCCACGTCGGGCCTCTTCATCGACGACCTCTGCCAGTCGCCCTCGGGCTTCTTCATCACCCCGGCGTCGTCGTCGGCGGCGGCGGAGGAGCCAGCAGCGCTCTTCGGCTTGCCCATTGCCTAAATCGCAGGATGCGTGGACAGATTGCTTTGAGCTCGAGACGGCGGCGGAAATGGCAGAGCGCAAGAGGAGAAGGAAGGCAAGAACCGATTGGAGAAGATGACATACCAAAGGCCGAGGCGCAGTACTTATTCCTCGAGGATTGGCATCTCAACCGTCCATCAAGCAGGGGCTCCGAGCGAGACCACCCGGCCGTCCACGTGTCGCACGGAGAAGCCAATCGTCACCGCCAACTTCCTCCACTACGCACGAGAACCGAGGCGTCGTCATCGTACCGCGAAAATTTCGCGCCCACTTCGGGGACGTGACAACTGTGGACGTGGTCAGCTCTGACAGCGGGGCCCACCACGTCACGTCCCATCGGGCGCAGAGGCGTGCAGCACAACCGTCATCAATGACGTCAACAAGCCAACGGCTCCGAAGCCAACCGAAGAAACTCGACATATTCATTCGAGTGGTAAGCTTCACAGCTGAAATCAACAAGGTAAGATCAGCCAGTGATCTGAGCACCCGAAGTAACCTTTCGAGTGGCAACACAGTAAGCTCAAGCAGCCGAATCCATCCAACAAGTAAGTCAAAGCAGGCTGAATAGAAGCAAGTTTCACAAGAAGAAGTCAAAGTAATTCGACTGCACAGATTACTCCCATCGGGAGCGGCTGGTTCGACTGAAGAAATTCGAGTTCAGGCTCAAGATCAAGCAATCCAATGGCGCGTCCAGGAAGAAGGAGTCCTTTGTCCGACTCTGAGACTCGGTCAAGCACTCGGGGGCTACTGACGTGGGGCTACCTTGCGGGTAGCCCACGGTGAGGCTACCTAGGCCGCGCCAAGGATGGAAAGGCCCGTAGAAGGCCCACTCGGGGTATCTAGTATCCTAGTCCAACTTGGTTAGGACTTGTAACCTACCGTATCTGTGCCAATCACCCGAGACCTGGCTGCCTATAAAGCCAGGAGGGTTGCCCGTCCTAGAGGACACGCTCAGAACCACAAACCCTAGCGAGATCGCAATCTCGCCCTTGTAATCGCTACTCGCATCAATAACCAGACAAGCAGAAGTAGGGTGTTATCCTCCGGGAGCCTGAACCTTGGTAAACCTCGCTTGTCAGCCGTCGTGATCACCTTGCACTCTCCTCTCTCCCCATCAATCAACCCGGGGTGCACCACCCTGGGACTTCCCGAGTTAACATCTCGTCACCCGCCCCTCCTCCAAATGAAAGCAGCCAACGGCAAACTTGTGGTCGCTTGGAGCGCTGGACAGAGATCCAATCCAGAGATAAGCATGTTCGTACAACAGCCCTGCATGCACAATGCTGAAATTTGCTGGTGTACTACTGTACTATAGCTTACAAAGGTCAAAACTAAATATTCTACTTATTAAGATTGAGCTATCTAGACTCATATCACTGATGACAACAAGAAAAATAATAGTTGTTTTTTGGAAACTTCTATCTTGGTAGTTTGCAGTTATATGGCTTGGGTGGCCAAACCTGAAAAGTTTAGGAAAACTTCAGTTTTCATCTTGATTTAGTTGTATTGCCTACAATGTTAGCGCGTAAATCTTGCAACCGAAATTCTGCCACCGATGATGCAAATGATTTCTTAGAGATAGGTTGAGTGTACAAACTTGCATGCTGTGTGTCAGTTGATTTAATTTTGTAATAATGAGATCAGTTTAGCTGTTTTGCTCATAATTATTGCTAATTTCATTTAGACGATAAAGACTGAAATATAGTGCTTTTGCTCATACCGGTGCTACGGTGCTCCTTGATTACTACTTAATCAATATAAGTAACCATGATAGCTGGTGTTGAACTCCGGTATACACACTATGTTATGTTATGGCAAACACATTAGAATCATTTTTATTATTGTTACTATTTTTGAAAGACCAAAGCGTGTTAAGGTGTCGTGATTAGGTGCACAACGCAGCCACCATCGACAAGCGTCACGCGGGTGGGACTGCCACGTTGAAAAACACAAATTTGCGAGGAGGAGGTGTTTTGCTTATTCCATGAGTATTAAATTAGGGACGTGTGATCATAATAATGTTTTCCCGTTGCAACGCATGGACATGTTTACTATATAGGGATACTATAACTGAGTCAAATTCGAGCTCCTCAGGCCACCTCACTTTTGAACCGTTGGATTCGTCCCAGCTCACAATACTGACCATTCGATTTCTTTGTGCATGCTAAATGGGCCAAATGTCCCCGAGGGACACGGTGATCTCTTTCCTTTCCGGTTGTCTTGTCGAAACCGCTTAAGTGTGTTACCCTAGCGGTTCGATATAATAACAGGTACGATCGAGACTCCTCTCCGATCAACGACTAACTCGTAGGTCTGGACCCCATGAATCAATCCATGTGATATAACGAATGACTTTCATCTATCAAAACTGAACGTAAAGTCTTAAAGTTTTTGCCATGGCGATACTTAGCGTGTCCGAGCGTCGTTCATAGATATCTCCATGCCTAGCTTGACCTCGTTACCGACAACGCTATCTTCTACTCGTCTAAGATTTCATGTCTTTGTGACCTAGTCACATGCTTGCAAGCTCATTAGACATGATCTCACCGAGTGGGCCCTAGAGTATTGTGACGCCCCAAAATCGGTACTATGTAGATTTAAGCGATCCCACCGAAATCCGCATAATAACGATTTTAGGTCGCCCACCAGACATAATGTGCACGCCGAAACATGCGCATTATGTGGGTGGAATTGTGATAACATTACAACAGTTCCGATACATCCACAAATACAACAGAAGATATAATACAACAACGACTCGAACGAGTCAAGATACAAATGTTACAATACAAAGATTTAAATGACAGCGGAAGCAAAATAGTATCCGACTGCAGATAAGATGCAAATTGAAATAAGAGTCCTGAAGATAAGCAATGGCGCCATATCCCTGCCCAGCCAAGCCGGAGGGATTCCCAAGCTAACGTCGTCAGACTTCAAACCTGTTAGCTGCACATAAAGCACATCCCAAAAGAGGGTCAGGGCACTCCCTGGCAAGCAAAACCGACTTGCCTACTTTCTACACCATCTCCCAAAATATAGGGGAGGTGGACTTAGCGGCAGCAACACTAGCAACCTAAAGAGACACGCTACAACTTCCGTCTAATTAGAGAGGGGTAAGAGAGCGCATAAGATAAACATCTACAACTAACATCAATCATAACCCATTCTCGGATTAACCACCTCAACCAAGTATGAGGGAGCAATTCGGGAAACTCACACATTGAACAGTTTTAATTACCATTTATTGTGAAAGTAATTCTATATCACTAGTCAAGTTAATTAACAATGACTAGGTGTAAGTTGTCTAGATCTTGTTAGCCAGCATCATCACCAAGTCGTTCATAACTGTGGACACGGCTCATCGATAAGATTATACCCTGCAGGGGTGCACTATTGGACCCATACTCGCATGATCAACCCAGTCAAAAACATTAGGCCCTCTCAACCCAACTCTTTTCCTTCACCGCAACAAGTCCAGGAGCCACGGGAGCTATGCTGGTCCCGGCCAAAAGGGTGCGGACTCCCGCAGGACACACCCCTCCGCACCAACAGGCCACGCCCTATATGCATGTAACAAGGCACACCGCCAAAGTAAAATACTACACTAGTATCGATGCATATGAGACAAATGGAAAACCCGAACTAGGTGTAGTCAAAGTCGATGTGGGCTCCATTGGGCCACCCACAAGTGGTTAGTGCGCTCAAAATTGGATCCGAGGACAAAATCTCAGTTCCTAGGTCGACACTTAGCATAATAAAGCACCTCGCAAGGCCTTCCGCCTGGTGCCTTATCTTTTAATTATAATACCCCAATATAAGACCACATTTTATTAAGGTAGAATAATCTATCAAGATAAGCATATGAAATAAAAGACCAACTGACAACTCGCACAACCAATTCTAAGCATGCACTACGACTCGCAAGGCTAACAGATAACCATTCAACAGGTGATGGGATGTGGCGATAAAGCTGTATAGGCTGCAGGATAAACATGTGATGGGATCACAATAAAGAATCGAATACTAGGGTAGCAGAGATCAACGACAGGAATGAAAGACAATGTATAGGTAAACAAGCAAACTTTGCTTGCCTGGAATCCCGCATGGAAGCAGATCTTGTCGTTGCTCACACATCTCAACGTCGTATCCGCGAAGAAGCAACAAACACTAGAAAAAATAAAAGATGCATTTTACAACTACGGCAAAAGATCCAGCATGATCATATGCGAATGATGCATGGCATGACAAGATGCAAAAAAATGCAATTAATCCAAATTAAGCGGGAAAGCAACCCGACAATTAATATTTAGGTGCAAGTTATTTATTTACCAGCAATATTAAATGTTCTTTAACATGGCAAGACATGGCAAAGATGATCTAATCAAATTAAATGGAATAGGGCATCAGTAGTAATTAAATTCCCACACATTCCATAATTATTACTCCCTCTGTTCCGTAATCCAAGAGCTATAGTTTTTCTGCACGGTAATTAACGCACGTTTGTTTTCTGTTGAGATGTTGCATGCGGTAGTTAGATTAGATGGAAATAGCGATTAGTTTTTCTCGAAAGTTAGTTGAGCGATCAAACAAACTTCATATTTTCAGGGATTTCCCTCAATTTGTGCACGCGGGGAGGCAACAAAAACAGTCGAAGCCCATTCATTTTGAAACAGTTGTCAAAAAACTATAGCTCTTGGATTACGGAACGGAGGGAGTATTTAGTTGAGATACTGCACCACCAAACCCAAGAGATGCAACACATGCAAGTATGATGCGATATGCACAAGATAGATGACATTTAATAAAATAGATATAGGGTTAGGGTTTGGGTCCGTACGTCGGATCGGGAGAGATAGGTTTGAAACCGAAGTCTTCGGTCCGTAGAGGAGGTAGTCGACGTCGGGGAAGTAGCCGTCGCGGAACAGGGGCATCGTCGTTTGTCGGTGTCGTGGAAGTGGTCGGGGAAATAGTCGTACTCAGTCATCACCGTTGACGGGCGCGGGCACGTAGGAGCACGGCAACGGACACCGGAAAGAAAGCGCGCACGGGCGGTCACGGGCAACGCGGCACCGGAAGAGGCACGCGCACGCGCATGTAGCAATACCACGAAGGGTGGACAACTCGGACAAAATTGCGACGCCAAAAGTCTTTCGGGCATTGTGTCGAACACCTTTCGGACGGCGGGTGTGGGGACGCCACCGGACGGGAAACCGGTGGATGGAAGGAGGCCGGCGCGGTCTGCGAGCACGCGCACGGCGGCGGGCGGGCGCGCACGCGGGTGGCGTGGAGCGTGCGGTGGAGCAGCGGCGCGAGGAGCGCGTCGGAGAGGCGGCGCGCACGGGAGGAGCAGCGGCGCGGCTACGCGGCGCTTGCGGGTGGCGGCCGGAAGGCGCGGCCGGAGGGGAGAGGCGGAGGCGAGGGGCCCGGGGCGCGGCGCACACGGGCGCGCGGGCGGCGGCCGGAGGCGGGCAGCCGCGGCCGGGCGGCGGCCGGGGAGGCGGCGAGGCGTGCGGGGCGCAGGCGGCGGCCGGACCGGAGGCGCGTGCGGCGGCGGCGGAGGAGCAGCCGGCGGTGCGGGTTGGTGCGGGAGGAGCTCGGGGCTGGGGCGACGCGCGCAGCGGCGAGCAGGGACACGGCGGCGGCGGCGCGCGCTGGGGGCGGCAGGGTCGGCGCGGCGGCGGCGGGGCCGGAGGCGGGGTCGGCGCGGCGGCGGCGGGGCCGGAGGCGGCCGGGGCGGGGGAGCTCGGGCCGGCTTGGTGGTTGCTCGGGCTGGGTCGGGCTGCGGGAACGAGCGAAGGAAGGAGAAAGAGAAGAAGGAAAAAGGAAAAAAAAGAAAAAGGAGGGGGAAAAAGAAAGAAAAAAGGGGTTGCAAAAAAGCAGAAAATGGAGGAGGGTGGCTGCAAAAATTACAGGGGTGGGAAAAGTTTTCAGGGGGACAACACCTAGGGTTTGGGTTAGATGGGCTTTTGGGCTTTTATTTGTCACCCATTTTGTCGGCCGAGTGGGAACTGGGTTTTCGCTTAATACGGTTATAGCATGACACAAAAACATATTATGAAAAAACAAGATATGATAAAGAATACACTTTATTAATTGCCTCTAGGGCATATCTCCTTCACTATTTTCAACTTTGGTATCTCAATTGTCCGGTTGAACTAACTTGATGGTTCAACTTTCAAATTTGCAACCTCTGACTGGCCCGCGTGCGAGGCCTGGGGGGAATGGGCTCTTGATACCCCAGTTCCCACTGGGCCGACAGTAGCCCCCGGGCCCATGATAGCCCATGGGCTTAGGCGAAGCGTCGTGGGCCCTTAGTGCCCAGCCGGCCCGAGCCACGCGGAACTTGGACGATTAACGGCCTCGCACGATCTGGGCGTGAGTCGTGGGGGGTCTCACCACGCCCCGGTAACTACTCCTGGAGGGGACATAAAGCCCGAGCACTGCGGTAGGGAGCCATTACCGTTTCCAATTCTTCGCAGAAAATTCCGCTCCACAGAGCTCTCCGCCTCCGCGCTCTCCTGTGAGTTTCTGTTCTCCAACTCCTTCCAACCTCCGCACCCGTGACAATGAGTCGTCTCAAGAGCAAGGGCAAGGCCGCCACGGGGTCTTCCTCCCAGGCGGAAGCCACGGAGACCGTGATGGGCGCGGCGCTGCTCGGCGTGCGCGTCAACGAGAAAGCGCTCTCAAAGGTCCGATGCCTTGTGGCGGACCGGACGAACGAGCACGGTGCCACCGCCCTGAAGCCTGCGGCGCACGGGAAGCGCCCGCGGGGGTTTTTCCCGCTCTTCCAGCACTGCCTGGCCGCGGGACTGGTGCCGCCCTTCTCGCCGTTCCTGGAGGCGGTGCTGGCGTTCTACCAGGTGCAGCTGCTGCACCTGCACCCCAACTTCGTCCTCATCCTCGCCGTCTTCGCCTACCTCTGCGAGGCGTACCTGGGCCTGAAGCCCACGGTGGGGCTGTTCCGGTGCTTCTACGCGCTCCGGAATACGGCGAAGAACGAGCGCTCCGGGTGCGTCTCATTCCGCATCGTCGACGGCATGGGGAGCGTCTACATTCCCATGTCCTGGAGCGAGGGCAAGGCCATCACGTCCGTGACGAAGAAAGTAGACGACTTCCACCAGAAGTGGTTCTTCGTTGGGGTGGAGCGTCCCTGCGCCTTCCTCGAGGTCCCCGACGAGCCTCCGGTCAAGAACTCCCATTGGGGAAAGGCTACCTTCGACGGCGCCAAGAATGTGAGCCTGATGGGGCGCCTGAGCTTCCTTCGCGAGGAGGGCCTCACAGGGCAGATGGTCGTGGCGGACTTCGTGACTCGCCACATCGCGCCCCTCCAAGCTCACTCGGTCCCCATGTGGATATACTCGGGGCCGAACGACAAGATGCGGCTCCACGTCGAGGACAACGACAAGGACGTCGTCGACAACATCCTCTCCGCGCTCTTCGTCAACCCCTCTGTGCTCCCCGTGGATGAGCTCCGCGTGGCACTTCGGCCCCTTCACCAGTACAACCCGACGGAGCGCATGGCCCTCCTGGAAGGGATGCCTTCATTCACCCCGACAGGCCCGGCAGACTCTTATGTGCCGATGCCGGCCCCGCGGGGAGCGGAGGGGGCCGATTCATGCTCGGCTTCAGGAGCTGGCCTAGGTGATGAGGAAGCCACAGCTGGGGAGGTCTCCTCTTCTAGAGCTGGGTCGTTAACTGACGAGATGTGTGGTATCTCGTCAGGCGACAAAGACGCCTTCGTGGTGGCACCCTCGCGCCCCGTGGAGGAGGAAGCTAAGGAAGGGGAGGCCTCGGGCGCGGAGGGCTCTCCAGGAAGGTGCGGGCCTCACACCAAGGTCGCCGTGGACCACACAGGGGCGAGGCCGTCTGACGTCCCTTCCAAGAGGAAGGCGGAGGCGCCCCCGCGAGGCCTGCTCCCAAGCCCTTTCCCTCATGGCGCTCGCCAGGCCTGGCGTGGGTCGATGCTGGCGCTCCCCCTCCAGGGTGAGTTTATATGACGTTAGGTCGTTTGTCCTCTTGGCTTCTTTTTCCACCTCATCCTTTGTTGAAGTCTTTTCTTGGGCTCTTGCCAGCGGTCCTGCACCTGCGAAGCGCCGTCGGCTCCGCAAGGCGTCCGAGGTGGAGAGCGCCACGGCAGGGGCCGTGGCTGACGAGGCTGCGAGGCCTGTGGAGGCAGCCCCAGCGGTTCCCCTTGAGGAGGCGCCTCAGGTGGAGGTGACTGCGCCCCTCGCGGGGGCGGCTGGTCCTCATGTGAAGGAGGGCGACGTAGGCCCGGATGCACCTGCAGCGCCCTGTGAGCCTCTGGCGGTGGAGGGCCCGGAGGCGAGAACTTCTGCGCCACCTCGCGCTGCTACTCCACGTCGTGCGGGTACGCCTCCGCGCGAGGCCACTCCGCCACGCGAGCCAACGCCGCCGCACGCGTCGACGCCTCCGAGTGTGCCTGCTGCGTCGCCTGCGTCCACCGCTTCTGCGCAGCCCGCGACGGAGACCTGCGAGGCACCGGTAGGCACGGGCGCGTTTGCCGGGGACGGTTCTTCCTCTCCTCCCCGCCAGGCTGAAGGCGAGGAGCGCCTCGCGGCTGCAGGGCCTGAAGGGGGCACGTGCTCAGGCGGGGCTCAAGCTAGCCCCCGAGTTCTCCCCGAGGCCGGACCCGCGGGACTCGACGCTGAGGCCGGGCCTTCTACGAGCCAAGACCTGGTGCTCCGCGGCTGGGACTGGAGCGCGGGGCGCCGCGAGGTCGCCTTTGGCCTCGTGAGGGAGTCCCTGGAGGGCTTGGAGGCGCACCTCGCCCTTGGGGACATATGGCTCGCTCGGCAGCAGGAGGAGCTGGCGAAGTCGTGCGCGTCCTTCCACGCGGCGGTCGAGGCGCGCCGGCTGGAAGATTTGGCGCTGCAGGCCGCCCACGAGGAGGCCATCAGCTTCGCCAAGGAGATCCGCGAGGGGGGCCATCCGCGACGCTGCAGAGCTGTTCAACCCCCTCAAGGCGGAACGCGACGCTGCGGCGGAGCTCCTGCACGAGCTCAGGGCGGAGCGCGAGGCGATGGAGGGCTCGCTGGCGCAGAAGCGCCGCGAGCTGGGCCAGCTGGAGGCCCAGCTGCTCTCCGCCCACCATGCCGCATCGGCTGCTCTGGAGAAGGACCGCGAGGTCTTTGCCGAGCGTGAGCAGCAGTTGGTCCTCAAGGAGGAGGAGCTGCAGCAGCGCGAGGAGCAGCGCCTCCAGGCGGAGAAGGACCTGGTTGCTCAGCGCGAGGCCCTCGAGGAGCGAGAGGGCGAGCTGGCCCAGGCGACCCTGAGGTACGACGAAAACGTCGCTGCCCAGAAGGTGGCTTACGAGCGCTTCGAGCGGCGCTTCGCCGAGAAGACGAAAGAGACCAAGGACGCCCTCGCGGAGCGCGAGAAACAGTTCCGTAAGTCCACTTCTCAGAAGTACCGCGACCTGGCCCAGTCGCAGGAGGACCGCTTCAAGGCCAAGCACGCCGCGGACGCTCGGAAGATCGCCGAGCTCGAGAAGGCAACCTCCAAGCTGGAGGCCCGCCCCACTGGCGCTAAGGACGGCCGCCACCGAGCGGAGGAGGCTCGCGCCGAGGTTGTCCACAACCTCAACTCCTTGGCCAAGGACGTGGAGGAGCAGGTGGCCCCGGCGATGCAGCGAGCGGCGGAGGCCTCGGATTCTGCCAACGCGGCTCGGGCGCTCACGAAGCAGCGCGAGCGCATGTTCGAGGCGCTGGTTGCTCGTGGCAACGAGCTGGCCTCGCAGCTAGGAGCAGACGCGCCGCACACCGACGTTTGGGGCCGCGGCGATGCTGCCATGTACCTGGTCTACTTCGACCAGCTCTTCGCAGCGCTCGAGGGTCCCGTCACCGAGCTTCGGGAGATGATCGAGGACGAGAGTCGGCAGCTCTTGGGGGTGGTGGTGGATCGCATCTTCACCAACCTCAAGCTCCTCACGCCAGACTTCGACCTCGGCTCTGTGACCGAAGCCGCCCAGGGCGAGGACGCGCAGCGGGTCTCATGCTCCCTCGGCGAGCAGGTGGACTCCTTCAGCATCCGCTTCAGGCGCACGGAGGCTGCGCCGGAGGACAGCGAGGAGGAGGTCTGCTCTGCCGAGGCTGAAGAGGGCGCCGCGGAGGAGGTCCAAGGCGGTGCTGCTTCCCATTGAGTCATTCTCTATTGCACCTGCGAGCGCTTGTATCTGCACCAGCTGTGTGCTTTAGACATCTTGAGACTTTTGGCTTGTAATATACTTTCAATTGTTGTTTTAATCCGAGCTTGTCTGCCCCTCGTGAGGTCTCTTTGGACTCATCTCTATGTCTATTTGTTCTCTGCGTCGTTAGGTCCCCTCTCTTCGTGCCATGACTCTGCCACCTCGGTATGCAGGAGCAATGACTCCGCAAGGCCGGGGGGAGTTTGGGCCTAGGAGAGGTAAGAGCCTTGAGTCGCGATGCTCAAGTGCCCCCCTTAGACGTTCCAGTAGTCCATGAAGCGTAAGGGAAAGCGAAGTTGCTCGAGGGGCAAAGCCGCGCGCTAGGGAGAGAAAAACGCTCTTAAAGCGTGGGTGCGAGACTTAGCTTCTCGAGGTTTTCGCCCTGCGCAGGCTTTTCTCCTGGCGGGGTTGCCCACTTGAGCGGTCGCTTCTGGGGAGGCTCTTTGCCTGGCGAGGTTGCCCACTTGAGGGGTTCCTCCCGGGGAGGCTTTTCGCCTGGCGAGGTTGCCCACTTGAGGGGTCGCTCACGGATGCCCCTTCAGGCTCGCGGGGGAATTCTTCCCTGCAGGTATTAGAGGGGCGAACCCAAACGCTGAAACACGGTTCAAGGGACTCGTGCATGCTTATAGGTCCCCTCACGCGTTCCTTGCGAGGAGAGTAAGTACCAAGGTCCTCTGTAGAGATGGCGTGTTTGTGGGATCTTGCCCTCCAGCCAGAGCTCGGACTCTTGGATTTTGCAGTGCTGATGGTGTGTCATTTGAGGCACTGGCACCGTACTCAGCCCCCGCTCGCGAGGTACGCATGTGGAGAGATATAAGCGCACACTTCAACAATATTAATGCGTAAATAAAACCCCCCCAAAAACATTTTTTAAGCGGCGCCGAAGCGCTAAGTTCACTTAGGAACGAGATTGAGTCATTATGCTTGGGATTGCCAAGTTAATGCTCTGACCATGTCGAGGCATGGGGACCACCTGTTGGTGGCAGAGACTCTCAACGGCCTGAGTTGGATCGTTTTAATTGAGAGCTCGAAGGGTTTTCCCTCGAGTGAAGCCTTTGGGGCTTTGGAGGTTTAAGTCGTTGGCGTTTTAACCTCCAGAGACAAGAATGCTTGGAGGTTGAGCCGTAGGCTGCCTCTTCCGCTAGTAGTCTCGACGTGACAATGATCACGTGCGTGGCAATGACCACAATTGCGTTTGTTCCCTTAGGAGACAAAGCATGTGTTTGAGGTTTAAGCCTTTTGCAGTTTTAACCTCTAGAGACGACATTGCTTGGGGGTTGAGCCGTAGGCTGCCTCTTCCGCTTGTCTTCTCGACGTGACAATGATCACGGGTGTGGCAATGACCACGGTGGCATTTGTTCCTTTAGGAGACAAAGCTATGTTTTTGGAGGTTTAAGTCGTTGGCGTTTTAACCTCTAGAGACGAAAATGCTTGGAGGTTGAGCCGTAGACTGCCTCGTCCGCTTGACATCTTGACGTGACAATGATCACGGGCGTGACAATAATCACGTTTTTACCTTGTTCCTTGTGGATACAAAGGTTTGCAAGGTTTAAGCTTTGAGCTTTTAACCTTGAGGGACAAAAAGGTGCTTGGAGGTTGAGCCGTGGGCTGCCTCTTTCGCTAAATGCCCTGACGTGATAATGATCACGGGCAGAACTTGCGCAGATGCATGATGTTCCATGGATTCTTGACGGGGACGCCGTCTTGCGTCTCGAGGCGAGCCGCGCCAGGCCTGGCGATGTGGGTGACCCTGTAGGGACCTTCCCACATCAGGGACAGCTTGTGGAGGCCTTCCCTGGAGAGGATTCGCCTGAGGACGAGATCGCCTGCCTCCAGGGTGCGTGAGCGCACATTGTGGCTGTGGTAGCGCCTCTGGTCCTGCTGGTACTTGGCCGCCCGGAGGGCGGCGCGGAGTCTTAGCCCTTCAAGGAGCAGCAGGTCGTCGTTGTGGAGGTACTCTTGCTGGTCCTCATTAAAGGCAATGACCCGTGGGGATCCATGCTTTATCTCTGCGGGGAGGACTGCTTCGGCTCCATAGACGAGTGCGAACGGCGTTTCCGCAGTGGGCTTGGGTGGCGTGGTACGGATGGATCAGAGCACCGATGGTAGCTCATTGATCCAGCCCTTGCCGTGCCCCTCGAGGATATCGAAGGTCCTGGTCTTTAAGCCTTTGAGGACCTCTGCGTTTGCGCGCTCGGCCTGTCCGTTGCTTTGCGGATGGGCGACTGAGGCGAAGAAGAGCTTGATGCCCATTTTCTCACAGTAGGCTCTGAAGATGCTACTTGTGAATTGCGAGCCATTGTCGGTGATGATGCGGTTAGGCACTCCGAAGAGGCAGACCAGGCCTCGGATGAATTTCACCGCCACGCCTGTTGTGATTGTGCACGTCGCCTCCAATTCAGGCCATTTTGTGAACTTGTCAATGGCCACGAAGAGGTAGCGATATCCACCCTGCGCCGTTGGGAAATGTCTCAGGATGTCCAGCCCCCAGACCGCAAACGGCCACGAGAGCGGAATGGTTTGTAGCCCCAACTCTGGTTGGTGGATTTGCTTGGCGTGGAATTGGCAGGCTTCACAAGCTTGAATGATGTCAGTTGCATCTTGAAGCGCTTGAGGCCAGTAGAAGCCGCTCCTGAAGACTTTTCCTGCGAGGGTGCGGTCGCACGAATGGTGGCCGCATTCCCCGCTGTGGATGTCCTTAATCATCAGTTTTCCTTCTTCAGGAGGGACACACTTGAGCGCGATGCCGTTTGGGCGCTTACGGTAGAGAATTCCTTCGAGGATTTGGTACGATTTTGCTTGGCGGGCAATTCGCTCCGCTTCAACATCTTCCTCGGGAAGGATCCCTTTGTGGAGGTAGTCTTTGATCTCGTCGATCCATCCTGCCTCTTGGTGCACCGCTGTGAGCAACAGACGCTCCCCTCTGGGGGCCAGCAGCCTGGAGCTCCGCTTGCAGGTGGTGGCGTGAGCGCTTCGTCTGTGCTTGCGGGCATGGCCTCTAGGGGCTGCTTTATGGATGCCTTGACGAGCCTTTCTTCAAAGACACCTGGCGGCTGAGCCTGCCGCTTTGATGCACGCTTGGCGACGTCATCAGCCTCTTGATTTTCCTTTCTTGGGATATGCATGAGCTCCATTCCCCTGAAGTTCTTCTCCAGCCTACGGACCTCTTCAAGGTATGCGGTCATGTGGTCGTCCTTGGGCTTGTAGCTTTTGTTGGAGAAGTTGACGAGCAGCTGGGAGTCGCCCTTGATGAGTATGTGCTTGACGCCTAGGGCGATTGCGGCGCGTAGGCCAGCAATCAGCCCTTCATACTCGGCGATGTTGTTGGATATCTTGTCGATTCCGAAGCACAGCTGGACTGCGTAATACAACTTGTCGCCTTTGGTTGAGGTCAAGACTACGCCTGCCCCACCGTGGCGACAAGCGAAAGCTCTGCCGAACTTCATGGTCCAGTGGCTGGGCATTGCGGCTCCAGAGGACTCGTGCTCTTCTTCCCAGGGCTCTTCAGGGGTTGGATCAGCTTATTCGGCGACAAAGTCTGCCAGCGCTCTTCCTTTGATCACCTTTGTGGTATCGAAGCGCAAATGGAATGGCTGTAGCTCGATGTTCCATCCTGCGACACGATCTGTTGCATTTGGGTTGCGCAGAATTTGCTCCAGGGGGAAAGAGGTTACCAACGTGATGGGGTGCCCCTGGAAGTAGTGTCGCAGCTTTCTTGAGGCGATGAGGAGTGCGAGGAGAAGCTTCTGCTGCATCGTGTACCGCTCGCGAGCATCACGCAGTACTGTGCTGACGAAGTAAACTGGATGCTCGACGAGAGTAGTTCCTGTTTCCTTGGCGTCTTTCGCCTGAGGTGGCCCAGCTTGGCCCTCGATGGGGTTGGCTTCAAGGGGCTTGTCCTGGGCCTCGAGGGTGTTGGCCTCGCGGGACTTGGTCTCGAAGGACTCGGCCTCGAGGGACTTGGCCTCGAGGGACGTGGCCTCGAGGTATTTTGCCTCGAGGGGCATGGCCTTGAGGGACGTGGCCTCGAGGGACTTTGCCTCGAGGGACGTGGCCTTGAGGGACGTGGCCTCGAGGGACGTGGCCTCGAGGGACTTTGCCTTGAGGGACGTGGCCTCACAGCGCTCCTCCTGGGCCTCGAGTGTGTTAGCCTCTTGAGGCTCCTCAGTCCCTTCGGCATGAACCTCTTGCAGCGGTTGACTCGGGGCAGTCCCCTCTTGAGGCTTTGGGCCTGGCGGTGGCTTTGTGAGGACTGCCCTTTCGTCGAGCTCTTTATCAGGAGGCTTTTTCTTTGGAGTGGTTGCACTCTTCTTGTGAAGCACAAGCTCCTCTCTTTCCACCACAAGGACAACACTGGTTGTTTGTGGAGTAGCTGACAAGTACAGCTTCAGGTGCTCGCCAAGCCTTGGGGCGACCATTACAGGTGGGCTGGCCAAGTACTTCTTCAAGTCCTCAAATGCTTTTTCAGCTTCAGGGGTCCACTTGAAAGCGCCCGTTCTTTTCATGATCTTGAAAAACGGTAGGGCTCTTTCGCCGAACTTGGAGCTGAATCGACCCAAACTGGCCATGCAGCCTGCCAGGCGTTGCATGTCCTTGAGCCTGCGTGGAGGTTGCATGCCTTCTATGGCTTTGATTTTGTATGGGTTCGCCTCTATGCCTCGAGGAGACACGAGGAACCCTAGCAATTTGCCTGAAGGTACTCCAAAGACGCACTTGGCGGGGTTGAGCTTGATGTTCACCTTGCGTAGGTTGGAGAAGGTTTCTTCAAGGTCTCCGAGAAGAGTATTTCCTTCTCGAGACTTCACGACGATGTCATCGACATATGCTTCAGCGTTTCACCCCATTTACCCGCCAAGGGCTATCCTCATTAACCTCTGGAAAGTGGCTCCGGCATTTTTTAGGCCGAAGGGCATGCAGACGTAGCAATACACACCGCATGGGGTGAGGAAAGCCGTCTTCTCCTCATCCTCTTTAGACATTTTAATCTGGTGATAACCAGAGAAGGTATCGAGGAAACAGAGGAGGTCGCAGCCTGCCGTGGAGTCCACGATCTGGTCGATTCTGGGCATGGGATAAGGGTCTTTGGGGCAGGCCTTGTTTACATCAGTGTAGTCGATGCAGAGGCGGCCTCCGCCGGCGTGTTTTGGGACTACCACGCCGTTGGAGAGCCAAGTGGGGTGTGCGACTTCGCTAACGACTTTTGCCGCTTTGAGCTTCTCGACCTCCATGACGATGAATGCTTGCTTCTCCGGGGCTTGCTTTCTTGCTTTTTGCTTGACGGGGCGCGCGTTTGGGCAGACGGCCAAGTGGTGCTCGATCACCTCCCTCGGTACACCAGACATATCTGACGGTGTCCATGCGAACATGTCAGAGTTTGCTTGAGGAAGGCGACGAGCGCGCTTTCCTATTTGGGAGGCAGCGCGGCGCCAATGGTGACGCTAGCCCCCGAGCCTTCAGCCCCCGAGCTACATGAGCTCAGAGAGATCTTCTTGGTAGCAGTTGCCTCCTGGGAGAACAACTCCTTCTTCTTCTTGGGCCTCTCGAGAGGCTCTTGGTCCTCTGCTGCGGGGAAGGCCATGGCGGCGGTCTTGTAGGCCGTCTCAATAGCGCGCGTAGCGTCCAGGACATGCCCACGTATGGTGACCGTGCCGGCGCTGCCGGGGATCTTGACCATGTTGTACGCATGGTGCGTGACAGCCATGAACTTCGCAAGTGCGGGGTAGCCGAGGATGGCGTTGTACGGCAGGCCGATGTGCGCGACATCGAAATCGATGTGCTCGGTGCGGTAATTTTCCTCGCTTCCGAAGGTGACGGCAAGCCTGACCTGGCCTAGAGGCTCGATCGAGCCGCTGGTGACCCCCGTGAAGGGCCTCGAGGGCATAAGCCGCTCGTAGGGCACTTGAAGCGCTTCAAACGTATCTATGGAGATAACGTTCAGGCCTGCTCCGTCATCGATGAGCGTCTTGGAGACAGCCACATTGTCGATGGTGGGGGTGCAGACCAGCGGGAGGGTTCCAACAGTCTTGGTGGACTTGGGGTGGTCCTGAGCGTCGAAGGCAATGGTGTACTGCGACCACTTGAGGGGCCTGGAGGTTTTCGTGCTTGGGAGGGCGGCGTTGAGCTCGCGGGCGAACTGCTTGAACTGGTTGTTCGACTTCGGCGCCTGCGCCCCCCCGAGGATGCAGGCAATGGCGCCCCTCGAGGCTTGGTAGCCGCCATCTTCCTCGTCAGGGAGGTTGCCGTTCTTTTCTGTGGCGTTGGCCTGATTTCCAGATGGTTTCTGGTAGCCGCCCTTGCGTCCGCTCCCGCGGTAGCCACGGCCTTGACCGCGGCTGCCACTGCCTTCTGCTTGCTCGCGCTCCTTGCTCAACCTTTTGAGGTCGTAGCAGGACTCCGTAGAGTGGCCGCGCCTATTGTAGTAGATGCAGAAAGGGCGGTGATCATCTTTCCTCTCTCCAGCCTTGGGGGAGTCCCTGCGGGTGCCTTTTGTGTCAGGCTCTGCCGCGAGAACTGCGGTGGCCTTGCGCTTGGGCTCCTCCTTCTTCTTCTGACTTTTGGACCCCTCAGCATGATCGTCCCCTCTCGAGGACATTTTCACGAAGAGGAGTCCCTCTTCAGCCTTGGCGCACTTGTCCGCCATGTCGAACAGCTTGACCACAGAGGTGAGCTTGTCGTGGATGCCCAGCTTCTCGAGCATCCTGCTGTTTGTGACGCCCTCGCGGAAAGCGGCGATGACTTGAGTGTAAGGGATGTTCGGGATTTTGTTGCGCACTTGGCTGAAGCGCTGGATATACTTGCGGAGCGTTTCATCCTTCCTCTACACCACAGCGCGTAGATCGTTGTCGGTGAGGGCGCGCTCATACGTCCCCTTGAAGTTGGAGACGAACTGCTTGCAGAGCTCCTCCTAGGAGTTCACAGAGTCCTCCGGGAGGTTCAGGAGCCACGACAGCGCAGAGTCGCGTAGCGCGTGAGAGAACCAGTTGGCCATGACCTTGTCGTCTCCCCCTGCGGGTTGGATGGAGGTGGTGTAGAGCTGCAGGAACTCGACGGGGTTGCTGGAGCCGTCGTAGCCCTTGGGAAGAGCCGGCCTGAACTTCTACGGCCATACCACGCGAAGCAGAGAGCGAGTGAACGCCATGCAGCCTGAGGTGTACGTAGCGACCCCGTGCTGAAGTGCGCCGCGGTTCAGCTGTCCCGCCTGGACGAGCTCCTCCACGAGCCTGTTCTGGCGGTCTCGCTGGGGCTCCATCCCCACACGAGCGTCGGGTGCGGTGCGCTGCACGATTAAGCAATCGTGTGGCGAGGACGCATGCAAAGCAGCCCTTTGTGCCGCAGCCGGTGCAGGCCCCGGAGGTGGCGGAGGCGCATTTGTTGCGACCGTGCCCGCGAGAGAGGGGTGCATGTTGCACTGCGACAGAGCGGGGCGCGTCATGGCGATGCCGACGAGGTGGTTGAGGCGTTGGAGCACTGCTCGTGGGCCTCAGCGGTGGGCTGGTAGCGGAGCAGCTCCTGGGCCATGAGCAGCGCGGTGTGGGGCGCAGGGTCTATCCTCCCCGGGCCCGAGCCGCTCGGGCGCTGCGTCGGGTGCGACGACTGTGCGTCCTCCTGGTGCTCGAGGTCATGCTCCGGTGCCTCCGCGTGAGGGCCAGAAGGGACATGCTCCTCGTGGCGGGCTCGGCCCCGCCGTGCGCGGGTGGTCGCGGCACCTGGGGGCGCGCGTGCTCCCACGGGCGCACGTCGGTTGACTCGGGCGACGCGGGTGGCGCGCGTGTTCACCATGGCGCGGAGACGAACTCAAAGGTTGTTGACGCGCCTCAATCCCCTACCTGGCGCGCCAAATGTCGGGTTATGACTCCCAAGAATCGGGGGTAGTCACTTCCTGAAGTGTGGTTCGAAAGGGGATTGAACGCGGAGGTCTAAACCCTCAAGTGGCTCCACGACGTTGCTCGCCGGACCCGAAGAAGACGCACACCTGACCAAGGAAGACACCGTCCTTTACCCAGGTTCACGTCCCTCGTGAGAGGTAAGACCGCTACTCCTCATGTCTGTATTATATGTGGAGGATTACAGTACAATGGAGTTGGCCGGAAGCCCCCTTGAGGCAGTTCTTGCCTTGGGAGGGAAGCAATGATCTTCTTCCTCCTCCAGCCAGAGGCTAACCTAACCAGTGTTGCTAGGGTTTATAAGGGTGTTTTGCACGCAAAGGGCCGACCTTTGCTACGATGGATGTCTTCTCTCTTTTATAGGCGCCTCAGGCCTTCTCCTTCGGCTTGGCCTTCAAGGTGGCTCCCACATGCCAGTGGTAGGGCGGAGCACGAGTCCACCGCGCTCCATTCGTCCATGGACTCGGTCCATTGTTGATAAAGGTGGCGCTGTGGCCGACAGGCGGCCGACCGCGCGGTACTATCTGCAGAGCGGGCAGTCTCTGAGGTGGAGCCCGCGATGACGATCTCCGTTGGAGGGTTGCGCCGTCCACCTGCTTTATCGTCAGAGTAGAAGGTCCTCACAGCTGCGCAGCAGGCGGAGCAGCTTTGTTGACCACTTTATCGCCAAGGACAGCGACGGGGGTGCGTGCATCACTGCATGAGCGTGGCAGAGGTCACGTGCTTCCTTGGCCGCGACGTTTCCCTCCAGACCTGAGGGGAGATTCCTGGTTGACTCCCCTCAGGCGGGATGGTGCTTCGGGGGGGGGGGGGGTCCCCTGAGGCGAGGGGTCCCTTGAGGCCCTCGTTTCTTCTTCAGGCCCTCGAGGGGAATCGCCTCTCGAGGGTCTCGCCAGGCGGGGACGCCTGACCTTAGCCGTTTCGTCTGACTGGCCCGCGTGCGAGGCCTGGGGGGAATGGGCTCTTGATACCCCAGTTCCCACTGGCCCGACAAAGTATACTATATAATAAAATAAGTTATGCATGAAATGCACTTTTTAATCACAAGAAAGTATCAAAATAACTTTTGTGATTTCTTAATAAATATGCATGAGGTTATAAATGCAATTTAATTAATTTCTATTTTTGCAAAATATAATAAAAGGAATAAATATAAGATTAAAGTTTTATGTGATTAAATTTTATATGAAAATTTTATAATTGGTGTTAATAGACAAAGGGGGTTTAAATAAATTTATTGCAATTGGATTTAAACAAAAATATTATTTCTATTAATAGTTATGTCAAAAATAGTCAAACTATTCAAATTAAACTTGAAAATAATACTCAAAAATATTTTATAATAGAGACATCATTTTACAAATATTCCAAAGTCTTTTAAACAATTTTATTTGCAATTTTTGAGTTTACAGATTTAAAGTTATGACAAAAATACTCAAAGTCCCATTTGAAATTTGAATATTTTAAACTAAGTCAAATTTGAATTTTGGTAGATCTAAAATATTCCACATGTTAAGGGCTTTCCAAATATATAAAAATATTTGAATTTGGATATGTGAGTAAAAAGTTATAACAATTCTAAGTGACAGGGGTGTTTCTGCAAAACTGCCATTTTACTTCTATTCGGAAAATAAAACAGAAAAGGTTGGCTGACGTGGCAATCTCTGATTGGCTCGGATCTAGGGTTAACCTGGGCCGTAGGATCTTAAGGGGATTGGACGGATCAGATCGGGGAATACCTCTTCGGGGCCGATCTAATCTTGGCCGCATGAAGCAGATCTGACGGTCCTCGGTGAGTCAACCAGAACGGGGCGGCCCACCTCGCCGGACTTGAAGAAGACGACGGCGCTCGCTCCGGCGTGGACGCTCCGGTCACTGCCGTTCTCCCCCGAGCTCGCGGAAGACGGCGTCGGACGCGGTGAGTCGCGCCGTAGATGCAGGAGGGCTTGGCGTTGCCCTTCGATTCTCGGAACGTGGCAGGGCCGGGGTGGAGATCGCGCGACTCCGGCGAGGTCGTGATTAGCTCGTCTCCGAAGTCCTGCTATGGGAAAAAATAAACCGGAGGGCTTAGTGGTGCGTGCAGGTGCGGGAGAGATGGAGGACGAGGAAGGGGGCGGCGGGGTCGTACTGTGTCGTCGGAAAACAAGGAAAACGGCGGGGGCACCATGTGTACTCCGGCGAGCGATTGTGGCGGCCTGGAGGCGCAAAACAAAGAGGGAGGAGAGGGGAAAGATGCGGCAGGGGGTGGGGATTTTATAGGGCGCACGCGGGGAACAAAACACGTAAATTTCGCACCGAATTTGGAAGGAGATCGCCGACGTGATTTCCGTGCGGGAGGTTGAAGACGATGCTCACGTCAGCATGATGTCAGCGTTTTTTTTTCTTCTGATTTTCCATTTTATCAATATCTTTTGATTTAGGTGTCCAAATGAGGTCAAATTAATTTCCATAAATTTGTAAAAATCATATCTTTGTGTTAAACCAGTTGTGGGCATGTTTTGAAAACTTTTTAAAATTAATAATTTTGAAATATTGGTTTAAGACTAATTTGATACTTAATCTCAAATTTTAAATTAAAGCCTAATTAGATTTTCTCTTGGCTAAATAAAATTTGTAAAAATACCCACATTCAAGTATGTTTGAATTCAAGTTATTTAAACTCATTTCAAATACTAAATTCATTTTTTGGTTTTAGTGCAATATTAAATGACATAACACATCTATTTGAAATGACAGGGAAATATAGAGTATCCAATTTTAATTCTCATTATTTTTGTGCACCATTAAATTTCATGATATGGTAAATTATTTGAAAACTCCATGCAATACCTTTGGAAAAGATTCTGAATTTAGTTCATTTCTTAGATTAAATATCGTCATGAAAATCATTTTATGTTTTGAAAATTAATGAAAGTAATTTAAGTTAATGAAATGCCTATTTGGATAATTCATTAATTATATAATCTATGAAGTTTTAAAGTTATAACCTATAGAATTGTAATTTCCAAAACTATGTTTTAAATGCAGGTGAGACTGAAAACTATGGCTAAGTGGTTGAAATCAAATACTTATAAGGAACTTTGTATTACAATAAAATGATTTGAAATTTTGTAAAACATTTGTCAAATTACATATTGAGGTTTTAATAAATACAATGGATAATAAAATGTTTAACTTGAAATAAATTTTGAAAATTAGTGATTACTTGAGATATTTGAATTAAGAGTGCGGATTTGTTGCCCCCGTGGGCTATACCCCCCATCCAACGCCGTTGGATCTGTTGCTGGAGATTCGAAAAGCTGGCTCTGACACTGATTTGGGAAGTGCTTGACCTAGTAGCTCAAGTAATAAAGGTGCGACTATAACCTAATTTTGCGACGAGGATAGTCAGAGGAACAGGTAACAAAGGTGGCAGAGCCGCAACATGCAAATCAGGCAGCTAGCCAATCAAACCCATCGATGGAGCCATTGCAGCGCTGGCTTGAGAGCGGGCAGGCGGTATTGATGACATACGGTAGTTAATACATCTAGCTCCAACTGTCGTGGTGGTGTCACGGCAGATGCCATGGGATGGCTAATTTGTGGTGCCGATGGACGTTGGTGGATCCGGGGAGGGATAGCGAGCTGAAGAGCTCACACGGGGAGGATCCCGGTAAAACCGAGATCTCCCAAGAACAGGGAATAAGAACAAAGTGCAAAGAGGAAGATCTAACAAATACAAACAAATGCACGAAGGCACACGACACACACACGATATACCCAGGTTCAGGGCCCTCGTGAGGAGGTAACACCCCTACTCCTGCCTTTCCTCTCTATATATTGGTGATTTAAGGACTACAACTTGCTACAAGATCTCTCAAAGTGATGAATATGAAGAACTAGATGAACTCAAGGTGAGAAGGAAATAACTGCTCTAAGAGTAAATGTGACTATAGCTTTGGCTCTCAAGTTGGTCTCTCTCCCTCAGGAGCAGTTATGGCGCCTTTTATAGAGGTCCGGCCAGGAGGGCCGGAAACCCTAATTTGGCTTGGCCCCACCGGACAGGCCTAGCCGGGATGTCGTCACCGGCTAGTGCGACCTAGTCGCCGAACTATCCGGTGTAGACTCCTCGTCATCATCTCGTTAAGGACGACAGGCGCCGTCCTGCACCATCATTGTCCCCTTGTCAGAGACAAGACATGTCTCTGCCCATCCCGGATAGCCTTTTCCGGATTGCCGGGCTAGGCATGTCAGGTCTTGTCGTACCACGCTCGTACCGGCTGACGCGCTCCCGTGTCAGGCGGGAGGTGACCATGCTCCCGTGTCAGGCGGGAGGTGACCATGCTTCCGTGTCAGGCGGAACGGTACTTCCCCCCGCGATAGACGGGAAAGCCTGCTACGGACCGTTGACGGCCTACCGGAAGCCCTTGCTCCGGATACCTCCTTGCCTGCCACTGAACCTCTTCTGCACAAGATCAACAGCGAGAGTCGCTCCGGTTAGTACTTACCCGGAATACCTATCCGGTAAAGCCGAGTACACCTCCACCCGGAAGTCTTCCCGGAGTCCTAGATCCGGGATCCTTCCCGGAGACGTCCGAGCTCGTCTCAGGGTGAGCATCTCTAGGCCTAGCCTCCCGAAGATGTCTTAGCCTACCAGCAAAGACATCTTCGAGAAGCTAGTTCTTAGAGGAACCACCCGCTCATGCTTGTGCTGCGACTGAGGACTGGGGGTGTCTATTTATAGCTGCCAGAGCTGACCCTTGCGGTTGCCAGGAGACACTTTGCCCTCTTCCAGTGCCTAAGGCTCATGTTGCCCTTTCGGCACACCAGGAGGTGTCCCTTGCTGTCGCCAAAGGTCAAGCACTGTTGATATTTACCGGATTATACCGGGATCTGCCCCTACCCGGGGGGTAGCCCCCCGACACTAGTCCCCGAAGCTGGTGCTGCACAGTGACCTCGGATGATGTGCGGGATCAGCTTTAAACAACACCCATTTTCCGAGAACCAATTATACCATCCTTTTATTCCATGTCTAGATCGATTCTTCCCGAGATCTTTTTACCGAGATCTTTCCACCGAGATTGCCTTAACCGGGAGGCGAAGCCTGCGACCGGATAGTACCATGCCAGTGAATCTCGACCGTTGATCTCCCGATGAATTCGAGACACTCAGCCAGGGCCCACCCGACGTCCCGTCTGCGCAGAGACGCACTCGAGTGCCTCTGCGCACGCACGGCGTCACTTGGGTTCCCGCGCCGAGGAGCCGCATCCGATCCGGAATCCAACCGTTGGGGCCGTGTGGCCCTCGGTGTGGCCGGATCGGGCGCTCCGGATAGTGCCACGTGGCGTGCGGCACAAAATAGATCCCACCCACAATCGAGGAGATCGTGGGCGGGAAAATCGGAAACCGCTCCGGAATCCCCCCCCATAAATAGGGGGCCGGAACGGTCTCCTTCACTTCTTCTTCGCTTCTCTTCTCCTTCATCGTCTCGAGCCCGTCGCCGCCGCTGCGCTCGTCGCCCGCACGACGTCCCGCTCGCCGTTCGCCGGAGCTCGCACCCCGCCGTCCCTCTCGCACGTCGCCGATCCCCTCCTTCACCGGTGAGTTGTTCTTCTCCGCTCCGATGTTTTCCTTTGGTAGTCCAACCGTCCGACTCCGGCCGTGCCGTAGCCCGAGCGCGGTTGCGCCACCGCCGGCGAGCACAACTCGAGCGGCGCGCACGAGGCGCACGGCGTAGATGTATCGCCGTGGTAGGGCGTAGATCAATCACACGTACGGCTTCGCTATAGCTTAGCCTGCCCATTTTTCCTCACATTTGTTTTGATTATTTAGCACACGACAGATCTTGCTTCCCACCAACTCGGTAGTGTTTAGCAGTTTGCGCCCCGACATCCTCGTTTCCGATAGACTAACTCCGACTAACCGCCGCTACGTCTGCAGAGTAGCCCGGATACCCCTGCATACTTCTCCGACATGGGTGAAGAACGTGCTCGGGGGTGCTGGGATGGGTCCGAGGCGAAGCGGTCGGATCTTGACTGGCTGTATCGGACTCACCGGATTCCTCCGGAAGTCGAGAGCCGTCTACCGGGAGAGGAGGTTGCACCGGAACCCCAACCCGGGGAATTCGTGGTATTCCTATCGCACTTCGAGCGCGGGTTTGGGCTTCCGGCTAGCCCCTTCTTCCGCGACTTCCTCGACACGTACGACGTCCAACCTCACCATCTTCCCGCCAACGCCATCATGATGCTCTCGGTCTTCACCACCTACGCGGAGGCGTATCTCGGCATATGGCCATTTGTGGATCTCTGGGCCAAGTATTTCATCCTTCGCCGCCAAGCCATCCCCAATCCGGATCAGAAGATAAAGGACTTAGTCGATTGCGGAGCGGCCACCATCATCCCTCCGCGGACTCCAGATTCCCCATAGTCAAGGGACTAGAGTCCTGCCGGAAATGGCAGCGCAACTTCTTCTACGTGAAGAACCGGGAGCCCTCGGGAGATGGTCCGGGATCCTCGAACCCGGACTTCATCAATCTGCCGGAATTCGTCATGGGTCCTCCGCGCGAATTCCGTCGCTGGAAGCATCTTCCCGACAACGACGAGATCAAATACATGCACGATGTTCTGCACGTGCTAACTCAGCAGATGACCGGGGATGATCTCTTGCGCTGCTTCATTATCCGCCGGGTCTGCCCCCTTCAAAACCGAGTGCACAAGATGTGCCACATGTTCGTGAACTTCGACCCCACTAGGACCAGTATCCTTGGGCTAAACCACGGGGGGGTCGTCCGTCGTGTTCGAGCTATTGCCCGGACGGAGATGACGGAGGACTATGTTTGGGGGGTCCTTGGGGGATGCCGGAGAAGACCATGTGATCAGGTGCTTATATCAGTATTTCGTGCCTTCGCCTTCATACATGCGTTCACCTGGACACCGACACGGCCTAATTTGTTTGCGCAGTTGTTCGAGCGTCAACACGAAGAAGACGTCGTCCACGTCAACGGGACTTACACGCCGGATTTCCCGAAACCGGACGTGATGCCGAGAGAGGATCCCGACGGTGAGGACCACCTCGCCATCCCTTTCGTCAAGGCCCCGGGTAATCCTTCAACTCCAGAGGCAGTTTTCATTTCTTCGGATGATGAGGATGAGACTGACTGCCAGATTCTCGATGTTATTGACGCTCTCCCTCTGAATTGGGCCTCAGCTGTGGTTCCGAAACCGACAACCGGGACCAAACGTGCCGAGAGCCGGAAGCGCGCGGCTTCCGACACCGAGGGGGCCGAATACCCCGGCAACCCCCCCAAAAGGAACAAACCGAGTAAGCAGACGACCGAGAAGCCTGCTCGGCGCCGGCAAAGGGGTCCTCCCCTTGTGGATTCCGGGTCCGTCTTCCTTGCCTTATGTTATCTGACTTTGCTTTCTGCGCAACTATTACAAAGACATTTCCTTTCAGGGATGCACTCGAGCTCCCGTCGCCTGTTGTTCCTCCTCCTCCCGGGACTCGGACTCCGAGCCCGGCTCGGGCTTCTCCTTCACCTCCTCGCCCTTCTACCCGAGGCAGTGAGCCTGCGGCTTCCGGTGCCGCACCGGCTACCGTTGCGACCGCGGATGCGCATCCGGTGATCGAGGAGATCCCGGTGCAGGCCACGACCACCTCGGGAGAAGTGCTTCTTCCGGAGAGCCCGCGCCGGGTTCCCGGGCTGGAGGCAGAGATCCTCAGCCCTCGCCGGGAATCTGCGGCCAGTGGCCCTTCTCGGCCAGTCGCGCCCAAGACCATCCCGGAGAGGCAGCCTACAGCCTCCTCCCGGCCAGCAGACCAACCTCCCAAATCTCGCAGCAAGATTGCTGGGCAGAAAACATCCTCTGCCCCGCCCGCAGCTGCCCCGACATCCTCGTCTCAGGACTTGGTGCTGCGCCCGGGTACGTTTTCCTCGTTACCACCGCCTCCTGCCGAGATCCCTACTGCAGCCTTGCGGATGTTGCGAGCAACGGTCAACTCCTTTGTATCTTCAGGATCCCGGGACGTTGCTGCTACCCGCGCTGCCGGCAGCTCCGGCATTCGGGTTGTTGATGACTTCAACAAGGCCAGGCTTGCCGCCGACGCTTCCGAGACTGCAGGGGACTTGCACGCTGCAGGCCCGAGCCGCAGCGCTCAAGCCCTGCACGCTCTCCAGGTGGCCGCGCTGGATGTCACCCGAGTAAGCGAGGTAAGCTTTTCCTCTTTCAAAAAACGCATTTGTTCCTTCCACCACCACTAGTCCCCGAGATTGGTGCTTAGTGCTCTAGATTCCACCGAATATCAGATCACTAGGTTCCAATCTTAGAGAAAAATCCAGGACTCGAACACCGAGTCCCCGAGATCCTCCCAACCGGATAGGTTGCTTCAAAATTCGCTCCACCACTAGTCCCCGAGATTGGTGCTTAGTGATCTAGATTCCACCGAATAGTAGATCACTAGGTTCCAATCTTAGAGAAAAATCCAGGACTCGGACACCGAGTCCCCGAGATCCTCCCAACCGTATTTTTTACACCTTTTCCATACTGACTTTGCCCTCTTTGTCTTGCTTTCAGGAGTGCAGCCAAAAACGCCGCAACATCTTCAACCGGGTTCTCGCTGAACTCGGTCAATCCAAGAAATCCGAGGAGCGCCTCCGGGAGGAGCGAGACGCGGCGCGCAAGATCTCGGTGGACCAGAAGACTGCTCTCGCCACCGCGCAATCCGAGATCGCGCGGCTGAACGGCGAGCTCGGAAAGGTCCAGGCTGCTATGTCCGAGATGAAGACGCGCTTCATCGAGGCGACCAAGAAGCAGAAAAAAACCCTGGACCAGTCGGTGGCGCGCGCGGATAACGCCGAGACTGAGCTGGGTCTTCTCCAGTCGCGTTCTGATACTTGGCTCAACGAACTCACCGTGTTGAACCGGGATCTCAACAGTGAGTTATCCGACATCCCTCTTCTCTTGTTACTTCCTTTATTTGCTGTTGTTTTTTCTTATGACTTAGCCGTTTGACAGCTCTTCTTTTTAAAGGAGTTTGTGCACTCCCGGGAAGCTGCCGCCAAAGCTGTTGCCGCCTTCCGCGAGAAGCGCGCCGGGAAGGGTCCCATCTCGAATGCCTGGGACATCGAGGATCACCTCGTCGCCCTAAAGGCCCGGATAGTACCCCTCCGGTCTATCGGGACGGATCTGCTCAGCGCCGCGGTCCACGTCCACGGCGCACTGTGGCCAAGTATCCGGGGGACGCTCTCGCTTCCCGAGCTCTCGAGCGCACTTCGGGGTGCCGGGAGGCGCATCCACGCCTGGAAGCTTTCCGGTGCACGAGCTGGCGCCGACCAGGTCTTGACCCAAGTACTCAGCTTGTACGAGGGTCTCGATCTGGAGGCAATCCTGCGCCTGCGGACGGTCTCTTCGTGGGTCACCGATCCGGAGAAGATCCAGCGCCGACAAGAGGTGGCGCATCGCACCGCTGCGTGGTCAAGCTTCCGCACGTTCATCCCTAGCGTCGTCCCTTCCGACTCGGAATCAGATTACGAGGACGGCGAAGACGATGCCGCTTCCGGCGAGGCGGAAGACGAGTCCCCGGAAGGAGATGACGCCGCTTCCGGTGCCGCGCCCGAGAAGGTGGTTTCCCGGGATGTAGCGACTTCGCCAAGACCGGAGGTCCCCGAGACCGAGGTGCTTCCCGAGGCCCCGAGTATCGCTGCCGTCACCGAATCCGAAGTCGCCCCCGTCGCTGCTCCCGCTGCTGCTGCTGCCCCTGCTCCTGAGGTCGTTGCTCCCGAGGTCGCTGCTCCCGAGGTCTCCGTCCAGAAGCCGACTTCCCCTACCGCATGAAAAACTTAGCAGATTCGTTAAATCCCCGGGATGCCGGGTGTCATATGTAATATATACTTATACTATTTTCATTCCGCAGTGAACTACTTATCCGAACAATTTATGCCAATGTATTCTGTTTTGAGTTCCCGACTTTGTCTTTCATGTTTACCGTACTTAGGTAATCTCTGCTCTTGTCTACCATTTCGGCGTTCGACAGTCGAGTCACAAAACTCCACATACGGCATACATTACTTAGATCAATCCGAGTTCCGGTTAACCGAATTCCCGACATAAACAACAAAGTTATTAAAAAACAAGCATGCCGGATAAGTTCCTGCTTCGAGTTCCCGAGACCGTTTTCGTGTTTCCCACCTTCCCTCTCTTTGCTCTTGACTACCATTTCGGCGTTCGTCAGTCGAGTCACAAGATGATTTCACATGACATACATTACTTTGTCCTTGAGAATCGAACTCGGAACTTTCCCGGCATGCACACAATATAAAAAATAACTATCTGTCAGTCCCCGGGTTCCTTCCCGGGATGCCGGTAAAAAATAATAAACAAACCTTACAAAACAGAAGTAAAAAGGAGCACAGAATCAGGCAGTCCCCGGGTTCCTCCCGGGGTGCCTTACTTCCATAAATATTGAAAATTGAGATACACATACACTGAGCCCTTTAAGTGTAGAAGGGGCGAAGTAGAGCTACATTCCATGGACGTTTGGTTTCCTCACCGGATTTGTCCATTACACCTTTCCTAGCTTCCTGTGCATCTACAAGGTAATAGGAATCATTGTGCAATGCCCTGCTTATCACAAAAGGTCCCTCCCATGGAGGTGACAACTTATGCATTCCGGCCGTGCGTTGGATGAGCCTCAGCACCAGATCTCCCTCCCGGAATACCCTCGGGTGCACCTTCCGGCTATGATAGCGACGGAGGTTCTGCTGATAAATTGCAGACCGAGATAGTGCCAATTCTCTGGCCTCTTCGAGTAAATCAACATCATCTTCTCGGGCCTCCTTTGCCTCAGTTTCGGTGAACATTGTTACTCTCGGGGAGTCATATTGTATGTCGGTTGGGAGGACCGCCTCAGCACCGTATACCATGAAGAATGGCGTGTATCCGGTAGATCTATTCGGTGTAGTCCGGAGACCCCATAGTACTGCCGGTAATTCCTCTATCCAGCATCCCAGAGTTCTCAATAGTGGTTCGATCAAGCGAGCTTTGATGCCGGCTAAGACTAAGGAATTTGCCCTTTCGACTTGCCCATTTGCTTCCGGGTGTGCAACTGATGCTACATCCAGCCGGATTCCCTTCTCAGTACAAAATCGAGCGAATTCCCCCACAGCAAAGTTTGTTCCATTATCTGTGATAATGTTGCGTGGGTATCCGTATCTCAAGATAATGTCTTTCAGGAATTGCACAGCGGTGTGTCCATCGCACTTCCGGATTGGCTTGACCTCTATCCACTTTGTGAACTTGTCCACCATGACAAGTATGTGTGTCATATTGCCCCTTGCCGGTTTGAATTGCCCGACCATGTCCAAACACCATACTGCGAATAGCCAAGTGATGGGGATTGTTTTCAGTGCTGATGCCGGCATGTGTATCCGGTGAGCAAATCTCTGGCATCCCCCACACTTCCGGACAATATCTTCTGCTTGCTGCAATGCAGTGGGCCAGTAGAACCCATGCTGGAACACCTTTGCCACCAGGGCCCGGGATGATGCATGATGTCCACATTCCCCTTGATGTATTTCCACCAGCATCTCTTGTCCTTCTGTCGGTTCCACACATCTCTGGAGTACCTCGGTGACACTTCTCTTGTATAGCTCTTGATTGATGACAGTGTATGCTTTTGATCTTCGCAGTATCTGCCGGGCTTCCACCTCATTTTCCGGGAGAGTTACCTCCAAGATGTACGCCATAATGGGTTGTGCCCATCCCGGGACAGGTCTCTCCGGGAACATGGGAGTGTCTATGTCCATTGGTTCTGCCGACATCACCTCTATCATCATCTCTCTTTGCCTCTCCGAGCACTGGGACGCAGTCCCCGGGTTCGATGTTATGCTCCCGACATCTACTTCCATGGGTACGGCATCTGAACCAGGCTCCTTGGGGATGAAGATAGATTCTGACTCGGGTGATGGTTGAATAGATGGCTTCCTCAGATGCTCTAGGGATATCCCGGGTGGGATGGCATCCCGGGATGACCCTAGTTTGGACAAGACATCCGCTGCTTCGTTTTCTCCTCTAGGCACATGTTTGAACTCGCACCCTTCAAAAAATCCGGAAATTTTCTGCACATGAAACCTGTACAAGGCCATGTTTGCATCAAGGGCATCCCAATTCCCCGACACCTGTTGTACTACGAGATCCGAGTCACCAAAGCACTCTATCCGGCGGATGCCGATTTCCTTGGCGACGTTCAGTCCATGAACCAGGGCCTCATATTCTGCGACATTGTTAGATGCCCGAAAATGGATCTGCAGCACATACTTCAGTACATCTTGCTTTGGGGAAGTGAGGACCACTCCGGCACCCAATCCGATCTTAGCCTTCGAGCCATCGAAATGCATCCTCCAGAAATTGTAATCCGGTATCGGAGGTTCATACTGCATCTCGGCCCAGTCTACCAAAAAGTCCGGCAGCGCCTGCGACTTGATGGCATCTCGTCTCTCGTATGCCGGAGCGTACGGAGACAACTGGATGGCCCATTTGGCTACTCGGCCGCTAGCATCCTTGCAACCGATGATCTCGGCGAGAGGAGCTTCGCATACCACTGTGATCGGGTGTTCTTGAAAGTAGTGCTTGAGCTTGGTCACTGCCATGTACACCCCATATGCTATCTTCTGGTAGTGCGGGTAGTTCTGCTTGGATTCCGAGATCACCTCACTGAGGTAATACACCGGTCTCTGTATCAGCTTGCCCCCTTCTTCCCTTTCTACTACCATTGCGACACTGACTACCCGGTTGGTTGCGGCAATATACAACAGCATAGGTTCCTTGGGTAACGGGGATGCCAACACAGGTGCTGTTGAGAGCATTCTCTTCAGATCATTGAACGCCGCATCAGCTTGCGGGGTCCAAACAAATGTCTTGCTCTTCTTCATTAGTTGATACAGAGGTAAGGCCTTCTCCCCAAGTCGGCTCACAAACCGACTTAAGGATGCCAGACACCCGGTAAACTTCTGCACATCCTTGAGACGCACGGGCAACTTCATGCTCTCAATAGCACGGATTTTACCCGGGTTGACCTCGATTCCCCGGCTTGAGATGAGGAAACCGAGTAACTTCCCTGCTGGCACACCAAATGTGCACTTATCCGGGTTCAACCTCATCCGGAATCTTCTCAAGTTCTTAAATGTTTCCCTCAGATCATCTATTAACGAGGCTTTTTCTTTAGTTTTTATGACTATGTCATCGACATAGACCTCGGCATTTCGGCCTATCTGGTCATGCAAGCATTTCTGCATGCATCTCTGGTATGTAGCACCAGCATTTCTTAACCCGAAAGTCATAACACGATAGCAATAAGCCCCATAAGGGGTAATGAAAGCAGTTTTTAATTGATCATCCGGATTCAAAGGTATATGGTGAAAACCAGAATAAGCATCTAGGAAAGTTAAAATCTCACTCCCGGCAGTGGAATCTATCACTTGATCTATCTGGGGCAGCAGAAAGGGGTCTTTCGGGCATGCTTTGTTGAGGTTGGTGAAGTCGATGCACATGCGCCACACCTTAAGCAGGAGGGGATCATCTTTCTTCTTCTCCACCAGGACCGGATTCGAAATCCAATCCGGGTGCAGCACCTCCATGATGAATCCGGCGGCCAGCAGTATAGCTAGATGCTCCATGACAGCAGCTCTTCTCTCATCCGAGAGACGCCTAGTTGGTTGCTTCACCGGCTTCACATCCGGTCGAACAAACAGAGAGTGCTCAGCCAACTCCCTCGGGACGCCTTGCAGATTGTCACTCAACCACGCAAAGGCATCCCGATTCTCACGGAGGAAGTCGACGAGCTCGCCTTCCTATTTGCTGTCCAGGTTGCTGCCAATGATAACTTGGCGCTCCGGGTTGCTGGGGTCCACGCACACCTTCTTGGTCTCCTTGGGGGGCTGAAATGATGCCCCCTGCTCCGGGTTCACCATCCCGGGCATTCCGAGTTGGGAGGTTTTGGCCATCGCCACCACCTGCTGGATCCTCTTTTTCTCTTCCGCGATCACCAGGGACTCAGCTAAGCACGATCCCGCCGAGGCACACTCCATGGAGCGCTTGTGGTCTCCCGAGATGGTGATCACACCGTTGGGTCCCGGCATCTTCATCTTGAGGTAGCCCACGTGAGTTGAGATCATGAACTTGGCAAGGGCCGGTCTGCCGATCAGTGCATGATACGGGCTTTCGAGGTCCACGACCTCGAACTCCAAGCTCTCGGTTCTGCAGTTCTCCCGAGCTCCGAATAGCACCTCAACCCAGATCTTTCCCATGGGCGAGCAAGAGACTCCGGGCACAATGCCATGGAAGGTTGTCTCGGTGGGCAGCAGGGTGTTCATGGATACTCCCAGCTTCAGCATCGTGTCCTTGTACATGATGTTAATGGCACTGCCATTGTCAATCAGAACCCGGCTGAAGCGGACGTTGAGGTTGGGTCCGACAAAAGTTGGGTCCACCACCAAGGCATACGCTCCCGGCTTGGGCATAACCCGGGGGTGATCCTTCCGGCTCCAGGTGATCTCCATCTCGGACCAGTGCAAGAACTTGGGCACCGCCGGGATCACAACATTCACTTCCAGGGCACGCTGCCGCACACTCTTTCAGTCAGTGGGCTCGGTCACGAAGACCACATAGCTCTGGTGTGCTTCCCGGTAGTTGCTCTGCTGGTGTCCAGCTTGGTTACCGTTGTCATTCCGGGTATGCACCACATTCACTGGGCGAGGTGGGGGTCCTCTCGGAGGAGGGGGAAGTCGCACAGCATTGGCCCCCGATGTCGGAGGAGGGGGTCTCGGGATGTTGGGCCGAGATGCCGGAGCATTCTGCCGAACAGCTCCCGAGCTGCCCTCCTGCAACGTTCTCTGATACCAGCTGCACTGCCGAGTAGAATGGTTTGCGGGCTTGTTGGCCTCCAGAGTGTGGTAGCAGCATGGCTTGTTCAGCATTTCCTCATACGTCAGGGGCTTCTTCTGCTCCACCCAAGTCTTTTGCACCTCCTGACTTTGACCCCAAGCCGGGCCACTTGTCTTTTGACGCTGGCTGTTGCCGGTATCCTCCTGCTCCCGGGTCACTGCTGCGACATGCTGCGCGGCATATTGGTACTCGGGCTGATTCCTCTTGTGGCCGAACTCCTGGCGATCATGGCTCCTGCTCGGTCCCGAACGCTGAGGTCCCGCATTCCTCCTGTTGGATTCTCCGACATCCACCAGGGGTTGCATGGGATCTCCAAGCGTATAGGTGTCGGCGATGCGCATGGTTTCTGCCAAGGTCGTTGGCATCTTTCTCTGCAATTTCTGCCACAGCATAGAGCCATGCCGGCATCCTTGCGCAAACCAGGAGATGGCCTGTGCCTCCACCACTCCTTCGCAAGAGTTGCGAATATTGCTCCACCGGGTAAGGTACTCCCGGTCAGTCTCATTACTCCTTTGCCTACAGATGGCGAGCTGTTGTGGCCTGTTGGGCCTCTTGTACGTGCTGGTGAAGTTGCTGATGAACGCCTCCTCGAAATCTAACCAGCAGTCTATACTGCCAGTTCTCAGATTGTTTAACCAGATCCGGGCTGGTCCTTCCAACATCTGCGGTACGTATCGTACCGCCCATCGTCTGTTTCCTCCGGCTATACTTACTGTCGTTACATAGTCGGTTAGCCAGTCCTCCGGCTTCTTGCTACCGTTATAGGTCTTGGCACCTCGATTGAGCTGAAAGTTCCGAACTGGAGGTTCCCGCATGATCCGAGGTCCAAAGCAGGCAGGTCCCGGAGGTCCTTGCTCTTCCACCAACTCGGATTGGTGAATCCGGTCGAGCCGGAATCTGGCGTCTGCCGGGTTCAGCTGCCTGGTTCCTATCCGAGATCCCAAAGGGTTCTCGTCTGGCTGATATCCGAGCTGCTGCAACCTCGAGTTGCCATCGTTAAGCCTGTCCTGTGCAGGAACTAGGGCCTGCTGGGGGACGGAGACGACCTCCCTCTGCGGGTTTCCCTGAACGTGAGGAGGATTCCGGGGTGGATTACCACGGCTAGCCGGGTTATTATTTCCTACACCCAGGTTACCATCCCCACGGGTACTTCCCGCCTGTCCCGAGTTACGCTGTCCGGCCTGCCCGACCTGCTGGATACCGGCGAAAGCCGGATCATATGTCTGTAGCTGCTTGTTCTTCCCGGAACCTCGACTCCGGCTTCGGCTCTTGCTCTTGCTCTTGCTTCTGCTCGGATGTGGGGAAGAGGCCTCCCCATCCGACTTCTGGCTGTCGGGTCTGGCTGAGTACACCTGGGATCCTGCCCCGGGGTTCTTCTTCTTGAAGGCCAGATTCTGACGATTGGCTTCGATCACCAACTCGTTTACCCTCTCCTGCTGCTTGCGCAGTGCTTCACCGGATAGCCCCACCAACTCGGCCATGGTGGCTTCGGCGGCCCTAAGGGTTTTCGCCGGTGAGCTATACACCGGCTTCCCTGCTGAAATCCGACTTCCAGTATTACTGGTGGTGGCTCCACCAGCCAGCTCCTCATTCACCATTCTTCCTTTCTTGCGCAGATCTGCAATGCGCTTCTCCCGGGAGTCTATCTTAGGGAATCCGTGTGCTGCATTGTACTCCCGGAGGCTAGCACTGAGCTCGCGGCGGATCTCGGCGATCTCCTGCGCCTCAGCGAGTAGCAACTTCCGCTGCTCCTCTAACTCAGCCGACGTGGCTTGAGCATCTGCTCCGGCAGCTGCTGGTACAGCCAACTTAGCCACGAGTCCCGAGAGGGGATCCGAACGACGTCTCGGATGGGATGACTGCGGATCTCCATCCCGGGCCGCAGGCCTCTCCTGCGGGGGTTTGGCCAAGCGGGGTTGGCCGTCAGTATCGCCGTCAGCATCTTGATACTCCTCCTCAGTTGCCGCGACCATCATCACTGCGACGGAACTCGGGGGGCGACCGGCACGTAAACCCCGAGCTGCGCAGAGCATGGGAGGATCCTCAGCTTCCAGAACCACGTCCGGGTAGCTACAGACAACCTCGGTGGCCACGTAGGTGGTGAAACCACCGAAATCGATGAGACATCCGTTCACCGGAAACGGTTTGTTCCGGAAACACCCTGCATTGTCGCAGACAAAATCCATCTCCCCTAGCCTTACGACTAGGCCAGAGAGAACCCGAACGTCGAAACGAACCGGGGAGCCCGTCCGGATGTGTACACCAGCCAACGCCTCTGTCAGCCCCACGGTGGGCGCCAACTGTCGTGGTGGTGTCACGGCAGATGCCATGGGATGGCTAATTTGTGGGGCCGATGGACGTTGGTGGATCCGGGGAGGGATAGCGAGCTGAAGAGCTCACACGGGGAGGATCCCGGTAAAACCGAGATCTCCCAAGAACAGGGAATAAGAACAAAGTGCAAAGAGGAAGATCTAACAAATACAAACAAATGCACGAAGGCACACGACACACACACGATATACCCAGGTTCAGGGCCCTCGTGAGGAGGTAACACCCCTACTCCTGCATTTCCTCTCTATATATTGGTGATTTAAGGACTACAACTTGCTACAAGATCTCTCAAAGTGATGAATATGAAGAACTAGATGAACTCAAGGTGAGAAGGAAATAACTGCTCTAAGAGTAAATGTGACTATAGCTTTGGCTCTCAAGTTGGTCTCTCTCCCTCAGGAGCAGTTATGGCGCCTTTTATAGAGGTCCGGCCAGGAGGGCCGGAAACCCTAATTTGGCTTGGCCCCACCGGACAGGCCTAGCCGGGATGTCGTCACCGGCTAGTGCGACCTAGTCGCCGAACTATCCGGTGTAGACTCCTCGTCATCATCTCGTTAAGGACGACAGGCGCCGTCCTGCACCATCATTGTCCCCTTGTCAGAGACAAGACATGTCTCTGCCCATCCCGGATAGCCTTTTCCGGATTGCCGGGCTAGGCATGTCAGGTCTTGTCGTACCACGCTCGTACCGGCTGACGCGCTCCCGTGTCAGGCGGGAGGTGACCATGCTCCCGTGTCAGGCGGGAGGTGACCATGCTTCCGTGTCAGGCGGAACGGTACTTCCCCCCGCGATAGACGGGAAAGCCTGCTACGGACCGTTGACGGCCTACCGGAAGCCCTTGCTCCGGATACCTCCTTGCCTGCCACTGAACCTCTTCTGCACAAGATCAACAGCGAGAGTCGCTCCGGTTAGTACTTACCCGGAATACCTATCCGGTAAAGCCGAGTACACCTCCACCCGGAAGTCTTCCCGGAGTCCTAGATCCGGGATCCTTCCCGGAGACGTCCGAGCTCGTCTCAGGGTGAGCATCTCTAGGCCTAGCCTCCCGAAGATGTCTTAGCCTACCAGCAAAGACATCTTCGAGAAGCTAGTTCTTAGAGGAACCACCCGCTCATGCTTGTGCTGCGACTGAGGACTGGGGGTGTCTATTTATAGCTGCCAGAGCTGACCCTTGCGGTTGCCAGGAGACACTTTGCCCTCTTCCAGTGCCTAAGGATCAGGTTGCCCTTTCGGCACACCAGGAGGTGTCCCTTGCTGTCGCCAAAGGTCAAGCACTGTTGATATTTACCGGATTATACCGGGATCTGCCCCTACCCGGGGGTAGCCCCCCGACACCAACCTTCTGCAACACGGGAGCATAGTTGGCTACCAACAACAATTGCATTGACCGAGAAAAACTGATCTCCTAGGGTCGCTCTATTCTATCATTTAATGGTAGATTTCCATGTCACAAGAACTAATTTGGTCCTGTTTTAAAATGAGTAGTTGTCATGTTCGGTGCTTAATTTGAGAAGTGTTCAACTGCCAGTGGCCGTTCCCTATGCAAGAATTGTTCGTTCAACGTTGCATGCAGTAGATAACTAACATCCACATGTAATTTTTCCAAGCTTTGACCAAGCAGTCATTTCGCGCTACAACGAATCTCATTTCCGTGAATGAAGCCGGCCACGTCTGCTCTCGGTGTCAGATGTATTAGTTGCTTAGCAATGGGGAGGCTAATTAAGAAATTGGTATGCCAGGTGTAGTGCGAATCTAAATGACCAATCGGACGACAACTAGTGGGGGGTATAGTCTACCGGTGGCAAGCGCACTTTTCTGTTGAATTAATAATCTTTTTAAATATGATTCAAGTCTTTTATAGTTGGTTTTCTTATGCATTTAATGTTTTATTTTAATAAAAACGAATTTTTTTAAATTTTAGTGATTTTTAAACATTATAAAACGTTGGGATGTTACACCCCTCCAAAAAAACCTATCAAGCCGTACAAACGTAACCTTAGTGTGCCCTCTCCATATTCTCTCTCCTTCAGCAAAGCACAAGCGGCGACTTATCTCTTTATAGGAAGTTCATAAATTAAAGTTCATCTAAATTAAGAAATACCTCATCCACCCCTCAAAAAAAGAAAAGAAATAACTCATCCATTTGCACTGATATTTTAATATACTCTATAATTGTCACACTATATTGCACCAATCTATATTTTTGTAAATTCTTATAATTGTCAAAACGATATGACACAACAATATGCACACACAAAACTACAGATTAGTTCTAAATCATTAACAAATTAAATATTTTAATTTCATTTAATATTAGTTTTAAATCTTTATTTTTTATCGTTTTATTTATAAAGTCAAGCGTTGATCTGTCCTCTTGTTTGCACCACACTCTAAGCTCGTTCTGATTGCGAAGGGGATAGGAACGGCGGAGAGGGCTGCATGACAGCAGTCCACCAATCTCAGTATTTTATTGATCAACTCGCGGATACAAATTTTATTGAACAACACCAATCAGAAAGTCAGGATTGCACTGGAATTTAATATAGGAGCAGCTAAACTCATGGACACTATGTTGAAGTGTCCGTTCATGGCGGAGTGCCACACACCAGCAATGCAACTTGTGGCCAGAAGAAAATATGCAACTCTGCCTTCAGTCACTGCATGGCAAGAAAACAGCTGCATGAATCGGTAGAAACCAAAATAAGTTAAATAATGTACAATGACAATGGTATATCTGATGAGCTCACATATATATAGTTGTTGGATAGCAAACTTGCAGCTCGCTCGAATCGCGACCAATGTAAGAGTCAAGGATAATTTGGCGTTGACCCTTGTAAAGACACTTCTCTGATCTGATGGTTGACGTACAACGTTCACTTTCACAAGTATGTATGCCTGAGTGATAACTGACAGTATCATAATTCATAAGTATGAGAGCTATGCCCATCAACCATAAATCGAACTCCTTCCAGGTAGAGCGAGCAAGCTTTGCAAAGCTTTCCAAGAAGGTAGAGTATGCATCAATTTGCAACTGCGGAGAAGAACTTGCGCTCTCCTTAGATTCTTGCCCCCTAGCTACTTATGATGGACATGTAGACTTGAGAGCCTCTGACCAGTTTGACTGAGCTTTTGAATACAGGTCCTCGACATGGTGCAGGTATTCAGCCAAAAATCCAATAATAGAACTACCCGAATAGTTATCAATATATCTCTTTACCTACAAAGGACAAATTAAGATCAAAGGAGTAGTAATAGATCAGCATATCTGGAAATGCAGTTCAAACTACCTGCCAACTATTTACACAAAGGGCTTCAGCATATCTCCTTTTCCATGTTTCTAGGTCATTATGCGGCGTACATGCTTTGTTATCCGTCTTCTGATTATCCCATATCCCAGCAGTCAGAGCATACAATTCTGGGTTTACATGTCCAATGCTAGATATGGCAAAAACAGACATACTTCAGAATAGAGCAGTAACAAACAACTGAAGCCATAGAATACGTGCCATGTTAAGTTTACATACCTTCCAAAAGGAAAAGGTATACCAAGTAGTGCTGATACAGTTACTGCAAAATCAAGCTGAAACCAAAAAAACTAAGCAATTTGATAATATTAGAACATCCATATAAGAGCAAAATTCTAACTGACCTGCTGCATAGTGCTGACGCACACTTCATTCCCATGCTAGAATGGTAAACATCAGCATGAAGGGAAATAAATCAAACTATTAGTATTCATATTCCTAATGCATAGATAGAAGCTGAATATTACAAAATAAATTGCAAATAACCAAAACACTAAGGCGATGAACTAATCTCAACATCCCTAGCATTGCCTGTGTCTGTATGGTACTTATATTCCATCAACTGTACAAGCCTGTGAGATATGCAGTTGTATATATATATATATATATATATATATTGTAACTACCCTACCACGCTATAGAGCTATGACTATGGGCATGCTTCGCATAATAATAATACTTCATACCCACGCATAACCCAGTTAGTTAAATACAGTATAAGTACTTAATTTCTAACAGAATGTCATATGTCAAACCCAAAAAGGAATATGTGTGATTTTATATATTTTTATATAAAAAATTCAGGTGATAAAATGGTGAAGGAGGATGTCACATATAGTTAAAGACTAACGAGATAGTGGGTGTGAGATGAGAAGGTCACTCAATTTATCATTATAAATAAAATGTACCAGATCAAAATTGCACGAATTTTCACCAAGAACGGATAAAACAGCATCACGTGGTGTCTTTGGACTCCATGCAGACACTGATGTTTCAACCTGCAATGGAACTGCATTAATTCAGATAGTTCTGCACTTGCAACAATAGCAGAGAACAAAACAAATCACCTCTTCAGCAGTTCCTCCTCCATGGTCACCTTTTAGGGTTTGTCCATGATCTCCCAGCCACGGAGATGAAGAGGTTGGAGGATTTGGGGGTCTCGGCTCCTCCGAGCTCAAGAAGCCATCTGTGCGCTGTGCGGGACATCGCCATGTCCGACGTCCTGCTATTGCTCCTGGAGCTCGGCAGCCATGACCTAGAGCTCCTCCTCTGTAGGATTTGGGCGCTGGACTACTGTTGCTCCTCGGCCGGTGGCGGCCCCGACCTGTAGCTCCTGCGCTGGAGGATTTGGATGTGAGGCCGGGGAAGGGAGGCTGGGGTGGGCGGCGGCGCAAGCTCGGAGGTGAGGGGAAAGGTAGGAGGTGAGGGGAAGGTACGGGATCTGATGCTGGAGGTCGCCGCGGCGAGGGGCATGGACGGGCTCTGGTGCTGGAGGTCGCCGCCGCTCACAGGAGCCGAGGAACTCGAGGAGGGAGGGGTCTGTTGTCGAAGCGGTACGAGGGGTGGAAACACAAACCTTGTAACTTAATGTTGAACTACGAATTGATTTCCAAATAGTGGATGGACTAAAGTGCAAAATAGCCACGACATACCAGACACCTTAGGCCATACTAGATCATGTAGGCGCGCGTTGCCGTGCCCGTCCATTAGAAAAATAGATTTATAAGAAGTGAGAGTAGATGGAGATTGATCGCAAAAACGGTATACATCAACTCTGAACATCACAAGTAGTTATAATAGTGAAGCTCAACCAATTCTGTAGAAGAAATTCATGAGTCTTGTATGCAGCTTTTTTGTCTTGATGAGAATAAATAACCAATAGTAGGACGAGATTTGCAAACTGATTAACAAATTTCCTTGATGCATTAACCGAGTACTATAATGTCGAGGTGTGGGGAGAGGCACCGACACACGAGATAGTGGACGGGGAGAGGCGCCGCAACACGAGATCATGTTGGGGGGAGAGGCGTCGCGCCGCCGCCTCATCGCTTGATTCGTCTCCTCCCAATAAACATTGCATCCCCGGATCGAATCGGATCAGATAGAGCCAGGGGAGAGGCGCCACAGTTAGAACGTGGACATCGTCCCCAAGCCAACGTGCGGTTCGATGCGAGCACGGCCGGTCGATGGGAGGATGGGCCAGGTGGAGATCAGCGGGTGGCACACCGCGGTGGATCGAGGGGAGGGGTCGAGGGGAAGGCGCGGTGTGGTGGACCGAGGGAATGTTGACTTTCCATACGGTGCGCTCGGTCGATGGGGGAAAGGAATAGGCTTTTTTTCCGTGACTTGTGTGGGCTTTTGGTTAAACGGGTCGGGACGCACCAGAAAACGTCGTTTTGATGCCCAGAGCAGTACGTCCCGGGAGAGATCCGATGGAGATCGGGCAGCGACGAGAGAGTTTTTGGAGCTAGAATAAATTATATATAATATGTTTGACATTAATTAGTGCAATTAATGTATAAATATAATTATATATATTTATTTTCGAATTTATTTAGGCTGATTTCCCTAAATGGTCCTTCTGGTGGAAAGAAGTCCCAAGAGAGGAAAATTCCCTAGGAAAATTCAGTGGGGGGCTTGGGGGCCGACCCAAGTGGGCCAAGAGGCCCACTAGGGGGCCGGCGCACCCTCCCTAGCCGCACCAAGGCTGTGGGATAGTCCCACATTGCCTGGCTAGGGAGGTTGGCTCCCCCCGGGAGCCTATATAAGAAGGGGCACCCCTGGCATTTTAATTCACCAATTAATTCCCCAATTCTCTCTCGATTTCATGATTCCCTTTGTTGGAGTTGCGCCGAGTTTAGAGGGGGATCTCTTCCACCATAGCCGCTGTCGCGAAACTGGTGTTCCGGTCCAAGTCTTCTGCTGCTCGTCCTGGACTGGAGTTTCGGAGGCCGTCGTGTCCACCGTACGTGTGTAACGCCCTGCGAGGTGTTGCGCTAGCGGTACTCGGAGGTTTGCTTCCTCTACACGACCTTGAGGTCGGCTTCGTTGGTCTTAATCGACAACGTTTGTGCGGGAACGTAATCTCCGCTTTCGGTCTACAAGGGTATGTATTCCGATCTCCGTTCGTACTACTATATCTGCATAGAATAGATCTTGGCATGTTTTAGGGATATCGTTGTTAGGAAAATAAGTGTTTTCTGCACCCGATCCCCTTTAGTGGTATCAGAGCCGATCTATCAAAGATATAGTTGTATGCTGTTAGAACCCGTGTTCTGCACGGGGGCACCGTTCCTGTCATTTGCTACCCTCTAGCGTGCACTTGTGATTCCAGCGGCATCGAGTTGATGAAGCGGCCCGGACCAACTTTACGTGTACGCTTACACGAGACTGGTTCCACTATTGACATATGGCTTGTACCGTATCTGTGGCTGGCGGGTGTCAGTTTCTCTCTCTTTAGTTGGTCTTGCATTTTCAATGGAGAGCCCGAAAGGGATGCTTAAACATGCAATTATTGGATCGAGGTTGTGGTCATAAGGTTCGTAGGTATGAAGCGGTTCTATTTACGACAGCCCCAAGCCACGTAAAATATGCAAAAGATAAAGTAGAAGCGTCTAACTTTATTTTACAGGGGCTATTTGATATGGTCAAGGTAGGTTTATTAAATTGTTTATAAACTGCGGCTGCCAAGAAGACCATGGCGCAATAGACTATATCACATTGCATTACATTTGATGTTTTATGTGCATCTTATATTGTGTGATTACATATATTAGTATATATTAGTTACGCGGCGGTAATTATATAAGATGATCGCTTCAAAAATACCACTAGTGTTCTTCCTCCAACGCGCACCACCAAGAAAGTTCTACGTTATGAGGCAGGCCGTGACGATCGGGTGTCAGACATATCGTCGTTCACATACGGTGGGTGTAAGCCATGTTGCACAAGCGTCAGCGTGGAGATTATAGTGGCGAGCCTATCATATGCAAATATGGTCTCAGAACACCATAGCTATAAGAACACCATCGTGGACTACGGCATGAAAGGGACGTCAAACCCCTGTCGGAAATCCTAAAGATGCTCAAAGTGGCCGAATTAGAAATCAAGCTGGAGAAGATGGTGGTGACCATCAGATCACCTGAGCGTAACTGCCCCAAGTACCTGGTGGATAGGAAGTCTAGCAAGACAGTCGACAAAGAGCAAGGTATATTTGATATACATGTTATAGATGTGTACCTTACATCCGCCCGGAGCAACACGTGGGTATTTGATACTGGTTCTGTTGCTCATATATGTAACTCTCAGGAGGAGTTACGGAATAAACGGCGGCTGGCTAAGGATGAGGTGACGATGCGCGTCGACAACGGATCGAGAGTCGACGTGGTGGTTGTCGGCACGCTCCCTCTACATCTACCATTGGGATTAGTTTTGGTTTTAAATAAGTGTTATTTTGTACCATGCTTGAGTGTAAACATTATAAGTGGGTCTTGCCTGTTACAAGACGGTTATTCATTTAAATCAGTATCAATCAGTTGTGCTATTTATATGAATGATATCTTTTATGTTGATGCTCCCGAGAATAATGGTTTATTCTTGTTGAATCTCGATCGTAGTACTCACATCCATAACATAGAAGCCAAACGGATTAAGTGTAGTGATGATACCGCCATGTATATGTGGCATTGCCGTCTCGGTCATATTGGTATAAAGCGCATGAAGAAACTCTACTCCGATGGACTTTTGGAATCGTTGGATTTTGGATCCCTCGATACATGCGAACCATGCCTTATGGGCAAAATGACCAGGACACCGTTCAAAGGTTTCGTTGAACGGGCGTCGGATTTATTGGGGATCATACATACAGATGTGTGTGGACCAATGAGCGTTTCGACACGCAATGGTTATCGTTACTTCGTCACCTTCACTGATGACTTGAGTAGATACGGTTATATCTATCTGATGAATCACAAGTCTGAAACATTTGAAAAGTTTAAAGAATTTCAAAGTGAAGTTGAGAATCAGCTCAACAAGAAAATCAAGAACCTCCGATCCGATCGTGGTGGCGAGTATTTGAGTTTTGAGTTAGGCACACATATGAAGAGTTGTGGCATCGTACCCCAACATACGCCTGCCGAAACACCGCAACGTAACGGCGTGTCCGAGCAACGTAATCGTACTCTACTGGATAGTGTCCGATCTATGATGTCTCTTACCGATTTTCCCGTATCCTTCTGGGGTTATGCGTTAGAAACAACCGCATTCATTTTAAATAGGGCACAATCCAAATTTGTTGAAACGACACCGTATGAATTATGGTATGGCAAGAAGCCTGAGATATCGTTTCTGAAGGTTTGGGGTTGTGAGGCATATGTTAAGAAACTACAGCCCGACAAACTCGAACCGAAGTCGGAGAAAGTCTTCTTTGTAGGATATCCGCGGGAAACCGTTGGATACACCTTCTACAACCAAGCTGAGGGCAAAACGTTTGTCGCGAAGACCGGTACCTTTCTAGAGAAGGAGTTTCTCGCGAAAGGAGTAAGTGGGAGGAAGGTAGACCTCGATGAGATCGTTGATCCTGAACTCGAGATTCCGAGTGGCGCAACGGAAGCAATTCCGGAAACGTCCTCCGCGGATGGAGTGGGAGAAACTGTCGAGGAGAGTATTCAACCTCGTAGGTCTGGTAGATATCGGATCGCACCAGAATGGTATGGCAACATGGTTTGCACCATGTTAATTGAACAAGATGAACCTACGAACTACAAGGAGGCAATGGCGAGTCTAGAGTCCGAGAAATGGCTAGAAGCCATGAAATCCGAAATAGGATCCATGTATGATAACAAAGTGTGGAATTTGATGGATATTCCCGAAGGGCGCAAAGCCGTCGAGAATAAATGGATCTTTAATAAGAAGACTGATGCTGATGGTAATGTGACCGTCTATAAAGCTCGGCTTGTCGCAAAAGGTTTCCGACAAGTTCATGGGATTGACTACGATGAAACTTTTTCACCGGTAGCGATGCTTAAGTCTATTCGGATTTTGTTAGCAGTTGCTGCCTATTACGATTATGAAATCTGGCAGATGTACGTCAAAACAGCCGTCCTAAATGGAAACATTGAGCAAGAGTTGTACATGGTACAACCGGAAGGTTTTGTCGATCCAGGAAATGCTAACAAGGTATGCAAGCTTCAGCAATCCATCTATGGATTGAAGCAAGCATCTCGGAGCTGGAATCTTCGCTTTGATGAGGTAATCAAAGGTTTTGGATTTGTCAAAAATTTGGAAGAGACCTGCATTTACAAGAAAATGAGTGGGAGCTCGGTTGTGTTCTTAGCACTATATGTAGATGACATATTACTGATTGGGAATGATGTGGACTTCTGAATAGCGTGAAGGAATATTTAAACAGTAAATTTTCCATGAAGGACTTAGGAGAAGCTGCATACGTCTTAGGCATTAAAATCTATCGTGATAGATCAAGACGTCTATTAGCGTTGAGTCAGAGTACTTATCTTGATAAAATACTAAAACGTTGAGGTATGGAGAAGGCAAAGAAGGGTTCTTTGTCGGTTATCAAGAATAAAACATTGCGAAAGGCACAATGTCCGGTAACGGAACTGGATAAGGCCGATATGACTAAACATCCTTATGCTTCAGCCATAGGATCGATTATGTATGCAATGTTAAGTACTAGACCTGATGTGGCATTAGCTCTAAGTTTGACAAGCCGGTTCCAGAGTAATCCTGGAATGGCGCATTGGATTGTTGTTAAGAGCATTCTTAAGTATCTCAATAAGACAAAGGAAATGTTCCTTGTCTATGGTGGCTGCGATGAAGAACTTGGCGTAACAGGTTACGTGGATGCAAGTTTCTGCTCAGACCCCGATGACTCTAAGTCACAGACAGGTTATGTGTTCAAGGTGAATGGAGGCGTCGTGTGCTGGAGAAGAGGGAAGCAACCCATCGTCGCACAATCTACAATGGAGTCGGAGTACATTGCTGCTTGCGAAGCCACGAATGAAGCTGTGTGGCTGAGGAAGTTCATCATTGAACTTGGAGTGTTCCCGAGCGTGCAAGACCCCGTGATCATCTTCTGCGACAACACATGTGCCATTGCTAACGCCAAGGAGCCAAGGTCTCACTCCACCGCCAAACACATTCTCCGACGCTTCCATGTGATACGTCAGTACGTACAAGGAGGCGATGTGAAGATTTGCAAAGTGCATACGGATCTGAATTTGGCAGATCTGCTGACGAAGCCTCTCCCGCTTGACAAGCATGAAAAACACCAGTTAGCTATGGGTGTTAAGCTTTTACCAAGTTATAATCTAGATTAATTTGTACTCTAGTGCAAGTGGGAGACTGAAAGAGATATGTCCTAGAGGCAATTAATAAAGTGTATTCTTTATCATATCTCGTTTGTTCATAATATGTTTTTGTGTCATGCTATAACCGTATTAAGCGAAAACATTAATACGGGTGTGATGCGTAAACAACCAGGTCCCTAGTAGCCTCTACTAAGACTAGTTTCGTTGCGCGATCGATGATCGAGGTTTCCCGATCATAGGGCATGGTGCCGGTCGGCAATGGAAGTCATATCGTTGGAGAACGATGTGATGGACATAACCAGATTTGGAGGACGTAGTCATTACGCCTTTGACCGTGAGACCAACTCTTATTGTTATTCCTGGAAGATACTTTGATTGCACCAAACGTCGTATCTTAATAAGTATGACAATAACGGTGATACTTTTGGGTATCAGAAAGGAGTAGTTGAGACGAGGGGTCAAGAGCGGGATTTTCCAATCCGCATGAAGGAGATATGCCCTAGAGGAAAATAAATAAGTAGTATTTATTGCATTATCTCATAAGTTTATAATAGGTTTGTGTATTATGCTATAACTGTATTAATTGGAATTATTAATACACGTGTGATACATAGACAACCAGGTCCCTAGCAAGCCTCTATATGAGCTAGTCCATTGGGCAACAGTTGATCGAGATTCCCGATCAAGGACAATGACGTCGGTTGACAATGGGGTCATCTTGTTAGTAGAATAAGGTGATGGACATACGCAAAGTATTGCAATAAGATCGTATTACGATGGTTGTCATTTGCAATAGATAAGAGTATGATAGCTTATTCCTTAGACCGTGAGACCGTACTTATTGTTGCTTCGTAGGAGTGCTTTGAGAGCATCAAACGTTGTGTCTTATATAGCATGACAATAACGGTGTCCATCTTGGGTATTCCGAAAGAGCATCGAGACGTAAGGATCAAGAGCGGGATTTGTTCATTCTTGTAATGGAAAGATACTCTGGGCCCACTCGGTGATATTGCATCTATATAGCTGCGCAGATTATGACTAGGTCATGGAGATGTAATATCACAGACGAGTTAATAACCTTCGTCGGTAACGAGATACAGCAAAGGCATCGGTGTGTCTACGATCATATCTCGGACAAGGTAGTATCGCAGAGACAAAGGGAATGAATATCATATTTATGGTTCAACGACGATATTCGTGGAATGCACAGGGGTCGTCATATATTTCCAGGTATCCCTGACGATCATTGGTGAGCGGAGTGTCTCGACCATGTATGGAGTGTTCCCGAACCGTAGCGTAACAAACTTAAGGTCTTAGCGACGCTAGGAGATAGGTTCTGGAATTTTATAGGAGTTTGTTGGAGAGAGAGAAATGATCCGGAAAGAGTTCCGGTGGTCCAGAAGGAGTTCCGGGGAGGTATGGAATGGTTCCAGGAATGTTCGAAAGTTGTTCGGGTGGTTCCGAAATAGTTTCGGAGTCATGGGATATTGAATTATATATAAATATATTAATTATGAATTAATGGGATTTTTATATTAATTTAATATTAATTAAATAAAGGAAAAAGGGGGCTCCCACCTAAATGGGCCCTAAGAGGGCCCAAGAGGGGGAAACCGCACCCCACAAGGAAGGGAAAGGCTTGGGCCTCCTAGTCCAACTCGGACTAGGAGTGGGAGGGCCCATGGGGGGTTCGGCCGAACCCCCCTCCCCTCTCCTCCTTTAGTCCCACATGGGGGAGCCAAGGGGGTTGGCACACCCCCTTCCCCCTTTATATAGCAAGGCATATTAATTGATTAAATATATAGGAAAATCCAATTAATTCCCGATTTCTCTCTCGATCTCGTGGTTCCCAAGTTGGAGCCGCGCCGAGCTGAGGAAGGGGGTCTCTCTCCACCTAAGCCATACCGCAGAGCGCCGTTGCTCTGCGGGATTCCAGATAAGATCTACTCCTGCGATTTCAGCTGGATCTGAATGACCGGGAGTTGTCGCTAAGCTCCGTATGTTTGTGAGTGCTCGGAGGCATCTCTTTTGAGGAGCTTGGGCGACGTCGTCTCGCCCCCTGCAGCCGCCGCGCCTCCCCCCTCTCTGATGCCGGCGCACCAGCCCTGGTGCTGGCGCTCTGCCTTCTTCCGCCCGACGCCCGTCGACGCAGATCATCATCGACACCCCGGCGTCATCAACTCCGACATCGCGGCAAGTTCTCCGCGACCTCGAGGTCGGCTACGTACGACTTCATCGTCAACGCTTGTGCGGGAGCGTAATCCCCGCTATCGGTCTACATGGAGGTAATGTAACCCGTTCCGCCACCGTTATCGCATGTACTAGATAGATAGATCCTGGCTAGTTAGGGTTTCGTTCGCTAGAAAAATTATTGTTTTCTGCACCGTAACCCCTTCAGTGGTATCAGAGCCGATCTATGCGTTGTACTGCTGGTACGGTTAGAACTCATGTTGAATGAGGGCGTCTTTCTTATATTTGCTACCCTCTAGCGTGCACTTGCGATGCCTTCGGTATTGAGTTGATGAAGCGGCCCGGACCGACTTTACGCGTACGCTTACGCGAGACTGGTTCCACTACTGACATACGGCTTGCACCGTATCTGTGGCTGGCGGGTGTCTGTTTCTCTCTCTCTAGTCGGCAAAGCATTTTCAATGGAGGGCCCGAAAGGGATGCTTAAACATGCAATTATACGATCGACGTTGTGGTACAAAGTTCGTAGGTAGGGAAGCGATTCTCTTACGAATAAGCCTATATGCCACGTAAAACTTGCAAAACTAAATAAAGCTAGAGGCGTCTAACTTTGTTTTGCAGAGGCGTTATTTTATGTGACATGGTTACGGTAAGTTTTGATATTACTCGTACTGTCGGAGGCAGTGGAGGGCTCTGTAGACTCGGAGCCATGCCGGGACGCCGGGGGGGCCAGGCACATGGCGCCATGAAGGTTCAGGCGCATCGACCATGTCACATCGCACTTCATTGCATCATTATTGTGTGATGTTGTGTGTGCATCCTATTGATTGCTTATATGCTAGATATTCAACGGTAGCATCATAAATAGGATGATCCCTAACAAATACCAAAATTGTGTTCTCCCTCGTTGCGCACCACCAAGAAAGTTCTATGTTATGTTGCACGCGCAGGGTCTTCGAGGTTTGATTGGCGAGCCTAGCATACTCAGAGGTATGGCCTCGGAACACGGGAAGATCGAAAGATCGAGCACGAGTCATAGAGTTGCTATGATCAACATTTTATGTCCACCTTTGAAGCTGTGCTGCCGGCCGTGATGATCGGGGGTAGTGTGGTGGATGAGGGTCGTGTCATCGCCATTATTATTTTAGGGATAATAATCTTGGTGAGGTGTGTTTTTGATAATGAGATTATAGAACTAAAACTCACCTACATATTATAAACTTATCCTTACCCCTTTTGCGATCACATCTGTAGACTACGCAACTATACTTCGGTTACTTCCTCAAGAGGCCGGATGCTACATTAGAAGCCGACGGGTCCAACTTCATCAGATGGTACAGGGGTTTTAGAAACATTCTCGAACACAACAACATTCTATATGTTCTCGATGAACCGTTAGGAGGAGGACCAGGAGATTCTGCTAGCGAGGAGGAGGAAGATGATTTCCGTAGGCGTCGAGACATATTCATTGAAGTGGAGATCACCATGACCGTATGCCTGGCACCCGAGTTGAAAGAGATGTTTCGACGCAAGGAGCCAAGCGTCATGATGGATGCGATAAAGACTCACTTCGGAGATGAATTAAAGCGTGAGCAATTCAGGCAGCTTAGAATGTTCCAGACCATTCACATGGAGGAGCATACCTGTCTGAAGACACATTTGAAGAGATTGTATGACATCTACTTCCAGCTGACGATGGTCTTCGATTACTGGATGGCAGATTCTTGTGCCATTCGGACTGTCCTGATATCTCTACCTCCTAGCTATGAGAAGCATGTGCGCAAGTACATTTTGAAAGCCGACGATATGAACTTCTACAAGTTTGTACGTGAGTTCCAGTCTCTGAAGGTTGATTCCATCGAAGGAGAGATCTTCGATGCTACAGGTATATATTTGATATATGCAGAATTATGAATTCGCCCATGGTGTATGATGAAATGTTTGATAATTGCTCTGTTTGTGAAACAGGTCCTGATTATCACATATATGCGGCGCAGTTTGATGTGACCTGGCGCTGAAGCTGGTAGTCAAGGAGTTGATGGCCTTTTGGTGTTCACGTCCTCAAGTTATCATAGTTATCATTAATAGTTTTTGATACGATCTTTTGTAATAGTGAGCAAGTGTGTGTGTCTTGATTGTTGCAAGACAAAGTTATTCATGTAATAAGACAAGATCAGTTGTTTTATGTTATGGAACAAGTCAGTTGTTTTATCTTATGAATAAAGTTTCCACATCTCAGTTACATTGATTGTATGATAAGTATTCATAATTGTAGATATGATAAAATAGCTTGTCCCATGAACAAAGGTTCTACTGCTAGAACAAACACCGTCGAGTTTAGTCATAAAAGCAATGAAAGAAGTAATGGATGTTTTGGTCCGTTTAAGTATTTCAAGTGATGAGTTGATTAAGCCTGAAATCAAGTATTGAAGTTGCAATACTAGCGGAAATTAATTGAGTGTCATTTTTAATGATTAATTAATGGTGTTTATTGCTTGATTCGAATTCCTCCATGACTTTGGCAAATAGGAGTATTTGCCCGATAAATTGTGGAGTCTGAGATTAATTTGATAATAGATCAAATGGGGTTTTTCAGAAGAAAGATTAGTGAACATTGTATTCACAAAATTCGATCAAAGGACAGTATTTTTGAATTATGTTTTCAACACAAGAGACTTGTGGAAATTTGCTTCACAAAATTATAATGTCATATATAGTGATATGTGGGGAATTATAATCATGCTCTATTTTAAATAAAGTATGGTCTGTCAGAATCATCTTAGAATCTCCTAATACGTTCGAAACATTATAGTCGATGTCCACTTTAGAAAATAGATATTTTTCTCAACGAGAATTCGTAGGATCGACAGTAGTGTCGACATGTATATGATTATGCGATAATTCGGAATATACATGAGTGGTTCTTTGTAGATTGCTCGCATTGGATGAGAGTGTATTCCAAAACCAAATAGAAACAAAGTTCAGTTTGTTGTCTATGTAATTCCGAGAAAAGATGACTTTTCGAATTATGGTTTATGGATTAGAAGTTTGGAATAAAGTGTCAGACTTATGTTGGAAGATGTTCCAAAGAGTATATGTCTGCTAATGAAAGTTTAGTGATTAAGAGTGAGGGAGACTAGAAAATTGTTTTCTGCTTGCAATCCTCTTCATAAAGATCATTATATTTTCATAAAAGAAACTTCTAAATAAAGTGCTATTATATTTAATATTCCTGTCAGGTCACAACACTGTATTAAGTATTTCGGATCCTGTTGACAGATCAAGGTGCACTTTATGAATACAAAGAAAGTTGAGAAAGTATCGGAATACGAACAAAGGCTCTTCAGCCTGGAAATCCAAGTTACGTTTAAAAAGATTAAGAGAGTAATTGTTGCTGCAATTCTTATTAGAGGAATAAGATTGTTTAATCGTCATATAAAGTGTTATATGGAAATGTGACTATAAGAAAGACGCGGGAGCATGTCTTGTCAAGAAATGTGTCTTAGACAAGATCAAATTTGTTGACTACATTTATGTAGACATGCTTGAAGTCTGAGTGATTTGTATTAATGTAATACTATGATTTGTATTAAATTCGAATTGATGATAGATCAATGATTTTGGTTTGACCTAAATGTCGAATTAAGTGGGAGTCGTAGTTAGTTTACTCAGGTGGAATATGTATGGAACATATTTTTGAGTGGGAGCTCAGGAACTCAAATATGTGGATAACACGTTTTTGAGTGGGAGCGTGTGTTGTCAAATATGTGGAGACATAATTTGAGTGGGAGTCGAATTCATTTTGTGTAGTTAACACATTGTGAAACTATACCAATAGAATAGGATGAAGTTGTGAAACTATTTTAAATAGTTAGTCGAGTTGTGTTGGATTATATCTGAGGAGTCAGAATAGAAGCAAAAGGATGGTCCTTTGGAATCCAATTGATCATTAAAAGTAATGATGCATTAAAGTAATGGTTGTATGACATGTGGGTCTATTATGTATATATTAGACATCATACAGAAACCATATTATCTGCTCGATGAAATATAACCGATGTTCTTGGAATAAGAGCAGTTATGAAAGTAAATTTGGAATTTACTGGAAGTAGATGTGCGTTAGTTAAGGGATTGGCATTTGAATGTCAAGTTTTCTACATTGATGTGAAAGTATGTAGATATCGCGAGTTTGTAATTGTTACAAGGGGCTCTGCATGACTGAGTGTGTTTTTCAGGGCAGTTATCTGGTTAGTATAATCAGAGTAAGCGCTGGGAAGCAGAAGTCTCACTTAGTTACGGTATTTGCATATATGTTGTTAAACAACATGAAGATATCAAACAAGTTGATGCCAGTGAATCGCAAAAGCATGTACAATCATGGATTGTGCAGTAACACTTTTCCACGAGCAAGCATTATCAAATGATTCTTATTTGATAAGGGATTCTGATAAAAGTAAAATGCAGCTAGTTTATTTGTACTCTAGTGCAAGTGGGAGACTGAAGGAGATATGCCCTAGAGGCAAATAAATAAGTAGTATTTATTGCATTATCTCATAAGTTTATAATAGGTTTGTGTATTATGCTATAACTGTATTAATTGGAATTATTAATACACGTGTGATACATAGACAACCAGGTCCCTAGCAAGCCTCTATATGAGCTAGTCCATTGGGCAACAGTTGATCGAGATTCCCGATCAAGGACAATGACGTCGGTTGACAATGGGGTCATCTTGTTAGTAGAATAAGGTGATGGACATACGCAAAGTATTGCAATAAGATCGTATTACGATGGTTGTCATTTGCAATAGATAAGAGTATGATAGCTTATTCCTTAGACCGTGAGACCGTACTTATTGTTGCTTCGTAGGAGTGCTTTGAGAGCATCAAACGTTGTGTCTTATATAGCATGACAATAACGGTGTCCATCTTGGGTATTCCGAAAGAGCATCGAGACGTAAGGATCAAGAGCGGGATTTGTTCATTCTTGTAATGGAAAGATACTCTGGGCCCACTCGGTGATATTGCATCTATATAGCTGCGCAGATTATGACTAGGTCATGGAGATGTAATATCACAGACGAGTTAATAACCTTCGTCGGTAACGAGATACAGCAAAGGCATCGGTGTGTCTACGATCATATCTCGGACAAGGTAGTATCGCAGAGACAAAGGGAATGAATATCATATTTATGGTTCAACGACGATATTCGTGGAATGCACAGGGGTCGTCATATATTTCCAGGTATCCCTGACGATCATTGGTGAGCGGAGTGTCTCGACCATGTATGGAGTGTTCCCGAACCGTAGCGTAACAAACTTAAGGTCTTAGCGACGCTAGGAGATAGGTTCTGGAATTTTATAGGAGTTTGTTGGAGAGAGAGAAATGATCCGGAAAGAGTTCCGGTGGTCCAGAAGGAGTTCCGGGGAGGTATGGAATGGTTCCAGGAATGTTCGAAAGTTGTTCGGGTGGTTCCGAAATAGTTTCGGAGTCATGGGATATTGAATTATATATAAATATATTAATTATGAATTAATGGGATTTTTATATTAATTTAATATTAATTAAATAAAGGAAAAAGGGGGCTCCCACCTAAATGGGCCCTAAGAGGGCCCAAGAGGGGGAAACCGCACCCCACAAGGAAGGGAAAGGCTTGGGCCTCCTAGTCCAACTCGGACTAGGAGTGGGAGGGCCCATGGGGGGTTCGGCCGAACCCCCCCTCCCCTCTCCTCCTTTAGTCCCACATGGGGGAGCCAAGGGGGTTGGCACACCCCCTTCCCCCTTTATATAGCAAGGCATATTAATTGATTAAATATATAGGAAAATCCAATTAATTCCCGATTTCTCTCTCGATCTCGTGGTTCCCAAGTTGGAGCCGCGCCGAGCTGAGGAAGGGGGTCTCTCTCCACCTAAGCCATACCGCAGAGCGCCGTTGCTCTGCGGGATTCCAGATAAGATCTACTCCTGCGATTTCAGCTGGATATGAATGACCGGGAGTTGTCGCTAAGCTCCGTATGTTTGTGAGTGCTCGGAGGCATCTCTTTTGAGGAGCTTGGGCGACGTCGTCTCGCCCCCTGCAGCCGCCGCGCCTCCCCCCTATCTGATGCCGGCGCACCAGCCCTGGTGCTGGCGCTCTGCCTTCTTCCGCCCGACGCCCGTCGACGCAGATCATCATCGACACCCCGGCGTCATCGACTCCGACATCGCGGCAAGTTCTCCGCGACCTCGAGGTCGGCTACGTACGACTTCATCGTCAACGCTTGTGCGGGAGCGTAATCCCCGCTATCGGTCTACATGGAGGTAATGTAACCCGTTCCGCCACCGTTATCGCATGTACTAGATAGATAGATCCTGTCTAGTTAGGGTTTCGTTCGCTAGAAAAATTATTGTTTTCTGCACCGTAACCCCTTCACCGCATAGCAGGATAGATACTCTAGGCCTCACTCGGTGAGATCATGTCTAACGAGCTTGCAAGCATGTGACTAGGTCACGGAGACATGAAATCATAGACGAGTAGAAGATAGCGTTGTCGGTAACGAGGTCAAGCTAGGTATGGAGATATCTATGAACGCCGCTCGGACACGCTAAGTATCGCCATGGCAAAAGGTTTAAGATTTTACGTTCAGGTTTGATAGATGAAAGTCATTCGTTATATCACAGGGATTGATTCATGGGGTCCAGGCCTTCGAGTTAGTCGTTAATCGGAGAGGAGTCTCGATCGTACCTGTTATTATATCGAACCGCTAGGGTAACACACTTAAGGGGTTTCGACAAGACAGCCGGAAAGGAAAGAGATCACCAGGAACGTCCCGGGAGAGGTCCGATGGAGATCGGGCAGCGACGAAAGATTTTCGGAGCTAGAATAAATTATATATCATATGTTTGATATTAATAGTGTAATTAATGTCTAAATATGATTTTATATATTTATTTTCGAATTTATTTAGGCTGATTTCCCTAAATGGGCCTTCTGGTCGAAAGAAGTCTCAAGAGGGGAAAATTCCCTAGGGGAATTCAGTGAGGGGCTTGGGGGCCGACACACCCTCCCTAGCCGCCCCAAGGCTGTGGGATAGTCCCACATTGCCTGGCTAGGGAGGTTGGCTCCCCCGGGAGCCTATATAAGAAGGGGCACCCCTGGCCTTTTAATTCAACAGTTAATTCCCCAATTCTCTCTCGATTTCGTGATTTTCTTTGTTGGAGTTGCGCCGAGTTGAGAGGGGGATCTCTTCCACCATAGCCCGCTGCCACGCTGCTGGTGTTCCGGTCCAAGTCTTCCGCTGCTCGTCCTGGACTGGAGCTTCGGAGGCCGTCGTTTCCACCGTACGTGTGTAACGCCCTGCGAGGTGCTGCGCTAGCGGTACTCGGAGGTCTGCTTCCTCTACACGACCTTGAGGTCGGCTTCGTCGGTCTTAATCGACAACGTTTGTGCGGGAACGTAATCCCCGCTTTCGGTCTACAAGGGTATGTATTCCGATCTCCGTTCGTACAACTATATCTGCATAGAATAGATCTTGTCATGTTTTAGGGATATCGTTGCTAGGAAAATTATTGTTTTCTACACCCAATCCCCTTCAAATCGAACTAGTAGTAAGGAGTTCAAAGATAAACCTAAAAATATGTATCAACCATCAGAGGCCTTCAACTCTGAGTGGCACGAAACAATAAGTTATTTAGCATAAAAAAATTGGTAAGAAAAATAGACAAAGAGACAACCACAACAAAACTACATAAAAGTGAGCTACCAATTAATCACTCAAAAGTACAAAATCTGATTCTATAGTCAATGTAATTAAATAGAACCACATGACAATATGGGAAAATCTAGATTTTGATTTATATAAATTAACTAAGCACATGTACAAGAATTTCGCATTAAGCAAGTAAGAAAATCGTACAAAACATACAACAGTCTTGCATGAAACACGTAGTGACTCAAATAAGCAAAAGAAAAATATCAGGATGTGCTCTTCTAGAGACAGCTAGGTTGTGATGTACCTCTGATAGATCGGTGTTGTAGGTTTAGTATCTCCATCTGTAGGAATTAAGAAACAAATATTGTGCAACTCGGCATAATAGGAGACATGGACACAGGTGACAAACCTACCAGCTGCAACCCGGCAGATAGGCACCCCACAAATATTGTTTGCTGCCCTCGAGTTCACATGTAGAGGCGCCTCGTGGGATTAATCCAGAGTTGCTTCATGACATTCCTCTTAACGGTGAACCAAGAACCATATGCCCATGTTAGCGCCATGAACAACCCCCGTAGTTGCCACATGGAAGTGTAATGGGCGAACCAGTCCTTATATGATAGATAAATTGCAGGCCGGTAATACGGGTAAGGTGAGCTACATCTACTTCCTTCTCTTTATTTTTTATTCAGGGCAATGAAGAATTAGTCATAGAATGGCATGAAAAGGGAGTAGTTTGCCCGAAACTGAGTGCAGTGAAGAGAATGAAAGCAAAGAAGCAAAGTTCAGGTAACCCACTGAGAACCTCAGGTATAAATGTAGAATCATGACAAAATCTTAATACTTGCAGAGTAAAATATATATTAACTGGAACTTGCCTTTTCTGCTTTGGTAAAAGTAATAAGATAGTAGAAAGCTGAATTATTTGCATAAGTAGATGTAACATGTATGCATGAGATTGAAATGGGTATGCATTTGAGGATACAAAGGGTGCCTGGATCAATTGAAATGATGAGGATCTGTAAAAATGATGAGGATACAAATGTTGATGGAGAAAAAGTGATGGAACCAGTAAAAAAATGGTAAAAACCTCTTATTAATCCAAGCTTATCAACGCCAAGTGAGGTAATTAAAATAAAATAAAGTCAAACTCAATGGGCAAACTATGAGAGCTCGTAACATCCGCAACCCACCCGACCCCATAACAATAATCATAATAAGACCAAGTATGCACACAACACACACAAAATTTGAAGTGATCAGATGGATCAAGGTGTGCTGAAGGTGGAGGGATAGACTTTATCATTGATTAACATGCCAAGAGTTGAAATCATAATTGTAACTTCATATCAGCATTAAGAAAATAAGTCATCAAATTAGTAAACCGGGGCATCGTACTATACCAGTTCATATTCGCATTTTCACGTTTTTCCTGAAAATCCATTTTGAAATAGTGGTAAAGTCTACCGGATGATGAGCCTCCTCAATGCACTGTAAAATTATTTCACATGGTTTATATCATGAAAAAAAAGAGGACAAGCGGGATTTATTAGCGAGAAATGATGATAGCCGGGTTTACAAATATGCATAGCCCATCTACCATGCAGTACAGTGCGACACAACACGTCGGCACACAGATAAGATAACCCAGCTTTAAGATAATGCGTCTATGCACACTGCCCTGCACCCGCGTGTGCAGTTCATCGTCCGGGTTGTCTCCACCACATGTGCTTGCATCGGCCAGATCACCGATCGAATTAGTAGTAAACTGTGCGATGAGATGAGATGAGAGTCTGGATTTCAGCCGAGCGCAGGACATGAACCAACAATGTGTATTCAGCTAAAGACAGCGCTGCGCCTGGCGCCGCCGAGGACGGGTGGAAAAGAGGGGCTTCAAAAGTCAAAAAAATGGGGGCTTCTGCCCATCGGCACATGCATCGAGGAAGCCCTCCCAGCGCTGGTGCAGGGGAGGGCCGCGGCGGCGCACGGTGAGGAGGGGCTCACCAGCCAGGCCGAGGAGTGCGAGCTCGCCCGGGAGACCGCATACACTACACATACCCCCGGCATCCCAAGCCAGAACTGAAAAAAATCAGGAGATGCAGCTCTCGTTGACAGAGTGGTGCCGGGAGGATTTTTTCGGGAGGGGGTTGTCAGGTCTCAGCATGAATCGGGGGCGATTGCCGAGATCAAGAGGCTGACGCAGCGAACAAACAAGGAGGAAGAGGAAGGAGTCTACATACTACTGTTGTACTCCTCACTCTCCTTGAAGGTTGTCATGTGGTCTCTCTACGCCATGGCTGCCGGCGGTGGCGGATCCTCACCCTAGGGGGAGATCGAGGTATCAGGTCATTTCCTTGCGGGGAGGCGGGGAGTGACGAGTCGTCGTGGATGCGTCGTAGGCTTTCTCCCTTTCTTAGATCGATAGGTGGGCTTAACGGTTTTCAGGCCCAATTAACCACAATACACCAATTTGATACCGAGAGTAGATTCTCTCGGGATAATTAGCCCATTTAGCGCGACTAAACAAGAATTGACGGCACACAATGACTCACGAGAACGATCGGACGGTGCAGAGAGCAGAGGTCATGAGAGAGCTCCTATTTGACTCAGTTATAATATCCCTAATCACTTCCTTGCCAAAACAGAATCAACAACTGCTCCCGTTAATCTCTCACAATTGATATTTTTAGGAAACTAATTCTTAATATTTTGGAAACTAATTAATTACCTTAGCACTAGCACGGATGATATATCATGTCAATTTGCATGCTTTCATTTCTAGCTTATTTGTTCCGATATTAAGATAATCTGCTTCATACACAATCTAAATTTGCGGACGAATGAAATTTTGTGTTTATTAATCCGGCTAACAATTCTCGACGAAGAAAATTATTAATCCGGCTAACAATTCTTCATGAAGCATGGAAGCACAAGGCAACAAACATTGTGATTGATGCATAGAAGCATCGATTTTTGGATGTTAAAAATGCAAATGTTATACTTCCGAGATAACTAAAAAAATGCTTCCCATGCAATGAAAACTTGCTTCAAATACAAAAAGTACGGATCTTATTAATTTATTTCAACATGGCAAGGTTATGATTTCATCTGTACGGATAATTTGCTTCCATAGCTAATGAACATGCTTCTAGGGCATGTGAATTTTAGGTCTTACACAACACAAATTCATTGGATACAAAACTGTGCTTCTAGCAATTTGTAACTATGCTTCCAAAGAAATAAAGATTGCTTCAGTCGAATCGAAAATATGCTTCCACGGTTCCACCTCGGGCCTGATGTCTTCTTGAGCTCCCGGAGAGCGACACCAACCTCAGCGAGAAAGCATGGATTGGTGAGGAAGTGTATGTCAGCAAGGTATCTTGGTCGCCGAGGTACGCAACAATGTCGGCGAGGAAGCAGAGTTGGTGAGGTCGTGGTAACGGAGGTACCCGACGATGTCGGCACCGCCCTGGAGCAGTGGCATAGTTCTCCACCGCCACCTCCTGCATCTGCCGCCGCACCCGCTCCCCATCCACCCGCAACAGCTCCGGCTCCTGCACCGATACGAACACCACCAACAACACATCACTAGATCAATACCAACATAGATAACAATATAAGAATTACGACGACGAAGGCGCAGTCGGGGGCGTACCTTGTGGAGGCGTTTGATGGAGAAGGAGACGCAACGTATACGTTGCTGGTGGGCGGCTCCAGAGAGCGGAAGCGCGGAGGCATTGTCCATGTCGATGTCAGCGCGGAGGCACCAATCCCGTTGGGTGCCGGGCCGCCGAAGAAGACGACGGCAGCGGTGACTTTTCGCCTGCGTGCAGCCTGTGCGCCGCTACGTCTGGGTCACCGATGAAGTGGAGGGCGGTGTCGGGGTCGCGAAGAAGACGACGGCGGCGGCGACTTTTCTCATGCGCACCGCTTGCGTCGTTGAATTGGGGTTGCCGAAGAAGAGGAGGGCGACGTCAGGGTCGCCGAAGAAGAGGACGCGCCGCTGCACCGCTGCGTCGGGGTCGTCGAAGAAGACGACGACGGCAGCAGGCTTTTCCGGCCTCTCTGCCCGCCCCGCGCTAACTCCGTCAGTTGCTTTCATCCTTGTTTATATAGGGTGGTGGGCGTGATTAGGGAACGCATAATTAGCGGAGCTGAGCGTCCGTCCGTCCGTCCGAGGGTACACGAAGGATCGGACTACAGAGTAGAATACTTTCCCAATTTTAAACAGGTGAAACCAAACCTATTAGCACAAAAAGTCAAAAACTTTGTACGAGTGATATATTGAGCTCCCAACATACAGATGTTTGACTTCTAGAAAGTTCATATAGTCCTTATTTCGTCCTATATTGTACAGTAGCTATCATGTGAAGAAATTCCGATTTCACGGCGACGCCCATGGCCAACCCACCACGGTACACATCCGCAGTTCTGCACGACTGTCTCCACGAGACCACGACGGCAGCACCAGCCAGCGCGAAATCCCCGCTCCACAACATCTCAACGAACCCGGTCCTCATGCGCCACTCCACCCCGGAGATCAAAACCCTTTTCTTCCTTCGGAAGAACCCGTAGACCCAGTCCACCCTGCCGCCACAGCCCCTCTTCCGTTACTGAAGCCGACACCCGTGACAAACAATACTCGTCACCCGGGGGCCGAATCGAAGCCCACCACCGCCGCCCCCCACCTCCACCACCAGCAGCTCCGCTGAATCGAAGTCCGCGCCGCGCCAACCACCGCCCCCCAGATCTAGCCCCGCCACCGCCTACGTGTTGCCCCTCCATTCGGCGCCACCCGGCCTCGTGCCGGAGAGGCCGGCCACGCGCGGCCTCAAATCTGGGAGATTTCCTCTCTAGCTCCTCCTATTCCCCCTGCTCCTGCTAGCAGCCGCCGGCCGGCCGGCACGATGCAGACGCGGGTGGCGTCCATGGAGGACATGAAGGAGGCGCGGCAGGCGCAGGGCGGCAGGCTCTTCCCTACGGCGATGCTCAGGCTCTTCATCACCTTCCTGCTGCTCGGCGTCGGCCTCTCCGCCGTCGGCATGTACCTGGCGCGCCACACGCTCGCCGCCGCCGCGCCCGCCCTCTTCCGCCCCTGCCTCAGTTCCTCCGCCGCCGAGGACGACCAGCTCCTCGACGGGCTCGAGCGCTGGACGCGGCCGCCCGCGCGCGCGCGCCACGCCATGACGGACCAGGAGCTGCTCTGGCGCGCCTCCTTCGCGCCGCGGGTGCGCGCGTACCCGTTCCGCCGCGTGCCCAAGGTCGCCTTCATGTTCCTCACGCGCGGCCCGCTGCCGCTGGCGCCACTCTGGGAGCGATTCTTCCGTGGGCACGAAGGGCGGTACTCCGTCTACGTGCACGCTCTGCCCTCCTACCGTGGCAACTTCACCTCCGACTCCGCATTCTACAATCGCCAGATCGCCAGTAAGGTTAGCTCCTCCCCTCTCGCGTTGCGTGCTCCACGACTTGCCCCATACCATTGCCGTACCAGACTAGTAGTGTGATCCGATACTCGACTTAGCAGCAGGCCCTTTTAGTGTGATATACTACCTGGTAGCCTGCCTACTCATGCTGATCTAGTGAGAGTGTGAGACCATCAGACAACTGCCAAGATTGTACATTGAGCTTTACTGTACGGCTCCTTTGTGATTTCGTGCTTGATATGACAAACTTCTTACCGAACCCAACGTTTCAGCCCTTCTGATGCATTCGGTAGGAACATTTATAAGGCATGAGACATCAGTACACTGAACTCAACTGTGGTGGTTCTTCTAGTCACCACAGTAACGAACCTGCAAGTCACTAATGCACTTGTTAGTCCCATGGCATGTTGCTATTCCATTCTGATGTGTTTGCCAAGCTTAGATACTGCCTACCTATGATTACATGACAACATACACATCAATGAATCAGGAATACAAAGTTTTTTTAGGGAGCAAATACATATTTTTTTTGTTTTCTTTTTCATTGATCATGATAGGAGAATTTTCGTACTCGAGTCTCAGGTGCTCCAGCAGCTTTGCTAGAGCCCAAGGAGCGTACTCATACAGCGTGTTTAGTTGGGGGGTATTTGATTCAGGGAATGGGAGTTTAAGGGAGGTGGGACTCAGCATCAGTTGATTGGTTAGTGGGAATGGGAGTTAATGAGGGTTGGGGAAGGGGAATTAAGGAGGTTAACTCCCGCAGATCTCTTCCCTAGGGGGGGCAGGTAATTCATTCGGGGTTTGGGAATTGAACAGAAACCCTGCACGTCATGTTGCCGCCGGTGCGGTTCTATCTCCTTACACTGTACCACGACGATCCAGTGAAGCCTCCGGCGTACGCGGCTGTGCGCTACCAGACAATCGGATCTCGTCAGTCGTCCTCGACATGCACCATGGCCCTTGGGCACCGTCCGTTTTGAAGGGAAGGGTCGGTATGTAAGTCAAATATACAAGGTCATATGAGAATTCAGCCACCATATTTCATAGCAAGTTGCTGGAAGAATCGATCAAAGCCACATCCATTAGCTTGTTATGAACACGTGTGTGTGCTTTGGCTTTGGTGCTTGAGAATCAACACATAAGCTAAAATCTGCAAAGAATCGGTCGTCCCGTCAAGTGCATGCTGCCATCCGGGTGTGAAGTCCGCCAGGTTAGACACTCAGGCTTTACACGAGGCATCAGCGGAGCTCTATGCAGATGATTAGTGGGAGATCAGAGGGAGACGATGGTAGAGGACGTCGTGGTGCAGGAAAATAACTTCCTGTCAATTCACCCTTCAAATACCCACCACATACCAAACGTGTATTAGGACTGCTAATCAACTTCCCAGCCTTAATCTCACAACTCCCGCCTCTAAACTCCCACCACCTTTCCTCATAGTTGCCAAACACGCTGATAGTGGCGCTGCATGGTTACATCGATAAAATAAACCTTATGATTCAGAAGAAAAATAAGGAAATTATCACCGTCAAACAGCTGTCGAATTGCTCTGATTGCTCAAGAGATAGGTGCTGATTTTGGTTACTGAACTAAAAGAATACTAATTTGAAAGTTCTGGACCAAGACAATTTCTGAGCTTGTTATTTCGTATGTTTTTATTTGGAATATGCAAGAATTGTGCTTCTTTGCACTAAAAGTCTAAAAGATAAAAAATGTGGTTATAACAGGGTGCATCTTCTATGCCTACCTTATGTGAACCAGATCCGTGTTACTTTATTACCAACTTACTCTGGGGCAGGAGTTTAAATCTGTAACCTGCATTCGTCCTTTCATCCGTCTAGTAGGGACTATGCAGCCTAACCTAGCCGATTTTTATGCAGCCTAACCATAGTTCTGATCAAGCTGGCATTGTTTGTCCACTGGCAGAACTAGCATTGTTCTAGTAGAAAATAACTCTGCTAAGCCATATGCTTGGTCGCATACAAGTAATGGGTTATGAGTTCCAGTTAGTCCCCAGTTGTACCTGCTATGTGAAGTCCCCTGACTCTTCCTGTTCCATTATAAGATCCACTTATCCAGGTAGATGTAGACTTGCAGTTGGTCAGGCTTGTCTCTATCTGTTTTCTCTCGGAAAAAATAAAGTAGGAAAATTTCTGTTATGTTAAGAACTTGAGATGCCTGAGTGCCTGACATTAATTATGTGATCTGCTTGCTGCTCACAGGTTGCAGAATGGGGTCGGATGACTATGTGTGATGCTGAGAGACGCCTGTTGGCAAATGCTCTGCTGGATATATCTAATGAGTGGTTTGTCCTTGTGTCTGAGTCATGCATTCCCATATTTGATTTCAACACCACATATGAATACTTTCAGAATTCAAGTAAAAGCTTTGTCATGGTGTTTGATGATCCTGGACCATATGGACGGGGCAGGTATAATTATAACATGACCCCTGAAGTTGAGCTCACACAATGGCGCAAAGGCTCGCAATGGTTTGAAGTAGACAGAGAACTTGCTATTGAGATCATTAAAGACACGCGCTATTACCCAAAATTCGAGGAGTTCTGCAGGCCTCATTGTTATGTTGATGAACATTATTTCCCTACTATGCTCACAATTGAAGCTCCGCAGAGCCTTGCTAACAGAAGTGTCACTTGGGTGGACTGGTCAAGAGGCGGTGCACATCCAGCCACGTTTGGCAGGAGAGATGTCACTGAGGAATTCCTGAAAAGGGTTCAAGCAGGACGAACTTGTCTATACAATAATCAGAATTCGACAACATGCTTCCTGTTTGCTCGGAAGTTTGCTCCAAGTGCTCTCGAGCCATTATTAGAGTTAGCACCCACCGTGCTGGGTTATGGTTGATGTATGCTTTAACAGGTGCCCCCTGTAAGTTTTGATATAGATCAGCGTAGACATGAGTGGAGGCAAGGGCTAGTTCTTGTGGATGACAACCTGCACAATGCCCACATCATTATACACAAATTTGTACTATTATTTTGTACAGTAACCTGACAGTGGATAAGAGATATTTTCTCTTGGACTATTGTGGCTGTATATCTTTTGTTAATCAGAATGTATTACTAGAATTTTTTTGGGGGAGATGTTGAGAAAGGCAAGTGTTTTTTTCTTCAAATATATGGCCTAATATTTTTAAAAATGGAGATACCTGAAAAGCAAAATGTTGAATGGAAGAAAGTAAAACACATCAAACAGTCTGACATGTGAATGGCCCAAAAGTGCAAATATGGTCAGATTTGCCTTTGCCAGCTTCCATCCAGAGAAAACCTGTGGCCCTTGTCCAATCCACGATTAGCACAAATCAAGTAGTAGCAACATGACGACATTTCCATGTAGCAACTGGAGAACACACTGGATAGCAAACGAGAGCGTCATCTCACTCCATGGCTCAGCCTGCAGGTAATCTGATGGACTCAATCAGAAGGCCAGTCACAGCAGCTTCATCTCTTCATCAATCAGCGGCGAATCATCTTCAGCCACTTGTCACCTTGGCTCGGAGAAATGGAGTTAGCAGGAGATGTCTCGTCACACTGCTGGCGTTGCCATACCCGAGGCTAGTGAATCAAGAAAGGCCCTGTTGCAAGGTATGTAAAGATCTTGTCTGATTTTCGGGTTTACAACGAATATTTTTGGTCGGTTCTGCTCACCTTGGATAGATAAATTAAACTCTCTGAATATGTGTAGATTATGTGAAGAGATCAAAGGAAAACAAAGAGAAGAATGACAAGGAGGCATGTGGCCTTCCATCTATTTCTTCCCCTTTGTATCCCATCATGGCTAGTGGAAGAAGACTTGTACTTCTGTTTTGAGTCAGTAATCTATGTGCACTTCACTACCAAATCATGTTTTTTTTCAACTATTCATTTGTCACATGCTCCAGTTTTCATGGCTTTGGTTGCTTTGTACCTACTGTCCATTTGCCTTTTCATTTTCATGATAAACTTGGGGGAGTTTGACCTATGCGATCTGTCAATGCAACCTACATACTATTTAAATATGATTATGATACTAGTTTATTTAAATATTGGGTCAATTCAGCTGCAGCCTCTTTATAGTGGCTATTTTATCACTGTTTACTGGAGCAACGAATTCATCAAGAAGAAAATCGTGGTTGCAACTAATTTTGTGCTGTTTTTTTCCACATATTCCAGAGGCGCGATGATGTCTACAAGAGGAATTACAAGGATTATTTCGGCTTCATGTAAGGCCCAGTTAGAGAGAAGAAAGAGGAGGAGCTCACGGAGACGGAGAAAGGAATTCTCGCGTTTCTTGACAAGAATAAGTAGCTATTGGGCGTAAGAGGGCCTCACCAATCAAATAACTGAAACATCTTGTATAGGAAAATTCCTTCCACGGTGAAGTTCTCAGGGAGTTAAGAGGGTTCCCATTTAGCAACCCGTTTGGTGATAAATCTAGTGCGACTTGTTCTGTTTCATCATTGTTACTATTTTTTTGTGTGCAGTACTGCAACTCTTCGCTTCATCACACAATTAGCATTGTGGCTGTATATCTTTGTTAATCAGAGTGTATTACTGAATTTTTTTCTGTTGAGATAAATGCAAGAAATGTTGCTAAAATATGTGGTATAAAATACCAGAAAATAAAATAAAAAGGTTAGATGGAAGAACCAGTCTGACATGTGACTGGTCCAAACCTTAGGCATTGCTGCATATGGTCTGATTTGCCCCTGTCTCCTTCCATCCAGAGAAAACATGTGGCCCTTGTCCAATCCAGGATTTATAGATATATTTTTTTGAAACGTCGGGCAAAAGCTTTGCCCCTTATCCATTAATTAAGAAAAAGGTGTATGGTTTATTAACGGAAGAAACCGGGCGAAAACCATACAACAAGCACCAACAAAACCGGGCGAAGCCCACACAACCTCAAGAACCCACACAATCTCAAGAACATGACCACTCCACAGAGATCCGGCCAACCATCCACCCTTGCCGGAGAGAAGAAGTCATAACTGCTATGAGATGAGCAGATACGGGACACTCTGACGCAGATAAAGAGACCAACCCTCGAATGCGCTCACTGCATGTTGCGCGTCATCGTACACCGCAGCTTCGACTTCGCAGCAACAAACAAGCAAGACGACCCCACCGACCCTGTCGGAGTAGAGCTGCCAACACCAACCTCGCCTCCACAGGAACCGCGAAGCTCTCGGGGCCGCCGCCCGGACATCCACCGCTCTAATATGCCCTGCACACACAGCCATCACCACCTTCCGGCGCCGCCGCCCTGACATAACACCGCTCGCCCTTGAGCTGCAACGCCGCACGGCCCAGATTCTTGTAGCCCGAGCTACACAAGACCACTGGCCGCAGACCACGGCCGCCACACCATGCCCGGGGCCACCGTCCCGACATACCGTCCAACCATCCCCGCTACGATGCGTCGACAGAGTCGACAACCCTGCCGCCCCTGCTGCTCAAGGTCACCACCCAAAGTTGTGCCAAGCCGCAACCCTACCTCATGGAGCTACAACTGCACAGCTGCCCAGAGGCCGCCGCCTCGGCGCACATCCACCATCTCGGGGCCGCTGCCCCGACATCCTCGAACCTAGAAGAGATGGGAGCCCCAAGCAGCGACATTAGACTCACCCTCCAAAGCGATGCCTCCAAGAAGGTCACAACATAACTGTCGCCGTCACCCGCTCCGGACTGAGCTTGGGTTTTCACCCAGAGAGTCCAAGCCACTCGAATGAAGAGGGAAAAGAGCTCCACGGCAACGCCTTCAAGAAGGTATACGACGCCATATGGCACCGCCGCTGCCGCCACCAACCGAAATTGGGCAAAGTTTTCACTAGAGCTTCTTCCCTTCCATGGAGAGCTTGCAGGTCACTGAGTACATGAGCTAGCAGGACACTGAGCAAAGAAGCTGGAAGCACACCATCACCACTTACCACCAAACAGCTCCTTGGAGACCCGTCGCAGCACTGCCACGAACAGCAAACCAGCCTCCTGTGCCCCGCACGAAGCCGCAGCCTCCTGCAATAGTAGTAATCTGGCGACATCTCGGGAATGAAGAGAGCACGCTGAACAGCCATCTCATCCCATGCCTCACCCTCCAGGTAAACTGATGGACACAATCAGAAGGCCAGTCACTGCAGCTTCATCGCTTCATCAATCAGCGGCAAATCATCTCCAGCTATTGGTCTCCTTAGCTCGGAGTAATGGGGTTAGCAGGAGATGCTTCCTCACTCTGCTGGCATCAGCAGCGGCCATACCCAAGGCTAGTGAATCAAGAAAGGCCTTATTGCAAGGTATGTAAGCGTCTGGTCCCTGGGCAACCAGTATTAATGGTTGGTATGCTATTCACACTGGATCAAGGTTTTAAATAGCGCGCTATTTAAAATAGCGGAGCCTTCCAAAAAACGCTATGAACGCAATAGCGTGCTATTTTACAAAATAGCGTGTCACTAAACATGGTTCAAATTTCAGCATAGAGCAACAAAGTTCAATAGTTCATATAACCAGAATTCCATATTTCAAACAACAAGCAATGTTTAGACTGTAGAATAACAGAAATAAGGACTTAGAACTTTAGGAGCCAGCCAACTACGATGCAGAAGCTCAATCAGAATCAGATGAACTCGCTGCCATGGCTTCATCATCCGAATCAGAAGAAGAACCCGCAGATTGCAGCTCATCATCACGAAAAACTGGGAGCAACTTCTTCCTAGGCCGACGAGTTTTATTTCTGTTTGATGCAGCAGGTCTTGCTCTTGGTTGTGGTATTGGTTCTTCTTCAGGTTCATCCACAAGGACCACAACCGGCACAATTCCTGTGATCCACTCGTTATGTTCATCTTCCACAACATCTGCATATGTTCTGTCCACAAGTGGACCCCTGTCTTTGTTCATTCTCTTTTGTTCAAGTTGGGAGTTGGCCTTGATGAAGACAAGATCTCTCATTTTATCATGAAGTAACCTGTTTCGCCTTTTGCTACCTTGAACCCGATTGTACATTGCAAGTAAACAGTAAACACATGTGCATATAAAGGATATCTTGACAGTTTGTACTTTGTACTACATTTTTACCTGCTGAAAAACACTGAAGTTTCTCTCACAAGCTGATGAGCTGCATGTCAAGCTCAAAATACGCATAGCCAGTACCCTGAGATTTGGTGCACTTGACCCATGATTGGACCACCATTCCGCTGCATAACAAGTAACAAATAACCGTTAACAAAGCTGCAACATCTAATTCGCTGGATCAAAGTTGAACAATGTAAATATTTTGTTCTTTACCTGGATCAAAGTTCTTGTTTCTCCGCTGCCTTTTAGCACTGTCCCTTCCAAACGACCCCTCTTCATTCTGATATGCTTGACATTCAGCTGTCATTGTATCTTCCTTTTTACCATCTCTAACCATCTTCTCCATGCAACCAACAAGGCCATCTTTAAATGTTCCATCCAACTCAATCTCCAGCTTGTTTTCATAGTAGTAGTATGGGTTTAAGAAGTATGCAGCCCTATGTAGGGGCCCCTTCAATTTGTTGTCCCATCTCTTATCAATAATGTGTACCACTTCCTGGATACTAGCCTCCTCATTGTCAAATCTAGCTGCAAGCTCCTTCTTTGCATCCAAAAAAGCGCCATATATGAAACCCATAGCTGGTACATCGCTGTCCATTCGCCGCAGCAAGTTAGCCAAAGGTTCAAAGAAGTTAACAGCACGTTCTACTCCTGTCCAAAAAATTTCAGAGCGCACACTTTGGTTTGAATCACGTCCTTTCACCTTTTTTAAGTAACCCATGTCATCCATCTGATCTGATCTGAATAGCTTCTGTAGTTCTTTCTTGTTGTCCAGCATGCTTTTCAAGTTCAAGTAAGCTGTAGCAAACCTTGTAATGCCAGACCTCACCAGATCTTTCCCAAGAAATTCCCTCATTAGAGACAAAACTCTAGTGTGTGCATAAAGGAAAACAGTGACAGCTCTAGCTTGTGTAATAGTACATTCCACTGTTTTAATCTTGCCAATATCCTCTAACATCAGATCAATAGTATGGGCAGCACAACCGTTCCAAAATATGTTGGAGCGCTTTGCTTTCAAGAAGGTTGATGCCGCTTGATTAACACTTGCATTATCAGTCACAACTTGAACTACATGCTTCTCACCAACCTCTTCTATGCATCTATCAACAAGCTCAAAAATGTACTTCCCATCTTTCTTCACGGCTGAACAGTCCACAGAATTTAGAAACACCACACCATGAGCACTATGAACTACAAGATTCATTACGCCTCTTCCTCTTATGTCAGTCCATGCATCTGTCATTATTGTACATCCAGTAAGCTCCCAAGTCTTCCTGTGTGCATTGAAGGACTCCTGAACTCTTTTCTTCCTCTTCTTCAATATTGGGCCACCCATTTCATAAGGAGTAGGACCGTCCAAGTCCTCACCATACTGTCAAATTGACTGAAGCATGAGGTCAAAACTTGGAAGTGTGACTGTGTTGAATGGAATGCAAGCTTCATAGAACCACTGGCTGATGTATTCACAAGCACGAGCCCTTTTTTGTTCTCTCTTCTCAGTTGTCAGCTTCCCCTGGATCGTGTCAGTAGCACGTTTCCTCTTCCTAGCAACAAGCTCTTCGGGAGTTAATTCACAGAATTTGTCCATAGGGCCACTTGAATATTTAGATTTATTTCTTGTTGATCTCGATGGCTTAAGCACAAGTGCAGAATGTCTTGCTCCATCTTCATCACTTGTAGCTTGTTCTTCCCCCTCCGAGTGGCTCAAGTCAACTCCATTTATGTGTCTCTTCTGCTCCATAAGCTTGGCTGCCTTTTTGTCACCCTTCTTTGTCAAGTACTGAAGGATCTCCTCTTTGACATCAGCTGGCACTTTTTCACAGGGATCCACACCAGACTTTGGAATGCATGCAAGGTGCAATTTGATTCGAGTAGTGCCATTGGTGGACACATGATCGCAGAATATGCATCTTAGACAGTTCTTCTTGCTGCTGTCCGGACATGTGCAATATTTCCATGCTGGATCTTTTGATCTAGGAACAACCTATGCTCCTTCTCCCTGTGTACCTGTTGATGCTGTGCTTGACACAATAACAACACCTACATTCATGAATACACAAAGTATTTCAGTAATCAGTAATGCAGCAACGTATTTATTTACTAGTACTCTAGTACCAAATTTGGAAAGTACTAACTTTGGTTCTACTAACTACAAGTACAGAGAGCAATCAGCAAGTACTTACTAGCTTACTACTAACAAAGTTAACATGGAGATGATTTAATTAGAAAGTAGAGTACTAGACAAGTCCTGGACAATTTTCGAATCAGTGTTCATCAAGAATCAAGATTGAATGATTGATAAGTTACTTGGTTGCTGGCTCGCCCTTGCCGATGCTGAAGCTGATGCTGACATCGAGTTGGACGCGACGGTGACCGGAGGAGGCGAGGACGCGACGGCGACCGGAGGAGGCGAGGACGCGGCGGCGACTGGAGGAGACGAGGACGCGACGGCGACCGGAGGAGGCGAGGACGCGACGGCGACCCGAGGAGGCGAGGAGGCGGTGGCGACCGGAGGAGGCGAGGACGCGGCGGCGACCGGAGGAGGCGAGGACGCGACGGCGACCGGAGGAGGCGAGGACGCGGCGGCGACCGGAGGAGCCGAGGACGCGACGGCGACCAGAGGAGCCGAGGACCGTAGCGAGCAAAATATGCATAGCGTATGTATTGACACGCTATTCGCATACTGTTTGAATAGCACCGTAGCGAGCAAAATATGCATAGCGTAGCGTTTAGCTCTCAGATATGCTATTAGCGCGCTATAGCGGCGTTATAGCGCGCTATTTTTTTCATTGCACTGGATACATAATTAAGTCTGAACGCATTTATGTAGATTACGTGAAGAGATCAAAGGAAAACAAGGAAAATAATGACAAGGAGGTATGTGGTCTTCCTTCGATTTTTTCCTTGGTATCCCAACATGGCTAATGGAAGAAACCTTTTGCTTTTGTTTTGAGTCAATAATCTATAATTCTATATGCACTTCTCTATTAAATCATGATCTTCTTTCGACTACTCATCTGGGTCCATATGCTCCAACTTCATTGCTTTGGTTGCTCTATACCTATTGTCACTTTGCCTTTCATTTCAAATGAGTTCTATAATTTTCTACCATTGTTTAATGAACATGTTCTAGTTTGTTGGTTTTGTGTGATTTAAATAGTTGACGTTGCGCCATCTGCAAGCGCAACCACCACAGCTAAATACAACTATCACGCTAGTTAAAATCTCATGTCAATTCAGCCGCAGCCTCTTCACTTATCATTGTAAGTTTACCGAAGCAACAAGTTGTTTGACAAGAGAGTTCTCACTGTAGTTGCAATTAATTTTGTGATTCTCTCATATTCCAGAGGATGGATGACTTCTGCAAGAGGAATTGCAAAGTCTCTTTTGGTTTCATAGAAGGCTCGGTTAGAGAGAAGAAAGAGGAGGAGCTCACAGAGTCAGATAAAGGAATTCTCGCATGGCTTGACATGAACAAATAGCTTTTGACCACGAGAAGGGCACTCCAACCAAATATCTGAAACAACTTTTGTAGACGAAAGCTCGTTCCGTTATAAGTTCTCGAGCATTCATCAACTTTAGCATTTATGTCGTGGTGGGATCACGGCAGATGCCATGGGTATGGCTAAGATGGGGCCGAATGGTCGTTGGGGGAATCCAGGGAGGGTTTATGCACTCACGAAGTGCACAAGCAAGAACACGCAAGAAACCGTAAGAACATGAACAAGCAAACAAGAAACCAAGAACACAAAGCACACCACGATGTACCCTGCTTCGGGGCCCTCGTGTGGAGGTAACACCCCTACTGCAGCACTATCCTACTAGATGTATATCTCTTGGTGACAAGTACAAGATGCTCCTTGAGCTGTATAATGCAACAATGGTGAGAGCTTGAGGTAGAAGGTGAAGCTACAGGGGGAAATGAGCGCTAGGGTTCGTCCTCCTCTCCACGGGAGGAGGTAGTGCTGTACTTATACTCTATCCGGATTACGGTTTTGTCCCTGCCTCCAGCTGATAATGGCATGCCAAGAGGAAGAGGACAAGCCCCTGCCCACTGTCAGTCCAACGGCAGCACTGTCAGATTCGGACAGGGCTAGCTTTCCTCTTCGGGTGATGAGGAAATAGACCTCCAGAGCCTAGGCTATAGCCCTTTCCCGAATTGGCCGAGTCAGCGCCTAGGCCCTTGAGCTTCCAGGAATCCCTTGGCTCGACTCCGCTATCGCCGGAACCTCGGGGCAGGAACTCTGCAGGACCCGTGAAGTTGCTGCCATCTCCTTGATCGTTGTGCCACCAACCCGGATAAGACATCCGGATATCCCCATCGTCTCTCCTTAGCGCACAGGAATCACAGGAGAGAGCCAACACAAGAGTAATACAACTCGGTTACCAGGACCCGTTTCAAGAGATCTGGCCCAAGAGTGATCCGGCCAGAGTGATCCGGCCCAAGACACCCGGATTGACCTGATCCGTTCCACTCTTTACACTTAACGCCACCTCTTTGCCCTACTCGCGGGCAGCCCCCCGATAGTAGTCCCCGAAGCTGGTGCGGTCCTACAGTCTCGGATGGAGGGCCGTAGCAGATTAAAAACAAACGCCCTTAACTGAATCACATATTTCACAATCTTGTCTCAGGATTTCCCGGGACACTTGGTAGGGAATCTCTGCGCACAACCCCGCGATCCAGGTCTCTGATTTGACATGCCACTGACATCACGTTATCCGGGTCCAGCAAGCACTCGAGCACTTTGACTGTGCGGGTGTCTCCTTAGCTTCAGGGCTGACCACCACAAAGGATCCATCGGGGTGCGATTCCGTGGCCATTACTGCGGCCGATCGCGTGGTCACAACCGCCCGTGCTGCCCACTCAACCGCACACGATCCCACGATGCCGCAGAAACCGCGCGGTAGTGCGCCGGTTGCCGCAGGGCTAGCCCCTATAAGTAGAGGGGTGCGGGGGTAGTTTCCTCTTCTTCATCCCTCACCTCTCGACCTCGCCGCCGCTCGATTCTCACGCCGCCATTGCACCCTGCTCCAGCCTCGCCGCGCCGAGCATTCCCGCCGAAGACCTCCCGCCGGAGACGTGCGCCACGCCTTGCGCCATCGGGCCGCCGTCGAGCCTTTGCTTCTCCATCTTGACACCGGTAAGTTTCTTGCCCCCATTCATGGCTACCTCGAGCATACCCATTCCTCGCCATGAACTAGCCACGGCTTGAAGAACTCTTTCTAGTTCTTATTATCACCCCTTACGTATACGGCGTAGATCTCTCCTTCGGATTCCGCACTGGACCCCTTTAGTATGCTCATAGATAGGCCGGGGCCTTTCGTGTGAAGAGTTTTAGGCCCATGGCCAAAGTAGTTGGGATTGTCCTTATAAGAAAGAAGAGCGAGTGGGCAAAAACCTAGTTTGCATCCCAGCCTCCTCCTCCGCTGCCGCCGCCGCCCCCAGATCGAAAGACTCCATCTTTAAATTCTTGTCAATTTGCTTGTTATTGTCGTTCCAAATATTTTTACGGGTCGCAGAGACGAAGATGATGAGGCGGTTTGTGAATCTGGTGACGTTGAACTACACCGAAAGCGTTTATTCAGTGTGCCGCATGGATCCTTACAAGCAGCTATTTTACCAGTCAGCAAAAGCCGCAATTGAAGCAACAGATGAAGCAACCAAGAAAGGATCTTTTCCAGCTTGGCCGACCCTGCAGCTGCCGCGCCCAATCATGAACTTTACTGCATCAGACTATGGTGGCAGCCTGGAGATGTTCGCGCTCTTCAGCCCCCGCCCCACCGGCGAAGACAGAATTCTTTATTCCAATACGAAGGGCGAGGCCGGGCTTTAGAGCATCTCCAGTGGATCCTCTGTATGGACGTGTATAGCAAATATACATGATGCCATCTGAAAATCCCCTCCGAGCGACTCGTGTATATGGGCGTGGACCATCCACGCCCACGCCACGACGCTACGAGGCGTGGAACTTCCCACGACCCAGCCACGCTCGTGCTCGCGAAAAAAAGACGGAAGCTTCGTCCCGCGCCCGCCCGGAGCAAGGAGCTAGGAGCTCACCCGAAGGTCGCCGTCGCCTTTCTTCTCCGGCCGCCGCCCAAGGTAAACTATTTTTCCTCTCCGTCCGAGCTCACGAGCGGGAGGGCGGGGACGGGGGGCCGCAATCCCTGCAGCTAGATCTGGCGGCGGCGACGGGAGGTCGTCCGCGTGTGGGCGGCGGGGTGCTGCTGTGCGGACGGCCGGATGCTGTGCGGGCGGGCAGCGTGGTGCGTGATGCGGGCGGCCGTGTGCGAGCGGCGCTGTGCGGGCGGCGGAGTCAGGGGTGCGAGCGGCGATGTGCGCGAGCCTGCTGCGGGCTGGGCGTGCTGGCGAAGTGCAGCCTGGGGAGAGGAGTATCTATTTGGTGCTCAAGGAATATCAAACACTGCCTGGATGTATCGTTGTATGCTGCCCCGGTGTATCGCTGCTTGAAAATCAAAAGCTTTCTCTGTTGTATCTCTGTTTTTCTCGGTATTGTCTCCAGATTATGGTACAAAATAGATGTGCATTTGTTTCTCCCGGTATTGTCTCCACATTGTGGTCTAAAATAGATGTGCATTTGTTGATTGTTTGCAGATGGATGATGATGAAAACTTCTTGGACAGGCTGGTTTTGGTTACACACCAACACAACCACAAAGCCCAATTGGAGAGCAACCAACCCAATCAACTCAGCACGAAAATATAGCTGTTGGAATATACACATCCTAATTTACACGTCCATTTATACGTTCCACTGAAAAACTTGGACGTGTAAAATTTAACATGGTGTATATGGACGTGTATATAAAGATATACACGTCCAAATTTACACGTTCCACTGGAGATGCTGATGCTCTTACGATGCCAACAAACATGTACACAACACCCTGGGCCTCCTCAGCGAGCCTAAGGGACCAAGCCCCGTGTGTCTGTCGATCGCGCATCCTGGCAGCAAGGAAGACAGCATGTATCTTGGACAGCTTCCCCGGGAGGGCTGATGGTCGATGCTTCGAAGTCCTTGAGTTCACGCCCCTACACCGTGGAATGAGCAGCATGGCGAGTGCAGCCTAGCATTGGCGCCTTCTTCCACCGCCTCCCTTTGTTCGCCAACCTGGGTACACACCCTCCTCTATCACCACCTGCACCACAGTAGTCGACGGCAACGGCTGCTCCACCATCTACGTGTCATGCGATAGCGAAATGGGCACCTACAGTTTCAAGACGGCACGCCATGACCCTAGCTGCCGTGAAGGATGGAGTCCCTCGGAAGAATGGAGTCACGTTGGGGCATGGTCGCTGCCCTTTGATGGCAGAGCTCAGTATGTCACTGAGTTCAACCTATGGTTTGGCTTCTCAGCCTTGAGTTCCAACCACCTGTGTGCTGCGGACCTCTCTGCCATGGACCCTGAACGACAACGACCCACGGTGCTGCAAGGTTGGCAAGACCTGAACCTGCAAGATCTGAACCTGCCTGACGGACATGATTGGCTTCCAACGTATTCCAACCTTGTCAACCTGGGCGATGGCAAGTTTCTGGTCGCTAAGACATTTCAATCAGCAGAGACCTGTGAGCGATTTGCTGTTCTCACCGGCATAGAGATGATGGCTGGTGTGGGTGATGACCAGAGCCTTGAGATGGTCAAGCACAAGTGCGCACGTTTTGTCTTCGGAAATAACAGCATCGAGTGCGTGCTCTGAATGACTGAATGGAATGATCGGTGATCTGCCTGTCGCCTTTGTCATCTAGGAGTATTTCTTTCCTCGTAGGATTATTTGCATAATTAAGGGTTTGTGTGTTCGGTCGCTCATCTTAGTATGTGCTTACTCTTTGTAAAAGAGAACATTGAATTATGTTCAATAATCACGGATGTTTCTTTTGCTGGTTTTAGCTTTTGTTCATCTGGGCTTCGTCCCCAGTGCTTCTTCCTGTATTAACTTGACTTGGTGCTTTCTATATACTAGTAGCCGTGCACGTGCAATGCACGTTTTTAAAATAATAAGCATAGTTAGTTTTAATTGTGATACAACATAAAAAAAGTATCATGATACAAAGCAGTGTATAATAAAATAAGTAATCATAAAATAAGTATCATGATAGAAACCTTTGCTAACGTCCTCAATATTTCCACTGGCCTTCCAGTGTGATTCAATTTGTCCTTTTCATATATTCACGCGGCTGCAATGGCGACAAGGACGAACACGGCTGCTGGGAGACGATTTAGCGAGGCACGTACTCTCCAACGTCTGTATTAGCTCTCGCAATTGTTGGCCACCTTGTTTCACAACTGCAGCGGTGACCCGTAACATATCGTGTTTCACGACGGCGGCAGCGACCTGCACACGACGATCAGCAAGAAGAATCAGGTAAGCACTCGAGATTTGTGATGTATTTTTTTTTACTCCCCTGCTTGCATTGATAGGGCTGCGAATGATTTCTGAAACTAAAAGTTGTTGTAGATTGGTTCAATATGACTAAGTGTCTCAAGTAATTGGTATAGATTAGTACGTGCAATGCACACCTTAATTAGTGCAAGATTATGCAACAGTTATCCCACAAGGTTCCCAAAGCTACATTCTGGCCACATGATCATAATGTTCTTCCATTCTTTCTCTTGATCTGTTGATCAAGATCGCCCCTAATTCAAAACTACATTTACAATTATTCAGGTTTACTAAATTTAAAAGAAACTCGAGATACAATCAATATTGCAATCCATATTTTTTAGTATCCTCTTGTGTTGTTAACAACACACCATAACAAATATCATAGTGAGTATGACAGGGTACAGTGACCAGCGACCACACAGTATATTATCATCAGAAACAAGGCTGCAGATAACAAAGAGATCAAATATCAATAAGCTAACCAACATTTTCTATACTTAGTACTGTACTACCATATCTGCACACTGACTAAATTTCTAAAGGTTGCATTAATTCAACAGATATCCTTACACGTTTAAAGATTGAATTCTGAATTCAAAAAATTATCACAAGTGATGCAAAATCTACTAATATTTACCTATATGTAGTTTCTGATTCCGCATTTACAGAAGACCTTTTTTGATAATTGTAATCTACAAACTCGGTTGTGTCACTGTACTTAGTGAAGCACTTGTACTTGTCTCTGAGGCAGACTTCTGACTTGATGCTCTTCATTCCTCCAATATATGTCATGCTGTTTTTCTTCTTACCAGAATGCCAACATGAGTGCACTTGAGGCACAATTTTTTTTTGAGAGTATGCAAATTGCGTACCTTATTTATATTATTATATAGAAGAGAAAATTTAGGTACAGGAAAAAGGCATGTCTGCCCCAAACTCACACCACACATAGACACACCAACACCAACTAATCACTAATGAACTACTCTCGCATGACCAGCACTCCCTCCAAGCCCAGCGGCCTTCCGCAACTGCCAGTCGGCAAGGATCTGATCAGCCAACCCAGACGCCGTGAATTGCCCTTGGAGATTGTTAAACACTCTAGCGTTCCGCTGCTTCCACAACCTCCAGGAGCCCAAGATAACAAACGTGTCAAAATCCCTTCTAGACCTGCATGTAAATCTCCTCCGACTCCTAGTCCACCAAGATGCTAGGGAGTCCGTCAGCTACGGCACAAAATAAGATGTCAGAAAAATCACCGGCCAAGAAAATGTAGCTCCAAACAAAGCTGGCCACAACCAAATTGAAACAAAACTACACAAAACCAGGAAATGCAAGAGCAGACTACTTAGGTTTTATGCAGCTAGTCGGAAAGATAGGCCGACTGATTCCCGTTCCCTCCGGAGGCTGCATAGCAGGATGTAAAGCAAAGGTTTAAGTGTGTGGTATTATAGTGCGCTTAATGCAGCCCGCGTCTACAAAAAAGACATCACCCAAAGTCCCACACCATCCCGGGCGTTACAGTAACCTAGACTCGATCGAGTGCTAATTGCATCAGTGGAACAATGTAAAATCTTTAATTAAAGAGGACATAATTGGGCTTGAAGTACTACACATATTCCAAGATATATGGCGTACCTGCTACTGGAATCATACCAAATTAAGGACACATGTTTCAATTTCTTTTCATCACAATGCGGTAATATGGATCATCACCGTCAGTGGAGACTGGAGATCAACATTGGAGCAGCTTCAGTCCAAAATCCTCAAGCATCAGCCTGAATCATTTTACTACTTTATGAAGATGAAAAATGATATAGATCCGCTAAATGTGCTTTGTGAAAGTCAAAAGGATCAGATGGCAAACATACATGCAACAGTGTGGAGCGGCTGAACTCGATTGACCAGTGTCGTCGGGCATTCATCTCTGAAGGACATCACTACTGTCGTTCAAACCTGTCGGCTGCTGCTAAAAACCAGGGGCCTTCAGATAATGTACATTTTGTCAGCTTGAAAGAAAAATTGTAATATTTGTGATATATCAGCACTTCCATTTTACCACTTCAAAGAGTCCTGCAACAATGCTAATGGTATATTGTTTCTCACTACCACAACTCAGATTTGTCAACCAGGTTTGCCACAGGAAAAGAACTGCTACATAGCAGCTACCTTCAATCTTTTCACTCTGGTCCCTCATTGATCAGTTGGAGAGTGTTAATTAATACAATGACATATTATCACTATATGATTCCAACAGTAACTGGGTTATTGGCACAAGTAGTAGCTAATAAGTGAAAAGGTACACAAACCAAATCAAGTTGAAAGTATCCCTAAAAAAATCATACTGAATCATCCCTAAAAAACCAAATCAAGTGAAAAGAACTCCTACAATGTCAGGATTGAAGTCAAAAATATAACCACTTATGTTAGGTAGATAATAAATCATTATCAGCTACATACCGAACCTAGATTAACTTAATTATGTGAGCTGCAAGTACAACCTTGAAGTCTATAGTATCACATATATAATACTGAATCATCCTTGAGGTCCAATATCTGAAGTATACTAATACACCATACAGAAATCAAAGAAATAATTTGCACACCAGCACCAAGGAGGTAACAACTAACCTTTGCACACCAGCACCAACAACTAACCTTTGCATCTGTATCATCAGCTTGATGGATGGAGCCTCTGCTTGGGACGATAATGACATAACTGGGAAGGACTAAACTTTGCATTTATACCATCATCTATATGCATGGACTATTTGGCTGGAATCATAATCACATATCCGATCCGTTGGACATGCATTCCACGGTATAGCTCCTATGCGCTGCAGACACATCGAGAGAGGCATGCTCCTGCCTAAATGACGGGTGGCTCCCGCGCTGAGTATGTCGTGACAGATGAAAACATGACTGACTAACCTATACAGATAAAACATTAACGACATCAGTTGTTAAGTAGATCAATATAGAAGTTTAACAACCAATGAAGAATCACGGGTAATCACCAAATCGATGTACATGACAAGAAAATTTCAAAATGCTTGCTTTGACATGTGCCAAGCTACGTTTTCAGTGCCCCAATATATTGCAGGTACATTCAGGTAGTGATAAATATATTACTAACTCTTGTCTACTTTGTCCATGTAGATACTAAATTTTTGTCTCGCAGGACAAAGACCAGATTCAAAAGAACTGAAGAGACAATTAGCTACAGATTGAACCTGTATTGCCCAACCCAATCATTATCATTTTTCAGTTGACAATAATCAATAATTTGCTCACGTTATAGCTAGGACAGGGGAAGCTGTAATATAACATAAATCAAAAAATAATTTGTATTGAATAGAATGTATCCATTCAGGGATTGTCAAGGGGGGTCCAGGGACTTACCCATCCAGGAAGGTAGATTGTAGCTAGAACACATGAATTATCAAATTAGGTGCACCAAGCAATCCCATCCACGAAGCTAGCTGATTGACAACAACATGCAGATCACTGAAAATCACATACAGTTAGCAATGGAGAAAAAGTTCTATTATAACCAGCGGCAAATCGGCCCAGATATCATCTAGATGCACAACTGAAGCTATGTGAGAGGAATTTGAACGCCGGCATCTCCGAGAAGTTACTGGGGGAAGTCCATCGTCGACTCCTCGCCGTCTGTACCACCACGGCCCCCGGCCTCCTTTCCGCGCCAGGCCATCAGTCGCCATCGCCCTGCACCAGAATGACCAACCATGGCCGCATCTCGAAGCCCACCACCGATTTCCGCCGCCAGGTGGCCCGCTCCGCTCCAGTCGCCGACCTCAAGGACATCCGCTACCATCAAATCCGGGAGGCGGCGCCGCCTCGACGGCCAGCGCGCATCGCGGAGAATCCCGTCGGCGTGAAGGCGGGCGACTGGCTTGGACCATGGAGGGGAAGGCTCTTACCCGGCTGATCCGTCGTCGCGGGGGCGAGGCTGGCGGCCACGAGGAGGGCGAGGGCGCGCGGGCGAGGAGGGCGCCAGATCCGGCGGCAGGTTTGGTGAGGCGCGGGCGTGGGATGCGGGAGGCGCGGGCACGGACGTGAACGTGGGATTAGGAAGGAGAGAGATGCGGGCGTGGGATGGCAGGAAATTTTCTACCGGTGGTCGACAGGATTAATCTGGAGCGTTCATGGTATTGGAGATTGGTTAAATGGATGTGTATCGTTGGATGCTTCTTGGTGGACACTATCTGATGGTGCTGGTTGACCTGTGTACAATTGGGTTTGGTGGCTCTAGCGAAATTCAAGTTCGCCCTTTTATTAGTAGTGGAGAAGAAGCAGGGCAATCTTGCCCTTTCTCTAAAATAATCATGGATGCTTGGTTTTAAGTTTTTTGCGGGTTGCTTTGGTAAGACTGTATGTTCATTGGTTGAGATTACTTGCTATGAGAAGGTGGAAATCCTAACTTGGCAACAAAATCAAACACTTGAAGCCTACAAAATATTATGAACCTTAACTTAGAATTTTGGCACTACCCTGTGGTATGCCATGGCTTCTACTTTGGCGAGTTTTATGGTACCTTTCACTAATGCCCTCCGGCGAGCAATGTGATTTAATATCTACGGCTGAGATGAAGAGGCACAGATCAGGCCCACCCAGCCCAGTAAGGGAGTTTGATTTTCTAGAAAAAATCCGCCGACTCAACGTCACAGGCTGCAACCGCCAGCACCTCGCACGCTGCCCACTGACCAGAAGCCCGAGCGCACGACATTCCACCGCGCCCGTCGCCTTTGTCTACGGTGGACGATACCGGATAACGCATCCTTCAAAGCTGCACGACGCCGGTGAACACCATCTCCGCTCTCCAAATCTTCCTGCACGGAGCCGCCGCCACCACCCCGCACGACGCTCGGCGCGGTGCTGATCTCCCTCACAGCATCCAGATCGCAGGCGTCTAGTACTTTTCTATGTTATACTAGTTTGTTAACTGAATTCTAATCTCACTGCAAATTCTGAAAACCCGCAAAGAAAACAGCTTCTAAACTAAGGATGTAAATGGCAGCGGCATCCAACGGACCCGTTTACGCCGCCTGCGAAAAAAAACTTATGTGGCGTATGTGTACTACCGTGAATTTTAACTGGCCGAAGTGGACGAGACCAGCGGCGCCGGCGGCGCGGCCTCCTACCGACATCCGCTTCCTTCCTTCTGGCGGCCATGGTGTTGAGGCTCTGGAACCCGCTCGCGACCTTGGCGTCTCCGGCGCGGCGTCCTCACGCCCATTCGTGCGACCTCGCGCTTAGACTCGCAGACGACGACGTAGCCGATCGGCACTCGGGCGTGTTGGGGCGCTTAGCCCAGGGCGGCATGGACATGGCCAAGGTGGTGAAGAGGTTGTGCGTCGAGCGGTCCGTTCATGTGCATCAGGCTGCGAGGCGTGGCCGTGCTCGCCCGCATGCCGGACGTGGGCACGAAGGACAGGTTCAACTCGTGTTGAGCGGCTCCATGCTACTGCTGGGCTGCTGGCTGCTCTCGGCCGTTGCGTGTAGGCTGCTCGTAGGAATGTAGGATGCGGCACCATGGACGGCTTGATCAAGGTTGACGATATGAGCTCTGATGGTCTCGGTAGCGACCGCCATCGCGCAGAACGCCTGCGAGTGCGAGCTCGGGTTGACCGGAGACTGCTCGCGCCGCGCCGCGAGCCGGGGATGTGTGGCCCTGTGCGACGTGCACCGGCGGCGCTGTGGCGATCCCGGGTCCCGGGAACAGCCGCGGCAATGAACATCTGCTTGTATGTTTGTCGATAGGTTAGCTAGCAAATCACCTAGCAAAAGAGATTCGCAAGTCTGATCTGATCCGGAGGAGCTAAGCTATAGGAAGGGTCCAATGCACGAACATAATTAACGGCAATGATCTGCTAATTTTTTTAAAAAAAAATTACACCACATATATTAGGTCAGCAAGCCGCCTCATTAAAACTCTGCCAGTCCCTTCCGGTACCCTGGTTAGGCAAAGAGTGTGTCTGAAACTTGCTGCCTCAACCAAACACAGATACATCGTTTATTACATCGATTTTCACGGACTGAGTGGGATCTCCATCCCAAATAAAAGACCTATCTGTATCAAAACATAATCTAGCTAAGTTATGCGCAACCTTGTTTGCTTCTCTAGGACAATGAATAAAGGTAATATTCCCAATGCCTTAAGCCATCTGAAAGCAATCTGGTAAGATAGAAGAGTAAGGGCTCCAAAGTTGGGTTATCCCGAACAAGCTTGAATTAACTTCAGATTATCCGCCTCCACGACCGCTGGGGTGCAAGCCATAGACTCCAGGAGTTGGATACCCTCCCGCAACGCCATAGCTTCAGTCGTGGATGAATCAAGAGCTTGTGTCAAAGGTTCTGCTACTCCAGCTATTGCTTCTCCTTGGTCGTTTCTAATTACAGCCGCAACCGCACCTGTGCCATTAGGGAAAAAACAAGCATCAAAAGTATCAAAGGGAGGCTTTTTCCACATAATATCTTTTGGTTTGGCCGTAGGGGATGCCAGCTTATAATTTGAAGTCAAAGCCTGGATAGAGAAAGCTGATCTCGCCGCTGAAACAATTGATTCACCTTTAACAGCTTCTCGTCTTTGCCACCAAATATACCATGCTGCTACAGCAATAGTTTCTTGCAATCCCAATTGTCCAATAACTGGAGACTTTTTACATGGGCTTCTCAAAATCTCCTCGAGTATGACAGATCCCGAGCGATCAGTAGTAATCATCTTGTTTATCACTTCATCTAACCCCAAGGCTCTCCACACCTGTGAGGCCCGTTTACAGGTAAAAATCAGATGTCGAATATCTTCTGCTCCCTGTGCACAAATCGGGCATTCGGCGGACACTTTGATATGTCGGTTTGTAAGCACACATCTTCCAGGTATTAGACCATGGAGAGCTCTCCAAATAAAGTTTTTTACCTTAGCCGGAATTTGCAATTTCCAAAGTATCTCCCATACCGGATTTTCTCTCGATGGTCCCTGTCCATCTCTTCTAGTGATTTTCCCTCCGAACTGATGAATCCATTCAGTATAGTACGTCGACCTTACCGAAAAAATAAAGGTATTTGTTTTGTGCCAAGCAATAAAATCATCACAAAGATTAGGACTAATCGGGATCCGCATCACCATCTCAGCCTCCATTGGATTAAAAATATCTCGGATAAGCTCCTCATCCCACGAGCCAGTTTCAACATTTATCAACTCATCCACGGTTTGAAGAATGCAATTTCCTCTAGGAGTCTCAATCTTCCTAGTAGCGCTACTAGGGACCCAATGATCTCGCCAAATATTTATATTTCTACCATTGCCAAATTGCCAGATATAGTCCCTTTTAAAAGTTTGAAGACCACTCACTATACTCTGCCATGTAAACGAGGAACCCGCCATCTGGATAATATTTTGCCCGAAGCACTTTACCACACAGAGAATCAGGTTGAGTAATCAATCTCCAAGATTGTTTGGACAACATCGCAAGGTTAAAAGCATGCAAATCACGAAATCCCATGCCTCCATCTTTTTTTGGAATACACATCTTCCACCATGCACTCCAATGCATTCGTTTCTGTTCCTCGCTATCACCCCACCAAAAGGCTGCCATTGCATCAGTTAGCAGTTTACAAATATTTTTTGGGATCTTAAAAATTGCCATAGCAAAAACAGGAATAGCTTGAATCACAGCCTTCAATAGAATTTCCTTAGCACCCATAGACAATTGTTTTTCCTTCCACCCATTAAGAAGAGCAATAACCCTCTCAATCAGATATAGGAAGTTGTCACTTCTGTCAATCCCGACCATTGCTGGGAGGCCTAGATATCTATCCGATAGAGCCTCAGACATTATATTCAATTCCGTACATATATCAGCTTTCACCGCCACGTCAACGTTTGGACTGAAAAAAATACTGCACTTTGCTTGGCTAACCAGCTGGCCTGAGTTTGCACAATAGGTATCAAGAACTTGTCTCAACGAGGTTGCATTAACTAAATCTGCCTTCATAAGGATCAAGGAATCATCAACAAATGATAAATGTGATACTGATGGTGCATTTCTACACACCCTAACCCCCTCAATGCCACGAACCTCCTCTTGATGAGCAAGTAAACTTGAAAGACCTTCAGCACAAATAAGAAAGAGGTAGGGAGAAAGAGGATCCCCCTGCCTTAACCCTCTGGTAGGAATAAATTCTTCAGTCTCTTGATCATTATATCTCACTTTATATTTCACCAAAATAACACACGCCATAATCAACTCCACAAAATCAGCATGGAAACCCAATCGATGTAACATTCTTTCCAGGAAGAGCCATTCCACTCTATCATATGCCTTATGCATATCTAGTTTCACAGCACAATAGCCAGCTTTACTTTTCTTCTTATTTTTAATACAATGGATACTCTCATAAGCTAGCAGTATGTTATCAGTTATCATCCTGCCTGGAACAAAAGCGCTTTGCACCGGAGAAATAATATCATCAAGGATATGCTTAAAACGAAAGGCAATCATTTTAGAAATTACCTTATAGAGCACGTTGCAAAGACTTATTGGTCTGAATTGTGAAATTAGTTCTGGTTCATCCACTTTTGGTATGAGAACAATAACAGTATCGTTCCAGCCGGCCGGAATTGAGCGATTATTAATTGCGTCAAGACATCCCCAATAATATGCCAGCATTTTTTGAAGAAGATTGCGTGTACCCCATCCGTTCCGGGTGCTTTCAAGTCTCCGATGGAGAAGAGTGCCTTTTTAACATCCTCCGCCGAGAATGGCTTAAGCAAAGCCTCATTCATCTCTATAGTCACTCTCGGAGTAACCTTTTCCAAAACAGATGGATCCGTGTCATACATTTATTTACTAAATAAGCCTGAGAAGTAATCAGTGATCATCGGATTTAAATATGCTGGTCCTTCAAGCCAGCTACCCTGATCATTCTTGAGCTTTTTGATTTTATTTCGTTGTCTTCTAGCATTGCAAAGTTATGAAAGTAAGAAGTATTTCTGTCCCCAAACTGTAACCAGTTTATACGACTCCTTTGTGCCCAATAAATCTCTTCCTGCTCCAAGAGCTTTTCAATTTCAGTGGCAATCTCTTTTTGACGTGAAATATTTGTAGTCGTCATCTCATCTCTTGAGATCCTCTCCAACTCCCTTTGAGCATTTCTTATCTTCTGTTTTGTATTCTTGAGAGTGCACCGATCCCATTTATGTAAATGCTCATGAACAGCCACGAGTTTTCCCGCCAAATCTCCCACATTTAAAGCTTGGCTAGACTCCCAAGCCTTTTCAACTTCCTCCCGGAATTTTGCTTCTTTTAACCAGCGTGCCTCAAATCGTAGTAATTTTGGTCCATATGTATCCTGAGCCTCATCTTGGTTTAGGTTCAGTAAAAGAGGTCTATGGTCGGACCTACTATAGGGCAGATTTTCCAGACTTGCGAAAGGGAATTTATCTTTCCAGGAGTCACTAACCACAACTCTATCTAATCTCTCTCTAATATTTCCACGATGCCAGGTAAAAATGTCGCCAGAATATCCCAAATCTGAGAGGTTACAATCATTCAAAGCCTCCCGGAATTCCTCCATGAATCTAGCTGCTCTCGGGTTACCTCCTTCCTTCTCAAATGGATACATAATCTCATTTAAATCCCCAATTATCAACCATGGCATAGTACTCTCAGCATGAAGATCTCTAAATCTTTTCCACGTAAGATGTTTTTTCTCCCATTTAGGCTCTCCGTACATACCAGTTAATCTCCAAATATTGTCCACACCACTTCCTATAGTCACATCAATATAATGCTCACATTTGAATCTGATACCCACTACTACCTCTTTTTTCCAAAATAAGATCAGACCTCCACTTCTACCATTACTCCTAACCACATACTTGTGGTCCATTTGAAGACGTCGTCGAAGGCATTCAGCCGGCCAATCCTCCAAATGAGTTTCAGACAAGAACATAATATCCACACCTCTGCGCTTCTGAATATCAACAAGCGCTAATACTGCCGCAGCCCCGACGAGACCATGGCAGTTTAAACTTAAGAGTTTCATTGCGCCCGGACGAGCTCCTCCATGGAACCTGCCGATCCTGTTGAAGGGGAGTTAGCTCCAGCCTTCGAGTTTTGAGAATTCTCTACCGCATTCATTTTAACGTCCTCATCCGTACCCAGTTCTGTACCAATCTCTGATCCCTTTTTAGGAGCGCCCGCTCGAGCATCAACAGCTTCTTCGTTGTTAAATTTTATCTTCTTCTTGTTCAGATTTTTCTGCGGGGTTGCTAAGGGATCTTCTCTCAAGATCGACTCCGAAACCGCCAGCCCAGAGTCCAGAGCTACTGCAGAATTTTTCTCAACAAGCACAATTGCCAGATTATTAGCAATACTTGTGTTTTCATCCATAACTAGACGTTTCCTTGCCAATGGATGCTTTTCAGTCATTGCTGTATCAAATATACCGACTTCCAAGCTTTGTGCATGCAGATTTGCTTCAGCATCAGTCCCCACGTTTTGGGAATTAAACATACTTTTCCATCTCCAGCTCATATTTTGCTGTAAAGTTGATTCTTCCCTCTGATCTTGGTTTCCACTCGTGGCACCAAAGCGTCCTCCACGATCACCTCTTCCAAAAGCACCCCTACCACCACGACCAAAAGGAGGCTCAGTTTGGGAGTTACCTCGTCCTCGTCCCGATTCCCGTCCAATATTTGCACCTCGGCCAGCACCTCTCCCTCTTCTTGGTGCCAAAATAAATTGGCCCGATTCAAGTTTATCCTCCTCAAACTCACCTGTACCACATTCTTGATACCAATGGCCCATCTTGCCACACGCAAAACAAAACGTTGGCAATTTCTCATATTTCACTTGATAGAATTCAGTCTTCCCCGCCCTTGTGAAACTGACAAAGCGGGTCAGTTTTTGGTTGACATCTAACTTAACTCGCACCCGGATGAACTGTCCAACATAGCCACTCGGTTGGTTTATCTGCAGCTCTTGAACCTCCCCGATCCTTTTTGCCATGTTTCTAACAAACGGCTCATTCTTTAGAACACCATCAGGAAGTTTATGAATCTGGCTCCATGTTTCAAGCTTGTCCAACTTCACCGATTCTGGATTTGCGAGCCCATCATATTCAGCAACAATAAGTGCGCCAAACCCTCTAAATTCCCAAGGGCCCTGATGCATCGCCATATTCCAATCTGAAACTGGATTGAAAATAGATTAGGGTTAATTCTTCTCCAGATTACCTTATGTGCAGGGTTCCACGCGGCTCTCATGTCAGCGATCACGGCTCCTTGGCTAAAAGATTTCAGCGTCAGAACCCGCGCTAGGGCTAGCCACTTTGCTCCTTCCACGGAGACATCTACCTCATCTTCCCAGATCAGATCATCAAGTTCGTTCTCTTCCAGATGCAGTCGCTCCAGAAGATTGATTGGTTCTTCCAACTTGTCCGCCTGTGAACTAATTCCTCCCTCGTCTGCCATCCGATCACCGCCGGCCCCAAGCTCTCCAAACAGAAGAGGGCGAGGCTGGACGAAGGGTAAGACGGCAGCAGCGAGCAGATCGTCTCCCGACGGCTGGGCACCGGCGGATCGTCGTCTTACGTCGGCTAGCACCGGGGGACAGAAAACCCTAGGTCGAAACCCTAGGGGAACATGCATCGATCTGCTAATGGTAGAATAGAACGAAAATGCAAAATGTTTTTTAGTGGACGTCGAACCGTTTTTTAGTTAGGGCCAGACCCATCTGAGTTTATTGGGCCACGGCCCGTTTGACTGCGGTGACAGGTTCTCAGCAGTACGAGTTCAACTGGTCAAGTTTTTGTTAACAGTACGATTTCATTTAGTCCCTTGGATGGACGAAAATGGAGGACTCTTATTCATTTGAGGGTACCACAAAACATCTCACTTTCTATGTGGATTGTGGATTATACATCGAAAACCTAAGGTCTCAATTGGATTGTTGTTTTTCTATTGCACTGGATGCTTTTATATTCACCTTGGATAGATAACTTGCTCTGACGGCATATGTACATTATGTGAAGAGATCAAAGGAAAACAAAGAAAAGAATGACAAGGAGGTACTCCCTCCGTTTTTTAATATAGGATGTTAAAACATCTTATATTAAAAAATGGAGGGAGTATGTTGCCTTCCTTTATTTTTTTTCCTCGGTATCCCACCATGGCTAATGGAAGAACACTTCTGCTTTCGTTTTGAGTCAATAATCTATGTGCGCTTCTCTATTAAATCATGATTGTTGAAATATAGACGCATCCTCTATCACCGCCTGCACCACAGTAGTCGACGGCAACGGCTGCTCCACCATCTACGTGTCATGCGATAGCGGAATCGACACCTACAGTTTCGAGACGGCACGCCATGACCCTAGCTGCCGTGAAGGATGGAGCCCCTCGGAGGAATGGAGTCGAGTTGGGGCATGGCGGCTGCCCTTCGATGGCAGAGCTCAGTACGTCCCTGAGTTCAACCTATGGCTTGGCTTCTCAGCCTCTTGGCCCAACCACCTGTGTGTCGCGGACCTCTCTGCGTTATTAGACTGTGCAGAACGACGACCACCACCACCCCTGCTGCAAGAATGGCAAGACCTGAACCCACCTGACGACGGAGAGGTGTGGAATCCAATGGGTTCCTCCTACCTTGTCAACCTCGGCCATGGAAAGTTTCTCGTCGCTAAGAAGTTTGAATCCGAAGCGACCGGTTGGCACTTTGCTGTGCTCACCGGCATAGAGATGATAATGGGTGATGACCGGAGCCTTAAGATGGTCAAGCACAAGTGCGCACGTTTCTTCTTCGGGGAAGACAACATCGAGTGGGTGCTGAATGCCATGATCCTCGGTCCTCCTCTACCTGTCGCATTTGTCATCTACTATGCGTTTAGACATGATCGGAGCCTTAATTCAGGATTTTTGTGTTCGGTTGTCCGTACATGGCTCATTCTACCATGCGTTTACTCTTTGTAAAGACCGCACTATATTATACTCAATGATAATGGGCAATCTTTGCCTTTTCTCTTATAATCATGGATGTTTGGTTTTAGGATTTTAGAGCAAGTCCAGCAGTTTTCTCAAACACTCACCTATACGTTTTTAGGTGGTAAAACCCAAAAACAACCGTCCAGCAGTTCGCTTAACGCTTCCCCGATTTATTGGCGCTCCTGATTCTACTCGCTCGTCTCCCCTACAAGTAGGGGAGTTCCACCTCCCCTATCCCAGCGACGCCAACAACCGCTCACGTGTGAAGTTTCTTCCCGCCCTCGACAGGTTGATCTGATCTTCTCCCTCATTCTGGTTTTTTCAGTTTATTCGCAATTGAGCTCAAAATTGATTTGGAAATCGATCTAGAATTTCAAATCGAGCATGAAATCAACCTCCAAATCAAGTTATGGCGAAAAACGTTGTAGCACTTGGAGCACTTGTGATGCATGAAATCTTACTGATTAGCTACAAGTGACCAGTTTACGCATGGAATCTCACCGGATGCATGCACTCGTTGTACTGCTGTTTAATGGTTGCTGATTTCGTGTTAAATTCTTATCCAATATTTGTGAGCTTTTTAATACTGCAATATGATGATATTAGTGAGCTTTTTGTTTATGTTTCTTTTTCAGATTTTGGTGATGGACAAGTTTTTGATACTACAAGTTAGCAGTTGCAGAGGTAGTCGTTGAATTTAAAATGTTAGTTATACAATATTTTTAAAATATTAAATAGGGGAGATGTTTTAGGAGAACTGGTGACATTTTACGATAACTGCTTGACTTGCTCCCGTAAGACTACATGTTCATTGGTTGTGTTCATTGGTTGAGATAACTTGATACTACTTGCTAAGTTGCTATATGAAAACTAGAAAGTCTGAATTTGGCACAAAATCAAACACTTGAATCCCACAAAATATTATGAACAAACGCAAGATTTGGTGTGGGAGTGACAAGGTGGTAACTCGGCAAATCACAGGGCTGTGCACCCCGGGTTGATTGATGGGGAGAGAGAGAGGTGTTGGTGACCACGACGGCTGACAAGCAAGGATTTACCCAGGTCCAGGCTCCCGGAGGATAACACCCTACTCCTGCTTGTCTGATTATTGATGCGAGTAGCGATTACAATGGCGAGATTGGGATCTCGCTAGGGTTTGTGGTGGTGGCTATGAGCGTGTCCTCTAGGACGGGCAACCCTCCTGGCTTTATAGGTAGCCAGGTCTCAGGCGGTTGGTACAGATATGGCAGGTTACAAGACCTAACCGAGTTGGAATAGGATACGTGGTACCCCGAGTGGGCCTTCTGTGGGCTTTTCCATGCTTGACGCGGCCCAGATAGCCTTACGGTGGGCTAGTCGAAAGGTAGCCCCACGTCAGTAGCCCCCGAGTGCTTGGTCGAAGCGCAACGTCGGGGAAAGGACTTCCTCCTCCTGGACGCGCCATTGGATTGCTTGATCTTGAGATTGAACTCGATTTCTTCAGTCGAACAGGCCTCTCCTGATGGGAGTAACCTTTGCAGTCGAATTACTTTGTCATGTTCTTCATGTGAAGCTTGTTTCTATTCGTCATGTTGGCCTACATGTAGATCTGATTCGGCTGCGGGAGCTTACTCGAGTTTCTTCGTCACCCGAATAGACATTTCGGGTTCCTTGACCAGCGCATTGTCTTCAGTTGTTTCAGCTTAGAAGCCTACCACTCGAATCTTGCATTCGAGTTATCTCGTTGTCCAGTTGTTTGGAGCCGTTGGCTTGATGACGTCGCTGCTGACGTTTCCTTGCACGCCTCTGCTCCCGATGGGACGTGACATGGCGGGGCCCACTGGCAGCGCTGACCGCGGTCAGCAGTTGTCACGTTTCCGAACTGGGCGCGAAATTTTTGCGCACGATGATGACGCCTCGATTCTCGTGCGTAGTGGAGGAAGTTGGCGGCGACGGTTGGCCTCTTTGCTTGACACGTGGACGGCGGGATGAAGATGCTCTGAACCGCTGCGCCACGGAGGGCTGGTATTGATTTTGCTGAGGCATAAGTACTGCGCCGCAGCGCGAGGGCATCGTCTTCTCCATTCGTCCGCGCCTCCTTTCCTCTTGCCTTCTGCCATTCTCGCCCTCACCAGAGCTCTGTGCTATTTGTCCGCGCATCTTGTGCTGCCCCATGAAGCCATGGGCAAGCCGAAGACTGCCGCTGGTTCCTCCGCCGCCGCCGACGAAGCCGGGCTGATGAAGAAGCCTGACGACGACTGGCAGAGGTCGTCGGTGAAGAAGGCGGAGGTCGAACTCCTCTGTGCTCAAGGTCTTCTTCCTCCTGCTGATCAAGTCCAGGTACGCGCTCCTGGCGAAGAAGTTTACCCCACACCCCGGGATGGGGAACGCGTACGCTTTGTGGATTTCCTTCCGCGGGGCTTCGGGTTCCCCTTGCACGATTTTGTGCGCGGTCTCTTGTATGCCTGTGGGATTCAGATCCATGATCTGACCCCCAATGGCGTTCTGAGCATCGCGGGCTTTATTGTGCTTTGCGAGTGCTTTCTGGGTGTCGCGCCCCACAGGGCGCTGTGGAAGTCGCTCTTCCTCGTTCGCAAGAACGTCGGGAAGAGCGGGTCCCATATCCCGTGGGCGGCTTCGGAATCCAAGTGCGCGGTGACACCGCGTACTTCCAGATGAAGAAGTCGGACTCCGTCCAGGGGTGGCGCAAGAAGTGGTTCTACGTCCAATCGAGCCAGGACGGCCTGGCGGCATTCGACAGCGGGCGTGGGCTGCGGAAGACCCACGCCTGGTCGCACACGCTGGCTGCGGGGGAGAAGGAAGCCGCGCGACCGCTGCTGGGCCTGCTACGCGACCTCACCAATACCCTTGGGCGTGAAGCGGGTGGCGTCTTCTTGATGGCCACCTCCTTCCGTCTTCGGGTGCAACCGCTCAGTGCTAGGCCCCACCCGATGTGGGCCGTCGAGGGCGTCAGCACTGAGCCACTTGACGACGAGGAGGTGGAAGCCAAGGTGAGGTCCATCACCAACCTCCGAGTCGCGGATACCTGCAACGTCAAGTGCCCGGTTACTGCTTACGGGGCATCGAACCCCGTTCCTGAGGTAATGTTTCTGACTTGTTCTCTTTGTTTCTCCTTGACTTGCGATCCTGCGTCTTAATTCGACTTGCGTCTACTTGCTTCAGGGTCGATCTCTGCTGGTCAGCCTTCCTCCCCTCCCCGAAAATGGATCCGACAACGAGTCAAGGGTTGTGGAGGAGGATGACGATGACGACGAGCTTCCGTCCGCTGTCTCCTCCAACGACGAGGTGGAGTATGACGATGATGATGAGGAACCCGCGCGGAAGAGGCAGAAGCGCCGGAGCGGCGGTGATTCTGCGACCGCTTCGTCGCCCGCAAGGGGTGCGGAAGCTGATCCAGAAGAAGTCGTCGCGACGTCGTCGGGTGCGCGGTCCCCAGGTGGCTGGAGCGAGCCCCTGGTTGTTCTCCCTGTCAGCTCCGCGCCACCACGCGCGTTCGCGCGACTTCCGTCTGTCTCCCTAGGGAGTGATGATGAACTCAAGACCACCAGGTTAGTACCTTGTTGACTTCGAGTTGTCTTTTGTAGTTCCAATCTTGCAGTTTGTCATTGTACTGTTGCTTCAGCCGTCGTTCTGGCGATGTCCACTCTCCTCATCGTGAGGTGGAGCATACGTCCGCCCCTTCGACCGAGCTGGTGACCCGGGTGGCAGTTGAGGAGCGCACGCAACCTGCCGTCATCGCGTCTTCGAGTCGCGCTCCTCCGCCGTCTTCCGTTGATGCCGGCCTTCTAGACCACGTAAGTCCTTTTGTACTTGTACTTGTAGTCTTGAATTTTCATCGGGTGCGCGATCAGCGCTCCCGATGGGAGTAGCCCCCGAAGGTGTGGGTGACTAGTAGAGTCGCCCGCAACTTTATTAATTCCTTGCTCTTGTTTCAGCCCTACTACCGCCAGCAGCTTGATGCAGCCGCTGCTTACGTTCGCCTGGAAAAGGAGAGGGACCAGCTTCGTGCATCCCATGACCAAGCTGATAAGCGGGTTGCTGAGCTTGAGTTGAAGATTCGGAGTCAGGGTGAGCTTGAGAAGTCCCTCCACGAGTTCCAGGAGCGGGAGCGGGTGCGGGTTGACCAAGAGAAGACTCAAGTCGACCGCCTTCTTTCCCTCGCTGGTGCTCTTGGGGGTAGGTTTCGGCTTGATGCCTACTGTGTTTTTGCTTTGCCTTTGTCTGATGTTTAACTTTTTTGCGCAGAGACATGCGGTGGAGCTCCTGAGGAGGGCTCGTCGAGTGACACCGTCGACCTGGCGACGGCTGTCGGCTTCCTAGACCGTGTCTGCGCGTATGCGTCTGATGCGCTGAAGAAGTCAACAGATGCGCTGAAGAAGTCGACGGGAGCCCTTACGATGGTGCACCGTAACATCTTCCCAAGCGACCCGCCGCCGACTGCCGTGGACGCCCTTGATGCTCCGTTTGAGGATGACGCGACTACCCTCGCCGACTTCACTCGGACGCAGACGGTACGCGGCTCCGAGCTCACCTTCCAGCTCCTCCTAGGCCACCAAATTCAGGGCGACTTCGAGAAGGTCGTCAGCGGCTTCCCCCGTAGGCCTGATGGCCGGACCGTGTCCTTGGGCGGAGTTAAAGTGCGGGCTGCACAGCTTGCTGTGACGCTTGTGTCTACCTTCGAGAGGGCGCTGGCCAAGGCAACTGGTGCGGCTGCTGCTCGGAAGAGTCGCTCGCAGTTGGAGTCTGTTGCCCAAGAGTAGTTGTAGGGGCTTAGCAGTCGCATTGTTATGTACTGATAACTTTTGCTTTGTAATTACTGTCGATCGATATTTTGTCGGGTCTTCTGGCCTTTGACAATACTCTGGCTGAAATTGAATGTTTCTTCCCATCATATTTGTCTATGCTGATCAGTCGTATATTGGTATTGATTCTGCACGTTCATGACAGACTGACTTGCGCGGCGGCACGTCTTCTGCTTCTGCGGCTGGACCAAGTGGCGAGGGATCTTCTTCAGGTGCTCGCCGTCGCCAAGCTGCTCCGGCTCCTCCGCGAAGTGCGAACGACCAGCGCATAATCACTTACTTGAAGAATAAGGTGGTTGAGCTTGAGGGTACCTTGAAGAATACCGAGCTGCTCTTGCAGCGCTCTAGGTCGCATCCGACTGAGGGTTTTTCCCAACGCGAAGATTTTCTGATCGGGGAGATCGATCTCATCAGTCGGCAGCTTCAAGGTTGGTACCCTTTTGCGGCTGCCTTTCCTGGTTGGAATTTGCTGGTTCTGACTTCTAGCTTGTGTATGCAGACGTGAACCCAGATTGGAAGGCTGAGCGGGACCGCGTTGAAGAGCGTGTTACCCGGGAGGCGTCTGGCGACTCTCACGAAGCTCGCCAATTCTGGGTGAACAAGTCACGAGGGCGCATTTTTGCTCGCATGTTCGACCGGACTTGGCGTGCGGCTTTCCTCTTGGAGAATTGCCGGAAGACCCTGTGGCACATCCACCGCATCTACTTCCCGCACAATGGGCAGCCGCATGGGCTGGCCACCTTGCTCGAGAGGTTCCGTGACGGCGATGCTCTGAAGGAGATCGTCCACGCTCAGCTTGTCGCCGGGGCGAATGCGGCTCTGGCGTACGTTCGGCTGCATCGGCCCAACCTTCCGTTGGAGAGGCTGATGGGTGGACTGCCTGGCGATACCGAGTACGCCGATACCCTGGCGGCTGCGCACCATATGATTGAGCATGTGCAGAAGCACATCGAGCGTCTTGTAGGCCCACTCGGGGCGCCGAAGGCCGAGCCTGCAGACTGAGAGTAGTTTTCTTCTGCTGTATAGGGTTAGTTAATGTGGCGACTATGCCAATGTAAATGACAGTATATGAAAAAGAATTCTCGAGCAACGAGTGAAATTGTTTTCATTACTGTGCGAGTATTTGCTTCTGTTTTGACTTTTGTGGCTAGTCCCCGAGTACCTTGGGTGACGGTCTAAGCCTGCGTTGTGAACCTGTGTGGCGCAGCCCCCGAGTGAGTCGAGTGGCGTCCTAGAAATTGTTTTCATTACTGTGCGAGTATTTGCTTCTGTTTTGACTTTTGTGGCTAGTCCCCGAGTACCTTGGGTGACGGTCTAAGCCTGCGGTTGAACCTGTGGGTGGCGGCCTAGGATTTCTTCAGTGAACCCTGTATGGCGCAGCCCACCGAGTAATTCGAGTGGCGGCCTAGGAATTTTCAAGTGTGACCTGTGAGGTGCAGCCCCCGAGTATTTCGGGTGGCGACCTAGGATTTTGGACTTGACCTGTGCGGCGCACCTCCCGAGTAAGTCGGGTAGGGGCCTAGGAATTTTGAGTTGTGCCTGTTTGGCGCAGCCCCCGAGTGGTTCGAGTGGCGGCCTAGGCTTTTCAAGTGTGACCTGTGAGGTGCAGCCCCCGAGTGCGTCGGGTGGCGACCTAGGATTTTGGACTTGACCTGTGCGGTGCATCTCCCGAGTAAGTCGGGTAGAGGCCTAGGATTTTTGAGCTGTGCCTGTTTGGCGCAGCCCCCGAGTTGTTCGAGTGGCGGCCTAGACTTTTATTTCAACTTGTGTGGCGTATCTGCCGAGTAAGTCGGATAGAGGCCTAGGATTTTTGAGTTGTGCCGGTTTTGGCGCAGCCCCCGAGTGGTTCGAGTGGCGGCCTAGACTTTTATTTCAACCTGTGTGACGCAGCCCCCGAGTGAATCGAGTGGCGGCCTAGGATTTTTTGTTTGTCTTGACTGAGAAGGTAGAGTGAACAGCATTTTCTTCAAATCACTTTATTGATTGCTGCGAACAGGCCGCCTCATTAAAACCCTTCCAGTCCCCTCAGGTACCCTGGTAAGGGAAAGAGTGCGTCTGAAACCTGCCGCTTTGACATGCTATCCTTGTTACAATGGTTGATTCGACTAAGCATAGAACCGCCGGAGTTGTGCAATGTTCCACGGTTTGCTGCAGGCTGCTCCTTTCTTCGAGTCCTTTAAGCGATATGCTCCGTTGCCAATCGCCTCTGTGACAATGTACGGACCCTCCCATGGGGAGGCGAGCTTGTGCACCTTTTTCTGTTTGTGGCGAAGGACCAGGTCACCCGCGACGAAGGCTTTTGGTCGCAATCTTCGTCCGAGATAGTTGCGCAGGTCTTGCTGGTATACGGCTGATCGCGCCAGAGCGATGTCGCGTGCTTTGTCCTATATGTCCATGCTGTCTTCGAGTGCCTCTTCTGCATCTGACTCGTCGTAGGCGACCACCCGTGGTGCGTCAAACTTGATGTCGCAGGGTAGGACTGCTTCTGCACCGTACACCATGAAGAATGGAGTGTACTGGGTGGATCTGTTGGGCGTGGTCCGCAGACTCCAGAGGACTGACGGTAGTTCTTCGACCCATGCGCCCGCTGCGCGCCTGAGTGGCACGCGCAGTCGCTTCTTGATGCCGCTGCAGACTAAACCGTTGGCCTTCTCCACTTGCCCATTGGATTGCGGGTGTGAGACGGATGCATAGCTGAGTTTGATACCTTGCTCTAAGCAGAAGTCTTTGAATTCTTCGGCTGGGAAGTTCGAGCCGTTGTCTGTGATGATCCCGTTCGGCACTCCGAACCTGAAGATGATGGACCTGATGAAGTTGACCGCTGATGATGCACTCGAACTTGTGATGGGTGCGGTTTCAATCCACTTAGTGAACTTGTCGACTGCAACCAGGAGGTGAGTATGCCCTCCGGGTGATGATTTCTTCAGCGGGCCCACCATGTCTAGCCCCCATTGGGCGAAGGGTCAGGCTAGCGGTATTGTCTTGAGCTCTGATGCTGGCGCGTGTGGCTTGTTGGCAAACTCTTGGCACCCCGTGCATTTCCTTACTAGATCTTCAGCGTCCTGCATGGCTGTTAACCAGTAGAACCCGGCTCGTAGTGCTTTGGCCACCAGTGCTCGACTGCTGGCATGATGCCCGCAGGTACCCGCGTGGATGTCGAGTAGGATGGCTTGGCCGTCGACTGGGTCTATGCACCTCTGCAGGATTCCTGAGATACTTCTCTTGTAGAGCTCCCCGTTGATGACGGTGAAACTTTTGGAGCGCCTGATGATGCGCTTTGCTTCGACTGGGTCCGCTGGCACCCTCCCATGTGGCTTCGACTAGCATAACCTCCATGGGGACCTTCTCTTGGCTTGGCGGGTTTGCATCGCCTTTTGCTTTTGTTGCGGTTCTTGCTGTGGCTTGAGTATTGATAGATCTCTGTGTGATGTGCTCGAGGAAGACGCCGGGTGGAACTGGAACTCTGTCTGATCCCATGTTAGCGAGGACGTCGGCTTCTTCGTTGTTGTCGCGGCCGACGTGCCGTAACTCGCAGCCATCGAAGTTGCCTTCCATCTGGTTGTACAGGTCTCGGTAGGCGGTCATGTTGTCGGCGATGGCGTCGCAGGACTTCATGGTTTGCTGTACCACCAGGTAGGAGTCGCCGTATATCATGAGGTGCGTGGCGCCGCAGTTCTTGGCCATCTTCATGCCGTGGATCAGGGCCTCGTACTCGGCTTCGTTGTTGGATGGCGTCGGAAAGTCCATCTGTAGGACATACTTCAGCTTGTCACCCTTGGGGGAGATGAGCACAACTCCTGCCCCGGCTGACTTGAATTTCTTGGAGCCATCAAAGTACATTGTCCATGCGTTGGACAAGTCGGGGACATTTGGTAGCTTAGCTTCTATCCACTCGGTGGTGAATTCTGGGAGGACTTGGGCCTTGATGGACTTCGGGTGAGCATACTTCAGCCCCCATGGTCCTAGTTCGACAACCCACTTGGCGACTCGTCCTGTCGCGTGTTGGTTTGTGAGAATGTCTGCTAGTCCAGAGGAGCTTACCACCGTGATCGGGTGCTCGGAGAAGTAGTGGACGACCTTCCTGGAGGTCATGAAAACTCCATACGCCAGCTTCTGGTAGTGCGAGTAGTTCTGCTTGGACAGGGTGAGGACTTCGCTGAGGTAGTAGACGGGCCTTTGCACCGGATGGCTGTGCCCTTCTTCTTCCCGCTCGACTACGAGTACCGTGCTCACCACCCTGTTTGTTGCTGAGACGTATAAGTATAGCGGCTCGTTTTCCAGCGGTGCCACTAGGACTGGGGAGGTCGTCAGGGTTTTCTTGAGATGGTCGAACGCATCCTGCACCTCCTGTGTCCACTCGAACTTGTCCGTCTTCTTCATCAGTTGGTAGAAAGGTAAAGCTTTCTCTCCCAACTTACTAATGAACCGGCTGAGAGCTGCGACTCGGCCGGCTAATCGCTGCACCTCACGGAGCTTGGTTGGTGCTGGCATTGTGAGAATGTTCTGCACCTTTTCGGGGTTCGATTCGATCCCTCTTGCAGATACGAGGTACCCTAGTAGCTCTCCGGCTGGCTCGCCGAATACGCACTTCTCTGGGTTGAGCTTGATCTGGTACACATCGAGTGCAGAGAAGACCTTGCAGAGGTCGTCGACTAAGGTATCTTCCTTTCGGGTCGTTACGACGATGTCATCGACGTAGACTTGTACGATATGCCTGATGAGCCCTTTGAGGCACGCTTGCATGTCCGCTGGTACGTGGCACCCGCGTTCTTTAACCCGAACGGCATCGTCTGGTAGCAAAAGACGCCGTCGGGTGTGATGAAGGCCATCTTTTCTTCGTCCTCTACTTTCAGCCTGATCTGCTGGTAACCTGAGTAGGCGTCCAGGAAGGACAGGCGCTCGCAGCCTGCTGTCGAGTCGATGATCTGGTCTATCCGCGGGAGCGGGAAGTGATCCTTGGGGCAACACTTGTTGACTGCAGTGAAGTCAACGCACTTGCGTAGTTTTTTCGTCTTCTTTTTCTCTACTAGGACCGGGTTGGCGACCCAGTCCGAGTCCTTGATCTCTCAGATGAACTTGGCGTGCAGTAATCTGTCGACTTCCATGGTGATCGCGTCTCGCTTGGGTCCTGAGAAGCGTCGCATGGATTGCTTGACTGGTCTTGCGTCCTTGTGGACCTTTAGAGAGTGCTCGGCGAGTTCCCTGGGTATCCCTGGCATGTCAGAAGGTTGCCATGCAAAGATCTTCCAGTTCTCACGTAGGAACTCGACGAGCGCGCTTTCCTATGCGGGGTCAGGCTTGACGAAACTTTGACCGTCTTTCCGCTATCAGTCGGATGGACTTGGTGAGTGACGGTGTCGTCGTTCGTGTTGAATGTTGCGTCCTTCGCTGGCTTCTTGCGAGATGGAAAGATGGTCTTGTCGTTGTCGGCTGATATGGCCTTGAAGTGCTCCTCGACCCTGAAGAACTCAGAAATCTTGGCGAACTCGCGATCACAGCTGTTGGAGAGCCCAAAGTCGCCGCGTACGGTGATTACTCCTTTCGGTCCGGGCAACTTGATCATCAGGTAGGCGTAGTGGGGTACTGCCATGAACCTGGCAAAAGTTGGGCGTCCGAGTATGGCGTGGTACTGCGACTTCCAGTCGACGACTTCGAAATCGATCGACTCCTTCCTGAAGTGCTCGAGTGTGCCGAGGATGACGTCGAGCGTGATTGTTCCCATGGGCGTGATTGCTTGCCCTGGTACTATGTCGTGGAAAGTGGTCTCCGATTCCAGCAATTTCTCCGTCGACTTGTTCATTCTTCTCAGGGTGTCGGCGAATATGATGTTGATGCCGCTGCCTCCGTCCAGGAACACCTTCTTCAAGCTGTAGTCGCCGATCAGGGCCTCAATCACGAGTGCGGCGTATCCGGGTCGGGTTACCTCGGATGGGTGATCTGCCCTGGAAAACGTGATGGGTGTCTCTGACCCGCGCAGGTAGTCTAGTACTGCGCGCGGGCTATTGATGGCCTGAAGTACTTGGCGGGTGATGAGCTTTTGGCGCCTGTTTGACGGGGGTCCCTTCTGGATCATGTTCAGCTGCCCCCGTGTGGGTGGATACGTGTCGGTTGCTACCGATTGACCTTGTTGTTGTTGCTGCTGCTGCGGCTGGGGGAATGCTCCGGCCGCCTGCACCTGGTTGTTGTTTGCGGGTGCCGCCTGGATGGTTAGCTGCGGGGCTGCCTGTATTGCTTGCATTGGAGCGATGATTTGTTGCATGGCTTGGTATATCTTCCGTGCTTTGCGACAATCCTTCAGCAGATGGCTGGAACCCCACTTGCCTGTCTCCAGGTTGCGGAACGAGTGATGCTTACAAGGTTGCATCAGCTCCTCTGCCGGGGTTAGCGGGCGCTTCCACTCGCGTTTCTGGCCTCCGTCATTGTGGCTAATGCTATTGTTGCCACGGTTGTACTGACTCGAGCTGGACTGTCGACCTTGATCGTACTGTCGACTGTTGTTGCGCTTGTCATCACGGGGGGTTTCATATCCCACCGCTACTAGCTCGATTGTGTCATGGGTGTAACGTGGCTTCTTCTTTTGACATGCCTCACGCCAGTTGCTTGTTTCGACCTCTTTCTTGGGGGAAGTATCGCGGCCGTAGTCCTCTCCTTCGGCCCACTGGTTGGCTGTCTTCATGAGCTCTATTGTGGTTTTCGGCTGGAGCCTACCAAATTCCTCGTGGAGGTCGCGGCGAGCAACGCCGTGCATGAAGGCGTCCATCACCCGGTCTTCTGAGACGGGTTCCATGGTGTTGCGGAGGAGTGTCCACCGCTGGATGTAGGAGCGGAGCGACTCATCCTTTCCTTGCTTGCAGGCCTGCAACTCGATGTAGGTCGTTGGCCTTGCGAATGTTCCCGAGAAACTTTTTTTAAAATTATCCTGGAATTCTCCCATGTCCGGAAAGAGTCCTTGGGTTGGCTTGTGAGCCACCCGCGCGTCGAATCCGCCATCATAAGTTGGATGTACTGCATTGCCGTAGTCGACGTCCCGCCTTGGCAGGTGCAGGCGATGAGGAAGTCCTCGAGCCACAGTCGCGGATCTTGCTTCCCATCGTACTTTGGGGTGCCTGCTGTCAGCTTGAAGCCCTTAGGCATGCGGGTGTCGCGGATGTTGAAGCTGAAGCATGCAGCCCCGCATGGCTCGAAGTCACGGTCGGCCTGGTCGTCTAGGTTCGCAGCTCCAGCCGAACGTTCTTTGCGGTTGCGGTCCACCGTCTTCTGCGTGATGACGTCGCGAAGGTCCTTGATTGGTTGCCGATGTGCTGCTGGGACCTCCGAGGTTGTTGGCTCGCGCGCTCGGTTGCTTGGTACCTTGGCCGCTAGAGATTCTTCGATCGCCTTTATGGAGGCGATTTGTTGTCAGTGGAGCAGGGAGCGTGCGTCCCCCTCCGGTGGCTGCGTGAGCCGGAGGTATGTCTCGACTGAGATCAGGGCGGCGTTCGCCGTCTTTGGGACGGGTATCCCGTTCTCATCCTCGGTGACGAAGGACGACTCGAGGTTGCGGGTGACCCTGGTTCGGTCGGCGTTTGTCAGGAGGGGAACGCAGGCTCTGTTTCGCCGTGCTCCTTGGTTAACTTCCGTGGAGGAGGTAAAGGAGAGGGCAACTCTCCTGGCACTCGATGCATCTGCGTCCCTCTTGCGCCGGAGTAACTCGGCTTTTTCGGCGCGGAGTCGTTCGCCTTCCTTGCGTAGCAAGTACTGGACCACTAGGTGATCCTCTCTAGGTGCGTCGGGTGGAGGGAACGTGCCCTCGTCGACATGCTTCATGGCTTGGATTCCCATGTCCCGTGTGATGACGAGTTTAGTCTGGTCCGGCATGATCACCTCTAGTGGGTATGCGGGTTCTTCGTTGTCCTCGGGTGGTGCTGTGCCCGCCATGAAGCATTGCTTGAGGTAGACTTGGGTCGGTGTGTTTGTGCTGCCACTGCTGCTTCCGTCGTCCGAGCCTTGCTCGGGATCGAAAATTGCGGCGACGTGACGCGCGGCGCAGTCGTTGTTTCGCCTCCTTGCGATCGTCAACGTATTCGGAGGTTTCGTAGCCGCCGGAGCGAGTGTGATTGTGTAACATCCCAATACTTTGGAATGTTTAAAATCACTAAAAATATAAAACTTTTGTTTTTGATTAAAATAAAATTTTAAATGCTTAAGGAAACCAACTATAAAAGACTTCGACCAATTTGAAAAAGTCTATAATTTCAAATTTTCCATTGTGTCATTATTTTCAAAAGTTATTTCCAATTAAACCTTAAATTATCCATTGTATTTCAAAAACCTTAATATGTAATTTTACAAATGTTTTATAAAGTACAAACCATTTTATTTTAAGTAAATAGTTTACTTATAAGTAATTGATTTCAACCACTTAGCCTTAGCTATAAATAAATTAAAATAATAATTACAAGTGTTATTTTAAACTATTGAAAACATTGTCTATTTGCCAAAAGATTATTATTCATTTACCTGAGTTCAAAACATAATTTGGATATTATAAGTCTATAGTTTATAACTTAAAACCTCATAGATTTTATAATTACTTAACAACCCAAATAAACATTTCATTAGCTTAAATGATTTTCATTTATTTTCAAAACAAAAAATGACTTTCATGAATATATTTTCTATATAAGAAATGAAGTAAAACTAAAATATTTTCCAAAGTTGTTATGAAATTTCAATTGAGTTATCTTAATATAAAACTTAATGGTGCACAAAATATTTTGAATTAAAAAAATGAATACATTATATTTCCCTTTTCATTTCAAATAAATGTGTGATGTTATTTAATATTGTACTAAAGCCAAAAATAATTTAATGTTGGAAAATGAGTTTAAGTAACTTAATTTCAAACTTATATAAGTCTTGTATTTTTATAAATTTTTTATTTAGCCAAAAACGAAATTATTTAAGCCATGTTTTCAAATTTGACATTAAGTGGCAAATTTGTAATTAATCAATAATTCAAAATTTTGATTTTTGAAAAGTGGTCAAAACATGCCCACAACTGGTTTAACACAAAGATATTATTTTTACGAATTTTTAGAAATTTATTTGACTTGATTTGGAGTTTTAAATCAAAAGTTATGAAAGAAATAAGAAAAATCAGAAAAAGAAAAAAATGCTGACGTCATGATGACGTCAGCGTCGTTTTCAAACTCCAGTACAGCCAGCACGTGCCGAAACGCACGGGATGAAATGTCTCGCATGATTCCCGGTGATTTAGAGCCCCAAATGACGCACCGTTTGTTTCTAATTAAAACCCTTGATCTCCTCTTTCATTCCCCCATAAAAGCTCTCTCTTAAATGACCTAAATTGCTCTAATTTCGTCCGCCATTAAACATGAGCATTTTTGGTCGAATTTAATATCCGATTGATTGCGGGCAAATTACTGCACCAAATCAAGCACCGTCGTATTCTATAAATAGCCCTCAACCTACTCCTCCATTCCCCCCAAAAGCCCTCTCCAATACGCCCCCAGGCCGACGAATTTGCTCGCCGGAGTTCTTCACATCCACGGTCGATTTCATTGATTCCGGCGAGGTGAGGCAACCCACGAGGCCGAGAACCCTCTCCTCTTTCTCCCCACCTCCCGTGCGCATCCACTGACCCCGTCTTACCTCTTTTAACACAGCGGAGACGTGGAGTTCGTGCTCACCGAGCTCGCCGGTGACCCGAGCTTCTCCGGCGGAACGTCCACGCCACTCTCGGACACCCGCCACAACGTCGACGCCACCATCCTCTCCTTCGCGACGCGCCGCATACGGGGAGCCCCTCTACACGTCCGGAGAACCACGGGAACGTCGTCTCCGACCTCCATCTGACGCCGGCGCCGCCGTCTCCCTCAACTCCGGCGAACCGCGCCGCCACCTCCAGACCATCTCGCTGTAAGCCCTTAGATCTTGATCCAGAGGTGTAAATTAGATGAAATGTTTGAATCAGTATCAGCCAATAGCATCGCGCCGCGCGTCTGTTGTGTCAGCTATTTTCCATTTTCGTTTTTCTGACTAGACATTACTTCCAAAATTCATATTAAATCAACCGTAACTCTGTTTTTGATGTTTTTGTAGTCTATGGAATCGTATGAACGTGTAAAAAATAGTGGTATAATAAAAACTTGTATTTTAGTTGTGCACTAACTTGGTATTTACAGAAACATGTAAAACATTATTTTAATTATGGTTTTAATTTTATAAGGTCAAAATTTGTAAATAAAATATCATTGAAAAGCCCATGACTTATAGATTGTGCTAGTTCTGTTGTTTTCCAACCTTGAGAAATTTCTATTTATTCAAATTCAAAATATGATGTTTGAGTAAATTTGACATAACTTTTGATATAAACATTATTTTTGACTAAATCGAATTGCTATAAATTTATATTAATCCCCTCTGTCTATTAATACTAATTAAAAAAATTTGTTATAAAAATTTATATCACATAAAACTTTAATCTTATATTTATTCCTTTATTATATTTTGTGAAAATAGAAATTAATTAAATTGCATTAGCATAATTGTTCATGTGATTAAAAATTGCATTTCATGCATATCATATTTTATTTTGTAGTTATATTTCCCATAAGAAAACTTCTTCCCCATTTTCTCTAAGTTAGGATTATTTTCAAACTTAGTATTTTTGGTAAAAGTGTTATGCACTAGACACTTAGTATTTTCAACATGGAGCTAGAAGACCAATGAAGGACTTAGCCAAACAAGACTTCAGAAGTACCTCCCAGGAGCAGAAGCACTTAGAAGAAAAATCAAGAAGAAGTTCATGAAGACCAACCAGAAATATTTTCTAAGTCTTGCTCCCTCTTTCTTTCTTTTCTCCCTTCCTATCTGAGACTTCATGAAGACTAAGTTAATCCCAAGACCAGCCTCTGTGATACAAGAAATCATCAAGTCTGAAGATTATTCAAGCCTACCAAGAATTCAATCAAGACATCACCAGGGAGAATATTACAAGTCTGGAGATGAAGCCTGGAGGACAACTACAGTTTTCTTTCTATCTTTTCCCTCTTTCCTAATATTGTCTTTCACTTAAGACTTAAAAAGATTTTCATGGCATGACATGCATCTCTAGTCCTTAGAAATAATTTGCATATCATACATAACATGTTTTCCTTAGAAGTTTTATGAAACTTATTTGTTCACTATGTATGTGCATGTATGTTTGATGATTGTTGTTTGTTGATTGTTGTATTGTTGTTTGCTTATATTGTTTAGATTGAACGGAGAGCAAACGTTCGTCGTTGAAAAGAGTTTGTGAACAAGGACAACATTCAAAGGCAAGTGGCACACCCCCATAAAAGTCCTATTATTTTCTATGCATGAGTATATTATTTTTCTATAAGCATGTGTAGGATAGTATTGCTATGTAAGCCATGTTTAGACTTCCTTATTCCTGTGTCTAGGTTCCTATGAAAATACTTAGTAGAATTGTGATGCTATGCAAAACTATTTGATGAAATATTAAATTCTACTAAGTTATAATCAAACACCTGGGTGGAATTGGTTGCTTGGCTGTATGAGTTGAGTGTTGTCCCCAGGGGATTTACCTGTGGGATATTCACTTGTGGATGGCCACCCAGGAACAAAGGAATCCGAAGAACTCAAAGTGAAGTTTGTTTCTCGTGCAGCCATTGCCACTATGGGCTCTGGCTTGATCAACTAAGCTGTGTGGACTCGCCCCGGCCTGACAGGTGGAGGTAGTGGTTTGTAGGTGGAGCGCGTCAGGCCAGAGTGGGAGGGAAAATGCTTCTGAAAGATCTCGTCTCATTCTTCTCCTTTCCTTATCATTATAAGCGTGTAAAGGATATTTGGGTTGAATGGGTACAATGGTGAACATGCGCAACCTCTGCAGAGTTAAAAATCTAAGTACTTAGCCGTGTCCCCGGAAACGGACAATTGAGCAGCTGAACGAGGACGTCAACGGAAGATTCCACCATTCCAACTTTTAAATTAAAACTTGAAGGGAGAACCAGGGTAGAATGAGACTATGGCTTTCATACCATATTTGTCTCAACGAGGTAAAGTTGTTTCAAAAAGTTAGGGGAAAACTTGCTTTCTGCAAAATAGCCTTGAGCTCCACCAGCCAAATAAGCATATAGGTTATTAGAGTTATTCCACTAAGTGTCCACCATAGTGTCACTTGCCAAACTCCATTCTTAATGGAATCTGACCCCACGTTGTTGCAATATTTTTCTTATTGCCGATTGTTCAGATGACGACTGAGTTTTCGTTTAGAGGTTTCGAGTCTACAACCAACATGTTTTCGCCTGTGGCAACATGAAGTTGTTGGAGACCCACTGCTATTGTATTTCCGCTGTGTACTTTTTCAATGCTAGATTTATGCTATGCAACTTGTATCGAATATTTTGTAAGTCTGGATCATCGATGTAATAAAATTTATACTTTGTTGTGATATTATATCGTAAACTGTGTGTGCAAATGAATCGATCCAGAGATTTGCACTATACACAGGTATCTGCCTTATTTAAAGTGCAGGTACGCTACAGATTGGGTTGGGGTAAACTTGGCAGCCCCATGAAGACGAAGACGCGCGCGACGTGGCTGTCAGCCGCAAGCCCTTGGTCGTCCGCGCGGGTGCAGTAGTTGAAGTAGATCTCGATTTAACCGCCCGTGCGATCGGGATTGGTGTAGTAGACCCGATCCGCGCGGCCGTTGCTGAGGTTGTCGATGCAGTCAACACAGATGCGATCTTCCCGGGTTCGACAGGAGCGATCTTTGCGGGCACGACGGATGCGATCTTCGGGGGTGCGGCAGATGCGATCTTCGCGGGTGCGACAGATGCGATCTTCGCAGGTGCGACAGATGCGATCTTCGCGGGTCTTGATGAGTGCGGCGGTAGATTCGCCGGTCACTAGTAGAAAACAGGCTAAAGGACCAAACTTCAAAACCCCATTTGTCCCGGTCGTACTGCAAACCGGGACAGATGGGGCATAAAACGCGCCGAGCAGTTCAGGCGACACTCAGTTGTCCCGGTTCGTGGCTGGAACCGGGACAAATGAGGTAGCACCCGCCGAGCAGTTCAGACGACACCCATTTGTCCCGGTTCCAGTCACAAACCGGGACAAATGTCATGGTTTCAGTTACGCGCCCGAGCCACCGCCGCGTTTTTTCGACGCGCACGGAAGACGAGCGGAAATACGGCGCCGCCGGCGATTCCTCTGCCCTCCGGCGATTCCTCTGCCCTCCGCCGGTGATTCATCTTCCTCTCCGGCGCTATAAAATGCACTGCACTGTACGACTTCTCCACACACCATTTCTCCGGCCATCTCTCCTCTCTTTTCTCCGTCCCTATGGAGCCACTCGTGCCTCGGTCCGATGAGTTTTACGACTACGAGAAGGAAGGCATGCGGTTCAAGGTGTGGGTCACCCTTCGTGCATGGCGCGTGGAGAAGTGGATCCGCGACGTGAAGAACAACTTCCTCGACGCCGCTCCGATCAAAGCCGTTGGACTCGATTGCGAGTTCACCGACCCTCGACGGAAGGATACTCCGCAGTGCGCCGCCGTCCTTCAACTCTCGGTGGCGACCGAGACTCTTGTCTTCCAAATTTGCAAAGCTGATCGGGTGCCACAGGTCCTCGTGGATTTCTTAGGTGACGAGACAATCAAATTCTACGACGTGGCAATCCATAATGACATGAAGATGCTAGCCTACTACGGAATTATTATTCGGTCCGCGGTCGACCTGCAGAGGGATCGCTGAAACCCTACCGGCAATTATACTCCTAGTCTATATGCTCTCTCTAATGCGGTCATTGGGACAAATCTTGAGAAGAAGAAGAAATACAAGAAGAGGAAGTACACGGACGACGACAAGGAAGACACGTTACAAAAAGACCTAATTTTCGGATGGGGCAACGTTCCATTGAGCTACGATCAAGTCGTATATGCTGCTTTAGACGCTCGCCTTGGCTTCGAGATTGCACGGAAGTGGGATAGTCTACGCGGCTATAATACAGACAATGATCATCTTAATGTCGTTGATGAGTAGACTATCTATGTATTCCGTTACGCAAATATTCTATGTGCGCGTGTTCTCTTGTATTGACCGAAATATATCTAAAGTTTGCAAAAGTGTTTTCAAATTCCAAATTTTGCAAAAGTTATTTAAAACAGAGAACAGAAAATGGTTTTGTATTAGTTAGTCAAATTCAAACATTTTTCATATTCATAGTTTTTCCAAAATCCAAAGTTTGCAAAAGTTATTTAAAACAGAAAACAGAAAAAGAAAATAAAAAAAATGAAAAAACCTCCATCTGTCCCGGTTTCAGTCACAAACCGGGACAAATGGCCTCCTTGTTGTCCCGGTTTGTGACTGAAACCGGGACAAATGGGGGGGTGCTTATATATACTGATCAGCAGCCCCCTCCCAAAACCATTGGAGGCATTTTTTTTTGAAATGGAAGGAGGGGGTGTGTGCTAGTCTGTTTTTTTGTATGCATGCAAGGTGTTTGATGAAATGCCCGAGAGAGTTCACGAATTGATTTGATGTACACTTAAAGAAGTTTATTCTTCTTTTCGATCAAGGTTAATTTTTCTCTCATTTCATTTGTAATTAATTGATACCGTGCATGTTCAGTGTTTATTTGTCGATGTTCTGTAATGGTTATTGATGTAGTTCATTATATAATGCAGATGGACCGACAATGGATGTATGGTGACCGACGCACTGCCGAGTACATGACAGGTTTGAGGAATTTTTTAGAGAAAGCCCAGGCCCACAGTACGAATGGTTTCATGTGTTGTCCATGTGTCAACTGTCAGAATAAGACAGATCACCCAAACGTGAGAACCCTTCAAAGTCATCTTATTCGGCATGGTTTCATGCCCAGCTATAATTGTTGGACGAAGCACGGAGAAAAAGGTGTTATGATGGAAGACAATGAAGAAGAGGAAGATGATGACAACTATCCTATGTTCTCGGAGTACGGAGATTCTGCAACGGGGGAAGCTGAAGCTGAAGAGGCACCAGATGAGCCCACTGACGATCTTGGTAGGGCCATTCCTGATGCAAAGAGAGAGTGCGGAACTGAAAAGGAGAGGTTGAAGTTCGACCAGATGTTAGAGGATCACAAGAAATTGTTGTATCCAAGTTGCGAAGATGGTCAGAAAAAGCTGGGTACCACACTGGAATTACTGCAGTGGAAGGCAGAGTGTGGTGTGACTGACAAGGGATTTGGAAAGTTGCTGCAGATAATTAGGAAGATGCTTCCAAAGGTCAACGAGTTGCCCGACAGCACGTACGAAGCAAAGAAGGTTGTGTGCCCTCTAGGATTAGACGTGCATAAGATACATGCCTGCCCTAATGACTGCATCCTCTACCGCGGTGAGTATGAGAATTTGGATGCATGTCCAGTATGCACTGCATTGCGGTATAAGATCAGACGAGATGACCCTGGTGAAGTTGAGGGTGAGCGTCCCCGGAAGAGGGTTCCTGCCAAGGTGATGTGGTATGCTCCTATAATACCATGGTTGAAACGCCTGTTCGCGAATAAAGAGCATGCCAAGTTGTTGCGATGGCACAAAGAGGACCGTAAGAAAGACGCGATGTGTAGACACCCCGCTGATGCGTCGCAGTGGAGAAAAATTGAGAGAGAGTTCCCGGAATTTGAAGATGACGCAAGGAACTTAAGGTTTGGTCTAAGTACAGACGGTTTCAATCCGTTTGGGGAGCAGAGCAGCAGTCATAGCACATGGCCTGTGACTCTATGTATTTATAACCTTCCTCCTTGGTTGTGCATGAAGCGAAAGTTCATTATGATGCCATTGCTCATCCAAGGCCCGAAGCAACCCGGCGACGACCTTGATGTGTACCTCAGGCCATTATTTGAAGAACTTTTACAGTTGTGGCGGGAAGAAGGTGTACGGGTGTGGGATGAGCACAAACATGAGGAATTTGACCTACGAGCTCTGCTTTTTGTAACAATTAACGATTAGCCTGCTCTTGCTAACCTCTCAGGACAGTCGACCAAGGGGTACAATGCATGCACACACTGTTTGGGTGAGACTGAATGTCTATATTTGGATAAATGTAAGAAGTGTGTGTATCTGGGGCATCGTCGATTTCTTCCGATCAGGCATACCGCAAGGAAGAAAGGCAAGCATTTTAAAGGTGAGGTTGATCACAGTAGGAGGCCTGTCAACCGTACTGGTGAAGAAATATTTGATATGGTCAAGGATCTAAAAGTAATCTTTGGAAAGGGTCCTGGAGGACAACAGGTTCCGAAAGACGCTAACGGGCACGCACCCATGTGGAAGAAAAAATCTATATTTTGGTAGCTACCATATTGGAAGGTCCTAGAGGTTAGATCTGCTATCGACGTGATGCACGTGACGAAGAATGTTTGCGTGAACCTGCTAGGCTACTTGGGCGTGTACGGGAAGAAAAAAGATACAGAGGAAGCACGGGAGGACCAGAAACGTGTGAAAGAACGAGACGGCCTAAGTCCCGAACACTACGAAGGTCCTGCCAGCTACGCTCTTACCAAACAAGAGAAAGTAATATTCTTTGAATGCCTGAGCAGTATCAAGGTCACGGCTGGGTTCTCGTCGGATATAAAGAGGATAGTAAATGTGAGACTCCAAAAATTTCAGAACCTAAAGTCTCATGATTGCCACGTGATTATGACGCAATTGCTTTCGGTTGCACTGAGGGGGCTACTACCGGAAAATGTTCGAGTACCCATTGTGAAGCTTTGTGCATTCCTCAATGCAATATCTCAAAAGGTAATCGATCCGGCGATTCTACCAGGGTTGCAAAATGATGTGGTCCAGTGTCTTGTCAGTTTTGAGTTGGTGTTCCCTCCATCCTTCTTCGATGTTATGACGCATCTCCTGGTTCACCTAGTCGAAGAGATTCAAGTTCTCGGTCCTGTATTTCTGCACAATATGTTCCCATTTGAGAGGTTCATGGCAGTCTTAAAGAAATATGTGCATAACCGTGCTAGGCCAGAAGGAAGCATCTCCAACGGCTACGGTAACGAGGAGGTCATTGAGTTCTGTGTTGACTTTATTCATGACCTTAAGCCGATAGGTGTTCCACAATCAAGACATGAGGGTAGACTTAGTGGAAAAGGCACACTAGGAAAGAAAACAAAAATTTGTATGGATGGACATTCTTTCACTGAAGCACACTATACAGTTCTACAAAGTTCTACCTTGGTGGCCCCGTATATCGATGAACACAAGAATTTTGTACGCTCTCTACACGCGGGGAAGTCTGACAACTGGATTGTACGTACACACATGGCCACGTTCGGCGGTTGGTTGCGAGCACATCTTGAAAATAAAGACAAGGTTGATGAAGAGTTACACTTGTTGGCCAGGGCACCATCTACAACTATATGTACTTTCCAAGGGTACGAGATAAATGGAAATACATTTTACACGAGTGTCCAAGATAAAAAGAGCACGAACCAAAACAGTGGTGTTCGTATTGATGCAACAAACAACAATGGGCAGAAGAACACATATTATGGTTGCATAGAGGAGATATGGGAACTTGACTATGGACCTTCTTTTAAGATCCCTTTGTCTCGGTGCAAATGGGTCAATCTGAAAGGCGGGGTTGAGGTAGACAAGATGTACGGAATGACAACAGTGGATCTAAACAATCTTGCGTACAGAGATGAACCATTCGTGCTAGCCAATGATGTGGCTCAGGTTTTCTATGTGAAAGACATGTCTAGCAGACCCAAAAAAAGAAACATCCTGGGAGTGGAGGAGCCGAGGCGTCACATAGTTCTTTCAGGAAAAAGAAACATCGTGGGAGTGGAGGACAAGACAGACATGTCAGATGATTATAATAATTTTGATGAAATTCCGCCTTTCGTAGTGAACATTGACCCAATCATCAAGTTGATTGAAGAAGATGCTCCATGGTTCCGACGCAGAAGAACTGGCGGTGTTGTGTGATGGAGATGTTGGTGCGATATGTAATAATTAATATATTAAACTTTTGATATGAAGAAGATGCTCCATTTTTACCTGCATATCAAATGGATCCGTCGGCGTTGATAGAACAAAACACACGATTTCACCTGCATACAGCCCCACGGTGGCTCTTGATGAGTGCCTGCATATCAAATGCACCGTGGGGCGTATGCAGGGAATCCGAGTAATTTGTATATATTCCTTAGTAGATGAATTGAACTATTCTTTTGATAGAACAAAACACACGATTTCACCTGCATACAACCCCACGGTGGCTCTTGAGTGCATGCATATCAAATGCACCGTGGGGCGTATGCAGGGAATCCGAGTGATTTGTATACCACACACCACCCGGCTAGGCACTAGAAGGAGGAAACACTGAGTGCTCGCCTCGTCCGAGAGGGGGCTATATATAGGGTCACGGGCTCAACCAGTGGTACTGATAGTGTTGATCCAACAGCTCTCAAGTGCTCAAAAGAAGCACACCCCTGATCCAACGGCTAACAAGTGTTTCAAAGAAACACACGATCTGTGTGCTTCTTTAGTCCCGGTTTGAAACTGAAAGCGTTAATCGAACAGCTCAGAAGCAATCAAAAGAAACACACACCTGATCAAACGGCTTACAAGTGCTTGAAAGAAACACACGATCCGTATGCTTCTTTAGTCCCGGTTTGTAAGTTAAAGTTTGCAAAAGTTATACAAATTCACATTCAAAATAGTTTTAAACTAATTTAAATAATGGTTATAGAAAAGAGAAAATGTTTTTGTATTAGTTAGTCAAATTCAAACACTTTTCATATTGAAAGTTTTTTCAAATTCCAAAGTTATTTAAAACAGAAAAAGAAAAGAAAAAGAAAAAGAAAAAGGAAAAACCCCATCTATCCCGGGTGGTGGCACAGCCCGGGACAGATGGGGTGCTATCTGTCCCGGTTGGAGGCTCAGCCCGGGACAGATGACCCCTATTTGTCCCGGGCTGAGCCACCACCCGGGACAGATAGCCTCTCCCATATATAACCAACACTTAGCCACGGTTCGAGCCACAACCCGGAGCAATTTCACATCGACGCCGTCAGGCTGCCGAATTTTTCCGTCGCGCCGCCGCCTCCTTCCTCGCCGTCCCCGCGCCTCCGGCCATCCCTGTGCGCGCCTCCGGCCATCCCGACACCGCTGCGCACTGCTGCCGCCCTCGCCGTCCCAGCGCATTCGTCCTTCCCCGTGCGCGCCTCCGGCCATCTTTCCCGTCTTCTTCCTCGCCGAGACCGGAGCTCCACCGAGCCATTGCCGAGGGCGACGAGGGTGAGTCCTCTTATCCTCCTCCCTCTCTCTCGACGCAACCGTGCCGCACTCCGCCGCCACCGCGTGCGTCACCTAGAAATCAAACCCTAGCTTCGGTTCACCATTGATGACGTCAGCACGACGTCATCATTTTCAGAAACTATGTTAAACTATAGAAAATCATAATTAAATTATTTTAAATCAGAAAAATACAAACTTTTTATCAAAATGTTCATAAAAAGAAAATACATGTCGTTGTGTCATTATTTTGTGTGTTTGAATAAGTTTGAATAAACAAAAAAAATTGTTGGAATATCGTTGCAAATACAAACTTTTTATCAAAATGTTCATAAAAGTTTTTATATTATCATAAATTATTTGAAAACTTCATAACATATCTTTAGAATAGATTTTACATTTAATTCTTTTCTTATATAGAATATATATTCATGAAAATAATTTTGTGTTTTGAAAATAAATGAAGATCATTTTAAGCTAATGAAATGTTCATTTGGATAATCCATTTATTATAAAATATATGAAGTTATTAAAGTTATTTAGTTGTATGACATATCGGTAAAGTTATTTAGATGTTGAGTTATTAAAATTATTTAAATGGATTGAAATCTCTTGCAGAAACTATGGACACCCGTAGAAACCTTCAACAGGAAGAGGACATGTTTGGCATCATTCGCGAAGGTGATGAATTGAACCCCGGCAGAAACCATGAACAAGAAGAGGAACACGTAGACGATTTCACCGGGCAATTTTTGAACGAGTCCGGTGATGGACTGGAGGGGCATTCAGACGGAATAGACGTCATGGACAGTTCAGCTCACCGACAGTTCACCGACTCTACTGTTGGAAAGTCGGCCGCCGAGGTAGATATATGCCCTCAGGTTTTTATCTCCGTTGAAAAGATTTGTGTGTATACATATATTAAATATCACTTTTTCTTGTTTTTAGCCGTCGGGGGGCCATGAACCGGGACCAAGCAAAAAAGCTGCGGTGAAACGAGGCGGGCCACGGACCGGGACCAAAAAGCTCCAAGGGAAACAGAAGTACCACATCGAGGAGATCAATGAAAAAGGAAAACCGATTGCTCCCACTAACCACGCAAGGAAATTTGTAGCTCAGTGCGGAGTCATCGTTCGGGACAGACTGTCCATCAGGGCTCAAGAATGGTATAAGCCAAAGGTGCCAAAAGAGGGGGTTATTTATGTCTCGAATGCAGACAAACAACTCCTTTGGGACGAGCTCATGCAGAATTTCACTTTACCGGAAGAGGAGGATGTAGAGGAGCCGGTTATAGAGAATCGATGCAAGGCCTGGACTTATATTGAGATGGGTGAATTGTTCCGCAGCTGGAAGAAAAGGCTTAACAAGTCCATAAAAGAAGGTAAAACTCCAGAATTTGTCGGAGTCTATGAAAAGATAAAAGATGAGTGGCCCGAATTTAAGGCGTACAAGCAATCGGAAGCCGCTAAGGCCATGTCAGAGAGAAATAAGAAAAATGCAGACAAAAAGATATATCACCATAACATGGGGTCAGGTGGCTACCTGACGGCCCTGCCTAAGTTTCTGAAAATGGAGGAAGAGTTTTTGGCTAAAGGTATACAGATCGAGACATTTGACTGGCCAGACCGGATTAAGGCTTGGTTCTATGGGCATGGTGGAAAGTTAGACCCTGAAACAGGTGACTGTCTTTTTACCAAGGAGCACGGACCTGACCCTATTAAAGCTCTCAGAGAGGTATGGAAGGAGGTCACGGAAGGCAGGTTCCACCCTAACAGAGAGAAGGACGAGCTATCGCGAGCCCTTAAGAATCCTGAACACAGTGGACGAACAAGAGGAACCGTCTGTACCGTGGATACTTGGGTTTCCCAAAGATGTTGGCACTTATAGAAGCCGATCGAGAAAGAAGAAAGAGATTGCCGACCGGGCCCAGTGGATGGAAAATAAATTACTACAGCATGAGAAGGAGATAGCAGAGCTGAAGGCAGCGCAGACTCGACGGATGCCCTGCGAATCTGAGACGCCCGAAAATCCTCCTCCTGATCCAAAATCAATGCGGAGAAGCAGCGTGGCTTCGACGGAGCTCGATCGCCACAATGATATGCCGGGTCCTCGTCACCCCGTGGATAATATCGTGCAGCGGGAACTTTGCGACCTACATGTGCCATGCTTGAACATAACCGTGAAGGTGGCGCACGGCTTTGCCCTACCGCCTAGCCCAAATGGAACTTACCATTGTCGCCCTATTCCAGATGGCTATGCTGTTGTCGGGGTTGATGAGGTTATCAAGACATATGAGGGAATTAAGCTGGACTTCCCTACGGGTGAAGACGAGGTTGAGTTGAGATTTGCCCTCAAGAGTACCTGCTTATGGAAAAAAGAATACATCGTGTTCCCACACATGCAGCTAAATCGCCCTCCCAGTCCACAAGCTAGTCCAGACACCCCCACAACGACAACCAAGGCGCTAGTCCATCTCCGCCGTCGCGTGAGCGTACTCCGCCGCGTGAGCGTACTCCGCCGCGTCAACGGACTCCATCGCCTCCGCAAAAGAAGCGGAAGTGCACCGCTGCGAAACGGACGGGAAGTCTCGGTTTGTGAACTCTCGCAAAGATGTCGATACATGGGTCGAGGAGATCCAGACTTCCCAGAGAAAGAAGGCAAAAAAGATGTCTTTGCCTGTTCCGGTTTATTCTCCGGAAGCGATACGGTGGGCCATAGAATTTCTTACGCATCCGTCGCAATATGAACTAAATATGGACGATGACTACACACGCGTTCTGGTGCGTACATCTAAGAGAGTGCGGGGAGAACAAAAATCTGCTGCCACCCAGAAGAGAGATGTTCCACAGCTCGGAATGCAGGCGGGACAATCGGCCCCTCCACTCATATTGGCGCCTTACAACCGGAACCCGGTCGATGATGTACTTTCGCAGCATGCTAGAGATATGGGTATAACTCTGGCAGAGCTTAAGGCATTGCAAGCTGGCGAGAGTGTCACCATACATGAGGTGGTGCGGACATATGTGAGAGGAGAAGATCTTGTCGACCCTGCAATGGTGCGCACTCTACCAGCTAGGTTGCACCAACTAAATGCATGGTACTTGCGTACCACGAAAAGTCAAGACGGAGACTGGCTCTATGGGAAAATTCCAAAGGATTTTTTTGGCCCAGGTGATGATGAGGTTCAAATCGAGTATTGCGAATTATGGCAGTTATTCAATCTTGACGCGCTCGACAAATCTATCATCAGTGCCTTTTGCATGTAAGTAATTAAATTATGTATATATGTCAGTAATTCTCTAGCTCTACTTATTTTTCATTGCTTGTAATTATCCTTATCACTATATTACTTTTGTACTCTATTATGCAGGCTGAAAATTATACAATCTCGAAAGCTGGGACTCAATCACAAGATTGGATTCATTGACCCTAATCGAGTTCATCATCATGGTTTGTTACATTACCCAGATCAAACGGAGGAGCTTTTGCTTACTTATTTGATGGCGCAACATTACAAAAGCACCATAATTTTCCCGTTCAACTTCGAGTGAGTTGTTTACTTTCTTATACATACTCGATGTTAATTAAGTATATGTAATTGATGATTTAGTTATTAACAAATATAAACATATGGCAGATTTCACTGGGTATTATTTGAGATTGATGTTGAAAAGGCAATCGTTGATGTCTTGGACCCATTATCGAAACCTGAGAAAAGTCCGACGACACGAAACAGATGCTCCAGAGGTAATTTCGTTCATTATCACAATCGACCTCGTCTTTTCTAATAATATATAGTAATTAGTTAACTTCTTTACTAATTTTTCATACCGTAAACTTCAGGGTTTGGGACAAGTTCACCGGTTTCCACAAGGATGTCGGTATAGCAAAGAACCTCACTTTTAAATGGCGAGAGGTAAGACGTACTAGCTAGGTTCCACATACGCATATTCTTAATTTCAGTCTCACAATACCATTTTTTCAATATTTTTGATTATCTTTTATTAATTTATTATCTTATTCTATCATAAAGTGCGCGAAGCAGCAACAAGGCACCAATTTGTGTGGATTCTATGTCTGCGAGTTCATCCGAATTCACTTCAATGAGGGTGTAGACTGGAATAGGGTACGTTAACAATTCATTCAAACTTGTTCACTCTTCAAATTGAATTATTTTCATAATGGTTGATATATTGGTGTTGATCTCTCGTTTTTAGTTTGATACGATCCGGAACAGGCTTGATGCAAAAGACCGCCTACTACCAATCGCGGAGGAAATTGCGGGCTTTCTGCTTGACTATGTCATAAAGCCAGGCGCAGAATGCAGTATAATCCGGCCGCCAAAAAAGACCATTCCGAGGAAAAAATAGGGTCTAATGCTTCTCTGTAATGATCTCTGTTTGTAAATATTTAGACATGATCTTCCGGTTGTAAATATTTGTTTGGGAGAACTCGTGTACTAGTAGTATTCATGACTATATCCCGAGGAAAAAATCGTGTATTCATGATATATATTACATAGTAACGTATAATATGCAACTAGATCTTGTTTGAAATGAAACATAAATGAAAAAACACAAACACAAAAGAATCAGTAACATAAATAGAAAACAGAAACAAAAATAGAAAACAGGAAACAAAACAAAAGAAACAAAAAAAGAAAACAAAAAATCATATATACTGTCCCGGTTCGTATTACGAACCGGGACAAATGAGTGGGAGCCAGAGGCTGTCTGGTTTGGCCACGTGACCCCCCTACTGGTCCCGGGCCGTGGCGTGCCCGGGACAAATAGGGGAGGCTATTTGTCCCGAACACACTGTCCCGGGCGCGTGACCGGGACAAAAAGCCCTCCCGCCCGGGACCAGTGGCCTGTTTTGATCTAGTGGGTGCGGGTGCTGCCGCGCGTAGCGCGGTTGCCGCGGATCTGAGTATTCCGCGACTGTCAGCGAAGCAGCATACGGAGCCGAAGGTGATGTGTATACCTCTATCCAGATCGGCGTACACCGAGCGGCGAGCCGGAGGGTGGAGGACGTACTCGAAGGAGCCGAAGTGTATCGATTCCCTGGCGACGCGGACGTCGGTCTTCATTGCGGATGGAGCCAGAGCGACCATGATTCCAACACTTTTTTGACTTCCCACAGACGACGCCAATTGACGAGGTGGTAACTCGGCAAATCACAGGGTTGTGCACCCCGGGTTGATTGATGGGGAGAGAGAGAGGTGTTGGTGATCACGACGGCTGACAAGTAAGGATTTACCCAGGTTCAGGCTCCCGGAGGATAACACCCTACTCCTGCTTGTCTGATTATTGATGCGAGTAGCGATTACAATGGCGAGATTGCGATCTCGCTAGGGTTTGTGGTGGTGGCTATGAGCGTGTCCTCTAGGACAGGCAACCCTCCTGCCTTTATAGGTGGCCAGGTCTCATGCGGTTGGTACAGATATGGCAGGTTACAAGAGCTAACCGAGTTGGACTAGGATACGTGGTACCCCGAGTGGGCCTTCTGTGGGCTTTTCCATGCTTGGCGCGGCCCAGGTTGCCTTACGGTGGGCTAGTCGAAAGGTAGCCCCACGTCAGGGAGGAGTTGGCGATGAGGGTTTTCGCCCACCCGCAAGATCCTGGAGTCTAGTTTTTGCTATTTTTTCTTGTAGAGTGATTTTTCCTAACTCAAAATTCTGTACATAACACTCTATTCTATCTAATCGGATGACATATTCGACCGCCTTAAACTTAAAAAAAAATGAACATTAGCTTAGAATTTTGGCACTTCCCTTTGGTATGTCATGGCTTCTACTTTTCGTGTGGAAAATATTTGAAGATCAAAACCACTAAGGCCTCTGTTGGATCGTCGTATTTCTCTAGCACCAGATGCATGCTTTTCTATTCACATTGATTACCTATATATGAAAGTACATCAGATTCACGCTCAAGTCCAATGTCCACGTCGAAGTGAGCTCAACTCAACTGGTTTGGTTCCTTGTGCTGGAACCAGTCCACCCAGGTTCAAGTCCCAGACTTGGCATGGGTGCTCGCATTTTGCTGAAATTTTCAGGATTTAACTCACGCTATGCTTTTAGTGGTAGGTGATGTGCCCATCAACAGCGAGGCGTCCGTGGTGACTTCGTCAACTTCAAGATATGCCAGACCAGTCTCTCAGAGGTGCTCATAGTGGTAGGGTTTGCGTGCGTGCAGTCATATGGGGTGTCTACATGTGCGTGTTTGTGAGCGTCTGCGTCTGTACTGTGTTTCTAAAAAAAAATCCAACGTCCACGTCACCAGATAAACGAGAACCGTCCGATCTGAAGGGGATCGTAGGCAGAAAACAAATTTTTTGCTAGCAACGATACCCTTAAAACATGCCAAGTAGACCTCCCAGCACCGCTAGCACAACACCTCGCAGGACGTTACACACGTACGGTGGAGACGACGGTCTCCGAAGCTCCAGTCCAGGACGAGCAGCAGAAGACTTGGACCGGAACACCAGCAGTGCGGCAACGGGCTTATGGTGGAGAGATACCCCTCTCACCTCGGCGCAACTCCGACAAAGGGAATCACGAAATCGAGGGAGAATTAGGGAATTAATTGGTGAATTAAAAGGCCAGGGGTGCCCCTTCTTATATAGGCTCCCGGGGGGGGCCAACCTGCTCACAAGGCAATGAGGGACTAAACCCCACATGCCTGGTGCGCTATTGGTGCGCCGCCCACCCGGTGGGCCCCTTGTGGCCCACCTTGGCCCCCACATAATTCCCCTAGGAAATTTTCCCCTCTTGGGCCTTCTTTCGACCAGAAGACCCATTTAGGGAAATCAACATAAATAAATTCGAAAATAAATATATAAAATCGTATCTAGACATTAATTACACTAATTAATATTAAACATATTATACATAATTTATTCTATCTCCAAAAACTATTTCGTCGCTGCCCGATCTCCATCGGATCTCTCCCGGGATGTTCCCGGGGATCTCTTTCCTTGCCAGTTGTCTTGTCGAAACACCTTAAGTGTGTTACCCTAGCGGTTCAATATAATAACAGGTATGATCGAGACTCCTCTCTGATCAACGACTAACTCGTAGGCCTGGAACCCATGAATTAATCCCTGTGATATAACGAATGACTTTCATCTATCAAATCTGAATGTAAAGTCTTAAATCTTTTGCTATGGCGATACTTAGCGTGTCCGAGTATCGTTCATAGATATCTCCATACCTAGCTGACCTCGTTACCGACAACGCTATCTTCTACTCGTCTATAATTTCATGTCTTCGTGACCTAGTCACATGCTTGCAAGCTCATTAGACATAATCTCACCGAGTGGGCCCTAGAGTATCTATCCTGCTATGCGGATTGGCAAATCCCGCTCTTGGCCCCTCGTATCAACTACACCTTTCCGATACCAAAAGTATCACCGTTATTGTCATACTATATAAGATACGACGTTTGGTGCGATCAAAGTATCTTCCAGGGATAACAATAAAAGTTGATCTCACGATCAAAGGCGTAATGACTACGTCCTACAAATATGGGTATGTCCATCACATTGTTCTACCAACGATATGACTTCCATTGCCGACCGGCACCATGCCCTATGATCGGGAAACCTCGATCATCGATCGCGCAACGAAACTAGTCTTACTAGAGGCTAATAGGGACTTGGTTGTTTACGCATCACACCCGTATTAACGTTTCGCTTAATACGGTTACAACATGACACAAAATATATTATGAAAAAACGAGATATCATAAAAAAATACACTTTATTAATTGCCTCTAGAGCATATCTCCTTATGCCGTATTTCATAATCGTAATATGCAGCAACTGCTAACAAAATCCGAATAGACTTCAGCATCGCTACCGGTGAAAAAGTTTCATCGTAGTCAATCCCATGAACTTGTCGGAAACCTTTTACGACAAGCCGAGCTTTATAGACGGTCACATTACCATCAGAATCAGTCTTCTTCTTAAAGATCCATTTATTCCCGACGGCCTTGCGCCCTTCGGGAATATCCATCAAAATCCACACTTTGTTATCATACATGGATCCTATTTCGGATTTATGGCTTCTAGCCATTTCTCGAACTCTAGACTCGTCATTGCCTCCTTGTACTTCATAGGTTCGTCTTGTTCAATTAACATGACGGTGCAAACCATGTTGCCATACCATTCTGGCGCCATACACGATCTGCCAGACCTACTAGGTAGAATACTTTCGTCGATAGTTTCTCCCACTCCATGTGTGGAGGACGTTTCCGGAACAGCTTCCGTTGCGTTACTCGGAATTTCGTGTTTAGGATCAACGATTTCATCGAGGTCTACCTTCCTCCCACTTACTCCTTTCGCGAGAAACTCCTTCTCTAGAAAGGTACCGGTCTTCGCGACAAACATTTTGCCCTCAGCTTGGTTGTAGAAGGTGTATCCTATGGTTTCTCTCGGATATCCTACAAAGACGACTTTCTCCAACTTCGGTTCGAGTTTGTCGGGTTGTCGTTTATTAACATACGCCTCACAACCCCAAACCTTCAGAAACGATAACTTAGGATTCTTGCCATACCATAATTCATCTGGTGTCGTTTCAACGGATTTGGACGGAGCCCTATTTAAAATAAATGCGGTTGATAACCCCAGAAGGATACGGGCAAATCGGTAAGAGACATCATAGACCGGACACTATCTAATAGAGTACGATTACGTCGCTCGGACACGCCGTTACGTTGCGGTGTTCCGGCAGGCGTAAGCTGTGGCACTATGCCGTAGGCCTTCAGATGTGTGCCAAACTCAAAACTCAAATACTCGCCACCACGATCGTGTCGGAGGTGCTTGATTTTCTTGCTAAGCTGATTTTCATCTTCACTCTGAAATTCTTTGAACTTTTCTAAAGTTTCAGACTTGTGTTTCATCAAATAGATATAACCGTATCTACTCAAGTCATCGGTGAAGGTGACGAAGTAACGATAACCATTGCGTGCCGACACGCTCATTGGTCCACACACATCTGTATGTATGACTCCCAACAAGTCTGACGCCCGTTCAACGAAACATTTGAACGGTGTCTTGGTCATTTTGCCCATAAGGCATGGTTCGCATGTATCGAGGAATCCAAACTCAAACAGTCCAAAAGTCCATCTGAGTGGAGTTTCTTCATGCGCTTTACACCAATATGACCGAGACGGCAATGCCACATATACATGGCAGTATCATCACTACACTTAATCCTTTTGGCATCTATGTTATGGATGTGAGTACTACGATCGAGATTCAACAAGAATAAACCATTACTCTCGGGAGCATCAACATAAAAGATATCATTCATTGAAATAGCACAACCACTTGATACTGATTTAAATGAATAACCATCTTGTAACAGGCAAGACCCACTGATAATATTTACACTCAAGAATGGTACAAAATAAAACTTATTTAAAACCAAAACTAATCCCGATGGTAGATGTAGAGGGATCGTGCCGACAGCCACCACGTCGACTCTCGATCTGTTGCCGACACGCATCGTCATCTCATCCTTAGCCAGGCGCCTCTTATTCCGCAACTCCTCATGAGAGTTACAAATATGAGCAACAAAACAGTATGAAATACCCAAGTGTTGCTACGGGCGGATGTAAGGTACACATCTATAACATGTATATCAAATATACCTTACTCTTTCTCGACTATCTTGCCAGCTTTCCTGTCCTCCAGGTACTTGGGGCAGTTGCGCTTCCAGTGACCTTTTCCCTTACAGTAGAAGCACTCCACGCCAGCTTTGTGACTAGATTTTGGAGTCTTGGGCTTGGCAACCAATTTGCCCTTCCTCCTGGACTTTCAGCTCTTCTTTCCCTTGCCACCGGATTTCTTAAAATCGACGGTCTTGTTAACCATCAAAAGCATGTGCTCCTTCTTGATCTGCACCTCAGCAGTCTTGAGCATCACGAACAGTTCACCCAGTGACTTAGCCATGCCCTACATGTTGTAGTTCATGACGAAGCCTTTATAGCTAGGGGCAACGATTGCAGCACCTATCAATCGCCAGCTCATCGGGAATCTTGCATTCCAGAGTGTTCATGTGTTGAACGTAGCCAGACATCTTGACCACGTGCTCGCTCACACTGTGCTCCTCCATTTTGGCCGAGAAGAAAAGCTCAGAAGCTTCATTTCTCTCAGCCTTAGCCTGCGGCGCAAAGACAGGCTTGAGATCAGAAATTATCTCAAAGGCGCTCATCTTCTCAAAGCGCTTATGCAGGTCGGCTTACATGGCGTAGAGCATGCCACTCTAGACAAAGGCGGAATCCTCCTATTTGGTCTGGATGACCTTCTTCTCCTCATCAGAGGCTTTATCTGCTGGAGGGTCATCTATGGCGGACTCAATGACGCAGGCCACCCTATGGGGAGTGAGGAGGATCCTCAGGTTGCGGAACCAGGCCATGAAGTTTGACCCATTGGTCTTAAGCTTTTCTTTCTCAAGGAACAGACCTAGGTTAAACGAGGGGCGAGACATCTACAACGGAATTTGCAACAACATAAGACTTTGTTCACAATAATTTTGAGTTATAATATTTTTAGAAAATAACTAACATAACTCTCACTCACACGAACATCCCTCCTGGTCGTTTAAGCGATTACACAACCCCCATCCATTGCACTACCCCTCATCGTCAGAGTCGGCAGCACAACTTCAAGGGTAGGCAATTGTCCATCACAACAATGATGTGACTCATGCTCGACCTTTCGGCCTCCGTGTTTCGAGGCCATATCTGCATATGCTAGGATCGCCACAATAACCGCCACGTAACGCTTGTGCAACATGGCTTACACCCACTGTATGTGAACGACGATATGTCTGACAACCGATCGTCACGGCCTGCCTCATAACGTAGAACTTTCTTGGTGGTGCTTGTTGCAGGAAGAACACTAGTGGTATTTTTGAAGGGATCATCCTATATATGACTAACGCCGCGTAACTAATATATACCTAATAATAAAAGCAGGAAGGCTTCTGCCAAAATTTCCGTCGACCTATTTTTTGGATGGATTTGCCCCTGCGAGCTCGGTGAAATTACCCACCAACGCCATTGTTAAGTGAAAAAAAGGTTCAGACTTATTTCCTCCATCGCGCGGCTCGCTACCGTTTCGTTCTATTCTGCTCTCGGTGTCTTCGCTCGTTCCCCAAGATTCCGAACTCTTCTCCCGCTCTTGCTCCTGCTCACTGTCGGACTGGCCTCGGTTTCTACCGGAGCTGGAGGTCGTAGGGGCCATCCTCGCTCGCCGGAGCAAGGGGAGGAGCTCTGTCTAGGGAGGAGAGAGAGAGAGAGAGAGAGAGAGAGAGAGAGAGGGAGGGAGATGGTATAGCAGCCAGCAAGCAACAACTCCCCGGCCGAACTAACCAAAACATTTATTTCCCTTTGCTTGCAAGTCCTCGGAAATGGAAGGGCCAGCTCTGCATCGCGTTTGCGAGTTTGGAAAGACTAGGCCGGCCGGTAGGGGAAAGATCGAGATGGGGAGAGGGCGCAGCGAGATAAAGAGGATCGAGAACCCCACCCAGCGACAGTTCAACTTCTACAAGCGTAGGGACGACCTCTTCAAGAAGGCCAGCGAGAAGGAAATTAAGGGGATTGAGCAGGACGCATGCGAGTGCACAAGAACCCGTGGCGGCGGCCGGCGGGGATCAAGGAAGAAACTGGGAGGGTTATGTCGCACGTAAGTGGGCATAGATAGGCTAGGGTACTTTGGTTGGACTGGCGTGGTGGGCTGTTCTGACCTGGCTGCCCCATTAAAACATAGTACTATTTTCTTTTCTTTTCTTTTCTTTTAATAAAAAATAAGGAGTTTAGGATACGTAGAATGCTCCAAACATTTTTAGAAAACGACTGCAAATTTGGTGTGGTTCCCTTTCATATGAAGCTAATCACACCCAAGATTTCAATAGTTGGAAATAAAATTAACCAACATTGCCAACATAAATATTTGGTGAGGATTCCCTTCTCGATATGCTTCGACTAGCTCGGTCTCGATTTGAAGTCGTCTTCAAGTTGGGAGTAACGCTCGGTCTCAGTCAGGACCGTGCGCTGACTAAATGAGACAAGATATCCTCATGACTAGGAAGTAAAACCTAGCTGTAGGAATCACTACAGTCACATTATGATGCATCGACGATCAACCTCGATAGTGATCTTGGTGTTGTGCTGAAGCTTTTTTTTTTGTTCTACGTATCACAACAACTTTTTAACACAACACCCAACTACATGGGTGAAAGATTGATTCAGAAAAAACAAGAAAATAGTAGTGCTTTGAACAAATCTTTTGGGCTCGGTGCAATTTTATGAAAATAAATTTCACTTTGAAAATATTAAAGTTTTTTTTTTGTGTTTATCTGGAATTTTGTGCAAAATCACGTCAGAGTAAATATGAAATTGAAAACAGCTAACCAAATGAAAAAAATTCCTGGATCAGAATTGTAGAAAATGACAAAGTATGTGGCATAGTATATTGTTTTTAACACGTTGCAACGTACGGGCATGTTTACTAGTATATACTAATATATATAATCACACAATATAAGATGCAAACAATAACATCAAATGTAATGTGATGTGATATAGTCTATTGCGTCATGATCTTCTTGGCGCCCGCAGTTCATAAACAATTAATAAACCTAACTTGACCATATCACATTGCCCCCTGCAAAATAAAGTTAGACACTTTTATTTTATCTTTTGCATATTTTACGTGGCTGGGGCTTTCGTAAAAAGAACCGCTTCTTACCTACGAACTTATGACCACAACAACGATCTAATAATTACACATTTAAGCATCCCTTTCGGGCACTCCATTGAAAATGCAAGACCAACTAAAAAGAGAGAGACAAACACCCGCCAGCCACAGATACGGTACAAGCCGTATGTCAGTAGTGGAACCAGTCTCGCGTAAGCGTACACGTTAAGTCGGTCCGGGCCGCTTCATCAACTCGATGCCGCTGGAATCACAAGTGCACGCTAGAGGGTAGCAAATAACAAGAACGGTGCCCCCGTGCAGAAACACAGGTTCTAAAAACGTACAGCTGTATCTACGATAGATCGGCTCTGATACCACTGAAGGGGATCGTAGGCAGAAAACAAAAAAAAATTCTAGCAACGAACAAACTTTGACGATGAAGACGGACGAAGCCGACCTCAAGGTCGTCTAGAGGAAGTAGACCTCCCAGCACCACTAGCGCAGCACCTCGCAGGGCGTTACACACCTACGGTGGAGACGCCGGCCTCCGAAGCTTCAGTCCAGGACGAGCAGCGGAAGACTTGGACCGAAACACCAGCAACGCGACAACGGGCTGATGGTGGAGAGATCCCTCTCTCAACTCGGCGCAACTCCGACAAAGGGAATCACGAAATCGATAGAGAATCGGGGAATTAATTGGTGAATTAAAAGGCCAGGGGTGCCCCTTCTTATATAGGCTCCCGAGGGGGAGCCAACATGCTCACCAGGCAATGTGGGACTAAACCCCACATGCCTGGTGTGGCTATTGGTGCGCCGGCCACCTGGTGGGCCCCTTGTGGCGCACCTTGCCCCCCATCGAATTCCCCTAGGGAATTTTCCCCTCTTGGTCCTTCTTTCGACCAGAAGGCCCATTTAGGGAAATCAGTCTAAATAAATTTGAAAATAAATATATAAAATCATATTTAGACATTAATTACACTAATTAATATCAAACATACTATATATAATTTATTCTAGCTCTGAAAATTGTTTCGTTGCTGCCCGATCTCCATCGTACCTCTCTAGGGACGTTCCCAGTGATCTCTTTCCTTTCCGGTTGTCTTGTCGAAACCCCTTAAGTGTGTTACCCTAGCGGTTCGATATCATAACAGGTATGATCGAGACTCCTCTCTGATCAACGACTAACTCATAGGCCTGGACCCCATGAATTAATCCCTGTGATACAACGAATGACTTTCATCTATCAAACATGAACGTAAAGTCTTAAACCTTTTGCCATCGAGATACTTAGCGTGTCTGAGTATCGTACATAGATATCTCCATACCTAGCTGACCTCGTTACCGACAACGCTATCTTCTACTCATATATGATTTCATGTCTCCGTGACCTAGTCAAATGCTTGCAAGCTCATTAGACATAATCCCACCGAGTGGGCCCTAGAGTATCTATCCTGCTATGCGGATTGGCAAATCCCGCTCTTGACCTTCGTCTCAACTACCCCTTTCCGATACCCAAAAGTATCACCGTTATTGTCATACTATATAAGATACGACATTTGGTGCGATCAGAGTATCTTCCAGGGATAACAATAAGAGTTGATCTCACGGTCAAAGGCGTAATGACTACTTCCTACAAATATGGGTATGTCCATCACATCGTTCTACCAACGATATGACTTCCATAGCTGACCTGCGCCATGCCCTATGATCGGGAAACCTCGATCATCGATTGCGCAACGAAACTAGTCTTAGTAGAGGCTACTAGGGACCTAGTTGTTTACGCATCACACCAGTATTAATGTTTCCGCTTAATACAGTTACAACATGACACAAAACGTATTATGAACAAACAAGATATGATAAAGAAATACACTTTATTAATTGTCTATAGAGCATATCTCCTTCACGATCGACGCGAGGGACGGTCCAGATCCGGCCACGCCCCCTCCCTCAAGAACTCGAGCTACCGTAGCTCAGGACTTACTACCAATCAGGACGCGACACGTCGCCCGGCCGCAGTCCGGTTGCCTCGGGTTGCACTAATCACCACGACTATTTTGCAGAAAAGCCACCCAGAAATCAAACTCCAAATCCGCAGTCCAGATTTTCCCGAACCTATTCAGAAATACGTAAAAGTTCGAACGCTTTTTTGTAAAAATGCCCGCAAAATTTTCTCTCCTCCCTTTCTCTCTCCCGCAACATCTGCGCTCACCGCCACTGTGATGACCCACAAGTATAGGGGGTGTATCGCAGTACTTTCGATAAATAAGAGTGTCAAACCCAACGAGAAGCAGAAGGTGTTGACAAGTGGTTTTGATGAGAATTTCACTGTAAACACTAGCAGACAAGTTTTCAAGACTTTGATATAACGGATAAATAAAGTGCGGGTAAATAGAGCGCGACAATTATAATTGCAGCGAGTGGCCCAATACTTTTTGATATAAAGGACAAGCCGGTTTGTTTACTTATGATGACCAAATGTTCTTGAGAACACACGAGAATTATGTCTAGTGCTTTCGCTTCATATTGATGATTAATATTTAGTGTTTAGATAAGTGTCATGTGGGTGAACCTATGCTAATGCACCGCCCTTCCTAGGACTAATACATACTTATAATTATACCCCTTGCAAGCATCCGTAAATACAAGAAAGTAGTTAAGATAAATCTAACCATACCTTAAACTCTGAGATCCTGCGATCCCTCGTGCATCGGATTATCAACGGAGGTTTAGGTTTCTATTACTCCGGCAACCCCACAAATGATAACTGAGTACACGATGCGTTCCCCTAGGCCCATAAAGGTGAAGTGTCATGTAGTCGATGTTCACATGACACCACTAGAAGAATGGCACCACAACTTAAATATCAAAATATTAAATATTACTCAACATAGTTCACTACTAACATCTAGACTTTTCACATGTCCTCAAGAACACAACGAACTACTCACAACACATAATATGCTACATGATCAGAGATTATATAATGATGGATAACAATCTGAACATAAATCCTAATTCAACGGTTTCACTCAATAGCATCAATAACAAGAGTAATCAACACCGGGAGAGTTTCCCCTATCAAATACACAGAGTTTAGCCCTAGATGTTACAGCGGGAACGGAGTGGACCGATGGAGATGACGACGTCGACGGTGGAGATGGTGGTGTTGGCGATGGTGATGGAGTGCAGCTCGATGACGGTGATGATGGCGATGATTCCCCCCTCCGGGAGGGGATTTCCTCGGCGGCAACGCAGCCTGTCGGAGAGCTTTTCTCTCTCTGTCTTCTCCGCCTCGTGCTGGCGGCAAAGAGGAATTCTGGACACCGTAGGGGTATTAGGTTTTCGGGGGGGGGGGGGGATGAAGTACGCGAAAGGGCACGTCAGGTGGTAGGCCTGAAGGGGATCGTGTGCAGAAAACAAAAAATTTCCTACCAACGATATCCTAAAAGCATGCCAAGATCTATTCTATGCAGATATAGTAGTACGAACGGAGATCGGAATACGTACCCTTGTAGACCGAAAGCGGGGATTACATTCCCGCACAAACGTTGTCGATGAAGACCGACGAAGCCGACCTCAAGGTCGTGTAGAGGAAGCAGACCTCCGAGTACCGCTAGCGCAGCACCTCGCAGGGAGTCGCACACGTACGGTGGAGACGGCGGCCTCCAAAGCTCCAGTCCAGGACGAGCAGCGGAAGACTTGGACCGGAACACCAGCAGCGCGGCAGCGGGCTATGGTGGAAGAGATCCCCCTCCTCAGCTCGGCGCGGCTCCGACTTGGGAACCACGAGATCGAGAGAGAAATCGGGAATTAATTGGTGAATTAAAAGGCCAGGGGTGCCCTTTCTTATATAGGCTCCCAGGGGGAGCCAACCTTGCCAGCCAGACAATGTGGGACTAAACCCCACATGCCTGGTGCGGCATTGGAGGGTGCGCCGGCCCTCCTAGTGGGCCCTTGGCCCACTTGGGTCGGCCCCTCCTGGCCCCCACCGAATCCCCTAGGGATTTTCCCCCCTCTTGGGACTTCTTTCGACCAGAAGGCCCATTTAGGGAAATCAGCCTAAATAAATTCGAAAATAAATATATAAAATCATATTTGCATATTAATTACACTAATTAATATCAAACATAATATATATAATTTTTCCTAGCTCCGAAAACTCTTTCGGCGCTGCCCGATCTCCATAGGACCCCTCCCGGGACGCTCCCGGTGATCTCTTTCCTTTCCGGTTGTCTTGTCGAAACCCCTTAAGTGTGTTACCCTAGCGGTTCGATATAATAACAGGTATGACCAAGACTCCTCTATGATCAACGACTAACTCGTAGGCCTGGACCCCATGAATTAATCCCTGTGATATAACGAATGACTTTCATCTATCAAACCTGAACGCAAAGTCTTAAACCTTTTGCCATAGCGATACTTAGCATGTCCGAGCGTCGTTCCATAGATATCTCCATACCTAATCCCGACCTCGTTACCGACGATGCTATCTTCTACTCGTTCATGATCTCATGTCTCCGTGACCTAGTCACATGCTTGCAAGCTCATTAGACATGATCTCACCGAGTGGGCCCGAGAGTATCTATCCTGCTATGCGGACTGGCAAATCCCGCTCTTGACCCCTCGTCTCAACTACTCCTTTCCGATACCCAAAAGTATCACCGTTATTGTCATACTAAATAAGATACGACGTTTGGTGCAATCAAAGTATCTTCCAGGAATAACAATAAGAGTTGATCTCACGGTCAAAGGCGTAACGACTACGTTCTCCAAATCTGGGTATGTCCATCACATCGTTCTCCAGCGATATGACTCCCATTGCCGACCGGCGCCATGCCCCATGACCGGGAAACCTCGATCATCAATCGCGCAACAAAACTAGTCTTAGTAGAGGCTACTAGGGACCTGGTTGTTTACGTATCACACCCGCATTAATGTTTCCGCTTAATACGGTTCTAGCATGACACAAAAACTATTATGAACAAACGAGATATGATAAAGAATACACTTTATTAATTGCCTCTAGGGCATATCTCCTTCAGTCTCCCACTTGTACTAGATTACAACTTAATCTAGATTACAACTTGGTAAAATCTTAACACCCATAGCTAACTGGTGCTTTTCATGCTTATCAAGCGGAAGAGGCTTCGTCAGCGGATCTGCCACATTAAAATCCGTATGCACTTTGCAAATCTTCACATCGCCTCCTTGTACGTACTGACGTATCACATGGAAGCGTCGGAGAATGTGTTTGGCAGTGGAGTGAGACCTTGGCTCCTTGGCGTTCGCAATGGCACCCGTATTGTCGCAGAAGAGGATCACGGGGTCTTGCACGCTCGGGAACACTCCAAGTTCGATGACGAACTTCCTCAGCCACACAGCTTCATTCGCGGCTTCGCAAACATCGATATACTCCGACTCCATTGTAGATTGTGCGACTATGGGTTGCTTCCCACTTCTCCAGCACACGGCGCCTCCATTCACCTTGAACATGTAACCTGTCTGTGACTTACAGTCATCGGGGTCTGAGCAGAAACTTGCATCTACGTAAACCGTTACGCCAAGTTCTTCATCGCAGCCACCATACACAAGGAACATTTCTTTTGTCTTATTGAGATACTTAAGAATGCTCTTAACAGCTACCCAATGCGGCATTTCAGGATTACTCTGGAACCGGCTTGTCAAACTTAGAGCTAATGCCACATCCGGTCTAGTACTCAACATTGCATACATGATCGATCCTATGGCTGAAGCATAAGGATGTTTTGTCATTTCGGCCTTACCCAGTTCCGTCACCGGACACTGTGCCTTCCGCAATATCTTATTCTTGATAACCGGCAGAGAACCCTTCTTTGCCTTCTCCATACGGAAACGCTTCAGTATTTTATCAAGATAAGTACTATGACTGAGTGCTAATAGGCGCCTTGATCTATCGCGATAGATTTTTATGCCTAAAACATACGCAGCTTCTCCTAAGTCCTTCATGGAAAATTTACTGTTTAAATATTCCTTCACGCTATTCAGAAGTTTCACATCATTCCCAATCAGCAATATGTCGTCAACATACAGTGCTAAGAACACAACCGAGATCCCACTCATTTTCTTGTAAATACAGGTCTCTTCCACATTTTGGATAAATCCAAAAACCTTTGATTACCTCATCAAAGCGAAGATTCCAGCTCCGAGATGCCTGCTTCAATCCATAGATGGATCGCTGAAGCTTGCACACCTTGTTAGCACTTCCTGGATCGACAAAACCTTCCGGCTGTACCATGTACAACTCTTCCTCAATGTTTCCATTCAGGAAGGCCGTTTTGACGTCCATCTGCCAGATTTCATAATCATAGTAGGCAGCTACCGCTAACAAAATCCGAATAGACTTAAGCATCGCTACCGGTGAAAAAGTTTCATCGTAGTCAATTCCATGAACTTGTCGGAAACCCTTTGCGACAAGCCGAGCTTTATAGACGGTCACATTACCATCAGCATCAGTCTTCTTCTTAAAGATCCACTTATTCTCGACGGCCTTGCGCCCTTCGGAAATATCCACCAAGGTCCACACTTGGTTATCATACATGGATCCTATTTCGGATTTCATGGCTTCAAGCCATTTCTCGGACTCTAGACTCTCCATCGCCTCCTTGTAGTTCGTAGGTTCGTCCTGCTCGACTAGCATGACGGTGCAAACCATGTTGCCATACCATTCTGGTGCGATCCGAGATCTTCCAGACCTACGAGGTAGAACATCTTCCTCGACAGTTTCTCCCATCCTTCCACGGAGGACGTTTCCGGAATTGCTTCCGTTGCGCCACTCGGAATCTCGAGTTCAGGATCAACGATTTCATCGAGGTCTACCTTCCTCCCACTTACTCCTTTCGCGAGAAACTCCTTCTCTAGAAAGGTACCGGTCTTCGCGACAAAAGTTTTGCCCTCAGCTTGGTTGTAGAAGGTGTACCCAACGGTTTCCCGCGGATATCCTACAAAGACGACCTTTTCCGACTTCGGTTCGAGTTTGTCGGGCTGTAGTTTCTTAACGTACGCCTCACAACCCCAAACCTTCAGAAACGATAACTTAGGGTTTTGGCCATACCATAATTCATACGGCGTCGTTTCAACGGACTTGGACGGAGCCCTATTTAAAATGAATGCGGCTGTTTCTAACGCATAACCCCAGAAGGACACTGGCAGATCGGTAAGAGACATCATGGATCGAACACTATCCAGTAGAGTACGATTACGTCGCTCGGACACGCCGTTACGCTGCGGCGTTCCGGCTGGCGTAAGTTGGGGTACTATGCCACAACTCTTCAGATGTGTGCCAAACTCAAAACTCAAGTATTCTCCACCGCGATCGGATCAGAGGTGCTTGATTTTCCTATTAAGCTGATTCTCAACTTCAGTTTGGAATTCTTTGAACTTTTCAAACGTTTTAGACTTGTGTTTCATCAAATAGATATAACCGTATCTACTCAAGTCATCAGTGAAGGTGACAAAGTAACGATAACCATTGCGTGTTGAAACGCTCATCGGTCCACACACATCTGTATGTATGATCCCCAACAAATCCGACGCCCGTTCAACGAAACCTTTGAACAATGTCTTGGTCATTTTGCCCATAAGGCATGGTTCGCATATATCGAGGGATCCGAAATCCAACGAGTCCCAAAGTCCATCGGAGTGGAGTTGATTCATGCACTTTACACCAATATGACCAAGACGGCAATGCCACAAATACATGGCGGTATCGTCACTACACTTAATCCGTTTGGCTTCTATGTTATGGATGTGAGTACTACGATCGAGATTCAACAAGAATAAATCGTTATTCTCGGGAGCATCAACATAAAAGATATCATTCATATAAATAGCACAATTGCTTGACACTGATTTAAATGAATAACCGTCTTGTAACAGACAAGACCCACTTATAATGTTTACACTCAAGGATGGCACAAAATAACACTTATTTAAAACCAAAACTAATCCCGATGGTAGATGCAGAGGGAGCGTGCTGATAGCCACCACGTCGACTCTTGATCCGTTGCCGACGCGCATCATCACCTCATCCTTCGCCAGCCGCCGTAACTCCTCCTGAGAGTTACATATATGAGCAACAGAACCAGTATCAAATACCCACGTGTTGCTCCGGGCGGATGTAAGGTACACATCTATAACATGTATATCAAATATACCTTGCTCTTTATCGACCGTCTTGCCAGACTTCCTATCCTCCAGGTACTTGGGGCAGTTGCGCTTCCAGTGACCCTTCCCCTTGCAGTAGAAACACTCCACGCTAGCTCTGGGACCAGACCTGTTAGTCCTGGGCTTGGCAGCCAACTTTGCCTCCCTCCTGGACTTCCAGCTCTGCTTTCCCTTGCCACCGGACTTCTTGAAATCAACGGTCTTGTTGACCATCAACAACGTGTGCTCCTTCTTAATCTCTACCTCAGCAGTCTTGAGCATCACGAACACTTCACCCAGGGACTTAGCCATGCCCTGCATGTTGTAGTTCATGACGAAGCCTTTGTAGCTTGGCGGCAACGATTGCAACACCCTGTCAATCGCCAGCTCATCGGGAATCTTGCATTCCAGAGCATTCAGGCGTTGAACGTAGCCAGAGATCTTGACTACATGCTTGCTCACACTGCTATGCTCTTCCATCTTGGCTGAGAAGAAAAGCTCAGAAGCCTCATATCTCTCAGCCTTAGCCTGCGGCGCGAAGACAGCCTTAAGATCCGAAATGATCTCAAAGGCGCTCATCTTCTCAAAGCGCTTCTGCAGGTCGGCTTCCATGGCGTAGAGCATGCCACTCTGGACAAAGGCAGAATCCTCCGATCGGGTCTGGAAGACCTTCTTCTCATCCTCAGAGGCATCATCTGCGGGAGGGTCACCTATGGCGGCCTCAATGACGTAGGCCACCCTATGGGGAGTGAGGAGGATCCTCAGGTTGCAGAACCAGGCCATGAAGTTTGACCAATTGGTCTTAAGCTTTTCTTTCTCAAGGAACAGACCTAGGTTAAACGAGGGGCGAGACATCTACAATGGAATTTGCAACATCATAAGACTTTGTTCATAATAATTTTGAGTTATAGTATTTTAGAAAATAACTAACATAACTCCCACTCAAACGAACATCCCTCCTGGTCGTTTAAGCGATTACACGACCCCCATCCATTGCACCACCCCTCATCATCAGAGCCGGCGACACAACTTCAAGAGTAGACAAAATCGTCCGCCACACCAATTTTGTGACTCGTGCTCGACCTTTCGGTCTTCCTGTTCCGAGGCCATATTTCTGAATATGCTAGGCTCGCGACCTCCACGCTGACGCTTGTGCAACATGGCTTACACCCACTTTATGCGAACGACGAGATGTCTGACACCCGATCATCACGGCCTGCCTCATAACGTAGAACTTTCTTGGTGGTGCGCGTTGGAGGGAGAACACTAGTGGTATTTTGAAGGGATCATCTTATACAGCTACCGCCGTGTAACTAATGTATACTATACACACAATCACACAATATAAGATGCACACAAAACATCAAATGTAATGCAATGTAATATAGTCCATTGCGACATGGTCTTCTTGTCGCCCGCAGTTTATAAACAATTTAATAAACCTACCTTGACCATATCACATAGCCCCTGCAAAATAAAGTTAGACGGTTCTACTTTATCTTAGAAAACCCTCTATTCCTACCCAAAATCACGAAAACGTTTAGCTATTCTACCCCATGTGAGGGTTACCTGGAGGTCGTGTCAATTTCGTATTTTGTCGACGCGACTACGGCGGTACTCCCACGCGTCGGAGGCCACGATGGTACCTTGACAATACCTAGACCCGGAGATGTCCCCATGCGACTAGGACCTTCTTGACGACGACCTGACGCTAGCAATTTGTAGGTGAGGGTGACCAACGATTACCTGGTGCTTTTTGTAGGTGAGGGTGACTCAGCGATTGCCTAGTGCTATTTGCAGGTGCTAGCAATAAATAGATGTACAACTACTTATATAGCAATTCCTCGAGTGTTGTTGTACCCAAAACAATATTGATGTTCATACATTTCTTTGTTTTTGCTTTCCTAAAATGAATGTGGAGGTACATTATCTTTGCGCTTTCGTTGTTTTGGTGTTGTAATGTTGTTAGGAGTCAGAGGACGGTAATCTTTCATGGCCTATGTGGGTGGAGGGAGAGAGGTTGTGCGGCGGGCTGGTGGACGGTGAGGGTACACCAGCGACACACGTGGAGCGCAGATGACCAACGAGTCTTCGGATCACGAGGAGATTGAAGACTCAAACAAGTTTTCTGGACTCTGGGTAGACATATGTAGTTATGTGCAAAAAGTTGTTTAACTGACATGCTTATGTGTTGCTATTTGAAGTTTTACAAGTTTTCACCAAAATGCGGTTTTCAACAGTAGTTGACCTTATTTGTAGACATAAGGTCAAATATGGATGCATCAATAAACCGCGCAACGGAGAAAATTTCAGCATACGGCAGGTGGCATGAAATCCATCACCTACAATGACACGTCATACACGAGAGTAGTACGTATACGTATGCACTGTTTGGAGTTTGGACGCCTACACCATCAGAAGTTTGACTCATATAGACTCCAGAGAGAGACAGATGCAGCCTGGATAGATCGTTGGCCATGAAGCCACTTTGCCGGATAAGGCGATGAAGTGGGCCACGTGAGACGAACACCCAAAACAACACAGATCTGGATCAAATGATCATGCCGTTTACCTTGTTTTTCAGTGCTCCCGTGCGTGCGTGGATCGCCTAGCTAGGCTCCATGATAAAAAAGAAAAGCCTCAGAAGGAGGCAGCGCTGCCTGCTAGACTGCTAGTGCTCGGCGCTTGCTGGTGACGGCTTCCACCTGTGTACGCCGGCCCCGGGAAGCCGGCCGGTGACATTTGGCGGCGGTTGGTTTGACGACGAGACGGGAGTGGTTAGCTGAGCTGAGGCAACGATGGTGGGTTAGTTGAACCGCAAATCTAACTAACTAACTAGTGCTTAGCGTCATCCCGTCAATTGACGGAAGCAAAAGAAGCACGACTCATCGTAATGTCTCGTACTCCGGTGTCAGGCCGGTGTGAGTCAGTGAGTGGTGATGGCGAACGCTGATGGGCACATCGCATCATTGCTCCAAACGTAATGGAGGTTTTATTTTCCCCTTCATTATCTTTCTTTCTTTTTTTCTTTCTTTCTTTCGAGAACACGTAATAACGGGAAAGAGGAGAACCTTAAGCAAAGCACAGGAGTGCGTGCACGACTTCGTGTTTTTTCTAGGGCAGCAGGATGTTAGGAGGCAGCGGTCGGCCGACACCGACGGACAGAGAGGCAGAAGAAAGAGAAGCCGTCAAAGGGAATTTAATTTTCAAACGAGTTTAACAAGCCCACAACACAACGGTACAAAAAACACCAACGGAGTTCCGTAACACGGATGACGCAACGGCTCCCCGCCGCGGGCGGCGACCCAACTCGCGGATTTAGTCGTGGAATTTCGCCCGGTCCACGCATAAAAAGGCCGTGTGATCCTGGAGTGGTGGAGGACGCAAGACACGAAAAGGGACGAGACAGCGAAACAGAAATCCTTCTTTCTTTCTTCGATGAGATGAAAATCCGGTAAATTCTTCTGGCCTGTTCTCTGTCTCCACGACGGACCGCCTCCTTTCCCCTACCACAGACCACAGTACTGCTGTGCTGCTGCCGCAACAACCGAGTAGCCTTCACGACTAAATCCACCACCACTCCCTCCCCCACCCCACCGCGTCCTCGCCCCTCTCCGGCCACCAAACCCTAATCATTCGTTCGGGGGACGGACGGGGGGACTCGATCTGTCGCCGACCCGCGATTTCTCGCTCGGCGCGGGCGGTGGTCCCCGCGGCGGCGCTGTTCAGGGCCCGTCAGGGGAGGGCGTGACCGACGAGGACGACCAGGAGGAGGCGTGGATTTGGTGCGGAGGACGATGCCGGAGCCGGGGGCGGCTCCCGCGCGGCGGTGAATGGAAGCGGCGGGACGCTGCGTCGCCGACCGAGCGAACGTCGTCGTCACATGGATGCCAGGGCCTCGCCAGGCGGCGGACGGAGGGTGCTCTGCCTCGTCGGACTCAAGGTGAGCCGCATCGATCCGCCGCCCGGGGTTCGTTCGCTGGATTTGGGGGCGAAATGGTCAAGGGGAATTCAGGGCGTAGGAGGGGTTCTTGCTTTTACACGGATTCGGTGCGAATTGACTCGCATTTCAGGCGTCTCGTGCCTCGTGGGGATTTCAGCCTGGTGTAGGGTTTTACTGTTTCGCCGGCCGCCAACTTTCTTGGGGAAAGGAATGGTTCTTTCTCTTCTCCCGGACCTATTTTTGGGTAGCAATTAAACCAGTGGTGAACAGGATAGATAAAAAAAACTGCCGTTTTAGGATGGATTACTTGCCGTTTGTATATCCAGTTCGCTCATGAATTTATCATCATCTATGTGGTCCCGCCCCTTCACAAGGAGCTGCATTTGTACTGACAATTAATTCTTTCTTCCGTTCTTGCTCCTGCCGCAGATTGTGTTGATTCTTGTCTGGTCTGGGGGAGCCAGTGCCGGTTCCGACGACGGCAAGGCGTTGTCTCTCGAAGGCGCGGTGGACTCTGGGGACAAGGATGTCTACCTCAGCCACTCCTGCATCCACGACGAGATACTGCATCAGCGGCGCCGAGCTGGGCGCAAGGAGTACTCTGTCATGCCGCAGGTCTACCACGTGCCCCGGGAGAAGAGCGTCGAGCGCCTCAGAGGGAGGCAGCTGTTGGGGCTGCGTGCTCCGCCGCATAGTAACGTCAAGAAGCCGATACGGATATACCTCAACTACGATGCGGTTGGGCACTCGCCCGACCGGGATTGTAAATCTGTCGGCGACATTGTGAAGGTGGGTTTGTTTGTCACGTTTGGCTGCTGATCACGCCAGCGGCTCTTTACTATTGGAGTAGTGATGCTTAGTTGATTTTTTGGTTCTGTTAGCTTGGCGAACCGCCAGTGCCATCGGCGCCAGGAACACCTCTCTGTGCTCCTCATGGCGACCCACCATTGGTGGGAGATTGCTGGTACAATTGCACCTTTGAGGATATAGCCGGGGAGGACAAGAAGCAACGGCTTCGGAAGGTGCAGTTCTGTGCTCTTAGTGGTTCTGTCTGTCACTCGTTTTGATATGTGTCATACATTACAAGCTCTACTGTAACAGAAGATATAACTATGCTACTAGCATGCTGTTGTTCTGTATGCTAATTGCTGAATTGGATTACTGGCAGGCGCTGGGCCAAACAGTAGAGTGGTTCAGAAAAGCTTTAGCTGTTGAACCTGTTAAGGGGAACCTGCGGCTCAGTGGTTACTCTGCTTGTGGTCAGGATGGAGGTGTTCAGCTTCCCCATGCATATATTGAAGGTAACTTGCAGTTATGGTGAAGCATTTTGTAGTATTTTATCCGTTTCTCCATTTTTCATACAAATTTACCTTAATTGCAGATGGTGTCGCCAATGCTGATTTAGTACTCTTAGTAACAACTAGACCAACAACAGGCAACACACTTGCATGGGCCGTAGCCTGTGAACGGGACCAATGGGGTCGTGCAATTGCAGGTTTGTGACAACCCTCACATTCACATGCAAGTATTCTCAGGCGGGAGAGTCTAATGCTGTCTATTTATTTAGGACATGTTAATGTGGCCCCTCGTCATTTGACGGCTGAAGCAGAAACACTACTTTCGGCTACTTTGATACACGAGGTCATGCATGTTCTAGGCTTTGATCCTCATGCCTTCACACATTTTCGTGACGAAAGGAAAAGGCGGCGTGGTCAGGTAGTCGACAATATATTTCCTCTCATTCGTTTACTATCTTCTTCTGCTAGTGTTGACTCCAATGCTAAAAACCAGATCTAATGATTGCTTTATTGCATTTGCTTCAGATTAACATGTAAAACCGACTTTAGCTTTAAAGCTTATGACCAAAACACTCAACAGTTCAGTGAACATGTTTCTATGATTGTAGAGCAGCCTTAGGTCATGTTATACACAGCCTCTTAGAATAGGCGCGAATCTCCAAATCATGTTAGTTACTTTTAATTCCCGTGGAAGGCTGGGTCTAGCTAGCGTCGACGTAAAAACATGAGCTGGGAGCTAAACCTCCTATTTTTCAGGGAGAGCCGGAGAGGCAGAAATAAGAGTTGGGTAAAACAAGCGCCCACCATTGCTCGAAAGGGATGCTTAGCTCGTAATCAGTTTTGTGGTATTTTTTTACGCTCAAGTAGATTTACAAGCGTCGTGCATTCTACATGGTAGTTTCCACATCAGCCTAGTGTGATGACACATAGCCTTCATCATAGAAGGCTAAATACTCTCCAATTTTTGCAATCAGTTCTTTTGAGGCTTATCTAGGAAGAAGTGAGGCTGTGAAGTGTTGGGCATATGTGCCTGTAACCCATGACATGGCTTATGCGATTAATTTTAATAGCAATCAGAAATTCATGCAAGTTTATGCGGCAGATAAATGAACCATTAATTGGCAAACCCTGGCACTTGTGGTTAGGTGTAGTCCACTGATGCAAATGGGATACTTGTTGATGCTTTAGAGTTTAGAATCTACTATGACAGCATGCCTTTGATATTTGTGTTAAGCCTTGTCTATGTGTGGTGCGATTAATTGGCTGGCATGACCACTGATGCACACACGCTTAGCTAACGAATTTCCATAAGGGGCTCAGTATTTCATGACATATGAAGTAGAATCTGATGCATCACCTCTCGCCCCACCACTTGCTAGAAACAAACCCACACAACAACTTTGTAAATGAGGCAAATGAATTGGCAACATAGATTGCGGTCTGACAATCAGACATTCAAACCCTCTTGTGTAGGCCAACTGGACATGAGATTCTAGAGCGCACATTCTAAGTGACAGTTTTAAACACTTCAGTGACAGTACTCCCTCCTTCCCAAAATATTTGGCATATCTTCACAGTTTGAGGGCCAAGAGCTTTGGAAAGAATACACATTGTCATAGCTTATTCCATATCAGCACCACCAGTCAGGGGATAGCTAGTCAATTTCTCCGGTCAAAAATATATTCTCTGTTCACTGCAATCATTACTAGCATAGTCTAAAACACTACGTTGAAGAACTTCCATCGTATCTCTTTTTAACTGATTATGCTTCTCTTCGTGCTTTGCATGCCGTGATTGTAATCTCCATCTATATATCTTCTCAGGTCACTGTTCAGGCTTTGGATGAAAAGCTTGGAAGAATAGTTACACGTGTTGTCCTTCCTCGAGTTGTCATGCACTCTAGGCATCATTATGGAGTAAGTTATAGACTGAAGATCTGTCAGCTATGTCAGATCAGATTTCATGTGATTGCCACTGTTTAGTGCTTGTTCATTTTGATGCTACTTGCTTGAAAAAAAAGCCTCATAGTAATTCGTAAACTTCTTCATTTGTGTTAGGCATTTTCCCAGAACTTCAGTGGGTTGGAATTGGAAGATGGCGGAGGCAGGGGCACCTCAGGTACATCCACAGCATAAATCTTCATAACTTTGATGTTTCCATTTACTAGCATTGTTAGTAACTATATGAGTTTGAGGATAACCCCTGTTGTGTATATTTTTTCCCTTCACTAACATTTGCCACTCTTAACAGGTTCACATTGGGAGAAAAGACTTCTAATGAACGAGATCATGACTGGGTCAGTGGATACAAGATCAGTGGTTTCAAAGATGACTTTAGCATTATTGGAGGACAGTGGGTGGTATCAAGCGAATTATAGTATGGCTGAACATTTAGATTGGGGTCGAAATCAAGGAACAGAGTTTGCAATCTCACCCTGCAATTCATGGAAAGGGGCATACCGCTGCAATACAACTCAATTATCAGGATGCACTTACAATAGGGAAGCGGAAGGTTACTGCCCTATAGTAAGCTATAGCGGAGACTTGCCCAAGTGGGCGCAGTATTTCCCTCAAGCAAATAAAGGTAGGAGAACTTTAAGGATTTTAGGTTTATGTTAATGTTTTTTCAGTGCCAAATACATATAGAATCATGTGGAACTATCTCCCAGAAGCTCTTTATTCGTTCAGTTTCAAGGTCTGTTTGAATTACCGTGGCTTGTCAAAAGTAACTTTTGGATGCCACAATTCGTTGAATGCACATTTCTTTGGCTGCTGTAACACTAACAGAAACATACTGTTAGAATCAGCCCATCAGTAAGATTCACCTAGCTAATTAAATTACAACATATCACGAATCACGATAAAAGCAAATTGATCCTCCATCCTTTTTCATCCTCTCTTCTCTTGAAGTCCCTTTTCTGTAAGCCAGCATGTTGCATTTCAAGGTTTCTCATATATGATACCTAATTTTATATCTGTAGGTGGCCAGTCATCGTTAGCTGATTACTGCACATATTTTGTTGCTTATTCTGATGGCTCGTGCACCGATGTAAATAGTGCACGAGCACCTGACAGAATGTTAGGTGAAGTACGGGGAGGTAATTCAAGGTGAGACCACATACAGTAATTTGGTTATACTTGTTTTGAAACATGCAATTTCAGAAAATTTGACAATTTTCTGGAAATTTACGAACGAACAGGTGCATGGCCTCAACACTAGTGCGAACTGGTTTTGTCCGTGGATCTATGACCCAAGGAAATGGTTGTTATCAGCACCGCTGCACGAATAACTCCTTGGAGGTGACTACTCTTTCATTTATTTGCACCAAGTTTGCTTTGCTTGAACCATCTCAAGTTTCTATTACCGAGTTAACGACATGCTTATACCGTTTCGGTTTTTTAAGTAATGAGCTATGAATCATCTTTCCAGTGTCGATTTTGACATGCTGTCGAACTTTTATAGGTTGCTGTTGATGGCGTCTGGAAGTCATGCCCAGAATCTGGTGGCCCAGTGCAGTTCCCAGGGTTCAATGGTGGGTATTGTTATTTAATGCGTATTGGATCAACTTCTCTCTCTTTAGTTCTTACACATGTTAATTTTGTGCTGAAGGGGATTTGATTTGCCCGGCATATCATGAACTATGCAACACGGTTCCGGTCCAAGTAAGTGGCCAGTGTCCCAAGTCGTGCAGTTTCAATGGTGACTGCATTGCTGGAACCTGCCACTGTTTCCCTGGGTTTCATGATCATGACTGCAGCAGAAGTGAGTATAAGCTACTCAGTACACACTATCTTATACTCCCTCTGTTTATCATTACAAGACGTTTTAGCTAGTACTATCTTTGGTGTAGGTGCATGTGCATGTTGATGAACCTACATACTAAAAATAGACTAGGTACAACCTAAAGTGAATGAATCAAGAAGAGCTAGAACGTCTTATAAACAAAAACGGAGGGAGTAGTTTGTGTTCAACTATACAAATATACAATAACACTGCCTTCGATGATCATTTTCTTGTTGCCCAATCATCTATCATTTCAGCATTGAATTCTCTAGTTTTGTATCCCAAAAACGATAATGAATAATATGGATGTTGAAATGAAGCAAGAAGAGCTAGAACGTCTTATAAACAAAAACGGAGGGAGTAGTTTGTGTTCAACTATACAAATATACAATAACACTGCCTTCGATGATCATTTTCTTGTTGCCCAATCATCTATCATTTCAGCATTGAATTCTCTAGTTTTGTATCCCAAAAACGATAATGAATAATATGGATGTTGAAATGAAGCAATTTTGTAGCAAACAGTTAATTGACAAGTATCCCATGCAGCTTTTGTATTGTTCTGCTTCATGTGAACTGTCAAACGGTATGAACCTAATAGCCTAGCAGCTAACGTTTAGTATTTGTCTGCAATATTGTCAATGAAGAATGTGCAGTTCCTGCCCCCTTAGTTGTCATGATCACCTTCCTGCTATATTGAAGTGATCATTCTGTTAACTAACAAGTGATGGTTTGGGTCAACAGGATCTTGCCCGGACAAGTGCAGTAGTCATGGTATATGCAAAACTAATGGTATCTGTGAATGCGAAAGTGGCTGGACTGGGATTGACTGTTCAACAGGTGAAGCTTAACAACCACTGAAAGTCTCCACTATAGATGCACACATCTATTACTGTGCGTTGCATTCATGAGTTTTGGGGGCACGGCGAAGGCCCGAAATATTCTTTTGCCAACCTTCATATATGTTAAACAAATGCATTTGAAACTGAGATGAAAAACATGCTTTGTGACATCTGTAGTGTTTGCATTTTGGATATTATCAAACATTCAGAACTCACAATGCTTGATTAAGTTTGGTCCCTTCTATTGCTTTGTGCTTACTCAAACAACCAAGAAGTAACACCTTGTTTCCATTTTATGCAGCGGTTTGTGACGAGCAGTGTAGTTTGCATGGAGGTGTTTGTGATAATGGTAAATGTGAGTTCCGTTGCTCAGACTATGCGGGCTACACTTGTCAAAAGGGTTCAGCAATACTGCCTAGCCTATCAATGTGTCATGATGTGCTGGTCAGGGATGCCGACGGGCAGCATTGTGCACCAAGTGAACTCAGTATACTACAACAGCTCGAAGCAGTAGTTCTTGTGCCAAATTACAATAGGTTGATGCCAAGTGGGCGGACCTTCCTTAACTTCTTCAACAATGCCAATTGTGCAGCAGCGGCGAAGCGGCTGGCCTGCTGGGTACTGTTCCATCTAACCATTTCTCTAATATCCATTTTCTGAACTTCTTTTGACATTTCAAAATGTTTTAACCAACTTGCTTGCCTACAAGATTGCTCACGTTTAGTTTTCATTACTGCTTTTAAAACAAGTTCACCAATGGAGCAATAAATGCCACTTGGAGAAGCTTATATAGTTATATAATGGCGCCGTTTAAGCTAACAGACATTATTGTTTTTCATTCCCTTGTTCTCATCTAGCCTTGTAGTCCTATGCTGTTAATGAGGAAACTATATTATTGTAGGCAAATTGACATATTGCAATGGATAAAGTCATTCATATTAAACTGCGTTTACCAGATCTCAATTCAAAGGTGTGACGAAGATGGGGACAACAGGCTACGGGTCTGCTACTCTGCATGCGAGCTGTACAATTCGGCATGTGGGGCGGGTCTTGATTGCTCGGACCAGACCCTTTTTAGCAAGAGGGAAGAAGAAGAAAAGGGTGTCCCGTGCACAGGATATGGCGAGAAGAAGTCTTTCTGGCTATAACTCTTCTTCCCCTCATTAGCTCTGGCTGAAAGCTCAGAGGTGTAAAGTATATAAGTTGCAATGCCCTATCCATATTCATTTTTCGTTTTATAGCCGATACTTTCCAATTGTAGGATACGGAAAGTAGAGGCCCATTTCGCCTGGGCACCTGAAGATGGGTGCCTGGTGTATAAACAGCATTTGGGTCGGCTCTTGCTTAGAAGGTTAGTCTGACTGCAGGAAGGAAGGGGGTGGGTGGTAGGTTTTTTTGTTGTTCTTTGTCGCTTCAGAAATAGTGGAGGAAATGTAAAGGCTGATGTGTGTTGTAATCTAAGAGTGTGATCTTAACAGAGCATTTCAATGATAGAAGACCCTGTGCTGTGTCTTACTATTAGCTTTCACATGTATATATAGGCTGTAAATCACAACCTGGTTTCTCTTACTGTCAAAATTCAAATTCAGGTGAAATGCATGTCACGTTGCTCCATGTTGCCTGCAGGTGGCTTGTAGCACAGCGATGGGAATTGGTGTCTGAAATATTTTGCATTTTATGTTTGTATGCAAGCTGATGATCCTCCGTTTAATGATAAGGAAGCGTTATGGCTTGCCTGTGGAAGGTTGGAACCAATAATTCTCTGACTGATGGAATGGACATTATCAAGAGACCGAGGTATACCAATTAGCAAGGACAGTCAACATACCTCCCGGTGCCCTATGATGCTGAAACTACAGCGCCCAGATCCATCAGGTAAATCTTAACTACAGCAAGTCCATACATACGGCAAATGCCAAATTTCGTCAATTAGCACGTCGGCCATATACCAGGAAATACTGGACATGCAGACATGCAGAACAGATTGCGCCAAACTGGAAAAACTGGAACTTCAGTTTGCATTCTTCCATTTCACCGCACAGATCAACTTGGAAAACAAAAGATGAACATAGCGTTTCTGAAGAAATGCCAGCCACATGATTTTATTGATAGTATTCCATTTTTGTTTATGTACAAGTGTTGTGATTTCTGATTTGAACGTATGAATACAAAATCCTGGAATCATCAAAGTTAAGTTACCCGCTTCATTTGACATACGAATAGCTACTACTTCCACCAACATCTGAGACCAAGGCGCTGTTCAAAGTATAGCCGTTCCAGACGCGCTCTCGTAGTCATAGGTCCTGGCCATGTTCTTTGTCGAGGGCATACCGGCAACAACACCTCCTTCAATGCCGCACTCATTCTTACCCCTTATGATCTTGAAGTAGCCATCCTACAATGCATCACAAACCAACATTTATCAATTATACGAATATATGCTACTAAGATTCACTGTCTCACTTCAATAGTACAAGGTATTTGTCAAAACTCACATCACCCCAGCCTCTGTTCCACTGATTTGCAAGAAGCTGAAGAACAGAAGAAGGAACATGTTAGAACTTGACCATTGGGTAATAAACAGTGTGATATAAAGAATCGAAAAGATACCCAGTAGTCTTCGCCAGCATCACTGGTTCCCCATCCAATCAACTTGACAGCATGGCCTCCCATCACACCACCCGTGATGTGCTTGTATACTCCTGATTTGTAGTGTGCAAAGTCCTTCACAATTCGGCAGTGTTAATCAGCAACCACAAAGATAAAAATACTTTCTGTTGATTCATTCTCATCTTATACATAATCAGCAAGTATATGAGCTGTCTATCAAATGACTAGCTATCTGGAACAAATTCAGAGAACATTAAAACAGTACTATATGTTCAGTTTGCTCATAAATGACTAGATGTCAATCAAGTGCCAATATTTATATTTGTTTCTGTCGAACTACCATTCCGTTTCCAAGGTTTTGTTAGAATGACAGGCGCCCATGACTTCTGAAACCAGCCTTTTTTACTACCTTGGTAAAAAAAATCAGAAATAGGACCATACTGAATACTAGAAGTTACCTCGTAAACTGTGAAAGCAACTTCTACAGGGCCATTTGTGTAGACCTCTGCCATGATGTCATGTGGATTAGATTTTACTTTGTATGCATTAACACTGAAATGCTTCTGTTCCTTCCACACTTGGTTCTGCACAGTGCATTTCTTTTCACATTTTGGTGTACGATAAGCAGGTTCACATCCGGGATGCTGGCAACCAACTTGATCAAAATATGGATCGCACTGCAAAACAGTGATGAAGAAATCCATATATGTTAATTAAGATTAATTTCATGAATATCAAGTAGAAATTTTCACAATTGGCAAGAAACTTCCCAAATGTGAAACAGAGACACTTGTCTTATCTCCCTCAAACTATATGCTCCGACTAGGCTACTAGTTAGCATTTAGCACCACAAGATACATATGCTCTAACTCAACCGTTAATTTTTCTTCATAAACAGCATAATTTCATTACAACATGAATTAATAATCCATGGACATCCAGTTTTCATTGCATTGTTCAACATTTTCCATATGACAATGATTAGTTAGAACAGAAAAGCTATTGCTTTTGAGTATCAGAACATTCTGGTGGTACAAAAAGAAGAATAACATATACCTCGTCAGTTACAACACCACTCCGACGGAAGTAGCGCCATGCGCTGATAGGATATCCTCCATTACAGCCTTGACCACACAGAAAACCACAGCAAGCCACTAGGTCATTCACTGAAAGTGAGATGTTCTGCAACGAGTACAAACAGCAGCATAGCCATGTAAGAAGAATTGACCAAAATGCATGTTCAAAAGCAGTCTGAAAATAAATTTAAAAAAAAAAGTAGTCTGAAAAAGGCACATCATTCATATGCGCTCACCACATTGAGATGAATGCAGAAACGATCCTGGAGACATTCCACCGCACCAAAGGCCCAACAAGAACCACAATGACCCTGTCATCGTCAACCAAGATAAAATAACTTTAGCATCTCACATTATTCGGTAGGCACTCAAGTGGTTCACAATTTAAGGTAGTGTGAGTATACTTACTTGGTCTGTTCATTAAAATCAGCGTTTTGCAGGGTATTCCAAAATAAGAGAGGAAATGGAGTCAGTCAAAGTATTCAAAATGACGGCGAATCAGTATCTGGTTGAAAGTGGATCAACACTGAAGTTGTTAGACTTACCAAGTATGGTACCAATTGTGCTGCAACCGGACCACTGAGCTCTAGCGTCGAACTCCTTTGGGAGATCCACTGATCTTGAATAACTTTTGGTTGGTACACCAACCAGTAAGGCCGGAGGTGTAGGCTTCACTCCCAGGATATGTTTAAATTGCTCAACCTGCACACAAGAGGACGATTAGGATGTCAGCAAGCAAACAGAGAAGAATAATGGCGCCTTAATGACATCAGCAGCAAGAGGGTGTTGATATTTTACAGTATAGTTCTCGAAGTAGGTATTGTGTCCAGCAGTCCACCCAGCACTGGGATGCTTGTTGATCGTCTGTATGATGTCTTTCTGCGACATTACAACTCCATACCATGATGAGTAAAACAAACAAAAGGAGATGGGGAGTATATGGAAAGATGATGTCAATTTGTGCGTGATTAAAATTGACCTGGATGATTCTGAGCGAATTGTCTCCCTTGGCTGCTCCAGCTAGCTGCATGTACACACAGATGTTACCATATCTCGAACCGAATATATGTGATTTGGCTAATTAACTTAACTGCACAACATCTTACTAGTTGTGGGCATATTTTCACCCAAACCGAAAACAAAACCTACTATGGTTCTGAGTTACTTGCAAAAAGAAGAAGAAGGGAGCGATCGAACTTTATTTAAGAGCTATTCGATTTTCAGTGTTGGCCTCACACTTGAGTGTTCAGCGGACAGTCGGCACACGCTAAGTCGCTAAGCCTCCGAGATTGGAAGCTCCAGACTACTAGAGCTCGCGATCGATCCTCAAGATTCCGGCTAAGCGGAAACCGTTACAAACTAATTGCCGAAAAACTAGGCAAGGAGCCGAATCGGGAGAAGAAACTCACGGGTTTGACTTGTGAAAGAAAGAAAAGCAGTTAACAGAGTGCTCTGTTTTCGGTGGAGAAGCGAAGAGCCGAACCTGCGGGGCAGCTGCGGCGGAGAGGACGACGACGAGGAGCGCCAGCGGGAGCGCAATGGAGACGCCCCCCATCTTCTTCCCCGATCGGCAACGGAGGAACTCGAGGTGCAGAAGCAAGCAGGAGTAGCTGGTTGGTTGCTTTGCTTCTCTTTCTCCTCGCCCACGATGGCTACCTTTTTCTATGGTTCCCGGCCTGGCTACGATACGAATACGAGGGAGGAGAGGAGACCACCGATATTTTGGAGTACCTTGTGACCCTCGGTGCCCCGTTCCGTTTCCTGGCCAATCACGCTGCGTAGCGTACGTGCAACACGCGGGAACCAATAATATCGAGTGCTCTCGTGCTTTCTCGGAAGTTTTTTTTTACAGGAATTGGGATTAGCACACAAATCTCAGTCACTCGGTGTGTTTTAAAATTCGTGCAAAAGACTTCCCGAAAAGCACAAGAACACTTCTTACTTCTTACCTTAGTAGAGGGGTCCTTTTAACAAAGAATAATTTAGCTAAATGAAATTTCCAAGGTGTGTTTTGCGATTGATATGAATCAAGAGACCACTTTTCTTGGCATGTCCTTTTGCAATTTAATTATGGAGAACAATCCGATCAACTTTCAGCCTACCTCCTCCTACTAGTATCTGAAATATGTTTGGGATTTGGTTTCAGAGGGGTTAGCAAATCATTTAAACTGTACATTTGTGTGGAGTGAGCGCTTTATGTTGGGAAATTTGGAATCATATTGTGTTTAACAAAGCAATTAATTTCAAAAAAAAAAAACAAAGCAATTAGCACGGGATTTGTTCAACCTGTTTCGTTGGCGGTCCAGAAATAGGAGATTGGCTTTGCGTTAAGTGCTTTTATATTCTTGTTTCTGTGTGATGAGGTTCGTGTGTGGCTTTGGTGATTTCATCTTGTAAACTCCAATTTTATATAGAGGCCGGATATTTTCCCTTTTCGAAAAAAGCAAAAAACTAGAAAAGCGGTCTGCAGACCAAATTGCACGATTTGCACATAGCATATATGGGTCCTCACAGTACTGACCATCATGTGCTTCTCAGTGCACATCAACTTGGCAAACCAAAGATGGGCACAGAGTTTCGTAAGTCATGCCCCTGGGCAGCCGTATGTTTTTATTGATATTATTGCATTCTGTTTCTGAACAAGCGTTCTGACCTGAGCAACATATCAGCATCAGGGAAAGTGTCGTAGTAGTAGTAGTGTACAGAATACACATTCCTGATTTCCTGGAATCATCAAAGCTAATTTACCCGCTTCATTTGACAATTGACATGACAAATGGCTAATTCCATCTGCATCAGTGGACAAGGCGATGTTCGAACTTCAAAGTATGGCGGTTCCAGTGGCGCTGCCATAGTTTCCAGCGAGGTTCTTCGTTGATGGCATACCGGCAACAACATCTTCTTCGATACCGCATTCATTCTTTCCCCTAATGATCTTGAAGTAACCGTCCTACAATGCACAAACCAAAATCTATCAATTACCAAAATACATGTTACTAACATTCACTCTTGCAATTCAATAATACAGGTTGTTTGTCACACTCACATCACCCCAGCCTCTGTTCCACTGGTTTGCAAGAAGCTGAAAAGCAGAAGACGAAAGAAAACATTTTAGGACTTGATTATTGGTAAATAAATAGTGTAATGTAGAATCAACAAGATACCCAGTAATCGCCAGCATCACTGGTTCCCCATCCAATCAGCTTGACGGCATGACCCCCCATCACGCCACCTGTGATGTGCTTGTATACTCCTGATTTGTAGTGTGCAAAGTCCTGGAGGAAATTAGAGAATTAAATCAGTACTTGGAGTAACAAAATATCTTCCTCTGCTTTTGCTGATAGAATCTGTAGTCTTATATATAATCACAAAGCATATGAGCTGTGCATTAGGTGACTCACAACTTGCAAGAACAATAAAATTTCATATTTCAGTATGTTCATTTTGATGATAGAATTTGTAGTCTTATGTATTTAATCACAAAGCGTATGAGCTGTTAAACAAATTTACAGCCTATGGGGACTAGTGGAGGCAGTTGGTGGTCGGCGGAGGCGAGTTTTCGTCTTCGGCTAGGTGGTGCGCGGCTCTGGAGCCGGCGTGGATGTCGGTGTTGGGAGGTTCACACACTTGGTTTTCAGGCAACGAATGCCTTCCTTTTCTATTACCTTTTGTAGCAACGAATGCTACACTACATAGGCGCTACACTACACAGGCAACGAATGCCTACAAGTTTGGCAACCTATGCCTAAGCTTCACCACAGCAACGAATGCTGGCGAACCTTAGCAACCTATGCTTGCCCTCAGCAACCTATGCTAGGACCTTGTCTTGCTGCCTTTTCACCCATAGGGTGCTTCTCCTTATATAGAGGATTCATGGTTGGTGCTACTGTATTCTAGAGTGTTCTACTACTACCTATCTTACTGGCTAAGAGTTACAGTATTCTAGAGCCTTCTACTCCTTTCTACTGCCCAGCCTAAGAATTACCAACTTGTAGAGTAGTCTAGAACATACAAGCACCTACTGACTTAGCTCCTTCTACTCTCACACAACCTATGTATGTTCACACTAGCCTGCACACAACCTATGTGTGCAGTTTACACTATGACAAGATTATATCAGGCCAACAGTCGGAGCGGCGGCTCCGGATTTCGTCTTGCGTTGAGCTCAGCTCCGTGCTTGTGTTGGTCGTGGTTGCTAGGGCAACATGGTCGTCGACTCGTTTTAGGGGCGTGGCCTTGGGGCCGGTGTGGATGTCGGAGCGGTGGCTCCGGGTTTTCTCCGCGTTGAGGTCGCCTCCACCGTGTTGGTGTCGGCCATGGTTTGTTAGGGCAACATGGTCGTCGACCTGTTTTTTGGCGCGTGGCCTTGGGGCCAGCGTGGGGTGTTTTGTTGTATGGTTTTTGGACGGTTTTCCTTATAAACTGTCCAACTTGTTCTTCTTCTTCTATATCAATATAAAGGCAAAGCTTTTGCCTCGTTTCAAAAAAAAAAATTACAGCTTGAAATATAGCAATAGTATTTCACATCTCAGTATGCTCACTAGATATGTATGTTTCGTTTCTCTTTCTCCTACCCATGTTCTTTCTAAGGTTTTATTCAGATTTACAGTTTTTCAAAGCTTTTTTGTTTTCTATTTGTACATTTCAAAGTAACAGCAGAAAAATTTGACCCATAATCCACCATGTCTTTAGAGTTTAGCCAAACAATATTTTGATAGCCTTGGTAAAATATGCGCTAAACATCTAATATCCAATCAAAGTTACCTCATAAACTGTGAAAGCAACTTCTACAGGGCCATTCTTGTAGACCTCTGTCATGATGTCATGTGGATCAGAGTTCACTCTGTATGCATTGACGCTGAAATGTTTCTTTTCCTGCCAAACTTGGTTCTGCACCTTGCATTTCTTTTCACACACGGGTGTAGGATAAGCAGGTTCACATCCAGGATGCTTGCAGCCTACCTGATCAAAGTATGGATCACACTGCGAGATAATGATTTTTATAAGGATTAGTGGTATGTTGAGCAGAGTCTTACAAGAAACATCAGGGGAGACGCTAGTTGATAAAAATATAACCAAATATTATGAAAGAAACACATAGTTCGGAAGAGAAGAGAGAAAATATTCTAGCTAGACAAACCCACCCCATAGGTGGAGATACCAACTTTCAGCTAGGTTTTATATCTTTTTAGAGTAATTTTCTTGAAGATCAAGCAGAAATCTTTATGATTGTTGATGGTTTATCTACTTCATGTTTTGTGGTAAGGCTACAAAAATAATTCCCAAATTTGAAACAGAGCCACTTGTATTATCACCCTGCAAAAATAGACTATTTTGTGCTAAACGAAGTTGGGATGAATTTGCAACTAGTCAGGAAACACTCAAGACCACAATATGCTCCTACTACTCACTGCATTTTGGGTTCAAATATACTGTTAGCATTTAGTGCCATGTGATACAAGCACTTACTCAAATGTTAAATGTCTTCACAGAGTAACTAATTTCATTTACAGAGTGTGTTAATAATTAATGTAACACCGAATTTCATTATTATTTTTACACATTCAGTAATACCAATCACTGTAGTTAGAACACACAAAAGTTATTTGTAAAATAGGATTGCTCTAGGAGGATCAGAACATTGAAATGGTAGAAAGTAGAGAGTAAGCTATACCTCGTCAGTAACGACACCGGTCTGAACAAAGTATTGCCATGCGCTGATAGGATATCCTCCATCACAACCATCACCGCACATAAAACCACAGCAAGCCACTAGGTCGTTGGCAGAAAGTGAAATGTTCTGCAAGGTATATAGAGACCAGGTTGGTTGTGCAAGGAAAGGACCAAACATGCCTGTTTAAAAATGGAACTGAGAATAGGCAGATCGTTCATGTACTCACCATGTTGAGATGAATGCAGAAACGATCTTGCAGACACTCCACAGCACCAAAAGCCCAACAGGAACCACAGTGACCCTGACATTGTTAACCAAAACAAACTACCTTCAGCATCTTCAATTGTTCAGTAAGCACACAAGGAGCTAAGGATGTAAGGTAGTGTGCATAGACTTACTTGATCTGCTCACGAAAATCAGCGTTTTCAAAGATATTGAAAAAAAGCCCGAAGATTCGAGGAAATGAAGTGAGTCAGTGAAAACAATGTAGAATAGATTACTGGTTGAAACTGGGTGGGTTATCTAGTTGAACTTACCAAGTATGTTCCCAATTGTGCTGCAACCAGACCATTTAGATCTGGCGTCGAACTCCTTTGGGAGCTCCGTAGATTTCGAATAAGTTTTGGTTGGAACACCAGCTAGCAAACCCGGTGGTGTGGGCTTCACTCCCAGGATATGCTTAAATTGCTCAATCTGCACACAAGAGGATGGTTTCGAGGTGAGAAAACAGAAACAAAAATATGGTGCCTTAATGACACCAACAGCAAAAGGGTGTTGATATTTACAGTGTAGTTCGCCAAGGAGGGATTGTGTCCAGCAGTCCACCCGGCATTGGGATGCTTGTTGATCGTCTCTATGATATCTTTCTGTGACAGTACAACACCGTAACATACAATGATGATTAGCATAAACAATAGAAGATGGGAGGGAGTAGACCAATTTGGGGGGCAATTAGAGTAACCTGGATGATTTTTAGGGAATTGCCTCCATTCGCTGCTCCGACCAGCTGTATGTACATGTATACACATATGTCATTTGTGTGTCAAGGCAAATAATATAGATGTGATTTAGTCAACTTCATAACATCATTACTGAATCCTCGATGCTACTAGGGGTGAGCAAGTAGTTCCATCAAAGCCGAAACCGCTACCTAGTATATGTTTTAGTTGTTCGTTTTTTGTGTTAGGCTCTGTTTTTTCTATTCGTGCGCCAAAAACAAAGGAATTTCAGTGCTGGCATCAAGCTCATCGGACCAAGGCCCTCATCTGCTGGCTCGTCATGGAGCTCCAGCGCCGCTCGGGAGGTCCCTCCGGCAGGGCAGCATCCGAGCGCGCGTGCTGGATTCGCTGTCCCCAAGGAAGGTCGCACGCACACATTAAGCTATCGAGATTCGATGCTGCAGAGGCCAGACTAACTGACAGAACCAGAGCTGGCGATCCTCAAATTTCTGGCAAACCGAAAACCGTTACGAACTAATTTCCGCGAGCTAGGTAACGAACTAAAAACCGGATCTTTCCGACGAGTTTGACTTCTCAAAGCTAACTGGATAACGAATGAGCAATGGGATCGGAGCCGGAGAAGAACCGAACTGAACCTGGGGGGAAGCGGCGGCAGCAGCAGCCAGGACGACGAGCAGCAGGACCGAAGCGCCCCTCATCTTCCTCGATCGGGAACGGAGGGTGGGAAGAACTCGAGGAGTAGAAGCAAGCAAGGTGGAGTAGCTGCCGGGGTTGCTGTGCCTGGACTTGCTTCTCCGGCCCGACCACGCTGCCTTTTTTATTGGCGCCCGGGATGGTGGTGGTGGGGGAGGAGAGGCCGGCGCAGACGCTACGGTTCCGCTGTCAGGCTACGATACGATGCTGACCGGTGACCGCCGATCTTTTCTGACGACGAGCAGCCATGCTCCCGTTGCTTCCGTTCCGTTCTGTTTCCTGGCCAACCAATCCGGCTGCGTAGCGTGCAGCGTCGCGCAACCGCGGCCACGCCGGAATCAAACTCCTTGTATATTTATAAATTTTTCAATGGAAAATCTAGTTAGCAGGCGCCAGGGCACAGCCCCACGGGAGATCACGGAAGTCACGCAAATTTGCCTCCTCCCATACATACATGTAAGAAAGACAAAAATGCTGATGTCATCCCACATTTAGAAATCCAAAAATTCAAAATGATTTGTGGTCTAAACCGTTTATCCGATTTAGAATCCGTTTTCACCGCTGAGCTAGTCGCGACGAGATCTTCGAAACTTGATCTCATATTAACATATTTCGACAAAAAAAAATCGGACCAAAAAGTTACCCACCCTGTAACATATAAGTTAGCTAGACTGTAGTATGTAAGTTACCAACCATATTAACTATTAGTTTTCGGGTTGATTAGAACCATTTTGATTGTTCTTTTTTTATTTTTAAACTTACTACACATTGTTATTCATAGGTGAATATCACGTCGGGATGGTAAATGTATCATGTATAAGTTGATAACTATACACTAAAATACCATAAAAAGACTCTATTGGTAATAAGTATTTAGAATGATAACTCTCGATCTTATAGTGACAATTACACCATAAAAAAGACTTTATTGGTAATGATTACGCACGCACCTAGTACTGATAAAATTATCAACCTAGTACTGATAACGTTCTGAAAATTAGGTTATAACTTCAAAACACAAAAATAAAAAAAATAACAACAACAAAAAATGGAAGATAGCATCAAACCAAAAATTAATCGTTAATTTAATGTGTAACTTACATACTATATGCATTCTGATAATTTACGTGTTAATGTGTCGGTAACTTTTGGGTCCAAAAAATCCTGGCTGTTGAAACATATCAAGATGGGATGGGATGTAGTTTCGAAAATCTCGATGCGACTAGTCTAATCCAACAGTAGAAACAAATCATAAATCGGATAAACTATTTGTGTTACAAAACATTTGATTTGGTTCTATTTTCAACCAAAAACTAATCGCTAATATGTTGGGTAACTTATGTATAAAAGACCGGGTAACTTATATACTATGGGGTGATAACTTCTGGGTAAAAAAAAATTGTCGAAACATATCGACATGGGATCTAGTTTTGAAAATCTCATCGCGACTAGTCTAACGATGAAAACGGATTCTTAATTGAGTAAAGGGTTTTGGCTATAAAACTTTTTGAATTTTTTACTACCCTTACATTGAAACGCATGCGCAGAGCTAGTTTGGTTTCTTTTATGTTGTCCCCTAGCGTGCGTGAAGTTATGCCAGGGAGCAGGCACCTGTTGAATAGCAAAGTCCATTTTTTAATGTTTAAACGGATATCATATCGGCTTGATTCGTCCATGCGTTGTCGTTGCTTCGGTGTTTATTCTTAAGTTTTTCTATATTGTATAGTATCGACCTCGTGAAGCACGCAAACGGTATAAAGCGAGCCGCACGCATAAGCAAGGTACGACCTAGCAGATTTTGTTGTCTGTATACTGTAGAAGATTATGATAACCCCAAGTTCGTCTACACGATTTTTAACATTCACCATTGGTCGGCCAATTCTTGTTTACATACTATATGCATTCTGATAATTTACGTGTTAATGTGTCGGTAACTTTTGGGTCCAAAAAATCCTGGCTGTTGAAACATATCAAGATGGGATGGGATGTAGTTTCGAAAATCTCGATGCGACTAGTCTAATCCAACAGTAGAAACAAATCATAAATCGGATAAACTATTTGTGTTACAAAACATTTGATTTGGTTCTATTTTCAACCAAAAACTAATCGCTAATATGTTGGGTAACTTATGTATAAAAGACCGGGTAACTTATATACTACGGGGTGATAACTTCTGGGTAAAAAAAAAATTGTCGAAACATATCGACATGGGATCTAGTTTTGAAAATCTCATCGCGACTAGTCTAACGATGAAAACGGATTCTTAATTGAGTAAAGGGTTTTGGCTATAAAACTTTTTGAATTTTTTACTACACTTACATTGAAACGCATGCGCAGAGCTAGTTTGGTTTCTTTTATGTTGTCCCCTAGCGTGCGTGAAATTATGCCAGGTAGCAGGCACCTGTTGAATAGCAAAGTCCATTTTTTAATGTTTAAACGGATATCATTTCGGCTTGATTCGTCCATGCGTTGCCGTTGCTTCGGTGTTTATTCTTAAGTTTTTCTATATTGTATAGTATCGACCTCGTGAAGCACGCAAACGGTATAAAGCGAGCCGCACGCATAAGCAAGGTACGACCTAGCAGATTTTGTTGTCTGTATACTGTAGAAGATTATGATAACCCAAGTTCGTCTACACGATTTTTAACATTCACCATTGGCCGGCCAATTCTTGTCTACTTTGCCCCCCCCCCCACACACATCAAATTAAGGTCCTAAATAAGTCTGCACATCATAAAAGAAGACCACATACTGCTGAACCCAAGGGCTTCTTCAGTTCTTCGTACATCCAATTGCAAAAAACCACATGACCAGGTTCTCATTGATTTATTTGAGTACGAACGGGAAAGAAAATGATCTTGGTATTTTCAAGGTGGACATCCAACAAGAAATGAAGCCAGTCTAGTCGCCTGAGTCACCGGAACAAACCGCACCAAGGGCATCTCCAATGTTTATTTCCTAAGCCGACCTTAAGGTAGGTCCCATCAGGTTTGCTATAGCAGTTTAGAATTGCCCCAATGTTTAAGTTTCTAGCTCGGTCTTAAGGTGGAGCCCACCCACTATTTTCTTCTTTAATTCACAACCGCTTGATGCCTTCACGTGGGAACTACAGAGGAGAAAACTCCCCAATCTTCTGGATCTCTAGTGAGCTGCATCTCATCTTCCTTCACTCTTCGTAGAGATTTCTCCTTCCCTATATAGTCCAACGCCCATATCGTCATGATATCTTCCTCCGACTCGCCTGGCCCAGCAGCAACGCGGCTCGTTGACCACAGCTAGCCAGCTACGCCATAGATCGTTAGCCAGAGATCTGGAAGCAGCCATCCCTCATGCCGCCCCTGGTCGGTATGGAGGATTAGGTTGACAACGCGGCAGGGCGCGATGGTCAGCACGGCGGTGCCGGGGGTCAACGACGAGCTAGTGTCTGTGGTGGCCGCGCTGGGAGGCGTTGCGTCTCCAACACCTCCGCGCTGGCGACGATGCGTTCGCTCCCCACGGCCTCCGCCGGCGAACGAGTTCCCCAAGTTCACGGCGGCGGCGCTGCGTCTCCAACGCCTCCGCACCGGCAATTCGCGTTCATTCTCCACGGCTTCCGTCGGCGCACGAGTCCCTGAGTTCGCGGCAAGACAACTACCATCCCTCATCGACGACCTGTGTCGTAGAAGAGTAAGAAAAAATTCTTTTCTATTGCTTGTGGCCGAGTCGTACCGGTAGGGGCGACCTTAAGCTTTTTTTTCTTGAGACCGATGCTCACAATGTTTAAATCAGGCTAAGGTCGACCTCAAGGCCTTATGGCCGAGGCTTATTCCAACATTGGAGACGCCCTAACTATCTCTATTTCTGGTGTGTAATAGGTCACCATCGACGGTGGATTGTGACATCCGACTCTCTTTTGGTAGTTGCATTGTGTGCCACATTATTTCTTCCAGATCAACTTGCTTGCAAGCTTGCAATGCTTCCAAGTCAATCAAGTTGCTTACTCACTCACATGTTTTTCTAACCCTCTATTTAGTTTGCTATTTTGTTTTTATGGAACGCTAGGAGGGTATGTTGAGCGATACACCTAGAACTTAGAAAAAAACCGCATCCAAATTACTTAGGTCATGTACTATGTGGTACCAATTTAATGATATGTTAGAGTTATGCATCGCTATATTTTTGCTATGCTGACATCGCTTCTGTGTGAGGTCACAATGGATGTGTGCAACATGCAACCGATATTATATCAACTGCTCTTGCCGAACCCTGGAGATAGAGGAACATGTTGTTCACTGCCCTCTCCTCTCCGACCGATATTTTCTTATCTCTTGGAAACTCAAACTCTCACCGACTGGAAAAAAAACATAGGAAAAGAAACGAGCTTAGTGGACCGAGTGGGCCGAGTTTTTCGAGAGCCGCTTCGCACGTAATCTAGTTTCCTCTGTTTCATGCCTCCTACTCCCTCCGTTCGTAAATATAGAGCGCTGGAGGAGTCGTTCCGGCCAGGTGAAAAGCGACAAAATGACAATTATACCCTCAACGGTTCGGTACAATAACATCTGATGCCTCCTGAAGTAGCAAACTGGTACATCAGCTAATAAAGCAAAATTCAAAATTTGAATCACCGATCCTCGCTCGCCGATCCATCTCGCCCGTGAATTGCCCGCGAGGAGTTGCTCGCCGGTGAGGAAGAAGCCAGATCCTCCTCGCACGTGTCTTCCTCGCCGGTGAGCTACTCCACGTCACCATCTCCTTGCCCAGGTCCGCCTCGCCTAGGTACAGCAAGAGCTGATCCCGCAGTGCTGATCACCGGCCGCCGGCCCCAGCGCTGATCGTCGGCACCTCCCTCCCCTTCTTCGCTGGGAAACATCCCAGTTCCGTGCTCAGGTTCCTCGCCCAGGCCCAATCCTCGCTCAGGATCGACAGCAAGAGCCTCGCCCAGGCCCTAGCAGCAGCAGATCCCGCAACGCTGATCACCTGCCGCCGGCCCAGTGCTGATCCCGCGCCACCCTGTCCCTGCTCAAGTTCCTCGCTACAGATCAGGTCCGTGCTCCTCACCAGATCTGTCCAACAGAGCAGCGGTGGCAGAAACTATCAGTACAAACAACATCTTCTACTCCTCCTGATCAAGAGAAACAAAAATATCAGCAGTATGGTTCTACTGCTTGATCTCAGCAGTACTCCTCCAGAAGAAGAAATGGGGAACATACCTAAAAGCAATCCAAGCTTCAATGTCCATCAAACGAAGAAGGCCATGTCAATCATCATGTTCAAGCAGAAACTGCAATGTTGGACCTCAATTTGTCAGCAACACCTGAAATGATCAATGGTCAAGATGCAGCGAAAAATGTTTAAGATGTAGTTAATGAAAATGATCAAGATACAGTTATTGAAGAACATGTTGTTGCTGGTGTGGGTGCTCAGCAAGCAAACAAGACACGGAAAACACTCAGTGATACACAGAAATATGCTGCTTATGTAGCTTTGCATGCACTACGTATGAAAGGAGGTGGAAAATTTGATAAAGAAGATATGAAGAACATTGCAAAAAATTGAGATGGGTATTCGCATATACAGAGTCTTTGGCATCGGGCTATGAAGCAGATTGTGGAGGGTTTGCCGGTTGACGTTTCAAGCAGAAGAAAGGGCAGGTGCGGAAGGAAGCCACTAGAGATTGATATCAGGAATCCCTAGTATCCCACTAAATAAGAGGTCAATAGTCACTACAGGGAATCAGGTCCGTTGCAACAATATTTATTGCTACGGCCACATTTCGTTGCAATAAAACTCAATATTGCCACCAATTTCGCGTTCGTGGTAATATGCCCCGTATTATGCGACGATTTAGTTTGTCGCAATAAGTATACATTTTGTTGCAATATAGGACGTGTATCGCAACATTATACATGGATGTTGCAATATGGGCTCGATATCGCGACAACCAAATTCTGTTGCGCGCGCTTGCAATTTTGTTGCAATAGAAGGTATGTTTCGCAACAAAATCGCCATCAGTGGTAATAGCCATATAGATATGTCGAGATAGGTGCAAATATTGTTGTAAACGTGTGGACGCCTATTGCAACAAAACACGTATTAGTGGTAATAGCATATTTTTTTTTACCTCAAATCTGGCTCGATGTAATAATTATTGTTTATGGCAACAAGTTATGTATTTGTAGCAATACTAGCTGAATGCCCGCGCGTTGCTACGGGTTTAATAAAATTATATATCATACATGTGAACATAATACATAGCAAAAGTCACATGCACATAAAAAGATAGAACATGGTATTCCAAAAATTGCAAGTATCTATTTTTTTATAAAATGTGTAATTAGGTAAAAAAGCTATACTTCGATGTTGTAAGTACATATAAAATTTGTGAAAAGTCAAATGATGTGAAGTTTGATCGAAACTTTAGGGAAAACTATAAAATTATTATTACATACTACATTAGAAGTATTTACATAGTATCTGTTTAGAATACTTCTTGATAATATTTCATGTAAATTTGATCAAATTTATATAGTTTGTCATGCAAAAAAACTTATACGTGAGGTTGACCTCGGAAAAAACTTGCACTCATATAAATATCTCTTGTTGACTAAGATTTGACCTCACTCATATCATGGTGACGATTTGAATTCATTATTCTCATAGATATCACACATACATTGAACAAGCTCATGACATAGTCTTGTTCTTTTCTCTGCTGAACGAAATTTAAAATACATTATATATATGATTTCAAATCGGTAACTTAAAGATAAATAAGTTTTAGTTAAATACATGTATGTTGTCACAGAATAGCAGTACAAATTCAATCACACTTTCATAAACTTGGTATGAACAAATTAAATGCCCGTGCGTTGCTACGGGATAACAAATGAGTATATAACATCAAAACCAATCAAAATATATTCAGCTACTTTTCTCATTTAGCTCTCTTTGTCTATGGCATACATCTTCATTCCAAAAAGGCAAGGTTTCATAGTTTTTCTTTATTACCAACAAAAGTAACTTTCTTGCATCATTAATCATTTACACTTTAAGACAACAATAAGCTCTTTATAAGCACCACATTTTTTTGAAGGAAAATAAATAGTTAACTTTCCAAAAAAGTATGACAATATAGATTTGGTGCTTCCCGAGGTACAATCAAGTGACATGTTTTCAAGTCTTTTCCCCTTTCCCCCCTCCATCCTAATATTTTCATTGTCTTTTGAGGGAGCTCTTGCCTTTGTAATTCTCTTTTTATCAGGATGTGATAGTGCCTCCGCCAGATCCTCCGGACGACCATAGTTGCCTCGATAAATCCGTAGGCAATCCCAAAGATAGCAAATAAAATGACGAAAACCACCACCAGTGCAAAGCAAGCCTCCAAAGAAGCAGGCATGTTGTCCTAGAGGCGACAACCATAGCAGCAATTGCGTCACCCATCTACGCACAGGTCTTGGTTGTCGTTGAGGGGTGAGGGCAGTGCACTATGAACCCCAAAATTCACACATTAGAAAGAAAACCACAATACCTGGAGCATAAAGACATGGAACAATAAGGAATGATGATGACTATATAAAAATAGTAGTATTTCATGGGGTATCAACAAAAGTTTTTGTCGCGAATATAAATGATAAAGATGCATCACTATAATGAAATGTGCTATTCGATTACCTATGCAGTAGTAGAACAGTACTGGATGCTTTGACAAGATGTGATCCCAACCATTACCGATACTATTTCAAAAACTTACATCCCTGTCTTGGAAATATGAAATAGTACTCATGATAGCAATGGCCTGCACAAAATGACAAGAGTTGCTTGACCCGCCTTAATTTCGATTGAAAATTGAAAATGACACAATAATAATGCATTAATAGCACATCAACTACTATTGCTGGGAGACTCAGATCAGTACCTATCCAACAGGTAAAACTGAAATACCACTAAGATGAATCTTTTCGTTTGAAATATTTTGCATTTTGTGATAGTTCATACATTAAACATACATTTATATGATTTTCTCAACCCTCTTTACAATTAAATTGCGAACAATGCATCAATTGTTGAAATCTGTAAGTTTTGCGGCAATAGTCCTAAGAACATCTCTACAAATAAAGATAATGCAAGCCAATTTATGATAGACAACACACCAAAAGAATTATTTTCAAATGTTAGAGCTTAAAATTTGAAGAATAGGGAAACTAAATATTTCATCTCTTGTGACGGAGAGCCGGAACTTTATCTTACTTCACCACTCGAAGATGGAACTGAGCTTGGCATGTTGTGCAGTGTGAGAAAGCAAATCCTTCCTATAGGTAAGCACGAAAAACCATTTAGATGACGTAACATCTAGTTAGGACATAAGAATATTCTTAAAAGATTCATAAAGCTTGGGAGTGAAGCACAAGTTCAACCTAGATTATGTTTGAATGTTCAGACAGTGATGTTTCCATGTTGGTGCCATCTAAACTAAATGATTCGGTACAAAATTGATTTGATGACGAAGTTCCAACCTATTGTTTTTGTGAGCTTTCTGGTTAATTTGTGAGCTTTCTGGTTATTATCTTTAACTATTGTTTTCCATTCCAAACCAGGTTTCCAGGGTTAACCAACAGAGAAAATTGGAGTTCATTCATACGGTGCAGAGTAGCATGCCGTCGTAATCATATTATGCTGCAAAAATTAACCATATGTGTTCAGTTATTTCAGAGATTGAGACCTAGTTGCAAATTGACCAGTAAAAGAATTGTTGTTGGGATTTGTAATGGACACACCCATCTTCGTTGATGCAGCCAGATGTTATTCTTGATTGTTCTAGCAAGTATATCTTACCTGGGTGGTGGGTAGTAGGCATCGAGGCATGTAAACAATGGAACTGCTGCAAGAGCAATCCAACTATGAGACAACATCAATATCCAATTACGAACCGGGACAAAAGGAGTAGATGGTTCATGCAAACAAAAGTGTGTTGCCTCGCAGAAAAAATATGAAACTCAATACCTCCAACAACTGATGGGTTTGCATCAACAACAACACTAAGCACGCAGGGGATCGGCCAGCTCATTCCCTTTCCATTTCTTCTCTCTCATAGCAGCAACACCTAATTTGGAAAACCAAGCAAACATAACAAATTTGAGTGAGTAGCAGCATCATCGTTAGCTTTATGTGGTCGGAATTTTAACAACCGTCCATCCACTCTAATCAAATGGTGATAATAAGAGCTACCTGAAACTACTATCTTAAAATTACCTGAAACTATCGACATTATTTTATTTTTAATCTAAAGTAAAAGTGCATTTAGGTAAATGATGTCAATTCGTCCACCGTCAGATTATCCCCAATCCTGATTGGACCAGAAAATAATAACCATGCCTTGCATAACTTACATCATATTAAGCTTAGAAGAAAAACTTTTGCATGCATCATTTTTGCAGCAACTTCATCCAAAAAAAAAAGCACCCGAATAGCAATGCACATATTCATCTATATTAATTGGATTGGTGATTGTTCTATGAAATGGTTCAGGGAGCGGAACCATCTTGGCAATGGTCAATACTATTGGGAAAATATGAAAGTGAAACAGTAAAACTTCTACTAAATTTTGTATGTAGTTCTATATCTAAGGTTTATAACCAAAACACATAGGATCAGTTTCCAACAACAAGTTATTCACGAATTTGCACAGAGAGAAAATTCACAATCAAATAACCCAGTACATTAACATGAATTAGAAACCCAAAGAATGAAATTACATGTATCTCGATCATACTGAGCAAGAATAACACTAACCTGATGCCCATAATCAGTAGCTCGAATGTGGTGCCATAGCTTCACACATCCTGAACAGAGCAAGCATCGCAATCAAGCAGGAGATCGAGCAGGGCTAGCTGCAACCTCGCGCGTCCTCCTCCTGCTAACCCTCGTGCTACAGAAGCTCGAGACGGCCATGTCAATTTCATGGTCCAACCTCACAACGACTGTTGCGGCGGCGCCCGATATTAGGCGGCAAGTTGGGGAGCCACGCCGGCGGGAGCACATGGCGCCATGGTGGAGCTCGGGGCGGTTGTGGTACGTCCCACAAGGGCAGAACCGTGGCGACGGCGGCGGATCAGATCACTGTCGGCGCAGTAGCCTGGGAAGTGCGGCGTGGTACACAAGGTCCGCTCGTGGCGCCGGAGCTCCTATTGTGGCCTTCGACAGCAGCGGGGACTGCCGCCGTGTCCCTCTCCGGCACCTGCATCCCGTAGTGCACGAGCCTTCCTTGGTCGATGCCTTCCTAAGTAGAGATCTTTAGCCGCGTAGGCCGCTCGAGGCTGCGAGGGTGGCGGCGAGAGGACGGAGGGATGGGGAGATCTTGGGAGGACGGAGGGATCGCAGGACTCACGCGCATGCCCTAGGGCGAAACGTTGGCCGCTAGATTGTGCGGAGGCACGCGACGAAAGACGAGCGACAGGCGGAGACGGCAGAAAATGGCATCTGGTGGTAAATAATAGAACGTGTTCTAAACCGGTATCCACTTATAGGTGGCATGACAGTAATTAATTCAAAGTGTGAGGGCATTTGGTTTGTGACACTATTTGGATTGTGACACCATACCACGCATTCTGCTTTAATAGTAAAGATGTACATTATATTACAACAACCCCCTATTGTTGCAAAAAAGAACAAGATATTGCAACAATATTCCATACACAGTCAACCACGGTATACAAGCCCAACGTGGACATGGATGACATATTAATAATCTATTCCTTATTCTGATAATTATAGACATATATTTTATATCATTTGGATTTATAGATATTAATTTATGATTTTCTTTTTATAGTAATTAAAATATTTATTAATTACACCAATTTAAATTAACCAAGTTTACAAAATTTATGAATAGTAAAGCGCATTTTTCTGGATGAGTATACATTTATTTTGTTAATTTTTAAATTGAAATGTTCAAATTATTGTTCATGATACAAATCAGATCTACCAAGTAAAAATAGGTGATAAATGAGGCCTTCACTATCAACAGGAATCGAACTTGCGCCCCACAATTAAGGAAATATACCATCAGACCACTGGACTCTATGTATGATTGTGTTAGATTAAACATCTAGCACTAACTATATTGTATTAGCGAGGTAAAACAGGAAAAATGGGCATATTTTGACTCCAGGAGAATCGAACCAGTGCCCTCTCCTCTAAGGCATGACTATGGTTTGGTACCAGTGGACTATACAAGTTTTTGTGATACAACTCGGGTCTACCTGTAACTATACTGTACCTATGAGGTTAACTGTAAGTCTATACCTAAAGCAAAACTTCAGAATTTCAGCAGATCCAGTCTAAGAACAAAACTATAACATACTCGCTCCATCAAAATTAGAACAATACATGCATAGTACAGTAAGTACCAAAGTATCACTCATTTAAAATGTCACATACAAATTCCAGCGAGAAACAAGTTCACACAGTAAGCAGTACAACTTCAAAGAAGAAAACTAATCCATAATATGGTGGCACAAAATCCTCTTCTCCTCTGTTATCTGACCAGTTCCAAATATCGACCAACTATGTTAGCAATTTTCTGCAATAGCATTATTGATTTGGAATTAGGTTTAATAAATCAAGTATTTGCTAGATACACACACAAAAACTAATTGAAAGGAAAAAAAGAAGAGTTGTAACATTTAACAAATCACGTTAAACATAATAGCAAAGAAACATAGTTTCAACGGCATGAGTACAGATTGTACAGTACAAGACTTCACCTATGAAGCACAATAAGATGCCCATTTCCAAAGACGACACTGACGCCCTAATGCTGCTTTCCAATTCAATGGCTTGTAGCGTTCTAGCCTTTCGTTCTAGCCTTTCCATTCCTGAGCATGGCCTCCAGGGAAGGAAACATATCAATGCCACCAAAGGGGCAAAGAGTAGCAGCTCTCCATGCCTGAATATAATCGAGGTATTACTATCACAAAATAGGTAGAAATGATGCATCATTAGAAGCAAGCATATACAAGCTAACCTACCTGTCCAGCAGACCGGCACAATTCACATGCCTCTTCTAATCTTCCAGCCCTAATAAGAGTCCAGATATCTTCTAAAAGCAATTCAGCTTGCTTCTGTTTACACATCAAGGAAAGGTGAATTCTGGTTTTACTAAAGGAAAACAATAGTCACTTCCCCAGAAATGCTTCTTTACAAAAGGTTAGCCAGGTTTATCTTCTCTGTAGTGCTTTTAATTCAGTAGTATTTTGCTTTAAATTAGTTATAAGAGTAAATTTGGAAGGTTTGCAATGAAGTTAGGAATAAACGTTGATGTGCTATCACACAAAGAGTATCAAAAATTAATTCTGACAAGCCCAAATGGAACAAATTGTAATGCATATTTGCAGCATACCATGTTAATCAATTAGCACCTTTCTCCTATAAATCAAAGTTCAAGCACACTGTCAGCTAACACTGTCATGTCATAGGTAAATATGAAACCAACTGAATAGAGTATTGTCATATTAGCCCATCTAAAAACCTACACACCACATAACAGAACATAGTACCAAATCTTCATCAAGTAATTGATCAAGATTGACCTCTGGATTTGAATCTACCAGAAACAACATAAATCAACAAATATAACAAGCATGTGAGGTAGTACATAAATATGAAACTTACCAAGAGATGAAACACCTAAACAAAGAACCCGTGGTCATCATCCAATCCTTCTTGTCCAATAGGAGCAAGATGGCCATCATTTACGTAAGCCTCATCGTCATCCGTACCATCATCATATTCAATTTGAACTTCATCAAACTCAACATGTCTTATATTTTCGATGACCAAAACATCAACGTTGGATCCTTCCACATCATTTCTGAACCAACTAGTGATCTCTTCAGCTGTGTCAGGCACTATAATCTCTGTGTCGACGACATCCAACACGTCTGCCTCACCTCCGTCGTCTTCAGCGGCTTCATCAAGGCCTACACCATTTGTAGCAGAAGGAGCAAACAAATTGCGTGGATTCATTTTAATCACAGTTGCCCAATCAGGGTTCTTCACATCTCTCACATAGAAAACATGTTAAGCTTGGAGGCCTAGAATATAAGGGTCTTCCTTGAATCGGGATATAGTTGTGTCAAGGTCAATAATTCCATATTTGTCTTCTTATACCCCCTACTCTGAGTTCTATTGGCCGGAGGCACGTCAAACCAGTCACATTGGAATATAGCGACCTCCTTATTAGGAGGATAATCAAGAGATATGGTTTTCTTGATCACCCCGTAATAATAAATATTGCCCATGCTCTCATTGCCCTTGACTATGACGCCACTATTTTGGGTATTTAAGTCCTTCTCTATGTAGGAATTCCGATAGAAGTATACATTCAGAACTGTACGGTTGGAAACACAAGCTCGGTGATCAGGTCCTTTAGCAAGTGCATAAATTAGGTTGTTGACCTGCCCATCATTGTAGAGTTTTGTGATCTGTTTGATGGAATAGAATATGTATGAATCACGAAATGCTATGAGGAACATTATTGAAATGTGATAGGCACTTACCCGTCTCTCGAACCACCCAACAAACTCTTCTTTGTGTTGCTTTTCAGGATTTCGAGAATTGTTCCTTTTGAGCTCCTCAAGATGTTCACGTCAAAGAAAAAAAAATGATTGTTAGTTGAACTGGACAAAAATAATGCACATCATGATGTAAAATAAATATATAGGTATCCTTACTCAACCCATGACGTCGTTTCCTCACAGTTTTTTATTACGTAATTCCTCATTTGGTTAACCTCAGCCAAAGAGAGAGGTTCACAGAATTTTGGTTACAAACAAAAAGAGAGGTAATTCCTTACTCAACCCATGATATTTCTCAGAATTTTGAGGACCAGCTTACAGTAACTGCAACTACTGGGGGTCCGGTGACTAGGTCACGGGCACGTGTACGTATAACTGAAACTCCGTTTGTTGATAACCAAGTCAGACGCTGCACTCGTAATAATAATGCGGGTTTTATGCATTGTGCTTTGTCAGATCATCAACCGCGCAGGCGTGCCTCCTCTGTTCCTAGAGCTCTCAAACCGGAGGTAATGCAGCTGGAAGAGATGAGGAGGATTGGAGTGGAAGAATGCAACATTGCACCCGAGAAGCTTTCTCCAGCCCACCTTCAACGAGCTCGCAAGAAATAATACTCCTGATGTCAATCAGAAACTTTAGAGTCGGTTATGTTTTTGTTGCATGTGGTCTGCACATGTTGGATTTGTTTCTTCTCAAACTCCGTGTGATCAGTACTATCAGTTTTGCTATTGGTGCTCTGCCGTGTGATGGTTGGATCTTGTATCCGTCTTTGTTTGTAACCACTATGTTCAGTTTGCTCAAGCTATATTATGCTGCCTCTGATGATCTGGTGATGGATTTACATTGGTACGCTATAAACCTGGATTGTATACCCTTTTGCTAATGAGTAATAAGAATCTAATTTGGAAGATTCTTTGTTGGAACGTTCGTGGGCTTAACAGTCAGGAAAAATGGCCTAGCATTCAGAATAAAATTGAAGAGAGTGATGCACGTATCCTCTGCTTCCAGGAAACAAAAAGAGGTGATATTGAACCAATTTATTCGCCAGTTTATACCTAAACGTTTTGATCAATTCCTGTTTGTCCCTTCTGATGGTGCATCAGGGGGTCTACTTATGGTCTGGGCTGGAAACCGGTTTGTTGGTCGGGCACTACAATTGGAAAGTTTTGGTATGGTGGTCGATTTCACCTCCAAACTCTCTCTCGACAAATTCACTGTTGTGAATGTGTATGGCCCTTGTGACGGCATTGCACGCGAAAACTTTATTGCCTGGCTATTTAGCCTTGATTTTTCGGATGATGATCTATGGTTCATCATGGGGGATTTTAATTTCTATAGATACTCTGACAGCCGGAACAGACCAGGAGCCAACTTGACTGATATTGAAACCTTCAATGAGGTAATTAGCTATCTTGGCCTTTTTGAGATTCCGATTAAAGGACGGTCATTTACGTGGAGCAACATGCAAGCCAATCCGTTATTAGTTCAATTAGATTGGTTTTTCACCTCTCCGGCTTGGACTTTTAAATTCCCAAATACTTTGGTGACTCCACTGGCTCGCCCAACATCTGACCATATCCCATGTGTGGTTTCTATTGGCACTTCAATACCGAAGGCTGAGGTATTTCGGTTCGAAAACCATTGGATTCGTATGCCAGGGTTTATGGACACGGTGCACTCGATTTGGCAAATTCACTGTCCAGGAGACGCTGCCAAATGTATCTCTGCCAAGCTGAAGTTACTTCGGAAGGGTCTCAAAAAGTGGAGTACAAGTTTCTCTTCCATCAGCAGATACATTGACAACTGTAATTCAGTTATCCTTCGGTTGGATGAGACTGAAGAAGATCGGGATCTGCATATCACAGAGTGGAATTTTCGCATCATTGTGAAGGATCAATTGGCGCACCTTCTCAGGTGCAAACAAGACTATTGGCGAAAGCGTTGTACTGCCAGATGGGCTCGATTTGGCAGTGAAAACACAGCTTACTTTCATTCCATGGCTACAGTTAGATATCGACACAACTCAATTGCTTCGTTGTCCCGTGAAGATGGATCGATTGCGTATGAACATGAGGAAAAGGCAGGATTATTACGGCAGGTTTTCAAAGAGAGATTGGGGACTTCTTCAGCCATTGATCCGTTGTTTCAGTTTGGACATTACCTGACACAGCACACTGACCTTAACAGCCTCTCCCAGCAGTTCACCACAAAGGAGATTGACGAGGTTGTGGCATCATTACCATCAGATAAGGCGCCAGGGCCCGATGGGTTCAATGGACTTTTCATTAAGACCTGCTGGCCTATAATTAAATTTGATTTCTATCGATTAGTTCAGGAGTTCTGGTAGGGTACAGTCAACCTGCAGTCCATCAATGATGCTTTCATCACTCTGATCCCAAAAACTAGCTCTCCGGAAGGACCGAACGATTTCAGGCCCATCTCTCTGCTCAACTCGACCTTTAAGTTGATTACCAAACTCTTGGCTAATCGTTTACAGCGGAAAATACTTGATATTGTTCATCCCAACCAATATGGTTTTCTTAAGTCTCGTACTATACAAGACTGTGTCTCTTGGGCTTATGAGTACATTCATCAAGTGAAACAAACCAAACAAGCAGCCATCATACTGAAGCTTGATTTCACCAAGGCCTTTGATCTAATTGAGCATCAAGCCATATTGAAAATCCTTGCTTGCCATGGTTATGATTCTAGGTGGATTGGTTGGATACATTCCATTTTTGATACGGGCTCTTCCTCGGTCCTGCTCAATGGTGTCCCGGGCAAGAAGTTTCCCTGTCGTCGTGGTGTGAGGCAAGGAGATCCGCTATCCCCCATTCTCTTTGTTGAAGGCGCCGACCTACTGCAGTCCATGGTGAATTCTTTATCCAGTTCTGGTGATCTCATTGCACCTTTGCCCCTGACAGACACTGATTTTCCGATTGTCCAGTACGCGGATGATACTCTCTTGATCATGCAAGCTTGCCCTCTCCAATTGAACAAGCTAAAACAACTACTCCTCACCTTTGAAGCAGCCACTGGACTCGTAGTTAACTATTCCAAGACAAGCATGATGCCAATTAATATTTCTGAGGATCTGCTCCATCAGCTTGCTATGGGTTTTGGATGTGCTGAGGGTTTTCTCCCATTCCCCTATTTGGGTCTCCCATTGGGTACCACTCGTCCCACCATTGCGGATCTCTCCCCACTGGCCGACCAGGTTGAAAGACGTATGAACGCATGCTCGCGCTTCCTGGATTATGGGGGTCGACTCACCTTAGTTCAGTCGGTTCTATCCTCACTGCCGATCCACTACCTAGCCTCATTGAAGCTGCCCAAAGGATTCATCGCCAAATTTGACTGTGCTAGGCGCCACTGCTTATGGGCTAAGGAAGAGGGAGTTGGCAACCCACACTCTCTTGCCGCATGGCACCTTGTTTGCAGACCTAAGAAACATGGTGGCCTGGGCATCACTAATATGGAATTACAAAACAAAGCGCTGCTAATCAAATATTTACACAAGTTCTTCACCAGAGCGGATACTCCATGGGTCAAGCTGGTTTGGTCGCTATACTCCCCGGGAGCACCTCATGCTCAATCTGCTCGAGGATCATTTTGGTGGAAAGACGTCTTTAGTCTAATTGATATTTACCGAAGCATCACCAGAACTACGGTGGCTAATGGGACTGATACTTTGTTCTGGAAGGATTTCTGGCGAGGCAGTACTCTTTTATGTGACGATCTACCTCACCTGTACTCATTCTCAATGTCCGAGGACACAACCGTCGCGAACATGGCTCAGCTGCGACCTAGGGATATGTTTGCTCTTCCGCTTTCAGTACAAGCTTATGAGGAATATGTTGGTATTTCTACGGAGCTCCAGCAGATCCTTTTGGATGGAGAGGGATATGACACAAAAACCTATGCCTGGGGAGATACCAATTACATTGCCGGGAAATTTTACAAGTTCATGTTCACTGCTGTGCAATGTGATCCGACTATTAGAGCAATATGGTCGTCTCGATGCCTGCCCAAACTGAAAGTTTTTCTCTGGCTTCTTTTCTATAACCGATTGAACACTAAAGAAGTTATGTTGAAGAAGCATTGGACTCTGGAGGATGGCCCTGATTGTGTTCTCTGTGACAGCCACATATTGGAAGACCGTGAGCACCTGTTTTTTGAATGTCCCTTTGCGATCACCTGTTGGGACTTCCTTGGGATTCTCTGGGATACCAGATTACCTATCCTTGACAGGATTACTCGAGCTAAAAGGGATTTCCTGGGACCCTGTTTCTATGAGACTTTTGCTTCAGCGGCATGGAATGTTTGGAAAATCCGTAATGGTGCCATATTCCAAGATACAGCTCCGAGCTTCAGAAACTGGAGAGTCAAGTTCGTCTCCGATGCGACCATTCATCAACATCGCCTTAAGGACTCTTTGGTCCAGCCTCACCTCGCGTGGATTAAGAACCTTGTTCCTGCCACTTTTTGAGCACCTTTGTTTTTAGATTTATGTTTATTTCCACCACTTTCTTCCCTCCCTGATGTACTCCCTGTAACACTACCACCCCCCCATTTATAAAAATCAACCGTAGGGATTATTCTCTACGGTAAAGGTGCTAAAAAAAGAGAGGTTCACAAACAAAACCTTTCTTGGAGTAATCAACTGTACTCATTATGTTGATCCCTGTTGCTGGCAGATCTGTACCTTTATCTTCATGAAGTTCAGACTGACTTTGCTTTGTAGGCATGCCATCAAGGAATCGACTGCAAAAAGTCATGCACTCTTCAAGGATGTACCTCTCTGCAATACAACCTTCTGGGTGAGCTTTGTTACGCACGTATCCTTTTAGTGTACGCAAGTATCGCTCAATTGGGTACATCCATCTGTACATAACTGGCCCTCCCAACCGGGACTCTTCAGCAAGATGAACAGGGAGATGCATCATAATATCAAAGAATGTCGGTGCAAAGATCATCTCGAGCTGACATAGAATTTCTGGAATTGTTTGGCTCATCTTTACCAAATCTTCATCGCGTAACTCCTTGGATCATAAATCAGAAAAGAACTGACTAAGCTGAAGCAATGGGTTAGCAACATTCTCTGGCAAAAGCTTGCGCAATGCAATAGGAAGAAGTTTCTGAAATATGACATGGCAGCCATGACTTTTGAGACCACTAATCTTGCACTAATCGAGGACCACACATCGTTTAATGTGTGAAGCAAAGCCATCAGGCATCTTAATGCTCCGTAGAAACTTTAGGAGCATTATCTTCTCTTCTTTTTTTAAAGCATAGCAGCCTTTCTTTATTTCATACTTATGCTTACCGGGCTTTGGATGTTGGTCCTTTCTAATTTCCAAGTCCTGCAAATCAAGACGAGCCTTCAAACCATCCTTTGATTTCCCATCCATCTCCAGCAAAGTCCCCAGAACGCTTTCACTAATGTTCTTCTCAATGTGCATAACATCCAGATTGTGCCTAACGAGCAAGTGCTTCCAGTATGGGAGTTGAAAAAATACAATTTTCTTTCGCCAGTTATGCCAGCTATTAGTTTCTGGACACTTTCTCTTATTTGACCGCCCAAATGGTGCATGCTGAATGCTATCAAGTTGCTCCACAACTTCTTCACCGGTAAGTGCGACCGGAGCTTCCCTATTATTTGTCTTGTTGTTGAACAAACACTTGTTTCGACACCATTTGTGGATCCTGGGCAGAAACCGTCGGTGTCCCATGTAGCAATGCTTTCGACCATACTTGAGCCATAAAAATTCTGTATGCCTGTGGCAATAAGGGCATGCTAGCTTGCCTTTTGTGCTCCAACCACTCAGCATTGCATAAGTTGGATAGTCATTGATGGTCCACAACAAGCATGCATACATCCGGAAATTATTTTTAGTTTCAGCATCATATGTGTTCACACCATCGTCCCATAGAACCTTCAGTTCATCAATCAAAGGCTGCAGGTACACATCTATGTTATTTCCTGGTGACTTTGGTCCTGGAATAATCAATGACATAATCCAATTATGTTGTTTCATACACATATGAGGTGGCAAGTTATACGGGATAAGAATGACAGGCCATGTGGTGTGTGATATACTCATGGGCCCAAAGGGGTTGAATCCATCCGAAGCAAGGCCAAGCCGAACACTGCGAGCATCTTTTGAGAATTTTTTAGAATATTTATTATCAACATGCTTCCATGCCTTTGAATCTGCAGGATGCCTCAACACGCCATCATCCACACGACCCTACTTATGCCATTTCATATGTGATGACATAGCTTCTGTCATGTACAGCCTTTGCAGTCTTGGCAACTTGGAGTCAATCCTATGACACTATTCAGAAAGTTTGAGATGAAACTAATCCGAAGACACTCAAATACTCTAACGCCTCCACTCACAGAGAAACAAAAGAGAAATAGGGCACAATCTTGTTTAAGAATGGTAGATGAAGACATAATGGCAACTACAGATTCCCCTTTCAATGACATGTACAGAATTTTGCATGTTGATGAAAAATGGTTCAATATGACAGTGCATGACTGATGTCTACGCACGCTTCTATTCTCGTAGACAGTGTTGGGTCTACAAGAGCAGAGGTTTGTAGAAGAACAACAAGTTTCCCTTAAGTGAATCACACAAGGTATATCGAACTCAGGGAGATAGAGGTCAAAGATGTCCCTCTCAAGCAACCCTGCAATTAAGATACGAGAAGTATCTTGTGTCCCCAACACCCCAAATACACTTGTTAGATGTACAGGTGCACTAGTTATGCGAAGAGATAGTGAAATACAAGTAATATGGATGATTATAAGTAGTAATTGCAATCTGTAATAAAAAGGGTATCAAGCAAACATGTAGCATAATTTATTGGAAACGGTGTTTTAATGGTTAGAAACAAGGTCTAGGGATCATACTTTCACCCGTGGACACTCTCAACAATGACATCAAAGCTGAATAATAAATATTACTCTTAAACAGTCTTATGTTGGATGATAAACACCATTCATTGTGTAGTACTACAAGAGCACCCTCAAAGTCAGAGTAAACTAACACCAACAATGTCATAAAGGAATCACACACGGTGCACACACCGTCACCGTTACAACCGTGAATAACCCCGGAGTTCATATTAAAGTAACCTCTAGAGTGCATAATAGATGAAGAGTAGCATCACATATTCAACTAGATTACAAAGCTCACGATCACACAAAGATCACATGGGAGAGAGAGATAAACCACATAGCTACTGGTAGAGCCCGCATCCCCGGGGGACAACTACTCACTCCTCATCATAGGAGTCAGCAACGACGATGGAGATGACGGTAGAGTCGATGGAGATGGCTCCAGGGTCAATTCCTCGTCCCGGCAGGGTGCCGGAACAGAGACTTCTGTCCCCCGAAACTTGACTTCGACGGCGGCGGTGCAGCGGAACTCTTCTCGGGAAAAGGCCTAACGATTTAGGGTTTTTCGTCGGGGGGCAATATAAGGGCAAAGGCGGTGGGCGCCCGAGGGCCCCTCATCAGGTCCAGGCGCGGCCAGAAGTGGGGCCACGCCTGGGCATGGCGACGGCGCCTCGGTGCCCTTCTTCGTTTCTCCTTCGGACTTCTGGAACGTGTCGGAAAAAATAGGAGCTTCGGTAAAGAAATCGTCCAATTCCGAGAATATTTCCTTAAGTGGTTTTCTGAAACCAAAAACAGCAGAAAAGAGGGAACTGACACTATTGCATCTTGTAATAGGTTAGTCCCAGAAAATGCATAAAACCATATAAAATATTTAATAATTGGTATAATATAAGCATGAAACATAAGAAATTATAGATACATTGGAGACGTATCAATGACAAAGTCTACTACTTGCTGCCTGATGAGCCAGATCCTAAAAGGGATGTAGCTGGAAATTGCATAGGCAAACTCATGTTCCTCACCGCAGTTGCTCGACCTAGGCTAGGTATGACAGTGAAGGGAATATGATATTTGATGGGAAAATAGGTATGTGGCCTTTCGTGAAAGAGGTACCGGCGCAAAGAAGAAGCCAAAATAGAGAGAAAGGAACATTGGAGACCAAGAACCTGGTTGTAACGAGGGAAGTGATGCGGGAGTACTTCATTGAAAAACTACTGCCTGCAATAGAGTTACTTTGGCCTCAAGAAGATGTGGGAAAGACAATTTTCATACAGCAAGATAATGTGAAGCCGCATCTTTTGCCCAATTCAAGATTTAAGATAAAGTTGATGCAGCAGCCAACAACAGTCCAAATCTGAATGTACTTGATCTAGGATTTTTTAGATCCATACAATCTCTAACAAATGCCCTTAGCTCTAAAACTCTGAAGGAGTTTATAAAAGGTGATGAGGCTGAATTCAGAGCATATGAATCATCAAAGCTGAACCGAATTTTCCTAACTTTAATGTCCGTTATGGTTGAGGTAATGAACAATGCAAGAGAAAATGGTCTCAAGGTAGTTCATGCAAACAAGGAGAGGCTTGAAAGTTTGGGTCATCTACCTATAAGGCTGCGTTGCCCTCCTGAGGTTATTGCACATACTCTAAACTTCCTAGCCAAGCCCAAGATGTTGCCTAAAGATGTCTGTGTGTAAGTGGATGCTTTTGTGTTGTTGTAATGAAAAAATTCAGTCAATGTTACTCATGTTTGTGTGTTTATAATGTGTGTTTGTGTGTAAGTTAAGTATGTATGTTGTTGTTGTTACTCCTATTTCAGTTAGGAGGAGATAAGCGTACAAGAAGCAATACACATACTCCTAATGGAGCACACGAAATATTTATGTGTGTTTATCACAGCAAGCAGACACTCACTATAATGCATGCAATTTTAACACCAAGCTGTATGAGCAAACACTACAACTAGTGTTTCTAGAACCCAAACCTAGCCTGGAACAGACTGAACTGCTGCTAGTCCTTCTACTGCTACTGCAAGAATAAATCAATTACCGTAATTCCCTACATGCTTGGACGGCGAATCATGCCACTTCTACTGCAACCAGAGAGAAAGAGAGAGGAAACGAGAGAGGATAGGTGAACGGGAATCCGGCACCTAGAGGGGGGGGGGTGAATAGGTGCTATTACAAATTTTAGGTCTTTTCAATTTTAGGCTCAACTCAAAGGTAAATTCTCTAGATATGCAACTACGGTGAATTTACCTAAATGAGAATCTAAGCAATAACAAGAAGCAAGTAAGGGAGTAAAGGGTAAGGGGAACCAAGTGAAGCACGCGGAGACGAAGATGTAATCCCGAGTTCCACCCAAGGGTGTACGTCTCGTTTGGAGAGGTGTGCGCTACCACAACAGGTTAGCCGCCACGCCACAAAGGCTCACCTTCTTCTCCGATGAACTCAACCACAAAGGTTTCGAGTCCACCTTCCACTATTGATCCCCTTTTAGGGCGGAGATCGAATCCCTTACAAACACTTGAGGCACACACCCACAACTGAATTGGGGGCTCCCCAAAAGGACCACAACAGGTCAAGGACCACAAAAGGTCAAGGTAACACCAAGAGTACAACAATGGTGAACTAGGTTTTCCCACGGGAAACCCTAGCCACGAAATCCCCAAGTGAATGGGGGAGAAATGTAAATCCCTTCGGTGACGATGTAGATCTGGGCCTTCTCCTCCAATCCTCCAAAGATCTATGAATTTGGGTGGGGGGATTGGGAGATCTTGATGAATTGAGCTTTCAAGAATAGTAGGAGAGAGAAAGTCTGAGAGCTCAAATGTTCTTGAGTGAGTGAGGGGGTATTTATACCCCCCCTCAAAATCTGGCCGTCGGCTGTCTTGGTCACCCGGAAATTCCGGTTTAAGTTGCACCGGAAATTCCGGTGCCCCGGAATATCCGGGCCTTTGGAAATATCCGAGCTGAATTTCCGGTTGAGATCAGAACCAATTCTGAACTTGACTTAGCCGATTTTCTTCGGTTGACTCGGAATATCCGAGTCCTTGAAATTTCCGAGCTGAATTTCCGGTTGGAGTCAGTGCCACTTCTGAATCTTGACTTAGCCAATTTTCCTGAGGTTGACTCGGAATATCCGGTTGGTGAACCGGAATATCCGGATCCTTGAAATTTCCGGGCTGATTTTCCGATTGAAGTCAGTGCCACTTCTGAATCTTGACTTAGCCAATTTTCCTGAGGTTGCTTCGGAATATCCGGTGGGTGAACCGGAATATCCGGTTGGTGAACCGGAATATCCGGGTCCTTGAAATTTTTGGGCTGATTTTCCGATTGAAGTCAGTGCCACTTCTGAACTTGACTTAGCCAAATTTCTGGGGTCGACTCGGAATATCCGGTTGGGGAACCGGAATATCCGGGTCCCTGAAGAATTACAGAAACTCCTTTTTCTCTACAGTTTGGCTTTAAGATTTGTGATATGAGTTTCACCCAAACTGAAATACTTAGCAATAGGATTAGTATATCATTGGTATTGTTAACTAACACACAAAACACTAGGCATTAAGAAATGTTCTTTCAATCTCCCCCTTTTTGGTGTTAGATGACAATACCAAGATTTGCAAAGAAACAAACAGTAATATCATGTTTTTGGCAGAAAATGGCTCCCCCTAAATAAATGCAAGTATGCAACACAAGATAACCAAGGATAGGAGCAATTTTATAACAACAACCACAAGATATCACAAAGGAGAAACGAGACAAGATGAAAGATAATGGAAGCACTTGAGACTAGATAGATTTTCATACCTTGTGCATATAGAATATGAAGAGAATACCAACATAATCAATTCCAAGTCTCAAGCATAATATAATGATAGCATCAACCATTGTCTCAATACAAACATATCACAAATGACAAAAGGAGAGTTTCACAAGTAACTAAAAACACGATAAATGGACACAAGCGCAAATAAAAGATAAACGCATAAGCTTGTGCCCGACCCTTGCAAATCCCCGAAGAAGTCCTAGTAGAGCAACTTCTCCCCCTTTGGCATCGAAACGCCAAAAAGGAAGAAGAGCGATGCTACGTCCCATGGAAGTCTTCAGTCCGAGGGGTCCTCCTCCTCATCATCATCAGCATCAGCATCCTCATCATCATCATCCTCGTCCTCATACTCCTCAGACGCTGCCTCCTCATCCTCATCTTCAGCCTCCTCATCATAGTCATAACCTGTGGTGTATGAGCTGCCACCAAGGTCCTGGTCAATCAGGGTCCATGGAGACAAGGAACCCTCGTTCCACTGAGCAAAGGACAGGGGCTCAGACAGATCAGCAGGAGCAGGGGAGCCAGAAGCATGGTGAAGGATCAAGTCTTGCTTGTAGTTCTGCTGACGGCGATCCTTGTAGGCATTGTATTGCTCCTTACGGATGTCCACATTCATGCACAGGATGTTGCGCTGGAACCAGTTTAGCTTCTTGACATGCGTATGAGTGGTGGGAACATGAGTAGAGGAAGCAGCAGCCCTCCTAGCATCACCCATGAAAGATCCACCTGGAGCTGATGTAGTCGAAGGCCTCAGAGGGGGCTTGACCACAGTCTTCTTCTCATAGAGCTTCTTGAAGTCATGTGGCGTCAAATCACTGTTGCTGACGTTGAGGTTGGGGAACTTAAACAGGAGAAGCTTCATGATGTATGGAGCATATGGAATGGAGACCCTGGTGGTCATAGCCTCATACATCTCATTGTAGATGTAATCCATCACATCTACTCTCAAGTCAGTGTCCGAACCCGAGTTCTCCACAATGCGGTTGGCGTGAAGGAGTAGGTTGCAGAGAGGGGTTACCACATTATCATTGTTGCCACCACTCGGTGCAATGTTCTCACGCAGGATGCGCACAAGAACATCATACAAAGGCAGCAGGTTACGAGAGAATCCAGGGGTGGCTCCCACACCATATAAGTGAGCTGTCTCCTTCTTGTTGAGCTTGTAGGAGTGGTGCATGCGAGTGCCTTGGGGATTATCACCATCAAACCTGTAGCCCAGTACCTTGCCAAACTCCTCGAAGTTGGACTCACAGTAAGATTCCCCAGTCATCCATTTCATGGTCTTCTTCGAGTCACCCTTGATCACTAGGGTGGCGAAGAACTGCATAACAAGCTGCGCGTTGTAGGCACAACGGATGAGCGCCAATCTCTCCAAGCCCATGGTCTTCACAATATGGATGGCCTCAGAAAAAGCAGTCTTCTTCTGTAGGGATGCAAAGTCAAATGGGTGCATGGGTCGAATTGGCTTCGACAGAGAGAGGTATAGATCCACAAATATATGCTCCTGTGCTTGGCACCAAAAACTGCGATCATCGAGAGATGTGTCCCTTGCACTGAGGTACAGTTCCCCTGCCTCAGCTGAGAGTAATCAACAGCATGCATCTTGGAATAGTTCAGACGTTCGGAACTAGAGGCACTCTTTCTCTTCTTAGATGAGGGCTTGCTGGCAACAGCTTTCTTCCTCTGAGGTGCAAGGCCCTTTCCTTTGTTGACAGATTGCTTGGTAACAGGTGCTCTAGCAGTGTGCCTTGATCCCCCTGCAGACTCACTTCCACCTGAACCTGTGAATTTGAGCATAGATGGTAGCATAAGGTAAGTGCACACAAGTCAGGAGGTAATACACACATTAGATAGGCATTCGATGGATCATATGTAGTTAAACTTGAGTTAATCTTAAAACTGCTCTGTTTGGCTCGGAATATCCGGGTCAGACATGACCGGAAATTCCGGGGGACCGGAAATTCCGAGTCACGATGGACCGGATATTCCGAGTCAGACAGAAACTACAGATCTGAGATTTGACTTGGTCTAAAACTAGATCGATCCAATGTAATGCAAAACTAATGTATGTAGAAGGCAGGGAATAGTCCTAGGAACAATCTCTACCAAGCAACATTGAAACAAATAACTCCACATCAAGATCCAAAAGAGGAAGAAGAAAAGTGAAGTTACCCTCATCCATTGAGGCCATTGCTTGGAGGAGTGATTTCCCGGGGCGGAGGAGGAGCAGATCCGGCCGAGAAAGAGGTTCCCCGGCGGACGGAGTGCTCCGGAGGGGCTTGGGAGCAGCAGGGGCGGCGGGTGGAGGAGAGGGAGGTCGGGGGTGGAAGAAAGGCACTAATGAGCCCTTCACCCCGAGCCTGCCCTTATATTTCTGGACAAACCGCCAGACCGGATATTCCGGTATAAGTTACACCGGATATTCCGAGTCACCGGATATTCCGGTTCAAAATGAACCGGATATTCCGACCTGCTGAGCCAAAACCCCAGTTTTCAAAAGGATAACTTGTGTGCAATAGAGTGAAATGTTTTCAGGGGAAAGTAGGCTTGGGATAGATTTCCAAACTGATATTGGTACACCATACTCAACTCACAACAACCAAATCGAATCAAAAGAGCCAAGTTGAGTAGGTTTCCCACATGCATGAAAAGGAGGGCAAATAGCAACGTAAAGCTCCAAATAACATCAACTCTTCAAGGAGAAGAGGTTGGTGGCCGAGGCCACCGTGTAGGAGTGTATGACATGTTACCGCGAAGATGTATCTTGGGTACATAACCAATACTCGTCGTTTTAGCTCATTAGTCACAAGAATGAATATAGAGATAAAAGAACACTTGCTATCGGCATAATGGGGGGAGGGATGGTCCAATGTATTAGGACCGCACTCTTCCTATTTCCATGCCTACATCTAAACTAGATAAAATGCAATTACGCCTTAGGTGAGTGTGCAAGCGATCAAGCCAAGGACCTCGAATCAATGATATTTAGCTCATTCCTCAAAAAGCAAAACCTTCCTTGCTCAAGGGGCTTCGTGAAGATATCCGCCAATTGATCCCTTGTGCCCACATATGATAAGTCAATGTCTCCACGGGCCACATGATCTCTTATGAAATGATGGCGGATCTCAATATGCTTGGTTCTTGAATGTTGCACCGGGTTGTAGGCAATCTTGATGGCACTTTCGTTGTCACATAAAAGAGGCACTTTGTCGCAATTGACTCCGTACTCCTTTAAAGTTTGCCTCATCCATAACAACTGAGTGCAACAACTAGCGGCTGCAACATATTCGGCTTCGGCGGTGGAGAGAGATATGCAATTTTTCTTCTTAGAAGACGAACTCACCAAGGACCTCCCAATAAATTGACAAGCACCGGAGGTTGACTTCCTATCATCATGATCTCCCGCCCAATCGGAATCCGTGAATCCACATAATGAGAAATTTGCATCCTTGGGATAACACAATCCATAAGTTGGGGTATAAGCCAAATATCGAAAGATTCTCTTGACCGCCACATCATGGCTTTCTTTAGGAGCCGCTTCATATCTTGCACACACTCCCACGGCTAGCACTATATCCGGTCTAGATGCACAAAGGTAGAGGAGAGATCCAATCATGGAGCGGTATACCTTTTGATCCACATCCTTACCCTTCGGGTTGAGCTCAAGGTGGCATTTGGTTTGCATTGGAGTAGAGGCACCCTTGAGATCAAGCAACTCGTACTTCTTGAGCATGTCTTGAATGTACTTTGCTTGGTTGATGAACGTTCCTTCCCTCAATTGTTTGATCTCAAATCCGAGGAAGAACTTCATCTCACCCATCATAGACATCTCAAACCTGTCAGTCATAAGCTTAGAGAATTCTTCGTTAAATGCTTTGTTAGTCGATCCAAATATAACGTCATCCACATATAATTGACAAATGAAAAGCTCCCCATTAACTTTCTTAGTGAAAAGAGTGGGGTCGATTTCCCCAACTTGGAATCCACGGTCTACAAGTAGTTCTCTAAGGTGCTCGTACCACGCTCGTGGGGCTTGTTTAAGGCCATAGAGTGCCTTATCCAACTTGTAGACATGGTTCGGATACTTGAGGTCCTCGAACCCCGGTGGTTGCTTAACATAAACAAGTTCATTTAGTGGACCATTTAGAAAAGCGGATTTAACATCCATTTGTTGCAACTTAAAGTTATGGTGAGAGGCATAGGCAAGAAGAATACGGATTGACTCAAGTCGAGCCACGGGCGCGTAGGTTTCTCCAAAGTCAATGCCTTCAATTTGTGAGTAACCTTGAGCCACCAATCTTGCCTTGTTCCTTATCACCATGCCATGTTCATCTTGCATGTTCTTGAATATCCACTTGGTGCCGATAACATTGCGGCAATCTTTGGGTCTTTCCACCAACTTCCACACTTTGTTGCGCTCGAAGTTGTTGAGCTCTTCATGCATGGCATCAAGCCAATCTTTATCTTCAAGAGCTTCAAAGACCTTCTTGGGTTCCACCATGGAGATGTGAGCTTGATGTTCACTAAAGCTTGCAAGTTGTCTTCGGGTAGAGACCTTGCTTCTCACATCACCAAGCACCTTGTCAAGAGATAGAGCTCTTAATTCTTGTGAGGTGCCAACCCTATTCAAGCGGCGGATCTCGATTTCCCTCCGAGTGGTGGGAGGAATCGCTTGATCATCTTGATCATTCATGTCTCCGCCTTGACTGATTTGATGGCCTTGATCAACCATTGGAGTGGTGTCCATTGGTGAGGGAGAGGGTTGATCTTGGCCTTGCGAACTGCCACCGGGAATGTCAGCAGGACCGGATATTCCGGGTTCAGGAACCGGAAATTCCGGGCCACCGGAATTTCCGAGTCCATCTTGACCCGGATATTCCGGTCCTCCGGAAATTCCAGGAGCAGCTGTAGAGTCTTGTTCTTCTTCTTGGCAAGGGGCATTGGGCACGGTTTTGTCGATGGGTGTTTCTTGTGTTGGGGTGGTCACCACTTGTGAAGAACTTGGTCCTTGATGATCATCCTCATAATATGTAACATCCCAACATTTTATAATGTTCAAAAATCACAAAAATTTAAAACTTTTTCTTTTATTAAAATAAAATAGTAAATGCATAAGGAAACCAACTATAAAAGACTTCAAAGTTTAATATTTCAAATGGTATAGTTTAAAACATTTTATTATTCCATGAAATTTAAAACCTTAAAATATAATTTGACAAAAATGATACAAACTACAATCCATTTTATTTTAAATAAATTAGTTTCTTTATAAGTATTTGAATTGAACCACTTAGCCAAATAATCATTCCAATAATCATTCCATCTGCTTAAATGGATTTCATCTATTTCTTCATAACATGAAATGATTAATAGAATTTAAATGAGAATATAATTAAAACAGAAATCTTTTCCAAAGTTGTTATGAAGGTTTCAAATGAAATTATCATAATATAATGTTGCACAAATTATTTTCAATGAATACCCTATATTTCACATTTCCTAAACATTGTTATATGTGTCCTTTAATATTATGCCAAAATAAAGATAAATAAATTCAGCAAAATAAGTTTAAATAACTTAAATTCAAACATATTGAAATGTGGGTATGTTTACAAATTTATTTTAGCCAAAGGAAAATTTAAATGAGATAAAAATTCAAATTGGACTTTAAGTGTCAAAATTGTAATTAAGCAATATTTCAAAATACTAATTTCCAAAAATATTCAAAACATGCCCACAATGGGTTTAGCAGAAAGAAGAACATTTTACAAATTTTTAGAATTTTGTTTGACATCATTTGGAGTTATAAATCAAAAGATATGAATTAAGGAAATAAAATCAGAAAATAAAATACTGGCTGACGTCATGCTGACGTCAGCAGATCTTCTTCTTCCTCTAAACCGAACGAACGCAAATTGTGGAGAACGAATCGGAGACGATTTCTTCCCGATTCGTGCGGGATTCGAACTCCTGCTGCCCCCTATATAAACCCCACGCCCCCGCCGTCCTTTTCCCCGCAAACCCTAATTCAATCGCGCCCCCAGGCCGCCGGAGGAGCTCGCCGGAGTCCGCACTCACCGCCGCCGTATTTCTTCCTCTTCCGGCGAAGTAAACCCTCCCCGCCTCCGAGACCACGCCTATCTGCCTCGTCGCGTCCGTGCGCATCTTCTCATTCTTTCCTTTCTTCGTTTTTCGCAGCGGCTCGTCGAGGAGGGATCGACCAAAGGTCGCCGGCGAACCGTGCCTCCCTCCACTCCTCCACGGCATCCCAAGAAGCGAGGCTCACCCCCGCCACCTCCATCGCTCTCCCCGCGACGCGCCGCGCTCGGGGCTGCCCTCCTCGCATCCGGGGAGGCACGGGAGCGTCCGGAGTGTCCACGCCGGAGCCCACGCCGCCGTCAGCTTCATCTCCGGCGAGATAGCGCCGCCAGCTTCTGGACGAGCACGGTGAGCCCTTGGATCTGTTGTTAACGGTCACGATTAGAAGTCGAGGACGAACGGGTACGCTCTGATCTGGACCGTCAGATCCAGATCTGACGGCCCAGATCAATCACTTAACCACGTCAGCGCCGCGTGGCAGCCACGTCACTGCCCAGTCAGCTGCCACGTGGAAAACAATTTCCCTAATTAAATTTAACTGGCAATTTTGCAGAAACACCCCTGTCACTTAGATCTCTCACAACTTTTTAACCACAACTCCAAATTTAATAACTTTTATATATTTGGAAAGCTCTGGATGTGTAGAATAATTTGGATCTGACAAAATTCAAATTTGACTTAGTATAAAATATTCAAATTTCAAATGGTGAATTTGAGTATATTTGTAATAACTTTAAATCTATAAATCCAAAAATTGCAAATAAATATGTTTTAGAAACCTTGGAATATTTGTAAATTAATGCCACTGCTATAAAATAATTTTGAGCAATTTTGAATGATTTCATAGTTGTGTGTTTAATTTGAATAGTTTGACTAATTTTGAAATAACTTTTAATAGAAACATTATTTTGATTAAATCCAATTGCAATAGATTTAATTAAATGCTCTCTGTCTATTAACATTAATTATAAGATTTGGTTATAAAAATTTAGTCATAGGAAACTTTAATCTTATAATGATTCCTTTTATTTTATTTTCCAAAATTAGGAATTTATTTAAATTGCATTTATAAATTCATGCATATTTATACAGAAAATCACAAAAGTGATTTTGATACTTCTTGTGATTTAAAATTGCATTTCATTCATATCATATTTTGTATTGTAGATATAATTCTCAAAGGAAAACCCTTTTCAATAGTTTTCTCTAAGTTAGGATTAATTTTCAAACTTAGTATTTTGTGAAAAGTGCTATGCACTAGACACTTAGTAGTTTCAAGATGGAGCTAGAAGACCATTGAAGGACTTAGCCAAAAACAAGACTTCAGAAGTATCTTCAAGGAGTAGAAACACTTAGAAGAAAATCAAGAAGAAGATCATGAAGACCAACCAGAAATATTTTCCAAGTCTTGTTCTCTCTCTCTTTCTTTTCTCTGAGACTTCATGAAGGACTTAGAAGAAAACAGAACCTGGAAGCATTCCCCAAGATGTCAAGCACTTAGAAGAAAAGTGAGAAGAAGTTCAAGAAGGCCAACTTCCTTTTATTCTCTAAGTCTCTCTCTGTCCTTTCTTCTCCTCTGAGATTTCATGAAGACTAAGTAAAACCAAGACCAACCTCGAGGATACCAGAATCATCAAGTCTGAAGATTCATCAGGACAACCAGGACTTCAATCAAGACATCCTTAAAGAGAATATTACAAGTCTGGAGATGAAGCCTGGAGGACAACTACATCTTTCTTTCTATCTTTTCCCTCTTTCCTAATCTTGTCTTCTAGACTTAAACAAAATTTGATCATGATGTCATCATCTTGATGTTGTTGGATCCTAGCAGCATAGTGGGATGAAGCGGCCTGGAAACAAACCTTACATGTCCACGTACATGAGACCTGTTCCACAATTTAAGTGGCTGGCCGGGTGTCTGTCTCTCTCACTATAGTGAATGTCCAACTTACAAAGAGTTGATAATAATTGTGGTCATCTTGAACAAATGACTTAGTATTTTTCTCTAAGTTAGTTTGCACATCATGGCTAAGCCATTGGAGTGCTTGCTTCAAGAAGATATAAAACAAAGTATGTTTATCCAACTTAAGACTTTAGCCTTAGTCCTTTTGGACCAACACCTTTGCCTTGCATAAACTTAAAAGATTTCCATGGCATAAAAAGGCATGTCTAGCCTTAGGAATATTTTGCACATCATACATAAACATATTTTCCTTAGAAAGTTTTATAAAACTTATTTATTCATCTAGTATGTGTTTGTTTGCATAGTGGATTTGTGCTTGCTGTTGATTGTTGTATTGTGTTTGCTTATATTGTTTAGATTAAACGGAGAGCAAACGTTCGTTGTCGAAAAGAGTTTGTGAACAACGACAACATTCAAAGGCAAGTGGCACACCTCATAAACTCCCTATTTTTATGCATTACTTAGTGTATTTTTAAATGCATGTGTTGCTATGCTAAACCTGTAGAATTCCTTATTCCTGTGTCTAGGTTCCTATGCAATACTTAGTAGAATTATTGTTGCTATGCAAATGTGGTTTTGTGAAAATCTAAATTCTACTAAGTTAAGAATGAAACACCTGGGTGGTAATTGGTTGTATGGTTTATGTTGAGTGGCTACTCATGTCCATTTCTATGGCGAGTATGTACACTTGAGAACGGCCACCCAGGAACAGAGGAATCTGAAGAACTCCAAGTGACGATTGCTTCCAGTGCAGCCATTGCCATATGGGCTCTGGCTTGATCAATTATGTTGCGTGGACTCTCTCCGGCTTGACAAGCAGATGTAGGGGGATGTTAGGTGGAACGGGTCAAGCCAGTATGGGGAGGGAAAATGCTTCTGAAAGATCTCGTCTCATTCTCTCCTTTCCTTATCACAAATGGTGTGTAAAGGATACCTTGGGTTGAATGGGTACAATGGTGAAAGTGCACAACCTCTGCAGAGTGTAAAACTAAGTACTTAGCCGTGTCCCCGGTTACGGACAATTTTGAGCAGCTGATCAAGGACGTCAACGGAGGATTCCACCATTCCAACTTCAAAAGTAAAACTTGATGGGTGAACAAGGGTAGAATGAGACAGTGGATTTCATGCCACGGATGTCTCGAATAGAAGAAAAGTGTTTTCCAAAGAGTTAGGAAAAATTGGCTTTATGCAAATTAGCCTTGAGCTCCACCAGCCAAATATTCATATAGGCTTTAGAGTTATTCCTTAAGTGTCCACCATAGTGTCACTTGCCAGACTCCATTTTTAATGGAATCTGACCCACGTTGTTGCAATATTTTTCTTATTGCAGATGTGATCAGATGACGAGTGAGGTTTCGTTAAAGGTTTCGAGTCTACAACCAACATGTCTTCGCCTGTGGCAGCATGAAAGTTATAGAGACTCACTGCTATTGTAATTCCGCTGTGTACTTTTTCAATGCTAGCTTTATGCTATGCAACTTGTATAAATATTTTGTAATTCTGGATCATCGATGTAATAAAATTGACCTTTGTTGTGATATTACATCGTAAACTGTGTGTGCAAATGAATCGATCCAGGGATTTGCACTACAAAGGTATCTGCCTTATTTAAAGTGCAGGTACGCTACAGATGGTATCAGAGCACTGTGTTGCCTGTAGGTTCGAAACCCTAAGTCTGGATAGAAATAGGTCTGACCATAGGATCGAAAATCTATTTTCATTCACTTTTCTAAAAACAAATCTTTTCACTATGTCTTTCTCTTATTCTCATCTACTATCAATCTTCTAAAAACCTCTTATCTTTTTCTAGATGACCATGTTCGTATAGTCTAAGTCTGATTCTGCTGGCTCATATGGAAAAGCTACGATTAATCATGAAGTTCTGCATGCATGGAAGACCACTGAAGAACCAGGATTCGACCAACACTTCTAAGATATCCAAGAAAGTTGAACAAGAACTTGAAGCAGTCATGAAGGAGGTAGATTTGACCACCACCAAAAATAGAATGACGATATCGTGTTAGTGTATTGATCATATCAAATTAGCTATATGACAATACAAGATTGTTTGTTTGTTTGTTGTGAACCTTGTTGCTTGATGTTTGTTAGATGTTGATTGATTTTGTTATAGACTTGTTGCCTTGTTTTGTTTGATTGAACTAGGATTCCTCCATAAGTGCAAATAATTCAACTCATTGCTTTCTAAACCAAACAGATGCCTCACCCCAATGCCAACATCAATGATTTGCATACAACTATGCGACTATTATTAGAGAACCAGAGTCAGCTGTTGAAGATGATCAATGACCAACTGCCTAAGATTGATCAAAACCCTAGGGATTTTGAAGAGAACCTCATGACCAAACCAAAGGCATGCAAAACTTGTGGAGAGATAGGACATACGTCCCAAGGATGCACTGATGAGTGGCCCCATGGCCATACCGAACATCTAGTTAGGGAATGCCCCACAAGTCAGATGTCTTGCTGTTTTTGTGAAGCAACAAATCACGTTCCAACTCAACATCAACTCTACCCCGTGGTGCAAGGAGTCAGTCAGCAAGCCAAAAAGGGGATACAACAAAATCTCATGAAGCACGTGGAAGTACAAGAAAACAAGGAGGAGCACAAAAGAAATACTAGCCATATAACATGTTTTACATGTGGAGAACTAGGACATTATTCATGGGGCTGCAAAGAGAAGAGGACTGGTCAGGATACAGAACCAAATCTTCATCAAAATGAGATAAGAGTAAGGTCACTTCCGAAGAAATCCAAGAGTACCTCCAAGTGTTGCTATAAATGTGAAGGAGATCACCTAGCTCGAAATTGTCCCATCAAACGAGACAGGACTTCCTTAATTGAGATAGAATATAGCAAACAAGATTTGGAAGAACTTTTAGCCCTGGGAACATCTAAGAAGAAGAAGAGGAACTTAAGTGACGTAACTTGCTACAAATGTAAAGACAAAGGACATTATGCTGATAAGTGCCCAGTGAAGATGAAGGAGAAATGCCTTACCCGCTCACACAAGAAAATCATCAGACTCGGGACATGTCGCAAATGCGGAGCAACATGACACTATGTCAGAGACTGCCCCGAGTGGAAGAAGAATAAATCTCTCCAAGGACCGAGTGGAAAGCATGAATGCTAAAAGCTACCTGTATCCACCACATGCCATTGTATTTTGAACACTTGTACGCTCTACACCAGAGGAATAAACAAGATTACACAAAGTTTCTAGACTGACCACAAAAATTTCTTTTAAGGGTGGTAGCCACCTAGATAATTCAAACTCAGTCGCTTAAACACACAGATCTCAAACTATCTTTCTTTTCATCCTTCTAATAAGAAAAACCATTCACTGTCAAGTTTTCAAGTTTCCATGTCGGAAATTTCATTTCCCAAAACATCTCGAGTATCAGAATCATTCAAGCCCTTGCTTTCTTTTCTAGCCTCTCCGAATCTCGGGGACGAGATTCCTTTTAAGGGTGGTAGTCTGTAACATCCCAACATTTTATAATGTTCAAAAATCACAAAAATTTAAAACTTTTTCTTTTATTAAAATAAAATAGTAAATGCATAAGGAACCCAACTATAAAAGACTTCAAAGTTTAATATTTCAAATGGCATAGTTTAAAACATTTTATTATTCCATGAAATTTAAAACCTTAAAATATAATTTGACAAAAATGATACAAACTACAATCCATTTTATTTTAAATAAATTAGTTTCTTTATAAGTATTTGAATTGAACCACTTAGCCAAATAATCATTCCAATAATCATTCCATCTGCTTAAATGGATTTCATCTATTTCTTCATAACATGAAATGATTAATAGAATTTAAATGAGAATATAATTAAAACATAAATCTTTTCCAAAGTTGTTATGAAGTTTTCAAATGAAATTATCATAATATAATGTTGCACAAATTATTTTCAATGAATACCCTATATTTCACATTTCCTAAACATTGTTATATGTGTCCTTTAATATTATGCCAAAATAAAGATAAATAAATTCAGCAAAATAAGTTTAAATAACTTAAATTCAAACATATTGAAATGTGGGTATGTTTACAAATTTATTTTAGCCAAAGGAAAATTTAAATGAGATAAAAATTCAAATTGGACTTTAAGTGTCAAAATTGTAATTAAGCAATATTTCAAAATACTAATTTCCAAAAATATTCAAAACATGCCCACAATGGGTTTAACAGAAAGAAGAACATTTTACAAATTTTTAGAATTTTGTTTGACATCATTTGGAGTTATAAATCAAAAGATATGAATTAAGGAAATAAAATCAGAAAATAAAATACTGGCTGACGTCATGCTGACGTCAGCAGATCTTCTTCTTCCTCTAAACCGAACGAACGCAAATTGTGGAGAACGAATCGGAGACGATTTCTTCCCGATTCGTGCGGGATTCGAACTCCTGCTGCCCCCTATATAAACCCCACGCCCCCGCCGTCCTTTTCCCCGCAAACCCTAATTCAATCGCGCCCCCAGGCCGCCGGAGGAGCTCGCCGGAGTCCGCACTCACCGCCGCCGTATTTCTTCCTCTTCCGGCGAAGTAAACCCTCCCCGCCTCCGAGACCACGCCTATCTGCCTCGTCGCGTCCGTGCGCATCTTCTCATTCTTTCCTTTCTTCGTTTTTCGCAGCGGCTCGTCGAGGAGGGATCGACCAAAGGTCGCCGGCGAACCGTGCCTCCCTCCACTCCTCCACGGCATCCCAAGAAGCGAGGCTCACCCCCGCCACCTCCATCGCTCTCCCCGCGACGCGCCGCGCTCGGGGCTGCCCTCCTCGCATCCGGGGAGGCACGGGAGCGTCCGGAGTGTCCACGCCGGAGCCCACGCCGCCGTCAGCTTCATCTCCGGCGAGATAGCGCCGCCAGCTTCTGGACGAGCACGGTGAGCCCTTGGATCTGTTGTTAACGGTCACGATTAGAAGTCGAGGACGAACGGGTACGCTCTGATCTGGACCGTCAGATCCAGATCTGACGGCCCAGATCAATCACTTAACCACGTCAGCGCCGCGTGGCAGCCACGTCACTGCCCAGTCAGCTGCCACGTGGAAAACAATTTCCCTAATTAAATTTAACTGGCAATTTTGCAGAAACACCCCTGTCACTTAGATCTCTCACAACTTTTTAACCACAACTCCAAATTTAATAAATTTTATATATTTGGAAAGCTCTGGATGTGTAGAATAATTTGGATCTGACAAAATTCAAATTTGACTTAGTATAAAATATTCAAATTTCAAATGGTGAATTTGAGTATATTTGTAATAACTTTAAATCTATAAATCCAAAAATTGCAAATAAATATGTTTTAGAAACCTTGGAATATTTGTAAATTAATGCCACTGCTATAAAATAATTTTGAGCAATTTTGAATGATTTCATAGTTGTGTGTTTAATTTGAATAGTTTGACTAATTTTGAAATAACTTTTAATAGAAACATTATTTTGATTAAATCCAATTGCAATAGATTTAATTAAATGCTCTCTGTCTATTAACATTAATTATAAGATTTGGTTATAAAAATTTAGTCATAGGAAACTTTAATCTTATAATGATTCCTTTTATTTTATTTTCCAAAATTAGGAATTTATTTAAATTGCATTTATAAATTCATGCATATTTATACAGAAAATCACAAAAGTGATTTTGATACTTCTTGTGATTTAAAATTGCATTTCATTCATATCATATTTTGTATTGTAGATATAATTCTCAAAGGAAAACCCTTTTCAATAGTTTTCTCTAAGTTAGGATTAATTTTCAAACTTAGTATTTTGTGAAAAGTGCTATGCACTAGACACTTAGTAGTTTCAAGATGGAGCTAGAAGACCATTGAAGGACTTAGCCAAAAACAAGACTTCAGAAGTATCTTCAAGGAGTAGAAACACTTAGAAGAAAATCAAGAAGAAGATCATGAAGACCAACCAGAAATATTTTCCAAGTCTTGTTCTCTCTCTCTTTCTTTTCTCTGAGACTTCATGAAGGACTTAGAAGAAAACAGAACCTGGAAGCATTCCCCAAGATGTCAAGCACTTAGAAGAAAAGTGAGAAGAAGTTCAAGAAGGCCAACTTCCTTTTATTCTCTAAGTCTCTCTCTGTCCTTTCTTCTCCTCTGAGATTTCATGAAGACTAAGTAAAACCAAGACCAACCTCGAGGATACCAGAATCATCAAGTCTGAAGATTCATCAGGACAACCAGGACTTCAATCAAGACATCCTTAAAGAGAATATTACAAGTCTGGAGATGAAGCCTGGAGGACAACTACATCTTTCTTTCTATCTTTTCCCTCTTTCCTAATCTTGTCTTCTAGACTTAAACAAAATTTGATCATGATGTCATCATCTTGATGTTGTTGGATCCTAGCAGCATAGTGGGATGAAGCGGCCTGGAAACAAACCTTACATGTCCACGTACATGAGACCTGTTCCACAATTTAAGTGGCTGGCCGGGTGTCTGTCTCTCTCACTATAGTGAATGTCCAACTTACAAAGAGTTGATAATAATTGTGGTCATCTTGAACAAATGACTTAGTATTTTTCTCTAAGTTAGTTTGCACATCATGGCTAAGCCATTGGAGTGCTTGCTTCAAGAAGATATAAAACAAAGTATGTTTATCCAACTTAAGACTTTAGCCTTAGTCCTTTTGGACCAACACCTTTGCCTTGCATAAACTTAAAAGATTTCCATGGCATAAAAAGGCATGTCTAGCCTTAGGAATATTTTGCACATCATACATAAACATATTTTCCTTAGAAAGTTTTATAAAACTTATTTATTCATCTAGTATGTGTTTGTTTGCATAGTGGATTTGTGCTTGCTGTTGATTGTTGTATTGTGTTTGCTTATATTGTTTAGATTAAACGGAGAGCAAACGTTCGTTGTCGAAAAGAGTTTGTGAACAACGACAACATTCAAAGGCAAGTGGCACACCTCATAAACTCCCTATTTTTATGCATTACTTAGTGTATTTTTAAATGCATGTGTTGCTATGCTAAACCTGTAGAATTCCTTATTCCTGTGTCTAGGTTCCTATGCAATACTTAGTAGAATTATTGTTGCTATGCAAATGTGGTTTTGTGAAAATCTAAATTCTACTAAGTTAAGAATGAAACACCTGGGTGGTAATTGGTTGTATGGTTTATGTTGAGTGGCTACTCATGTCCATTTCTATGGCGAGTATGTACACTTGAGAACGGCCACCCAGGAACAGAGGAATCTGAAGAACTCCAAGTGACGATTGCTTCCAGTGCAGCCATTGCCATATGGGCTCTGGCTTGATCAATTATGTTGCGTGGACTCTCTCCGGCTTGACAAGCAGATGTAGGGGGATGTTAGGTGGATTGGGTCAAGCCAGTATGGGGAGGGAAAATGCTTCTGAAAGATCTCGTCTCATTCTCTCCTTTCCTTATCACAAATGGTGTGTAAAGGATACCTTGGGTTGAATGGGTACAATGGTGAAAGTGCACAACCTCTGCAGAGTGTAAAACTAAGTACTTAGCCGTGTCCCCGGTTACGGACAATTTTGAGCAGCTGATCAAGGACGTCAACGGAGGATTCCACCATTCCAACTTCAAAAGTAAAACTTGATGGGTGAACAAGGGTAGAATGAGACAGTGGATTTCATGCCACGGATGTCTCGAATAGAAGAAAAGTGTTTTCCAAAGAGTTAGGAAAAATTGGCTTTATGCAAATTAGCCTTGAGCTCCACCAGCCAAATATTCATATAGGCTTTAGAGTTATTCCTTAAGTGTCCACCATAGTGTCACTTGCCAGACTCCATTTTTAATGGAATCTGACCCACGTTGTTGCAATATTTTTCTTATTGCAGATGTGATCAGATGACGAGTGAGGTTTCGTTAAAGGTTTCGAGTCTACAACCAACATGTCTTCGCCTGTGGCAGCATGAAAGTTATAGAGACTCACTGCTATTGTAATTCCGCTGTGTACTTTTTCAATGCTATCTTTATGCTATGCAACTTGTATAAATATTTTGTAATTCTGGATCATCGATGTAATAAAATTGACCTTTGTTGTGATATTACATCGTAAACTGTGTGTGCAAATGAATCGATCCAGGGATTTGCACTATACACAGGTATCTGCCTTATTTAAAGTGCAGGTACGCTACATAATAGAGTTCAACGGGGCGGTGGACTCCCAACCCCATTCTTCGGATAGCATCTTGAGGTTCATCATCACCTACACCGGAAACACCACTTCGAGGGAGCCGTCATTCTCCTCGAACACCACACTACAAGTTTCTATGATTATGCGCGAGGCCTTATCATAGACTCTATAAGTGTGGGATTCGGATCCGTAGCCCACAAATGTCCCTTCAAGAGACTTAGAATCAAACTTGCCCAAATGAACACCTTTGATGAGGTAGAAACACTTACAACCAAATACACGGAAGTAGGAGATATTGGGCTTGTTCCCGGTGAGCACTTCATAAGGTGTCTTCATGAGTCCTTTGCGAAAGAAGAGCCGGTTGGATGAATGGCAAGCGGTGTTGACGGCTTCGGCCCAAAAGTTGTGAGGGGACTTGAACTCGGCCATCATCGATCTTGCCATCTCAATAAGAGTGCGGTTCTTCCTTTCGGCTACACCATTTTGTTGGGGAGTATAAGTAGCGGAATACTGATGACGAATCCCTTCTTCACTAAGGAACTCGTTTAAGGTGTAGTTCTTGAACTCGGACCCATTGTCACTTCGTATCACGAAGATAGGGACATTGTGTTGACGTTGAGCTTCATTGGAGAAGTCGATGATAGTTTGTTGAGTCTCCATCTTCGTCTTGAAGAAGAAAACCCATGTGTATCTTGAATAATCATCAACAATCACCAAGCAATATTTCTTGCCACCAAGACTAGCTTCCGGAATGGGACCAAAGAGGTCAACATGGAGAAGCTCCAAAACCCTCTTTGACGAAATGATGGTCTTGCTTGGATGGTAGATGTCATGCATTTTTCCTTCAACACACGCCCTGCACATTCGATCCTTCGAGAAAGAAACATGGTGTTTTATGAAGGAGATATGCCCTAGAGGAAAATAAATAAGTAGTATTTATTACGTTATCTCATAAGTTTATAATAGGTTTATGTATTATGCTATAACTGTATTAATCGAAATTATTAATACACGTGTAATGCATAGACAACCAGGTCCCTAGCAAGCCTCTATATGAGCTAGTCCATTGGGCAACATTTGATCGAGATTCCCGATCAAGAACAATGACGTCGGTTGACAATGGGGTCATCTTGTTAGTTGAATAAGGTGGTGGACATACGCAAAGTATTGCAATAAGATCGTATTACGATGTTTGTCATTTGCAATAGATAAGAGTTTGATAGCTTATTCCTTAAACCGTGAGACCGTACTTATTGTTGCTTCGTAGGAGTGCTTTGAGAGCATCAAACGTTGTGTCTTATATAGCATGACAATAACGGTGTCCATCTTGGGTATTCCGAAAGAGCATCGAGACGTAAGGATCAAGAGCGGGATTTGTTCATTCTTGTAATGGAAAGATACTCTGGGCCCACTCGGTGAAATTGCATCTATATAGCTGCGCAGCTTATGACTAGGTCATGGAGATGTAATATTGCAGACGAGTTAATAACCTTCGTCGGTAACGAGATACAGCAAAGGCATCGGTGTGTCTACGATCATATCTCGGACAAGGTAGTATCGCAGAGACAAAGGGAATGAATATCATACTTATGGTTCAACGACGATATTCGTGGAATGCACAGGGGTCGTCATATATTTCCAGGTATCCCTGACAATCATTGGTGAGCGGAGTGTCTCGACCATGTCTGGAGTGTTCCCGAACCGTAGCGTAACAAACTTAAGGTCTTAGCGACGCTAGGAGATAGGTTCTGGAATTTTATAGGTTTTATTGGAGAGAGAGAAAATTGATCCGGAAAGAGTTCCGGTGGTCCGGAAGGAGTTCCGGGGAGCTATGGAAAGGTTCCGGGAATGTCCGAAAGTTGTTCGGGTGGATCCGAAATAGTTTCGGAGTCATGGGATATTGAATTATATATAAATATATTAATTATGAATTAATGGGATTTTTATATGAATTTAATATTAATTAAATAAAGGAAAAAAGGGGCTCCCACCTAAATGGGCCCATAGAGGGCCCATGAGGGGGTGGCGCACCAAGCAAGGGGGCCTTCCCCCCCTAGTCCGAATTGGACTAGAAGAGGGAGAGGCCCAAGGGGGTTCGGCCGAACCCCCCTCCCCTCTCTTCCTTTAGTCCCACATGGGGGAGCCAAGGGGGTTGGCACACCCCTTCCCCCTTTATATAGCAAGGCATATTAATTGATTTAATTGATAGGAAATTCAATTAATTCCCGATTTCTCTCTCGGTCTCGTGGTTCCCAAGTCGGAGCCGCGCCGAGCTGAGGAAAGGGGAATCTCTCCACCTAAGCCATACCGCAGAGCGCCGTTGCTCTGCGGGATTCCAGATAAGATCTGCTCCTGCGATTTCAGCTGGATCTGAATGACCGGGAGTCGTCGCTAGGCTCCGTATGTTTGCGAGTGCTCGGAGGCTACTCTATTGAGGAGCTTGGGCGACGTCGTCTCGCCCCCTGCAGCCGCCGCGCCTCCCCCCTCTGCTGCCGGCGCGCCAGCCCCGGTGCTGGCGCTCTGCCTTCTTCCGCCCGACGCCCGTCGACGCAGATCATCGTCGACACCCCGGCGTCATCGACTCCGACATCGCGGCAAGTTCTCCGCGACCTCGAGGTCGGCTACGTACGACTTCATCGTCAACGCTTGTGCGGGAGCGTAATCCCCGCTATCGGTCTACATGGAGGTAATGTAACCCGTTCCGCCACCGTTATCGCATGTACTAGATAGATAGATCCTGGCTAGTTAGGGTTTCGTTCGCTAGAAAAATTATTGTTTTCTGCACCGTAACCCCTTCATTTTAGTCCTAGGATATGGCCACCCTTGTGAAGACTTTGCAAAGTCCTCATGTTGACATGGGCTAGTCGGCGATGCCATAGCCAACCCAAGTCCGCCTTTGCGAATAGGCACATTGTATGGGAAGTGGTGACTCCGGAGAAGTCAACCACATAGAGCCCATTCTCAATGTACCCAACGAAAGACACATTGAGAGACTTGCTCCGCAAGAGAATGACCATTTCCTTTTCAAAAACAACGGTATAGCCCAAACAAGTTAAGGAATGGACGGAGATCAAGTTGAAACCTAGGGACTCGACAAGCAAGACATTCACAAGTGTGATGTCCGGTGCCACTACCACCTTGCCGAGCCCTATTACCTTAGACTTAGAATTATCACCATATGTAACGGTCATTTGATCATCATTGGGCTTCAACTCCGTTACAATATCCTTGCTTCCGGTCATCTGACTAGTGCACCCACTATCAATTATCCATTTCGATCCTCCGGAAGCAAGGCCCTACACACAATCAATTCTTGGATTTAGGTACCCATTTTGCAATGGGTGCCTTTTGGTTAGCAACAAGGGTCTTTGGTACCCAAATAGCATATTCAATATAACCATCAAAAGGACCAATGTATCTAGCATAGACATCCCCATAATAATCAACATATAAAGCATAGTTGGGGTTAGATATGCCCGCAAAGTCATTACGAGTGGGAGTGCCCCTTGTGGCATTTCCACTCGCAATGTCAACCTTCTTGGCTTGTGCGGTCTTGGTCTTCTTCTTGATCTCCTTCTTCTCCTTAGCAACATAGCCTAGACCTTCCTTACCCTTGTGGGGCACTCGCTCATGAAGAGGAGTAGTGAGTGTCCCCTTACCTTTATCAAGAGATGTCTTGGGCTTGGTTGCCATAGAAGGAACAAACAAAACCCTAGCAATACCCTTCACAACATTTGCATTAGCATTCAAAGGAGTAGAGGTGCTAGGTTTCTCAAGATTAGATATCCGAGATTGGAGTTGATCACGAGACTTGAGAAGACGTTCGTGATCACTTGTCAACACCTTGTGAGCATTGTCAAGTGACTCGAAATCTTCGCAAAGTCTAGCATGAGCAACTACAAGCTCGGACTTTTCTTTTTGCACAATTTTACATTTAGCAAAGTAGAGATCACGATCCTTAGTGATCTTAGCAAGTTGCTCCTCGAGGAGAGCATGAGCTTCTTGTTCATCTTCGAGAGAGGATTGGAGAGACACCTTAGCATGTGCATCCTCTCTCTCAATCTCACCTTTTAGTTCAAGCTCATCCTCAAGCTCACCTATACGACTCATGATTGAGCCAAAGTGTTTCTTTCCTTCTCCTTGCAAGTTAGTCATGAATTTATCAAAAGCAATGATCTCTTCCTTGACTTCTAGACTCATAGCATCATCAATGTCATGTGATATGGAGTTGGGGGATAGTTGTACCTCGGATGTCTTAGCCATAAGACATCTTCCATTCTTGACGATGACGCTCTCGTTTGGCGAGGAGAAGAGTGATGGAGTTGTGGAAGACATGGCTAGTGCGGCCACTTGCGTTGGAGTATCCTCCTTGTCACTATCTTCATCATCGGTGGGATATTGCTCTTGAGTCACCAAGACAATCTTTTGGTTCTTCTTGAAGAAAGGCTTCTTCATGGGCATGGGCCCCTTGCCCTTCGTCTTGGCCACGAGCCTCCCACCATGATCCTCTCTTCTCTCCCATGGGCAATCGGCAACAAAGTGGCTCTTGTCATCGCAGTTATAGCAAAGTCTCACTTTGTTGAATGGCTTTCCTCCGTTGGGGGGAAACTTCTTGTCAATCCTTGCTTTGGCCCTCCCGGGGTTCTTCCAAAAGGTTCTTGCAGCAAGACCCATGTGTTGAGTGAGAGTGCTTGAGAGAGCTTCACTAGATAGCTCGACTTGATCATCACACTCCTCTTCATCCTCTTCTTCAACGGTGGCCTTCAAAGCAATTGAGGCATGCTTGTGCATCCCTATGGCTCTAGCTCTTGCATCTTGTGCAATCTTGGAGGCCACCTTGTATGCGGTCATCTCTTGCATAACTTCATTGGATGTCATCTTTGCAAAGTCATGTCTCCCTTGGAGTGTCTTCAAATCCGTGTCCTCAAAGGGCATGAGAGCGGTCACATACTTCCTCTTGATCCAAGCATCATTGATGTACTCCGCCCCGAGGTTCTTGAAGGAGTTGGAAACCAACACCAACCTCCGGTACATGTCCTCGTGGCTTTCTCCATCCAACTTGTAGAACCCTTCCACCTCATTGCATAAGGCATCATACCGGTTCTTCTTCATGCTCTCATTCCCAACGAAGATTTCGGAAAGAGCATTCCAAACTTCCTTGGCGGTGGAGAATTGTTGAATGAGCGCCATGTCCTTCTCTCCAACGGCCATTTGGAGTTGATGAAGAGCGGTGGCGTTGAGTTGGCTATCAACCACTTCTCTTCTTGTCAAGTTGGTTGGATCATGGGGCTTGTATCCTTCTTCAATGATGCGCCAAAGCTCAATGGAGGCACTACATAGATGAGACTTCATTAGAAACACCCATTGAGAGAAATGAGTAGGTTTAAGCTTAGGAGGGTCACTTCTAAAGTTTACATGAGGGTGAGGGATAGGAGGGTTAGGAGAGTAAATATGGTTGACATTATGAAATTCCTCTCCTTTGGGGGTGTTAGAGGAGCTAGGTGGTTCATCCTTTTCCGCCATCCCGGGAACACTTGAGGTAACATCTTTGGACCCATCCGAAGATGACTCCTTAGAGTTCCCCGCATGTTCCTTAGGAGGAGGAGAGGGAGAAGTAGCCTCGGGCTCCTTAGACTTCAAGAGTGCCATGAGCATCTCATTCATCTTGAGGAGTTGGGCCTCCAAGCACGATCTCATATCAATAAGATCGGCCATGGTTGCCCCTTTGGCTAACTCCTCCTTCTCCGCCTCTAATTTTTCACGGGCGGCCCTCTCGGCATCGGATTCCGTCATCGTTGCACTTAGGCGGTTAAGCCCTTAAAAGTGAACAAGGCTCTGATACCAATTGAACGGGAATCCGGCACCTAGAGGGGGGGGGGTGAATAGGTGCGATTACAAATTTTAGGTCTTTTCAATTTTAGGCTCAACTCAAAGGTAAATTCTCTAGATATGCAACTACGGTGAATTTACCTAAATGAGAATCTAAGCAATAACAAGAAGCAAGTAAGGGAGTAAAGGGTAAGGGGAACCAAGTGAAGCACGCGGAGACGAAGATGTAATCCCGAGTTCCACCCAAGGGTGTACGTCTCGTTTGGAGAGGTGTGCGCTACCACAACAGGTTAGCCGCAACGCCACAAAGGCTCACCTTCTTCTCCGATGAACTCAACCACAAAGGTTTCGAGTCCACCTTCGACTATTGATCCCCTTTTAGGGCGGAGATCGAATCCCTTACAAACGCTTGAGGCACACACCCACAACGGAATTGGGGGCTCCCAAGAAGGACCACAACAGGTCAAGGACCACAAAAGGTCAAGGTAACACCAAGAGTACAACAATGGTGAACTAGGTTTTCCCACGGGAAACCCTAGCCACGAAATCCCCAAGTGAATGCGGGAGAAATGTAAATCCCTTCGGTGACGATGTAGATCTGGGCCTTCTCCTCCAATCCTCCAAAGATCTATGAATTTGGGTGGGGGGATTGGGAGATCTTGATGAATTGAGCTTTCAAGAATAGTAGGAGAGAGGAAGTCTGAGAGCTCAAATGTTCTTGAGTGAGTGAGGGGGTATTTATACTCCCCCTCAAAATCTGGCCGTCGGCTGTCTTGGTCACCCGGAAATTCCGGTTTAAGTTGCACCGGAAATTCCGGTGCCCCGGAATATCCGGGCCTTTGGAAATATCCGAGCTGAATTTCCGGTTGAGATCAGAACCAATTCTGAACTTGACTTAGCCGATTTTCTTCGGTTGACTCGGAATATCCGAGTCCTTGAAATTTCCGAGCTGAATTTCCGGTTGGAGTCAGTGCCACTTCTGAATCTTGACTTACCCAATTTTCCTGAGGTTGACTCAGAATATCCGGTTGGTGAACCGGAATATCCGGGTCCTTGAAATTTCCGGGCTGATTTTCCGATTGAAGTCAGTGCCACTTCTGAATCTGGACTTAGCCAATTTTCCTGAGGTTGCTTCGGAATATCCGGTGGGTGAACCGGAATATCCGGTTGGTGTACCGGAATATCCGGGTCCTTGAAATTTCCGGGCTGATTTTCCGATTGAAGTCAGTGCCACTTGTGAACTTGACTTAGCCAAATTTCTGGGGTCGACTCGGAATATCCGGTTGGGGAACCGGAATATCCGGGTCCCTGAAGAATTACAGAAACTCCTTTTTCTCTACAGTTTGGCTTTAAGATTTGTGATATGAGTTTCACCCAAACTGAAATACTTAGCAATAGGATTAGTATATCATTGGTATTGTTAACTAACACACAAAACAGTAGGGATTAAGAAATGTTCTTTCAATAGGTACCTGCAATCAGTGCCCGCGCTACACGATATGGGCTGGTACTGGCTCGCCGGCGTGACAACCGCTTGTGGCTGGTAGTGGTACTGGCTCGCTGTGACCGCCGCTAGGAGCTGGTACCGGCTGGCCCTCGGAGTGCATGCGCTTACCCTTGACCAGCACGACGGCGTTCGGGTTGGCCATGGAGGAGAGCTCCATGGAGTGGAGCACTGATAAGTCTCCAACGTATCCATAATTACTTATATTCCATGCTATGTTATATCATGTTATATCATGTTATTACATGTTTTATATGCATTTTATATAGTTTTATGCATTTTTTGGAACTAACCTATTAACAAGATGCCAAAGTGTCAGTTCCCTGTTTCTGCTGTTTTTGGTTTCTGAAAAGTACTTAAGGAAATATTCTCGGAATTGGAAATAAAACATCCTGGAATTATTTTTGAAAAAGGAACGTTCCAGAACACCGAAGACGAGACGGAGAGGAGCCACGAGGCGTCGTCACCACCCCGTGGCGCGGGTCCCATCCTGGTCGCGCCAGGAGGTGGTGTCGGCCCCTCGACCCTCCACCGACATCGCCCTTTCGCCCATAAATAGCTCCTGACCTAAAAACGATCGGAGGATATTCACTTTTTCCTCCACGGGTCCCGAGCCAGCGCCATCGTCAACGCCAATCCAGGGGAGATCAGAACTGCTCCCCGGCACCCTGTCGGGAGGGGGAATCGTCCCCGGAGGACTCTACGTCTCCATGAACGCCTCCAGACTGATGCGTGAGTAGTCTACCCTTGGACTACGGGAACATAGCAGTAGCTAGATGGTTGTCTTCTCCTCTTGTGCTATCATGTTTTGTTCTTGTGAGTTGCCTATCATGATCAAGATCATCTTTATATAGTTATCCATGTTGTGTTTGCTGGGATCCGATGAATATTGAGTACTAGTTATTGCTTCATAATAGATCATGTGTGTGCTATTTAATGATCTTGCATGCTCTCCATTACTTGTGTGTGCTTTGGCCAAGTAGATGCTCGTAAATCCAAGAGGGGGTATTTACGCTCGATAGTGGGTTCATGTCTCTATTAAATCTGGAGCAGTGATAGAAAACTCTAAGGTTGTAGATGTACTGTTGCTATTAGGGATAAAACAGTAGTACTTTGTGTAAGGATGATGTTACTTACTTACTTACTTACTTTACACACAGTGCTTAAGGCGATAATCTGTTGCATGCAACTTAATACTGATCCCTCTAGGAGTAATTTTCATTATGCCTTATAAGATCATATTTTTATTTGGAATCTTTTTACTTGTGAGTTCTAAAACTGCGGTTTTCATGGCACTTCCACCACCATATTGTTGAGAGTTGGTGCACATTTCGCGGGTACATCCAAACTCGTGGGAGATCTTCATCTTGTTCTCCTACACATAAGCCAAATATCTTCCTCAAAACATCCACCATAGCTACCTACTACAACATTTCCATAGCGGTTCCGAGATATATTGTCATGCAACATCCATCTTACATTACATGACTTGTTGTCATTCATTACTTATTTATTGCTTTGCGTGATTCTATAAAGCTGATGTGCGGTTTTACCAATGTTACGCTAGATCATTGCATAACCTGCTACACTGGCGGAGGCACCGTTGTCATATGCATTCTTATGGCACATTCATATTAGTTACTTGTATCATCAATATGTTGTTCTATCATCATTAGTGTGTTGTCATATATCATATATCATATTAGGATGCTTGTCCCTAAAAGTGAAAATAGCCATGGAGGCCATCGAAAAAAAAACAGAAAAAGAAAGAAAAAAGAGAAAAAAAGGGGCAGCATTACTATTCTTTATCACACACTTGTGCTCATGTTATATCACCATATCATGTATAGTCATCATTTGTGCTCATGTTTAGCACCTTTACTCCATATGAGAGAGTTTTCATGTCTTAGTTGCATAATTACGTGGGGAACTTTACAATATAGAACCTGGCTTGTATATTCCCATGATGAGCCTACTCAAAAGTGCTCTAGATCTTCGTGAGCAAGCAAGTTGGATGCACCCCCACTAGTTCCATTGGAGAGCTTTCATATACTTATAGCTCTATGTGCATCTGTTGTATAGCAATCACTAATCCTTGCATAGAATTGATTGTAAGACTTTTTCTTGTCTAATGATCATTTACAGCTTTGTGAGCCTTTCTTCCGTTGGCCTTCCAAACCTCCGTTAACATTCTCTTAGCCATAACATTTTGGTGCCAACGTTGAACGCTTGCTTGTTTCTTTTGAACAAATAATGTATTGATCTTCTACGTGCATATTGATATTCTTGACTTTATTCTTTCATTAAGTTGTCATGTTTGTTGGAAGCATTACATGATTATACTGTTGTGCTTGAAGCTTAAATCATCTTTAATACCTACTTTGTACGGTTGATTGCTATCTAGTACTATATCATTGAAAGCTTTGCTTGCTTCACCTACTTGTTTATTTATTACTCATTTGATATCAATATAAAATACAACCCTTTTGATCTCAGTTTACATGCCTTACATTATTATATGACCAAGATTGTGTAAGCATGTCACTTTATAAATTATTCTTCTTTTATCGTTCTTTCCTACTCGTGACGAATAGAACTAGTCTTGGCCATGTGTCGGGCCGGGCCAGGCCTGGAAAAGCCCGACACAGAAAATACCCAGGCCCGGCCCGACCCGGTCAAAAAGCCTTAAAGCCCGATGGGCTTTGGGCCGTGGGTCGGGCTTCTTCCTGATTTAGGCAAAAAACGAAGCCCAGGCCCGGCCCGACCCAACCCGTTGGGCCTAATTTTAAGGCCCAAGCCCGGGTTTTTTGGGCCGGGTCGGGCTAAACATGGCCATGTCTAAGTAGAACTAACCTTCGGGATGTTGATACGTCTCCAACGTATCCATAATTTTTTATGTTCCATGCTATGTTATATCATGTTATTACATGTTTTATATGCATTTTATATAGTTTTATGCATTTTCTGTGACTAACCAATTAACAAGATGCCAAAGTGTCAGTTCCATGTTTTCTGCTGTTTTTGGTTTCTGAAAAGTACTTAAAGAAATATTCTCGGAATTGGAAATAAAACATCCTGGAATTATTTTTGTAAAACGAACGTTCCAGAACACCGAAGACGAGACAGAGAGGAGCCACGAGGCGCCGTCACCACCCCGTGGCGCGGGCCCTATCCTGGCCACACCAGGAGGTGGTGTGGGCCCCTCGGCCCTCCACCGACATCGCCCTTTTGCCCATAAATAGCTCTTGACCTAAAAACGATCGGAGGATATTCACTTTTTCCTCCACGGGTCTCGAGCCGCCGCCGTCGTCAACACCAATTCGAGGGAGATCAGAACTGCTCCCCGGCACCCTGCCGGGAGGGGGAATCATCCTCGGAGGCCTCTACGTCGCCATGACCGCCTTCGGACTGATGCGTGAGTAGTCTACCCTTGGACTACGGGTCCATAGCAGTAGCTAGATGATTGTCTTCTCCTCTTGTGCTATCATGTTTAGATCTTGTGAGCTGCCTATCATGATCAAGATCATCTTTATGCAATTCTCCATGTTGTGTTTGCTGGGATCCGATGAATATTGAGTACTAAAGTTATTGCTTCATTATATATCATGTTTGTGCTATTTAATGAGCTTGCATGCTCTCCGTTACTTGTGTGTGCTTTGGCCGAGTAGATGCTCGTAACTCCAAGAGGGGGTATTTATGCTCGATAGTGGGTTCATGTCTCTATTAAATCTGGGGCAGTGACAGAAAGCTCTAAGGTTAAAGATGTATTGTTCCTACTATGGATAAAACAGTAGAACTTTGTCTAAGGATGATGTTACTTACTTACTTTACACATAGTGTTTAAGGCGATAATCTGTTGCATGCAACTTAATACTGAAAGGGTGCGGACGCTAACCGGAAGGTGGATTATTAGTCATAGATGCGGTTGGAACGGTCTATGTATATTGTTGTAATGCCCGAATGAATCTCACACTAGACATCATAACGTTAGTATATGCATTGGGTTGCTCATCATTATTCTGTAAATTGTCTAACTGTAATTTGTTTACCACGCATGGATGAATGTATTATTATTTATGGAGAGACACCACTAGTGAACTGTGGACCCCGGTCCTTCAAACCACAACTGCAAACTTGTTACTTTCTACAAACAAACATTTTTCTTCCATACATACGTTTAATCTTTTGTTACAGCAAGCCGGTGGGATTGACACCCTCACCGTTGAGTTGGGACAAAATACTTTGATTGTTTGTGTGCAGGCTCCATGTTCGTTGCTGACGCTGGTATTGCGCCGGGCCAACGTCGCTGCTAACAACCTCTGGTAAATGTTCATTTCCTACTGGTTCGATAACCTTGGTTTCATAACTGAGGGAAAACCTGCTGCTGCAGTACTTCACACCCTCCTCTTGGGGTTCACCAACCACACGCTCGTGCTCATCAAGCACCCGCCCTTCGAACGCCTCCGGAGTGCAGGGCCAGCGCCGCCTACACGTGCCCCTGTTGGGGCTCGGGGTCGCTCGGATCCATGACCCAGTTTCTTGTGGTGGCGGCGCTCGGATGTGGCCATCTTGGCCCACCGCCACGACCATGCCCACAACCTCTCCCCTCCTACGTCACCTCCGTCACCGGATCCATCACTAGAGCACGCAGATCTGGCGCTGGCACATGTAGATCGAGCGCATCCGTCGCCGAGAAGCTCGTCGCCGGCAAAAAAATTCAATCTTTGACCAACAAATTCCTGGCACGTGGGGTGTGAGCTGTTCGAGAGAAAACGGTGAGGTGGGGAAGAAAGGGGGCCATAGGGAGCGGTGGGGGGAGGCGGCGGGACGGCGATGCGGCGGGGTGGGGCGGTCGAAGCGCGAGAGGGAGCGGGGCGGACGACGAAGAGCGAGAGGCAGCGGGGAGACATGAGCGGTTCTGCAGGAGGGTAAAACGGGAAACAAGAAAAAAATTGTACGTGACGGAAGTTGTACTATAAATACTAAACGCACTATAATTAGAAACGGAGGGAGTATAATGCTGGCATATTTTCGAGGGAAATAAGAAAAAATCACTAGAGGTTTTTTTTTGCGTGGGAAGATCACTAGAGGTTGGACCATTTATGCTTCCACATTTCTCATTACAGTATATACAATCCGCAGGAAAATAGAGATTAATCAATGTACCTGTGCCATCAATTGTTTGTGTCTGCGAGAACTCAGGCGTGCGGCAGGTTTGCTGCAAATTTCTCATGACTTGCGTACCCCGTTTACCCATGCATATTATCTCCTGATTAAAAGATCACAACTGAACTAACTAACTCCGTGCCTACTGCGCGCCTTCTCGTGCAAATCCAAGACGCCGCCATCATCGGATCAAATGGTGATCCGGCCAAAGCAGGCAGGGAGTTGCATCCAATTGCCACCACAGTGGCCGCTCTGCGCGCGGGAGCACTGCGCATTGGCCCGCTTCGTGGCCGTCGCCGCCGTCTGCCTCCTCCTCGTCGTCGGCACGTACTACGCGCTATGGTCTCCGGCCGACGCCCACGGCGAGACGGAGCTGAGGTTCTTCGACATATGGCGCCGTCGATCAACGGCAAGTAGAATCTCTTGATCTTTGAACTGATTAATCCCATCTTTGTTAATACAACTGATTAGTACGTGCAGTCCGCACGACGACGAAGCAAGTCTGAATTAGTCAACTAACCCTAGCTAACTTCTCGGGGGATTAACTGCCGAAGCAGGCGCGTGTCGACGACGATGATCTGGAGGCGGCGCTGCGCGTCGCGGCAGACGCGAACAGGACGGTGATCCTGAGCGTGCTCAACAAGGCGTACGCGGAGGAGGACGGCCTGCTCGATCTCTTTGTGCAGAGCCTGAAGCAAGGGGAGGGCACGCAGAAGCTCATCCGCCACGTCCTCCTCGTGGCAATGGACCGGCCTGCCTTCCGCCGGTGCAAAAGCCTCGGCGGTGTCCGGTGCTACCGGTTCCCGGCCGCCGCTACGAACGGCACCGACGACCTCTCGTCGGAGCAGGTCTACATGTCGGACGGCTTCATACGCATGATGTGGCGGCGCATTCGCCTCCTCGGCGACGTGCTCAAGCACGGTTACAGCTTCCTATTCACGGTAACATGAATTTCATGCCTTGTACCACATGTCACATGCATGCAGCCATTAACTTACGATTTCTGATGTGATAATTTGCTAGGATTTGGATGTGATGTGGCTGAAGAACCCCTTCCCGAGCCTGAACCGCACCCGGGAGGAAGACCTCCTGATCAGCTCCGACAAGTTCAACGGCCGGCCGGACGACTACATCGGCAATGAGCTCAACACCGGATTCTTCTTCGTGGGCGCGAGCAACCGGACGGTGGCGCTCTTCGACGAGTGGCACGCGGCGCGGAGCCAATCCGCGGGCATGAAGGAGCAGGACGTGCTGAACCGGATGAAGCGGCAAGGCGCGTTCGGCCGGCTCGGCGTGAGGGCGCGCGTCCTGGACACGACGCGCTTCAGCGGGTTCTGCCAGGACAGTCGGGACGCCCGGCAGGTGACCACCGTACACGCCAACTGCTGCCGGACCATGCGAGCCAAGGTCGCCGATCTCAAGGCCGTGCTAGGCGCCGCCAGCCGGCTCAACAGGACGACGGAGCTCAGGTGGCCGGCGCACTCGGAGTGCGCCAAATCCTGGAGATGAGACCCGGGGAAGCCGTCACGGAGGTTTTGCCTCTGGTTTCTCTCTTTTCCGCCGTAGCGTCAGCAGACCACGCATGTGTTCATGAGCACTGTACAAAAACATGTTTCTCTTGAAGAAAACTGATATTTTAACTATCTGTTTTGTCAACCCACTGTTAAGATAACTAATGATAACAGGTGGCAAGTTCTTCTTTATGGAAGATCTCCTTGATGTTGAACTTAAACAGTAAATTCCGTGTAGCATACTTCGTTCATAGTTACAGAAGTAAAATCACAACAAGGACGGATTAGCATGAAAATGGACAGAGAAGTGAAATTATGTTACAACAGATGTCATATGACTATCAGGATTGTACTGACATATAACATACATAGGAAACACTGCATTTCTTTCACTTCACTCTGAGCTCTATCCGGCGACAAACTAACTGCCCTGGTGATATCTATGCAGCCTATGGAAACATATTTTTTAGGGGCAGAGAGTTATAACAGCTAATACAAGTGTACAACTGCTCGTGATACAGGTGATTACAACTTACATGTAACCCAGCACAGTTATCCTCCCGACAGTATGTGCCTAAAGCACTACATTCTTAGCTACTGTACAAGAATAGGATGTGTGATGGTTCCTCCAACTTTTGCCGGGCCATTATCCATTATCCCCTGACCAAGTTCGCTGAAATCTATGCAATCTGCAAAATTTCTTGGCGCTTGATCTCAAAGACCCTGTGTAGCGCATCCTCAACAACCTGAACAAGAAGAAAGTAAGCACTATGTTTGTGCAGTTTTCGGTTTATCCAGTGTGCAACAGTATGTTGTGGAACAGTGTAGGCTATGTCCAAAATAACAAGCACCAAAACTGGGTGGACTGCATTACCTTGTCCGGAGTTGAGGCACCAGAAGTAACTCCAATTGTGATAGGCCCTTCTGGTAGCCAGTTTTCTGCCTCAATAAGCTCACCATGCTGTCAAACAGTTCAAATTTCAGTTAAATTATCTTTTCGACTGTAAATACACTTAATTTCTCAAAACAATTGTTGTTATTAAACCTCTTCTATCAGCAAGATTCACTACCATTTTCTACAAACAATAATTTATTCAGAGAGAGGTATCAGAAAGTAAATTTCTATAGAGGTTTCAGAAAGTACATTTAGCTTGTAGCTGATCCTGTTTCCTGGTCCAATCCGTTGTTCACTGTCAATCCAGTAGGATGGAATTCCACTGAGTTCTCCAATTTCTTGCAAATGAGAGGTGTTACTGGAGTTCCATCCTCCAACAACAAGAATAAGGTCAACTTTGTCCTTCACAAGCTGATACATTGCATCCTGTCTTTCCTGAGATATAAAGTTGACGAGTGTCATCAATATGGTATATGTTAAAGTGGCGCATGACTGTGTCCTAACGTGTAAGGGAACCTTTTTCGTAGAAACCAAAACATGGTAAAATACAACCACCAAACAAGGATGAGGACTTTTCACGAATATGCTCTATTCAGAAAAGCTTGATTTACTTTCATGGAGCTTTATAAGTCATAACCACTTGATTGCATTGGGTACTTGCTTAAATTACTGTCACAGCAATCATTAATTCTATATCCCCTTACTACAACTATAAAGTGAATAATATACAACTTTACCACTATCCTTAAGATTTATGTTTTAGCCTCAAAATACAAGGTAAAGAATGAAATAAGACTATATTTCCACTCTCCCTTCAATGAATTTATCACACGTGGAGTATTACCAGGGTAGTTGGTAGTCCAGTGACTATTAACAACACACAATCATGTAGTGCAAAATCTCAGTAAAATAAGGATATTCTCAAAACAAAATTTACCTGTGTGGCATCACAAATAGTGTTGAAGGCAACAAAGTGTTCATTGGCATTCTCAACTCCGAACTTGCGCATCATAGTTTTCTCAACAAGTTTTCCTATCAATTATAAAACATTTATGGTAAAAATTGGAATTGGTAGCAAATTTGTACGATACAATATCAAATGGCCATAAAGGTAGTAAACATATCCACCGCAAAAAAAAAGGTAGTAAACATACCAATTTCTTCAGTTTCTCCTTTAAGCATTGTTGTTTGATTTGCAATGCCTGTTTTTACCAAGTCAACATCAGGATCAAACCCTGGAGAAACAGCATTCTTGAATTTCTGTGAATGTCGGGGCAAACAGTGCCATTAAGCATCGTCATATCTTCCCAACATGGAAGTAGAATGATAATTTAAGAACAATCCATACCTCAAGGAACTCCTCTTTTGTTGAACTAGACCCATCGAGTTGGCCACCAAGTATATAGTCACATACATATGATGCCTGTTTCAGTTGATAATATGTTATTATCTTAAGCTATAGACTGGATTCTATGTCAAGTCCAAAACAACAGCAGAATATATGTACCTCAGCCATATTCTTCACAATGATGTATGTCCCTGCAAATGAAGCAGTGGCAACAGTCTCTTCATGGGCATATTTCCCGTGAATAATAGACGTATAGTCGCCCTTCTTATGCTTTTCAACCATGTTCCACACCTAATAAGAAATCACACGTTTCATTAACCTCAGATATGTTTTGACTCTTGACAAACACAAAGCGTCATCTATAAAGAGCAAGGCACCTTTGAAACCCAAGGGCATGTTGTATCAACGATCTGCACATTCTTCTGGTTTAGTGTGTACATCTCATCCACAGCAGCTCCAAATGCAGGCAGGACGACAACATCACCTTGTTCAATCACATCAAAATCCTTAATACCAGCATTAACAGGAATATCTTTGACGCCCATGTCCTCCAATCTCTGCACGAACAACCATAGGATTAACTCGTGCCAAATCCAGAGCAGTCAGACAGGCTTGACCAAAATGAACACAGTTAGGCATGGCTGACAACAAATGAACACCAAAAACACAACTTTAACTGTTTGATTACTATAAAGTAGCTACTCCTACAGCGCAAAGGAACATTGCCGCGATCCTTTAGTATGAACACTTATGTGACACCAGATGTTTACCCCCTAGAGCTCAATTTGCTTAAAATTTGTTATATGTACCCTACAATGACAGAGGGATGATGAAGCCGCTCCTCAATTTATCCCCTCGCGCACAGCAAGATCAGATTTTTCTTCCAAGAAGCCATCCATGAACTGGTTTAACTGAATAGCAGTGATACCTTGTTGACGGTGGGGTTGTGGATGATCTCGTTGGTGAGCCAGATGCGCTCCTCGGGGAACTGCTTGCGCGCCTCGTAGGCGATCTGCACGGCGCGCTCGACGCCCCAGCAGAAGCCGTAGGCCTCGGCCAGCTTCACCGTGACGGGCCCCCAGGTGTACTCGTTCCCGTTGTCCTTGAGCGTCTTAATCACATCGCCTGCACGCAATCGACCAATCAATCACAAGCACAAATTGATTAAGAGGGAGGTTTCCTGGCGGGCGCGCTTACTGGTGTACTCCTGGCTCATGAGCTCGAGCGTCTCCTTCTTGTGGCCGAAGCCCTTGCGGTTGTAGTTGTCGCTGCGGGTGAGGTTGTGGCGGAAGGCCTTCTTGTCGAAGTCCGGGTCGAGGGAGGCCGACGCGGACGCCGCGGGCTGGGAGGCGTCGCAGCGGACGGAGGAGGGCGCGCGCCGGCCGCCGCCGCGGCGCGGGGAGGTGGTGGAGGAGGAGGAGGCGGCCGCGGGGAGGAGCGCGGACCGGAGCTGCGTGCTGAGGGTCGCCATCGCAAGCTCGCTCGCGGGCGTGTGGAGCTGAGCAGCGGGGAGGAGGAGGAGTGGGCGGACGACGCCAAGTGCCGGTGACTGGGAACGGAACGGGGATAGGTGGGCTGGGTTTGGAATCGGAATGGGGATCCACTTCCCATGTGATCACCTTATCCCTCGACCTCGTGTTTTTGTCTTGTTGAAATTTGGAGAAAGTACCCTCTAGTTCGTGAAAAGTACAAATGGAGACCTCCATGGAGCCTCTTTTTTCGACATTTTAACGCAGGTATTTTTTAGTTTTAAAAAAAGTTGGAAAAAAAATTGTAGGCATAAATAATGTCGACTCTATTTGTGTGTAAGAATTTCATTTCAAAATTCATCTTATTTTATGCAACATAAAAATGAAAAATAAGATTATTTTTTTTGGAAATGTGCACTGTTCATTGACCCAGATCCATATTTCAGTTTTCCCCGTCCAAATATAATTTGAATTGGGTTGTGCACACTTGTAGAGTTCAACAATACATACCCTGGGGGATCTAATTTTTTTAAAAAAGTTTCTTTTAAGTTTCAAATGTTGTTTTTCAATTTATTAAAAAAGAGCTCCATGGAGGTTGCCTCCAAAACGCTACACTTGTGCGCAAAAAGTGAAACTCGAACTCCATGGGCGCTTTTATTCAAACGAAGATCTTTACTCCCCTGATCCAGAAGAAAATAATATTGACATAGTTTTGGTAAAAAAAATAAAGCCTTTGACCACATCATGTTTTTTATGTTGATATCATGTATAAATTATTTTTCAAACAAAACTTACATATCAATCATTCGATGTAGGAATTGTGTAAATTAGTGGGCAATATTACGTTTTCAAGACCAAATCATTTATCAAATGGTATCTCTTGAATATTGAAGAAGTAAACGGTGCATTTTAAATGTCTAGTATTGGCAAAACTCAAGTTAGTTAAATTGTTGTTGCCATAAAAAAGAGAGAGACAAATTAAATGAACATTGTGACTTTGTAACCATACAATGCTTTGGCAAGATGTGAAATATATGTGAATCATGGGACTAACAAAGTGTGTCTATATCCAACTGCTACATATGATATAATGGCAGGGACGGAGCCAGCCACAAGGATTGGAGGGGGCAAAATAGTCTAGAATCATTAAAATTTGCAAATATAAGTGGTATTAGTAGTAGAATTAGGAAGGGAATCAAATTCATGGGGGGGGGGGGGGGGGGGCTTCCTCCGTCCCTGAATCATGGGACTAACAAAATGTGGCCAGACCCAACTAGGATAATGAACCAAACAAATGTTGAACTACGAGAAAAAGTTAAAAGATAGCATTGTCAACTTTAAGATACAAACCATACATGTTTAGGTCTTTACCCATTGCGACAGAATATATGACTATGTTTCCAAGAAAAGAAGAACCCGTAAACTGAGATGTCATATTAGTTCCCCTCTTATACATTTCGAAGAGTAAATATCAAGGAAGACAACAATTATTGTAACATCTGTTACAAAAAAAACTTTTGGGCTGAAAACACATTAACCACCCAACATAGCAAAAACAATTGAGTTTGTTGTGAATGTGCCTTATTCTACGCTGGAAATTCATGCGGCGAATGAAAATTGAGAGGATAAATGAGTTGGGCCATAAAGATGTAGGGATCGATGTAATTAAGTCTGTCAATGTTATGACTATCATCCATTTAACAGAGAGGGTTGGTCTCACATTTCAGAAACGATATATAGGGTAGGCGTAGCTATGATTTGGGTAATCTGTGTTTTTGGTTGGCTTGAAGTGGCGGTAAAGTTATGGAGAATTTTACTCCTTGTGTTCTGGTTTATTGGACACGTTGCATAATTCTGGTTGTGGTTTTAGTTTTAAAACCATTAACCATGACAAGAGTTATATATGGAATCGCAGCGAGTAGAATTTCGTACTTACCACTACCGTAAGTAACAGTAAGCAGCTCGGCTGGAGTGACATATCAAACTCCAAAACAGGGGGAGCTGGCTGCAAGAGACCAAAACACTAAATTAGCTACACCATGAAAGCGAGGCATATTCCCTCACGGGCAAGGCCTGGCTCCGGGGGCTCTCGTCCTGTCCTCTTCCGCGTCCGCGTCACAATTGTCCCAGGACAGATGAGAAGCAGGCAACACTGAGCACAGGCCAGCCACGAGGAGGTGAAATTTTCGAGAATGGTCGTCCAAATACGCTTCCCTGACCGCCAAATTTCTGAGGACTCGCATTATTTCACAGCTCCGTTTTATACCTCGCAACTGTTGTTGGGAAACGTATCTGAATTTTTGTGGGCGGTGAAAGACAGGGAAGCTAGCGGTGACACGTTTACGTTGCCGAAAGCTATCTAGTGGCGTGTGGCGATATAGTGCGTGTTAATTTCTCCCGTTTCAACTCCGTGTTTGGACCCGTTTTAACACCGTGTTTGGACATCAGATCGCAGGGTCAAACACGGCCTACAGGATGCGACATCTATGTGTTTTGTATGTTTGCAGGAGAAAGACACGGTCGAACACATTTTGGGAGAGAGGTGTGGCATGCCTGCGCGACGCGAGGAGGGGTGCACATCCATTTGCCTAACAATGAAGCCACACTGGAGGACTGGTGGACGACTGAGCGTAGCAGGCAACCAGCTAATCGAAGAAGGAGTTTTGACACACTCGTCTGCATTGCAAGCTGGTGTCTATGGAAGAACAGAAATGCTTGGGCGTTTAGCAATGTGAGTAAACAATCCACGGCGGAGCAGCTGGCGAGTTCTATTTGTGATGAATTTGTGCTCTGTGTTGTGTCGCGTAGAACAGGAGTTGGAGATAGAGATGTACCGTGAGATGTAACCTAGAGAGGTCTAAGTGTGGAGTCTAAAACTAGTTGCTGTCATTCCTCGCAATGACAAGCTAGTCTTGTAATTTGCCTTCTTCTTCTTCTATAATAATATGGCACGCAATTGCGTGCTCTCTAAAAAAAAATCTCCCGTTTCAGCCGTGTCATCGTTGGTTACCACCGTGCCAATTCACCTCCAAGTAACCAACACTTGATAGTACTACGCAAATCTGATCGGTTTAGCCGCAAATCTGCTTGATCTGCAGTAACTTGGCTAGGTTCTTGACTTCCTAGCTAGCGCAAACGTACGTGCTGCTGCTTGTGCTTATGGGCCTGTTTTACAATATACAACGTTTTAGCCATTTTCCATAAATACACACATATATATACACATGTATCATGTTTTAGTATATATCTCTAAGCACATGTTCATGGTTTGGTTCCAAACCAGCCAAACCGTCAAACCAAACCAAACTGGCTACACGGTTTATGTACTCCTTTGGGTTAAAACCGGTTTGAAACTGTGAAACCGTCAACGCCACCATGCACCTTCAAGGAGTTTTGTTCGCCATAGACTACCGCAAGCTTGCCACCACCTCCTCGTCGCGTCATCGTCATCGCCTAGATCTTCTCCTTTGATTCCCCTCCTTGGCGCCACCCCTCCCCTCATATGCTTCCTGGGAACGAGCTCGTCCGGATCCTGCGCCGGAGCGTTGTGGTTGTTCGTCGTCATCATCACCGTCCATACACTCAGCACTGAGCCAAGCTGAAATGGAGCCGGAGCAGCCAAGATTTCCGTTCTCAAGGTTAACTATGTCCGTCAGCGGAACACCTCTTCTCCGTCTGCAGCCTTGAGATAGTCGAGGTCGCCACCAGTAGCGGATCTTGGGCAAAACTTGCTACTGTCAAATGGGTTAGGAAGGCCTTTTGGGCCAGATTTGAAGGGGGGGGGGGGGGGGGGGGTGTAAGCAAAAATAGGGATTTTTTTAGTTAAAATTTTGTCGGGTTATGACTCCCAAGAATCGGGGGTAGTCACTTCCTGAAGAGTAGTTCGTAAAGGGGGTTGAACACGGAGGTCAAGACCCTCGAGGGGCTCCGCGACGATGCTCGTCGGACCCGAAGACGACACGCCCACGACAGAGACATACACCAGCCTTTACCCAGGTTCACGGCTCTCGTGAGGAGGCAAGACCGCTACTCCTGCTTGTCTGTATTAGATGATGGAGTTTACATTACAGTGGAGTTTGCGGAGGCCCCCTTGAGGCAGTTCTTGCCTGGGGAGGGAAGCGATGATCTTCTTCCTCCTCGGGCTCAAGGCTAACCTAACACGAGTTGCTAGGGTTTACAAGGGTTGTAGCACGCCAAGAGCCGACCCGTGCTACGATGGATGTCTGGCCTCTTTTATAGGCCCCTCGGGCGCTCTCCTTCGGCTTGGCCTTCCAGGTGGCTCCCACTCGGCAGAGGCATGGTGGAGTAGGAGTCCACCGCGGTCCGTTCGTCCATGGACACGGTCCATTGTTGGTAAAGGTGGGCGCGGTGGCCGACAGGCGGCCGACCGCGCTGTACTGACCGCAGAGGGGGCAGTCTCTGAGGTGGAGCCCGCGGTGACGCTCTCCGTTGAAGGGTTATGCCGTCCACCTGCTTTATCGTCAAAGTAGAAGGTCCTGGCAGTTGCGCAGCAGGCGGAGCCGCTTTATTGACTCCTTTATCACCAAAACGGCAACGGGGGTGCTTGCGTCACCACGTGGGCGTGGCAGGGGCCATGTGCGTCTTGTCGTACTTCCTCGGCCGCGCCGTTTCCCTTCAGGCGCGGGGAAGCCTGAGGGGAGTTTCCTGTGGGACTCCCTCGAGGCGCGTCCTCGTCTCGGGAGGGTCCCCTGAGGCGAGGGATCCCTTGAGGGCACGATTCCACTTTAGGACCTCAAGGGGAGTTGCCTCACGAGGGTCCCGTCAGGCGGTGACGCCTGGTCCTTAGCCGTTTCGTCTGACTAGCTAGTGTGCGAGGCCTGAGGGGGAGTGGGCTCTCGCCATACCCCAGTTCCCAGTGGGCCGACAGTAGCCCCCGGGCCCATGATGGGCACGGTTGAGCCCATGGGCTCAGGCGAAGCGTCGTGGGCCCTTAGTGCCGAGCCGGCCCGAGCCACGTGGCACTTGGACGAATAACGGCCTCGCACGATCCGGGATGCGAGTCGTGGGGGGTCCCACCATGCCCCGGTAACTGCTCCTCGAGGGGGTACAAAGCCCGAGCGTTGCCGCGTAGAGCCGTTACCGTTTCCAATTCTTTTCACAGAAGTTTCCGTTTTCCAGAGCTCTCCGCCTCCGCTCTCTCCTGCGAATCTCCATTCTACACTTCCTTCAATCCTCCGTGCTCGTGACGATGGGCCCAGTCAAGAGCAAGAGCAAAGCCGCTGCGGGGCCTTCCTCTCAAGCAGAAACCCTAGAGGTAGTGCAGGGCGCGGCTCTCGTGGGGGCGCGCATGGATCTTCAGGCGTTGGAGAGGATTCGCCACCTGGTCGCGGGGCCGACCAACGAGTACGGCGCCAGCGCGCTTCAAGCCGCTCGGTTCGGGAGATTCCCCCAAGGATTTTTTCCCATTTTTCTCCATGCCATCACCACCGGGCTGGTGCCGCCGTACTCGCCTTTCTTGGAGGCGGTGCTGGAGTTCTATCAAATTCAACTCCTTCATCTTCATCCAAACTCCGTGCTCATCCTGTCCATCTTCGCCTATCTCTGCGAGGCTTATTTGGGCGTGCGCCCCTCGGTAGCGCTCTTCCGAAACTTCTACTCGCTGCGGTGCACGGCTGCCGGCGAGCGAACTGGGTGCGTCTCCTTCCGCATCGCGGACGGAATGGGGAGCGTATATATTCCCATGTCATGGAGTGGAGACAAGCCTGTCACGGCCCTGCTCAAGAAGGTGGGTGACTTTCGTCAGAGGTGGCTGCTCATCGGCGTCCAGTCACCCTACGCGTTCCTAGACGTCCCGGAGGCGCCGCTCGTGAAGAACTCTCACTGGTGCAAGTCTGCCCTTCGCGGCGCAGATAACGCACACCTAGTGGGGCGCTTGAGCTTCCTCCGCGAGGAGGTCCTCACGGGCAGATGGTCGTGGCGGACTTCGTGACGCGCCACATCGCGCCCCTCCAGGCACACTCAGAGCCGATGTGGATGTACAATGGCCCCTCGGACCCAATGCGGCTTCACCCGGAGGATCACGACTCGGATGTTGTCGACACCATCTTGAATATCCTCTTTGCCAATCCGGAGGTGCCCGGGAAGATCGCCGGCTCCGTGCGACCTCTGCATCAGCTCCCTCTGGGTGATCGCATGGACATCTTGGACGGAATGCCGGACTTTACCCCGTATGGTCTGGCGGGGGTGATGGATCAGGTGGTCGCTCCGTCGGCAGATGTAGTCGTTGGTGTTGACTCTTTATCAGCCTCCCGTGCCTGGAGTGGTGAGGAAGAGCCCGCGACGAGAGGGGCGTCTCCCGTGAGGCATGAGCCCTTCACCGACGAGATTTGCGACATCTCGTCAGGTGACGACGACGCCTTCGTTGTGGCGCCTTCGCGCCCCGTGGAGGAGGTGACCGAGGCGGGGAAGGCCTTCGAGACAGGCGCTTGGCCGGGGAGGCGCGAACCTCGCACCAAGGCTGTGATGGATCATTCTGGGGTGAGGCCCTCCGACGTCCCCTCCAAAAGGAAAGCGGGGACGCCTTCGGGGGGATCAGGCGTCAAGACCACGCCTTCCTGGCGCTCTCCAGGCCTGGCATGGGTCGATGTCGGTGCTTCCCCTTCAGGGTGAGTATTTACGGCACCTGGTCATTCTTGGCTCTTGTTTTTCCCCTGCTTCGCCCTCTCTTGACTGTCTTTTCTTGTGCTTTTTGTCAGCGATCTTGTGCCTACGAAGCGCCGCCGGCTTCGCAAGGCTGTAGACGTGAAGAGAGCCACAACAGAGGCAGTGGCCGACAGACACACGAGGCATGTGGAGACGGCCACCTCAGGCCCTGCTGAGGGGGCGCCTCAAGTGGAGGCGGCCGCGCCCCCGGTGGGGGCGGCAGAGCCTCAAGAAGAGGTGGGCGCGCCACGCCAAGAGGCATCTACATCGCTTCCCGAGCCACTGGGGGTGGAAGGCGCGGAGGAGAGGTATTCTACGCCACTTCGCGCTCCTCTCTCCCTTGCACGGCTACGCCTCAGCGTGAGGCAGCTCCGCCCCGCGAGCCGACCCCGCCACGCGCATTGACGCCAGCGCATGCGACATCTCCACCGCGCACGCCCGCGGCTCATGCACCGCCCGCGGGGGAAACAAGCGAGGCGCCAGCGGGCGCAAGCGCGCTTGTAGGAGGGGGTTTCTCTTCTCCTCCTCGATCCGCTGGAGAAGGTGAGCGCCCCACCGGCCCGAGCACCAAAGCAGAGGCAGACGCGGACGAAGGCGAGGCTGCGCCTAGCCCCCGAGCTTGACCTGGAGCCGGGCTCGTGGGACCAGACGCCGCGGCGGGGCCTTCGTATAGTCAAGAGCTGGTCTTCCGAGGCTGGGATTGGAGCGCGGGACGCCGCAAGGTGGCTTTTGGCCTTGTGCGGGAGTCCTTGGAGGGCCTGGAGGCTCACCTCGCCCTCGAAGACATAAAGCTCGCCCAGCAGCAGGAGGAGCTCGCGAGGTTGTGGGCGTCCTTCCATGCGGCGGTCGAAGCGCACCGGCTGGAGGATGCGGCGCTGCAGGCCGCGCGCGAGGAGGCCACCCGCTTCGCTAAGGAGATTCTGTAACATCCCAACATTTTATAATGTTCAAAAATCACTAAAATTTAAAACTTTTGTTTTTGATTAAAATAAAATATTTAAATGCATAAGAAAACCAACTAAGAAAGACTTCAAACTTATTGAAAGAGTTTAATAATTCAAATGTCACAGTTTAAACATTTTATTATCTATTGTATTTCAAAAAAAACTTAATATGTAAATACTTCAAACCATTTCATTTTAATAAAATAGTTTCCTTATAAGAAACAAATTTCAACCACTTAGCCATATCTATTCATAAATTCAAAACTATTTAAAATGATATAATTGCCAAATGTTTTCCATTCATCTAACTAAATTCAAGTTATAGCTTTGGAAATTATAAGTTTATAATTCATTACTTTAAAACTTCATAGATTATATAATTAATGAATTATCCAAATAATCATTTCATTAGCTTAAATGATTGTATTTTCAAAACATTAAATGATTTTCCTGAATATATTCAGTATAAACAATGAATTAAAACTAGAATATTTCCAAAGGTATTTTTATGAAGTTTTCATATGAATTATCATAATATAAAATATAATGGTGCACAAAACATTTAGAATTAAAAATAGAATTTATTATATTTCCCATTTATTTAAAAATATTTATATTTAGTTATTTTACTATTATACCAAAACAAAGAATGATGGTTATTAGAAATCAGATTTAAATAAACTTAATATCAACCATATATGATTGTGTTATTTTCATAAATTTAATTTAGCCACAATTAAATATTTTAATACTCTAAATTTAATTTGGACATGAGGTGTCCATTTTACAAATAGTCAATATTTCAAAAATAATATTTTGAAAAGTATTCAAAACATAACCACAAATGTTTTAAAGCAAAGATATGATTTTTAAAAAAGTTATAGAAACTAATTTGAGGTTATTTGGATTCATACTTTAAAAGTTATTTAAAAATCCAGAAAACAGAAAAGGAAAAGAAGAAACAAAAAAAAGAGAAGGAAAGGCTAACTGGGCCGAAGCCCAGCTTCTTCTCTCGCGCGCGCGGATTGCAGCAAGCCCAGCAACAGCCCACTAGAGCCCGCACCTCTCTCACCCACTGACCGGTGGACCCCACCGCCCAGGTCGTTTTCAACCTCGCCCCAAATCCCGCCCCCGAGTCAAGAAACGGCCGGCGATTACCTCGCTTAAATTTGGGCGATTTAAGACGCAAATCAACCGCACCCCCAGCTCCTTATCATCCCCTACTCCTCCGCTCGGTTTTCCCTCGTCCCCAGCTCAAATCCGTGCCTCGCGCCTGTCAAATCTTCTCGTCGGAGCTCCGCCGGTCCGCCGCCGTTTTTCCTCTGTCCCCGGTGAGGTAAGCACGCTCCCGAGCCGAGACCCTCCCCTTGCGCTTCCCAATCCCTCACGCACCTGCTTGACCCCCTTCTTTGCTTCTTCACGCAGCACTTGGAGCTACGCAAGAAGCTCGCCGGCGGAAGCCGCCCGACCAGGCGCCGCTGCCGTTCCCGGATGCATACGGCGCCACCACCTTGCCCATCGTCGTCACCGCGGCCTCCCGCTTCTCACCGTCACCTCCTCGGAGAAAAGAGACCACCGGAGTCTCGAATTGGTCCGCGCCTGAGCGGAGCGCCACCATCTCCTTCGCCTCCGGTCACCGGCGCCGCCACGACCTCGTCCACTCGTTGTAAGCCGTTCGATCTTCAATCCACAGCCACGATTTTTTTTCTGAAGCGGTACGATCTGATCTGGACCGTCAGATCTAGATCTGACGGCCCAGATTGCTTCACTTAACCACGTCAGCAGCCCAGTCAGCATCCCAGTCAGCGCCAGCGTGGAATTTCTTTTTCTAATTAAATTAAAAATGACAGTTTTGCAGAAAAGCCCCTGTCTATTCAAACTATCATAACGTTTTCTCTGTTTATCCAAATTCAAATATTTTTATATATTTGGAAAGCCCTTGACATGTAGAATATTTTAGATCTACCAAAATTCAAATTTGACTTAGTTTAAAATATTCAAATTTCAAATGGTGAATTTGAGTATATTTGTAATAACTTTAAATCTATAAATCCAAAAATTGCAAATAAAATTGTTTTAGAAACTTTAGAATATTTATAAATTGATGACACTGCTATAAATATTTTTGAGTAATATTTGAATGAACTCATAGTTATATATTTAAATTTAATAGTTTGAGTATTTCAACATAATTATTAATAGGAATATTATTTTTGATTAAATCAAATTGCTATAAATTTAATTAAATGCTCCCTATCTATTAACACTACTTATAAATTTTGTTATAAAAATTTAATCATAGAAAACTTTAATCTTATATTATTCCTTTTATTATATGTTCCAAAAATAGAAATTAAATTTCATTTATAAATTTTTGCATATTTATAAAGAAATCACAAAAGTTATTTTGATGCTTTCTTGCGATTAAAAAGTGCATTTCATGCATAACTTATTTTATTATATAGTTATACTCCTCATAGGAAAATCTCTTCATTAATTTTCTCTAAGTCAAAAATATTTTCAAACTTAGTATTTTGGTAAAAGTTTTATAACATAGACACTTAGAATTTTCAACATGGAGCTAGAAGACCAATGAAGGGCTTAGCCAAAACAAGACTCCAGAAGAATCTCCAAGAAGTAGAAGCACTTCATGGCTCTCCCACCCCCTCCGAGACTGCCTAGGCAATGGCGATGGCGGCGCACCCATTCTGTAGGTCTCCACCTCTACGGTTAGATCGAAGATGGATCCCTTCACCGATCCTTCTTCCATTACTCATCAGTTGGATTTCACTCTGGGTCACAGATTCAGATCTAAGTTCCGTGATCTTTTCTCCACTTCGGTTAGCCCTGTCTCCTCCTCCCATCGTTTCTTTCTGGTGGTGTCGTTTGGTCGTGCCTGTTTCCGATTGAACTCTCTGAATGTTGGTCTGGCTCTCTCTGCTTCGATCGGGGTTGCTTATGATGAGATTGATCTAGTCTGTTTATCTGCTCGGGTTTTCAAGTTCTCGGTTAGTTCAAAAGTTGTGGGTTTTCTGATTCACAACCTGAGATCTGTGCATTGCGATCAGTTCATCTGTTATTTTCATCTCTGGGGTCGTGGCGGACCCAATTGGCAGCGAGAAGAGATTAGGTGGATCAAAGAAACTGAGGCTGAATGGATTGAGGTGGACTACTCACGTCGATCTACTAAGGCTCATGCACCTCAGCCTTTGGTTTCCTCTGTGTTTAATCGGATTAATATTGCTTTAGATCCAAAACCTTCACCTGCCCCACTTTCAGGTGCTAATACGGTTCCTCTTGGCCATCGTTCTCCTGTGGATGTTCATCACATTGATCCTCTAGCATCTGAGCCTGGTTCTAGGGTTCTTCGTGATCCGGTATTTGGGCGGGATTCTCGCGATTCAATTCCCTTACCAAATCTTCAATGGGTTCCTATTCAGCAGCCTTGTGGGCTCTCTCGGCCTGCTAACCCTGAAGACCAGGATGTCTGCAGTCAGAGGGTTCTCGCTAATCCAGCCCAGAAGCAGTCTTCTCAACAGCACAATGGGCCTTCTGATACGGTGCCTCCAGTGATTCCTGTTGCTGATACCCAGGCTAATTCTGACAATCAGGTTCATAATCAGTGCTGCTCCCGCTGTTTAGACCCACGACACTTAAGGAAATCCTGCCGCAATCAAATCCGTTGCAGACTCTGTTGGCATTATGGTCATATTTCCAAATTTTGTTACTCAAGATTTAACCATAAAAGGATATTCCGACCGATCGGCAAAGTGCTGGACTCTACTCCTTTATTAAAACAGAGGGTTGTCGTCTCGCCTCCCACCGACCAAACCCTCGTCCTCCACCAGAGCAGCCCCGGAGACATCGACGACCACGTCCGCCGCCGCATTGCATTGTCCACGGCTGGCGACGCGATGGCCAACTACCTCTGCGACCCGGTGCCTCATCTCCCTCCGGGGGCGGGATATGTGCCCTTCAATCCTCTGCGGCCACAGCGTGGCTACGTTGTGCTCGGGGGGTCCCTGTCGGCGGTGTGTGACGACTGGGCCATTGTTAGCCTTGCGCCAGAGCCAGACCTAACTCACTTTGAAGGTACGGAAGTCTTAATCAGAGCACAGCTTGAGCAACGTCAGTTTGAGATTAAGCAGATTAGCCGATGTGCTATGGGTACGGCTCTTGTTAGGTTCGATCGGGTTATTGATCGTGACTCTGCAATTAGGAACATCCCTTATTTCATTGGTGATTCAGTTATGAGGATCACTGAGCATGATAGAGGTAGAAATTTTAGGTCTGCTATCTTTACCCATGATGTCTGGCTCATGCTTCTAAACTATCCGATTGAATGCTGGGATTTAAAATCGATTGTTACCACCTTAGCTCCTTATGGCAGATTCTTGATTTGGAATAGAGATGATAATAACAAATCTAGAGTTATTGCTAAGATCGGAGCCTTCGATATCGATAAGATCCCAGGAAGCATTGTGGTTATTCAGAATTTCAGTGATGAGGGCAATGGTGGTAGCTGGACCTGCCCTTGTGTGATTCTGAATACCAAGATGATTGGTGTTGTAGCTGGGGATGAAGACCCTTTACCACCAGATGGGGAAAATCCTCATCATATCCCCATTATAGTTGATGACTTTGGGTTCTGGCATGCCGAGAATGAGGGACCTGCTGTCGATCATGTTCCAGCTCCTGTTAACAATGATGAACCGCAACTTGCCACCCCTCCTCAAAGCCCTGGAGCACTGCAAGAGAATTTACAGCAGATTGATCATGTTGTTGTGAACCTGGTTGCCCCTGTTCAGGATTTTGTTGAAGTTGCTGATCAAGTTCCTGATGATCCTGTGCAGATTCAAGAGGCTCCCAGTGTTGCACCTGAGACAGTTTTAGCTTCACAGAGCCCCCATGTTGCTGCAGTGGACTCGGTCAGGAGAAGTTCCAGGCTGGCCAAGCTGAAGGGAGGCTTCAAGGATGGTAGGCCAGAGCAAACCTACGAGTTGGACGACTCTGACGAGGAGGAGAACATCTTTCATGCCCAGGTGTTGAACACTGAAGCTCCACCACCGCCTCACCTGCCTCTTGATCTGCTTCAAGCTCTGGGCACTGGTCCCTGTATGATGCACCCTACGGATGTATCTGTGGATGCATTAGATTATGACAGTGCCAATGATAGCATTGAATAAGTATTATCGTGTGGAGGTCTTCACAATGGAGTGTTATCATGTTACACTTTATGTTATTCTGTTCTCCCTGCTACTCCTATACTTTATTAAGTCTGGTTATGTATTTTGGCACTACTCTCGATGTGTCAGACCCTTTGTCCTGCTTTATATTGTGGTCTACTACTGCCTATTCCTATGTTTATGGTTACCCTGTCTTTGGACTTGGTTGTCTGATATATTGGGTATTTTGGTATCTATGTGTTGCTGCTGGTTGCTTAGTCTTGCATTTATGGCTTGGGCATGTTTGATCATCTTCAGCGATTGGAGCTACAGTTGGAGTATTTGTTCAATTGCTATCTGTGAGCATTATTTATGTTCACTGTCACCTGCCTTATTTCACGACAGGGATTATTGGTTTAGGCCTATTTGTGTAGCTCACGTTGGTGAACCTGCTTGCTTTACTCATGTTGCTTGTTTGGGCTTATTAATTCTGCCCAATAGTACCTCTCTCTACATTTGTTTCCAATGAGTAGAAACTGGACAGTATTTGATTGGAATCTCAGAGGGATTAATTATACAATGGGATGATATTAGACAGAAAATTGATGAATTCAACTGCAACATCATCTGTATGCAAGAAACTAAACGTGAACATTTTGACCACAGTTACCTGAGAAAGTTTTGTCCTCGTCGGTTTGATCAGTTTGCTTATTCGCCTTCAGTTGGCAGCTCTGGAGGTATTATCACTATTTGGAACAGTGCTTTGTTTGATGGTCAGCAAATTAGTGTCTCACGTTTCCATGTCACTGTTCAGCTGGTTTGTAAACTCAGTGCACATGTCTGGTATCTTACTAATGTGTATGGCCTCACCATTGCTGAAGATAGATCTCGTTTCATTGATTGGTTAGAAAACATTGATACCACACCCATGCATCTTTGGATGATCTTGGGAGACTTTAACCTTCTAAGAAGGCCTGAAGATAGAAACAGAGGTGGGGGTAACATTAATAATATGCTCTGTTTAACAGAATCATTTCTCAGCACGATCTAGTGGAAATCTCTCTCAAAGGTCGAGCTTACACCTGGTCGAATATGCAGGCTGACCCACTGCTTGAAAAGTTAGACTGGATTTTCACCTCTCCTGGCTGGACCACCATATTCCCCAATACATTGGCTACTCCATTAGCCAGACTTTCTTCGGACCATATCCCTATCAAAATCCAAATTAACACTTCTATCCCTAAGGTCCATTTGTTCAGATTTGAGGATTACTGGATGGACTTCCCTGGATTTATTGAGGCAGTGGAAAAAAATTGGCAGTATATTGGGAGCTTTAAAAATGCTGCTCAGGACATCTCTGCTAGATTTAAGTCACTTAGATATGGTTTGAAGAAATGGAGTAAGAAAATCTCGCAGCTCAGTAAAATTATTCAATCTTGCAGCTTTGTTCTTGCTTTACTGGATGGTTTAGAGGATCAGAGACAGTTATCTATCTTTGAGACTAATTTCAGACATGCACTTAAATCTCATTTGATAAAGCTGTTAGAAGCTAAGCACATTTATTGGAGATCTAGGGCGAAAATCAGGTGGGCCAATTTGGGTGCTGAGAACACCAGTTTTTTCCACACATTTGCGACCAAGAGCTACAGGAGTAATTTCATGCTTGTCTTAGGACAGAAGATGACAGATTGGCCTGTGATCATGAGGAAAAGGCTGCCATTATTGGGCATTCTTTTAAAAACAGAATTGGTTGTTCTGATAATCCTGTAATGCAATTTGATCTGCAGAGAATTGTTAACCCTAATGTCACAGTGGATTTTGATCAGCTGGAGGTCCCCTTCACCATCGAAGAGATTGATGGGATTGTGAAGGATATGCCAGCAAATAAGTCACCAGGTCCTGATGGGTTTAATGGTGCTTTTCTCAAGAAATGTTGGCCACAGATTAAAACTCAGTTCTATTATCTTTGCTTCAAATTTTTTGAAGGGAACTTTAACATCCAGAGTATTAACTCTGCATTCATCACTCTGATTCCTAAGAAATCAAGTCCTGAATCTGTCAATGATTTCAGACCTATCTCTTTGGTTAGCCTCACACTTAAATTTCTGACTAAGTTGCTTGCTAACAGAATGCAGAAAGTGATTGTCTCACTCATTCATAAGAGCCAATATGGTTTTATTAAAACCAAGAATATCCAGGACTGTCTTGCGTGGGCCTTTGAAACATTCATCTTTGTCAGAAGTCCAAAAAGAAGATTGTTATTCTTAAACTGGATTTCGAAAAGGCCTTTGATAAAGTGGAATACAGTGCCATCCTGGCTATGCTGAAGCATCTTGGATTTGGGACTAAATGGATCAAAAGGATTGAGGTTGTTCTTCGGTCAGCATCTGCCTCTGTCTTACTCAATGGGGTTCCTGGAAAAAAAAATCTTATGCAAAAGAGGAGTACGACAAGGTGATCCACTCTCACCACTACTCTTTGTCTCTACAGCCGAGTTACTACAGTATGTGGTAAATGATGCCTGGAGAAATGGCCAACTTGATCTGCCTCTGGATTGTTCATTTGGTTTAGATTACCCCATTATCCAATATGCTGATGATACCTTGTTGATAATGCCAGCTTGCTCTACTCAACTGAGAAGGTTGAAAGTGCTACTTGACAATTTTGCTGCCTCTACTGGCCTCAAGGTTAATTTTCAGAAATCCTCTTTAGTGCCACTTAACATCAGTTCTGTCCTTAGCTCTGAGTTGGCTATTGTACTTGGTTGCAAAGTTGAATCTCTGCCTTTCCCTTATCTTGGTCTACCAATGGGTACCACTAAACCAAGAATGGAAGATCTGATTGGCATTATAGACAGGATTGACAGGAGGTTAGTTGGTATTGCAGATACTCTGTCCTATGATGGTAGACTCATTGTGGTCAAATCCATTATTCAAGCTATACCAAATTTTGCTATGTGTACACTCAAACTACCCCTGGGGTTTCTAGACTATATTGAAGGTTCCACCAGGGGGTTCTTTTGGGCTGGAAAGGACATCAATAAAAAGGGCAAATGCCTTGTTAAATGGGTGAGGTTTGTAAACCTAAGGAGGCTGGTGGTCTGGGTGTGGTGAGTTTAAGGACTCAAAATGTGGTTTTGCTGATGAAACATCTGTTCAAATTCATGAATAAACACGATACACCATGGGTTCAGCTAGTTTGGCATGCCCATTATTCTGACAAGATGCCACAGAATGCTTCCCCATGTGGATCTTTTTGGTGGAAAGATTGCTTGAAAATAATGAACACTTTCATTGATATTGCTGCTTGTAATCCAGGTGATGGATCCACTATTCGTATGTGGATGGATAAGTGGTCAGATGAGATCCTAAGAGTGCACATGCCACAACTTTGTGAAGGAGATATGCCCTAGAGGCAATTAATAAAGTGTATTCTTTATCATATCTCGTTTGTTCATAATAGGTTTTTGTGTCATGCTGGAACCGTATTAAGCGGAAACATTAATGCGGGTGTGATACGTAAACAACAAGGTCCCTAGTAGCCTCTACTAAGACTAGTTTCGTTGCGCGATTGATGATCGAGGTTTCCCGGTCATGAGGCATGGCGCCGGTCGGCAATGAGAGTCATATCGCTGGAGAGCGATGTGATGGACATACCCAGATTTGGAGAACATAGTCGTTACACCTTTGACCGTGAGATCAACTCTTATTGATATTCCCCGAAGATACTTTGATTGCACCAAACGTCGTATCTTATTTAGTATGACAATAACGGTGATACTTTTGGGTATTGGAAAGGAGTATTAAGACGAGGGGTCAAGAGCGGGATTTGCCAGTCCGCATAGCAGGATAGATACTCTCGGGCCCACTCGGTGAGATCATGTCTAATGAGCTTGCAAGCATGTGACTAGGTCACGGAGATATGAGATCATGAACGAGTAGAAGATAGCGTCGTCGGTAACGAGGTCGGGATTAGGTATGGAGATATCTATGGAGCGACGCTCGGACGTGCTAAGTATCGCTATGGCAAAAGGTCTAAGACTTCACGTACATGTTTGATAGATGAAAGTCATTCGTTATATCTCAGGGATTAATTCATGGGGTCCAGGCCTACGGATTAGTCGTTGATCATTGAGCAGTCTTGATCATACCTGATATTATATCGAACCGCTAGGTTAACACACTTAAGGGGTTTCGACAAGACAACCGGAAAGGAAGGAGATCATCGGGAACGTCCCGGGAGAGGTCCGATGGAGATCGGGCAGCGCCGAAAGAGTTTTCGGAGCTAGGAAATATTATATATATTATGTTTGATATTAATTAGTGTTATTAATATGCAAATATGATTTTATATATTTATTTTCGAATTTATTAAGGCAGATTTCCCTAAATGGGCCTTCCGGACGAAAGAAGGCCCAAGAGGGGGGGGGGGAACCCCCTTGGGAATTCGGTGGGAGCCTAGGGGACGGCCTAGGTGGGCCACAAGGGGCCCACCAGGGGGCCGACGCACCCCCTTGGCCGAACCAGGTTGTGGGGGGTTAGTCCCACATTGCCTGGCTGGCAAGGTTGGCTCCCCTTGGGAGCCTATATAAGAAGGGGCACCCCCAGCCTTTTAATTCACCAATTAATTCCTGATTTCTCTCTCGATCTCGTGGTTCCCAAGTTGGAGCCGCGCCGAGCAAGAGGAGTCGGGGATCTCCTCCACCATAGCCCGCTGCCGCGCTGCTGGTGTTCCGGTCCAAGTCTTCCGCTGCTCGTCCTGGACTGGAGCTTCGGAGGCGTCGTCTCCACCGTACGTGTGCGACTCCCTGCGAGGTGCTGCGCTAGCGGTACTCGGAGGCCTGCTTCCTCTACACGACCTTGAGGTCGGCTACGTCGGTCTTCATCGACAACGTTTGTGCGGCAACGTAATCCCCGCTTTCGGTCTACAAGGGTACGTATTCCGATCTCCGTTCGTACTACTATATCTGCATAGAATAGATCTTGGCTAGTTTAAGGATATCGTCGGTAGGAAAATTATTGTTTTCTGCATACGATCCCCTTCAGTGGTATCAGAGCTGATCTATCGTAAGATATAGCTGTACGCTGTTAGAACCCGTGCTCTGCACGGGGGCACCGTTCCTGTTATTTGCTACCCTCTAGCGTGCACTTGTGTATTCCAGCGGCATTGAGTTGATGAAGCGGCCCGGACCGACTTTACGCGTACGCTTACGCGAGACTGGTTCCACTACTGACATACGGCTTGTACCGTATCTGTGGCTGGCGGGTGACAATTTCTCTCTCTTTAGTTGGTCTTCGCATTTTCAATGGAGGGCCCGAAAGGGATGCTTAAACATGCAATTATTGGATCGTTGTTGTGGTCATAAGATTCGTAGGTATGAAGCGGTTCTATTTACGAAAGCCCCAAGCCACGTAAAATATGCAAAAGATAAAGTAGAAGCGTCTAACTTTATTTTGCAGGGGCTATGTGATATGTTCAAGGTAGGTTTATTAAACTGTTTATAAACTGCGGGCGCCAAGAAGACCATGGCGCGATGGACTATATCACATTGCATTACATTTGATGTTTTGTGTGCATCTTATTTTTGTGTGATTGTGTGTTACACGGCGGTAGCTGAATAAGATGATCCCTTCAAAATACCACTAGTGTTCACCCTCCAACGCGCACCACCAATAAAGTTCTACGTTATGAGGCAGGCCGTGATGATCGGGTGTCATACATATCTTCGTTCGCATATGGTGGGTGTAAGCCATGTTGCACACGCGTCAGCGTGGAGGTCTTTGGTGGCGAGCCTAGCATACTCAGAGGTATGGCATCGGAACAGGAAGGCCGAAAGGCCGAGCACGAGTCACAAAATTGGTGTGGCGGACGATTTTGTCTACTCCTGAAGTTGTGCCGCCGGCTTTGATGATGAGGGGTGGTGCAATGGATGGGGGTCATGTAATCGCTTAAACGACCAGGAGGGATGTTCGTTTGAGTGGGAGTTATGTCAGTTATTTTCTAAAATACTATAACTCAAAAATTATTATGAACAAAGTCTTATGTTGTTGCAAATTCCATTGTAGATGTCTCGCCCCTCGTTTAACCTAGGTCTGTTCCTTGAGAAAGAAAAGCTTAAGACCAATGGGTCAAACTTCATGGCCTGGTTCCGCAACCTGAGGATCCTCCTCACTCCCCATAGGGTGGCCTACGTCATTGAGGCCGCCATAGGTGACCCTCCTGCAGATGATGCCTCTGAGGATGAGAAGAAGGTCTTCCAGACCCGATCGGAGGATTCTGCCTTTGTCCAGAGTGGCATGCTCTACGCCATGGAAGCCGACCTGCAGAAGCGCTTTGAGAAGATGAGCGCCTTTGAGATCATTTCGGATCTTAAGGCTGTCTTCGCGCCGCAGGCTAAGGCTGAGAGATATGAGGCTTCTGAGCTTTTCTTCTCAGCCAAGATGGAAGAGCATAGCAGTGTGAGCGAGCATGTAGTCAAGATGTCTGGCTACGTTCAACGCCTGAATGCTCTGGAGTGCAAGATTCCCGATGAGCTGGCGATTGACAGGGTGTTGCAATCGTTGCCGCCAAGCTACAAAGGCTTCGTCATGAACTACAACATGCAGGGCATGGCTATGTCTCTGGGTGAAGTGTTCGTGATGCTCAAGACTGCTGAGGTAGAGATTAAGAAGGAGCACACGCTGTTGAAGGTCAACAAGACCGTTGATTTCAAGAAGTCCGATGGCAAGGGAAAGCAGAGCTGGAAGTCCCGGAGGGAGGCCAAGTCGGTTGCCAAGTCCAGGACTAATAGGTCTGGTCCCAGAGCTAGCGTGGAGTGTTTCTACTGCAAGGGGAAGGGTCACTGGAAGCGCAACTGCCCCAAGTATCTGGAGGATAGGAAGTCTGGCAAGACGGTCGACAAAGAGCAAGGTATATTTGATATACATGTTATAGATGTGTACCTTACATCCGCCCGGAGCAATACGTGGGTATTTGATACTGGTTCTGTTGCTCATATATGTAACTCTCAGGAGGAGTTACGGAATAGAAGGCGGCTGGCAAAGGATGAGGTGACGATGCGCGTCGGCAACGGATCGAGAGTCGACGTGGTGGCTGTCGGCACACTCCCTCTGCATCTACCATCGGGATTAGTTTTGGTTTTAAATAAATGTTATTTTGTGCCATCCTTGAGTGTAAACATTATAAGTGGGTCTTGCCTGTTACAAGACGGTTATTCATTTAAATCAGTGTCAAGCAATTGTGCTATTTATATGAATGATATCTTTTATGTTGATGCTCCCGAGAGTAATGGTTTATTCTTGTTGAATCTCGATCGTAGTACTCGCATCCATAACATAGAGGCCAAACAAATTAAGTGTAGTGACGATACCGCCATGTTTTTGTGGCATTGCCGTCTTGGACATATTGGTATAAAGCGCATGAAGCGACTCCACTCCGATGGACTCTTGGACTCGTTGGATTTCGGATCCCTCGATACATGTGAACCATGCCTCATGGGCAAAATGACCAGGACACCGTTCAAAGGTTTCGTTGAACGGGCGTCGGATTTGTTGGGGATCATACATACAGACGTATGTGGACCAATGAGCGTTTCGACACGCAATGGTTATCGTTACTTCGTCACCTTCACTGATGACTTGAGTAGATACGGTTATATCTATTTAATGAAACACAAGTCTGAAACGTTTGAAAAGTTCAAAGAATTCCAGAGTGAAGTTGAGAATCAGCTTAATAGAAAAATCAAGCATCTCCGGTCCGATCGCGGTGGAGAGTACTTGAGTTTTGAGTTTGGCACACATCTGAAGAGTTGTGGCATAGTGCCCCAACTTACGCCCGCCGGAACGCCGCAGCGTAACGGTGTGTCCGAGCGACGTAATCGTACTCTACTGGATAGTGTCCGATCTATGATGTCTCTTACCGATCTGCCAGTGTCCTTCTGGGGTTATGCGTTAGAAACAGCCGCATTCATTTTAAATAGGGCTCCGTCCAAGTCCGTTGAAACGACACCGTATGAATTATGGTATGGCCACAAGCCTAAGTTATCGTTTCTGAAGGTTTGGGGTTGTGAGGCGTACGTTAAGAAACTACAGCCCGACAAACTCGAACCGAAGTCGGAGAAAGTCGTCTTTGTAGGATATCCGCGGGAAACCGTTGGGTACACCTTCTACAACCAAGCTGAGGGCAAAACTTTTGTCGCGAAGACCGGTACCTTTCTAGAGAAGGAGTTTCTCGTGAAAGGAGTAAGTGGGAGGAAGGTAGACCTCGATGAAATCGTTGATCCTGAACTCGAGATTCCGAGTGGCGCAACGGAAGCAATTCCGGAAACGTCCTCCGTGGAAGGAGTGGGAGAAACTGTCGAGGAAGATGTTCTACCTCGTAGGTCTGGTAGATCTCGGATCGCACCAGAATGGTATGGCAATATGGTTTGCACCGTCATGCTAGTCGAGCAGGACGAACCTACGAACTACAAGGAGGCGATGGAGAGTCTAGAGTCCGAGAAATGGCTTGAAGCCATGAAATCCGAAATAGGATCCATGTATGATAACCAAGTGTGGACCTTGGTGGATATTCCCGAAGGGCGCAAGGCCGTCGAGAATAAGTGGATCTTTAAGAAGAAGACTGATGCTGATGGTAATGTGACCGTCTATAAAGCTCGGCTTGTCGCAAAGGGTTTCCGACAAGTTCATGGAATTGACTACGATGAAACTTTTTCACCGGTAGCGATGCTTAAGTCTATTCGGATTTTGTTAGCGGTAGCTGCCTACTATGATTATGAAATCTGGCAGATGGACGTCAAAACGGCCTTCCTGAATGGAAACATTGAGGAAGAGTTGTACATGGTACAGCCGGAAGGTTTTGTCGATCCAGGAAGTGCTAACAAGGTGTGCAAGCTTCAGCGATCCATCTATGGATTGAAGCAGGCATCTCAAAGCTGGAATCTTCGCTTTGATGAGGTAATCAAAGGTTTTGGATTTATCCAGAACGTGGAAGAGACCTGTATTTACAAGAAAATGAGTGGGAGCTCGGTTGTGTTCTTAGCAGTGTATGTTGACGACATATTGCTAATAGGGAATGATGTGGAACTTCTGAATAGCGTGAAGGAATATTTAAACAGTAAGTTTTCCATGAAGGACTTAGGAGAAGCTGCGTATGTTTTAGGCATAAAAATCTACCGTGATAGATCAAGGCGCCTATTAGCACTAAGTCAGAGTACTTATCTTGATAAAATATTGAAGCGTTTTCATATGGAGAAGGCAAAGAAGGGTTCTCTGCCGGTTATCAAGTATAAGATATTGCGTAAGGCGCAGTGTCCGGTGACGGAACTGGGTAAGGCCGAAATGACGAAACATCCTTATGCTTCAGCCATAGGATCGATCATGTATGCAATGTTGAGTACTAGACCAGATGTGGCATTAGCTCTAAGTTTGACAAGCCGGTTCCAGAGTAATCCTGGAATGCCGCATTGGATAGCTGTTAAGAGCATTCTTAAGTATCTCAATAAGACAAAGGAAATGTTCCTTGTGTATGGTGGCTGCGATGAGGAACTTGGCGTAACAGGGTACGTAGATGCAAGTTTCTGCTCAGACCCCGATGACAGTAAGTCACAGACAGGTTACGTGTTCAAGGTGAATGGAGGCGCCGTGTGCTGGAGAAGTGGGAAGCAACCCATAGTCGCACAATCTACAATGGAGTCGGAGTACATTGATGCCTGCGAGGCCGCGAATGAAGCCGTGTGGCTGAGGAAGTTCGTCATTGAACTTGGAGTGTTCCCGAGCGTGCAAGACCCCGTGGTCCTCTTCTGCGACAATACGGGTGCCATTGCGAACGCCAAGGAGCCAAGGTCTCACTCCACCGCCAAACACATTCTCCGACGCTTCCACGTGATACGTCAATACGTACAGGAAGGCGATGTGAAGATTTGCAAAGTGCATACGGATCTGAATGTGGCAGATCCGCTGACGAAGCCTCTTCCGCTTGATAAGCATGAACAACACCAGTTAGCTATGGGTGTTAGGCTTTTACCAAGTTGTAATCTAGATTAAATTGTACTCTAGTGCAAGTGGGAGACTGAAGGAGATATGCCCTAGAGGCAATTAATAAAGTGTATTCTTTATCATATCTCGTTTGTTCATAATAGGTTTTTGTGTCATGCTGGAACCGTATTAAGCGGAAACATTAATGCGGGTGTGATACGTAAACAACAAGGTCCCTAGTAGCCTCTACTAAGACTAGTTTCGTTGCGCGATTGATGATCGAGGTTTCCCGGTCATGGGGCATGGCGCCGGTCGGCAATGAGAGTCATATCGCTGGAGAGTGATGTGATGGACATACCCAGATTTGGAGAACATAGTCGTTACACCTTTGACCGTGAGATCAACTCTTATTGATATTCCCCGAAGATACTTTGATTGCACCAAACGTCGTATCTTATTTAGTTTGACAATAACGGTGATACTTTTGGGTATTGGAAAGGAGTATTAAGACGAGGGGTCAAGAGCGGGATTTGCCAGTCCGCATAGCAGGATAGATACTCTCGGGCCCACTCGGTGAGATCATGTCTAATGAGCTTGCAAGCATGTGACTAGGTCACGGAGACATGAGATCATGAACGAGTAGAAGATAGCGTCGTCGGTAACGAGGTCGGGATTAGGTATGGAGATATCTATGGAGCGACGCTCGGACGTGCTAAGTATCGCTATGGCAAAAGGTCTAAGACTTCACGTTCAGGTTTGATAGATGAAAGTCATTCGTTATATCTCAGGGATTAATTCATGGGGTCCAGGCCTACGGATTAGTCGTTGATCATTGAGGAGTCTTGATCATACCTGATATTATATCGAACCGCTAGGGTAACACACTTAAGGGGTTTCGACAAGACAACCGGAAAGGAAGGAGATCACCGGGAACGTCCCGGGAGAGGTCCGATGGAGATCGGGCAGCGCCGAAAGAGTTTTCGGAGCTAGGAAATATTATATATATTATGTTTGATATTAATTAGTGTTATTAATATGCAAATATGATTTTATATATTTATTTTCGAATTTATTAAGGCAGATTTCCCTAAATGGGCCTTCCGGACGAAAGAAGGCCCAAGAGGGGGGGAACCCCCTTGGGAATTCGGTGGGAGCCTAGGGGCCGGCCTAGGTGGGCCACAAGGGGCCCACCAGGGGGCCGGCGCACCCCCTTGGCCGAACCAGGCTGTGGGGGGTTAGTCCCACATTGCCTGGCTGGCAAGGTTGGCTCCCCTTGGGAGCCTATATAAGAAGGGGCACCCCCAGCCTTTTAATTCACCAATTAATTCCTGATTTCTCTCTCGATCTCGTGGTTCCCAAGTTGGAGCCGCGCCGAGCAAGAGGAGTCGGGGATCTCCTCCACCATAGACCGCTGCCGCGCTGCTGGTGTTCCGGTCCAAGTCTTCCGCTGCTCGTCCTGGACTGGAGCTTCGGAGGCGTCGTCTCCACCGTACGTGTGCGACTCCCTACGAGGTGCTGCGCTAGCGGTACTTGGAGGCCTGCTTCCTCTACACGACCTTGAGGTCGGCTACGTCGGTCTTCATCGACAACGTTTGTGCGGGAACGTAATCCCCGCTTTCGGTCTACAAGGGTACGTATTCCGATCTCCGTTCGTACTACTATATCTGCATAGAATAGATCTTGGCTAGTTTAAGGATATCGTCGGTAGGAAAATTATTGTTTTCTGCATACGATCCCCTTCACTTTGTTCCTTTGCCAAAGATCAGAATATTTCCCTTCAGAAAGCAGTTGGGGTATTTAACAATGATATATTTGAATTGTTCCACACTCCTATATCCATGATAGCCTCTCAGCAATGTGACCAACTTGGGCAGCTTCTGCAATCTTATCCTGATTCCATTGAGCCTGATAAATGGACCATGAGAGAGCAGAATAAAAATTACTCTTGTAAAAGAGTTTATAATGCAATCACCCCTATCAGTCATGCACCTCCTCCAATGAGATGGATCTGGAAATCTTGCGTACTTCCCAAACATAAGATATTTTTCTGGCTTCTCCTGTTGGACAGGTTGAACACGAGGGAATTGCTTGCCAGGAAAAATTTCCAAATGGAAACTTATACTTGTGAGCTTTGTGAGGATGGTTTATCTGAGGATCTAGCCCATCTCTTCTTTGAGTGTGACTTTAGCAAGAATTTTTGGCTCAAGCTGAATTTTAAATGGGATACAGATCTGGATTTGATTAACATGCTGATTGATGCCAAGAGGAGATACAAACTATTTTGTTTCAAGGAGTCTTTGATTGTGGGATGCTGGAGCAGTTGGACTCACAGGAATAAGTGCATTTTTTATCACCAGCCTATTGATCTCGATGTTTGTTTCCTTGATTTTGTTGATTCCTTTTCGCTTATTAGACATAGAGTCAAACCCTCACTTAAAGAGGGTATGATACAATGGGTTGACACATTATGAACTTCTGTATGTTCATGTATCCTTTGTTTTGTTGAGAAAATAGAATAGTAAACAGTAGGGATTTTCCCTACTGTTTTGTGCCTCAAAAAAAAGTAGAAGCACTTAGAAGAAAAATCAAGAAGAAGTTCATGAGAAAGTTACAAGTATGGAGAAGATTCCTAGAAGACCAACTTGAACGGATAGACGTCGCCTAGAGGGGGGGGTGGGGTGAATAGGCGATTTAAAACTTTTTCCGAGGAGCCGGAATATCCGGTCCAAGAATGACCCGGAAATTCTGGTATGCTTGATAAAGGCGGAATAAAACTAGAGGTTTACTTTAACAAGCATACAACCTAGATATAAATACTAGGCTCACCTATGTGCACCAACAACTTATGCTAAGCAATACAAGTAACAAGGTGATAGCAAGATATATGACTTCAAGCACGAAGGCTATCACAATGTAAAGTGCATAAGTAAAGAGCTCGGGTATAGAAATAACCGAGGCACGCGGAGACGACGATGTATTCCCGAGTTCCACCCAAAGGGTGTACGTCTCGTTTGGAGAGGTGTGCGCAACCACAACAGGTTAGCCGCAACGCCACAAAGGCTCACCTTCTTCTCCTGATGAACTCAACCACAAAAGGTTGCGAGTTCACCTTCCACTATTGATCTCCTTTGGGGCGGAGATCGAATCCCGTACAACTCTTGAGGCACACACCCACAACTTAATTGGGGGCTCCCAAGTCTTGAGGCACACACCCACAACTTAATTGGGGGCTCTCAAGTGACCACAGAAGGTCTTGGCCACAAAAGGCCGGCCACAAAAGGCGTCTAGGGTCCAAAGACCCTAGAGTAACAAGCTCACAAGTATCACCACCACGAATCCTCGTGGAGGGCTCAAACCGATGCAAATGCAATGGCAAGAGCACACGAAGTGCTCAAGTCCTTCACTCTCAAATTCCAACACAACAACAAATGTTTATGGGGGAATAAGAGAGGAAGAACAAAGGAAACCACAAAGGAGTCAAATCCTTCACTCCCAAATCCCACCAAAAGCAACTAATGCTTATGGGGGGAGAAGAGAGGAAGAACAAAGAAGAAGAACCACAAAGGAACTCAAAGAACTAGATCCACTAGGTTCCCCTCACTTAGAGGAGAGATAGATTGGTAGGATTGTAGATCTAGATCTCCTCTCAACTTTCCCTAAAGAATATGGAAGATTCAATTGAGGGATTGAGAGGGAAGTGAGCTTTCCAAGGTCAACAATGGAGTAGGAGAGAGGGGAAAGTCGTGCTGCCTTAGATTGGCTGGGGAAGAAGAAGGGGAGGGGTATTTATACCCCTCCAGAAAATATAGCCGTTGGTTGTTTCGACACTCGGAAATTCCGGTATAAGTGAGACTCGGAAATTCTGGTTACCCGGAAATTCCGAGTCCATGAAATTTCCGAGCTGAAAATCCGGCTGGAGTCAGAAGCAAAACCAAAATTTTCCTTAGCCATTTCTGGAGGACTTTTCTAGGGGCACTCGGAAATTCCGGTAGACGAAAATTTCCGAGCACAATTTCCGGTTCGAGTCAGAACCAAAAGTCCTTCTTTCCTTAGCCAAAACTGGAGGGCTTTCCGAGTGCACTCGGAAATTCCGGTAGACGGAAATTTCCGAGCACAATTTCCGACTGGAGTCAGAATCATTTTTCTCCTTTCCTTAGCCGTTTTCTTGGATGAGCTGGGAACCGGAAATTCCGGTAGAGCGGAATATCCGGGCCCAATAATCCGATTCAGCAAAACACCGAAACGAAAACTGCTATAACTTTTGCAAATGAACTCCAAATGAGGTGAGACCAATTTTGTTGGAAAGATATCGACGATGAGCACCCAACAAATGGAAATATTGCATCCCATAAATAGAGTAAAATCACCACACATGGCAAGGTGTGGGACTTTCCTCATGGTAGAACCGGCAATATTTCCGCCACCGAAAACGCAACAAGTTGTCCAAAGTAAAACCGATTTCGATGAACAAGAGCTTGACATGGAGATGAACCAAGCTCTAACTCCTCACCACCATAAAAGCCAAATAAGAACCAAGAAATATGATATGCCAAGTATGCAAAGGTTTGAGCTCTCCACAGCGATGCGATCAAGTTACTAACTTGAGAGCCCTCTTGATAGTACGCCTATCTATCCTATAGCCCTATCAAGATCATACCTTTGCCTTGAGCATTCCACTTGAGTTGGATGAAGACTATCTTGATCTCTTCAAGTGGTTCATCTTTCCTTGATTGCGCTTCCAAGCACATGCTTGATGAAGACTTCTCCAAATACTCCCCCATGCTCACAATGGGAGAGTCTCGCTTAGCTCCGTCTTCATGTATCAATTGCAAGCACCAAGCATAGGGTCTCTTCAAGAAGCTTCTCTTGGTCTTTGTCTTGCACATCTCACCTTGATGACGATCACCACATGACGTCATCCTCCATGAGCTATATGAAATCTTCATTTGATGCAAGCCCATGGGAAGATACCTAACCTCATATAAAGATACCACACACACATATATCATGGGTTAGTTCACAAAGCTATGCGGACAAGTGTTTACCATCCCAAGAGATACATGATCGCTCTTGGTACATCTTGCAGCTTTGTGTGTTGATCAACATCTTGATCAACCTTGTATCTTCCAACATTTCTTCACTGATATGATGTCTTGAATCCTTCAAGACATACTTGCAATATGCTCCACTCAACACATAAGCTCCAAGAGTCCAACACATGAACTCCACAATTCCATGGACATGATCTATAATGATATCTCAATGCAAACATTAGTCCATAGAGATTGTCATTCAATTACCAAAACCACACATGAGGGAAAATGCTCTTTCACAACTACAACCTTCTTTCTACCTTTTTTCCTCTTTCCTAATCTTATATTTCACTTTAGACATAAACGATTTTTGATCATGTTATTACCATCTTGAAGTTTGTTGGATCCTAGCGGCATAGTGAGATGAAGCGACCTGAAAACTAACCTTACATGTCCATGTACATGAGACCTGTTCCACAATTTAAGTGGCTGGCCGGGTGTCTGTCTCTCTCACTTTAGTGAATATCCAATTTATAAAGAGTTGATAGTAATTGTTGATCACCTTATAAAACTTAGTGTTTTCTCCAAGTATTTATGCACATCATGGCTAAGCCATTTGAGTGCTTATTTAAGATAATTTATAACAAAGTTATTTTGTCCAACTTCTGACCTTAACCCTTAATCATTTCTGACCAACCTAATTGAAGGAGATATGCCCTAGAGGCAATTAATAAAGTGTATTCTTTATCATATCTCGTTTGTTCATAATAGGTTTTTGTGTCATGCTGGAACCGTATTAAGCGGAAACATTAATACGGGTGTGATACGTAAACAACCAGGTCCCTAGTAGCCTCTACTAAGACTAGTTTCGTTGCGCGATTGATGATCGAGGTTTCCCGGTCATGGGGCATGGCGCCGGTCGGCAATGAGAGTCATATCGCTGGAGAGTGATGTGATGGACATACCCAGATTTGGAGAACGTAGTCGTTACACCTTTGACCGTGAGATCAACTCTTATTGATATTCCCCGAAGATACTTTGATTGCACCAAACGTCGTATCTTATTTAGTATGACAATAACGGTGATACTTTTGGGTATTGGAAAGGAGTATTGAGACGAGGGGTCAAGAGCGGGATTTGCCAGTCCGTATAGCAGGATAGATACTCTCGGGCCCACTTGGTGAGATCATGTCTAATGAGCTTGCAAGCATGTGACTAGGTCACAGAGACATGAGATCATGAACGAGTAGAAGATAGCGTCGTCGGTAACGAGGTCGGGATTAGGTATGGAGATATCTATGGAGCGACGCTCGGACGTGCTAAGTATCGCTATGGCAAAAGGTCTAAGAATTCACGTTCAGGTTTGATAGATGAAAGTCATTCGTTATATCTCAGGGATTAATTCATGGGGTCCAGGCCTACGGATTAGTCGTTGATCATTGAGGAGTCTTGATCATACCTGATATTATATCGAACCGCTAGGGTAACACACTTAAGGGGTTTCGACAAGACAACCGGAAAGGAAGGAGATCACCGGGAACGTCCCGGGAGAGGTCCGATGGAGATCGGGCAGCGCCGAAAGAGTTTTCGGAGCTAGGAAATATTATATATATTATGTTTGATATTAATTAGTGTTATTAATATGCAAATATGATTTTATATATTTATTTTCGAATTTATTAAGGCAGATTTCCCTAAATGGGCCTTCCGGACGAAAGAAGGCCCAAGAGGGGGGGAACCCCCTTGGGAATTCGGTGGGAGCCTAGGGGCCGGCCTAGGTGGGCCACAAGGGGCCCACCAGGGGGCCGGCGCACCCCCTTGGCCGAACCAGGCTGTGGGGGGTTAGTCCCACATTGCCTGGCTGGCAAGGTTGGCTCCCCTTGGGAGCCTATATAAGAAGGGGCACCCCCAGCCTTTTAATTCACCAATTAATTCCTGATTTCTCTCTCGATCTCGTGGTTCCCAAGTTGGAGCCGCGCCGATCAAGAGGAGTCGGGGATCTCCTCCACCATAGCCCGCTGCTGCGCTGCTGGTGTTCCGGTCCAAGTCTTCCGCTGCTCGTCCTGAACTGGAGCTTCGGAGGCGTCGTCTCCACCGTACGTGTGCGACTCCCTGCGAGGTGTTGCGCTAGCGGTACTCAGAGGCCTGCTTCCTCTACACGACCTTGAGGTCGGCTACGTCGGTCTTCATCGACAACGTTTGTGCGGGAACGTAATCCCCGCTTTCGGTCTACAAGGGTACGTATTCCGATCTCCGTTCGTACTACTATATCTGCATAGAATAGATCTTGGCTAGTTTAAGGATATCGTCGGTAGGAAAATTATTGTTTTCTGCATACGATCCCCTTCAGTGGTATCAGAGCCGATCTATCGTAAGATATATCTGTACGCTGTTAGAACCCGTGCTCTGCACGGGGGCACCGTTCCTGTTATTTGCTACCCTCTAGCGTGCACTTGTGTATTCCAGCGGCATTGAGTTGATGAAGCGGCCCGGACCGACTTTACGCGTACGCTTACGCGAGACTGGTTCCACTACTGACATACGGCTTGTACCGTATCTGTGGCTGGCGGGTGACAGTTTCTCTCTCTTTAGTTGGTCTTCGCATTTTCAATGGAGGGCCCGAAAGGGATGCTTAAACATGCAATTATTGGATCGTTGTTGTGGTCATAAGATTCGTAGGTATGAAGCGGTTCTATTTACGAAAGCCCCAAGCCACGTAAAATATGCAAAAGATAAAGTAGAAGCGTCTAACTTTATTTTGCAGGGGCTATGTGATATGGTCAAGGTAGGTTTATTAAACTGTTTATAAACTGCGGGCGCCAAGAAGACCATGGCGCGATGGACTATATCACATTGCATTACATTTGATGTTTTGTGTGCATCTTATTTTTGTGTGATTGTGTGTTACACGGCGGTAGCTGAATAAGATGATCCCTTCAAAATACCACTAGTGTTCACCCTCCAACGCGCACCACCAATAAAGTTCTACGTTATGAGGCAGGCCGTGATGATCGGGTGTCATACATATCTTCGTTCGCATACGGTGGGTGTAAGCCATGTTGCACACGCGTCAGCGTGGAGGTCTTTGGTGGCGAGCCTAGCATACTCAGAGGTATGGCCTCGGAACAGGAAGGCCGAAAGGCCGAGCACGAGTCACAAAATTGGTGTGGCGGACGATTTTGTCTACTCCTGAAGTTGTGCCGCCGGCTTTGATGATGAGGGGTGGTGCAATGGATGGGGGTCGTGTAATCGCTTAAATGACCAGGAGGGATGTTCGTTTGAGTGGGAGTTATGTCAGTTATTTTCTAAAATACTATAACTCAAAAATTATTATGAACAAAGTCTTATGTTGTTGCAAATTCCATTGTAGATGTCTCGCCCCTCGTTTAACCTAGGTCTGTTCCTTGAGAAAGAAAAGCTTAAGACCAATGGGTCAAACTTCATGGCCTGGTTCCGCAACCTGAGGATCCTCCTCACTCCCCATAGGGTGGCCTACGTCATTGAGGCCGCCATAGGTGACCCTCCTGCAGATGATGCCTCTGAGGATGAGAAGAAGGTCTTCCAGACCCGATCGGAGGATTCTGCCTTTGTCCAGAGTGGCATGCTCTACGCCATGGAAGCCGACCTGCAGAAGCGCTTTGAGAAGATGAGCGCCTTTGAGATCATTTCGGATCTTAAGGCTGTCTTCGCGCCGCAGGCTAAGGCTGAGAGATATGAGGCTTCTGAGCTTTTCTTCTCAGCCAAGATGGAAGAGCATAGCAGTGTGAGCGAGCATGTAGTCAAGATGTCTGGCTACGTTCAACGCCTGAATGCTCTGGAGTGCAAGATTCCCGATGAGCTGGCGATTGACAGGGTGTTGCAATCGTTGCCGCCAAGCTACAAAGGCTTCGTCATGAACTACAACATGCAGGGCATGGCTAAGTCCCTGGGTGAAGTGTTCGTGATGCTCAAGACTGCTGAGGTAGAGATTAAGAAGGAGCACACGCTGTTGATGGTCAACAAGACCGTTGATTTCAAGAAGTCCGGTGGCAAGGGAAAGCAGAGCTGGAAGTCCCGGAGGGAGGCCAAGTCGGCTGCCAAGTCCAGGACTAACAGGTCTGGTTCCAGAGCTAGCGTGGAGTGTTTCTACTGCAAGGGGAAGGGTCACTGGAAGCGCAACTGCCCCAAGTATATGGAGGATAGGAAGTCTGGCAAGACGGTCGACAAAGAGCAAGGTATATTTGATATACATGTTATAGATGTGTACCTTACATCCGCCCGGAGCAATACGTGGGTATTTGATGCTGGTTCTGTTGCTCATATATGTAACTCTCATGAGGAGTTACGGAATAGAAGGCGGCTGGCAAAGGATGAGGTGACGATGCGCGTCGGCAACGGATCGAGAGTCGACGAGGTGGCTGTCGGCACGCTCCCTCTGCATCTACCATCGGGATTAGTTTTGGTTTTAAATAAATGTTATTTTGTGCCATCCTTGAGTGTAAACATTATAAGTGGGTCTTGCCTGTTACAAGACGGTTATTCATTTAAATCAGTGTCAAGCAATTGTGCTATTTATATGAATGATATCTTTTATGTTGATGCTCCCGAGAGTAATGGTTTATTCTTGGTGAATCTCGATCGTAGTACTCACATCCATAACATAGAGGCCAAACGAATTAAGTGTAGTGACGATACCGCCATGTTTTTGTGGCATTGCCGTCTTGGTCATATTGGTATAAAGCACATGAAGCGACTCCACTCCGATGGACTCTTGGACTCGTTGGATTTCGGATCCCTCGATACATGTGAACCATGCCTCATGGGCAAAATGACCAGGACACCGTTCAAAGGTTTCGTTGAACGGGCGTCGGATTTGTTGGGGATCATACATACAGACGTATGTGGACCAATGAGCGTTTCGACACGCAATGGTTATCGTTACTTTGTCACCTTCACTGATGACTTGAGTAGATACGGTTATATCTACTTGATGAAACACAAGTCTGAAACGTTTGAAAAGTTCAAAGAATTCCAGAGTGAAGTTGAGAATCAACTTAATAGGAAAATCAAGCATCTCCGATCCGATCGCGGTGGAGAGTACTTGAGTTTTGAGTTTGGCACACATCTGAAGAGTTGTGGCATAGTGCCCCAACTTACGCCCGCTGGAACTCCGCAGCGTAACGGTGTGTCCGAGCGACGTAATCGTACTCTACTGGATAGTATCCGATCTATGATGTCTCTTACCGATCTGCCAGTGTCCTTCTGGGGTTATGCGTTAGAAACAGCCGCATTCATTTTAAATAGGGCTCCGTCCAAGTCCGTTGAAACGACACCGTATGAATTATGGTATGGTCAAAAGCCTAAGTTATCGTTTCTGAAGGTTTGGGGTTGTGAGGCGTACGTTAAGAAACTACAGCCCGACAAACTCGAACCGAAGTCGGAGAAAGTCGTCTTTGTAGGATATCCGCGGGAAACCGTTGGGTACACCTTCTACAACCAAGTTGAGGGCAAAACTTTTGTCGCGAAGACCGGTACCTTTCTAGAGAAGGAGTTTCTCGCGAAAGGAGTAAGTGGGAGGAAGGTAGACCTCGATGAAATCGTTGATCCTGAACTCGAGATTCCGAGTGGCGCAACGGAAGCAATTCCGGAAACGTCCTCCGTGGAAGGAGTGGGAGAAACTGTCGAGGAAGATGTTCTACCTCGTAGGTCTGGTAGATCTCGGATCGCACCAGAATGGTATGGCAATGTGGTTTGCACCGTCATGCTAGTCGAGCAAGACGAACCTACGAACTACAAGGAGGCGATGGAGAGTCTAGAGTCCGAGAAATGGCTTGAAGCCATGACATCCGAAATAGGATCAATGTATGATAACCAAGTGTGGACCTTGGTGGATATTCCCGAAGGGCGCTAGGCCGTCGAGAATAAGTGGATCTTTAAGAAGAAGACTGATGCTGATGGTAATGTGACCGTCTATAAAGCTCGGCTTGTCGCAAAGGGTTTCCGACAAGTTCATGGAATTGACTACGATGAAACTTTTTCACCGCTAGCGATGATTAAGTCTATTCGGATTTTGTTAGCGGTAGCTGCCTACTATGATTATGAAATCTGGCAGATGGATGTCAAAACGGCCTTCCTGAATGGAAACATTGAGGAAGAGTTGTACATGGTACAGCCGGAAGGTTTTGTCGATCCAGGAAGTGCTAACAAGGTGTGCAAGCTTTAGCGATCCATCTATGGATTGAAGCAGGCATCTCAGAGCTGGAATCTTCGCTTTGATGAGGTAATCAAAGGTTTTTGATTTATCCAGAATGTGGAAGAGACCTTTATTTACAAGAAAATGAGTGGGAGCTCGGTTGTGTTCTTAGCACTGTATGTTGACGACATATTGCTAATAGGGAATGATGTGGAACTTCTGAATAGCGTGAAGGAATATTTAAACAGTAAGTTTTCCATGAAGGACTTAGGAGAAGCTGCGTATGTTTTAGGCATAAAAATCTACCGTGATAGATCAAGACGCCTATTAGCACTAAGTCAGAGTACTTATCTTGATAAAATATTGAAGCGTTTTCATATGGAGAAGGCAAAGAAGGGTTCTCTGCCGGTTATCAAGAATAAGATATTGCGTAAGGCGCAGTGTCCGGTGACGGAACTGGGTAAGGCCGAAATGACGAAACATCCTTATGCTTCAGCCATAGGATCGATCATGTATGCAATGTTGAGTACTAGACCAGATGTGGCATTAGCTCTAAGTTTGACAAGCCGGTTCCAGAGTAATCCTGGAATGCCGCATTGGATAGCTGTTAAGAGCATTCTTAAGTATCTCAATAAGACAAAGGAAATGTTCCTTGTGTATGGTGGCTGCGATGAGGAACTTGGCGTAACAGGTTACGTAGATGCAAGTTTCTGCTCAGACCCCGATGACAGTAAGTCACAGACAGGTTACATGTTCAAGGTGAATGGAGGCGCCGTGTGCTGGAGAAGTGGGAAGCAACCCATCGTCGCACAATCTACAATGGAGTCGGAGTACATTGCTGCCTGCGAGGCCGCGAATGAAGCTGTGTGGCTGAGGAAGTTCGTCATCGAACTTGGAGTGTTCCCGAGCGTGCAAGACCCCGTGGTCCTCTTCTGCGACAATACGGGTGCCATTGCGAACGCCAAGGAGCCAAGGTCTCACTCCACCGCCAAACACATTCTCCGACGCTTCCACGTGATACGTCAATACGTACAGGAAGGCGATGTGAAGATTTGCAAAGTGCATACGGATCTGAATGTGGCAGATCCGCTGACGAAGCCTCTTCCGCTTGATAAGCATGAACAGCACCAGTTAGCTATGGGTGTTAGGCTTTTACCAAATTGTAATCTAGATTAAATTGTACTCTAGTGCAAGTGGGAGACTGAAGGAGATATGCCCTAGAGGCAATTAATAAAGTGTATTCTTTATCATATCTCGTTTGTTCATAATAGGTTTTTGTGTCATGCTGGAACCGTATTGAGCGGAAACATTAATACGGGTGTGATACGTAAACAACCAGGTCCCTAGTAGCCTGTACTAAGACTAGTTTTGTTGCGCGATTGATGATCGAGGTTTCCCGGTCATGGGGCATGGCGCCGGTCGGCAATGAGAGTCATATCGCTGGAGAGTGATGTGATGGACATACCCAGATTTGGAGAACGTAGTCGTTACACCTTTGACCGTGAGATCAACTCTTATTGATATTCCCCGAAGATATTTTGATTGCACCAAACGTCGTATCTTATTTAGTATGACAATAACGGTGATACTTTTGGGTATTGGAAAGGAGTATTGAGACGAGGGGTCAAGAGCGGGATTTGCCAGTCCGCATAGCAGGATAGATACTCTCGGGCCCACTCGGTGAGATCATGTCTAATGAGCTTGCAAGCATGTGACTAGGTCACGGAGACATGAGATCATGAACGAGTAGAAGATAGCGTCGTCGGTAACGAGGTCGGGATTAGGTATGGAGATATCTATGGAGCGACGCTCGGACGTGCTAAGTATCGCTACGGCAAAAGGTCTAAGACTTCACGTTCAGGTTTGATAGATGAAAGTCATTCGTTATATCTCAGGGATTAATTCATGGGGTCCAGGCCTACGGATTAGTCGTTGATCATTGAGGAGTCTTGATCATACCTGATATTATATCGAACCGCTAGGGTAACACACTTAAGGGGTTTCGACAAGACAACCGGAAAGGAAGGAGATCACCGGGAACGTCCCGGGAGAGGTCCGATGGAGATCGGGCAGCACCGAAAGAGTTTTCGGAGCTAGGAAATATTATATATATTATGTTTGATATTAATTAGTGTTATTAATATGCAAATATGATTTTATATATTTATTTTCGAATTTATTAAGGCAGATTTCCCTAAATGGGCCTTCCGGACGAAAGAAGGCCCAAGAGGGGGGGGGAACCCCCTTGGGAATTCGGTGGGAGCCTAGGGGCCGGCCTAGGTGGGCCACAAGGGGCCCACCAGGGGGCCGGCGCACCCCCTTGGCCGAACCAGGCTGTGGGGGGGTTAGTCCCACATTGGCTGGCTGGCAAGGTTGGCTCCCCTTGGGAGCCTATATAAGAAGGGGCACCCCCAGCCTTTTAATTCACCAATTAATTCCTGATTTCTCTCTCGATCTCGTGGTTCCCAAGTTGGAGCCACACCGAGCAAGAGGAGTCGGGGATCTCCTCCACCATAACCCGCTGCCGCGCTGCTGGTGTTCCGGTCCAAGTCTTCCGCTGCTCGTCCTGGACTGGAGCTTCGGAGGCGTCGTCTCCACCGTACGTGTGCGACTCCCTGCGAGGTGCTGCGCTAGCGGTACTCGGAGGCCTGCTTCCTCTACACGACCTTGAGGTCGGCTACGTCGGTCTTCATCGACAACGTTTGTGCGGGAACGTAATCCCCGCTTTCGGTCTACAAGGGTACGTATTCCGATCTCCGTTCGTACTACTATATCTGCATAGAATAGATCTTGGCTAGTTTAAGGATATCGTCGGTAGGAAAATTATTGTTTTCTGCACACGATCCCCTTCACTAATTACCTTGCATTAACTTAAAAGAATTTCATGGCATGACATGCATTTCTAGTCCTTAGAAATAATTTGCATATCATACATGACATGTTTTCCTTAGAAGTTTTATGAAACTTATTTGTTCACTATGTATATGCATGTATGTTTGATGATTGTTGTTTGTTGTTTGTTGATTGTGGTATTGTTGTTTGCTTATATTGTTTAGATTGAACGGAGAGCAAACGTTCGTTGTTGAAAAGAGTTTGTGAACAACGACAACATTCAAAGGCAAGTGGCACACCCCCATAAAAGTCCTATTATTTTTCTATGCATGAGTAGATTATTTTCTATAAGCATGTGTAGGATAGTATTGCTATGCAAGCCATGTTTAGACTTCCTTATTCCTGTGTCTAGGTTCCTATGAAAATACTTAGTAGAATTGTGATGCTATGCAAAACTATTTTTGATGAAATGTTAAATTCTACTAAGTTATAATCAAACACCTGGGTGGAATTGGTTGCTTGGCTGTATGAGTTGAGTGTTGTCCCCAGGGGATTTACCTGTGGGATATTCACTTGTGGATGGCCACCCAGGAACAGAGGAATCTGAAGAACTCCGAGTGAAGATTGCTTCTCGTGCAGCCTTTGCCAATATGGGCTCTGGCTTGATCAACTAAGTTGCATGGACTCGCCCCGACCTGACAGGTGGAGGTAGTGGTTTGTAGGTGGAGCGCGTCAGGCCAGAGTGGGAGGGAAAATGCTTCTGAAAGATCTCGTCTCATTCTTCTCCTTTCCCTTATCACAAATGGTGTGTAAAGGATAGTTTGGATTGAATGGGTACAATGGTGAACGTGCACAACCTCTGCAGAGTATAAACTAAGTACTTAGTCGTGTCCCCGGAAACGGACAATTGAGCAGCTGAACGAGGACGTCAACGGAGGATTCCACCATTCCAACTTCAGAAATAAAACTTGATGGGTGAACAAGGGAAGATGAGATTTATGGTTTTTATGCCATACTTGTCTTGAATTGAAGAAAGTGTTTTCCAAAGAGATAGGAAAAATTGGCTTTATGCAAAATAGCCTTGAACTCCATCAGCCAAATATGTATATAGGCTTTAGAGTTATTCCATTAAGTGTCCACCATATTGTCACTTGCCAGACTCCATTTTTAATGGAATCTGACCCACTCTGTTGCAAAATTTTATTTGTTACAGGTTATTCAAATGACGAGTGAGGTTTCGTTAAGGGATTTCGAGTCTACAACCAACATGTTTTCGCTTGTGGCAACATGAAGTTGTTGGAGACTCACTGCTATTGTATTTCCGCTGTGTACTTTTTCAATGCTAGCTTTATGCTATGCAACATGTATCGAATATTTTGTAAGTCTGGATCATCGATGTAATAAAATGGATACTTTGTTGTGATATTACATCGTAAACTGTGTGTGCAAACGAATCGATCCAGGGATTTGCACTATACACAGGTATCTGCCATATTTAAAGTGCGGGTACGCTACAGATTCGCGAGGGGGCCATCCGCGACGCTCCAGAGCTTCTTGAGCCTCTTCATGCAGAGCGCGACGCCGCTGCGTAGCTCCTGCGAGAGGCCACAACCGAGCGCGAGGCGATGGAGGGCTCGCTGGCGTAGAAAAGTCGTGGGCTGGGCCAGCTGGGATCCCAGCTGCGTTCCGCCCACCAGGCCGCGCAGGCTGCTCTGGAGGAGGACCGCAAGGGCTTGGCTGAGCGTGAGCGGCAGCTGGCCCTCATGGGGAGAGAGCAGCAGCGGCGCGAGGAACAACGCCTTCAGTCGGAGAAGGACTTGTTTGCCCAGCGCAAGGCCCTCGAGGCGCGCGAGGGAGGCCTGGCCCAGGCGATCTCGAAGTTCGACGAGCATGTCGCTGCTCAGAAGCTTTCTTATGAGCGCTTCGAGCGGCGTTTCACCAAGAAGACGAAGGCGGCTGAGAAGGCTCCCGTGGAGCACGAGAAACAGCTCCGTCGGTCCCTCCTCCAGAAGTACCGTGCTCAGGTCTGGAAGCGGGAAGACCGCATCAAGGCCAAATACGTTGCGGACGCTCAGCGGCTCGCTGAGCTCGAGAAGGCCAACTCCAAACTGGTGCGCCGCCTCAAGCACGCCAAGGCTGGTCGGCGCCGAGCGGAGGAGGCCCGCGATGAAGCAGTTCACGGCCTCGGCTCTTCGGCCAA